>CM070074.1:17715893-19014723 GCA_036250285.1 Pyrocoelia pectoralis
CTATGCCGTTTTTATCTCTTAATAGCTACTAATCAACGCCGTGATACTTTTGGAAGGAAACATATGGTAGAGATGTTTTTTCTATAATTTCCGTGTTTTTTTAAATTTAGAAATGAATTTATAACGCATATCTGCTTGACCTTTCACATTTAAGGCACGCTTATGATACGGGAAAGGGGGTTGTCAAACTGATATTAGAAATGAATTTATAACACATATCACTGCTTGATCTTTTACATTTAAGAAGAGCGTTTCCGTATCCGCTACATTTTTTACCAGAGTCCTATATGTAAACAAACTTTTAGGTGAAGGGGTCAAACAGATATTAGAAATGAGTTTATAACGCATATCACTGCTTGATCTTTTACATTTAAGAAGAGTGTTTCCGTATCCGGCCAATCTTTTTTGTTTAAATTTCCGCTTAGAGTGCTAAGTATATGTAAACGCACGCTTATGATACGGGAAAGGGGGTTATCAAACTGATATTAGAAATGAATTAAAATTTATCAATTTTTTAAGGCGGGGAAACTGTATTTCACATTTTTTTTTTGCTCTCATATAATTTTAAATGCTTCATGTTTTATATAAACATATATTTGATTAAGTTTAACAATAATTACATTATTACAAGAGAGATGTGCATCCAATTTGTAGAAGATTTTGCGTCGTCCTAGAATTCTGTTTACTACAATTAGTAGGTCGTGCTTCAGCATATCAAAAGGGGAAACATGTCTCGTTTTTAGATTTAATTCTCTTACGTGAATGTAAACATAACACATCTTTCAATAACATTTTATTTTTTTAGTTAACGTACTAGATAATTATCACTACATTTTGTTTTTTACATATCTATTAAAAATTACTTATCTAAAATTTCTGAATCTGAACGCACCATTCTTTTCACTTCTTCAAAATAGGTATCTCCTTGATTCTATAGGTAATTGTAGTACATAGTAACGATGATAATAAATCTGAGCGGCACAGTCAAATAATCACAATTTTATTAAATTTGCGGCCCATTTCGATCATTTCTAAATGTACGGCACGTGTTCTGAGATTTGTCAAATGTGACCTTCATCCCTCTGCATTCTCATCAGTGGACAACGATGATGATGATGAGCTCGAAGACTCTCTTCCACACCATTCATCTAAATCTGTTACAAATTCCTCCAAACCGGCATCTTTCAACCTGCTAATGAGACACTCCACACAATATTATAATTTAAGAATTTTTCACATATCTCCTCGCCCAACGTATATTTTTTGGTAAGGGCGTGGCACTTCTCCTCGCTAAAATCACCATTACCGTACACAGCCTCATGCTCGGCGTCAAATGTTAGCGCCGAAAACTGTTGTTTTAGACGTTCCACAGCCGTTCTAAGATCGGTGGCTTTAATCCAAGATTCTTGAGCATACGCAAACCACATGTTTACGATGATTGAACTCGTACATTAAACGCCCACTTTATATCGCCGTCACCCCCACTCACACATTTACTGACCTCGGTTTAACCGCCGGAAATGCCCAACCGGAAGGGCTCCGTGACCTCGACAGTGGCGCCGCCGGAAGTTGCAAACAGGAAGTGTCCCGACCGGAAGGGCTCCGTGACGTCGACAGTGGCGCCACCGGAAGTTGCAAACAGGAAGTGATCCGCCGGAAGTGCCCCGACCGGAAGGGGGCCCGTGGCCTCGACGGTGACGCCCCCGGAAGTTGCGAACCGGAAGTGCACCGGAAGGGGGCCCGTGACCTCGACAGTGGCGCCACCGGAAGTTGCGAACCGGAGGTGCCCCGGAAGGGGGCCCGCGGCCTCGACAGTGGCGCCCCCGGAAGTTGCGAACCGGAAGTGCACCGGAAGGGGGCCCGTGACCTCGACAGTGGCGCCACCGGAAGTTGCAAACCGGAAGTGCCCCGGAAGGGGGCCCGCGGCCTCGATAATGGCGCCCCCGGAAGTTGCGAACCGGAAGTGCCCCGATCGGAAGAGGGCCCATGACCTCGACGGTGGCGCCACCGGAAGTTGCGAACCGGAAGTGTCCCGGAAGGGGGCCCGCGGCCTCGACAGTGGCGCCCCCGGAAGTTGCGAACCGGAAGTGCACCGGAAGGGGGCCCGTGACCTCGACAGTGGCGCCACCGGAAGTTGCAAACCGGAAGTGCCCCGGAAGGGGGCCCGTGGCCTCGACAGTGGCGCCCCCGGAAGTTGCGAACCGGAAGTGCCCCGATCGGAAGAGGGCCCGTGACCTCGACAGTGCTGCCACCGGAAACGCTTAGCCAAGTTTCAAACCTTGAAAATCTAGTGACTTTTTCTAGTGACCAGTACTACCAACCTAAGAAAAGTTACTAGAAAAGTTACTAAATCTAGTGACTTTTTTGGTCCAGAACCCCCCCTGTATATCTACTAACAACGTCTTTATAAATTCTATCTATAGTCCAGTCAATGAATCCTCAAAAGGGCGCATGGAATATGTGAGAATTTTTGGTACAAAAATGTTATTCAGACATGGTCGGAAAGAGTTGTTGACAATTTGAACCTCCACTATCTTATTTAGATCGATCCATCTTGACAAGCTGTTCGTCTCTGATATGTATAGACATATTATAACTTCTTCCTTTTCTGAGAAACGATAGGTCAACAATGAGACAACAGAATTGCTTATCCTTAGCTTTTGTTCAATAATTTTGATTATTGAAGTGTGTTGAATATTGCAACGGTACTGGACTTGGCAAATGCTGGAGTACATGAAACTTGTGAAGGGCACCAGGCCGAAGTTAGGTGTAATGTAACAGAGTTAGATGATACTAGACTTGACTTAGAATATAATATGCGAATACCAAACAACAGACAGAAATTAATTTTATAACATGGGATCCTAATATTAGTAATGATATGACTTTTGACCTTATTGTTACATTTTTATTTCTTTAATGGATGACACGTTAAGATGTTAGCGGCTTCTAATTTTGGAATGGACTAATTTCAGTTACCGATTTAGATGCTACGTTGTCGGACTATTGAACGAGTAATGTTATACCTATAATTAAGTAATAATAATTGTCATTAAAACATGATTTGTAGATGAAAATTAATTCTCTAAAATTGATTCATATGGTTAAGAAAGCGCATGAGATAAATGATTTTTATTTTTAACAAAATTTATGTACTTGAAATTTTTTAACATTATAATTTTACATACCTAATTAATTTGTCACCTAGATTAATAATAGTTTAATTAAATAATTCGAGAAGATGGTTATTTGTTATAGGTAAGTCTCTTTCTTTCTCTTATACTTAGTTCCTTATCCCTGTCCAATATTTCATGTACCTAAAGGCATGTTTATATTCTTTGCTTATCATCAGGTAATGTTTTTCTTCTTTACCCTATTATTGACATATCTTGTTTATATTCATTGTAACTATATCATATCCCCCCTTTAAATGTAAGTACCTATTGCTCGAAAGACCTTTTACATGAATTGTTTCAACACATTTCAATATAAATAATAAAGCATTTACTTAATCCTGAACGTAAATACTAAGTAGTCATAACAATAATGATTCAGTAGTATGAGTGAGTAATGAATGAAAGATATTTTCTTATTATAAGATTAACAAAGCTAATAGATATCAATTAATGCATTGTGATGAAAAGCTCTTCAAAGTCATTTAACCTCTCATCCTATTTATAAATTAGAGTGGTTAAAGTTGTAAAAATGATTTTTTCATAAAAATTGGTCATCCTTGGTATAAAAATCGACATGTTTTTCGTTTTTTGTCAAACATTTTATTTTGACGAGTTTTACGAGGGTACCTATACATTTTCCTGGGAGTACCGTGTATTTCAGTTGAGCAATCATCAACAGGAAAAAAATATAGAGTTAACTTACCTCCTGTTTGACATCTATATAATCTAACTAAAAAATTTCAGCCGATCTTTCATCCTCAAAGATGTAATTTATTATTTTTATTGTAAGTGATATCCAAGAGTCAAACGGAGACATTAAAATATAAAGACAAAAATTTACTTCATCTTATATGACATTCATCGTTTTTTTTCTTAATTAACATTAATCGTCATACGTTCATCCTTCGTAATTTACATTACTCAGTTATCGTTTAATCAATTTATCTTAATAACAATAATAGGTAATGAGCAGAAATAATTTGCGTGAATAATTAAGCAAATTCGTTCCTTGTTGACTCATGAATTAATATGTCTACTCATAGAAGTACATAGTTTAATCACTACCTCTACGCTTTAATTAACGTTGAGTACATAGAGGTGAGGAAAAAATAAATATTTATCTCATATTCTTAATTTTTACTTTGATTCACAATGTTGCCAAGTGTTTATGTCGGGTGTCTATTTCTTACCTTTTTTTTGTATATATATGTTGAGAAATGTGTTTTATTATTCGAGGTAAGATTGCGAATATCCTTGGGATTAGACGAAATGAAATGGAAGGTACTTTTCCATTGTTTCATAAAGAAAGAAATTTTCAAAGTTTGCATCACTACTTCTTTATAATTATAGCAAATCACTACAATGGAGTATGTGCATGTGGCACATTAACGTTTTGTAAATAACAATCATGCACTCCTCCACCTTCTGTAACACCATATTATAACAACGATTGAACCAAAAGGTATTAGATTTCGTATATCCAATGGTATCTAAATTATTTTATTTTCTGCACACGTTGTTTGATCTCAAAGTTTCCACTCACATTTTTACTGATTGTTATGTTTTTGCAGTTACCTAATTTTTCATTGACACTGTGAAAATTTCGACGAATGTGAAGTGTTCTCATTTGTCGAACTTTTTGCAGTGTCAATGAATAATTAGGTAACCGCACTTCATAACAGCTTAGTAAATGCGGCCAAAAAATGATTAGGATATATGTCAGGCAGTGGACTTGAAGAACTGTGGGATTTGGTTTATCATTAATGCACATGCTAGGGCTTCACGAGCCCACTTCCTAACATACATTGTATTACACTTTGTGGTATGAAAAGATTATCATCTCATCACGGTTCGTAAGCAAGACAAATTTTGTGGCATAGGATTAGATATGACAATGGAGCAAACTTTGGTTAGGGCTATTAAATTCTCAAGAGATCTGACACAAGACTGTGGAATTACAGATTCATGTGATTTAACCGTTCCCGGTAACAATAGGGGGCAGCGAAGCAATGGAAAGGTATTCCACTGAATAGCATGTAGAATTTAAGGAGTTTCGTCAGCATAACGAACGGGATTTGAGAAAACTGTGCGAATCGCTTGATCTTAATATGTCAAGAATCGAGTAAATGAGAATCCAAATGACACAATTTGTTTAAAATCCGGTCAAACAAGGTTCACTGAAAGATTGCTTCCTTTTCCTTTCCTTCTGTAACCGTTTGCGGCAAATCTTCCCCTATTTTCAATAAGACAAAAAAGGCTGGCTTTAAAATTCTTTAGAAAGTCTCTGAACCCTTTTTTACAATGAAAGCATTCGACGAGCCCTGTAGAGCCCTGAAAAAGTAACGGAAATAGGAGAAGAATTCATTGAGTTTTACGGAAGAAGAAATTCTAATCCCTCATCGAATTAAAATGTACCGTTAATTACTAGAAAGCTCTTGCCCATTGCCAGGAAACGAGTTGGATCCAGCTAAATGAGCATGGCATTCAGAAAATGGCAATAATTAGAAGGAGCACACAGCAAAAAATTCAGTTTTTTTTAAATTACCTATTTCGGTTAAAAATGTTTGCCGCAACAATGCAGAATTAATTATTCACAGTTAAACATTAATTTGCTTTTGCAGCATATTTCATATTACACATATGCTTTAAAAATTGTAAAAAAAGGCTGTTTGTTATTTTTACTGATTATTATTGCTAATGAAACCTTTATGAATTATTTAATTCAACATATAAAAACGAGCAGTCGTGCGGTGTCGGTTTTATACAAATTCGGCAATTTGGTCGATGTTGTGCCAGATTTGGTGTTATCAAATATTAGTTCGCGAAATAATTTCGCTGGGTAAAAATTGACCAGCATGGGGAGCCTTCCCTTTCATTTTTAACAGAGTGTACGCCATCTGTAATTTTTTATTCAGTAGCTTAATGCATATAATTTTATTTATCACAGTACAAGAATATACCAAGATGAAAAATTCTTACACTATTTTACATATAACATCTTAATCAACGTACTTACATCTCATTCGAAATTTTCCCCAATAAATTGGTATAAAATAATATCCATATGCAAGATTCCTTACATAACGGTCTAAGCCCGAAAAAGGAGAATCAAGATTCTGACTAGGTTGTTTATTAAAAAGACGGTGTGCCCATGAAAAATAAAATACAAGAATTTATTGCTTAACAATGATTCAATTTTAGTACATTAAGGGACGGTTGAAAAAATGTATGTAACCTGTTTTATAAATGTTGGCAAAAATGTACCAACTTTTTTGAAAATGGTTCATACGTAGCTACCCCTTTACAGGTCTTAAAAACGTATCGTAAATCTTTACAGCTTTACTCATTTTGTGGTGAATGAGGAAAAATGAATGCGAGATCATTTTAAAAGCCTCATGTACCTAATTAGCTAAGTTGTAATTATTTCACCTGCAAGTCCTTTTTCTCGCCATACGGTAGCATTAACGCTGACATATGGTGACAAAACAATTTCATCTAATTAAACTTCATTCTCTCCCGTTTTAAATTCCTCTTTGTCTCTAGTGTAATTTAAAGTGACTACAAGAACTGGAAGCCGACGTCCTTCAACGCTAATTTGTTTAGACCTTTATAGTTGAGTTGAGACTCGATCATTGTTTAGAATCGGAATGATTAGACACTATTAGTTTACGTTACCATACGTATAAACATATACCTTTGAAGAAGTTATACCTTTTATACATCAAAGAGGAAACCGAAGAATTCGATGTGCCGAATCACGCGTGCCACTTCAACGCCCACAATCCAGCTGGATCGGTAGCCGCCAGTTGTGATACAACGACCCACAACGATGCGCAAACTTCATTCAATTAATTAAACGTATTGCTGTAAGTTTTTAAATTGCCCCTACTCGATCGTAATTCATGTACGATATATAGGTCGTGCTAGATGTTACAGTTAATTCAGTTATTCTTGCCTGTCTGACCCTAACAAATAACCATTAAAATTACACGAGATGTCATACGAGCGTTAACAAGCAAAAGATCAAGTTTATGACACTTACAAATTAGATTAGATATTTTAAAAATACTTTAATACGAAATGGGTAGGTATATCGTACGTAACCTATTTATCATACCAAAAGCTCTAACCGTAACCGTATTAATCTTACAGGTATGGATAAAAAGGGCGACAAGTGGCAAATGTTAGCAAGACTACATTAGCGAAAAATAATTAGCCAGAGAATGACATAAAAAAATGAAACTCCCACACTCACCTTGAAGAATGTACATTAGGGGCCGCGATCACTCTCACTCAAGGGAGTAGGTATAATTCGGGCATTCAGAAAAAATGCTCCGAATGAATCCTGGGAAGCCTGAACACTTACAATGATTTTTTTGTATTCTGTATAATATTTATCTTAATTTTTAGTAAAAACGAATGTGATATTCAAATTTTTAATGTGGCGTACAGTTTAGTATTTCTTGTTTTGCGTATTTAGTGATGTCAAACAAACGTGCCGAGGGAGAAAGCGCACTGTCAATACAGCCAGAGTAGAAGGGGGACACCTTCCCCACCACTTTTCCTGACGTCACAAGCCCCGCCCCTTTTTACCGGCCACGTGGGCGCCTCTTTTTTTGGTTCTGAACTTTGCTAGCCACCTAGCGGCCAATCTTGGAAGTTCAATTTTACCGGCCACGTGGGCGCCTCTTTTTTTGGTTCTGAACTTTGCTAGCCACCTAGCGGCCAATCTTGGAAGTTCGATGCACCACCTAGCGGCCAATCTTGGAAGTTCGATTTTACAGGCCACGTGGGGCACCGGCGCCCACGTGGCCGGTAAAAAGGGACGTCACAATCCAAGATGGCGGAAGGTGTCCCGTGAGACACCCTCCCCACCACTTTTCCTGACGTCACAAGCCCCGCCCCTTTTTACCGGCCACGTGGGCGCCTGTGCCCCACGTGGCCTGTAAAATCGAACTTCCAAGATTGGCCGCTAGGTGGTGCATCGAACTTCCAAGATTGGCCGCTAGGTGGCGCGCGAACTTCCAAGATTGGCCGGTAGGTGGCGTTCATTTCAAGGTCATCTCAAGGTCCGGTGAATTTCCAAGGTCAAGGCCAAATTTCAAGCCAAAACCAAATTTCAAGGCCAAGTGACGTCATCGGGAATTCCCAGAACAGTTGAAAAACCCAAAATCAAATTACGTCATCCAGGAACTTATCCAGGCAGTCATCCAGGTAAACCAAAAGGGCATCCAGAAAAGCCATCCAGAAAAGCCAAAAGGGCATCCAGAAAGCCAAAAGGGCACCCAGAAAGTTAACCAGGACGTCATCCAGAATCATCCCTAAAGATTAATTACGTCATCCAGAATCATCCCTAAGGATAAATTACGTAAGAATCATTCCTAAGGATAAATTACGTCATCCAGAATCATCCCTAAGGATAAAATACGTCCCCCACGTGGGCCATGCCCCCCCCCGTGACGTCAAAACGGGGGGGAACAAGTGTCCGTGTTAGGTGGTGCATCGAACTTCCAAGATTGGCCGCTAGGTGGCTAGCAAAGTTCAGAACCAAAAAAAGAGGCGCCCACGTGGCCGGTAAAATTGAACTTCCAAGATTGGCCGCTAGGTGGCTAGCAAAGTTCAGAACCAAAAAAAGAGGCGCCCACGTGGCCGGTAAAAAGGGGCGGGGCTTGTGACGTCAGGAAAAGTGGTGGGGAAGGTGTCCCCCTTCTACTAGCCAGAAACAGGCACATCATTCGGAAGCGTGTGCCGCGAAATTCGAAGATTTCAATGAGAAAAGTGCCTCGCGAAATTGGTGTTAAGCATTGGTCAGTGCAACAAATTGCTAATCAGGAGATGGGGCTGAAATTTTACAAGTGCCAAAATGTAGAGCTCCACCACAAGCGCGTACGATATGAAAGATTCGCCAACTTTATGGACCGAAAATCAGAAATGACAACAAATTCTTTTCGCGATCGAGTTGTTCACGTACAATCGTCAAAATAATAGGATCTGGTCGCTAAAGCTCCTGGTACCTTAGCTATCATCAAACACAACCAAAATCCTAACTCCGTCGCGGTATTGGACGGTAAGTCCCTGGTGGAAAAAAATCCTTCTTTTTCCTGGATCAAAGGGTCAAAATAAACCAGGTGCACATACGACATTTGTGGTCATTCACCAAAAAATAGTTCTGAAACCTACAGAAACTCAAAATCTCAGTTCGTTTCCAAAATTGTGACAACCTAATTTCAAAATTTTAGTGCTATTAAACAATGCCTAGATCAAGAAATATCGGGTGCCAAAGATCGCGACTCAGTTGAGGCCATGGGTAATGGGTATACTTTTAAGTTTGTTCAGAGCGAAGTTTGTAGTATATCTTTTTGTATTTAATTTCATTTTAAGTATCACTCACCTCCTGAGTAAAGTTTTTCAAAATACCAAAGCTACGTTAGGAAAGGCTAGTCAAATAATAACTCAACTATTTCGCTTTTAACGAATGAAAGGAACGGTTTTTCAAATCTTCAGTCTAAAATATTAAAATTTTCGGATGATAATAACCAGTGCGTATGTTAAGAAAAAGAAAAACTCCACAGGCTTTATTAGATTTTGTAATAGAAAGCTCTGCAGGTCATGAAGAAACAATACTGGGGGCAAACAGGCAAATGTCGAAGAACATTGGTAACTCTATTTTTACGGGCCATGGATTTTGTGGGAAGGTCTAGTGACTTAGACTTTGCAAAAAGTATTCAAAGCTTTTTAAATCCCTCTTTGGAAGGTGGTAGTACCTTCATTCAGCATTATGTACAGCTCTTTCACTTTTAGAAGCAGAAATTAAAATTACCAGAAAAATGATTAAAAATGAGCACAGCACAGAGCTTTCTATTTTTTAAGAAATATGTGACGGTGGATGTCCAACCCAATTTATACAAACTGTTCCAGGTTGCAATAGCTATTGCTATTAGCTCCACCGGGTGCGAGCGCAGTTTTTCGGCTATAAGAAAAATTAAAACGTGGCTACGCTCTTGCTTGGATCAAGATAGATTTTCACAACTTTCCATACCTCACATCGAAAATCAGTTGGCTAAACAGATTGAACCTCGAGAAGTCTTGGAAATTTTTGCTAAGAAAAACAAAAAAATGGCCTTAATATAATTTTGAATGTTTTTTTATATCCTAGACTAGTACATAAGTACATATTATACGCATAACGCATTAAGCAAATTTTTTTTCACATCTGCGTAATTCATGTTTTATTTTTAAATGTTGTGGTCTAACACAGTTCAAAAAAATAATGTCATGTATATACATGATAGTATTTAAAACATTTTTGGACAAAAGGATTGATGCTTCGATTCGTGCGGTGAAGTGCAGTGCGCGGGGAAGCTGTTGTTCTACACTATTGCTATGAAGCATATGGTTTTGTAGAATGCAAACGAATTGTTGTGGTTTGCCGCACGCTGTGCACGATGTGGTGAATACCTCTCGCGACAATATATGCGCCTTTCTCTCGCGGTAATCATAGCATTTACTTTGAATTCCAAGAAAACAAATTTTATTTTCAATAAACGAATAATGCAGCTTGATTTCAATTCAAACAATTTAGCATCTAAAACACGAATTTTTTCTTTGGTTTCCGTATATTTGAAATTAATGAAATTTTCGGTTATAGCTCATAAAAACAGTTAATTGTATCAATAATCAATATTTATGGGCTTTCCCCTTTTGAGAAGTATGTACCTACAAAATTTTTAAATTTGTTAACAATTTATGGAATAATAACAACTTTATGATAAGTTAAAACTGACCGTCAGCTAGGAAATTGCTAAATACAGCGTTTTTAACTTTTTATTGCTGTTAATTAAAATAATAGTTAAATAATTGCTTCTCTCATTTTGATTTTTACACATGTTAAACATATATAACTTACTAATTTACTGCCCAAAAATGAAAAACATTCACCTTACAGTTTTTTCAGTCAGGGGCCTTGCATTTTTACTCCGATTAGGCACATTTAATGTACCTATTTTACCGTAGGTACTTAACTATGATTGCAGTTTGTTTTTTGTTTTTTACAGCAATTTTTGTCATAGACTGTCATACTGCGTTATTCTGTTTATGTTATATTACAGTTTTATTATTTTGTAAGTGGGGGATGAATCAATAAATAAAAATGTTAAAACGCTTACATTTCTATAATTGCTGCATATTGATGTTAAAGTTAGCATGACTAAAGTATACGTTTCACCTACTAATTTAATTTTTCTTTTGTTTCAGGCCGCCGGTGCTTTACCAATCGCAAATAATGAAAAGAAAAAAAAAGAATAACCTATAGTATGTCATCATAAAAATAGGTAGAAATTATAAATTCCATTTACTAACCGCACAGTATCCTTTAAAGTCACTAATAATATCAATGCTATCTAAAAATGTATTGTATAAATCGTTTATTTACAAGCAATGTGCATAATAGAGGCTTTACGGCTGAAATTGTTAGGCATTAATTGGCAAATTGTATAATTGTAATCGCGCATAAATAACTTTGAACTTTGGTGATGTACAGGTCTTAAGTTTCACGATCCAATTACAGTCTATTTTATATTTATCGTACACAGCACACTGCCTTTCTCTTAAATAAATAACAAATGTCTCGAGAATATAATGAGCATCAACAGTCAATAGTGTGCAGCTTTTTTAAATTACACTAATAGTACAAAGAGACGATAATTCCTGGGTGAAAAGTACTCGTTAAGAAAATGATGGTATAAAAAGTTGTATGTTTAAGGCTACAAATATAATGCAACTGTCGAAAGAATCATCGAACAGCTTGTAGAATTTAGATAAGTAGCTAATCTTAACAAGGGATTGTTGCACAACTACATGTCCAATAAATTGAAGATAATTTGAAGAGTCGATGTTGAAGAATGTGGGTTTATCTAAACTTGATGTATATAATAAAAGCTTAAACCTGTAATTTAAACTATTAAAAATGAAAGTAAACATCTGTAAAAGTATTTGAAAATTGATGACACGAACGTACCACGATATCTATTTCCGTATGGCGCTTTCAAAAATTATAGTGTTTGTCCATAAATCATGATGATTTGGTTAAAATAGCACAATTTCACGTTTCAACACTTAAGTGTAGTATTATTTCTCGGCTTCAATTTATGATAAATGGTTTAAATTATATCGCATGGGTAACCTCATTCATCTCTTTTCCTTTTTATAATAACTATACAACGTTAGATTATATTCTGTTTAGTTTACACTATTCTTTTATACTACAAATGAACCATACAGTTCTACAATTTTTAACGATTTAACGGTACAAAACTTATACGACCGTAACTTTGAAAGAATTAAGAAGTTCAAACAAGACAGATCCGCTAGTAAAGTTGGACGTAATCAAATTTGTGAATACGGATTTTGCTTCAAAGAGTTTACTTGGATCATAGAATAATGAAAGAAAATCGGTACGGTATTAAAGAACCATCCTGCAATAGAAAATTTTATTGTATGTACATAGAAATCAAATCACATTTTACTAAAATTCATCAATTAAATTCCACCGAATAATGAAGATGAATCCGATGAAATTCTTTGGAAAACAAATCAAATTAGTCTTACATTCTTATGTTTCTATATATAAACTAGCTACAGATTATTATTTTAGAACAAATGAAATAAAAAATATCGAAGAAAGGGTACCTATAGATGTAGTATATGGGTTGGGTATATTTATTCACAGAAAAACAAGTAATGTTTGAGCACAACTCGAAAAAAATAGTTATTTGTACAACAAGAGAAGAAAGTTATGCTTCTTCTCGTGTTTTACACAAATTTTTTTCTAAAACTGCATATAATTAAAAAAATATTCAATTTTTATTTATAAAATGCAACTTTCCTCACTCGTTTTACAAAAGAAAATACTATTTTCTAAGGCGGTTTTAGGAAAATATTATATTTAACAGGAAATTATCTCCTCTAGCTATGATTGCAGCTTGCATGCAAGTACGGAAGTAATCTTGAGGGATATCCTCCCACTCGTTTTGAAGCCCAACGCTAAGGTCTTGTAGCGAACTCTATCGGATTTATGTGCCTATTGCGAGCATACTGGCCAATCCATACAGGTTATGCCATCTTGTTCTACGTATCCATATACAAAATTCTGATAACATGCGCCTTCAATAAATGGAACAAATATCGTGAATATGGATTTGGTATTAAAAATCTCCCCTTCGACAAAAACAACTCTTCTAGGGACTTCTAATGAAATTTCAGTCCACACCACATGAGGCTCCGTTATGACTTGTGGAACAAATATACAAACTGCATATTTTTCACCTGCTCTTCTCCACACTCGTTGTCGACCATCTGATGAATAAAGGAAAAACGTTAGACTCTTCTACAAGCAGTACAGCACTCCACTGCACCAACGTTCACGCCAAGTGGCTATGAAAAAATTACAGCCTGTTCGATACAAGCAGTGAAAGAAAACAACAAGAGTTAAGATAAATTGATGTATTAGACCGCCATTTAAAAAAACCATGTCCCTGAAATCAATTCTAGTGGTTGATATAGTGAAAGGTTTTAATTTGATTACATCAGATTAAATTAATTTCATGAATTAATTGCTTACCAATAATAATAATTGGAAATTATTATTGCACCTGAGTGTATAAGTAGAAACGAAGAAAAAGTATATAACACTTACTTGTAGATGATTATTGAAAAATAAAGAGTTTATGTTTACCTACCTACAAAAGAGCCGAATATCCTCCACTTATTATGGAATGTTCGTAACACGTGAGAACCGTCAGAAGTAATGATGGGAATGTATTTTACGTTTCATGTTTAACAAATTTTTTTCGAGGTTTTCATTGTAGAGTACACAATGTAGACTGTAACGTAAACTAATAAGGTAGTAGACAGCACTTGCGGTAATCAAAAGACTAGGAATGGTGTTTGTTACACAAAGTTATGCTCACTTTCTGTATTATGTATGTTTTGTAGCTTATCGTTTTGAAAAGTTAGATTAATTATTTATTTATTTAAAATTATTTTATTGATGATTGCATTTCAAGTTATACTATAGTAATAACAAATAATTCCCCTAAAATCTTTATTTAAGGTAGCCCAAATGTGTTCGAAATTTGCTAATATTTAGGTATTATTTATTATTACAGACGAGAAATTAACTAAGGAATTACAGCTTATACGCTTATATTTTAAACATTTTTCTTCTTGCTTTTTTGTTATCAATTTTTGCATTTTTTTGAAAAAAATAAATTCACCAAGCAAGGTTTCCATAAGGCATTATAATGCTAGGCAACGTTTTGTTAAATTTTTAATCACAGCTCTCGATAAACATTTTATTCGAATTTCTTATTATTATTATATTGTTTATTTTTTTACTTTGGGAAGGGTTTGTTGGTAAGCAGATTTTTTATGAATTTCTAATAAGTATCTAGAGCATATGTCGCATCATGACAGAATCATCAAGTATCGCGTAATCTGGACCACAATATTCTTTCAGTTCTTGCCAAATACAATTTAAAGAAGAAATGAATGTGTATATAGTCTGAACGAAATTAGAGCATTGAACGACATGAGGAACAAGTCTTATCTTATATTATTAATAATAATTAACAATCAGATGTATCGAGTGATTTCTACATGGCGCATATGTAGCACTGTATTTTTGCTTGTAAGCCATTGTATTTTCCTGACATGTTGACAGCACTGTCATCGAGACTGTCATATATTGCTGCGATCATGTTACTTCTGCACTATAATTGTCTATTTTTAACAATTGTAACCGATGTCACATAACAAAGCCTTTTCCTTGGAAAACATTTTGCATATAGATAAAATAGCACAGTGTTTTAGAATTTGCATCGATATTAGCCTGTTTTTACTTAAATGACATTTGAATTTACACTCATTTAAACATCTGTAATAGGTACAGTTGCTGTCTTTTATGTACTTTTCCTATATCATCGCCAATATCGTTACTCGTTGGCTTATGGCGAATAATTATTTCAATATATTTATCATCAATAATGTCTTTAGTCCGTTCAGACCGTTTTGTAAAACTCGGCGAGTGTCTAATATAATGTACTTCATGGTTAATATGCGGTACTACTGGTTGTCGCAAAAACAAATGTTGTGCTATAATTGGATCTCGTGTGGTAGTTTTTAATATATAGCGCCATGTGCAAAGAAGGTACTATAGCACATCTACTTCCACTGTACATTCATAGTATAGTAGCACAGAATAAAGCACAAGTAGTATGGTATCAAGGTTTATTAAGTGAATAGGTTGCCTCAATCGCATAGCTTGTAGGTGATCGCGCGCAGCGTGCAGGGAGGGTGCAACGTCACTGCCAGTCGCGCGACATTTCACGTTATAGCGCGCTCTCAGTCTGTTGCATAGGTAATATATTTGTCTGTTGCACACTTGCCGTGTGATATTATTGTGTTTCTTAACGAAAACTACATAAACTGTTATAAAAATTCTTTCATTTTCTATTACATTACGTACTTGAATAACGCTAAAATTTTCTTTTTCTTTCAAATTACATTTCCTCATATATACTTATATTTCTTTTTCAGTGGCAAAACAAACCGAACCGCCTGATCTAAATTTCTAAAATCCTCTAGGAACGTAGCTATTTGCAGGAGATGTCAGGTGTCGTGTTCAGTATTTTGTTTTAATACGTCTTTTTCATCGTTTCATTAGTATTTTCAAATAGTTCACTCATATTTACACCTTTTTTACATTGTTCTAAGACTCGATAAAGGACTACGTTTTCAAAGAAAAAAAAAACTACGAATATACACAAATAAATACACACCTAACCTACGAATGAAATATTTAAAAGAAAAACTGCTACAAATATCTACGAAAAGAAAGTTTTTTTGCTACTTACAATTTGATCCCACAAAACTTTTTCTAAATACCTGTTATGCAGTATTGCAAGACCGACCGAAACTGTACTAACAAATAGAGAAATACGAGTTCAACAGAGAATAAATAGGCACGAAACAAGAATAGTTTACGTAATAACTTGCTTTGGTTATACTTATAAGTAGGTAAGCATAAAATAAACCGTCCACACTTGACAACTGAATTCGTATTATCTTAAAATTTAAAAAGATCTACCTACTTGTAGGTATAATTTATTGTAATAAGTAACACTTTTGAACTTTTTTGTATAGAAATATGAAACGAAAATACAGCAATTAGTTACTTCCAAAAAAAATGTACATAATACCAAGAACTTAATTCATACACTTATAAAATATATTAAAATTTGAATATTCTAATTCAAATTTAATGGTAGGCGTATCTAAAAAGACTGACGATGACGTAGCCTTACTCAACCAATCGAAGTAAATCTGTTCATTGAGGTAACCTATTCACTTAATAAACCTTGGTATGGTATCCTATGAATAGTGAGAATAATTAGTAAAGAGAATACCATGAAGTGGAAAAACCGAAAACGGTCCTAAGGGAAACGGTCACATTGTAAACAGAATCGATGGAAAGTTGCAGAAGGAGTAGTATTACCAAAATAAATGAAAACATGAATGGACTATAAGGACACAGTAGTATAAAAGGGTTGAATGTAACAAAAGCATAGTATCGTATAAAAAATAGTCAATCATTATTTTCGTCCAATATTTTAAGAAATTACAATAATTTTATTTTTCCGTAGTGTTCAAAGCAAGTGTTCAAAGTAAGTTGAAAAATAACGTAATTATGAGAAGTTCTCACAAAGGGTAGATACGGAATTTTTTAAAAGAAAATAAATATAAGTTCTAAGAACCAAATTAACAAGAAAAGGGTTTATTCTGCATGCATGACAATATTCCAATTAATAGATTAACATTCCACTTAATTTACTGCATTTAAAGAGTCGGGGATCAGTATTTTTTCGTGCACATTAGTAAAATCATGTGAAAGTAAATCGTATTTAGAAATGAATCTACTAGTAAAATACAATGTGACCACAAACGGATTTATAGCTCCGTAAAAAATAATGTTACACTATTTATTCGAAATACAAATACAACTCGGAAAGCTGTATGGATAATCAGATGCAAATGGACCTAGAGGTCAGACTAGTCGAAAGTCAACTTCCGGAGGTGTGGTTGTGTTACAAAGAACTTTTGTTGTTGTATAAAAGCGTAATTATTTTGCGTAAAGGCATGTAAGAATACCTACAGGTTACATGGGGGTTTATCCCTATAAATGGACACAAATTCCAACAGGGCTCTTTTCTAAAACGAAAGAACCTTTTGAAACATCCTCACTAATTATTAGCAATTATTTAAATCATTTATGCTTTTGATTTCACTTTCTCTCGAAGTTACTATTAATGTAAATAACAAATGGCCGTTGAGGTTTGTTGTATATGAATCATTACACACCATCGCAGTAGCTACTAGTGAATAGAAATAAATGGCAGTTTCAAATTTATCCTTAATTATATGGTCTAACACGAATTAATAAAGATTTAAAGGTGATCATTAAGGTGTATTTTTAGTTAGCTATAATCAAGAGAAAAAAATTTCTCGAGATAATATGAAGATAATAAATATATACACGAAATGCAGAACATATGTAAATGAATCAGTCAGTGTCGTGGTGGAATAGTACATCAACCTGTATCTAGACAATGCACTACAATGCCTGGAGTGCACAGGTATGAGCAGTGGTCGAGGGTGCGGCCGGCCGGTCCCATCGATGCTATCTGTCTTCCGTCGGTCCGTTCCCCGTTCAACCTCAACACCCCTCATCAAGCTCCCCCCCTTTACACCTTGGGCCGACTGGCGCGAGCCGTCGGAAAAAATTCTAAGCATTCGCTAGACACGCACCTTGCAGCCGCACGTGTGATCAAATATTACCCTAGTGCGGGGGTGGTTTACGCTACCTACGACGAAGCGGTATCTTTGAATCAAGCGCGTGGTAAATGATCGCTACTGCTAAATTTAATCTTCGATAGTAGATCATTTCATCGGAAAAAGTTGAAAAATTAAAGAGTTTTAATACCGAATCCAATGTAAAAACATCTAATAAAATTGATTATATGAGATTAGTTTTATTAATACGGAGATGAAGCTGAATGTAAATTTTCCTTTGGAAGTTTTAATATTAAAATATTTCATAAACACAATCTTGTTTTGGTCGTGGAACGAATGACCCGGTGCAATAACATCTATAATCACCCACTTTTTATAATTTTTGCACTTCAAATTTACGTTTCCAATTTGAATTTGTAGTCAATCGACACTCCACCAAAAGTCATTGTCACTGAACTTAAATCTCGTCAAACTCGTTACCTCATTTATTTTATTTTTCTAATTTATTTCAACTCTAAATTAGATGTCTCAAAAAGTTGCTTCTCTGTATAATTAATTACTTTTTTGTAATTCGATTTATGTTCGTGACCATATGGTGATGATGGCTATAAAAATTCGTGATTGCTAAGAATGTGAGCGTGCTATAGGAATCATTTCCGTTGAATCCTTTAAATGAAATCAAACGTCGTGGTGAACTATTGTTTTTCTTACTCTGGGATATATAAATACATTTAACATACTGATTCACATATAACCGGTTCCTTCTAAATACAAGGTAATTCACCTTGTTTCTACCATTTTAAATTTGGTACATTTTATGCTCGTATAATACACATGGAAGTAATTACTGTACCCGAAGGTCCTAAATGTATAATTAAATTTTAATCATCCCAGAAAAGACGCTTTGAATCTGTAACAACCTTGAAAAATTATGTGTAATTATATATTAATATAACAACAATTAATATCAGTGATGTAATGTAAGGTGACAGAATAGGAATTTAAATATTCACCATGAATGGGAATTCTTTAAAAAAATGGTAAGCAACGCACGTCCAGAATGTGATAAAGATGATTGCTATAAATTAACTATATAAGGAAATCATCTTAACAACTTTATGACGTATATATGGATACTTTTAAGTTTTAATGGTAAGTATTATTTATTTTAACAAATCTCACTACAACTCAAAATGTTGGCCTATTCACTCAGACACAAATCGTATTAATTCAATGGTTTTTTTTACGTATGGTTTTATAACTTTGGTTAAATTTAAGTACATTTGTTTAAAATTAAAATTGTAGGCTATAAAATAATGTTTAACTACTCGTATAGTGGTGGGGAAATAGGCTACTTACCTTATAAATTTGTGTTAGATACACAAATTTTACCTAACATAAAATATCTACCAACGGACCGAATGCCCGCAGATATGTTAACAAAGGCATTAAATCCATCAAAGTTTGAAGGTTGTAGCAGATACATTGGAGTTGTAGAAGAATGCCTGATATAGTAGCAGAACGTGATTAGTCGAAAGAGGATTCGCTCAATATCCTGGAATAGATTTCCACGACAAATTTTCTTCCGCGTCAAGAATGAAATTGTTTAGATTACTAGCTGCTCTATGCGCTAAGTTTAATTTAAAAATGCACCAATTGGATGTGACTACAGTATACTTGAACAGTGAAATCGATACAGAGATATTCATGGAAAAACCAGTTTTTCTTGAAAAGATGACAGTCGAAGAACAAAATTGCTACACGGCTAATGAGAAATAATATGGTTTGTCGACTAAACCGGGCAATTTACGGCTTAAAGCATACAGGACGCCAACGGTACAAGAGGCTAAAAGAGGTTCTATTACGACTTCATTTCACTCCCGCGAAGTTCGATCTCTGTGTTTTTGTAGATGCTACACGCGGGTCGCACACCTTCCTTCTGGTTTACGTTGATGACATTATCATCGCATCGAACAATTCAAAAAGGGGAAACGATATATAAACGACTTTATCTGAAGAATTCATGAGCAAAGACCTGGAACTTGCAATGCCTGGGAATTGAGGTTCAGCAACAAACAAATCGAATTCAACTTTCTCAGAGTGGTTATATTCAAGACATCTTCAACAGGTTTGACATGTCAAAGTGCAAACCTAATCGGACGCCCCTGGCACTTGGATCGAAACTCACGAAGGCAAATGATAAGAATATCGAAACCTCTACAGACAACTAACGGGAGCACTGATGGATGTACTTAGCTGTGGGAAGATGACCCGACACTGCCCATGCCGTAAGCGTACTTCATCAATTTAATGATTGTCGTGGCAATACGCACTGGGCAGCAGCCAAAAGGTTATTGAAGCAAAGTCACTCATATACCAAAGAAAGTGGTGACATCAAATCAAAGGTTATGTCGATGCGGACTGGGTCAACTCCGTCCACGATCGAAAATCATACATTGGATTGGTATTCTCTCTGGCAGATGCAGCAGTCTCATAGGTTTCGGAACAGCAACGAACCGTTGCATTATCTTCAACTGTGGCCGAATATCTTGGTCTCATCGATTCTACAAAAGAAGCCATAAATCTAAGTCAATTCCTCAAAGAATTAAATGTTGGTTTTCCAGCTCCTGTCACATTATTCAACGATAATCAAGATGTAGCTCATCTGTCTAAGAATTCCGTACATCATGCGCTCTATATGTTGACATTCGGTGACAGAGAAGCTTTGGCTAAAGGATACATTGAAATAAAATATCTGCCAACGGACGGAATGTCCGCAGATATGTTAACAAAGGCATTAAATCCTTTACAGTTTGAAGATTGCTGCAGATACATTGGAGTAACGTGTAATTTTTCCTTGCTCAATAAAGCTACAAGATTTGATCCGCGTTGTTCATGGTGTTTTTCGTTTGTAACTTCCGCTAACTCTATCACCTTTTGTATATCTTCCAATAGAAGATGTAGATATGGCAGCGTTTGGGAGATTTCTTTTTCATCTCTCCTAACGACTTCCCTTCCATCAACTTCAATTTTATTGTTAACCTTCAGTGTTATGTCCCATTACCTGACATAAAAAAGAATATTAAGAAACCTCCGCTAAAGACATGAAGGAAAAGAAGATGTCTGCGAATTTTCTATCCAAGAGGAAAACTTTTGTATGTAATCTTTTCTTAATTTCTCGCTCTCATATTACTTCAGCAATACTTTAAAGATATGATGTGATTCGCATGGTATATCACTAGATTCAGCATTTTCCCCAACCAGCGATGTATTTACAAAGATTCCGCAGAATTCCGATCAGGTGGTACAAGGACCCAACCTGTATTGTTAATGATAAAAAATTGGAACTTTATATGGCTAAAATAAATTCATTATCGTGCATGATAACATGCAACGATACAAACAGAAAATTAAAAAATGTGCCGCTGAAAAAAGGAAAACAAAAAAAATAGACATTTTTTCAATACAGCATGGGATCGAGCAAAGCTAAGAGAGTCAATGTATTTTTTATTTTTTTATTTATTTATCTTGTGGGCCGAGATCTAGAAACAGCGGATTTCCAAGTACCTCCACGCGCATCAACTGCTTATAATGCATTCAAAAGGGAATTACGAGAAAACCAGCAGAACAGAGTTTTGTTTCATTACACTCAACGATGATTATTTTAACTCGAAATTACGATGAAATAATAAATAATTCACACGATATCTCCCATATTTCTTTATTCAAAAATTCTAAAAGTTTGTACTATAGTAGAATTGCCGAACAGATGGAAACAGGCTCCTCCCACAAATGCGTTTGTAATAGGTTAATTCAAAATACGCGGGAAAATTACATTGAAAGTCTGATGCACTTCCCCAAATTTAGTTTCTGTCACAAAACTTGTTTTGTGGTTTCTATTAAAATACCTAACAACTAACAAAATAAAATTATAGGTTAAGTAATAGGTATACTATGATGGATCTTTCGCCACCAAAAAAACGTATATCGAAACATTTATCAGTGTCTGATAAAGTGTATGTAAATCTGACTTAACATAATTCAGCCCCTTTTTGTAGTAGGAGGAGCCTGTTTCCATCTGTTCGGCAATTCTACTATAGTCCCATGAATAAATAAATATGAGTGGACAGAAGGTGTGTGAATTGTTAATCATTTGATCGGGTATAAGATCATGGATATAGAAGGACTGTTTCAACAATATTGTACGATTTCAGTATAGGAGAGGTTTTACAAGGCTTTTATGTCCAGAGTAAAAGTAATAACAACACCCCAATGGAAAATATAAAATTTGACAATTACTTATATATTTTTGCTATATTTTGAGGACATTTTGCTTTAAATTTGAGAGAAATCATATATTACCGATCCTGGACAATGTTAACCATAGCATCCATTCATTTTACGCCACTACATTAGTGACACATACGCAGTAGTTTATCTAGAACACATGCATCTTGTGATAGAGGTCACTTTATGTCTTAAAAATGGACGGATGTAGTAAACAGGAGTGCTATAACAGAAACCCTTGAAAACAAGTCAGAGTACGTTTACGGGGTGATTCAGAAATGTTTTTACAAACTTTGGGGACAAGTTTCTTACACCACACCAAGAAAAAGATCCTTACTTTTTTCAGTTATTAATAAAACCATATATGTAATACACCAGTTACACATTGTCAGCTTGAAGCTGTCATCAAATGAGAAACTCATAATAAATGTTTGAGATGCCTTCCTCTTGCTTCATCCAGGTTTTCTGCTGCATAAACCAATCATATAGTTAGACCATGGCACTGATTCTGCTTTACCTATCTGTTATGGTGCATACCTTCCAGCGAATTTGGAACCATGAGTCTATAATGTGTTAGAGCACCATAATGCGCAAACCACATGTATATTCTTATTTGCAGGAGCACATCTTCTAATAAATCGTTCAGAGTTCCGAATAAAGTCCGTATAAACAACACCCCTAAGACTGCTAGAAGGACATATGAACCAGACAGTTACAATAAACCCTAAACTGATGTTGAAGCTTGAACTACAGCATGAGGATCTTAATCGGCTCGCAATTGCTCGATATGGAAATTTTTTATTCCATCTTTTTCAAACGTTACATCGAAAACTGAAGTGATAAACAACGCAATGGCAGTTTGTGCAACGCACCATCGACGAAAGTTTTCCCATGGTGGGTGATCACCAGGCGAAAGGCCCTGCACACATTGGACGAGCTATTCGCGAAGTACTCCCAATTGTGAACTTTGAGAAATACCACATGCAAGATATATAAACGGAGATTTCTAATCCTACAATTAGTAATTTAAATATCACGTTAAATATGGAGCCAGCAATATACAATCATTATTAATTACAATAATTACTAATTACAATTTATTTATAAGTGATATTCAATTCAAATTCATTCAATTCTTTGACTCTTAAAACAAAGACCTTCATCTGTAGTAGGTTAAATCAGGTAAGTAAAAATAATACCTACTGGTAGAAGTATCTCTTGTCCTACAGTTTTGCTTTTTTACACGTAGGTAAAATCAAATTGTAAATACGATTTTTGCATGCGGTATTGCGGTTAAATTCTATAAATATATTTGTTGTAAAATCCACACAATAAAACGTCATGTAAAACCATAATATAAATGTTAAAAAACGATAATTGTATGTTATTATACCGTTCAACCAACCTTTAGTTAGATGTTTGTTATGAATAAAAATACTCAACAACCCACCAATTACGCACAATTATTAAGAATCTGTATATATCTAAATCATATTTAACTGTCTTATAAAAATTAAAATATTAAAAATTGAAATTTCATTAGGTAAATTCACAGGCGCTTTTCTTTTTCAAATAAAATATTCACTGTTATTAATGAGTGACTTGAAGCGGCCAAGATTGCTTAATTGATTACAGCAATTATACTAACATATGTTATAATGCTCAAGGCGTTTGTTAAGATTTTAATTATGTATAAATGGTCGGTGCACGTACACCTCATTTCAGTATATTATGCGTGTAGGGAACGGAATGAATTATCGCTTTCAAATTCTCTTTATATTAACACACTTTCGTAGTTTCAAATTCAACGTTATGAGAAGATTTATCATTTATTGTCTTTAACGCCATGCAGAAAGAGGAACTGAAATCCTACTGACTTCTAAAAAGAGTTGACGATCATTTTACACGGATTTTGCCTAATTTTGCGATAGGATTCAAGTCTGTTATAAGTACGAGTAAGAATTAGAAAGATGGTTCAGTTTCGAATGATAACGTAGTGATAGCAAAGGTATTGGTAGTAATTTACAATAATAAATTAACACACTTACTATTTCAAACTAAGACACTTATTTCTGGTAATTATATTAATTACAAATGACATTCATTTATCGTGGTGCATTCCTGTTCATAATTTAATGGTATAATTATTATACCAGCTTAATACGTTGCAGCTGTTCGTGACCATCGCCGGTGATTCAATGGAAAATAGAAAATTAGGCGGATTACCTACCTGACGATGGTTTGCCCAAGAATTATAAATAATTTTCAATGATATGTTGCTGTAGCTTCTCTGAGGCACGAGACCTCACACTGCAGTACGATATGTATCTACATAATAGCGTATTATTGCTCATCAGAGTAATAACTGCAGTAGCACCTTAAATCATCAAATTAAATTTTGTTATGAAGTTATTATTAAATCATACAGGCTTTACTGAAAGGAAATACATGCGGTCTCATAAAGGTAGTATTAAAGACATTCCAACAAAAAATTGCGTTCAACTTAAAACAATTATTATTAAACATATCCCGTCTGCATACCAACGTAGTTGTTATTTTGTAATGCTCAGTCACGTGATAGCAACAATAAATATGCCAAGTTGAAAATTTTAGTATGCTGTTAAATAGCAACAATCACGTCGAGGTTAATTTGGAAATATTAAAAATTATGATCTCGTGCACTGATATGTGCATGACATAAGCGTGCCAATTTATCTTTATAACATAATTCTGATTTATAATAGGATAACTTATAGATGACCGCATGCTTCCCGTTGTTTTAAACTATTCACAATTACTCTTATGCAACTTAAACAATTAACTTGTTCTAATGATAACCGACAGGAAGTAAATTAAGTTTTAATATACTTCAGTACAGTTTTAAGAGACAAAATCGTACCAACTTTGTAGACCATACTAAAAGC
Organism: Pyrocoelia pectoralis; assembly: GCA_036250285.1. NCBI lineage: Eukaryota > Metazoa > Arthropoda > Insecta > Coleoptera > Lampyridae > Pyrocoelia > Pyrocoelia pectoralis. Next base: position 17,741,128 of record CM070074.1, read on the forward strand.
TCCTGATGTAATAGACCATTTAAAATAGTAAACATACTTTTTCTTATTAGCAAAACTATATATCATTCATGATAAATATAAATATAAATATTCTTTCTATTCAACTACTGTGCGGAGTATTATCCTAGAAAACTAAAACTGTTTATAGTAGTCTACACGCCCAACTACCTTCAAGTGCTTATATCTAAAGAAGTTTTACTACTGAAACGTGAATAATATCTACACGCGTGAAACTTTATATTCTTATGTCTTTGGATGTATCCAGTACTTTCACATCGTATTTGTGTTTGGGAATTTTCCGTCATATTGGATATTTGTATATATGGATGAGAACAAACCCTTAGGGTTTTGCTACGTTAGCCATGGTTTGTCCATAGGCATGCTCAAAATCTAAGTTTGTTTCGGAAAAAGTGCGCTTAGTTTATACCTGTTTTTAATGACATACTTGATACCTGTAGAAGTTCCCTGAAAATTAGTTCAATGCTACAAGGAATGGGTTCTGACATTCACGGATGTATAAACAAAAATTTCTTGGGGGATCCCTTTCATTAGACATAAACATTTAAAGGTGGTTTGATACACATTCAGTCTATCGCGAAATGTTTCACCTCTACAACTATAATATTTTTTATTTTTGCATTAAGGGCGTAAAGATTTAAAGAAGCTTTTATGGCCCGAAGCCTTATTTCAAGCCCGAGCAGGTAGCTAGGGCTAGGAAAAGGTTGTAAGGCCATAAAAGCAAGTGACGCCAGAAATACTTACACATTTTATGCACAGATTAAGTATTTATTTCAAATAATTTACCTATCGCATAAACTTGAGTAGGTGTATACGTTGCTATAGTAAAAGCAGTAAACAAGGGTATCCGTTTTAACTTTGTTCAGAAACTGTTTACTTCCGTTGTGCGAAGTGAGATCCAGTATTTTAGATGGATTTTTCATCAGATGAAGAAAATCCGATGGCTTCCGAGGTCGAAATTAACGAGCTGGCTGAGACAGTAAGAAGTAGTGCTTTGATACCCGAAAAATCAAAATTAATGAATTAATCGACGTTTCTTTATGGCCCTACGGGTTATAAAGGGGCCGCGGGCCATAAAGAGTCGTTTATTTTCAGGTGAGTCAGGTAATAATAACCTTATTACTATGTATCTGTGCATAATAGTTATTATATCACTCAATATGTAATAAGCCAATGGTATTTAGGCATTTTTAAAAAACTAGCCAATGATGATGGTGTTTCTCGAAAATACTTTTGTGGTTCATTGCAAATTGTCCAATTGCGTCTCTCCAATATTGTATGTTCAATTTGGTGTTTCGTTTTCCGATTAGATAGATTTTATTGGATAGCTGACGTAATTAATAAAAAAAATGACTTTTTTCAAACGTCAGTCAAAAATATGAATGTTTCATTCGTTAATAAATTAATATTTTCAGTTTGTATTTTTTTATCTTCTTATTTCGTGGTATAATCATGGCAAACATCATTTGAGCACTTCCGTATATTCTAAATACTTCCCTCTTTCTATTCTCAATTGATGTTGCCTTAGGAAATACCCCTCGCGCGATATTTCCATAACAACATCAATTTCGAAATCGGGAAAGTATATTCAAACACAGAAGTGTAGTTAGGTTATTATTATTGAATATACTGTTATACTATTCCAAACAATGATGCGACTCCTACTGTATTCCAGTCAGAATTAGTGGGATTAACGCTCAGTGCAAGAAAAGTTCTTATGCGTAACATAAATAACGAAACCATTAGAATTTCTAGTGACAACAGGGCTGCTCTGCAGACACTTGGTCACTGTAAAATTACCTCTAGGTTGTTTCTGAATGTCACCACGTACTAGAGCAAGTATCAAGCAATAACACCATCGAACATGGCTAGCTGGAACTTGATGTTAGATTGGCGTCATGCGAGAGAGGCCCTCCATCTTGTAGCCTAGCGCGTTTTTGCGCAGGGTTATCAAGAAAGAACCTGCGACTACATGCACTGATTAGGCTTGGTAGAATCACCATCTTGTAGAGGATGTTATACAGTGTGTCTAGTTAAGTTGGCAACATATGGGAAACTTTTTTATTATTAATTTTACGAAAAAAAGTTATTCTTTATAAAAAGCTCTGCATGTTCTAAAATCTAAAATGCAATCATCAGATATTAAATTTGAAAACATATGGGAAACTTTTTTATTATTAATTTTACGAAAAAAAGTTATTCTTTATAAAAAGCTCTGCATGTTCTAAAATCTAAAATGCAATCATCAGATATTAAATTTGAAAACATATGGGAAACTTTTTTATTATTAATTTTACGAAAAAAAGTTATTCTTTATAAAAAGCTCTGCATGTTCTAAAATCTAAAATGCAATCATCAGATATTAAATTTTTTCAAATTAAAAAATTAATAATAAAAAAGTTTCCCATATGTTGCCAACTTAACTAGACACACTGTATAGACGATGAGCATCCTTCCAGCATCCTCAGATTATTCTCACGTGTGGTATGGTTTGAGTGACGCTGCGGGGACGAACGACTCTGGTCAGGGAGGTAGCATGAAGGGCCCAAATCCTCCCTCCTATCGTAATCCAGAATCCAAATACGACTCATTACAAGTACGACATAAAATAGTTAGAGGTACAGATTTTCAAAAATTTACACGAGGGCAGATGAAACGTAATAATTCTTTCTGTTTAATTCATAACTAATTCTATGCTTAGATACAATACTATACACACTTCAATAAATAATGTTCAAAATCATAAATTAATGTAACTTAAGGTAAAACAAGTACATGACATATACAAACTAAGCTCAACATAATATATAACATGGCGTAGAAGTAAAAAGTTGTATCACTTAAATAAAATTGCCTTAATTTCAGTTCTAAACTACAGAAATGAATGTGTTAAGACGGACAAACAACTAGATATGCGAGCTTGTGCTTTCCTCTAGATATAAAAGTTAACCATCACAATGTTTATCATCTTGAGTTTCTTTGAAAAACTGGAAAAGAAAATTTTAAAGATATTAAATAGGCACAATTTTGAGAGTTCAGTGTGAAACCTGGCGTGTTGCGCGATTAAAAACAATTTTGTAACTTTTTAAAATATAAAGTAGATAGCTATATAATTAAATTATTAAACGTCATGCGTAACCGCACAATTGTTAGACTACTTTACCTGAAGCAGTTTCGTACTAATTACAAGCTTTTACAAGTTACACAACCTCATTCCCATGTTATAGCGAAGAAAATCTAAATGCGTTAGTAGGTATTAGTTAAAAGATGTGATCTTGCTTTCTAAACATAAAGATTATTTAAAGAAGTTATCGAAACTGAAAAGCGTGTAATCCTACTGATAAACTTAGAAATTAATGCTTGTTTAGGAAACAGAAAGATCTCATAACAAGAATATTAGTGTGTCCATTCGGTCGTTTTAATATGATGAAGACCGTATTAACAACGATTCGGTTAAATGAAAAACGACATTTTTAATTTCTCGACAGTTCGAGAAATTCGTTGCTCCGTGGGAAATACCGTACCGAAATTATCATATAATGACTTATTCCAACGTAGAATCTTCTGCTCTACAACTTCTATACCTACTGAAAATTTTTCAATATAACATATCGTTTTTTAAATAATAGTGAAAGAAGCAAAATGCACAGGAATTTCCACACTTTTTATCAATTTTTCACGTTTCCCGGATGTTTTTTTTCCTGCAAATTTGGATTTAGTACCTGGGGTACTACCTAAATCTAAATATCTGGTTTGCAGAGGTAATTAAAAAAATTTTAAATTGAATTACAGCATAAAATAAGCTTGTGCCTCGACACATTGGATCATCGTTTGTTTGCTTATTAAGAATTAATTTTCTTGCATTAATATAAATAAGATTTAATTTATTGGGCGTGCTTGTACTAATTAACAAAAACAATTTACTTTCGCTGAGAATATCTATTACGTTTTTTTGGAAAATGAATTAGATAAAACAAGAGCTTATTATTATCATCTGTATCTCCAAAGACCAGGTCAAGTCTACCTTTGTCATAGCGAGCCTGCGGTAGAATCCCTTAATAATATTTCAAACTGAGAGTAAGATTAAAAAATAAGCCGCTTATAACCAAACTTACAGATGTTTGGCCTTTCCTAAAAATTAAACTATTGTTGATAAGAAAGCAAATGAATTTTTGTCGGAAGACTTGTTTTATTGTTTATTTTATTAACAGTTTGAATTATTAAAAAATGTTCAATAGCAAAGTTGCCCAGCTTAATACCCTGTATAATAAAGCCTCTTGCATCACATTGTCTATCTATTACCATTTGAGAGATATGGTAAATTTAAAATTTTAAAATCAATTATATCAATACTGGTTTGATATATCAAAATGTGTTCAACAGCAAATTTATTCAACTCAAGACTCTTAACAATTAAGCCTTTGGTACCACTTGTCTATCTATTACCGTTAACCAGATATGCATACATTTATATTTGACCTTTAACCTCAATTACCTCGATAACCATTCGTGATATCAAAAAGTGAATTGCATATTCGTAATCAGCGTGAAAATTTACATAAAGTGCATATATCATTTATATGGTAGGGTAGCACTACGGGAACCGTGCGACGGACATACAGACAGACTTATTGAATTTAGTAACCAAACTTTAAGTTATTGAAAAAACAACGACTTTAGAGACATTGTATTTGGTGAAGAAGTTTGGGTATGAGATAATTCTTCTTCCGTTGCCTAATGACACTTTCCAATACATCTTACCCACATGCTTATATTTACATTGTAAAAGCACATTTTCCATGTGGATTAATCATCACAGACAGAAGCATTAATTAAATTATAATACTGGATTAGCAATTAATTCTATACCATTGGAAGTTAATTAAAATAGAAATTTTCACACACAATTTGGGAGATGTGCCAGTACCTATATGTACCTAATTGTATTTTTTTTATTCGACATCGACAGCACAAAATATTTACAACGCGAAGTTTTTTAAATGCACTGTATAGTTTACTGAAGTAAAAATTTATGTCGGTAATGAAATAGAAATATTTACTCAATCACAAGTTGTATTAGAAAAAAAGAGTAGGTAAATAAAAAGTTTAGTACCTAAGTTGTATTTATATATTACAAATAAATAAAGCCATTCATCATTCAAAAGGTAGTTGAAATAAATCAAATGACTATTATACGTCACATTCTAAGAATTTTATGGCTATAGTGGGGTCAATAGTGTTCTGAAGCTGAACATCTAGAATTCTTATCGACACCTTTTATTTGTTGTTCATCCTTATACGTAGGGATTATTTCAGTGGCATATTTTACCTTCACAATGTTTATAAATCATCTCTTTAACAAAGGTCAGATAGAAATTATAAGCATTTTTTTTTCTATTGTTGCTAAAATTCAAATTAACTTTATGTAAATATTTTCGATTTAAACAATAATGCGCAAGGCTTAATAAAAAGTTATAATAATTGTTGAAACGGAACGAGCTGTGCAGTGACGGTTAGGTTAAAGCAACTTATAATCATTACCACTTGATCTGTGGGTCGCGCTCTCCTGGTAACCTCTGAATCATCTCCATTGTATGACATTAAGAATATATAATTCATGATATAATTTGAAATGCACGAACTACCTAATTTTAAGTTAGTGAATTGAATTGATTCAAATAATAATTTAAAATCATAAAATTTACTGCAATCTTTCGATCATAATATTAATTTTATTGGTAGATAATATAAGGGATCTTTAATTATGCTGTATTTCAATTTTTTACAATTTATAAATTATTGTGATAAAGGTCATACGAGGGTGTTATATGATTAAATTAAAACAATTGTGTGTTATTTTATGGGTTACACTGTAAGATTAATCTTTGATTTAAATTCATCAAATATGATAAAATACTATCTCAATAACGAAAATACTCTTGTACTACATATATAATTATAACAACTGAATAAATTTGCTAACGAGAATACGTAATAAATTAAAATTGGCATGAATTTAGTTTCACAACCCGATTATTAATTGTATTTGTATTTATTTGCCATGGCATCGATTTCAAAAGATTAATTTATCCAACTTCCCGAATACTGCATTGGTATGAAACCAACAGATTCTTTCCTACGTGATAATAAGGTAAAAAGCATTTATCGAAATTGTACTATGGTACTGTCAAAACTATAAAAATGGTACACCAGAAATAAAATAAGTCTCCTGAAATTTCTCTAATTTCTAATATGTCGGCTTTTCTGAGGAATCTTCACAACCTTCATACGCGCGTTTTTCATTACCGGGGACTTGAATTTGAGGTGGCTCGGAGACATATTTTCTCTTTCCAGTCTTTCGTTATTATGGAAATCAGAGCTTGGTTCTTCCTCGCTATGTTGACTTGGACCTAGCTCCAAGAATTTGACCATGGTTAATTTTGCAGTGCACCTTCTTCTACAGACTGAAAATTGTGTTGATCTTTTACTATTACTTCTAAGTCCTTTTCTAGGCAGAATGTCTTTAGTTAAAAAACTTATAATTATAAGACAAACTTTTAACTTTGTTCCAAACACGGTCTCATACGGAGTACAGTTTATGCCACTATGATGAGCAGAACAGATTTTTCATAAGCTGAAGAAAACGTAAGCCTTCTGACCATATTCTGCTGTTATTGTCCTCCAGCCACGAACAAAGAATATTTTCCACGTCCTGATTCGCACGTTCTAAGGAGCCCTAACTTTGAGAGTGTCCGGGCTTCCCATGTACCAACTTTAATTCGGGCCATATGCTACATAGTTTTCTTAGCAAATGGTGGGCGCGCCAAAAATGGTAAAAATATCCAAAAGCACATAAGCATAAGTATTGTGATTTTGTGAGAATTTATGTATTCTGACCTTTTGATAAACACAATTCATTCAGCCATTCGTTGAAACGATGCTTCATATCACTAACATCAGTTAAAAACTGTTTCTGCATTCTATTTTATAGAAAACTCACTAACACTTAATAAACAAAAACCCAAAGCCAATTTAAGGGAAACAACAATAAACACATAAGCTATTTAACATCCAAAGAAAACTGTAGAACTATACAAAAATAGGGATAGAGTCAAGTAAAGAACTGAAAATAGTTGAGAAATCGCTAACGCGCAAGATGGTGCAAACGACCGAAAATGGATACTGATTGGTCAGCAAGAACCACAGTATATGCACGTTGCCAAATTGATGTTGATTAATCAAAGTGTGCAGAGAAGTAATAGCAGCGGCGGATTATGCCTCATTAGCGCCCTAGGCTATATGAGAATAAGAACACCGTTTTTACCTACTAATAACCATTCTAGAAATGAAAAAAGAAAGTTATTGAAGAAAAATTATTTTCTCCGTTTTATTTTAAAAGGAAAGGTCATGTCGTGAAAATGCAATTTGAAAACGGTAATATGCTTTATTTCACTATAATAATAATAATAATAATAATAATAATCTCTAGAGCACTACTGGTCCGATTTGTGGTCCAAAAACATTGAACATAATATACATGCACCCTGGATCATTTCGGAAAGTACACGTACACAGCACATAATACCAATGCATGATACACAAATCACTTTAGAAGATATCACCAACTCCATCAAACACCTACACAACTGGAAAAGTCCAGGCATAGATAACATTCATAATTTTTGGTGGAAATATTTCACCTGTACACATATACACCTCGCACGACACTTCACAACAATATTAGATGCACCACACACTACACCACCATTCTTCACACAGGGAATCACTTATATGCTTCCAAAAGATAACAATACACACGATGCCTCTAAATATAGACCCATTACATGCCTTCCCACTATATATAAAATTCTAACATCATGCATTACACATAAAATATACACACACTGCACTAACAACAACATTTTATTTGAGGAACAAAAGGGTTGTACCAAGTATTCCAGAGGCTGTAAAGAACAGCTCATTATAGACTCTGTAATACTTGAACAATCTAGACTCAATAAAAGAAACATACACACAGCTTACATTGACTACAAAAAAGCATTTGATTCAGTACCTCACTCTTGGTTACAAAAAATACTATCGCTGTACAAAATTAGCAACAACATCACACAATTTCTCACTCACATAATGTCATGTTGGAACACCACCCTAACACTTACACTAAATGATACCCAACTCATCACAAACACAATACAAATTAAGAGGGGCATCTTTCAGGGTGACTCCTTGAGCCCACTTTGGTTTTGTCTTTCTCTTAATCCCCTTTCACACATGCTGAATAACACAAATTTTGGTTATAACTTAAAACACAATCACGAAATACATCACAACGTTACACATCTATTTTACATGGATGATCTTAAATTATACGCCTCTACAAGCACAAAACTCAACCATTTATTACATATCACTGAAACATTTTCACATGATATACACATGGAGTTTGGTATTGACAAATGCAAAACACAGCACATCACTGCTGGTAAGAGAGAATTTGTGGATTTTGAGCTCGAACATGGTGACCATATAAGATCCATGGACGAGAATGAAACTTACAAGTATCTTGGTTTTCAGCAAAACACACACATAAAACATACACAAATAAAACGAAATCTAATCACACAATATTTACACAGATTACGTAGTATACTTAAAACACAACTACACGGTAGAAACACTGTCAAAGCTATTAACACATACGTTACACCGGCCCTTACTTATTCCTTTGGAATAATAAAGTGGACCAATACAGATTTAGAACAGGTACAGCGAAACACACGTACATTACTCACTAAATACCGAATACATCATCCACACGCCTCAACAGTAAGACTATACCTTCCTCGTTCACGAGGAGGTAGAGGCTTAACAGACATAGCCCTGTTACACCAAACACAAATACACAAACTACGAGAATACTTTTATAACAAATCACACATTTCAGCGCTACACAAAACAGTCACACTTGCAGACAAATCTTACACACCCTTAAATATGAGTAATAGAAACATCACACCACCAATGAGTAGAGATACGTACATCACACATAACATACAAACTTGGACACAAAAGACTTTACATGGACGATATCCACAGGAGATTAACGAAGACTGTGTTGATATTATAGCAACGCATGCTTGGTTAACCAAATGTGATATTTTCCCAGAGTCAGAGGGTTTCATGTTTGCCATACAAGATCAGGTCATTTACACACAAAATTACAGAAAACACATAATTAAAGATAGGACAATTACACATGATCTTTGTAGACAATGCTCGCAAAGACCAGAAACAATACAACACATTATATCAGCATGTACACGTCTAGCACAAACGGAATACAAACACAGACACGATCAGGTAGCTAAGATAATACACCAAAAACTCGCCACAAAACATAACCTTTCTACTGATAACACACCCTATTACAAATATACACCGCAAGTTGTACTTGAAAACACCACACACAAACTATATTGGGATAGGACACTACTCACAGATAAAACTGTATATAACAATAGGCCAGATATAACACTTATAGATAAAACACAAAAAATCATATACATAATAGATATTGCAGTTCCCAACACAAACAATTTAGCCAATACACACGCAGAGAAACATCGGAAATACACTGATATAGCTCAGGAACTTAAAGCGCAATGGAGAATGGGAACTGCTCTTACAGTACCCATTGTTCTTAGTGCAACCGGAGTTATACCAAAAACAATACATCACAGTTTGCACATTTTAGGGTTAGATAAGAACATATACATACAATTACAAAAGGCAGTCATTATCAACACTTGTCACATAGTTAGAAAATTTCTAAACATAACGGAAGATACCGCACATCACTCAGAACCACATCACACACTTTCAACTAATACCATTCAAACACAAAATGAAACACAACACTCAATCCTCCCTTCGCAAATTGAAACTCTGTTGCATACACAACATAACATTATAGAAAGTCCATTACCAACACACAACACTTCAACAATCACTCATGTAACACCTCTGACTCGTTCTCATGCACTCAAACGTAAACACACAATATACTCACAGTATCAGAATTCGCAATTAACACAAAACACAAACAACACATTACCCACTCGAGTGCAACCTATGCGTCGAGCTAAACAACAAAAAACGCTTACACAATAATCATAACACTTTTTCAAAACATACATATTATGTTCATTTTTTTCTTTTCTATAAAAAGTCACTAAGTCACGAATAAGTGACGCCAACGGAGAAGCCTAGGAATATAGGGTCTCTTTTTGTTATTGATGCGCGACGCTGCGTTCATGTTAATGCCTTCGCGGAAAGAGGGTCGACGGGACGTGGCTTTTACAAATTGGGATCAAATACACCGAGGCTTCTCAAACAAATACATTATCTAAAATGTGATCAGCGTTGGTTTTATCAACGTCATTTAATTTAATGAACATAATATGTGTATAGTATTTAGTATGTTCACTTTTTAACAGCAACTTCAAATTTATATTGTATAGATATATGTATATTAGTAGGACTAATCGTAACTTGATCTCGATCCGTGCGATTAGTTAACCAGGCTTGGCCTGAGTATCGATAACAATCGAAGTAGGTACATAATAATAATAATAATGTTTATTTCACCATTTCAAACTACATTTGTTTGGCATCGTCAGTACAAAAAAAAAACAAATATGTATTAACAAAACACTTTGCACAAAACATGTAACCAACTTAATCATACTAAATTGATTACAAACGACAGCGCCCCTGTACGCTATGCACCCCTAGGCTACAGCCTAGTCAGCCATTAAATTTTAAAGATTTATACTTCGGCATTTCTGAACAACCGAGGAATAAACTTCGGTTAGTAATAAAACAGTGATTGTTGCAAGGAAAGTTTAATAAGTATTTTTTTATAGTTCACCATTTGCCCAAGAAATAATTTCTGAAGCTGTTACTGCTCCGCACTCTCGTTCCTCACTTTCCGTTGAAATGGTAGCTCATAGAATTTTCCAGGTAGTTTATGCTCTGCTTGTCCATTTGCGGAAAAATGCAAAATCACTGTTCACTTACTACCTTATACAGTGGCGGATTACGACTTCAGCGGCCCCTAGGCACTTATCAGTTCGCGGCCCCCTAACATGAACCACGGAACCAAGAATGTATAAAACCGGACCCCTAAATATCCTGATAAGGAATTTACTATTGCTCATCATTTTTTCTGCATTATATTATAATGTTGGAATCTAAAATGATCTTAACCTATAATTCATTTAATATTTTCCCACTATACAACTTGTATGATGGATATTAAATTAAAATCGACTAAAACAAGCAAAACCTGGCCTGGTAAAATTTGTGTATTCTTTCCTACAGGCCGTTTCAGATCAGTTCAATTAGGTTCAGTTCTGATCAGTTCAGCAAAATACAATAAAGAACAAATCATCGTTCGCATAAAGTAAATTGATCCGGACGACAATAAAATATTCTTATAAAAAAAGATATATTTTCGAAGAATAAAAGTAGATACAGCACAGCCTGTGTTGCTAGATCGTGGGATTTCTCAGATTCTCACTTTTCGTGAGAATTTTGAAGATTCAAAACTGAAAAAGGGAAAAAGATAAAAAAATTATCTCCAGAACAAATTCGTGATAATTTTCGTCAATGGTTTGCGTTGCGGCCCCTTGGAGCTTGCGGCCCCTAGGCATGTGCCTATCGTGCCTAATGGGTAATCCGCCACTGACCTTATACCGTTGAATAAATACCGCAAATACACTGGCACAAATTTAAATGTTCTATATGCTATTATATTGTGCTTCTTATTATATAATTATGATCACTCAATCGCACTCGTTAAATTTATGTTACAAGTGCTGAAAATTTGGTAGGAAGAAGCAAGTATAATTCACCCAGAGAAATGTTATCCCTACTACTAACTCTGAATTCACCGCGTCGCCATTGTTAGGTTTATAAAGTACTTTTATAAGTAAAACCAATTTCTCACTAATTTTACAAGTTAATATTAATTTTTTGTAATTGGATTTGATTTCTCTCTACTGTAAATGAGAAAAGGCTTTTTGAACGCATTTCTTAATATACCTACCTTCCGTTCCAAATCCAAAGTTGTCGTGCAATCCACAGTTCTAATAGATTGTAATGCGTCAACCATCAACGAATCAAAAAAATTCTCCGCAGCTAATAGTAAGATGTACCTGCCTTTTTGCTGAAAACTTTCAGTGTCTAAAAATTAATTTGTGTGGGTGTTACGTCTATTAGGTGTCCTTCACTACGAAAAAAAATTCATTCCTATTTAAAATATTGACGTTATTACAGATATGGAATTAATAAAAATATTGTGCCGATACTTTATATGAAAAGATATTTATAATTCATTCATTCAATTGTAATTTAATATTTTTGCACGTGCCTCTCTACAGTTACGATTGACCAGTGAATTAATAAACTTTTATACAATACATCTCCCACGATTTCCATTTTTGGTTTAATTATACGAAGTATTGACAATGATATAATTAATATTCTTCGTTTACCTAAAATTTTGTTATACCGGTTACAAACGAATAAATTTTCCTTTAAAATCGCCCACTTGCTCAGATGAATGGATAATAATTATTTTGCACAGTTTTAACGCACATTTCTATTTATTTTTTTAGCGGGGAAAACAGTAACTCCCTAAAGTTATTTGAATTCAATGATCAGTGGCGGATTTCCCATAAGGCCCACTAGGCCCGGGCCTAGGGCGGCCAGATATTAGGGGCGGCCAATAGTGGGCAAAAAATACACCGATGAATGAGAATGATAACAAGAAACGACCCGAAGAAAATAAAACATTGTGTGCAAAAAACGCTCAGTAGTTCGGCGTGCAGTCCTGCACTGTAAACCAAAAATAATCTTCTGTCGGAATCAGATTACTGATACGTGTACTGCTTGGTAGTATGTAATACTATACTAGCGTTTTAATTTGATAAACGTTCCGCTTCCGGCGATTCGGCATTGCCACTTTCTTAGTTTTACAAGGTACCTATTCGAAATTCGAATCGCTATCACTTGAATAATTGGATTTTTAAAATAGTTTTATGAATTTATACCTACGCGCGCTGCCACCTTGTACTAATTGTTGATTCTGATTGCGTATTTCATGCGTTCCTGCCTAGTCTGAATTTTTCGTGCGTTTTTAGTTTTGTTTTGAGTTGATTGATAAGTAATTGAAGAGTGCTATGTCACAACACAGTTGTGGTGAAAGTAATTAGTCATTTATAAATCCAGTAATTGCACATAAAAAGATAAATAGGTGCTCCTGCCTTAATGGGTATCGAGCTTCGTGGAGCAGAATGTTATTTGTACAGCCTGTTTCAGAGTAAGCGCCTTATTTTTTTTAGCCACACTATGGGTACCACTTTCAAAATATTTGGCACTAATATGTTTCAGGACATTCTCTACACGATGGTGATATCAGATTTTTAATTGGACGAACTATTTCAAAATGGCGACTTTCAATTGTTTTTTTTAAATGGAATGATATAATTTTTTTTGTATTATTGGGATCCTAAAAACATTCTTTTTACGATAATATTTCGTTTTTCTTAAAAATTCATTTGTTTCTCTATCAAAAAGCAAACTAACATTTAAATCTAGTAGTGCATGAATGTTTACACTCGGTGTTATTTTGGTCCAAATATCAAGTATGGTAGACACAAAACAAACAATTAAACTTTATTTTGCAATAAATCTACTTTTTGAAACTCAAAATTAAAAATTTACATAAAATAAAAATTAGGTAGGTATTTACAAAAAATGCTCGACATGTTTTCCTTCTTTTTCAATACATAAATTGAAACGTCCGTCGCCCAATGGAGCCAATAGATCGAAGGATGTACTGCTACTTGATATTTGGACAAAAATAACATCGAGTGTAAACATTCATGCGCTACTAGATTAAAATGTTAGTTTGCTTTTTGATAGAGAAACAAATGAATTTTTCAGAAAAACGAAATATTATCGTAAAAGGAATGTTTTTAGGATCCCAATAATACAAAAAAAATTATATCATTCCATTAAAAAAAAAACAATTGAAAGCCGCCATTTTGAAATAATTCGTCCAATTAAAAATCTGATATCACCATCGCATCGTGTAGAGAATGTCCTGAAACATATTAGTGCCAAATATTTTGAAAGTGGTACCCATAGTGTGGCTAAAAAAAAATAAGGCGCTTACTCTGAAACAGGCTTATATTTGTAGTTTTCCGTTTTCGTTGAAATATGTTTTGTTTTCTTTTATTAGGTAAGTATAAGTACTATACGTGTTCATTTTATATAAATAAAATTTGTATCCTTAAAAACCATATTGGTTTGGGAGTGTTGGGACTTAGGGAGCAATTTTAAATAAAATACGTCATCGTACGATAATGTAGATACGCTCCGACCATAATTTGGCAAGAAAGTAAATTTATATGTAGTACCTAAATGATGGAAGCTGAGAAAGGGGCGGCTGGTACTACATGGCCTAGGGCGGCCAAGACTGGAAATCCGCCACTGTCAATGATGTATATTCTGGTGGTAACCCCGTATTTTTTGAACTAGGTACTCCCGTATAGGTATAGTATTGTATAGATATAAATAATAAAACCACTTTAATGAGAATCTCGAAGATGTGAAAGACCAATTTCAACAATTAAGTAATGAATGTTCGTGATCGTAAAATTCATAAACGAGCCTTAGTTACCTATGCAATGTTTTTACATCGACCTTGCTAAAACTTACTCATTTTAGAAAACTTATAAAGTCAAATTGTTCGCGGTCAGAGATTAGTCAAGTGTAGGTATAATCACGCAGCTCGCAAATTTAATTACATCGATCTATTGAAATTCTTCTCCTCATATTTAACGGTTTTCTATAGTAGGTATTACATGAAATACTATTGTTCGTAGATTCTTGCATGTCACTAAATGCTAATAGTTTTTGTAATACTGAGTTAACATACCTATTTTAAATTATGGAAATTGCTTGAATGAACATACAATTAATCGATTAAGAGCTTTGCTTCATTATAATTTCAACAAATTGCCCGTAATTATATTTTTTAAATTTATCGGGAATGAATTAATTTTTTTTTAAGTTTGAAGTAACACACGCTAAAATATAAGAAAAAAGTTGCTCTAGAAACTCAACTATTATACAACCTATTATTACTGAACAAGTTTATTAAGGTTTCCCTAAAGTGAATGTTTTATGGGGCAATATTTTTTACGTATGCCTATCCTATTTTCTATTATTGCACCAAGAGATAGAGATTCAATATTTCATCTTTACAAAAAACACTTATGTTTCTTCACTTGCGTTCTTCCAAAACATAATAGCGTACAGAAAATATTGAATAAAATAGAAAAATAGAAAAATTTACATGTCAGTCAGATATTTTATAAAGAAACAAAAAGAGAAAATAAACAAATTGTAAATTGAATCCCTCAAGCATCTAAATTATATACGGCATTGTTAAAACACATAAAGCCAGTAACTATACCTATTGTACAAAAGCAATTAAACTTCCTTCTTTACAATTTGCAACCCAGACGAAAATATTATGTTAAAATTCAATTAAATAGTGTCCAAAGTATTTCGTAATTTCAAATAATGTAAATTTGGTTGAAGGATTAGGAATAATTTAAATGTTTGATCAAAGACACCTTATATTTAACCAAAGAGTGTGTATTCAAATGAAATGTAAATTTTTTCATTCAAATCCTCCTCCTCAATGGGAAAATTTACCCTATACACGTACAAACATCCATGTCCAAAGACACTTACCACCCGGTTGAATGTGAACCTTAACAATTTGCTGCTCAACCACATTCGATTACTGAAGCGATATCTTCACAGATGATTTTTTTAATGATGCAAGCTTAATTAATGACAAAAAGGATTAAACATGGTGTTGGATTTTCAGTCTTTCTTTCAACAAACGAAGCTATTTCTTCCTGCCATTAGAACCGTTTCATAGTATCCTTATCAAGTTCATACAATAGTCATGAGGAAGACTTATAAAGATTTAAGGAGCAGAGGAGCTATTAAAAGGTACAAATAATAATCGAAAATTGTAGTATCCCTTACCAAATAAATAGTTCGATAAGATTGACACATCCTCGTAGATCGGATAGATTGGAAGTATGTCATTAATTTTCTTTTGCATGGTTTCACAATAGTCATAGACTACAGGCCCGTGTCAAAAATTGATGGGTCATTTGAACCACCGGGAGACCTATGTAGAAAGATAGAAGGGCATAAAATAATAAGATTCAGCACTATGCCGTCACTTGTAAGCTGTCCAACTGAGTGCAGGTGAGAATTGAAAAGTACAGGTAGAGCGGGTTCATTTCGGTCATATATTTTTGTACGGCATTCTTACCATCAATAGATCCATAAAAAATAATGAGAAAACGCGTAGTGCCGTACAAAAATAGTGCGCCACAAAGTCGGAAAATTTTTTGATTTTCCGGCGATTTTCAGGGTAAATTTGGTCATTTGATTGCGTACGGCATCGGTTCCATACAGTTTCAATACCTCTTCTAATCCATTATTCCGCAACGCCGTAGAAAAATCATGCGACAAGGGGAAAAGATCGAGTGTTACAACCCCCTCTCTTACGTAGTCGGGGAGGGGGGGGGGGGTGATTTGACACAACATAAAATTAATTTATTCTGAAAGTATTTTATGCATAGATAACATTTTTTCACATGCCGCACATTTTTCTTAGTGCAAAAGTCAGTAGAGGGGGAAAAACTCCAGAAAAATCAATGTAACGAAATGTACTTTAGGGTGATAGTTGGTACGATATTTTTTATACGGCATTCAGATAATTTATTTGAATTTAATGCATTCGTCTATGAAAAGTCAATACCGTACAAATCTGAAAGTTCATATTAATAAAACAGTAATAAAAATAATAAATACATACCTATAATTATTCATTAAAATACTTCTGTTTTTTAATGTAAATGTTTCATGCGTACATATATTGCTTTGCTAATTTGTACGTAAAACTGTGATTATGAAAACACATATTCATGTTTCAGAAGATGATAGAGAAGAGAATTCTGACGTCGATGAGGACGTTGATTCCGATGACTATTCCAGATAATGAATAATAATTCCAAAGAGAGACTTTTATTCTTTTGTAAATATCATTAACATAATAATAAATAAAATTTTTCTATAAAATTGTAGTACATACTTTTTATTTACACGATTAAACGAATTATATCAATGTTTGAAGTATACAGGGTGAATGAGACCACCCGTATTAGTCTTTTATTTAAAGAACGGTGAGTCGTAGAGAGGTGGGGAAACAAAGTGATTATAAAAGCCATAATAAAGAATCGAATGGTGATATCATTATTTCTCGGAAAAGTCAGCATTCCTCCAGAAGGCCTCCAACTCCAAAATTTTAAATGGCACCATAATTCGAAAAAGGTATTGTTTGAAAGATTGTTAAAAAAGAAGAAAGTTTTATAGAAAAAATTATTTTATTACTGCCACCCCTTTTAAGTAATATTCCACTAAAGTTATTAAGTTTGAAATTCATTGTTAACAAAAAAAGTTGAAAAGTCGACTTTTAAAATCTAGTTACCAATGTTACATGTGTTCAAAATATCTTCCATTTACTGCTAAGCACTGTTGAGCTCTTCTAGGTATACTATAAGTGGCTTTAATAAGTACTTCTTGAAAGGGAAGAACACATGTAACATTGGTAACTAGATTTTAAAAGTCGGCTTTTCAATGTTTCTTGTTAACAGTGAATTTCAAATTTATTAACTTTAGTCGAATATTACTTAAAAGGGGTGGCAGTAATAAAATAATTTTTCCTATAAAACTTTCTTCTTTTTTAACAATCTTTCAAACAATACCTTTTTTCTTATATGTGAGTGGAAAGTGGATGTATTTTCCCTATTTTGAGGGAGCAAAGTACCACTTTTTCTCCCTTGGGAAATTTTTTACACTTTTTCTCCCGTGGGATTTTTTGCTGGTGTATTTTCTACATCAGAGTCTGAATTATCATTTGACATTTCAAAAAGCGTTAATACACAATATCTTAATACACACTATCGCCGATCTACAAATGATGAGATATTGATGAAATAATATATTTAATTAAAAATTGTGACACATGGGAAAAGCCTTCTTGACGTAATTTTTAAAAATAACTAGTAATGGTAAACTATACCAAACGTATAATTGTTGTGAACGGAAAATAAATTCACATATAAGAAAAAATCATATATCTACCGCGAGAACAAAGTGAAATTTTCTCCCCAGGGTGATTAATGCCCTCGCTTCGCATCGGGCATTAAACTTCACCCGCGGGAGAAAATTAATCACTTTGTTCCCTTGGTAGATAAATAGCTATTTCGACTTATGGTGCCATTTAAAATTTTGGAGTTGGAGGCCTTCTGGAGGAATGCTGACTTTTCCGAGAAATAATGATATCACCATTCGATTCTTTATTATGGCTTTTCTAATCACTTTTTTTACCCCACCTCTCTACTAACTCTACTAACAAAACTGTTGATACTGAAATTGACAGTTTTCAATTCTTGGATATAATTATGCATACCGTTTCACTTTAGATAGACGGCATAATGATTAATGCACATTATCAATTGTTCTCTTCAAAAATATGTTAATGCCGTACAGTATCAGATGACCATAAAGTACCCTTGGAATGGTAGTGTCATTTTCATCCGCCAAAAAATAATGGTCTGTCGCATTAAAATGTACGGCATTATTTTTTTCTGATTTATTTACCTGAATACTATTTAAAACAACGATAATATGTAGAAAATTGCTATATTTCATTAATCTACGATAATTTAAACTTTTTAAATAATTAAAAAATTGCATGTTTTGTATTTCTCTATAATTTTTTTTAGAACAGTTTCTTTTGAACGGCAATATTATATAACAATTGTTTTTAGCAATGTCATGTTGAAAAAAAAGTTGCCGTACAGGATCAAATGACCTTCCATCTTTATAAATGAAGTATACGATCAAATTAAGATAATTATCGATATACATTCAAATGAACAATAATTTTTTGACTATTTTTAATAGTACTTTTGAGTGCTAGATAATGTTTTGGAACCGATGCCGTACTTTTTCAAATCACCCCCCCCCCCCCAGGACCACGAAAGAGAGGGGGTTGCAACACTCGATCTTTTCCCCTTGTCGCATGATTTTTGTACGGCGTTGCGGAATAATGGATTAGAAGAGGTATTGAAACTGTATGGAATCGATGCCGTACACAATCAAATGACCAAATTTACCCTGAAAATCGCCGGAAAATAAAAAATTTTTCCTACTTGGTGGCGCACTATTTTTGTACGGCACTACGCGTTTTCTCATTATTTTTTATGGATCTATTGATGGTAAGAATGCCGTACAAAAATATATGACCAAAATGTACCCGCTCTACCTGTACTTTTGAATTATCACCTGTACTCAGTTGGACAGCTATTATTTTATGCCCTTCTATCGTTCTACATAGGTCTCCTGGTGGTTCAAATGACCCATCAATTTTTTATACGGGCCTGTAGTCTATCAATAGTGGGAAAACAATTTGTTGTAGGTACGTCCTTAGCGGAAACTGCTCCTTCAAATTGTCAGATCTTTACTTCGTTACTTTTTTAAAAGCATTATTAAAGCAACTAAACTGCTACCTGCCAAAAACAAATTTACACAAAAAGAATTCAAGGAAATAGACCTACGCAAAATTTTAGACTTCATAAAGATAGTGTAGACCCAAAATCGTAACCGTCATATAGAAGCACCCAGAGATTTTCCAGTACATGATAATAATAATAATAATTTCACACAATCGCACCAAAGTTTGCTAAACAGTCGTTCTCGAATGGTTTCTTGGTGTTCCAAATAAAGAAAATTGAAAAATGTACGGATTCGACAGCGCTTTAATTATGTTAACAGTAAAGTCTCCAAAATGGGGCAATATGACAAGATGCAAGAGTTAATTATCGAATATTGAGGAGTGAATTGGAGAAATGCATTACTATATTTCTTTCATTTTGTAGATCTTATTAGAAGTACACGTCTCAAATACAAACAAAAAATACCGGTTCTCCTGCGACATCTCACATCTCATTGAAGAAGGAAGACAATTACCACTACCTAAATATTGGCTGGAAGGATATAAGAATTTTCGTCTCTGATTGAGCGAAAATTGAGAGTATTTACTAATCCATCAACATTTGTAGATAACAGGACAATTTTCTTGCACTGTTGCAGTTCGACTTGTGGTACCATAACTGTTAACTGATTTTCTTCCTAATAATCCTAATCCAGCAAGCCAGTTCTAACCAACCCAACCATTAGATTTTCTCTTATACATTATAGATCATTGTGCTTTGTACACTTTGCCGGTCAATAAAATATTAATAATAAAAAAATGGATCAATATCATATTCATTAGTTCTTTGCGAGCATTTTTGAATACCTATTTGAATTTATCTGCCTATTACTGAATGATTTTCTAGCGTAAGTACACGACCATTGTGTAATGAACGTATAAATCGATTTCGAGATTGGGGAAATGTTTGCTGAAATTGTTTATTGATTTAGATCAGAAGGTTTAAGATGGTGATGTAGTAAAGCTTCTAAAGAAATGACACATATAATATACAAAAGACCACTAAATCAATGCAGTGACTGTTCAGAAATAGCTATTTATATAACAAGTTGCAAAATGAACGTGTTTTTTGCACAAGATGTGAAATTCGTGTGCAAAAAAGACGGAGTTTTGCAACGTGTTTATATACAAGATTTTTTGCAATTCAGTAAAATTCATCTTCATTTTGAATTTATTTGACTTGGTAATTATTTGACGTCGGATATTTTCAAAGCAATCCTTGTTTGTTGCTATGGAAATAAACCATCACACAATGACACACACAATGAAATCTCATTTTGTCACTCAGTGACAAAATGAATAACATTTTGTCACTGAAATTAGTGACAAAATGATGACATTTCGTAACTGAATTGCAAAAAATCTATTTCATCACGTAATTATTATCGAAAGTATTACTATAATGAGTCTTAATTTGAAATCATTTAACCAATGTAGAGTGAAGGGATTAGCAAGTAGATCGCGCTTTCGTTTTTCAACACATGCATGATTGATAGTATGATGGCAAATATTTTTAAGTAAAAGTTTTTTTTATTAAATAAGTAATAGATTTTAACTATAATTATGATAAATGAATGTAATTATCTATTTTATGTCGGTAACAACATTACCTTACGTTGCTAGCTAATAAAATCTGCAAAAAAAGTCAAAAACCTCTTAGGAAAAACGTACTTACTAACTACTTAGTTTGTAGTTTGTTATTGCTTTTACTTTTCTATTTTATGTATTGCAAAAACGTTGTCGGTTGTTATCGATCTTTATGAATATTTTACTATCTCGTATATGACTTCGAAGTGAAATATTGAGTGTGTACAAAAAACTGATGCGTGTCGTGTTTTCATCTTCGGCAAATGAGATTGTTGTGTAAGATACCTATTCATCGTAAAAATAAAAAAAAAACAGATTAATTGTAATCTTGCCATATTGCCATCCTAGGGAAAGTTATAAGTACATTGAAGTACTTAATCAGTTAGGAAATTGGCAACGTTCTTATAGTAAGCTAAGTTATTTTGTAACAAAGAAAGTACATCCAGCATAACTTGATTTTTAGATGATGTGTAAACCATTGATTGTACGCACATAATTTAGTGGTAACATGAACTTTGTAGGGATTTTAATGCGGGCATGCGGCGTCTTTTTCCTAGGTTAAGCTGGGTGTACCTTAGAGAAACATTCGTTTTTGAAATCCTTTCTGTTTTTCTTGTTAAAATCGAATAATTATGAGACGGATATATTGAACAAATTCTTCAAATTTTTACTGACAATATTGTAAGCAGCTCAACGGTATTGTATCGTTATATCCACATCAAAATACGACTGTAAGGGAAATGTATATTGTTTACTAAATATTATAGTTACAAGTAAAGTTTTATGGAAAAGTTTACTGTTGCTGTTAGACTCAGAAACTAAGTTTGATCAAGCTGTCATGAATACGACAAACAATTCAATTTTGTTTTGATTAAATTTGAATTTCAACTTTGATTAGCCGCACTGTAGCATTAAGCCAAGATAGGGCGGACGTACTAGCACAAAATTCCAAATACAGAATATAATGAAACATCGTGTACTTCATTGTTGCCGGCGTTCGACCAGCAGATGGCTACTCTTTTTCAAGGCTCTTTATTTTGGAACACACGAGAATGTAATTAGTATAAATCTTATTGGTTTATCAGTGGTTATCTTATGTTAATTGAATTCACATTGTATTTTAGTCATTTAGTGTATCGAGAACAAACTTACCTGAAGAAATATTGTTTCATTGTGAAATGGTAATCAATAATTGATGAAGTGAAGTGAAGTGAAGTGAATTGAAGTTTCACAGTTATGAAACACTATTTCTTCAGATACACTAAAATACAATGTGAATTAACCAATAAACCAATAAGATTTTCTTCTCTTTCCTCGTGGTTTTTTGGTAGTAGGTAAACAACTGAACGTACAGGACTAAAAGATTAATTACTAAATAATATATACAGCTACAAATGTATCAAATTTAGGTGTTCGTATAAAATTTGATAAATTTTATGTTATTTTTATTTATCTACAGTTATTTAGTAATTAATCTTTCAGTCCTGTACGTTCAGTTTATTACTACCAAAAAACCACAAGGAAAGAAAAGAAAATTTGTTGATAAGTCGACCATGTTTGTCTACCATTGTTCTACTAAGTAACCCGATTTTCCGTGCAATTTTTTTTATGTTATAATCAACATATTCCCTAAAATTTATTTTGTTATTTATTATTACGCCTAAGTATTTAATTGGATTAACTCTTTCTAGTTCGTTATTTTGTATCATTACCTTAGTTAGCTCAATATTTTTATTCAATAACACAATATATTTAGTCTGGACACTAATGTATCATCCGCAAATAAATTACTATGTTCCAGATTTAGTTCTAAGTCATTTATGTATATTAAGAACAATATAGGACCTAAAACTGACCCTTGGGGACCCCCAAGTTGTTTTGAATTTCTGAAGACTCGCCACCTTTATATGAAGTTATCTGACTGCGCGATTTAAGATCATTTTCAAACCATTTCAATGTAAAAATCATAATATTCGATTATTTGCTTCCCTAATTATTTTAGACAAAAAGGCTATTTCACTTTTTTGTAGATTAAAAAAATCTACATCCGTACATGTTGTTTGTTTTTATTTTACTCAATATACATAGAATGAAGAAACATTGAAAATTAAAAGTGATACTTTGAGAAAAAATAGTGGTGCCATGGAATAGTTGACGTAAAAACAATCGTTGTTTGTTGGTCAATGAACATTATTGTAGTGCATTTTATCTAATTTGAGCGTCGTTGCAGCAAGATTCAGTAAATGAAGTTATTTTATTTATTTAGAATTATTAATTAAACGATTTTAGTTGCATTATGTAAAAGTTTATTTTTTTATTAAATTAATAGCTGTCAACAATTTCAAGGCACCACCGATTTTTGAGAAAGTGGAAATTTTTATTTGCCTAAATATTTGCTTTCTGAAAAATTTAAAGTAAAAATAAGTAACTCAGTCGATTCAGAATTTTTGCCTCTACAAAAAAGTTAAATAAACTTGTATAAAATAATTATGGAAGCAAATAATCGAATGTTAAGATTTTTACATTGAAATCCCTATGGTGCATCCGTAAATTCTACACCCTGGATATTGTTCTACAAGTAGAGTAACCTTACTTATTGCTCAATAGAGCAGATTGTAAATATAAATAAAGTTATAATAAAAAAATATTCATATAATTTCAGTTCAGTTCAATTCAAGTTCAGATAAAAACTAATTCCGTAGCCTAGTGAATCTGTGGGCATATATGAAACTGCTTGTCTGTAACTTATACAAAAATGTATTTAAAACGTTCTGATGGAGCAATAATCTGACAGTTTGCGCTAACTTAAAGAGCATATACCTTTTCCAATTTATCGCAGGTATCTGCCTCTAATTATAAGTAGGTACACCACATTTTCATTTTACATACAAAAATGGCACTTTGTAAAGAAATATCGTGAAGCTTTTGATGATTACAGTTCTTTAGGTGGGTTTTACTTACAAGGCAAAACACTCGATAAAAGTCGCTTGAAGCTTTCTGTAACTTCAAAAGGAAGTTGTTACATTTGTAGACATTAAAAAAACCTGATTTAATTTGGTTATGCTTTTTGTTAAGAAGTGTAGACACAAATTTTCAACTGTAGGTAAGTAACTTTGTGTAACTCATATTTATTTTAATTTATTGGAAATTACTTGCTACTTATATAGGAACTTTATTATTTTCTTAGTGCATTCAAGTGACATTATTTTCTACGCACGCTATTGCTATTTCTGTTGTAATACACTACAATATTACTTGTACTTATTATCATATACCTAGTTCTTTTCTAAAAAATTCGCACTTTAAACAATTAAACCTTCATTTATGTTTAATCATCATGAAATTATCCTCTTGCAAATTTTGATCCAGCAAGATCGCTTAAACAAAATACAAGATGCTATAATAAATCTCGGACTTGCATTTACTACCATTGGAGCAAAACTTACTCATATTGGTGGCCCACATTTCTTCTCTGCCTTTCCTACCTCTGGAATCTAATCTAATTATTTGGGACATTTTGTTGGTTAATCAGTTTTAAACGTCCTACGACTTGGACGGTAATTTACTTGAGCCTCAACCTCAGGTAGTTTAAGTTAGTTGGTAAAAAATTGGGTTGATGTTTACCCTAAATAAAGAATTGAGATTAGGAGAAAACCTTTTTTGGTTTACTAATTTCAAGGTCAATTAAATGGATACGTACGTATGAAATTACTTAAGATATGTTCTGATAGATATTCACTTGAGTCCTATCCTTATGATGAAGGTGATAAATGTTATTTTGTTATTGCCAAAGGAGTCTAATATGTTTCGTAAATTCCACCATTTGCTGAACAAGTAGTTCAAGTGAGTTGATAGAATTCGTTCTAAATAGTGGTATGGTAGTAGTGAAGTACAGTAAATCCCAGCTATTCCGAACACCGTTATTCCGAAAATTACATGAATTTTGATAATTTAATTAAAAATTCATAGTCATCTATACTTTAAAGACTTGATAAAGCTAACGTGTAGATTAGCGAAACGTAGTAGATCATAGATGTACAATAAGTATTTTTTATTTCAAATAAAAATACAAATTCTTCGACTTATATAAATACATAAAGAGGAGAACAAAAACGAGCATGTTTTCTATAGCCCAACTTCTATGAAAATCATCAAACACATGCCGGTAACTTCAATTTTTAATTTAATGAATAATATTAGTAGAGTACCGAAGAGTTAATGATAATAATAATAATAATAATATAACTTAAATTATGTATCGGCTCAGTCCTACCCTTAAATTAAACAAAACAAAAATAGTTTACCTACACAACCCCACTTAGAAATTTTTACTTATTGAATTAAACGAAAACTTCCAGTGAGTCAATAATATTTCAATCATTAAAAATTATCTATAATTTAAACTTTAAATTTATAAGAATATAGTGTTATAGTTATAATATTACATCTACACTACACAAATAACCTTTCCATATCTATCTACTATACTAAGGAGGCTAAGTTTTGGGTGTTTCAATAGTTTGTGTAAAATACTAGGTATATAAACATTAATTATTATCAGTGAGTGGCCTAAATTTGATACGTCAGTAGTTAAAGATTGGGAACTTTTTCCGAAATTATCGCTGCAAGGTTTAAAGATGATAAATAATTTTCTCCAGACAAGAAATCCATGCAATTATTTGATAGTACATTTAATATCGGAAAATTTTTCTGTTTTTTTGTTTCTATTTTACACACACCTGTAAATCAAAAAAGATGTTTGCAAAATGGGGTAATAAAAATGTGTCCACTTATTTGAATTTACAAAACTGTAAAAGCTATTATAGAAATTTGAGGTAAATGTACTTCACGAAAACAAAATTGGAGATTGTCGTAGGAGAGTCCAGATGTGTTTGGGGTGTAGGAGTACCCTTTTATATATATATAACAGTAAATATTAGCACACAACTAAAAACGGCTACTGATTCAATCACCGTTATCTCAAAACGTAATTAACGTCACTGAAAATTTATTTATTTCATAATGGCGCATTCAACAGTCCATATTTTAGCGCACATAACCTTAATTATAAGAAAAGCAACAATAAATTTAATACCCGTATAACTAATTGAATATATTGCTATGTGTTTATCCAATGAAAACGATCCCTGTTTTGAGAAAACCTACACTTTTGACGTTGACAGCGACAATAAATATTTCGCTTTTTCATATTTGGTATAATAACTGTAATGTGGACATTTGCATTTCATTCCTGCAAAATAAAACGATTATATTGCTCTTACCTTAAACAGTAATTTAATATTAATACCAGTTCAATTTTGTGATCGGTAATTATACTTCAACACCTGAAATTCTCGCGTTGTACGTTGTGTGTCACATTTGAATTATTAAATGTATCCCTTTAATGCATCTAAGATTAATATTCAACGCTTGGCAAGGCGATTTTAATTTTTTTTTAAGTTACCCGAAATTTCTGGGGTGACTGGACCCACCCCCTTTATTCTCCATAACGGTTAATTTGCGTTTGAGATGGGTAACTGGGCGTCTTCCTTGAACTTTTCTATACTCCTACATTATAGTTTGTAGACAATTTTTCAATAATAAATAAAAGTGATTTTTTAAAAGATACTAAACATGAATAAATAATTTGAGTAAAATGTTACAATTGCTATAAAATGTGTAGACATCTGGTGAAAGAGATGAGAAAGTCGATCTTTTCTTCTTCTGCTTCTGTTAGATCGGCGACGTATGTTTGCCATATTAGCTTTGTGAGGTTGATGTCCTTACTGTAGGTTTCCTGTATTTGGAGATCCTGTTAGGGAGCGTTGGGACGTTTCGTGTCCATTCTTTTCTACTTATCGTAAATAGCGACATTTCAATTTGACCGAGATTGGCGCTGAGAATAGCTTGTTGGTCTATTAAATAATATTGACAGTGACAGTTCCAAAATTTAGACTCATTGCAATTGTTTAATAAAAAAATATGCTCTTGTCAACGCACGCTAACTTCAGTCAAAGGTCGCTCGGTCGCCAGTTTTGATAATTTAAGTCCTTATTACTTATTAGTCTTATCCTAAAAATTTGATAAATATATCTCTTTCAATAAATAAAACTTGGAGGTTTTTAGAAAATGCACATGTTTCCTTTTCACCCATAATATCAGTAACTTGACTAATTTTTGATAAATCCGGATTGTTAATGCGCAACTTTTTCCTCATTTAATAGAGTTTGTATTTATTATCGTTTCCGATATCCCCACGTACCCCATTTTATCCTGGGCACTGTATATTTTAAATTTCATTCTTAACTTACTTTATTATTTGAAAAAATTGCTCCCAAGTTACGAAATTTGCAAGTTGTCACTCAAGTACTCAAGCAATATTTTTTAAACGCAACCGCATTCAACAATTTCTCCAAAATCTATCTACCGGGTACGCTCTCAAAATTAGGTATGTCAATATTTTGTAACTCCAACTGTAGTTTGCAAACAATAAGAAGTTGATTGTAAAACATTTCCCTTAACATCCTGTAAAATGGAAAAAATTGGCATCATAATATAAATTCGATTAAGTTTTTCCGGACTAAGCGGCTCAAAAGTCAAAAGCTTTGAAGAAATTCATCAGTGATTTAGTTTTTTGAATACACTCGACAAAAACACACCAGCGAATGAACACGATCAATCACTGATGAATTTCTTCAACACTTTTGACTTTTGAGCCGCTTCGTCCGGAAAAAGTTAATCGATCAACTGCACCTGCCAGAATTTATATCATGATGCCAATTTTTTTCCGTTTTACAGGATTCGTTGATACAACACTTGATCGACATTTTACTTTATGGTCAAACGGGCAGCTTTATGGCAGCTTCTTGATATTTAACAAAATTCTCACGTTTGAACTTCCCAAATATTTTTAAGAAATCGGAATGCGAAAGTTACATCAAAACGTCCCACAATGTCATTCCAAAATGTAATTAGTCCCTAAATGACACATTTTCGCATATATTCCAGTAGCTTCATTGCAATTGTTTTATTATTACCAAGATGACATTTTTGGTAATCCAGTTATTTCGTCGTCACCTCTGAAAGGTAGCCCACTTTATGACAGTCATGAATTTTGTAACATCAACGACGCGCATCAGTATCGTTTTTATTCATCAATTTGCTTTGCAAAATCGTGGTTGATACGTCCAAGCTGTTGTCTGAGTATCATCAAAAGCGTTACGCATTCCAAATAGCAGACGTAGCAGTAAATTTTTCCAATTGTAGAAGAGAAAAAAACGTCGTATTCTCTCTATTAGAATCTTTATTTTACAGGTACCCTCGACTTCTTCATTGGTTTCTGGTACCTCAAAGGATTGCAATTGGACTCGATGATTACTAGAAATCGCAATTATTGTTGAATGTCTCACGAGGACACCAAATCAGGTTCCGAATCTTTTTTTAACAACTTACTTTCGGCTTCAAATTGTTCTTCACGAGTTATTCAGCACCATTTGAATACGTAGAAACTTCATATTTTATTCACTACGTACATACGCGTATGGGATTTCTCGAAAAGTTCTCGGCACTTTCACAAACTTTCACGTGCTTGGTTCCTTGTCGCGAAAATGTAAACAAGTTCGAGGAGGTGAAATGAAATCTTTAGAAGATGGATACGTATCAACGTACTTCAGCTCCTATTTAAAAGTACTGAATTCAATTTAACTACATCGCAGTTCCAAAAGAGTCTGTGGTTATTTGAAAATCACTTTCTGGATTCTGGATTTTTCAATTTTTTGCGCACATTTAACTTCTCTGTAGCACTGATAGTTGACGAGTTCGCCTACTAAAGTACCTATCAACAACAAAATTGGCCCTTTTAAAATAAAAGATCCTTTAGGTTTAATACTTTAATTATTTTCTCTCTAATCTAATAGGTATATAAATTATTATCGAAAAAGAACGTCCAAGCATAACGTTAAGTGGAGCATACCTATTATGCAATAATTCGACAGGATGGTTTAATTAAAAAAATGCAATATTATCTCCGCTCCTTTATTACAATTTTGAATTGCAACATCGTTTGACTTTTCTGCGTTTAGAAGTTATCAGATCACATCAATACATACTTTTTAAGACGTATTGACCTATAAGATTAGACAGAATAACGTAAGATTCTAATTAATGTCACAATTTAGACATGGTATAGAGATAAACGATTTTGGTTCGAACATAAATCAAGTCCGTTAAACTTTTAAACTTTGTAAGGAGAGAAACGATCCCGTTCATAGAGTACGTATTAAAAATAAATGGTTTTATTTGAATGTGCAACTTATGAAAAATGTTTTTTGAACACGCGGTTAAGCTATTCATTGTTTAGTACGTATATAAATTGCTACAAGAGCAACACACAAACTGACCAATTAAGGTATAGCCAAGTAAACGCGGAAAGCGTTGTCCTGTGCTCTACAATCCGTAATAAATTAGTAGAATTTTTATCAAGAACTTACTTTATAAGATCAAACCTATGCTCTCTGTATACAATATGGTAATAAAGCAGGTGCCTAAGATGAATATCAAGGCATTTTTCATCTGCAGTGTATTGTATTGTGAAACTGTGCTTTGCTTTACCATACAATTTTTAATTGCATTGTTCAGTAATCTTCCCCTAAAGGAAAACGTTTGACCTTATAAATTTATACTACTACTACCTATAGATATTTTTCTATTGACAACAATAATAAACTGGTTGGGAAAATTGTTAACTGTTAATGCGATGACTAAATAAAGTGATTTTTGCTTATCAGAGATATGCAAATTCCTAGCTGCTGTCATCCACTAGATCTTACATCTGCTCCTACTTTGTATCCAGCCACTTTTACCTATGCTATGAAACATTCAATCTAAGAAACTGTTTATTGCAAGTTGATCTTACCTTTATTACTTTTATACAGAACTACCAAAGTATTTAAATTGGAGAAGATGGCAGCTGATGCAAAATTCAAAGTAACTTAAATGCATAAAACACCATAAAAATTTAAGTGGACGTATTATCGATATAATTTATAATCATAAGTAGATCTTCGTCTTGACAATAAAATACTAACGTGCACTGGTAAACGAATCAAATGAAAAAAAAACTACGTCAGAGAAAATTATAGGGTCATAACCAGTGTCGCAATTTCGTGCAATAAAATTATACTGATTGAATTAATGTCATTCGTTCTGACACATGCAATTTCAATAATAAAGAATAACGCTCAGGCTCAGGAATATAAAAAATCTTTCAATTGATATTACTATCAGACTGTAAGTGGTAATAATTTCTTAAGCAATCATATGTCAGATTCATTATTATTCAACGAAGTACCTCTTTTACGCCTCTTACCTTCCTTTTGTATACACGTAATCAAAAAGATTTTCTTGGAAACGAAACACAGATTACATTTTTTTGATAATTATTAAATTAATTAGAAAATGGCAATATCAAAATAAGTGAATCGAAATTTATAATTTTCTATAACTTGTGTCAACTGAATGGATCAATTCCAACCGTACAATAAATTCAAGAATTTTGGACAAGCTCCTTCCCACTCATTTTTTTTTGGCCTATTGCAGTTCTTTGTCACGCCTCTATTTTAGCAGTACGTTAGATAAACAGCAGCAGTTGATATTAAAACTATAATAATACTGTAATGAAGTATTTCTCGTTTGCGCTTTAGTTTATTAATTATTGAGCTTCTTTTCATATTTCCATGATTTACCTATGTGAGGATTTCAAAAAGGAAATATGTTTTAAATTGGCATTAATTATCTACATAATTTTTTATATAACAAGATATGGCTGCTATATACAAACGTTATTGCGTAATATTGCAAAAATGGTTCCACGAATATGAAGCATTTTAAGCAAATTTTGTTTGAAATTTATTTGAAAGATTTTTTAATTTGACAACACCAGTTACTGTTTTTAACTTTTTTAAATATTTGTTTGTTGTCATGTCATTCGTAGATCGCGTTACAGTTTCACATTTTCATTTGTCTCTGTTTTTCGATTGCGGTTTATGCTATCAAATAGAAAAACTATAATAAGAATGTTTGAAATGATTGACAGGACAAAATAGTGAGTGGGAATCTTATAGTTGTTTACAAGACGGTTTAGAACGTATATCTCAGAGAGGCGGATTTTCAACACAGATTGAGATTACGTATTTGCAGGTGATCACAATTTTTTGAAGAACGAAGAGACTTTTAATCACTGTGGAATTTTTACAAATATTCTCACGATCTTATTACAAAATATAGGCAGGGTATATTTTCGATAACCGTTTGGATGGGATTAATTGATATAATCAACATATTTTACTATCCTTGCTACCAAATCAGCTTACCGGCGAACTCTACACAACCTTTTTAGTTAGCGTATTAATGGATCATTTGAAGAACACCTCCTCCCCCTCCCATCCCCATGCAACGGATGTGATATCAACATGATGACGCACCTACACATTTTTCAAACAACTAGAGATTATTACGAATCGACAGTTTTCAAGCAAATATAAATAGCAAAAGATCCCCAAATTTTAACCACTTTGCCTTGTGTGTTGTGTCTATGGGGTGAAATGAAGTCTCATAAAGTCATAAACATTAAAGCCTAGGCAATGTGATACAAACCGTTGTGAGTACGGACTTGTAAAAATATTTTCGGATGTGTACATGCTAGAGTGGAAACCCCTATTTCTTTAAATTGCACTACCCCTTGAGTAATACATCATTGAAAAGCTCTTAAAATGCTATTCGTCAGTACCAAACAAAATGTTAATTAACCGATTATTTTTTAAATAATGGTCTTTTGATTATATCCTCTATTGGCCTTTGGTTTAAGGCTCAAACCGCCGTATTGGAAATTTGCATTTATACCTAGGTCTATTTTTTTGGAAAAAGTGACCCAATGAGCAGTAACGAACTTTTAAAGTTTTTTATAATTTGTTCACAGGAATGGCCAACATCATTATTTATATACCAATTTCTGTGAGAAAACAACTACGACTTTTGGCAAAAAGTTTGTTAATGATCGAAAACCACCAAATTCACTTTTTGGCCAACCGGAAATAAGTTAATTTGATAGTTTTGGATTGTTAGGAATCTTTTTGTTAACAAGCACCCCTTTGGTTAATAGAATTACAATTTTTGTTCCCAACCTTTCACTTTTATTTATAAAATCACTTATTGTGATTCAATTTCAGTGAAATTTTTAAAAACTGAATTCGCTATTGCTTGTATCTCCATCAGTCTGTTGGACCAATTTCCAAGGTTTTGGACTAGTTTTTATGCAATTTTTCTCCAAGCTGAAACTTTCCCTTTCTATGCTATATTAAATATGTCTTTCAAAAAAGTGAGCTTAGCAGTGTAAAAATAAATTTAACATTTTCCTAAAACACGACAGTAGGCATAAAAGGTGCACCTCAAAATGCAGAACTTTCAAATACGGAAGAAAACAAAAAATGCAAAAGGTCTGCACAGTTTGTAGTTTTAAGTTTTTTTTAAAAACGTCTTTTAGACAGATGTCTTGTCAGGACATTGAACTACGTTAATTAGTTTATTGTCATCATCTCTTAGAAGGGTTTCCTAGTCGGGATATGGAACGTTCGTCCCTCACATTTCGTATCCCACATTTAGTATTCCACATTTGGTCCCCGGGAAATTTCGTATCCTCACATTTCGTACCCGGAAAGTTTCGTCCCCCATAGTTTGTCCCCGCGATATTTCGAATCGTTAGGTCTCAGATTTATTTTTATTTATTTATTTATGATATGGGTCGAGATCTAGGAACAGCGAATTTCCAAGCACCTCTACGCGCATCAACTGCTTTCGTTATTAGCACTACCCTTACTAGAATATGTTTAAAATTTTAAAGAAAAATACATTTTAAAATTCATAGTTATAAGCTACGCCACGTAAAAACATTATTTACCTATTGTAAATGCATGCGAACCTATGTAGTTCTTAATGATAAATTGCAACTAATTATGCTCATCAAACTCTACCCTAATTACCAAGCAACCAAATTCAACAGCAGGTAATTGTGTCGTAATTCCAACAGTAAAATTTGTACGTGGCATAGCTTATTATAACTATGAATTTTAAAACGCGTACATCTTTTGTATGTATGTTTTTACAACATAAATGAATGAACTGTAAATCGTGTTATATTTTCATGTTTCTTTACAATGTTAAACCCCTTAGGACGTAAACACTCGAAATATCCCGGGGACAAAATGTGAGGGACGAACTTTCCGGATACGAAATGCGAGAATTCGAAATTTATCGGGGACGAAATGTGGAATACCAAATGTGGGATACGAAATGTGAGGGACGAACGTTCCGTAAACCTTCCTAGTCATAGGGTGTTTTTGAAGTTCTTCTTTAATTATTGTATAAATCTGTTACTTAACACCGAATCCCTTAGTATATAAAATAGGTTAACTTTTTGCTTTCTTTGGTTAACAGTGACTGCACACTTCAGCTAGTATTTTAAAATCTGTTTCATCTTCACAATTTCTTTGCCAATTTTGTTCAGCTGTTTTGAAAGCATTTGAGTAATTTTTCTTCATTATACCATAATATTCTTGCATAACCGATTTTAGGTTATGTTATATGTATGTCCTGAAAAAAATGTTTCTCATCGGATTAATTAAATTGAAAAATATGATGGGTTGCCTCTCCTCTGCTTTTCTAATGAATATCATCTCATGCTTAATTGAACACAAAGAGCCCGAGGGTTATTATTTAATTGTATTCGTCTTTGTGGAAGATCTTCTACTTTTGAATTTTGCACACCTCTATTATGTCGATTCGACGGAACCGCTTTAAGTACCTACCCATTTTATAACTGTTCGAATTCGTTTTTTGCATGTTTGCAAACTTGAGCAGTAAAACTCAATTGAGTCGCTATACGAGTATTTGAAAACAACAACATCGAATTTGTTTTCAACGTAACATACCAGTAATAAAGGTAAAAACAATTGCTTGGTGTTGGTACAAATTTGCAAAATTTCAAATTATTTCCCTCAGAATAAATATAACATTACATACAAAGAACTTTTCAACTTGGCGTTACATATCACGTGTAGGGGAAGTACACGTTATCCGGAGGTCTCGTTTTGTCTTTTATATTAATGAGTTACTTACTTAATTAAATATGTGGATGATATGCACTTTTAATTAACCTTTAATAAAATATACGCCAACAGTAACTTTGCTAATACCAATGCCTAAATAAGTGTCTTACACAACTTTGTCAATCGAGTTAATTACGTACCTAAACAAACATCATTTATTTTTCAAAATTGAAGCATAACGCAGCAAATTCTGAACTTACATAGAATATTATACAATAACGCATGTATTAAATGATATGCAAGTAACTATACAAAAGACAAGTAAAGCAAACAAAATAATTTTAAAAAATTCAGGTCCTTATTTAACTCTTTTGAGCTGATTATACAGGGTGATTCGGGAGGAAATGGAAGTATTTCAAAGACAATCATGTTCAGGAAGCTAAAATAAGCAAAATAAGCTCATATGTTCAAATCCGATTTTCCTTTGTTTCAGAGATAATTAGGTTTTTCTTTTTATAAAGTTAATCAAGTTTTTCAGGAGCACTACGTGCACTTGGGAACATTCCAGTTTCGCTAGCACGTGTAAAAACATTTTGAAACACTTCCCCATTAGGAATTCTTCTATTCGGAAAACGATGTCGATACTCTTCTACTGAATGAACAGAATTGCTATTACAAAATCCATAGACAAGCATCATATCAGCATATTCTCTATGACTGAAAATATGAGGCATTTTTGAAATCTTGTAAAACAACTACAACTGTCACTTTTTATGACATTAACCTAATTAATAGATATTTTGTTTCAAATTGGCAAATAGGACAACGTTGTCATATTTAACTTGATTAACTTTTTAAAAAGAAAAACCTAATTATCTCTGAAACAAATGAAAATCGGATTTGAACATATGAGCTTATTTTGCTTATTTTAGCTTCCTGGACATGTCTTTGAAATACTTCCATTTCCTCCCGAATCACCCTGTATTATCTAGGAACCGAAATATCGGAGTGCAAATCTGGCGATGCCACGTTGACACCTTGAAAGAAAGTGTCTTACAAGAATGTGTTTACAGACTGCAAATATCTTTTATAATAATCGAGATATGACCCCCTCGCCAAATTCGCCATTTGTTTACGTCATGGATTTTGTCTCAAAAATCGAGCACAGGAAATCGGAAACTATAGTCACTACTTCTAATAATATTAATCCCTTCGAATTCGAAATGTGGACATACTGTACATTTAATTGATAATTAATAAAACAAACGTCAACAGTAATTTTGCTTATACCAATACCCATATACACTTTCCTCGAAAGTGCTTTATAACTTTGTTTTGGGTTAATTCCGTACAACATTTATTTTTCAAGTAAGTGTAGGGATTCACGGGCTTGGCTTGAATTTTTAAAGCATGGCATAAAATCAAGTCAAGCCTACAAAAAACCAAACCAAGCTCTTAAGCTCCAAGCCAAGCATATCTGTTGAAAAGCTTGAGTTTATAACCATTGACATTGCCCGGGGAGCCATATCGTGTTTTATAGTTTGTGATTCTAAGTAGGAATCTAGACATTATTTTAAAGATACGGTGAAATAGCAAAGCGGTTTACTTCCACCATTTGATATGTTTGTTTTACAGTGTTAGTGCGGTTAACCAACGAACATTTGTAGTAATCAAATCACATACTTTAACTTACTTATGAAAGCGAACAAACAGTAGAGAACACCTTTCGGATGTTCGCTAGTTACTACCTAAACAAACGAAACCAACTCTTCATTGTTTGATATAAAGAAACAGTAAACACAATTGTTATATTTATTGAGCACATATTCAAACATACATATTATTTCTTGAAATTGCTGTTTTGATTGAATGTACCTCCTTCACTTGTATTACGTGTATGTTGAGGAATGGCTATAATACTCCACTGAACATGAAAAGCCTTCTTTTACGCTGGGAAGATGATATTGTTATATAAAAAGCATTCCGTATGAATGTACCACCTTGTTTGTTCTTCAACAGATGTCATAAATATTTATAACTTTTTCATACTTTTTAAGGACAATTCAATTATGTATTCATATTTATTACACCGTGTTTTTCTTTAATAAAACACCATTACTTTAAGAAGGACTATTATTACCATGTTATTCCAGAAACATAATTGCACCCGTGTTTTTATTAGTTTCAAATCAATTGCTTTAATTAAGGAGTGTTGGGCAAATTATGCCTTAGCAGCCAATAAATCAATACTTTAAACACGGCGGTTAACAATTATTTTTATAACATTGTAATAATCCCCCAAGGAAAATTATTTTAGAAATTTACCATAAGGACAGGGACAGTATAATGTGCGATTATTATAATTTAATTTCTATAACATACGTATAGATTTTCCGACGATTTACCTACGTTTAAAAGGTCAATGTTAAAACAATAAGCTCGAATAAAGTAGATTTGTGTAAGGACGGCTACTAATATGGTGCAATTTGCCAGTAGTCGAATTTAAAAAATGTCACAGGAATACCTGAGTTAACTGCTTTTGCAAGTTGCATCCATTCAGTATGCGTTCAGATGAAAGTGGTAACAGATGCATCTCGAGCAGTGCGAGTCGTTACGCGTCCAGAAAAACCGATGGAGTCCTCGTCTTCGTCGGTTATCATTTATATACGAGAGACCTTCTTGTGACCTTCCGGAGACATCGTATTGGAGTAAGTCCCGTGAGTGAATAACTGTAATTAACTACGTAAATTTAACCTTATCTAACTAAGATCAACTGACAAATAACCTCACATACCGCACTACATTACTCCCTAACTTTACCTGTAAGTAAACTATTTCGTTTATGCACTTGGGTACCGATAGGATTAATAAACTTATCCTTATTTCAAATATTTTACGAGTGTTGTTAGTATGGCAGTACCATTGCAATTTGTTATTAGAACCAATTTAAAACACGTTTATGCATATCGTTTCGCTCATAAAATCATGATGCCGATGGCCTCAATTTTGTTACTTGCAATACAGTCAACTTCCGTTAATTTTAATATTACGTAAATGATTAACGAGTAAAGTTGCTTTTGTAAAATTTTCCATTTTAGTTTTTGTTATTGACTAAAATTTAATTAGGTACATCTACCAAACTAAAGTTATTGCTTACATTTTTAATACCGTAATATTGAAATACCCACCTGCGCTTGTTGTGTTCAGTCATGGCCATGCTGCAAAAAGCTCTGACCTCTTAATACACCCTTACATGTGCAACTGTAGAAATCCTTAGAATATTGTAGGTAGACTGTAGTTGTTTAACTGTGTATATAAAGTACCTCAAAATAGAGCATTTTTCATGTTATAATGAATTCCAATCTTACACAGCCTAACACTCTCTAAAGGCCTAAAGCTAAAGCACAATCTTCCCACGAACGATCTGTATAACATTATCTACTACATTTGAAATTAGTTGTACTAATTCAATATAACATTTTCTAATAGATCGTCGCCTTACTACTTACTTATTGCGTTATATTCTACACAAAATCGACATGAAAGTGCAAACAATTAAATGGTGCTTAGGTGCTTTTTTGTAACTTAGCTTACATTACAGCACATCCGCTTTGAATTGTAAGTGTTGAGATTTGGGTTATTACACCAGAAATGCTCCCAACAGTAATGAAATGAATACAAAGAGGAAATATTATTTTTCTGAAAATTACTGAGTGAGTCAGATCGTCCTTCTAGCTTAACTGGCTTGCCCAGAATTCGAGAGTGGTCCACCTCAATACCTTTGCTGTTCAACAAGCCTTTATTTTTGAGACGCAAGGCTGCCAGCGTGGCTTGCTCTCTCACGTAGAGATCCAGTGAAGGCAGACCCACGAGGGTTTCCATGACGGCTGTGGGGGTCGTTCGGGCATTGTCTTGCAGCAACACAACCTCCTTTTTTCTTTGACAGTAGACCACGCCGTTTGTTTCGAATCGCTAGTTTCAACTTATTCGCCAATAAATCACTGTATCTCGCACTATTTATGGTAGTGTCCGTTTCCAAATAGTAGGCCAGTATATAGGACCTTTTTCGTCCCAAAACACGGTTAGCATCACATTACCAGCCGATGGCAAGGTCTTGAATTTTTTCCTTGTAGCGGATAGCAGAAAACTGATTGTTGTCTACGTGTTATCAACTTACATCTCATCAATCTTCAACTCGTCGTTCTTCGTACAATCATCCATCAAGCCGGCCCATTTTCACCCGTCTGATACCACCACCTTCACCTCATCTAGAGATCTCTCTGCTGATTATCTCATCCCTGCAAACTCCACGTTTCCACACATCCTCATCTCCACTACTTCCCTGAAGCAACCCCGTCTCCTTACCTGTAACAAGAAACACAACCAGACCCCAAGGAACAGCACTCCAGTGAGAAACCCAGCTGGATAACGTAACTACAATTACCTATTATAATTTTTTTGTTAAGTAAACCAACAGGAAACACCTTAACATCACAATCTGGTTAATTTGATGGTTTTTTTTTTCACTTCATATATTGCTCTGACCAGTGTAATGTGAGATCTTACAATTATATTTGTTTTTTTCTATATATCATCGTACATATTCAAATTTACCATTCTCGCACCATATTTACATCATCTCAATCACACATTTACACTATTTACAAAATCTATTACCTTCATTCACACCAAGTAACTATTTACACGCTATATCATTATTTACAATTATTTACAAATGTACAATTTTGGGGTTCTGTTAGTTAAATTAAATTGCTAGAATATTCTATTTGCCTTGGTAACCCTAAACCTTCCTAGATAGATCAACGAGGGTCTTTTTTTCTAATTTTTGGAGCGCGGCCAAGGAAAAATTAGTGGCGCCTAATTTTCAATCTTGTAAGTTTTTTTATTGAACTCACCCCTTCCCACCGTGAGCAGCTGGAGCCGTAGGTTTAGAGTGATTTTGTTTTCCCTACCCTTTTGCTTCATTTTCCCCGTTACATTAATTGCGATTTAAATTCCTCACACGTGACCACAGGCGCGCCACCTCAACGCACGCGCATGCAGCGCCACTTATCGTTATTTACTAAAGTTGATACAATGAATAGTGTAAGTAATTTTTGACTTATCCTCATATTTGTATTGGATTTAGACCATGCAAAGCCTTTTCCATACTACTTTGACGGTTTAGGTAGCCTGTGGTTCCATTCATAGTGATGTCAGTTTTCTGCGACGTCCATCTGGGAGGGTGTTCATCAGTCTTCTGTTTTTCTTTGAGTGGGTTGTTCTTTTTGATTTTGAAACAACAATGCCATGGTACATCGTCATCTGGGTCATAATTGTCTTCTCATCAAAAACCTCAATTTCTCCAGGAACATCAACCGGTTAAATATCACCTTGAAGTCTTCCTCAATTTCTTAATATAATAGTAATAATAATAATAATGACTTTTATTACCTTACGCACGTGTACAATATTAATTAAACTATAAGTATCATTTCTACAAAAGAATTAAACTAAATTTTAAAAAAAAGCACTATTAAAAGGAGAAATGATTCCTCGTCGGCATCTGGAGGTATTATCACCAAATCAATCTTGTTATTACTTAGATGTTTCCAGATCATTCAATGACTCTAATGCGAAACCCAAATTGTGGTGACGCTTTCCATAGAAACTTTTACAAATTATTGATGTTGGGACCATTTCCATTAGCGCTATAATGCACATAGAAAAATGACTATTTATGATATGAGTGTTAAGAGTACCTACTGTTTTATTTTGTGAGTGAACAAAATAAGCTACTTTTAACACAAATATTATACAAAGTTTTTTGTATAAATTCTATTTTGATAATAAAATGACATTTTGACGGCTCTTGTCAGTTAATTATTTTTTGATGTTTCAACAATTATTACCGCATTTGCTGTGAAGTAGGCGTGTTAGGTGACGCCGTTACCAACAAAAAATATTGGTTACAGCTCTATTATTGGCTAGTGTTAAAAATATTTTTAACACTAGTGTTAATAGTATATTATTCAACAAGCATGTAAGATAGCTATTACTCACGAAGATGAAGTTTGCCACCCGAGCCGCCAGGCGAGTGTGGTAATCATCTGAGTTGATATGGTGTTATAAGATAATGAAATACATACAATTTTTCGGTATGGATAGAATACCCTTAAGAGCAACTGTCATCACGCATATTACACCAAACACATGAAGATTAAAAATAAAAATTAGTTACAATAAAACGATCCTACATTGCCACAAAAGAAAACTGTTGTGATACCAAATTAAATATTTTTGCAATAAATATTCTAGTGTAAATGTTTTTATAAGTACGTTTTTGTAAAGTGTATTCATTTGAGTACAATGGGACAAAAAGGGATTTATTAATAATCAAAGTGGCCTCTTTTTAGGATGCATAAGAAAACTTGTCAGTTGCTTTTTTGAATGCAGAAAGATTTAACACACTGGTTTCAAGCTCTATAGTTACAGTACCCAGTACCCTAAGAAGCTAACTGAAAAATATGAATATTGAATATAGGTAGGTATGTTTTCTAATCGCAACATTAATTAAATTAATATTATTAACCGACTATACAAGTGATACATAAAGTGCAACAGAAGGGGTACTAACATACAGGTATCGAAATGGAGGCAAATACGTAATCAGAAATCGGATTGTCCTGATAGCTTTAATAACCACCTTAAATTATTAATTATTATGTTAAGTTACCGGAAATGGACAATATTATCACAAAGTTTATTGTTATTATGATTATATTTGGAAATGGTACAAGAGTATGACCTTATCCTTACCATTACCCCACGCTGGTGATATCCATTTCAGTTAATTTTCCATACACAGAATCATTACGCTCCCACAGAGGCAATTATGTAGTAAAATAAAATACTGCTATATCTGTGAGTGTTCTGTTTCATGTTTTGTTGCCATCCAAAGAATGAGATCCTTACAGTTTGTAACAACACGATCCCTTTAATTTCTTTTTCAAAATATTCATATTCTTGTGCGAAGTTCGTTCATATGCTAGTATATATTTGATAAATTAATACGTTGCGCTGTTTTACTGTCAATACGAGTACAATGCAGGCCGTTTTTTACCCTCTGACAATCGTAAAATTGATTGTCAAATAGACTCCTACAAGTATCAACGCGTAGCAGATCCGGTCTATAGAACAATTTACATAATTCATGTTTCGTTCGAGCATGGGCCCGATAATTAGGAGTCTCCGTAAACACTGCTTTGTTATTTGAAGTTATATCTTAGAGGCTATAAATAATAAAGCGCCTCGAGCTGGCAGAACTCATCACCACTCGACTAACATTAACGATTTGTCCTTATTTGGTCAAACAGGTAAATGATTTACTTTAGCATCTTTGGATGTTGATGGACAGCTGACTAAATCTGACACTTTCCATTAGTCATTGATTATTTAGTCAAATGCCTACCTTAATTGGGTGAAATGTGACACAATAATGCTCTAATTTTCCGCTGTCAAATCATAATTAACACATAAGGTACTTTAAATCTGACACATTCAATTAACTGTGGCATTAATAAACAGTAATGTACTCATTTCATTGTAAATCAATGAAAGGTATGGAAAATAATTCGATGCTAAGTTTCTTTTTAACTGTATCTTATTAGTAAACTACATTGATTCCAATAAATCTATATTTAGATGAGGTTCCATGAATAACGCAGATAAAATAACTTTGCGGTGTAAAATATTATAATGCGCTGACCAATGGTTTAGATAAACACCTGTTTGCTAATGCACATTTTTTCGACATAAACCGCGTGAGGAGATAGAACTGAGTACTGAATATTTAATTACGTACCAACTGTATAGTTAGAACGACTTTATTTGTACTTAAATGTTTCATAATTATCAGCTTTTGGAACTCATTTATTTGACATTTGGCCTATTTGCAATATATCTAAAGTGAAAATTCCCTTAAACTGAACCAAATTTTTCTACACATTATTTACACTCCAGGATATAAGTAAACACTGATTTCGATTATTATGTATCCTTTGAAAGAATTTTCCGTCAATTCCTTTGTAAATGGTTTTACAATGAGGTAATGTTCCCTATTTATTCTCACTCGGTATGCATACACCGAAAATAACTACTTACAGTGATAATGTTAAAAGTGTTCAATCGCTTCGTCCCTTGTTCACGTATCCATCTGTCGGTTCGTCTGCACCCATTTCTTTAGGGTGAATTTTCCTGGTTCTATTCTCTGTCATATTAAGTACACGTTTCGGAAAAATGCAGTTAGTCTACAGATGTCATATAGTCGAGGAAATAAAGCACTAAAATAAGCCAAACCTACCAAATTTTTGTAGTAAGACGGATGAGATGGGGTTTTTTGCATCCGCTTCCTAGATTTAATAGGAAACTTTGTACGTACTTTTCATCATGTTTTTTCTTCGAAATTGCATTTGTGCAGTCGAAAATGCATTCTGAAAAATGCAATTTTATAGAAAAAATTCATAACTTCGTTATAAACGAGTCGACTCAATTCGAGTTCAAGGGGGTTTTCGATGTCGCTGATCCCGAATATGACCTCCAAATTGCCTCACCGCCCACCTGGAGCTCAGGATGGCTGAGCAACGTCATCTCCGAAGCTTTTTCTGAAATTCACTCTCAAATGATTGTAGACATCTCATACGAAGTTTGTTTGGGTTTCTGATTGCAAATCAGGCATCGGCAACCGTCCCCCGCGTACTTGTTGCCCCACATCCGGGCATCAACGTCATCCTCTGAAGTTTCACAGAAGTTTCAAGACTATAATAGGGAACCGAAAATTGTTTTCGGGGTTTTTTGGGTAGCTTAAGTCGAATGTGGCACCAGATACTTGCTAACGGACACCTGGTGCATCACACCTCGGCGACATCAACGTCATCCTCTGGAGTTTCACTAAAATTTCAACCCTAGTGAACCGAAAATAATTTGTAATTGCTAGGACGAGATTCTTCCAGAACCTCTATCCGGACCTGACCAGCCGTGCATGGTACATAGACCGCCTGCAGAGGCGGATTCCGAAGTTCTCCACGAGATTTTGAAACTACCAACCTTATATTAGGAGTTTTACATACAAATTTAATCTTTAATAAAAGGAACAAATTAAATTAAATTAAATTTAAACTAAATATTTTATAATATTAACTTCATACATTTGGATGATAAAGTTATTACTTAAACAAAACTTACATTTTTTTATATATATCTCAATTTTATTTCACAAAATGAAAATGTCCACATCTATTCAAATGTTCCATTATAAGTTTTACCTCATGATTTCCTGATATGATGAAACAAGCATTAGAATGAAAGCATTTGAGCGAA
Source organism: Pyrocoelia pectoralis (assembly GCA_036250285.1). Classification (NCBI taxonomy): domain Eukaryota; kingdom Metazoa; phylum Arthropoda; class Insecta; order Coleoptera; family Lampyridae; genus Pyrocoelia; species Pyrocoelia pectoralis. The sequence continues at coordinate 17,784,952 of CM070074.1, forward strand.
AATTTCAAGCGAAACTCCAGAGGATGACGTTAATGGCGCCGCGGTGTGGTGCACCAGGTATCCGTTAGACAGTATCCGGGACCAGATTCGATCTGAGCGACCCAAAAAACCCGGAAACAATTTTCGGTTTCTTATAGGCTTGAAACTTCAGTGAAACTCAAGAGGATGACGTTGATGCTCGGATGCGGGGCACCAGGTACGCGAGGGACGGTTTCCAATGCCTGATTTGGAATCAGCAACCCTAAAAACCCTCGGATGAGATTCAGCGTGAATTTCAGAAAAAGCTTCGGAGATTGCGTTGCTCAGCCATCCTGAGCTCCAGGTGGGCGGTGAGGCAATTTGGAGATCATATTCGGGATCAGCCACCTCGAAAACCCACTTGTATCCGAATTGAGTCGATTCTAGAAGCTTATACCGAAGTTATGAATTTTTCAATGAAAATGCATTTTTCAGGATGCATTTTCGACTGCACAAATGCAATTTCGAAAAAAAACATGATGAAAAGTAGGTACAAAGTTTCCTATTAAATTTAGGAAGCGAATGCAAAAAACCCCATCTCAATCCGTCTTACTACAAAAATTTGGTAGGTTCAGTGCTTTATTTCCTCCACTAATATGCACAATTTGGTCTTCGTTTAGTTGCAGTCTACCGTTTCGTATTTTTTACAACGTATTATGTTAAAAACCGAGGTATATTAATTAATCTCTGAAACATCCGAAAATAGTGTTCTTCGCGTTTTTGATTTTTTGATTTTTTATAATTTCATTGCGCCTACCGCTGCCTTGAAAAGACGGACATTTTTTATTTATTTCGATATGAAGAATACGATCTAGCAAAACGCACAGAGACGATTCCTTTACGAGCCACAGCTCATTCTCTGTAAACTTACGTTGTGGAACTCCATAAACATCATATCTATAGTGTCGAAATGCGTTGGGTTGTATTTAAAATAGACAATTAAGTGGAAATATTTTTTATTATTATTATAAATTTGTTTCATTATTTCCGTGCTTTGGAAAGTTAAATAACGCTCAAGCATCATAATTCTGAACGAATAAATACTTGTACTTGGGCCAAACAAACTGTAATGGCACACAGCGATCGTATAACATTACCTACCCTAGAAAAATTGATGTAATGATTGATATTGAACGCCAAATAAAACGAATTCAATGTGAATTCGCATCATCTCACACGAAATAATTTGTGGGAATTCAATAAAGTCAAAGTTTAGATACGTCCAAATGCCTGTATCGTATTGTTTAAATGACTTCTCACTAACTTTTGGAGTTACTAGCATACTTACCTACTTCTTACAGTAATCTCTCAATAACTAATTATTATTTACATGAATTACTTCTTGGCATCGAAATTTTTCGAATTAGGTATCTATTTCTTATTTTATTTTTTAAGGAATTTTGATAAAAATTTGGATATGTAATTGACTAAAGGATTCAATATCACATTGTTAAATTAGATTCCCTTACCAATACTTAATACTTACGTGTCGAATTTTTATTTGGAATAATATGGCTTGAATGAAACTTAATCAAGAGAGGAGTGTCAAATAATTAATCCAGAACATACTGTTGCATATTAATAGGTAATTCTTCTCTCTGCGACAAATTTTCCTCATGTTGGTTTTTTACGGAATACAAAAATTTTATTAAGAATGTGTGATAAGGGTGCCTACTTTAACTGGTTACCTTTTGCGCTATTTGAAGAAACTAGAATTTATAAATAATGTGGATTGTATTTAGTGAATACCTTATGTTCAAATGTTACAAACGATTTTATTGTAAACTACTTACTGTACAAAAGTTTGGTTTTGATAACATCTGTACCCATCATTGCCAGTATCTATGGCTCTCATCTACGTTGTTTAAGCAAGTCTTATCACATCGATTTAAGTTCAGAGTGTTTATAACGAGTTTTCAAAAATACCGATAGTCTACTTCGCCTACGAAGAGCGCACCTGCTCTCCTAATTGATTCGTGTCTTTCTTTAACATCGACTGCAGTATTTCTAACCCGTCGAATTAATGCATCCTGAGTATCTACTTTGAATTTTTAACCCTCATTTTTGAACCATCCCCATAAACAACAGTACAATGGAGTGAGGTCTGGTAATCTTGGAGGCCCTCCAAGGCTTATCAAACGCTCGGGAAATGTTTCATTCAAATCGAGAAGGCTTTCGTTGCCGATATTATTCAACAGCAGCTGTAACATTACCATTACAAAAACCATAAACAAACGCCATATTTGCATATATTCAAGATTTCAATATATATCTGGCATTTTGTAACACTAACAATAAACTAACAATAATGACTATCATAATAACAGTTGAGTTTTTTTACGTACACTCCTGAAGTTCGGCCGATTCCTCTCCACTCACCCTGTACATATAATAGGAAATGAGAAAGAATTTAATACACCAAACCAAAGATTTACGGTGGAACAATAATAGCTACGATTTTTAATCGATAAGTACAAGTTCCCGGTGCTGCACTATCAAAAATTTTGAGAATTTGAGGTTCCCGAGAAATAAACGACAATCGCTGAACAAAATATTTGTTGTATGGTGCATTCCCAAAGTCTGCCCAATTTGCTTTAACTTTTCATTTTGATTTTCAGCAACTTTACCTATTAAAGTTCCTATTAAGTCTGCCACATGACGTTCTGGATCGGGCCAACAGATCTGCAATAGTACTCCAGTCAATGAATGCTCATAAGAGGGGTGTAGAGTGCATGGAATATGCGAGAATTTCCATGTTCCATATTTCCAACGGTTTTCGAGATATACATTATCGAAAATCGATAGGTAATTAAAAAAAAATATTTTTATTTCATACTGACTAGTAATCTGTGTTTTACCAGACTCATACGAGTCTGGTAAATGAAACTTTACCGTACTAGAAATTTTGTACCCGAATACAAAGGTTGCCATAGCAACATAAAGTGACATGACTTTGGGAACGTCAAATTTTATATAAAGTTAATAGAAAAACTCTTAAGAAATGAATCTATGGCCAGTATGAAATAAAATGTTTTACATTATTTGTACGTTAAATCAGATTACGTTACTCGTTTCGAAATTCTTGCCTCAGCTACGCTTCGGCAATAAACATCTCACTCGTTAACGTAAACCTTGATTTACCGTACTCATATGTAAATAACTATTACCTACTAAGTGTTTTTGTCAAATATTTGTTTCTCGTTTTCTTATTTTATAGGAAATTTAATTAGTTTTCATTTTCACTTTTGTTTCTAGAGTCCACCGTTTCCGAGATATAATCGAAACACCCAAAAATGGCTTCTTCCTCCCCACTTCCCACCTTAAGCTCACTTCCCAGGGGTGGGGTATTTTAGTGTGTTTACCTACTAACTACTCCTAACAAATTCCTTAAGTCAAAATGTCTCTTATATTCCATACTCTATTTATATATATTTATTGACTGGAGTCAACATACTCATTGCTAGAGGAACATCGAAATTGAGCGTACGTGTTGGAAATTCTATAGCTTTTGATTGGTTGAAGATAAAGTAGCAAACGTTACATCAAATTAAAGGAAATTTAATGCTCTACAACTTCGTCTCTGAGAAAGGATCGTGGGAGGCATTGGAAATAAATGTTTGACAAAAAGAGTTAGGTAAAAATGATTTTTTCGAAAATTATCGATATTCAATAACGTATATCTTGAAAACTGTTGAAAATTCGACAATGTATGGAAACAATTTTATAGGAAATTTAATTGGCTTTCATTTGGAATATTTTTGGAAAAATCAAAAAGCTGATTTAATTTTAGTAGTAAGCTGACAGTATAATTCTTGGCGAACCTCAAGTCACTTACTTTGTTATCAAACAATACACAAATCATGCTGCACAGCACATGTGTTCTATCAGGAAAAGCGTATTTAATATAATTTCAAATTGGACGAGGGCATTGAATGCAGATTTTTGTTTAAACTTTTTTCCAAAAGTCAATTAGGATTAGAATCTTTGCATAAAATCTACTTTATGTACTCTAATGACCATGCATATATTTATTTAGAGAGCAGAGGTGTTTATTTTTGTATATAAATACGGCACACTTAACATCAAGGTATAATTGAATGTCAGAATATTTTTGTTTTTAAATAAAGTTTGGCACGATTCGCGAGCGCGACCGTTCAGTATAAATTAACCGTTCGATTTTTGATAGTAGCCTAACTTACATTGTGGTATAACTACATAATAAATTAAAAAGCAGTGAAGGTTCGATCAGTATTTTACAGAAAGCAACAGTGGCGTATATGGATCCCCCCCCCCCCCCCGAAATAAGTTAGCATTCTGCACTAAATTCTAAATCACATGGTCAGTCGTAAATTTTCTCATTACAGAATTGGGGGGATAGCTGACTCGACCTGACGAACTCTCATGTAGAACCCCCTCCTCCCCTACGCTACGCCCCTGGAAAGCAGTTGTTTTGAATCACAGTTTGAAATTAAGTTTTTTACAATTTATCAGTAGGTTATTTTTCCATTCAGAACGATTTATATACACTTTTGCTGTCCACAGTTCCACGTTCCCGGTTGTTTTGGTTTTTACTAGCAATAGGAAATGTAAAAACCTCCAATTCACAAATACGTATGTATTGTCTTTCTGCATTCACGAAAGTAAAACTCGGTTTCGATGTTCACAAAGTAGGGACAGAAATAGCAAACTATTCCTTACCAAAGGAAATAACAAAAACTTCCAAAGGGATTTTCAATAATAATGTCATAAGAGCATTTCTGTATATTCAATAATAATATTATCATAAGAGCACTTCTGGCAACAACGTTTTTTTGGCTTATTGTTAATGATATGGATATTGGCGATATGTGGTTTCAAAAAGACCGTGCGACATGCCACACAGCCAACGAAAGAATGAATTTATTGCAAACAAAATTCCCGGGAAGAATAATCTCACGAAATTCTGCAGCAATTTGGACGCCAAGATCACCCGGCTTAACGCCTTTGGTCTATTTTCTGTGAGGCCATCTCAATGATTGAGTTTATGCAAATAAACCAGAAACAATTGAATCCTTGAAAGACAATATTTGGCGCGAAATTGCCGAGATGGAGCCGCAATTATGAGGAAATGTCACCCAAGAGAATCGACATCTGTAAACGTGCACGCAGGGGACATTTGGAAGATATAATTTATCATTCATAAATTGTAGACCCTCTACTACATTTATCAGTAAACAGAGGATGAATTCCAATTCAAAATGTGTGTTTTAGTACAACAGTCAATTTAAACACAAAAATACACAAACATTGCAAAAAATCCTATGTTAGGTTTGCTTTTTCCATGGTGTTAGGTTCGGTCCCAGTAGTAAATACTCAATTTTGCAACTTCGAAAAACTTGTGGAAATGGGGGGGGGGGCACCAAAAACCGCGATTTTTTCGGACTTTTTTCAGTTTTAGCCTCGTAGCTCAAAAACTATGAGTTGTAGTGCAAAGAATATGATTACCTTTTTTAAACTAGACTAAATTTTCTACCATTTGAGCCTAACCGGAAGTGTGTAAGTATAATAGTTTCCCAGATACAACTCTTCAAAAATAGGCAATTTGTCCCTAAATCTGTTTTAACGTATCATCCATGATTCGAGCCAGATATTGCCACAACGACGTGCCCTACGACCCTTGTCATGGAGGAAAAAATTTTAGGACGTTTTATCACCTTTTATTTAAGCACAGATGCATTCCTTCTCGAGAAAAAGACGGAAAACCGGAAAACAGTGAAATCGCTACGACTCCACATATATTATGTAATAGCATTAATATGATTAGAAGCAGTGGCGGTTTCAGGGGGGAGTAATTGGGTAATTACCCCCCCTAAGAATTTTTCGTTCGCTTATTATTGTTATTCTTAAAAATTACCAAGATTTCAAACAAACAAGTTAAGTTATGATGAATCTAGTCGGCGATCTATGACGGTGAATTTTTCCAAAACTGCTGGAGTGAGTCGTGGAAGAGACCGATACCCGATATATATTTTTTTAATTACCCCCCCTAAGCCAGTTGGCTGGAAACGCCTTTGATTAGAAGACATTTTGTGATTATTCTTATTTAGCCTAACGAACGAACGCTCAAAAAGGGCTTGTAGACAGACTTTTTGATCCTAAAGATTTTATTTCTGGGATGTGTTTGGAGGTGTTTGGTGATGATTATACGAAAAGTAGCGTAACAAAAGGTGCGCATTTGTTTGGTTTTCCGTTTACATCTCTTGAACAGGCCATCGTAGTAGGAAATGGCCAATCATAAAATAAAAGCTGATTAAATTTTCTACAAGTTTGCTTCTATGCGTTTTTTCTCTACCTCTATCCGCTGAAGAGATATTCGCTGTCAAGAATTGACATTTTTTTTTAAATCGTTTTTACACGACGTTTTTCGGCAAATGTTGTGTCCTAGCTCCTAAAGTATTGGGTTTATAGCAAAAACTGCTGGAATAAAAGTTGTAGACCATAAAATTTCCTATAAAATACATATACAGTTTAATATTTTATCTCAAATAGATTAGATGTTAGTCATTTAAAAAAAACGTTGAGTTTAAGATGGAATAGAGGACACTAGAGAACAACTAATTTTGTGGGAGGTTTGGAGCTAAATCTGATATGTGAGTATTAAATACAGATTACCTGCATCCTTAGCCAAACAATTTCAGTCTTATGCGCCACCATGTTTGATGGTCTCTAGTCTTTTCTAAATACATTTATGATAGGGTTAATGTTTGACGAAAAGAACAAAAGTATTTTCTCAAGCCAGCTTTTATTTTATAATTGGCCATTTCCCACTACGATCGCCTATTCAAGAGATACAAAGGGAAAACCAAACAAATCCGTAAATTTTGTTACGCTACGGAGTTAGCTCATACGGTAGGGCCGGGGACTTTTCGTATAATTATCACCAAACACCTTCAAACACATCCCAGAAATAAAATCATTAGGATCAAAAAGTCTGTCTATAAGCCCTTTTTGAGCGTTCGTTCGCTAGGCTAAATAAGAATAATCAGAAAATGTCTTCTAATCATACTAATGCTATTACATACAGGGCGGCCCAACGAAAAGGTAACAGACGGGTTTCTGGCCAGAGGGAATTTTTTTTTGGGAAATGCAAAAACACGTCAATTTTTATATCAAGGGGGACAACTTTCGCCATGATTTTCAACCTGAAGTGACTTCATCCCTTAGCGCTGTGAGAACAACCCCTAAAATTTAAATAGGGATGATGGAGCAAGTGATACCTCATTTGAAAGGTCTCTCTTTTCTGATTTCAGTGCACTAGTTTTTTTATATTTTTTTTATTTTTAACCAAAAAAATTGAAGTTCCAAAATGGAAAATGAGGAAAGAGATTGAGGCATTTAAAAACTCAAAAAAGCTCGGACAGATCAATTGTTTTTTTCTTGGAGAAGCTAGGTACTTTTACTGATATTTGACAACATTGTTTCACCCCTTGGGTACAGGGTAAACAACCCTTAAATTTTTAAATAAAAACAAGGGTTAATTTTTTCTTGTGGTAATTAATAAAACCAGTTTATGCAAATTCAACCCTTATTTTAATAAATGTTCGAAGTGCCTGCCTTCAGCTCCATGCAATAGTACAAATTTTCAATAAATCGTTCCCGTACATTTTGCAACATTTCAGGAGTGATCAGGTGGCATTCATGTACTATACGGTCACGTAACTCCTCCAAAGATTCCGGACCAGTGGAAAAAACTTTACTATTTACATGACCCCATAAAAAAAATCTAATGGGGTGAGATCAGGAGGAACGAGTATTATTACATGGAAGCTGAAGGCAGACACTTCGAAAATTTATTAAAATAAGGGTTGAATTTGCATAAACTGGTTTTATTAATTAGCACAAAAAAAATTAACCCTTGTTTTTATTTAAAAATTTAAGGGTTGTTTACCCTGTACCCAAGGGGTGAAACAATGTTGTCAAATATCAGCAAAAGTACCTAGCTTCTCCAAGAAAAAAACAATTGATCTGTCCGAGCTTTTTTGAGTTTTTAAATGCCTCAATCTCTTTTCTCATTTTCCATTTTGGAACTTCAATTTTTTTGGTTAAAAATAAAAAAAATATAAAAAAACTAGTGCACTGAAATCAGAAAAGAAAGACCTTTCAAATGACGTATCACTTGCCCCATCATCCCTATTTAAATTTTAGGGGTTGTTCTCACAGCGCTAAGGGATGAAATCACTTCAGGTTGAAAATCATGGCGAAAGTTGTCCCCCTTGATATAAAAATTGACGTGTTTTTGCGTTTCCCAAAAAAAAATTCCCTCTGGCCAGAAACCCGTCTGTTACCTTTTCGTTGGGCCACCCTGTATATGTGGAGGATTTCACTGTTTTCCGATTTTCCGTCTTTTTCTCGAGAACTGTTAGGCCCGCAGGAATGCATCTATGCTTAAATAAAAGGTGATAAAATGTCCTACAATTTTTTTCTGCGTGACAAGAGTCGTAGGGCACGTCGTTGTGGCAATATCTGGCTCGAAACATGGATGATACGTTGAAAAAGATTTTGGGAAAATTTGCCTATTTTTGAAGAGCTGTATCTCGGAAACTATTATACTTACAGGCTTCCGGTTAGGCTCAAATTGTAGAAAATTTAGTTTAGTTTAAAAAAGATAATCATATTCTTTGCACTATAACTCGCAGTTTTTGAGCTACGAGGCTAAAACTGAAAAAGTCCGAAAAAATCGCGGTTTTTGCCCCCACCCCCCGTTTCCACAAGTTTTTCGAAGTTGCAAAATTGAGTATTTACTACTGGGACTGAACCTAACAACATAAAAAAGTCAAACCTAACATAGGATTTTTTGCAATGTTCATGTTTAAAATGACTGCACTATTTAATTTGAATTTGAAAAAGAAACTCAAACTTGACAGACCTTTTATAAAATAATGTGTGATATTAATGTTCCTGATTTTACACATATAACCCAACGTTTATCAAATCCGGTATTTGAAAAAAAAATTAAAATAGTAACAATATTTTAAGGCAAGAAAACCCACACTGCACGCTTACTTTGCTGCATTACCACTACACTACAAAAATCTTGTTCAGATGAACTTTAGTTACAAAAATGTCAAGACATTAGATATCTGGGATTGTACTTAACCAGTGTATTGCTGATAATTTGTCGCTATGGTTTGTACATTTAAGAGAAACACATTTCAATAGAAATTCAATACTTGCAATATCTTTCCCAGCACTGCACTGATATACGCACAATTTATTCTTATTAATCTTGTTAGTTGAATCTCATTTTCGTTGCATGTCTTCCCGGAAAGGGAGTTGACTGGATTTTGTTCTTTTTTGGTGAGAATAAATACACCAAAGATTTCCTTAACGTTGTTAACAACTCTTGCTGAATTTTAGTCACAATCTGTTACTTTTGATAATAATCACACATATTGTCAAAACGCGTCGGATTACATTTAAAATAAAGAATTAGCGGAATTACGTGTATTTATTATTACTTTTAATTATGGAGATCCACATAGTAAGTTTGGAGAACATTAATTCAATTTCAAGCATTATCAAAACTCGATCGATCGATCGATTATAGTTTGATTCATCTAAATTTTTGCCCAGCCCTAGCAATCATAATTTTTTTTGGATATCTTGTTTTTACATTTCCAATGTTGTTAACGTTTATTGTGACTAGGTCATCGATTCGATATGAAACTGTTCCCAAAAATTAACAAGACCAAAAAATACAAATTTTTTCACTTTTCTTTACTTAAATGTTAAGTTTATTTCTTATGACGTAAATGTCATCATCAATTTCAAACAAATATGTTTCCACTTCTTCTTTAGTAAAGATCTTGAATTTTTTGGCGTAACATCCATATATACAGTGTGTTTCATAAATATACTGACACACTTTTAAGAGTGATGCTGCGGGGTCGAACGACTCTAATCAGGGAGGCAGCACAAAGGGCCCGAATAGGTGGCCTAAGTGCGCGTGGACTTTTGACCACCCTCCCATCGTAATCCAGAGAAGAGTGCTAGGGGACATCAAAACAAACATTGTTTGCTTTATAAACATATGTCCGGAAACGGTTCGTTTTCGTGGTTGTTAAAGTTTGTAAAAAAGTTGCTGTTTATTAATATGTACCTCAAAAACGCTTCTGCCCATTTTAATGAAATTTTCAAAGGTTGATCGTAACTTTATGACGCATCTTTTGGATTTCTTACAGTTGATACAGTAATAATAAAAGTGTTGTGTTGCAAGGTAGGTAATTTGCGGGCGAGTCACCTTTATACTTAATCAATAGTACATGTTTTATGTTGCCTAAATTTCATTTAAAACCAGTTGAGAATCCCATGATGAACAATATTTTCGACGGCCATTTTGACCACTTTCCAGATGAGATAGACAAAAAAGATCGATACAAAAATGTTTTAAATTTCGATGTTCGCGTGTGGGTTCCACATTCAACACATCGACATTCTATCTCAGTTGTAGCCTTATATACATTATAAACAGGGGTTGGAGTAACAGCTAGAATCAGCCCACAGTTTTTAAGATATTGAAAAGTCAACCTTCTGAATTGACGTACGTGTGGTTTTTCACGAATTTTTGAAGTATGATTCTATAGTTAATAATAGTTTAATTGTTTCGTATTATCGTTATTTAAGCGTGTATGTATATGGAAGTTGCCAATTTTTCGCCTCCTGTGTGGGTTTTTCATACCTTTCAATGGAACAAAATATGATGCAATAAGCTAGTTTCTTTTATTCCTTAAAAATAATACAGAGAAGATCGGATAAACTACTTTTCAAATATTTACTATATTGCTCAAATTAAAAGAAATTATGCCCTATATCTCGGAAAGAAACATACATTTCTCTATACGCTGTTTTCATATTCACTTGTACTTAACAATAGGGGGGAATTTCTTCGCAACTTTGTGCATAATAAAATTGAGTTTCTGTAATATAATAAAATGATGCAGTTATTATGATAGGGTATGATATAACTATAATTCATGATAAGTAGTTCCCCCCAAGTTACATTCTCGATGTATGATAAAATATAAACCTAACAATAAGTAAAAGTAGCAAAGAAAGTAAATAACAAAAGAAACTAGAACAATGGGACCTTTTTATACTCATTAGTAATTTTAGTTTACAGGAGTTTTATTGAAGGGATATTTACTTCAATATTTTTTATTGTGGTTGATAGAACCCGGAAAGCAAATACTAGTATAACACTTTATGCGTGTATGCAATGCACTTAACAAGAATAATTTATGGAAGAGTTTAATTAAACTTAGACCGCATTGTTCTCATTTCCAGCACAGTCTCACAATACAAAATAAAAGTTACCTACACAAAGTGAAGCGTTTCAAAGAAATCGATTGCATTTACCTTCACGAAAGGACAATGAGTTGTTTTTTGCATGCAGCTAATTGACTTATCTTAAACGTCAGTGTAGCACTGAGTTAATACAAAGATGACAATTACCTGGCTTCTTGCAAATCGTATACAACGAGACATCTTTCCGCACGTCCTATAGCATATTTTCTTCTTCACCGCGTACCTAACAAGCTCAAATTGAATATGAAGAAGTCGGTGTTACCGGATTTACAACGACTAGCCGTTTAAGTATTGATGATAAGATGGTGTGAGGTATGCGATGTGTCCCGCATAACTTATATTTAATTAGCCAGTGATCCGTAAGGAAACAGCATTCGTGATTCATATATTACACTTCTTGGCACTTAAACAATGAGGACTAATTTTCTCATAAGATATTTTAGAAATATATTTGGCACCTGATCAACCTTTATCATTTAAGTAAATAGTTTCTGTTGTAACGTTCTATTACTGAAACTATATGTATACCTATGTATATTGTTCACTTATTTTTGAAAATGGGCAAAACGTAACTTTTATGAGGGAATAGTATGACTGTATGTAATTTGACACAAAAGAATGTCTCCACGTACCAATAAAATGAATGGAAATCTTTCGTGTAAACTTACATTGTGGCACTCTGGTATTGTTGTAGAAGTGAAGTACCATTCACTTATAATAATATTACTTAATACAATTATAAGAATTAGTGCAATTAACCTTTTACGCGATTTAAGGAAATAATTGAGGTTTACAAATTTTTAAAGGATGCTTTTATAATGGTGCATTATTCAATTTAACTATAAATTAGCTTATTACGTTCATCACTAAAGCAATGCAAATTGTACTTAATTTATACAAAATTACACAAAATGCTACGATTTATATTAGAAAAGAAAAAGGATCACGCTAAACAAAGGTCTTAAGGTCTTAAACCACCGAGTTCGAAGAACAACAAGGCGCAATTGTGGAAGATATTGCGACTCAATGTGATGCCATTTTATATTCGACTAATCTAGTTTAGTCAAGTCCGCAATTCATAAGGCCCTTAAGGCGTTTATTCACAATCATTGTATCAAAGTTAAGCCCCAGTTAGACCTTGTTAATTGCTACCTTCCTAACTCTGTTTATAATAAAAATATAATATAAATATAAATATAAATATAAATATAAATACAAATACAAATATAAATATAAATATAAATATAAATATAAATATAAATATAAATATAAATATAAATATAAATATAAATATAAATATAAAATAAAAATAAATACACTTGCTACCCGTTATCCCGCCTGACTAGATTGTTTAGTGGCCTAACTCTTCAATAATGTATACAAAAGCCGATAAAGGCAATTAATTTTATTTATTTATTTTTTTATTATGTGAAGAAGCGATCGAGAAGCCAAGGTTTGTTAAATTATGCTATTAATCCTAGCGGAGTTTTCAATGATCTCTTTTGATGTACCCAATTTATTTCCAAGTATACCTGTTAGAGCTTGGGTTAATATCATTTCTAATCATTTGGACTCCTCATAATTCCCTGACAATTACATAGAGTTAATTATTTCATTGCTTAAATTATCTGCCCAAAAAAACTTCTTTAAATTTAACATTTGTTACTCCCAATCTGAAGGTCTGGCGATAGGTTCCAACCTGTCCCCGATTATGGGCAAAATTTTTATGAATTACATAGAATCCAATTCCATAATCACTTCTACGTTTTTTAAAAAATCATGTCATTTTCTAGACCACATATAATATGTCGATGACATTATCCGCATACACACGGAAAATGACACTGATATTAACCATTTTTAACCTTTTTAAATCAAATCCACCAAAGTGTTAAGTTTTTCACTGAAAAAGAAATTCAAGATAAACTCCCCTTTCTTGACATCATGTTACATAAAAGTAAACACAAAATTCAATTCAGCATATTTAGAAAACCAACTACCACGGACAATCTGATCCCCTTTGATTCTGACCACCCTATGTCTCATAAAATAACTGGCATTAACGCCCTTTTGAGAAGAACATTCAATATCCCAATGTCCCCTTACCATTTTCACCTAAAGTTCGATATCATTAGACAAATTGCTTACAACAATGGATACCCGGTCCCCCTCATTGATAAATTAGCTTCAAAAATTCAACGCTCATTTACTCACTCATTTAACATCCAATAAGTTAGATAACACCAACTTCAGATCTTTTACCCGCAGATTTCGTATGCCATAAGTAACATCGTTCGGGAATCCAAAGATCACAAAGGGGTGAAACGTATAGTTGTAATAAAACACTCAACCTTCCCCTTGACTATTAATATAATTCGGGAATAGGAACTTCCCATTTTCAAGCCTTATTCGAAAGTTATAAATTAATTAAAGTATTATATGATAAGTGAAGCTGAAGGGAATAAACAAAGGTTACAGCAATAACATCATTAAAGTTAAAACTTATAATATAGTGTCGCACAAATATTGATAAAATTAAAAGGGTTCTCTAAATGAGAAACACGTAGTACGCTAGAAGAGCCATGATGAGGGATGAAAATTTAGTAAAATATGGAAAAAATTTAAGTGACTGCAAGTGCTATAAACAAATGGAAAATTATCTTCACTTTTTAAATGTCTCACGTGATGGATCCAACAAAAGTAAGCATAGACCATATTCTGCGTACTTTGTACCATGTTGGTGGTTTATTTATTTGCAATGCAATCCACAAATTAGAAATGATCTCAACACTGCAAATTGGTACTTACCAAAAATGTCATCTCTTCCAAAAATGATGATGAATGTAACCATTCCAACAGAAAACCATTGGTAAAAGTTTTATTGTTATTTAAAAGAACAAAGTCCGGATGCATGTCTATTAACTAATCAGTTAAAATTACTGTTATCTCAATCATAGTAATTATCGTTGTGAAACTAACTACTTTGAATTTTGATTACATAAAAAGAATTTCCTGTGTAAAAATGATAATTACTTTCAGTATAAGTAAACTGGTACATTTTTATAGTAAACTGGTAATCTGGGAAAAATACGATAAAATGCTAAGAAGGGTTGGATATAAAACTAAAATTGATAGATCATTTGTTTTTAATTATTTATCTGAAAACCACAGGATGTTTTTATAATATTGTCAGACTACAACAGTGTATTAATTAGATGGGAATTAAAGTAGAGTGATTTCAAACAGCTGCTTTTAATCTACTGATAATGTATTAATCATTTGGTTTCCCACACGGCAAAGATATCTTTATGTTAATCTTTAAATAATGTTACAGTAGGTATAGAAAATAGACAACTTGATTCCCCACACAAGTTATAGCCAAAAGAGGTTTATGATAGATATTGGGGAATACCGAATAAAACAAATAGAATTAGCTACATGTCCAATCTTTAAAAAAATTAATTTTACATTAACAATATAAACACCGCAAAATCAAGCTAATCTTACTTGATTTGTGCAGTACTCCCCCAATATCTTTTTTATGAATTTCCTTTAGCGATTACGTGGCTGGGGAAACGGTTCGGATCACTTTTCGGACTAAAAAAATATATAGTATTGATAGTACTTACGCATCCCTAAACCTGTAGAACTGTTGTTTCCTCACATTTCTTTTAAGGCGTTTAAGTCGTCCAACAAAAAATTTGATCCTTACTATAAGAACATAATGTAATAGACATGAGCTGCAACCCAGCTTAACTATTTTCGATAGTAGAACGTAGTAATTGACGTATACAGAAATAGTAAATTTTCTTCATATCTGTCCCACACACTGCCAATGCAGATAACTTTGGTGAGTGGGAAATGTACACACACCGTTTATTATTTCTTAGAAACACTAATCCTTACACGATTTCAAAACGGTGAGGTTAGTTAATCTGATCTTACTTTGAATATCGGTTAGAACCAACATCATTGTATTTTTGCTTTTCTTCCCAAGAATATGGGATGGAGAAGATGCATTTAGTGTTATAAATGTTATTGCTTTATCTTACACCAATAGCGACAAAATATTTTTTACTTACTTAATAATAATTTAATGTTTCGTGTAAATGCTGTTTGGCTGTTCAACGGGTACGATTAGGTACCTAAATCATAACAATCGCGTGACATATTTGCTGCAAATAAAAATTGAAAATAACTGTAAGGTGATCTTAAAATAAGACATAAGACAACTTTTCGCCCGGGTAATGCAGGTTTGAACCCGACCAAGGTCGCCGGTTTTCTAAGTGGAGAAAAATTGAAAGACGAATATCGCGATATATCGCGAATCATCCCTTTCAACTCTCTCCACCACTTTTCTCGTAAAGTGGCTGCGTTCAGATTTTTCTTCCACAAATTGGTCAATTTACCCCTTTCTAAAGTTAGTATTTCAAAAGTACTCAAATTAATGTTCCACAAAATGAGACGTAAACACGATCTTGCCTAGATAACGAGATGCAAGATCTTTCATACGGGCCACTTGAACCAGCCTAGGCTGGTCAACGCCCAAGAAAAAAATTGCCTACCTCAATTATTAAGAAATTATGTTTGAATAGTTTTCCAAACGTCTTGCGTCTGTCACCTCCTGATTTTTAAAAGTGTTCGTAAGTAATTTCACCTCACAGCTTCCTCCACTTCTAAAACTAGGAACCCAATGTGGCCACACTAAAATCTTTTCGATTCTGGGGTGTAACAATTCTTCAAACCGGTCGCAGTTTTAAAACTAGATGGTTGGAACAACACTAGTACATTGTGCATCAAGTGCGTGAAGTTGACTTTTTTACACAAGCGTAGAGTTTGCGAAACGAGCGTAGAGAATGAAGCAACCACGCATCGACATTAAACTTCAACTTCACGCATTTTTATCAATGTGTAAAATTGTATTTTTCTACAAACGTCAAAAAATGATAAGGTTTGCGCACTGATAACAATACGCGAAGTGACCCTTTTTTTCACTTTCCTACGTTCCATGACACCGTGCGCGAAGTACTTACTTCGCGCACTGCATGTAAACTATATGAGAGTTTTTTATTTTAACGTTAAAATAATTTTTCACGTTTGTAGAAAAAATTTTGTTTGCAACTCGTGCGCGAATTACTTTCGTCTATGTAATATTTTGTTGAATTTGTTTAAAATACCTACCTACTTGTTTTATAAACACATAATATTTAATGAAGCGTCAAGTATAAGATTTCGGCTCACTTTTTTTCTGAATCCTACGTACTATAGTATTCAAGTCAATACCTTTGATAAAGTTTGAATAAAGTATTTAGAAATGTAACTTATTACAAATATTCAAATAATGCATTATAATTGAAGAGAGGCCATCTCACTACAGTTAATTTTAATCTACATTACTTATTTCCAAAGGTAATTGTTTCCATAATTGTTTCGAACATCTCAGACTTCGGTATTGTTATAATGAAATTAATGTTTCTTTTCAATAGAATTTTTTATTAAAGCCATTTAATAAATAAAGTCGGTGCAGGTAAATTGTTCGAATTCAATTGTTCGAAATCAATTATTCGAAATCAGTTGTTCGAAAATCAATTGTTCGAAAATCAATTGTTCGAAAATCAATTGTTCGAAAGTAAATTGTTCGAAATCAATTGTTCGAAAAAAAAGGAGAATAATTTAGTTGGGTTTGGGACTATTCACCGTCGCCGGTTCGCCTTCGCCGATTCGCCGTCGCCAATTCGCCGTCAGGACAGTTGGCCGTCAGTTAAATTCGCCGTAGGGACGATTCGCCGTCGGGGAATGATTTAGAGGAATTTATGAAATTAATTATTAATTAAATATACATTATTATTTGTATTTTCACTCTGTTATCATAGCTAATAAAATGGGTTCTTTTATTTTGTAATTAATGTTTAGTATTTTTTTTCAATTGATACAAAAAGTGAATATGATACTGAACTGCATTTCAAACTAAAAAAAATGCCAACCTAAACGTATATTGCCACTCAGGCGCTTAGGTTAGAAGTAGGTTTAGTATATTTTTTTTCAATTGATACAAAAAGTGAATATGATACTGAACTGCATTTCAAACTAAAAAAAATGCCAACCTAAACGTATATTGCCACTCAGGCGCTTAGGTTAGAAGTAGGTTTAGTATATTTTTTTTCAATTGATACAAAAAGTGAATATGATACTGAACTGCATTTCAAACTAAAAAAAATGCCAACCTAAACGTATATTGCCACTCAGGCGCTTAGGTTAGAAGTAGGTTTAGTATATTTTTTTTCAATTGATACAAAAACTGGAATATGATACTAAACAGCATTTGATAATTAAAAAAATGTCAACCTAAACGTATATTGCTACTCAGGCCCTTAGGTTAGAGGTAGGTTTAGTATATTTTTTTTTCAATTGATACAAACACTGGAATATGATACTAAACAACATTTGAAACTAAAAAAAATGCCAACCTAAACGTATATTGCCACTCAGGCGCTTAGGTTAGAGGTAGGTTTAGTATATTTTTTTTCAATTGATAACAGTCCCTCAAGATTAAAAGTTAGTTTCAATTTTCGATTTGTACGGCGAATCGTCCCTACGGCGAATTTGACCGACGGCCATCTCTCCCGACGGCGAATTGGCGACGGCGAATCGGCGAAGGCGAACCGGCGACGGCGAATAGTCCCAAACCCAACTAAATTATTCTCCTTTTTTTTCGAACAATTGATTTCGAACAATTTACTTTCGAACAATTGATTTTCGAACAATTGATTTTCGAACAACTGATTTCTAACAATTGATTTCGAACAATTGAATTCGAACAATTTACCTAGACCCAAATAAAGTATATAATCAATGCCAAAGCAGTACTTTCAGAATTTACTGTTATATCTACGAGGCTTTTTCAATTGAAACTTATTTTTGGTTAGATTATCCTTAACCGACCTTTGTCAACATTAGTAGTGTTTGTAACTGTTATTTCTAGCGTATAACTAGCATAATCTAAGGTTTATTTCATTTCTATCTAATAGAAATCTAATAGAAAATAGCATCCGTCAAAAATCTGTTCAAATATGATCAGCATGCGGTAATTCAATTTTTATGTGCTGAAGGTTCGTAGCAATATTGCAAACTCATACGCGAATGGAGATGGTGTCGAAAAATTTAGGAACAGAAAACAGGGAGACGACTGATAAATTGCGACCTGGTACTTTATGCATTGCATCAACAGACAACATCTGTGGAAAACGCCTAATTACAGAAAATCATCGAATTTCAATTAGAGAAATTCCGGAAAATGGTGGAGTAGATAAAATGTCCAGAAATTGGCTTACACCATAGTTTGAACACAGCGGATTCCTCGTCCGTTGTCTGAGAGCCAGAAATGGTTACCAATGAGATTTTCTGATAAAGTTTAAAGAACCTAAAGTGAAATATTTATGCAAACATATACAATGAAACTCTGAACCAGCTTCATCAAGCAATAAGGCGAACACGTCTAGAAATGCTTTAACGCGGTGTGTTTCTACTCCTCAAGTCCTCAATAATGCTTCGCCACATATCGCAACTTAGAAAATCTACAACCAAAAAATGGTGGATTTTAGGAGCATCCGCCCTGTAGACAAGATTAATTACCTTGTGATTTCGATATCTTTAGGTCACTGAAAGTGAAATAGGTATGTGTTACAGGTGTGGTACTGCATTCGTACAACTCACTTTATTTTGGCTATGTTTGTTGTGGAAACTCGTTGGTCTCTAATATATTTCTTACTAAACTGGTCGCAGTTACCTTTATAATTTGGCAACCCTTATTTATTGCTACTTATTTAGCATTTGTAGTTTAAATTCACACTTAAAATTGAACAAATTTGTTGTGTCAACAACAATAATACATTATACAGCATTATTATCCAAAATTTCGAGTGACAGATGATTAAATTAGAAGCTCAAATGTGTATCCATTTACTGGACTTTACCGATAAAACTGCAAATCAGCACAAACTTTCCATAAAATTTGTAAACTTGGGGTAAAAACATTTTGCGTCCACCCTTTGTTACTTTTTCAGCTCATAGTCAGATAGAGCTGATAGGCTTTTCCGCACTTGTAACTGTCGTTAACTTTCTTTTCTTAAGTTTATTTCTTTCTGTAAGTGTGGGTAAAAGTACTTTAATTGTGGATACGTAACAGTTTAATTTAAATGTGGCTTTATGTTCAGAGGAAACTTTGAAAGTCTTAAATAAAGGACCTCGATTTGGAAACCGATTGTGAAATGTGGTAAAGTACAAGGAGTTTCAGATTTTCAGATTATCTGGTGGATACAATGAAATACTTTATATTGCTGTGGTTTTGTAGGGACTTGAAAAAGTTGAGGATGAAATGAAAATCATATTACTGCAGCCCTATGCGAAAATTTTTGAAAGGTTTATTGAACTGGGACTATAACCGGTATGAGCCTCTGGATATCAGCAGCAAGAGCACACTCAAGGTATTTTATTTCGGGACGTTGGAAGAGAGATTAAATTACTCCGGAGATTCAGTACTAACCTTGTTTATATACCTTATAGTTAGTCAATGAGATAGCTTTAATTGGAAACAAATTTTTTAAGCGTAATAGATGGCGATAGTAAAAAACAAATGCAAATTAAATGCAAAGTTGCAAACCTATTGGGATTATAACAAAATTACACACGATGGCGGTAATTACGCATGCTGTTAGTCACGACATACGTACAAAACAATTTCTTGACGGATATCAGTATCAGCTTTTATTTTTATTCTTGGAGTGCATGTGCGATCGATCGATACATTCCTTGTTAATACATAAACAAAATGTATACAATCAGTGTTTATACACTAATTGATAAAATCATTTCAATAATATTTTTTATAAAGAGTGGTTTAATAAAAAACAACGAGAAATTTCTTGATCAGTACCTAATTTATTGAAACATTTTATTTAGGTATTTTATTAGCTGGAAATTAATCTAAATATGAAATTTGTCAGTGGTTGCACAATGACTTTTTAAAAATAATTCATCACCATTCCTCATTATACCTACTTAACAATAAAAGTAATTCATTACAATTACTTAATTGCAAAATCATAAATTCTTTATCACAGTTGGCACATCTATAAGCATTGACTTTCTTCTATAAGTATCAAATCATCTTTTCCCTAAATAAAAATAACCAGCAAAATATGTAAGTGCTTAAATGAACAATCTTCTAAATTGAGATAGGCACATATTCAATGACTTCTCTATATACCAAAATGTACCGTTTGCCCGTGAGAAGAAAGCTTACATAAAAACACACATTTTTGTACGCTGTTCAGACTCAGACATGAGTGAAACAAATTGAATGGAATTTGACAAAAGTGCATTTTAGAGGATTACCTACTCTCCTTGAACATTTATTATGAAAAAACGTTCTGCCTTTGTTTCCACTGTCAACTAAATTTTGTATTACAATTTTATTAAACTTGTACTAGGAATATTGTTAGCATTATTTAAGAAAACATTTTTGCTTTGGAACTATGCCGAATATGAAATTTTATAAAGAGTAACAAAATGAAGATAATCAATCAGTCTTCTCGCTAAAAAAATTTGAGAACCGTATTACCACCCATAAGAAAGTTCTGAAAAAAATGTAAGGGAGTGAGGGTGGTTTTAACCCTTCTACAATTTCTTTTGGATTTATTTAATTACCGAAAGGAGACTAATCTTCTAAAATGCATTTTTCTCAAATTTCATGCGTTTTTTCTCTATCTCTATCCGTTGAAGAGATATTCGCTGTCAAGAATTGACATTTTTTTTGAAAATCGCTTTTACACGACGTTTTTCGGCAAATATTGTGTCCTAGCTCCTAAAGTATTGGGTTTATAGCAAAAACTGCTGAAATAAAAGTTGTAGACCATAAAATTTCCTATAAAATACATATACCGTTTAATATTTTATCTCAAATCGATTAGATGTTATAGTTATTTAAAAAAAACGTTGAGTTCAAGATGGAATAGAGGGCACTAGAGAACAACTAATTTTGTGGGAGGTTTGGAGCTCAATCTGATATGTGAGTATTAAATACAGATTACCTGCATCCTTAGCCAAACAATTTCAGTCTTATGCGCCACCATGTTTAATGGTCTCTAGTCTTTTCTAAATACATTTATGATAGGGTTAATGTTTGACGAAAAGAACAAAAGTATTTTCTCAAGGCAGCTTTTATTTTATAATTGGCCATTTCCCACTACGATCGTCTATTCAAGAGATACAAAGGGAAAACTTAACAAATCCGCAAATTTTGTTACGCTACGGAGTTTGCTCATACGGTAGGGTCGGGGACTTTTCGTATAATTATCACCAAACACCTCCAAACACATCTTAGAAATAAAATCATTAGGATCAAAAGTCTGTCTACAAGCCCTTTTTGAGCGTTCGTTCGCTAGGCTAAATAAGAATAATCAGGAAATGTCTTCTAATCATACTAATTCTATTACATATGTATATGTGGAGGATTTCGCTGTTTTCCGGTTTTCCGTCTTTTTCTCGAGAACTGTTAGGCCCACAGGAATGCATCTATGCTTAAATAAAAGGTGATAAAATGTCCTACAATTTTTTTTTCCGTGACAAGAGTCGTAGGGCACGTCGTTATGGCAATATCTGGCTCGAAACATGGATGATACGTTGAAAAAAGATTTTGGGAAAAATTGCCTATTTTTGAAGAGCTGTATCTCGGAAACTATTATACTTACAGACTTCCGGTTAGGCTCAAATTGTAGAAAATTTAGTCTAGTTTAAAAAAGATAATCATATTCTTCGCACTATAACGCGTAGTTTTTGAGCTACGAGGCCAAAACTGAAAAAAGTCCGAAAAAATCGCGGTTTTTGGCCCCCCCCCCCCCAGTTTCCACAAGTTTTTCGAAGTTGCAAAATTGAGTATTTACTACTGGGACTGAACCTAACAACATAAAAAGTCAAACCTAATATAGGATTTTTTGCAATGTTCATGTTTAAAATGACTGGACTAAATGATTATTATCTATCCAATTTCAATATATTTAATAGGAGTAATATGATACAGCAACCACCGAATATTAAATACCAACTACACAACGTATCACTTGTTTCTGAAATCGTTTCAACGTGTCGACACGAGTCAACACAGGTCCACACACTATGTAATCTGTCGTATTATATCAGACGTGGTTGTACAACAAATTTTTAAACCGGCCAAACTTCCGTACGATCCAACCGTGTCGTTGGATGTGTTGAACGGCAACCACACACACTATGCAATTATCGTTTCGAAGGTCGAAACCAAGGATTATAAACTATAATCCTTGGGTTGTACAACTTGTTGGACGACAGATTGCATAGTGTGTGGGCCGAATAGAGAAGACATTTTCAATTGGTTGACGCGGATAATGTGCGAGTTTTTCGTGTCATAAAAGTGAAAGTTGTATCTGTTTACAAAACCATTTCTATGGAACGTGCATTCGTCCATAAACAGCACATATTTAAAAAATAAATAGAACCTTATTTCATCGCATCCTCGATTCGAGTGTCCAGCCTATGCGTTGGCTCGTCCACGCGCCTTATATCGCGCCACTATCTACTACCGTAAGGAATAGAAAATCTCAATTTACGAAAAAACTATCGCACTTAGGTATAGGGTAAGCTTAATAAAGTTGCATTAAAATTTACCGGGGATTCCAAATATGCAATAATAAATAGGGTGTGCTATTTAAAAAAATGAAGAAAAATTAGTTTGAAAATGTCGATGTTTGGAGCAAAAAAAGTGAACATCCTGTATGAAATAATTTAATGTTTCGTCACGGTTGAATACTCTGATTCAACCCAAGTCCACCACCGAACTTACGTAAAAACAAAAACATGACGTTAAAAAAATACAAGCGTATAATGGAAGGGTTGATATTTAGCAAAAAAATATGTATTAATTAATAACTTGGCAACGCCGTGTCCGTGTATTAATGCAAAAATAATGTACGACTGAAAAGTTCACCCATGGCCCCTACATTTGGGCTTAAAAAAATTGGGTCATTCCATTTAAAAAAATATACGATTTATGCACCATACTTTTTGGAGACACCCTGTATGTGTCTAAATAATTTGCAAATGTGCTTCATCCAACCTAATTGCAATCTCGTATATTTATTTTTTAGTAAATTTAACAATAAAGCCGTACTTGAAGAACGGGCTACTAAATGGACACCCTGTATATGACAAAGTATTTATTTTCATGATAGAAAAAGTATGGTTCGTTAGTATCTACTACACCTAAGCGTGTAATACGTAATACCACTACGATTATTAGTTCCTTGGTCACACACTAAAGCTTTTAATACAAGTCCTATTTCCTTCATTGTTCCAATTACAAATACATATTATTAAGTCTTTAAGTGACTTGAGATTGGTCGCGCTAGTAGATAAAAAATATCACAAGGGAATTTTCCAAGGTGCATATAATCCACGAGCTACAATAACAAACGCCTCTTTCGCAAGTTGACTTGTTCTACCCAATGTGCCTAAATCCTGAAATCCTTCTATTGCATCCATCGCTTTTGAATACTCCAAAAACTTTTTCATCGACATTTCATCAAAGCACAAAGTGACATAAAAAACGGTTATTCTCTCCCCTTCCCTCGGAAATGTATCACCCGGTAGATATTGTGTATTACTAATTTTTGTTTGTTCTTGAGTTTTCGGAGGAACATGCTTATCCACTTTCCGAAATAAAAAATAAAAACCAATTTTATGCAAGTATCTTCACAAGAAAAACATATTTAGGTAAATATTTGCAAGAATGAGCAGTGTTTTGTTTCCAAACATTGGAAAAATTGTTCAAAGTGACCACCTTCAGCTCAAATGCAGGAGTCTCAGTCTAATCTTCGTCTCATCGATTGCCGAACTCTCTCAAAAATACCAGATCGTTCGTATTGTGGAAAAACTTGAAAAATAATAAAACTTCAACATCGTGTATCTTCGAAATGAAATGGTTTCTGGACCCATATTTATAGGAAATTTATTTCTTAACATGACCTCAGGAATCACCCCCTTGAATATTGACATGTGTTTTTTAAACACCCCGTATACATAAACGCTCATTTGTATACGATATATAATTTGCTTCAAAATAGTTTACTACGTTTACAAAATATACCTATCAAAACCTTCATGTCAAACTATAAAAAAATACCTATGTAGAAATTAGAACTGTTCATTTAATTAAATTGATTGTTTTATAGGAGAATGATTTAATTCTCTCGGAAGATCAGTTGTTTACGTATACAGAATTCCTTAAAACAATAGTGCTTTGTTTCTTTGCATGTAATGTATACCTATATAAACAAGGATATACTGCATACTACTCCTTCAACGTTATAAAAAGAACGCATGTCGTTTACAAATATTTGCAACTTTATTGTTCTAGCCAACTGTAAGAAAAACTACAGATTTCCACGTTAGAAATCTGTAATATTGATAGAAACAGCGCCAGATATGTCCATTTAGCGGTTGCATCCAAAAGTACTACCGTTTTGCATCAAAATAAATGTTTCCAAAGTTAACACAGGCATTGACTAACTATAAGGTATATAAACAAGGGTACTAATGATAATTTAATTGGGCAGTGTACAATATTACAACTTCGATCCAGAGAAACTGCAATTAATTACTAAAATATTTTGTCTTTAATTAAGGCGCTGTTTATTGTTTATCGCTCATTCTGGGTCACAAAAAAGTGTTTTCAAAAATGGCGACAGTAGTAATTTTTGGATCCTCAAAAGACAGAAATTGATAGATGTTATATTTAGAAATAGGGGTAAATAATCAGTGTCTGTTATATTGATATGCTGAGATAATATTAAAACTGAAGTAAAGACATCTTAGGTTCGCAAATTTTAGTCAATGAGATTTTTATTTTTTTTCATTAGCGAATTTCAATTTTAAGACAAAGAATGAGTACTTACTTGTTACATTAATTATGGCTACATATAACTTTATAACCTACAGTGAAGTTCCGTAGACATAATAATGAATATAAACTTACAATTAATGCAAGTTCATACGCATTTGCAGAATGATTGCAATTATCAGCATTTCCTAATGTGGCAAGATAAAAAATTTAATTTGTATTATCTTCTGATAACGCATAATAGCAAGTGATATTATCTCATGTTAACTGTGAGAAATTTTCGTAATTACAAATTCTTGCTAAAATTAAAATTGTAAATAAAAGAATAGTTGTGCACTTTTGGATGGAATACAGTAAGCGCTTTGATGATTTTATTCGGACGAAGTCACTGACTTCCGTATGAAAATAAATACAATAATTTTATTGTTTATATATTTCTAAAACGGAATTTGATTTTACAAGGAGTTTGAATTCTTTTAGAATTTGATAGGGAATGAATTTTCTCTCCGTAGATGCGAACATGGTACAGGTAGGTATTTAAAAGGGAGTAACTGGACCCTTTTTATATCTAAATTTTACCCTTGTTTGTACTATAAATTGGCACTTCGCCATTGGCTAAAGAAAGGATTCCTCAATCAACGCACTCGCGTGCAATAGAGATGATTTCATTCATTTCGCTAAGGAAGTAGTCAAATTACAACAAGGAAAGAAATTGATGCGTTATCAAAATATAGTAGCAGTTATCATTCGGTATAGTTCTTCAAAAATAATCTCACACAGCTTCCCGGAACTATATAAGTTCCGTCCTATGTTGATATTGTTAGATAAATACACTTCGTCCATTATATTATGAAAGAAGAGTAAACTAATTTCCGTAAATTAACCTCTTTAAATTTTTTACATTGACCCCTATGACATACATTCATCGTACATTACCTATTTAACGTGTTCGTTCTTTTAAGACTGTAAAAGCAGTAATAGCATAGAGCATTAACAGTATATTTGATTTAATTAGGATTTTTGTGATTCAAAGGATTTTCTTTTTCTTTCACTTTGAAAGTGCCCTTCAACATTATTATCTACCTATTTCTACAAACTATTGTAATTTGTGTAATTTTGAAAATTTGATTGATCAAAGCGCGAAAATAAAATTAATTATTTGAATCCATTGATACCCACCGTGAAAGCTCGAAATTAGGTTAATATTATGACGAAGAAACATTATTTAATTATTCTTGATAAGAAGCGACTAGTTTCGATGAATCCTCAGGCTTGATGATAATGGGCTACAATGCAATGAAGGTTGAAGTTACAAATTAAAATATAATGTAGAAAGCGAGGAAAACCTAGATTGTCAGATTATCACACATATTGTGCATGGGAGCATGGCTCAGTGGCGGTTTCAGGGGGGAGTAATTGGGTAATTACCCCCCCCCCCTAAGAATTTTTCGTTCGCTTATTATTGTTATTCTTAAAAATTACCAAGATTTCAAACAAACAAGTTAAGTTATGGTGAATCTAGTCGGCGATCTATGACGGTGAATTTTTCCAAAACTGCTGGAGTGAGTCGTGGAAGAGACCGATACCCGATATTTTTTTGTTAATTACCCCCCCTAAGCCAGTTGGCTGGAAACGCCATTGGCCATGGCTTATTAAATTAATTACGTTACACGATTATCTAAGTAAAATTAGAATAAATTATAACGACTGTTATATTATATATGATGGACTGTCTGTCTTTCATCATATTTTATTTCTGACCGTACCTTTTTATGAAATTGAATATTTATGCGTTTCGATTATTATTAGGCACCAAGGATGTTATTTTATATTTGAAAATATAATCATTCAAATTAATTAAGAAAAAGTAAAGCAAATAGTAAACGAAATATTCTATATTACCCAACATAAAACAACGACAGGTCAAGCCCAAAAGGTTCCGGTAATAAGAACGTATAGCTCGCCCGACAAGAGTGAGGAAGGTGGAAAAGACTAGGCAATTACGAAGACGCGTTGTACATCAAAAACTATTAGGAAGTGAGCGCTGCTGCTTGTGATTCACCAAGACATAAAACTATGAGGTGCGGGAATATACGAATCTGATAAATTTACCCTCCTAAACAGCGGAGATGCCAAGAGATTATTGAGTACTGGTTTCTTAATAATCGAGGACACTAAAACCCAATAGTGTACTTCAAGAGAATTTGCTGGATATGGTTAGGGGGGAAATTAAGATTATCTCTATTACAACTAAACAACAAGATCTAAAAATTATGAGCATTCACTTTGATAGAAGAGATATAAATAAAATGACGTGGGTTCCACATGACGGCCACACTTCAAGTCATTTCGACAACTCATTAATAGAAAGCAAACTGTTCACAAGATTAGAAGCTACCGACGTGCTTATAGTAATTGGGACCGTTTGATGGTGGCACCAAGTAGAAGACAAGTAAGAAAGAAAAACAATTCGAAATTAAAGTTCTGTTAGAAGATAATACGAAACAACGGAAAAAATGGCAACAAGATTCTTAATACAAGGGCACAAAAGGAGAAGTTCCAAATAAAGGATGACAAGTTTTCTATTTGTTTCTTTGTTGTACATTTTCTTCAATTTTTCTTCCATGTATTTTTATCTTATTCCGTTTAGGAAATATTGTTTACTATATTTACAGCACATTACTGCACATGATGTACACATGGAGTAGATTTTCTGCGCTGCATCTATTCTTGTGTGACTTTGAAGTTTAAATAAAGCATTAAAGATAGAATATTAGAAATGTTTATAATGTAAATCTAACTGAAATGTTTAGAAGGAAAAATAAGCTGAATAAAAATTCATTACATTATATTTATTACATAGTGAGAGTTTTTACACATTATAATCAAATTGTATACATGGTAAAGGTCAAATAATCACAAAGGGGGTAAAGATTGAAATAAATAAAGTAGGAAGGGAAGGTTGCGAAATTGTTTTATTTATTTCACAAGATATGGTTTCAAAATGACTCTTTTCAGGTTTTAGAAGCCGGAGTACAAATTGTACATGTATCGATGGACAAGAGCCAAATTTTATTGCTCTATGGCATCATGTCGATGTACATACAAGTATGTTCCTCGACCAGTATTTGGAGTGATGACCTGTTGATTAGAATGGGAGGAACCAGCGCAAAATTCTTAACAGACGAGCTACAATACTAACTCTTTGGCTCGGTGTGAATGGTAACCCCTTCAGGTATTATAGTGAACGTGATTAGTTACGTTACGTACCTTAAGAAACTGGTTTTTTTGCCTATTATTTCCAGAAAAATCGTTCTTGCTAATACGGTGTTTCGGCAGACTTTATGTGAAATGTTTCAATAGTGACTGAAAGAAATAAACTGCGACAAGGCAATGTACCTATCATTTTCGTTTACATAAGTGGATGTGAATTTTTAGTTGGATTAATTTTACAGCACAAATTCCATTGGGTCGTGTAAAACGTTACTCTGCCGTCTATTTCTATTACTAATAACTAGTTGTGCTTGTGCGTCCATTGGTTACAGTTGATCTATAGATTATGAAAATTAATTGATTAACTTTTGAACTTTTCACCAATCAAATTTCTTAATTAATCGATTATTTTTAACCATACCCGAAGTTGGCTACCTTCAAAAGTGTATTTGATCTTGAGTAAATAGTTGTTGCATAACTTTTCCATCATGTAAGTATTTTGCTTGTTTCTTTGTTATAATTAGGGCTGACAAAAATATGGACGAAAAACCTACAAAATATGTATGGACTTATGGACGAAAAACAGTCGAAATATGGATGGAAAATATTGATTTTTATTCACATTTAGTTGAATTTATTGCAATGAATCTTCAAATTTTCGAACACAAATGAATGACGACAGTTTTCGAGCACCCTTTTGTACGATGAAAAGGATCTTTCAACGTCGCACGACGTGATTAAGCTGCCTATTCGATTGGAGTCAATTCATTGATTCGGTTTTCTTGCTCTATGGTTTGTGGTGTACTGTCAACCAGTATTTCGCTAATAATTTCCAACGTTTTTAAACCATGATTCTTGTTGTGAATGAAATCGAATTTTTGCAGAATTCTGTACGTTTTCGAATAGCTAAGCTATCAGCGCGGATTGGCTTAAAGGTCTGGATTGCATCAATGAGCAGCATACCTTTGCGTTCCAGCTTTTCGATGGCGATTGGAATGCAAGCGAAGTGGCGAATTATAACAAATTTAAGATTATCAAAGTTTGTTTTATTTGTCATCAACTCATCAGTTCATCACTCATCACTCAGTATGTTGTTATAACTTACAAGTTAAATTTTGTAAGGAATAAACAAGATAAAAATATTGATAATAGGAATACAAATTGAAAAATATGGATGGAACCCTAAATATGCCCGAAATATTTAAATAAATATTTTATATGTAAATCAATATGTTTGTCAGCCCTAGTTATAATGATATTTATATTATCAGATTAAAAGCACATCACAAACAAAAAAAGAAAAAAGCGTCTAATGAGTCGTATCGATGAAATTAGACGTAATTTAATTACACAATACATACAAGACAGAACTTCTTCCAAACTAACACCATTATTAGAAAACTAAACACACACAATTCACGCGAACAACATACTAATTACAATGAATACATAGGTCCACTTACGTACAAACTTTCAGTATACACGAATAAATTGAGACAATAGACAATGTCATAACAAACATAAAAAAACCCTTTTATAGATCGCCAACACAAAATAATACTCAAAAAAACCATATAAAATCTATGAACGTAGATGAAATTTGTTGTAAACACCAGAAACCATGCAATATGTGCACTTTTAGCACAGAGTTCAAACACAGAAACGATTAGGTAGATGATAACACAATACACCGGAACACAAGCTATATTGGGATGTAACACTGCCCAAGTGCCCACAGATAAAACTATACATTTCAATACGCCAAATATAACACACAAAGATAAAACATAGTACATACATTACATACATAGCAGTTATTTCCATTTTAACACTAATAATTCAGCGAACACATACGCATAGAAGTACCACAAATACGCTGATATAGCTCAGGATCTTAAACCGCAATAAATTGAGAGAATGGGAACTGCTCTTATAAAACTCATTGTTCTTAATGCAACCTGAGTTATACCAAAAACAATACACCACAATTTACACATTTTAGGCTTAGATAAAAACATACAAAACGCAATCATCATCAACAATTGCCACATAGAACATTTCTAAACGGTGATAGGTACTACATTATAATACATTATTGGGTTAATACTTGTTTATATTTGTGCAGAACGCTTTATTGGCTACTAGTATTTTCTTTTATTTCTCTAAACTTATTAGCCTTCATCTAACCATTTTCTCACATTTACAATCTTTTGGTGCTTTCATTGATTTTAAATTTTCTTTTTCCCCCGTAATTATCGTCTCTCCTAGACTTTTCCCCTTAAATCTTTGTTTCTCGTCACCATAGTATCTCTATGTTTATAATATTATCACAGATTTCATTTTGTGTTCATTATTTGGATCAAGAATGCCAATTTCCCGATTTGTCTCGTTACACGTTTACCTTAGATTCATATCCAATGATCAATTATTCTCAGAAGCAAGAACTAAGTCGAAAATTTCTATGGACCAGGTGCTGTAAATTTGAGATGAGGATTCGCATAGTGGTTATTTATTAGCGTTATCAGTATTAACAATAATACAGTTATAAGTGAAATCGATTTTATTAAGCATTCTGGATTCTGGATTCTGGATTACGATGGGAGGGTGGTCAAAAGTCCACGCGCACGTAGGCCTCCTATTCGGGCCCTTTGTGCTGCCTCCCTGACTAGAGTCACTCAGCCCCGCAACATCACTCAAGCCACCCCACGCGTGAGATGAACCTGAGGATGCTGGACGGGGGGGCGGCTCTGATCATAGCCATGTCCGGCCAGGATTCCCCCAACATGGATCGTCTTGTTTCGACGAGTACGGGACACCCACAGAGTATTTTATTAAGCATTAAAAGTTTTACAAAGAGAGAAATGTCTGATATGGCGTACCTATACAATATGGAAAAGTCGTCCATTACTTGAGTATAGAAGCAGTAATTTAAGGAACAAGCAGATTCGATTCTACATTACGTAATTTTTTGTAATATCAGGAATAAATAAATATATGTAAAATAAGAAGTAAACACTTGCTTACTTACTTACTCCAAGGCTCCTAAGGAGAGCTCTGTAGACGATATTGGTAAAATGGCCATTTTGGACGTAAACATCTAACAAAAATTAAAAAAACGATGCATAGGTCAAATTCTATGTAGCATAGTGATCAATTAATGTAAACCTTCTGGTTTCAAATTAAATATTTAAGTTACAATCTTGGTCGAAAGTTTTGAAGGAGAAGTACTGCATTTACGCAACTTTCGACCAAGATTGTAACTTAAATATTTAATTTGAAACCAGAAGGTTTACATTAATTGATCACTATGCTACATAGAATTTGACCTATGCATCGTTTTTTTAATTTTTGTTAGATGATTACGTCCAAAATGGCCATTTTATGACCATTTTAGCGATATGAATTGCAGAGCTCTCCTTAGGAGCCTTAAGTCCTTAGCGCTATGGTCCGCGTGGGTCCATGGCCTCTCATCGGGTGTCTGACTGATGTTTTACAAGGTGCGGTCGTCGCTCGCACCTCAACCTTTGGCCTATGCCAGAGGGGAAGCTGCTTTACTCTCCTTCATTTTTAACTTCGGACACGATTTTTCTCCATCCTTTTCTATTAGCTGCCTTTCGTTTGCACTGGGTGACTCCAGCTGTTCTTAGGTCCTTGTCTACTTCATCCTTCCATCTTAACCTCGGCCTACCTCTGCTTCTCCTTCCTTCCGGTTTACTTTTCAGGATCTTCTTTGGTTCTTTTGTTTGTTGCATTCGCTCTACATGTCTCGTTGGATATTCTAGCTTCGTCATATCGTATTTTAATTTCACTATTCGTTAAAACGCGCCACAACCCGTTTTCATTCACTGGCTCGTATATTTTTCTTAGTATTTTACGCTCCCACGTGTTGAGCTGGTTCCGCCCGTGCTGTGGGAGACACCAAGTTTCTGCACCGTAAGTCACAACCGGTTTTATCACTGCATTATACACTTTAATTTTATTTGTTATTGATAGTGTTTTTGAGGTAATTATATCTTTTAACGCAAAATAGCACCTATTCCCCGCCGAAATTCTCCCTTTCAGTTCCTTCTCAATTTATTTACTATAATTTACTTGATATTTTTTGTCTGTCTGTATCCTTTGAGGTGTTCATGTATTTTGTTTTAGATACATTAATTTTTAGGCCCTAGATATCCGCTGCCTCTTCTAGATATTTAAATACTTCATTTAGCTCCTCTGTTGTTTTGCTTACTATGTCAGTGTCATCGGCATATGCCAGTAGCTGACACTGTCTGTTATAAATTGTGCCCCCAGGGTTAATGGGCACCTTCCTTATTATCCTTTCCAGAGCGATATTAAACAGCCTCGTTGACATTGTCTCATCAGTCCATTCCTTATCATAAAACACTCCGTTAGTTGTCCTTGTATTCTTACCTTTGCTTTCGTGTCCAAAAAATCTTATTATTTTTCTGGGTAGGTACCCCAAACTCGTCTAATCCTTGCAGCAGTTCTGATCTTATTGTGTCATACGCCTGCCTAAAATCTACAAACAGGTAGAGTAATTCAATATTATATTCCCAAAATTTTTTAAGGATTTACCTAATTATTAAGATTTGATCCGTGGTTGTTCTGCCTGTTCTAAACTCGCATTGATAATTGATATTCCCCTACTATATTCACCATCCAATTGCTTAGATTTCTTTCTATTAGCTTACTTATTATTTTGTATCCTATATTAAGTAGGGCTATGCCTCTGTAATTGTCACATTTTGTCTTATCTCCCTTTTTAAATACGGGGCATATGACTGCTGTTCTTCATTCGTGTGGGATAATTTCATGTTTTCAAATACTTGGAGGTAAACACGGTAAAATAAAATTTAAAAAACTTAATTTATTGTTTATTTCACAGGTTTGAGGATGAACAAAGTACCTGAATTAAATACATTTGAAACCATTAAATATAACAGAAAATTATGTACGGATTTATGGAGGATTCTATTTTAAAAAATAAGAAATAAATACATAACCCTGGAATATCCTGCTCGAGAAAGTGAGGTCTCAAGATGATTTGTACTTTCATACCGGTACCAAATTTTCACGGAGTACACAATTATGTAAATCTCTTCGGACTTCACCACCAGCATTACTATGATTCTCATAAACCTAGTTTCTGAAGTGATATTTCCATTATTATTTTTTGACATATTCAAATGCATTTTAAAGTAAGTAGATTTTGTGCCTATCCTAAAAGTACAGAGTGAATCAAAAGTGCTTGATCTGAGTTTACCGTCCTTATTGGTTTTAGCGAAAAATCTGTTTCCATAATAAGCTATAGTTAAAACTTATTATGACGGAGGGAACCCATTAAATCCATGAAGGGTTGAAAAATTTAAGCGACACCCCAATTTTACTAGAAAATTTAGTTTTTTAAATAGGTACCTATAAATTTATAAGACAAGTATTAAACAAAAATTTATTTATGTATAATAATAGCCGCCCACTATCCTTTAGGTGTCAAATTTAATTAACGAATCTAAAATTGAATTGTATGCAACTAAAAATTTATTAGAACCATGTGTTCTTAGTCACAATAGGCCAAGGTAAACTTACGACACCTTAATAAATCCCGCTAATAATAATTTAAGCAACTTTTCAAACCGCGAATTTCAGGTAAAGTAACGAATTTGATTTACTATGTCGTATGAATAACTGGACAAGAAGGTGTAAAATATAACCTTTAATAGGGTTTGTTTATAAAATGATGCTTGACATTCTTCCCTTTATGAATCAATTTAATAATAGGATTAAAACGACTTGGCTATGTATCGTACCTACCTAAAGTAAATGGCGACATTCACCTTTCAACGGCGGTCATGTGTTTGCGAATTTTTTTTACAGGGTTCGTTACCAAATAAATTCACAGGTAAATAATTGAAATTATTCAAACCTTAGTTAAGCTCGTAAACTCAAATGTCTTGTTTACCAATTACTTCAACTTTTGGTTTGTTTATTATTGTTTATTTATTGAGTCATAAAACAAACAGCGAAGTGAACTGGCAAATTACATAATCGAGGCAGATTGCTATTAATAAATAAATCTAAAATAATAAATAAAGTATTTCTTCCTTTCCTTTTTCTTGTTTGATCTGTGGCTTATTAATTATCGAACTTTTGTTTTTCAAAAATTTGTATTGTTATAATAACATTTTTTTTCCAAATTTTGTAACAACAAAATGGCGGCGATATTACATACTTAGTGAAGTATTATGAGCAAATTTTTACCAAAACATTTTTTTTAAATTAAGTAAGACGATTTTTTTTACAATTTTGTATGTGAATTGTATACTTAGTTAACAGAAAAAATGTAGGTACTAATCATAATTCCAATTGTATATACAGACACAATATGAAGTGATTATTTGAGTTTAGACCAGATTTTGTGGAGTTAATTTATTTATTATTTTCAATATTTCGCAGGCTAAATGCCTGCTTCGTCAGGAACTAAAATGTATATAATAACGTTAATCGTAAGTTAGTAGAATAAGTAGGTACTTACAATAAAATATTAACACGTTATAAAAATTAAGGTCATATAAGTAACTGCATAAAATGTAACAACTAAATGATGATATTTAAAAGTAATAACATTTAGATGACATAAAAATGTTTGACAGATGTATATAATAATGAAAATCAAGTTATGTAAGATGTGAATAAATAATAATAAATCTAAACTCAAATAATCACTTCATATTATATTACAAAGAAGACCAAAGAACATTTCAAATTAATTTATACAGACACATATAAAAATAATAATAAATGGCACCTTCTCAACATATTGAGTTGCATAAAATACAAAGGATACAAAACAAAGGTAAACAAAAGAACATCAACGTAAAAATATAATGTAACAAAAATAATAGAAAATACTTCCGGTTTAGCCGAAAAACAACCAATTTATTTTTTTAAAGAGTATATTTTTTGTTATTAAGTAAGTTCAGAAATACATATCAACAACGAAGTTTTTGATTTAATAGGAAATACAGAAGAAAATAACTAAATAAAATACAATAAAACAACACGCATCATAGAATTTTAATTGTTTCTACTTCACTTAATGTAACATTTTAATTTAGTTGAAATATCCAACAAACAATACCAAATTGTTGCTAAATTGTCAAAAATATAAATACCAGTGTGACCAGTCTTTTCTACTAGTAAAACAAAAGCTTGATTGGTAGTACATACTTTTTTATTGCATATTCAAAAACAACAGGGTGCCACATTAAAAAAAATAAATTGATGGTATTTAACAAAATTGGTAATTTCCAACAATGGCACTAACAAAGACAAAATTAACAAATTAGGTAAGTCAGGTATTTATAAACTACAGTGTTCCTCATACTACATCGGTGAGACAGGAAGATCTTTCTCAACTCGTTTCAAAGAACACCTTAATTCAATTAAAATCAATAATTTTGATCACAAATCAGCATTTGATGAACATATATTAAAAACCGGTCACTCTTTCGATCTCAACTTTGATTTTAATATAAAAGAAGAACAGGAACCTAGTTATTGAAATTGTTGCCCTTCAGAACAGTTTCATAAGCTCAATGTGTACTTAATTTTTTAGTATTCGCCCTGTATTTCATTTTCTCATTGTCAAGGTTGTAAACTTGGAGTATATACTAATTCATTGTTTGCTTATACCTCGTTGTCAATCTGAAGAACGTAAATTTAAACTTTTTAATTCATCCAAGTAATCCATGACCTTTTTGGCATGTTTACTGTTTAGCTATCCCCATGTAGGGTTAATTTATAGTTCACAATGTTTAATTAAGTTAGTATTATAATTTCATCATTTTTCCCCTCAGGTGAGTGGGTTTGACAAACCATGGTTTATAGTTTTACCTATTATATTGTTTTTAGCCATCACATTTCTCATTAATGTAATTTCATTGCTTGAAAATGAAACTAGTATGGTTTCAAAACATGTCGCTGCTTTTTAAAAATATCATCGTTTAACATACCGTCAAATTTTATTCCTGCTACTTTGTTGTAGCTTATGAAAAATCGT
Source organism: Pyrocoelia pectoralis (assembly GCA_036250285.1). Lineage (NCBI taxonomy): Eukaryota > Metazoa > Arthropoda > Insecta > Coleoptera > Lampyridae > Pyrocoelia > Pyrocoelia pectoralis. The sequence goes on from CM070074.1 coordinate 17,821,518, forward strand.
CTAAATTTGGTTAAGGGGTGGTTGTGAGTCTTTTATTATAATTCCAAAAAACCCCTTTGTGAGTGAAGAACCTTTCAAAATGTCAAATGGTAATTGATGATAACAAACAATATACATTATCATTAGTAAATTCTTTGCTCTTTACTGTGTACACTGTGTCCCAATTTCGATGCTCACCATTGGTATCTCGGTTATTAGAGGACATAGGGCAACGGTTAAATGGAGAAAGTTTTGCAAAATTCAGTACTCACGACAAATATCATTTCAAATTTGACCTAACTCTTTTAATTTTTAAAATATTTAGAAAAAACCAAAATTTGCCGATTTCAATTTTCCTCAATAACTCTTTAACGCTTAATCTGACTTCTTTTAAAGTTTTACATTATTAGACACTTTTTTAAGACAAATTATTTGATACAAACAGAAACCCCCGATTGTCATTTGTTTTTAAGTGATTAGCGTTATATTTTGTTTTTCATATGGCGGCCATATTGGATTTTTGGTTGGTTAGATAGTCTTTAAAAAGAGCTTTTCAACGATGTATAACATGTCTGATAAATATTTACTTATAAGGAAAATATTAATAAAAACGTTTTAATTTTAATTTAACCGTTGCCCTATGTCTTCTAATAACCGACATACCAATGGTGAGCATAGAAATTGGGACACAGCTAGTGTATAGTTATATACATACGAAATTTGAAAAAACATTTCTTTACAGTCTCTTTTTACAAGCAACGGAGATGTTTGATGGTTTCGGGACTTTTGGCGTGCACTGTATAATTCCTGTTTCTTCTTTTAATCGAGTATAGTAGCTTCCTTCAAGATGGGTCTCTTCTTCAATTTTCTATAATAGGCAAAATTCATATATTTGACCCACGTTTTTAACGTGGTGCTACACATTTGTGGAAAATCCGAACACTTGTGTGTCAGTCTGTGTTTCCATATGAAAATTTAATATCTTTCTTCTTATAGCGCCCTTCAGAAAATCATAGATATTGTTCTTTGGTCTACGAATTCTTAGTTTTGCCTGCGACACTGTCACAGTAGTACTTGTCCTTTCATCACTGGACACCCTTATAACACTTTCGCTAATTCTCAAGCATTTTGCAGTACGCTTTCGAACTTGATTAAGCACAATTTTCGTCTACACCATTCATTTTGTCCGCTCGAAGTACGTTTTTGCCCTTAGAATGATTTGTTTAAACCCGGCAGACATATGTTTAAATATTTTCTAAAACTGCAATCAACCAAGATACTATAGCAAAAAGCTTTCATACTTGGACTTGTCAAAACATTTTCAACATCGGTTCGGAAGGCTACTGTGGTTATCTAAATATTCACTTACGAATTACATATTTACTTAAAAAGAAAGTGCATGTGTATCTTATAGAAAAATAACGTGCCACAGTTGTATACTAACACATTGTTAACCGCTTATCGCGCATTAAACACACAGCGGCTATATGTATGTCTCTCTCTTCCTGTAACCACTAAAAACACCATATCTCACATATAGGAGGGACAACTTTTGTCATCATCTTCAACCTGAAATGGTTTCATCCCTTAACGCTGTGAGAACAACCCCTAAAATTTAAATAGGGATGATGGGGCAAGTGATAAGTCATTTGCAAGGTCTTTCTTTTCTGAATTCAGTGCACTAGTTTTTTGTATTTTTAACAAAAAAATTGAAGTTGCAAAAATGCAAAATGAGGAAAGAGTTTGAGACATTTAAAAACTAAAAAAAGCGTGGACAGGTCAATTGTTTTTTTTTAGTGAAGCTAGGGACTTTTACTGCCATTTGACAACATTGTTTCACCCCTAGGTACCTACATGGTAAACAACCCTTAAATTTTTTAATAAAAACAAGGGTGAGGTGTCACGTTTTGTTTTTTGTGCTAATTACTAATAACCAAATGAAAAAAATTAAATGCTATTTTTATATTGTAATATATTTAAAAGGTATTTCCCAAATTAAATCAGATTGCATATAAAGTATTTATAGAAGAAGTCTAAAGTCAAGCGTGTTGAAATATCATACGTTTTATAGCACTTTATATAAAGAAAATTCAATAGCGTGAAACTGTTACCGAATAAACATTTGAAATTTACATATTATAACAACAATTCATTGATTATCACATGGTAAAAATTACATTAAAATCCGGTCTAACAATTTTGTAAAATAGGTAAGCCTTCAAAATCAAATGACTAAACTTTTTAGTCTGATTAGTAGTACATATTAACGAATCCATAAATTCTGTGCTGGCCCTCGAATTTATATTACCTAATAATATAAAAATGATGCACATTTCTACTATTCACATCTTTGTTTCTTGGGGTACGTATGTTCAGTATAAAGTGTTTTAATTTAATGCAACAATGTAAGTAATCTAAAATTAAGCAGTTGCACACATTTATTAGATTTATTAATCGAGACCCAAATTGCAAAGCGCCTACACGACTCAAGCACCTTAATAGTTGTTTTGTGTATTAAAATAAAATTTAGAAAGTTGTCTCGTCTTAGTATTACAGTAGAACGCCGATTATCCGAATCAATTGGGACCGGGGTTGATTCGGATAATCGAAAATTCGGATAATCGGACAATGACTGGTAATAAAGAAAAACGAACTGTCATCATATAACCGTTTAAAACAGCGATCCGCACAATGAGAGAGAGAGGAGATCACTGACAGTAATTCAATGTTACTGAGTTCAAAAGCGGCGCGACGCAAAACAAATCGTCAAAACATGTACATAATGTAGTGTCTTGCCTCTAGCTTTCAACCATAACAATTGAAATATATCTGGACTCCAACGAGTTCCAACTTGTTACAACAAAACAAAACAAAAATTACATATGTACGTACATATGTACTTGGTTTTAATTTTTTATATTACGCTTAGGATCGATTCGGATAATTGGCGATTCGGTTAATCGGCGTTCGGATAATCGGCGTTCTACTGTACTTATATTGTCAAAAACCTAGATTGTAAATGCGAATGTTTGCCTTTTTCCAAAGTGATATTAAAATGTCATCTATAAACAACTATATTTTTAAAATAAATTTTGACAAATGACAAAATACACCTGCCCCACCGCTATTTAAAATTTATGCTCATAGGTGTTATTAGTATTGAAATAAAACGTCCCGTAAATATCCTCATATACGAAAGGAATGCAAATGCGCGCCAGAAAGGTTTGTAAAATAAAAACTGAAAGTAAGTGTAAGTTTGTAGTAAAATCGGATGTTATTTAAAAATATGTCACGACATATGATCTTATAATATTCACAAAATAAAGTAAAATAATTTATTTTGTATAATCGTAATAAATACTTCCGAGTAATCCTTAGTAAAGTAATTATCTGTGGTAATATAATCCATTCTATCAAGCGATTAGATGATTTTAAAGGATACCTACCCAAAGAAATATTGATATTTAAAAAAATATTTTGTCGTCGTGAATGTAATCCATAAAAACTTATTTTTAGAAGGGAATTTTAGTTAAGCATGCACATTTGCGAGTATTTTTAAAATTGTAAGTAAATTAGAAACGTTTTAAAATCGTTTGAACGTCTTATAACCATTTAAGACTAATTTTAAGTAGGTATTTTTAAATATTTCTGTTAGTCGCATAGTTCGTAAATGATTATACTTACTGAAATAGTTCTGTTTATTACTTGGCAAAAGTTGGATTATATTCTAGATTCTACGGCAAAAATAGAAGCAGTCTCATGCGGCACGAGTCAATAGTGACATCACAGATACAACGTTACTTCGTCTAATTGATACCTTTCTGGGAGTTGATTGCCCCATTCCGAATGACGTAAAGGAGTCATGTGCCAAGACGTGATTATTGTGATTTAAACGATCCCGGAATGAGGACGTCGGTATTTATCCTGTTTGTATCGGAAGAGAGACAGAAGGCACTTGTGGATAGAATTGGTATTCCGATGCAAAAATAAATAAATTCGATTAGTGGGGGCACAGGGTTCGAGGACGGCCACCAGCATAAACGGAGCAGAGTGTGCGATACCGCAACCTGGGTCCGAATCCTCTAGTGCAGGGCCCACGCGTCGGACGATCCATGACGACGCGCGTTACGTCACCTAGGAGATGCAGCAGAGGCGTTGGGTGTTGGCGTTTGAGTACCTGTAGAACATTCATGTCCGGCGCTCATTCACATCCCGTCAGTGTTTCCAGAGTGCGCGAGTTTTCCAGTAGTGAATTGCGGCATGGCAGCGGAGGTCCACTCCGGTGCCCGACGCCGTCAACATGTTAACACTTATCATGCGAAGGGAAGACGACGACTTGAAGGGTGACGCCTACACTCGCCAACGACCTCGGGATAATGCAACAGGTGGTGACGAATTTGTGGATATATCACAAGTGCAACAGTTGTTGCTCGATTGCCCTTCGATTGGAGGAGAGACTCGAGGAAGAAGAAGTGAAGTTCCTACTCCGCCACCGATAGATAATCGCACAAGGATGATAGAAACGTATAATACGCCGCACTATTACCATGGCGGTTACGGGCACCAGCATCACGCACCACCGGCCACCAGCGTGGACGACTTGGTGGCGATGTGGTTTGCCGCCCCTTCTACTTCCACAGGTGTGTGTTTCTTAATGGAGTGCTGCATGTAAAATGTTGCATTGTATGTCCGACTCGCTTTTCTTGTTAATCATGTTGTTTTAATGGTATTTACGCACAAAATTACTAATATGGATGTCCTAACCTGTTTTGATTACATGCATTTTTTGAGGAATAGGCCACGAGTGTCCCAATATTCTTTTATAACTTTAAATTACACCTATAATTTAACATTACAATGTTTATAATAGCCACTAATGAGTGGCTTCCACATTAATCACAAAAACTAAACTACACCATTCATTTCTACGCCCACATTTCCGATATAATTATTACCTATTTTAGTATCACCTTATACGGTTTTACTTACATAATAATACTGCATATACTTTTTATATTCAGTTTTACACCACATCAACCTTAAAAACCCACTCAATTTATTCAAAGCTCCAACGCTCTTAGATACGTCACTTCATTTATAACTGGACATAATATGCATTTATTTATGCAAGTACGTAGTAAATAAGGTAAACTTTTAACTTTTTCATTATCATTTTATATAGATTACCTCGATTTTTTTTTTTGGTCGATTAACCAAACATAGAAAGTACAAGATTTTCTTTACTTCAGAAAGTTACAGAATTATAATATCGTAGATTCGGACTAGAAGACCTTTACCGTTACAAAGTAATTTAAATTGCAAAAAAGGTATTAATTTCAATATATTTAATTACCTACCTATGTCCTTTATAAGAACGTGGGATATGCGCTGCTCGTATCACAAGTTTCATTGAGAACTTCTTTCTGAATGAAGTAGTAATCGGATGATGTGATTATACAAGGAAGTTGTAAAATGAAAATTAACTTTTCTTGGTAAAATTTTACAACTTTTATAACCCTTTTTAAACATTGACTCTTTATCAAAACGTATTGTGTCTCGCTGCAATTAAAATATTTATTAAGATTTCGCAATTTTTTAAGTAAGATGTTTAGTTTACCTTAGTACTTGTGTTGTAGTAAGAATTTGATCAGCCTAATTCGTTTTTTCACTAATATTGGTCTATTTCCATGTCCGCTAAAGAAATAGATGCGAACGCAATAATACAATTTGATTTTGCACCGGAAGTGTAGTATCAGGAGACTATAATGTCGCGTAGTAATATTTTAAGGGTAAGAGGGATTGTAGTAGAGGGGATGAAAATCATTCTGGCCGCCATACTGCCTGGAGGGGTTGAAATTCATGAATGAATTGACGTCATTACGCAAAAGCTCGATTCACTTCTGGAACAAAAAATTTCGGCGAAAATATAGCTACGTTACCTAAGTCAAAGTAGGTAAATTTAAGAGTTGATCGTTGTCCCAAAAATGATTCATTAATTAGATTTCAACGTGCCAATATGTACTATAAACCGTTACATAATGGGGATGCGTTAACGTCATGGGAAATCTCTTAGTGTGGTGGTTGTATTTGGCGTCTGACTCAGACCAGAAGTTTATGCCAGCTGATATGTATTTTGGGCCATGATTATAAGGATCGTTGTTATTTTTAATGTGTGGCAACAGATGTTTTTCAAAAATAGTACGCTTTAATATTTTACTCATGGTGCGTGTTTAAAATTTTTGCAATATCGAGCGTCACACATTCTTTGCAAAGTATTTAACGGCTATTGTACGAGAAAGGATTTTCATATTGAGTCGATGATAACATTCATGCAGTGCTACTTATCATATTAATTTTTCACAATTTATATCTATATATCCGATTTTACGACGAACTCTGAACAGCATCTGTGTGATAATAGCGCTTAAATACGGACATCCGTCGTGTTATCGTAACAACAATTAACACCGTAACAGCTACTGATTTGTAATATTATCATTTCTTAATATTCCACGTTCGTCCACCGAAAGCCACGTGTCGCATATTAGGGATAATTAGAAGGTGACATTTAAGTATCGGGTTGATAATTATGTATTTTTTGAACGCGGTACAACGATTTTAATGCTTTCTATTCGTTACGATTAATTATGAAAAAATTAGGATGAACTATATGAAGAAATGGATGTAAAATTTAAGCAGTTGTTCCATGCATATCGAAGCGCCGTATTACGTCACCGCGACGTCAAGTTATACATTGCTGTAACAGTGGGGATCGCAATGGAGGGGGTTCCGCGGCCTCCCAATTCTATTGGCCGCAACCCTTTATTGCGACTTCCAAATATGGAACAGATGCTCCATTCATAAAAGTAAAGTCGCGTTCTCCTCGCGAGCAGTCTGCGAGTAGCTGTTGTGGTAGGAAGTTCCGTTTTCAATCGATAGTCCTTGACCACGATCAAGCTGCCGTCTTATCGACCTCCTAGTGCGCGCACCCTTGTCCTTGTTTCTATTCTCGCCCGGGCGCGAGTCGTAAATAATTTTTTTCTCGCGACGTACGGTGACGAGCAGCACGCCAGTGCAGTGCGTGCCGGCGCTAAAAGCCCTGTTTGTTCTGTGGTAGGCGGGCCAGCGGCAAGCCTCTCCAACCCGCCGGCCACCATGATCATGGACGGGCTGGATACGCTGCCCGCACAGCACCACCATCACGCCTTCTTGTTGACTGAATCGGCGGCTGCAGCTGCAGCACACCACTTCAACGTTTTAAGTTTCGATACCTGTCTCTACAAGAGCGTCAGCTCCACTGTCGAAACCGGCAGCAGCCCGGTGCCGTCGGCGGCCTACTCGGCCACCGACCTCGAGTGTGCATCCTCCGAACTCCAGACCGGCGATCTCAACACCCCGGTTACAACTTCCGGAGATATTCCGTCCTTCTTCGGACCCTCTACAGTTGTCGAACCACCACCTATTACAGGTGAGTTCTGTTATAACCCCCCTTAATCGGTTGAAACTACATTACTTATTTAGAAAGTCCACTGTTCTTAAATTTAACCGCACAAATTTATTAATAACAGGTGTAGCATAGACGAACAGGCACGCGTGATATGTATTCAGATCTAAATTTATATACGAAATACTTCCCTCTGTGCGATACTTAAAAACCCTAAACAATTTTTTTGAACCAATACAAACTCAATCTCCATTTGGCAATAAATACAAAGTAGGTAAAGGGTTTTAAAATGTTTACTTTTAATTTCGGATTTTAAGGCAACAAGTGCTGACGTTATAAGTTTGGACAACACGACTATGCGCCGCGGCGCCTTCTAGACTCACGTGTTATTGCACGACGCCGACGCCGAAATGTCGCCGATCAATAATCCACCCATTCAGATAAATCCCAATTGATAACATTTTACTACAAACATACAAAACGGCAATCAATATTTGACATTGTTCCTTGAAAATGCAAAATAAACTTATGAAAGAGGTATTCATATTATTACACACAATGTTCTTACAGTTAAATTAATTACTGCAACCTCCAAAGTATCTAATAACACTTAAATAGTGGGAATTATTACATATAGGTACCATAATGGATATTTTACTAATTCGATTGATGAATTTTTTGTGTACTGCTTTTTACAATTATTGCTTAGGCTTTCGCTCTTTCATTTTATCCCGAGCTTACTTTTCTCATTGAAGAATTTCTCGGTAATTTTTTGCTTTTACAGGTTCTTTAGATCCGGAAGAATTATCCTTAGAACATCAATCCAGTAGTCCGCGTCATTCACCCACCAGTTCTCATTTAAAAGGAAGTATATCACCGCAAGCAAGTACTCTTAGCCCTGGCATCCGAGACGAAGAAGCCACTAATCACAGTACTCTCAGTATGTACTCAGCAGCTGCGGGCCCGTCATTATCATCTAGTAATGCAGGCGCAAAGTTGCAACACCGTCCCGCATATTCAACAGCGTCGAGCCCAAGTCTCTCGGGAATGCAACCCGGTGGTAGCCCGTTGGGACTTAATAATCAAGGTGGACTGGCTCAATCACCGTCGGCTGTTAATCCATGGCTGCTTTCTACCCAAGATAAGCCATTATATCCGGCAGTTTTTGGTTTGCTTGGGCATGGTAATGCTCAATCTCCACAACAACAATACCCTTCGGCGACACCTAGCCCCGCTGGTACACAATACGACGATCGATCTCAAGCAGAGCTAATGCTTAGCATGGAATGCACAAATCTTGCCCTAAAGCAACCACCATCGTATTCGAGTTGTTCTGTAACTTCCTCTGGTCTGCAAATGGATATGCAACAGGACTTAGTCTACACCAGAGTAGGCCAACCGTTGGTAGCAAATACCGCAAAGTACCAGTGGGACACACAAGACTACACCACCCCTCAAAGTTCTAGTGCGTTAATAGTTCCGGGTCCTTCGACCTTAGTGCCAAAACAAGAACCTTTTAGTGCAAGTTGTTCGGGCGAAGTGGGACAAGTTAGTGGTGCGGGTTACAATGTGCAATTAGCGGAGTACAATCCATCAACGAGTAAAGGACATGAAATACTTTCTCAAGTGTATCAACAATCACCAGTTCCTCTTAAATTAGTGCCGGTAAAACCTCGAAAATATCCAAATCGTCCTAGTAAAACTCCTGTACACGAGAGACCGTATGCATGCCCCGTGGAAAATTGTGACAGGAGGTTTTCTAGATCGGATGAATTAACGCGACATATCCGCATTCATACAGGACAAAAACCATTTCAGTGTCGAATCTGTATGCGATCATTTTCGCGATCCGATCATCTTACGACTCATATAAGAACTCATACAGGGGAAAAACCGTTTTCGTGTGACGTTTGTGGTCGAAAGTTTGCTCGTAGTGATGAGAAAAAAAGGCACGCCAAAGTTCACCTCAAACAACGAATGAAGAAAGAAAATAAATTAGGTTCATCCAGTGGAACTCAACAGAGCAGTACTTCTCAACAGCAACAACCACATCACCATCATCATCTCCATCCGCATCAACATCCTTCCAGTGCACACCATCCTTCACAACACATGCATACAACGCACACTGTGACCAGTGAAGAAGCACTTAATTTGCCTGTGGTAACTACTACTCTGTGAGAATTGCCTACCGCCGAGCTGGCCGCCGGCGATTGTGTTCTCTTTATACGCGACGACTGTGATCTCGGCAACGGTAATGCTCGGCTACTTTACGTTCGTATAGAATAGAATAGAATTACCTACTGAATTACTGATCTCCACTGGCTGAATGCCCCGTTTGTGTTGTGTGCCATGTGTATTTGTTATATCACATAGATACAATTGTATCATAAAGAACGTGTGGAAAGGATTAGATTAATCCAACGACACGACGTGTTCTACGCTGCCATGAAGATATAAATACAAATATTCTGTGGTTAACAAATCTATTTTTATAAATTTTTCGATATTTTGTTGCAATTTTTTATAGTTTATCTAATGGTGTCGTAGACATGCGAGTTAATTATTTTTAACGTTATTATAAACAAAGACAACTTAACAATGGCTTTAATTATTAATAATATATTTCTAAAACTTATGATGACTTGTTGCCAAATAACACTTTTTAACTACTTATACATTCCGTAATTTTGTTTTTTTAATATGTTGTTGGCTAGTTAGGTTGTATGTTTCCGTAAGAACAGGTCAATAGTGTCTGCGAAAGTCAATATGAAAGTCAAGTGATGTTCTATTAATCACGCACATATTACCTTTCGAAAATTTATTGTTGCAAGGGAGGTTTTTATATGAGAAAATTTGCTTGAATATGAACAAGTATATACTATATCTTTTATGTTTTAAAAGTTTAAATGGAATCAAAATATGTTTTCCTTAAGACTGTTAAATGTTACTATTAATATCCAAAAGATCACTATCTGTTTATGTCTTATTAGGAAAATGTTTACTATAGCTTGTACCTGTTGTTATTGTTGTTTCAAGCTGTTATATTATGATGTTTTAGTGGAAACTTGCCTTAACTAAAGTGTCTTGAACAATCCTAAATAAACCAATCAGGAACTTCAAGCTCAAATTATATATTATTCTTTTTGAGGTATTGTAGTTACCATCATCGAGCGAACCTTCTGCTCAAAATTTCCTGGGCTATATTGTGTGCAGAAAGTGTAATAGTATTGTTTTGGAAACTAGCCAGTGAGATAGTGCAATGTTTGCAATAGGCGACATGCAATTATGAAATTACATTTAATATTTTTTCAACTTGGTGGTGCTTTCCACTATAAAAATAAAGCGTACAAATATAGGCCTAACTATATAGTCAAAAAGAACTATAACGAATGTGAAAATAAATTGTAAATAGTGTAATAATGTTAACTATGTAAATAGCGTAACGAATATCATTTACCTTTTAAAAACAAAATTGTTGATTATCCCCGACTGTTGTAATGATCGTTGTTGCCGTGTACCGAAACAGGTCACGTTCTTAATCTTATTCCCTTTTCCATAATGCACTATATAGCTATTTTTATATCCTAAATATTAGATGTTACCTTATCAAATTTATTGAAATTCTTTATAAAACTCATGAGGCTGTTTTATTATGAATGTGATATTTGAATACATGGTTATTGTAAATTATTATCACGAAAACATCCCTTATTTATTTGTACATGTCAAAAATTCGATCGTTTAATATAAACAAGTTCAATGTAATAAGTGGTTGTGCTCAGATTTAAAATCTCACTTGATCAGTCACAATAAAAAATCTAAATCTTATGTAACAATGACTTTTTATTAATAATCTACCTAAACTATCCCTAATAGGTACCAAGTGGTTTCAATAAATTCTTCGTTTTACAAGAAATTTAATGGGACAATTAGAACTTTTCAAACGAATTAGTCATCAGATCAAATTACAGGAGATTTAAGAAAAATCACTTGATGATGTGAAAGAAACAGTTTGTTCAAATCACCTGAAATCCTACATTTTTCATGAATTAGCATAAGAAAGGTAAGTTAAAGCTTCGGAATTCAGTTGACAGTTCATATTAACAACCCACGTTATATTTGATATTTTCACTTTAAAACAGGGATATAAAAATTAAATTAAACTTTTAAGAGTTTCTACTTTTTACCTCATCTCGTCATTTGTAGTTATTCAAGTGTGACGGTGTACCTACCTATACGTAATGATATGGTTCATAACATAGTAAGTATATTGCTTTCAATGCTGCTGATCACATTTGATTAAAATTACCTAATATTAACCCATTGTATGCACCATTAAATTTACTTTTAATTTTACTATCGTAAAACAAAACCTAATCATATTGCATTCAAAAGTAAGAAAACAGTTATAAAAAGAATTTTATTTATGTTTTAATTTTCTATATGTAATTAAAAAAACAATCGTTTAAGTGAATTTGCTTAAATTTACGTATCTAATTGAAAAATTTTTTGCACTTCAATAGGATACAAAATGGCACATACTTATGGATTTACGTACTTAGGTAGTAGTCATTTGCTACTTTTCTCGTCACAATAAAGTTCATACCGTTCAGAGTTACCTACGTATAAATTAGTAAATAATTTTTTCAGTTTGGTGCGTTAATAACACGAAATTGTTACTTATTAAATTATTAAATTCGAAGATCGTTCGTACAATCTTTTTAAAATCATAAATCACTCATCAATGTATGTAATGTAAATGTAGTAATCATCTGCACTGAAAAAAGTCTATTTACACATGCAAATGAGTCCTAGGCTTAATTTTCTACCAAACTTGCAGTAAAGTGAATATACCTAAACATCTTTAAACTTCTACAACCCTATTTATGCAACTAGAGAGTTCATTAAAGTTTGATAAATTTGGAAGCCTCCAATCGCAATATATGTAGGTATTGATACAAGGTTACGATTTTGAACTGAAATAAACACTCAAATTCCCAAATGATTATTGCAAATTGCAAACGTAACCGCATTGTTTGTACTTATGGTTTTAATTTAAGTAAATGCATTGAAGAACTTAATCCATAATAGAGACTTAAAAGTTATAAGTAAATTAATTTAATTTCTTAAACGATTTTGACGCTTCAGAGGCTCTTATGTTAATTTCTAACATATAAAGTAATCATTAATATGTTTTCAATTTTGAAAATCGTTCTCCTGAAGAATTTATTACACTAACTAACGCATAGTATCTTCCTAATGTGAACATGCGAATCATTTTAAGATTTTGATAATTTAAGCGATTTATATGATGGCTTGGTTGCACACACCTTTACGTTTTTCAAGCATTCTAGTAGGTACACACCGTGTGAGTCGTGTGACAAATTTCAAAGCGGGACATTGCCGAATAGCATGGAATCACATATTTGCAGTTTGCTGCTCACCAATTTCATCTAAGTATACAAGAATGGTAATGATGTCTATCGAAAGAGCATTATTTTCTGAGCCTGTTTATACGAAATATTTGGTATATCTACTTCTACTTATTAATTCACTGCTTTTTTAATTAGGAAAATATAATTTTCAAAAGTTAAAAAATATGAGCAGCGATGACAAGTCAAATTCGAATAATTTTGAATATTATTAAATCAAACATTTTTAATTATGTAATACGGTATTTTCCTGAAAAATTTAACCATGAATAATGATAATAATGATAGTTATTATAACAAGGAACGAGTGTTTATTGTAAAAAAGTATTTCAGCGCTGGGAGTTTACGAAAAGTTCGAGATTTATCGGCCTATAACGTCTGTATAAGCACAATCCAACAATTTATACAACAACAATTTGAAGAAACCGCAGTATGAAGGAGGGGTGGTAAGCTTATAATTTAATTTGTATTCTGTCGATATTTATGCATTTTTATAATGAGTTGGAAGGCTGGGTAATGCAGAACTAGAACTGAAGAAATGCAGCTATCACCCGTACGAACCACAGCCATCAAGAGTTGTTGGCAATATGTGAAGACGTTATGGAATCGAGATCGCCACTTTCTCTCATCGATTTGCTTTACTCTTTACTGACGAGTGCACGTTTACTCTATATACCAAGCAGAGATTCACCAAGCCAAGTAGCTTGACTTGAAATATAATAGCTTGGCTTGAGCTTGAAAGTCAAGCTTTTTAAGATGAAAAGCTTGGCTTGGCTTGATGTTTGCGAATATAGGCTTGGCTTGGTTATCAAGCTTTTCCAAGCTTTATCAAGCTTTATCAAGCTTATTCAAACTCGTTCTTGCTCCTCCCGTAAGAGTAGTGAGGTTGGAACACATTGCGCATTACGTCATACGTGTATTCGTGTATGCTCATTGTCGGACTGTGGCAATATTACTCAACTGCTGGTTAGTGGGTTTTAGTCACCGTTGAGTGCTTAAGTATTGTTAACTATGAGTAACAAATTATCTGAAAGTTCCGAAGAACCATTTTCAAACAGTGGGTCGGAATGGGTTTTGGAGGAAGAAAGTTTATCTTCAGACGAAGGGCCTGTTCAAACTAAAATAGTAAAACCAAAAAATAATTCAGTGAAAGTTACTAATTTCTTTGTCATTAATAGAGGAAAGTCAGAATCAAAAACTGAGTTCTTCATCATTGTTAGAGTTAGTATGTCATATTCAATATTAAAATTAAACTTTATATTACATATATGTCATTATATTTAGACCGTGCATTTTCCAGAATATCTACGCATTCACATTTTCTAATTTATAGTTTTTTATCATTCCTGATTTGGTACAAATCAAAAACCGTTGCAGGACATCACCCGTATATTTTGTTTGAGTAGAGCACAGACTATCTCAAATATACCCAGAATTATACGTAGGTACTTCTTTTATACCGAATGAATATATTTTATGGTAGAATAAAAATCATCAGATGGATCTTCTAAGAATTATGTTCCATGGAATTGTAAAAAAATGCTTAGAAGTATAAGCTTGAAAGCTTGAAAAAAGCTTGAAAGCTTGACTTGAAAAAGCTTGATAACTCAAGCTTTCCCACAAATAAGCTTGGCTTGGCTAATTCTTAAGCTTGGCTTGTTTTTTTGTAGGCTTGGCTTGATTTTTTGTCAAGCTTTTAAAATTCAAGCCAAGCCCGTGAATCCCTAATACCAAGTGAATACAAGATCGAGATTCCACTACCCTTAAAAAATCAATAGTCTGGTTTCAGCAATTTTGGAATAGGCGTAAAAACCTGTTTAGACGAAGTTTTTCCTAATCATTGGATTAGTCGAGATGGCACTATTAACTGGCCGGCGAGATCACCCGATTTAGCACCTTGGGACTCCTTCTGTTGGGGTCAAAGAGTGTCAAACGAAGATTTTCGTAATTTTCTAATCATGTCTAATCAAAATGCGTAATAATAACTATAATACAATTATTTCAATGAGTTTAGTAAGATTTGGTTATTAAAATAAATAGGCAATAGGTCAAAAAAATTAATATTAAACATTATTCGAATTTGATATGTCATCGCTGCTCATATTTTTTAACTTCTGAAAATTATATTTTCCTAATTAAAAAAGCAGTGAATTAGTAAGTAGGTATACCAAATATTTGGTACAAACATCAGGCTCAGAAAATAATGCTCTTTTGATAGACATCATTACCGTTCTTGTAGAAGAAACTGGTGCACAGCAAACTACAAATTGTCAGCTTCTCCATATATCGCCTTACAAATGAAATAAAAAGCGATTTTTTTTGGGGTGTGGGGGGTAGTTTGAAAAGCATAAATGCAATTTTGCGAATTGATTAAGGTTGCGCTAATTTCTCTGCCCTTAAAAAACCAAAATAATTTTGTTTTTGCAGTAACTTGGATTCTTTTCAACGGATTTTAAGTTTTCGCGGCTCATTTTGTAGGCCTTTTCAAGCCCTACAACTTTTTCTTGAACGACCATAACCTAAAATTAACACATATCGAAAATTATTGGCGAAAAAAGGCGAAAAAATTGACACTTTTCGGTTTTTCTTCTAAAACTCTTTTCAGTCACAAAATAGACATTTTTGCTTCGTAAGAAAGTTGTAGAGCTTAAAAAAATGAACAAAATCACCGTCTTCAAATTTTAGATTCGTCAAAAATTAAGATAGAGAAGGCAGCGTCCGCACTCGATTCTGTCGCGCATCGAGCGCGGCGGGACACGGCAGCACGCGTTCTGAAAACTCTTCGTTTTTCGCTTCTGTCTCTTTTCTGATAAATGGTATCGAATAATGACTAGTATGAAACATGTACAGGATGAAAATACCTACCTTTAGCCGCAAATTACATTAAAATTAATTGAAAATTGAACACAGTAATGAGCTTAAGTCATATGATCGCTTGAAATAGTCATTTTAACTTAACAAACACCAGTATGTAACTGCGTTTTCTTGCATTTTAAATATGTAAATTATATAATAAATAATGCGACACAATTGATATGCAATAATTAATGCCGTCTGTAGCAATAAAATTATATTCATTAAAGAAATGTAATTTCCGAATATAATAATCAATGTTGAGGAATGAAAGTTACAATTTAAAAATTACAATTTTTTTCGCCTTTTTTCGACAATCACTCGAAATGTGTTAATTTGAGGTTATGGTCGCTCAAGAGAAAGTTGTAGGGCTTGAAAAGACCTAAAAAATGAGCCGTGAAAACTTAAAATCCGATTAAAAGAATCCGAGTTATTGCAAAAACAAAATTATTTTGGTTTCTTAAGGGCAGAGAAATTACCGCAACCTTAATCAATTCGCAAAATTGCGTTTACGCTTTTCAAACCAACCCCCCCCCCCCCCACACCCCCCACACCCCAGAAAAAAAATCGCTTTTTATTTCATTTGTAAGGCAAAATGTCAATTTGATTGGACTTGTCACACGGTATAATACACACCAGGAAATCTTGAATAGGTATTGTACCCGATTCCTCTCAAAATGTTATCACTCATGTCGCACATTATTTTCTTGTCATTTCATCTGTTTTGTGTTAAAGTCTTTGTATATTTCCTTTATAGCAGACTTGATGCAAGCGTATGAATTCTTTGGGCTTGGCTCAGTTTGAGGTAAAGAATGTTTG
Organism: Pyrocoelia pectoralis; assembly: GCA_036250285.1. NCBI lineage: Eukaryota > Metazoa > Arthropoda > Insecta > Coleoptera > Lampyridae > Pyrocoelia > Pyrocoelia pectoralis. The sequence goes on from CM070074.1 coordinate 17,838,048, forward strand.
TAATCAACTGGCAGAGGTCACCTCATTGTCGTTCGTGTATATGTACTATATGCCGTGCAACTTTATAAGGAAGTACAGTATAGAAAAACTATACAGGGTGTAACAAAATAAGTGTAAAAGATTTCAGGGGGTGATTCCTCATCGAAAAAGAGATAGGGTCTTTCATATAAAGACACTTCATTGGAGCATCCCTTGTTAAGATACAGCCCCTTAAAGGGGGTACATAAAATTTGTTTTACAATTTTTCTCACAAACACTGAAAATGTAATTTATTTGGTTTACCCCATGGTTGTAAGAGGTGGAAAACGCAACCCCTAAAATTAGTTTTGCATTTTCGTTTTATGACGTTGCTTCTCTGTAGTTGTTCGTTTGCTGCGAACTGATTAATTTTGGGCAACAAATTCAAGAGACATTTTTTGTTTAGAATGAAACAAGCTATTGGAAATAAATTTTAGGGGTTGCATTTTCCACCATTTACAACCATGGGGTAAACCAAATAAATTACATTTTTAGTGTTTGTGAGAAAAATTGTAAAACAAATTTTATGTACCCCCTTTAAGGGGCTGTATCTTAACAAGGGATGTTCTAATGAAGTTTCTTTATATGAAAGACCCTATCTCTTTTTCGATAAGGAATCACCCCCTGAAATGTTTTACACTTATTTTGTTACACCCTGTAGATATATCGAGTCCCATGTTACGATCCATATGTTCTAGGAAATATGAAAGAGGAAGGCATACATTTTTCAAATTTACCTATTGTTGATAGGTACCACTTTAATTGAAAATCGTTTTTAAGTGCCTATGACCAATATACTCGTAGGGACAGAAAAGTAACTTGTAATCAATACATGCTGATTAAGGTCTCTTTGGTAGGTACTGGAGCGACAAGCGAGAATATATTGCGGAATGATTTAATACTCTCTACAGTCTAGCCAATCATCATATCAGCGAATTCATGTCCTTGCCCACGTAAAATTCTTGGATATAATTTGTAGTCTAATTTCTTCATTACATACATAATAAACGGCCATTTGGATCTGAGATGTGAATGAATTAAAAGAAACACGTTCATTGGCTTTTATTGTCCTTTCTAGAATCAATATTCTGTTTAGCCTTAGTGGATTTTGAAAAATAACGTTAACACGAATAATATAACAACGAAGATAAAAACTTCTTCAATTAAACATCATGAGTATTTTGTAATGAAAAAAAAAAAAACAAATTGGTATATCTACCTGTACAGAAACAATGGGGGGACTGGTCACTAAATTACTGTTTTTTATTGACGATATGAACTGAACAATTTTTGCTTTATGAAAACGATATGCAGGAAAAATCTGTATGGAGTTTTTTCAGCTCTTGTATTTAATTAAATTAGAGCTGTTTCAGCATAAACAATATGCTTTGTTATAAATGAAATTGTTAAAGTATTGCTTGAGCAATGATTATATGTATGAATTGAATTGAAGGACAAATGCACAGGTAAGGATCCCGATGGATTTATAATATGCTGTAAATTAATTAAAATCATAGATCTTGAAATTGCCATGGTTAGACTTATTGGTCCTATACGTGTAATTTTACGTACGCGTCTAAAAATATACGCCTGACTGATAGTAGGTAAGTTATATTGACTTACAAAAGGAAATACTAATGAAATGCAATTACAGTATGTAGTTGGTAAAATTTGTTAGGTTCTGTTTATAAACCGTATCCTTTTTATTAGAAAATGACTGCACGTGGTCTTTGGATCACGTGTGTCTAAGTCTAGATAGTTGTGTTAAAGAATGCTTAATTGCTTTGATTAATTAAACTTATGTTTGCTCCTCTAGAAATCCTTTTTACCAAAACAACATAAACGCTAAGTAGTAGTTCACTGTAAAAAACATCAGGAAGTATTGATTGTTCATGTTATACTCTTACAATTTCTTAGCGTTTTGTATTAATCTTTAACTAGCGAACGTCATGGAGAAACGAAATCAAGGAAAATTAAGGAAATTGAATTATATTAACATACAGTGGTTTTCATACGCCATTTTGTGATCACATCAGAGAATTGAATTTTAAACAAGTATCAAAAGGCGCAAATTCTTATAGAATTTTAATTTCAACCAACTTCAAATCTGTAACTAATTATGGCATATACTATATACAATATATATATGTATATAACTACCCCCCTCCCCACCTCAGACACAACCACGCCGGATTCTGCACAAATGAGTCATTGTTTTTCTTTCCACCCTTAAGGGAGATGGGAGTGGAGAGGGTGACGGACAGTTTGTAAATCACGAAAAAATGTTAGAGGAAAAACAGTAAAAAAAGATCGTTTTTCTGCGGACGTGCAATTTTTCCCCCTTTCTACCCCCAAAAAAGGGGTTGCAGTTGGGGGTGAAATTTGCAGTTTGAGTATCGTTTTTTATGGAGAATCCACAAGTACTAAAAAATAGGTGTTCCCATTTAAGTTTTGAAAATTCACCCTCGCTCCACCCCACAGGAGGGGTGAGCGTGATGTTTACGTATTGTGACTCAATAGGTTTCAACAAATAAAGGAAACGTATTTTTTTATTTTTGTAATTGGATGTGTCGTTTTAGAGATATTAAAGGGTGTATATTTTGACTTTAATGGCGTCCCGACGGCGAACAGGTGATCCGATCAAAAAATTTACCAGCGATTTGGAATCAGTGAAGAATTTCCTATAAGATGACATCACTTCCAGCTTTCTAAACCCTGTAACATCGACCAACGCACAGACACACAGAGTCACAGACACACAGACATCCGGACGAATTTAGTAACCAACTTTTTGAAGTTGGTTGAAAATTGTTGTGTTACATAAATTATCACTTATAATTGCACAAGAGGTTTCTATTTTACCGAGTAAATTTGGGTTGTTTAATAAGAATCTGCTGCCTAGCAATTAGACGAGAAAAACTGTCAACCAATAAAAATGCGACACCGAAGGTGGAGCATTTTTAGGTTGACAGTTTTTCGAGTCAAATTGCTAAAGGAAACAGATTAGAATTTAAACAACACAAATTTACTCGGTATAAATACAAATCTCGAGTGTAATTCGGCAGGACAATTTAACGAACAAGAAATTTAGAAATCCGTTCGTAACCAAATGGACACATTCTTAAAATAACACAAACATCATGAAATAAATTATTCGCAAATGTCAAACTATGTATTTATACGGCGGGCACGGATACTGCGATAGTTGATTAGAATTTGAAAGTGAAAAAACCACTAGTGCAATTGTCAGTGTAATTCGTTCCTAATTGGTCGAATGATTCAAAATTGTACAAACTAATTGGTTGAAATTTTCTGAGTGGAATTGTCGATAAAATTTAAAAATAATCGAATTGCGGTTGCTAAGGTTTTTATGTCACATATGTCATAGGGGTGATCATTTATTGAGCAATTTTCTTTTAGGCAAGTTTTTATTGGGTATAATAATTAATTTATATTTTATAATTAACTAGTTGAAATCCCTGGATTACAAAACGAACTTCGAATACCGCAGTAACGAAAGTATAGGTACAAAAAATCTGCCCTTATCAAAAAAGCAAAATTTGATCATTTCGAAATTTCGACTTTAAAGTTGAATATTTCGAAAAGTATTTGAAATATCGAAAAATTGGGACCGGATCTTGAATCAGCATAAAATTTCACATAAGATCCATGTCTTAACTTGGTTGTAGACAATACGCATCCTTGTAACGAAGTTGAAAATATCAATGTGGTATGACATATGGAATCATTTGTTTGTAGATCGGGCCCTCAAAGTAATACGTAGTGAAATAGGTAACTTTAATACACCATTCGTTTCAGTGTGCATATTTATTATAGTTAATTTTACTGTGCAAATTCGAATTAGGTAACATTTCACTCTTTTATGATCATTTAAAAAAAAAATTATTTATTCTCGCTGCTTACAAAGAAGCCATAGGTATTCCGTATCTAATACCTACATATTTTTTGTAAAGGTTTCTAATCAAATATTACTATTTACTTGTATACAGCAATAGATGTGACCTTCCACTATGAATGAATGAAAATATTAGATTCATAATGATAATACCATCCGTACTTTCTACAAGTTATTTATACCGAAGTCTACATCGATCTTACAAGTGTACGTAAGGCATACAAAGCTTTGAACGTTCTCATTTATTATAAACGCTTTACTTGAACTAGTTATCAGTAGCGTAGCGAGGGGGGGGCAAAGGGGGCATCATGCCCCGGGCGCTACTCACAAAGGGGCGCCAAATGGTCCGCAAAACAAAAAAATTGCTGTGTTTTAAACTATCTACTTAATAAATCTCTAACTCACTGACCGACTGACTGACTGTGACTGACAGACAAGCAACATTTTTGTTCTCAAATTTAAAGCCTACCTTGAGCCTATGATTATTTATTTTACTTTATTTATTTATTATTTTACATAATTTTACATAATACATATAATATTATATGGTTTTCGAATGAGGGAGGAGGGGGGGCGCAAAAAAGGTATTGTACTCCGGGCGCGAGTTAAGCTCGCTACGCCCCTGCTAGTTATACGTAGGTATATAAAGGTAAACATGAAGAGGTTGCATTGGTGAAGTTTAGGGGAAATTCATGTTAAATAATCTACGACTGTACTTGAACAATTACCGTTGGAACGTGTCCTCCCCTAAAAAAATCTCCTTGTTCATTCGTAAACTATTTGACCACCGAAAACAAGTACCTATGTATATAAACAGATTAACAATCTGTGCCACTTTTTTACCAAAACCAACGTATATCCAAAGAGCTCCCACCACTACATACACCAACTCACCTGTAGAAGTCGCCCTCGAGAATTGCTGCAAAGTTTGACTACGTCAATGGCTTCGGGGGCGGTGATAAAAAATCTTGATTTATGTATCAATTTCTATGACAAAATAACCCAATGCATTGTGAAGATGAGAGAAGAAGAGTTTTCCAATATGGTTGCTGTACTTCTCGCTGGTTAGATCTCAATTGGAGTACGGTGCTTTAATTTGGAACACTATTTATGAATCCAATAAGGATTCAATTGAACAAATCCAAAGAAGGTTATTAACATTTCTATGGTTTAAATCGTTTGGTAATTTTGAAAATACAATTCTTTCAAAATATAGCATCATTGTGAGTGCAACAGAAAAAACACATTTTTTTATAAATTACTACACATTGAAATTATACATAAACTGTTAGAAGCAGTTGGGAGTGTATTAAATAGTTTTGTTAGTGTAAATGTTTTATAGGTACTCACATAGTTACCTATATTTATACCCTTAATTATTAGTACCTAATTATTATATTATATACACTTTTGTTATATTTACATGAAAAACTGTTCTTATGTTTAACCATATTTATGTAAATTACCAGTGGCGGATTTACCAGCAGGCAGAGTAGGCTGGGGCCTAGGGCGGCAAATTTGAGGTTAAAATGACATATGGTCACATTAAACATGAACATGAAACATAGCACTTCGCATGGCGCTATTAGTCCAGTCAACGGACGGCTGAAATCGAAATTTTTAATTACCCCTGCAAACCAGATATTTAGATTTACGTAGTACCCCAGGTACTAAATCCAAATTTGCAGGAAAAAAACATCCGGGAAAGGTGAAAAATTGAAAAAAAAAGTGTGGAAATTCATGTGTATTTTGCTTCTTTCACTATTATTTAAGAAACGGTAAGTTATATCGAAACACTTATTCAGCATAAAAGTTGTAGAGCGGAAGATTGTACGTTGGAATAAATCATTATGTGATAATTTCGGTACGGTTTCTTAAATAATAGTCACAGAAGCAAAATACACATGAATTTCCACCTTTTTTTTTTTCAATTTTTCACCTTTCCCGGATGTTTTTTTCCTGCAAATTTGGATTTAGTACCTGGGGTACTACCTAACTCTAAATATCTGGTTTGCAGGGGTAATTAAAAAATTTCAGCCGTTCGTTGACTGGACAAATTGTTCGGGTGAGAGAAGCTTATCTTGCTTAAAACGGGTGAAAAATTATCTAAGATCTCTCTTAAGCCAAGAAAAGGTAAAAGCCTTTTGTGCATAGAGGCAGAACTAATGAACAAGATTTCATACGACGAGATAATAATTGATGATTTTGTGAATAGAAAATCGCGCAAAAAGAAGTTGTGAAACTTTCATAACTTAATTGAATTTCATCGTCATCATCATCGCCGGATTGTTACCAGATAAGATAATTCAATGTATTGTCGTCCAAGAAGCGCAATTAATTAATTACGTTTACCGAATCTAGGTACATTATTGTGTAAGTAGTATCTTATCACGTCTTATTAGTAGTACATTATTGAGCTCTCTCAGATTGAGCTTTTATAGCTTAGAAATATACCCAAAAACTATTTCTTCTTGTGCAATCTTAACTAAATCGTTGGTTGTAAAAATAATAATCTAGGACCTGATACTTTTGTAGACATCGATAGGGGCGGCAAAATTTGAATAGCCTATCTGCGGCAAATGTGTAACTCCGCCTGTAATTGGGCTGTTGGGGCAATAAAGTATAATAATAATAAGTAAATTTAATGGATTTGTTTCTGTCAAACAGAAAGGCAAAATTTTGAATGTCAAAGTACGGCAACATTGGAGTCATACAATAGCACTTTTCGTGTACTCATTACCAATGTTTACCAATTTATGACAAAGTAGCGGAATTAGTCGACCCACGGTAATTACTATGACCTTCAAGAATTTTGATCGTAAAATATCATTGTTTCTTTACTTTTGATTATTTTATTTATTTATTCCCAATGATACAGAAACGTTCAATTTAGGCTAGGGGTTACAGAGCTTTGTTTTTTTAATCGAACTACCCTTATATAACATATCCAGATCCCCGTTAAGTTTCAAATATACGTATTTACATAAAATATAAGGACTTGCTCTACGCATTGAATAAATTCTTCATTCAACGCTCTACTGCTTTTAATTAAAGGAGTTCTCTGTTATAGTATCTTGAAATAAAGGGTTTTATTTATTTATTTATTTCTTATATTTGCGCTACGCCTGCGTTTTCTTAAAAATTATTTCATTTAATTATCTGGTTTTCGAAGCTAGTTTAAATAATAAATTACTGTTGAATGACAATATTGAATATTCGATCCAGATCTTGTCGTAAATGTCTTAATCGACGTATTAGGTATCTTTCCGACGTTAATTTACGGTAAAATTAGTACCGCCTATTGGTACCGCCTAAAAATAATACCTGCTTGGTAAAGTTTAATATAGAAATAGAGGGTCTGCTGAAATGAAACTAACATTATTTAATCTACGTACTTTTACTTGACTTGGATTTCAATACAAAAATCTTTATATTATGCGATTATTGACTGCCTAAATTATTTGTAGTAACAACTTACATTAAATGTTATCGAATAAAGCAACATTTATTGACACTCAGTGACCAAGGATTTCGTAAAATTGATTTCGCATTGCTGCCAATTACAAATTTGATATTTTGTAGCACTCATTATTGAAAAAATTAGGCGAAAAAATGAGAGACTTTGAGTTCAGTTGATTTTGCATTTTTGATCAATCCCTTATCCCTTAAAAATTTCCACTCTTCACGATTCCCGTTCATTTAGAACCAACTGTTTTGATTTTGATTGCATTAATCAACTTCAGTAAGAGCTGGATCAATCTGTTACTAAACCGAAAATGTTGAAGGTGTTTCCATTTTCTTTATTTTCAACATTATTATGAACGTCTTCGTTACACTTACAATTATGAATCCTGTAATTTCAATTTTTTGTCGAAATGTATCTATAATTCCAGTTGAGGTTGGAATTGGCAGCTATGGATATTTTACGAGAACTATTTCCCACGTAAAACAACTTTATCGGTCAAATACGTTTTTTTAATTATTTGAGCAAATTACATACAAGTAAAACTATATAATCAGTAAGAAATTGAATTTCAACCAATTTTTCTTTTTATACCATACAGAACAGTGTATTACAGTTACAGATATGTATTTGTAAATGTGGATTTGATTTTTCCAATTTTCCGAAGTTAGAATTAAGAAAATTACAAACTAATATCTACTGTTTATGAGCGCAGACAATTTTCATCTACATCATTTTTACTCTAAAATAATTTGGAAAGCCGATAACAAGAATCTGTATTGAAATGATGCGTTGTCCAAATTACCACTCTATATGGTATAAACTTAATAAGTTTGGCGTTTTCGGCTTCAAAATTATGTAATATGTAGTTTAATTTTTTTCTTCCGCCTTTTCACCACTCTCGAAAAAATACAAATTAAGGATAAAATGAGGATAATTTTTGTAGGAACTTTAAGAATTCGTCGTGTAAGCAAGTTCGATTCTATTCAATCAATTTAGAATGAATATCAAACCGTAAATTTGAGAATGTATTACCGTTTGAAATTCACTTCCAAAACGTCCCAAAAGGCATCTTTCTTGTAATTAAATATTAAATAAGAAGTTAAAATAAAGATAAAATGAAATAATAGAATTTACCCAATAACCACTTCGATATTTAAGTTTGTATTTAATAAAATCATGATAATTCCGCTTTTTGGCATAGCGAATATTTTATGTAGGTATTTATGTACTACCATAGATGAGAGAGGTCACTGTCATGGGCTATGGAAGAAAAGTATAGGACACCTTAGATTTTATTCGCATTTTTAAATTATGCTAAAATCTCTATGGGAACACATTAGTGAATAATACCTTTTAAAAGTGGAAATTGATTATTCATAATGTCGCAACGCCTAGTGATTTAAAGACAAGAAGTTGAATGATCACAGAAAAATTTGTAGTTAATCTGCGTTAATAAATGTTATAACTCATCCTAGTCATCCTTAGAAAAGTATACACATACTAAGAGCTACAGACTGAATGTGAAGTGAGATTTTGCAAAAATGTTGAATATGTATGCATTATGTACATTAAATACACCTTAATCTAGTAAGTGTAAATAATTAAGGTGGTAACGCATAATTATATAAAGCATCGCCATTATGAAAATAAATTAGGTAAAAGTTATCGCCCGTAATACATAATTAATGCAATATTTACACGTTTGCTTTCGCCAATATCTTCCAACTAACGACGAAAACAAATAGGCATGGATAATTACATTAGTGCAATAATTCGCATTAAACATGTCATTTTGGAGACACCTAAATATTAATCATGCATTTAATTTGCCTAATCCAATTGTTGAACAAGTCGTTTATCTTTATGCTACATTGAATGTCATAATACGTCTTTGTGAGTTGGTCATCGCACAATAAACATAAAAAATGAATTTGTGGGTTAATAGGGTAGGTAGTTCGTAATATTTACTTATAGGTAGGTACGTCGTATTCATTGTATTATAATATAGGTAACTGATGACCCTTTTATTCATATTTTACTACATAAACAACGTCCAATAATTAGAATTAACCTAGTCGTTTAAGTGATGATATGTATATAACCGTAACAATTTGAATTTTTCCGCAAAAATTTCATTTTTGTTTTACTCGCTAATTGTAACAATTTTTATAATTCCTATCATTTATACCAACTTAAAAATATCTTATATCGATATACATAATAATGTCAATGACTTTAATCTCAGATGGTTTAAGTTGAGACCTGGAGGCCCAGGACTTATTAGGATGGCATCTTCTTCAACACGCGAGTGACGTCACGATCCTGTTAACGCGTGCCCCACCTTGACCAAGCCTTTATCTCGTTGCATTAAGCAAGTTTCCTAAACAGTCACTTTGATACAAGTCATTTGTGCCCTGTGTTGCGTGGGAAGGTAAGCTTTGTGAATGGTGAGCTGCTCTCGACTTTCCTTTTATTTATTTAGATCTTTTATGAGTATTATGTATCTTCCATAATATTTCATATTTTATAAAACCGTATCTTGAATTACAAGGTGGTCGACAATACATCTTCCTGATTACGGTTAAAGCTACGCATGATTCAATTTAAATAATTAACCTTCACTCTAAACTTTAATTAACTAGGTACCTCTCTCGGCTTTTAACATCGGTAATTATTTAATTTAATCTGTTTCACTTACATTTGGAGACAGGATATGCCTTAATACAATTTTTTCATCTTTATTATTTTCAATTAAAAATTACTTGGGTAACTTTATACGCTTAATAAAAAAAACCGATCGAATAACGTAATTGGACTTGCATTTTATCTAAGTGAAATTCCTCATTTACATCACATTCGTCATTGGGACACTTTATTCTAGTTACTACGATAATATTTTTGACTTCACTCAATTGGTTACGAAATTATATAACTTTTTATGGTTCAATTAATTAATTGATCTATAATTGTCTTTAATACGTTAACAAAAATGATTTATTAAGACACTGTAATGTGGATACGTATAACTTTCTATGTCAGTCTATTTTTTATAGAGAAGTGAATTGAAAACAAATTGCGGAACGTCAACTACATAAGAACATACGTAGTTATTAAAGTCTATATATTTAACGAAGCATAACGAGTTAGTTATCTTGTGCTTTTTTCCAAAAAAAAGTAACATTTGCATTTGATTAATACCGTTAATTCTGATTTAATAAGCATTATTTCTAGGATGTGACAAATCCTTACTAAATATCTATACCTATTAGTATATCTTTACGCATAAAAATAGTTACCTATCAGTTATAATGAACTATTTTTATTCGTTTTCTTTTAGAAACGGTACAAAGAACACACAAAATGTGTAGTAAAATGTTGAATACAACATTGATACAGATTATCTTTGAGGGATGTAGATTAATATAGTTTCATTAAAGGGGGTGTACTCCTTTCATGATTAACGGTTTGTTGAGTATTATTCAATTGGTAATCATCTGATGGTAAATCAAGGCCATAAGAAGGGAGATATAGGTAGGCACGCGTAAGCACGAACAGTCCGAGCAGCAGGTCTCATTCATATACAGAAGTAGATACTAAATTAAGCTTTATGGACATTGGTTATCGTTATATTAAAGTAACTTACTTCCTACTGCACAATCCTATGCTTCAAGTATAATTTCCATGTATTTATAAACCTCGCGCCACTACTATAATCATGGCAAGTTCTTGAGGAAGCTGTAAAAAGATTGTGTTGTAGTAGAATTAAACCAAATATGACGTTTTTGTATTTTTTCTAGTCAAACATTTAATATGGTCAGGTAAACAAAATTGTCTAAGAATTTTACATTTGATAATAATTATCATACTGGTTTACTGCATTTACAGTCTATATTAAAAACGATGGGAAATTTCTACGTAATACATAAATTAGATTTAAGTGAAAATATGGCATAATACCTACACCTATTTCACGTTTCTGCAATAAAGTTATCTTAACAGGATAATCTCGTCAAAAATCATCAATAGAAGCTTTCAAGCAGTTGTTAGAAAAAACTACCGGTTAAATGCCAAACCGATCAGAGTTTTCTGCAACTCTTTTGTACCTTGCCACATCCTTGAGCTGAAATCTTTTGTCTTGGATTGCAACTACGACACTTAGTGGCCTACTATAGTCTTTTTAATCAGTGTCCCGTATCGTCAAACACTGCGTTTTTGGTTTTTATTGGTGGTGGTAAACCCACATTTTTACTACCTTTAGCCGCTTTAACACTTCCACTAATATACTAAACAATAATCCGTAAAGTCATTGACGCTCGTATTCGTATAGGCGAGAGGGCCCATCTTTTTATTTGAAAAATATATTATGTATTCTATTTTTGGACCTAATACAGCACAAGGAATTTGGCTATATTTACTATTTGTCCGCCATCCATAAATAGCCACATCTGCCTAAAAATGTGACAAATGCAAGATAAAACCATCTCCCAGGGGGTTGGACCGTGTCAATGTTAAACGAAAAGTTAACGTTTCGCCCACTTTCGGAAGGTGCTTCATTATGACAAGAAACAAAATAAAAATAAAAACAACATTCATTTGGTAAAAGTTTTTATATTTTTATTGTTGTTTTCGTTTTTATTTTGTTTCATGTCCTTATGAAGCCCCTTACAAAAATGGGCGAAAGGTAGACTTTTCGTTCAATATTGACACAGTCCAACCGTAGAAGTGGATTTTATCTGGCGTTCTTACTACTTGATTTCCAACGTAAAAGTTATGGTATACCCTCCTTATTGAGAGGAGATGTACTTAATGTATTTAGTACTTTAATAGAGGTTTGATCAACATTTAATGACAATTTTCATTTTTCTCAACAACCCTTAATTTATTATTTAATTTTAATTTTGTGCCCCTCAGCGTAGTCTCTTTCAGGTAAGTATAATACACGTTTGCCAATTTTCCTAATACATATTAATATCTTGAGTTCATAATGCAAAAGATGATTTTAGACACAAAATAGGGGAAGTGAAATTTTCCTTACTACAAGTGGAATTCTTTATCTTATTAGCTGGCATCAAATCGGTGAAATGGCAACGAATTAGCAACATTGTCTAAATGCCGTTGAAATTAATTGCAAAGTGTTTTAAATAATTTTTAAAAGAATTAGCAATAGTGGTATATACTATACATATAATAAATAGATTTAATCAATATTCAAAAAATGAAAATTTAATTATTCTCATTGATATCCTTTATGTTTTTCGCATTACAATATTAGTAAATTAATCAGAATGTTATACGTCCTCGTATATTTATTTTGGGGAATCTGTTTGAATGTATCCACAAATTATATTAATGATATTTAAGTTAAAATGTATCTGTTAATAAGGAAAATGTTTTAAGATAATTCCTATTCTTTAGTTGCGTTGAATGGATCAAGAAAGAAAAATTTGTTGCCTTTATCACAAAATCTGTTAGGCTGTCTCATTGATAAAGGATTTCTCCCGAGAATTCATTCTATAGATTTTCCAAGCATCCCTGAGGAAAATTTATGATTTGTTGATAAAAATACATCCTAATTTTCGATACTTATATTAACTGCAATTGCCGAAGGAATTGCCAGTAGTTTACATTTGCATTTTTACACGCTTTAGTTTTGTACATAACAGCATACAGAAGATCGTACACGTTCTAAACACACTGAAATGTGTTGTGTAGGTATCACGAGTGGCCAAATGCCTAAATTAAACACGAATCAGTAATTGTTTACAACGGAAAATATAGGAATTTGTGTATGAAATGGAAAGTGACAAAGACGGAGAATTGCTAAACCGGCCCATGTTTATTTTTAAACTGGCCCTTAGGGTACAAATATGAAAAAATAACACAAAGTTGAAAGAATTTCCTTATTTATTTAGTGATTTATTGATAATGGGAAACTAATCGCACATATTTGCAGTTACTAATGTATACAGTGAGTAGAAAAATATTCCGTCTTTTAATCTCTATTACCACAATTAATTTAGTCTGGAAACGAGATATTGATAATAATTAATTAAGCGATCCAAATGCAGCCGTTAGAGAGTTTACCAAACTGGAAATAATTGATTTGACCAATCAATAACCATCTATCTTTCTAATTAGAAAGATGTAGCTTAGGTACACCGTAATGAAAACGACGTCCTATAGATTTTGCAAATGTTACAAATCTCTCATTATATTAAGGATAATAGGTACACTTTTTTGAAATATTTGCTTCACAGGTCTTCAAGTAATAGAAAATTTTATGAAGCTTTAAATAAGGTTTCTTTAGGGAATTTAAACGAGAAGTCATACAACACGATGATACACGTTTCATACTGGCCTTTCACTTAATTGGTATCTCTTCAATATCCTAAAATAGAGTGCAGTGTGAAATTTTATATTTACGTTTCGTTGTAATTAATGGGAACGATTGGATTTGAAATTTGAATAAATGTTTTTAAATGCACCAACATATCATTCTCATTCTGTGCTATAAATAAAATTTGTCTTATACTTATATGTATTTAAGTATACCTATAACCACTTTCTATTCATGATGATATCAAAAGTTTGGGTAATAAATTACCATTAGAAATTCTCCTGCAACTTCTTTATAAAAAATGTATTCTGCAAGAAATTACTGCAATCGGTAATGTGCAATCGATTGATGCGTTTCGAGTAAAATTAGGAGAAAGAAATAGACTTTTTAAATACCAACAGAACAAAATTTTATTTTAGAAATGTGGGTAATTACATACTTTGGTGTTTGTTTTTAGTAGGCCCAATCTCATGCCTATCCACTACACTACCTTCCGATCGACACATTTACAATAGATAATATCCGTGAAGGTGCTGAACCGTTTTAGCACATTATCCTTGTTTGGGACCATCTGTATCAACAGGGATTTGAAAAATAAGACCGAAATTTGCAAAAGCTGTGAAAACTGCATGATTTCTTTATAAAAAATTAGAAAACGTACAGGCATCAAGCAATGGTGCTTCAAAACAAGATAATAGATAATACATACAGGGTGATTCACGAAGATATGTAAATATTTTAATATGTTATCCTACAAGTAAAACTAATGAAAAAGGTTCATATAAACATAAGTCCGAAAATGTCTAGTTATAGTCATACACGTGCAGCTAAATCATTGAACTCAGTGGAGACGTTTTTGAACATTTATTGTGAATGTATTGCTTCTCTAGAATTTCTGGAAAACTACGTCTGGGACATGTTTTATTAGATTCACCAAATCAATAACAACAAAATAAATGGAAATCATGCTTTACTTTAACCTCGTACAGTTTTGCCATGGCTTCATATTAGCGAGGTTTCTTAACATTTTCGTGAATCGCCCTGTATATAGATAAAAAAATCTCCGTTACGTGCAAAACGAATTTTTTAGGATTTGATAGCTACTCGTATATTCGGGAAACAAAGTAAATATAGATGACAGCACAAAAAATCGCGATTGCTGTCGAAATTTTTTATAACTACCTATGCTTACAAATTTAAGAATTAATCATTTGCTAATTGGGAATTCAAATTTTTTACCCTTATTAAAAAAGTAATCCTCATTCTTAAAATGTTCACTACATACGCGCATATATTTTCATTTTGATATTGGTTTCCCAATCTTTAAAATCCTTTTCCCGTCTGCACACAATCTTTTATCAGCTGATAAAATAAGAAAAGAACGATTTTCAGCGTAATATGACGAAGATTGAGGTACACTACAATAAATATTGCTTTTTGCTGAACGTTTTTTGTTTTCATCCATAATTAATTCCAAATATTAATGTAAAAAATTTAAAAACACCTACATAAAGCACGAACACATGTCTCATTTTCAACGGTTCAAAATTTTACCACTTGGTGCGCCTACGTCGCTTTGTCGTATCAATACGATAAAGGCAGAGATAGGTATATGACCATTCCGGGACTTTTGGCGCCCGCCCCCTGTGTATACAATTGATTATATACTAATTATTTTAATTATAGTTTGATTGAAACCTTTGATTATAATCGATATTCAAAGATTCAAACTAAGCTGAGTATGAAACATTCTCAAAATGCCACATATTAAGGTTAAAAATTGAGTATTGATTCGACCATTATCAGGGTTATTATTGAAGGGGGATGTTTAAAAGATGCAGATAATTTATAATGAAACTATGTTGTGAGCCAAAAATTTTACAAAATTGTCTTTTCTTATAGATTGTTTTAGAAAAATATCAAGTATAATCACATCGTTGGAAAGCCAGTAAGGAGTGCTATTCATCACAGTAATAAAATACAGGGTGTTCCATTAAAAAAATAAAAAATATGATTAATTGTTTGGAAAGGATCCATGCTCTAATGTGGGTATTACGATTGGATATGAATTGTTAACCCTCTGTCTTTCCACAGTTTTAATGTTAAAAATATAACTATTTGGCTGACATGTTTCGGCTTACAATAAAAAAGCCATTTTCAAAGCCTACAAGAAACTATAAACTTAAGTCTATGCATAAGTAAGACTTAAATTTATAGTTTCTTGTAGGCTTTGAAAATTGCTTTTTTATTGTAAGCCGAAACATGTCAGCCAAATAAAGTTATATTTTTAACATTAAAACTGTGGGAAGACAGAGGGTTAACAATTCATATCCAATATGATTTATTGTGCGAAATTGTTACCCTATAGAAAAAAATGTAGTACGGCACTGTATTCGGAGTAAAAAATTCTATTAACATCATTTTATTTTATCTCAATACGATAATCCATAACGGAGACATGAAGGTATGCCAAAAATCACACATTTTCAATTTCACTCTGTATCTTCGTAAATAATTGTGATATGGGTAATCTGATTATGCCACGGATATTGTCTTTTACAAAGAGCTCATAAGTACCTAGTTAGTTTTTTGCTAACTCTTATGGTTATTGCTATACCTACCCCATGAAAACATCGAATTTGGCCCACCCTGTACATCTACAAAATCGTTAATTTCGGTTAGACTAAACATCACGTGACAGAGTGTTCTTATTGTGCGATTAGTCATTAGTTCATCTTGCCTTAAGAAAATTAGATTGGATTTCATCGAACGATTTAAAAAAACACAGTCGCGTTGTTTTATAACTGAGTATCTTAAATTACAGATTCTGGGGGATGTTAAGATAGCAAATAAAGGCAGGTTCATTTGACAGTATCGTAATCAATTTTGCGATTCGTATGGTAAAAAGAACCCTGTTGATTAGGTATCAAATTATCATTGCAACCCTAATAAATTATTGTTAGCGTGCAAGGAGAGAACATGCACATACTTATGCGTCAACGCTGCTCTACTTCCGTTAATATTTAAGTGGTATACATTTGATTTTTTATATTATTATAGATGAACAAAGAACAAAGATTTTTTATTTGAGAATATATATATATAGAAAAGTAGGAATTTGGAATATCCAAACAAGTTTTGTGCGAATTAACTTCCTAGAAATAAAATTACTTGATTACATAATACTGGAAAACGGACACGTCACGAATGCCACGTTTATGGAGTATTCATGATGATAACATTTTAAAATTGTACAGTATTTTGGTTTCGAGTAAGGCTGGTTCAACTAAAATAATTTCATTTTAATTGAATTTTCTGTTCCGATTTTATTGCAAGTTGACACAAACTCCCTACATATTGTTAGTTTAAATTTTGAAATTAAGGCTCCCATTAGGTTACTACATACTTTAACAGGTTTCATACAGGCATTTGAAATGAATAATGTTGCGTTACCTACACGGTGTTATTCACTTTCTGGAGAATTTCTACAGGGTGTTAATAATTTTTCTGTCAGGTAGCACAGACGACTGTTTTAAAAAATAACGCTATTTCACCCAAAATGTCTTTGGTCTACGTACATGTTTCTTTTCGAATAACGCAAATAAAATGCTTTTAGTTCTTTTGAATCCGACCTATCTGGTGATGAAAAGATTTTTTAGAAATAGATAATTAAAAAATTCCAACAAATAAATAATCGTAAACAACAAAATATTGCATATTAGATATTATGTAAAGATTCCTAAAACCGATAAGAAAATTCCGAATAACCTATGCTTTTCTGAGCTTTGATAATTGTTTCTACGAGAGTAAAATCATCACGTAGAAGCCTCCAAAGTATCACAACAAGCAAATAAAAGTAATTCCCAGGAGAGCTAGAAATGTTGTATGATATGTTAAATATCTTCTTGGTTTTATCTCGTAGTTCTTCTTCTCCCTTTTGGTTTTTAAAAAACCACTCTTGGAAAGACGATGTTTCGACAAAGTCTCACTTGTCATCATCAGGTCAATACTGTTTGCTTAATTTATACTTTGATCCCATATGTTTATTTTTTATTGTTAAACTGTATTTCAATTTACCGAGAGTTTGAGAATCACTTGGTCAGTTTACACAAATGCTTTAACACTTATTTTAACAACATGGATTGCATAGATTATGGACGTTATTTGTGCCTTTCTTTACAAACAGGTGCATCGGTGCTAAATTGTTTACTGAAGAGGTCTGTAACTCTTGTTGACCATAAAAGCTTATACTGAAAACTGAGAGTGAGACTCAGTATAGGATAGTTACCTACTTGTAATTAACTGTTTGTTTCTTATGTAGATGGCGAAATAGAGCTAAAAATCCAATAGGACTAATTAATAAATTATATTTCAAATACATTTTGACGCCAATAAGACCTATAATTCTGAGCTATTTAATGAGGAGTATTTCTTCCATGTATGTATAATAATAAACTATTCCTACAATATTCATTAAAAAGTAAAATGATAATAGTTCACAAGGTTTACTGATGTGAAATTTGAGGAATAAATGAAAAAATATTCTCAGGACGGTTTTCTAGTAATTGTAAAAGATTCGTTTCATAGTCATAATGTACAGTTTACTCCAAGTTAAAATGATATCTAAATTTTCCTGAAACAATAAGGCATATTCAGCTGAATGAGGCGTCTATAATAAAAAAAAGAGAGAACCCTGAAACGTGAAAAATTGTAAACGAGTGAAACTTTTTCCTATTTTTTCTATTAGACATTTCTAAAGATTATAATGAATCTCTTGTATTATTTTCAGATAAAGCTTGTTTTTCTCGTAATGTAATTACCTACTAGTGCACGCTGTGAAAAGTCGTTCTAAGAGAGAACTATGTTCAGAACAATTTTCGACGAATGTCTTGATTGGGATACTACTACGGATCTTCATTTCTACCGCCGAAACTGAACCAGAGATTCCTAGTGGATATTTTCCTAATTCCACGTCAACATTTTAGTGTAAATTTCATGATAAATGGATTGGAAGAGGCGAAGCTCAGAAATCGTCACCTAGGTTACCAAAACACAATTGGATTTCTGCTTTTGGAGGTATTATAAAATCAAAAGAATTACCCGTCCAATAAAATACACGAATTATGTACCCCTATTAGAAATATAGGTACGTATTTGAAATACTTAGGCCGCTAATCCGTGGTCACTTTAACACTTACTGTAAAGAAGTATACAATAGTATTTATTTTCTAACCATAAGTTGTAAAACAATCTCAATTTTAACGTTTTATTTCTGAACATTTTTCTACACACAATTTGTTTCAAAATTGATCCTTATTTTTATATTATTTCACGACTTTGCATTATTTTTCGTGTGTTAAACCATGAATTTCCAAAATTGTTAAAAACTTATCACATTACTACACTAATACAGTAATAAAAATCATATTAGTTTACACATAGAAAATGAAAAACATTCACACGTCGTTTCCAATTACGATGTGAACCAATCAACACGACGGTAAAAAAAATGGATACTAAAAATAACAATTTAGAACTCGATCCGTAGGGTTTAGTAAAAGTATTCAGGAAGCTCACGTATTGTATAGTAAAATGTATGATAACACGAGACAACAGAAGCGATACTTTTGAAGAAGGAGATTTAGGTAATAAACGAAATTTTTCATTACTAAAGCTGCTAATTATTACAACGCAAAGTTATCTTTGATATTTGTCGGTCCTTTTAAAATAACGTGTCACCATATAACTATAAATTACAAGATTTAGTAGATAATAGTGAAAGAATTTAGAATAGTAGGGATCTGAAACACCATCCTTCAGATTACTTTTATAAATAGTTTAAAGTTAAATATAGACACTTAGTTTAAGACGTGTTAGTACTAATTTGTGTTAAATTTTTCCTATTCTTTGCAGTTCAGATATATTGGCCGTCGTTACATTTTTCACCATATTTATGTAATAAATCGTTTATGGTAATAAATTTTTTAATCTGTCACCCGGATAAATTTAACCTCTTTGTCTAACATACATGTAGGTTCTGCAACTTCAAATGTAACATATCTTGTAGTATTGTTCAGACAATATGCCAATTTGTTTTCTGAAAATACTTTATAGAACCATATAAAAATAATGTTATTTAGTGAAGCAGTGTGTTCATTTTAAGCTGTAGAGTCGTGACATGACAATCAAAAAGCATTTTTAAACATGAAAAATAGTCTAATAAGGTGTATTCGAATCATCAACAAAATAGATATTTTAAAAAGATTGATGCTTAGCAGGAAAGCTTTTAGTTAGGGAGCTAGTGGCAATTTAGGTATATGATTTCATCGTCGTTGATACTAGAACGTAATGTAATCTGCAACTATGTGAAGTAGAAAAAATAAGTGGCGAGCTTAGGTAGCTCTGATTTTTTTGTATAAATAATTTCGAAATTGTAAAAAAAAACTGTCAAAAATTATATTATCGTTTCTGTCATCAATTATATTTTATTAAATACATTTGATAGATAGTGAAATTAAAGCTGGCAGAAGTCAGGATTGTGGGAGTTGTTATAAAAATAATTAATAAACTGTAAAAAAAATAATGAGTACTATATCATTCCATCGTCTTTTGAATAATTATTTGTATGTTTTATAGAGTATTTGTAAATATAAAAAAAATATGGCAGACATCTACAACTCTGATTTTAGATGTAATATAAAAAACAAATATTTCATTTATTTTAACTTCTTTTATTAAAATAGATAGTTATAAGGTTATAACATACAGTAATCATTGCTTTCTTCGTCACTTTCATCCAGAATTCTCTTAGTAGCGAAATCTGCACTTTCATCCATTATCTCTCCTTCATCTGAGGATAAACATACATTAAAATCTAAATCTTTATTTATTATTCTCTCTTTCGCTGTGTAATTATTTATCTCTATACCCTCAGAGCCGGATATATGGGGGGGCAAAGTGTGCACTGCACACGGCCCCGCGGTTAGGCCAGCCCCGCGCTAGGTTTGTTTTTTTTGTATACATTTTGAATTTTCTGTGATTTTATTTTTATAGTTATTAAATGGTACATGTGTACATTTATAATGAGTAAATAATAGTATATTAAAGTATAAGTGGATAAACAGGTCTTTAAAACACGCGCGAGTTTTAAAGACCAGTTATCCACGAATACTTTACGCTATTTTTTTTATTGGTTCACTTTGAAATCTGGTATTAAAATGGAAATAAGAACTAAGTAAAATCGTAGGTCCCGTGTCGATGCGATGTTCGGCACGATAAAGATCCTGATTAAGGGTGAAATTCCCTTAGTCAGACAAAATTCGAGTAAGGGTAATGCTAATAACCAAAGCAGTTGATGCGCGTAGAGATGCTTGGAAATTCGCTGTTCCTAGATCTCGGCCCATAACATAAATTAAAAAAATAATGTGAAATGGTTGAATTCCTAATGTAAAATCAGTATACCTTTCGTTCTCATGGAAATGAGAAAAACGGAAATTAATTTGCAATCTGTCATTTTATTTGACGTAACAAAGTACTCCTGTCAGATCAATAACCAATAAGAATTCACGTTTTTCAAATTGATGATGATGCCATCGCAACTTTAAAACACGTGCGTTTTTGAAAGCGCGATTTAAACACGCTGGAGCGTGGTTTAAAAGGCTAAAATAGGACACCAATAAAAAAAAAGTTATTTTTCTTGGCCTCGCATTTATTTTTGCACACAGCCCCGCAAACCCTAAGACCGGCTCTGTATACCCTTCATTTCCTGTGTTAAACCACCTACCTATTCCTTCTAACTTTCATTTCCATGCGAACAAACATAATATACACAACTAATATTAGTGAGTGTGTATTTCTACTCCCTTGCAGCTGTCCTCTGTAGTAAAATACTTCTGTCTTCGAAAAGACAGTATCGATTTTTTCTGCCTTTTTCATTTTTATGCTTCCCATAACTAATAGAAATATTAGACTTAAAAGACAGAAACGATGTTATAATTTTTTTAATTTTTTTTTAAGCATTTTTGCCTAAATACAGATTATTAATGCAACATCATCATAGTGGCAGAAGTAATTTTTTTAATCTCTTATAATATAACTTCAATAATTATTCTAATCTGCCTGCCGATGAAGTAATTTATTTTTTTATATATCATAATAATTAGAAAACCAATTAATTACTCTAAAACATAGCAGGACAAACTTCTGCCACTAGCATTAATCTTTTTTTTATATTAAATACAAGTTATTAAAGCTGTCAACAGAAGCGATAATATCGTTTATGACACTTATTTTTACTAACATTTTTCGCAAGCTCCTATTTGATATTGCAACAATTAGTGAATGGCAGAAATTGTTTAAAATGATTATTTTACTTAGTACTCTAATATTATCTACCTCTGTCAGACGATGAAATCATATAAAAATTACTGCCACCAGCTCCCTAACTATTATCAAAAAGAACATTTATTTTCGAAAAATTGTAATTCAAGTGATTACAATAACCAAAATCTATCTCATCAATTTAAAGATTCCTGTAATGAGCTATTCCATAAATTAACGATAATGAGAACGTCTACGACGGCAAGTTAATGTTAAAAAAGGATTAAAGCGTGTCCCGTTCCTAACAAAAACTAAATGTTGTAATGAATGCGTCAAAACTTACCTTAAACAAACATATAATCTGGGTCCACTTTGTGTAAGTTCCAATTACAATCTATACGTTTTGGAATTACTTTCTATGAAATTCTACAATTTTGAAACCTTCAAAAAAGGAAAAATTTGGATTTTAGATTCCTCAATTGGGCGTGTTTGATACGAGAGTTAAAGATCCCTTTCCGTAATTCGTGACTAACGAAGCGCAGGATATGATTATAATGTCTTCTTTAGTTAATTTACACCAGCACAAACACTCATAATGTAATGTTCAAGAAAGGATAACTTTCCATGAACCCTTTGAATGAACATTACCCCTCTTAATAAATGTTTTGTACTTCCCATAATATGGCCACTGCTTCACATAGACTAGTTCAATTCTATTTTTAAAAAAATTCCCAATAATATCAAAAACTATCGAGATCTTAAATCAAAATATTTCGATGGAGAGTTTTAGAAATTGTTCATTGAAATGATTTTAAGTTGGAGTTTTCGATGTGTATTTTTTTGTGACAATAAAACTGCCAAATATTTATATTACTTGGTTTGGGAAACACGTCCAAATTTAATCAAATAATTTAGGAGCTTTTTATCCAAACAACACAAGTTTTCACATACTACTACCTGAAATTGCGAGAGTGCCTAATTACACTTTTTTACGTTTTATCCGCATTAATAGTTTTGTCCTTTGTAAGAAAGAATAATTCTTTCTTATAATGTTTTTATTTCTATATTTTTGATTAATAATAACACTGTACAACAGAAAACAACATTTCTCATTAGAATATTTGTATTAAAGAAGTGTTTTTACCGAAACCATTACAAATTGTATCCTCTTCAAGAAGACCTATATCTGCACGATATAGACTGACAGAGAAATGTTTTATAAAGTTACTTCGCTCACTTTTCATTGTACAGTGTGACTCATTTAGAATGGAAACACACATGTAAAATCTGAAGTTATTTACCGATTTTAACCAATTTTTTTTTTAAATGTCAAATAATCAAAAATCTACTTTGGGACAAAATTTTAAATGTTTATTCCAATTTTCAGGGCATACTACGATAACGTTTTCGTACTCGGAATGGAGAATTATTATTAGCGATTTGTTTATAAAAAAAATATCTACGCCACTGGATTCAGAATGCTTCCAAATAGCTATCACCAAAATTTTACAAAAATATATTTATTAATAACAAAGTTATAACAACTTAAAGTTCAAAAAGTTTCAAAGCTAACAGTTACAAAACAACACCCTGTATCAATAGATGGCCATGGAAATTATGTTAATAATTCTTAAATTAAACTATTTAAACCATCAGTGGAGAAAAAAATATTTAAAGTAACGTAATATTTAATAAAAATCTATTATAACTGTTAAACAGTAACATAATTTCCATGGTAACTAAGATTTAAATGGAAATGTTAGATCTTATTATGTATTTACTCAATTGTGCGATTCCGTCACTTTTATTAAATATTACGTTACATTAAATATTCTTTTCTCCACTGATAGTTTAATTTAAGACTTATTAACATATTTTCCATGGCAATCTATTGATACAGGGTGTTGTTTTGTAACTGTTAGCTTAGAACTTTAAGTTGTTAAGTTGCCCTGAAAATTGGAATAAACATTTAAAATTTTGTCCCAAAGTAGATTTTTGATTATTTAACATTTTAAAAAAAAATTGGTTAAAATCGGTAAATAACTTCAGATTTTACATGTGTGTTTCCATTCTAAATGAGTCACACTGTATATATAAAGAAATTAAGTACTTTAATGATAGTACTTATTCACACATTGCGTGCACATTTGTGGTTTTATTAATTAATATTCATAATTATATATTGTTTATACGACACCTAAAAATAAATAATAAAACATTTTATAGAGCGTAAAACAAAAATGGAATCAAATTAGAAAACAGAATTGAAATGAATGGTTATCTCCCTAATAAAATATGTACTTCTTTTCAATCTTAACCGACTGGCTTGACAAATATTAATAATCAACCCTTTCAGAAATTATTTATTCAACGACATTGATTAGTAAGTGCGTATTATACAAATCGTGTGGCGGTGCTGAACCTTCTCTGTCTACTGAATTATCGCTGAATTGTTTCAGATCAAAACATCATTTCGTGGGTTTATGCCTTGTTCATCGTATAGGTAAAGCTCTTTTTAACGTCCAAAGGTTATTGAAAACGTCAGGAAGTTGAAACAAGAAGTACTGAACGAATTAAGGATATCATGACGGAAAACTGGCTTTGAGGTGCAAGCCTTTGGTACTGTTTCGGGTAAATGAAACGCTAACGCATATATTATGTATACTCATTTTATTAAACGAAGCACATGCAATGACCATCAGTACTACCAATTCTTAAATATTTTATCTATGGTCCAGTCGCATTAACTGAGTTATACAATTTATATAAAAACGCAAATTTAAACTAATAATATATATGTATACTGCAGGAACTGGGAAACATTTCCTCTTGAGTTGAATTAAAAATATTTTATGGTATACAATTAAGTAGAATACATTTTTAATTGTAATTGTACAATATTTCATTAGATTTTGCAAAAAAAAAACTAAACAAATAGAAAAAGAGAACTAGAGGATGTATCTCAAGTGGTTAGCGGGTGGTCTTGTGCGTCTTTTTTTTATTAATATTAATAATCCTTATTAATTGCCGTTAATTCATTAGAGACAAATTATTTGTATAAAAACAATTATTACAGTCAATCTTGGAAAATGCCCTATCAACGATTTCACAACCCACAACATGAGTACACAGATTGGGAGTATAATACATACAATCACAATAGAATTATTTAAACAAACTACGTTACAATGAGTCATGTTATGTTTATTATAAAACGAATTTGATTTAAATTCGTTATTATTTAATTTACTATACATTATTAATTTATGTATGGTATACAATGAGGGGAATGTTAGAATTTGTAACGTTCTAAAATGCCGTTTGCAGGATTCCCCCGAGGACAATTGTAGCATCGTTCTCAGAATTCTTTTCTGAGCAATAAAAACTTTTTTATTATAAGCCGATGGATACCAGAAAATGATTCCACAGCCTATAATACTAACATAGGCAAAGTAAAGTATTCGCAATGATTCAAGATGTAGTCGATCCCTTGCACTTCTAATTAAGAAGCTCGCTTTGCTTAATTTTGATATGAGCGTCAATATGTGGATCTTGCCACTCCAGATTCCCTGTAATTACAAGAGCCAAAAATTTATTTCAAATTCAAAATTCCCGTTTTTAAACAGAATGTTTTATTCACGTTTAACAGCAATAAGTTGTTTTTACACCATTCATTCGTAGAAGTTTTCTGTCAAACTACGGTGGAACACTGGCTAATTTTACATATAACATGTACAAATTGTGCGTATGGTATGTATGTACAGACTAAGGGCATTTCTTTGAAAAGAAGTACATACAAATAAAGAAATTTCATATTTGTAAGGGCCAGAGTAATAGTTAAAAATCAGAGAAGTGAGTCCTGCGTACAGACGGATGGATATCAATGCAATAGCACATTCTAGTTTGATTCTTAAAAATGTCGCTGAAAGTTAATTTTGGACACAAAACTTGAAATTTATTACGAATGTTAAGAAACAAAGTGATGATGCGGGTTATCAAAAAGATTGATTGAAGACGATTGAAACCCAGTAAATTTACATATTTTTCAACGCTCCATAGAAACTGATAGGTACATAAATAAAGATACGTTTGGCATTTACAGCAGGTCTATTTTAATTACTTATTATAAAAATGAGGTAAAATTTCATACCGATAATTTTCGTTCACGTGTGCAATTTTTCAATTGTAATTTCCATTAGCGCGTGGCCCTGTGCAGCTGCTCCACTCGAAATCTACAAATTTAGTTATGTGTTCTGAATATCTTTAACAAAGGTGCAAGTTGATTCACTATTACCTAGTATTTTTAATGTTTACCTATAACAAATATACATCATGTTTAGAGCTATTCTTTGTATAGGTATAGCGTGTCTAGATTTTCAGCTTTGTTTTTCCTAGCAGATACTTTATCACTTGCAATATTATTTACAGCACTGTACTGATATTTTCTCAATTTATTCTTACTAATTTTGTTATTTGAATCTTTTTTTTATATTAGAAGATGAATTGGCTGGTGCACTTTTTGGAATTTTTGGGGATAATGAATACACCAAAGATTTTATTTGGAACACGGTAACCTAACTTGTGTTTAACATACAATCTACAGCCCCTTATAGTGACGAAATGCATTAGGATACCTTAAACAAATATAGTTTAAATTACGTATTATTTTTACCTATAACTAGAACATCATCAATGCGCTTTAAATTCTATAAGCGAAATACGCTTGCTAAAACGATCTTATTAAAGCAGCGGTGTGTGTTGTCCTCAAAACTAAAACTGGTCAAACATTTTTAAGGGCGACTGAATGGGGAACAATGACAAATGTTTGTATTAACAATGCGAAGAAAGACTATAGAATATCCAACACAATTTAACTAACATTTTCTCCAAGTAAAAGATGGAGCCTTGAGATTTAATTGTGACAGTAATTGATGTAAAATATTAGCGATAATTTAAATTTAAACAGCTGAACTTTCATGATTAAATGTAAATTAAAACTGAATTTCGCCAATTAAGTAATGTTTTGAAGTGAAATTTACGCGTCATAAAATAAATCAGAAACTGTATTGTACCAAAAACTTGAATGTATGATAATTCCTTCTTCAAGGATTTGAAACGAACGTTACTTAAACATTTTAATTTGCACTTTTTCGAATTTTTTAATAATAACAGGCTCAAATTCACATCAAAAGATCCTCCCACTATTTTTATTGTAAATATAAATTGTAGCCGTAAAAATCAATCAGAAATAATTAGTTCTTCGGGGTATACATTAATTGATACTTGATATGTGAAAGCAATAAGCGTTTGTTAAGAAATACATTAATTCGGTTTTGGAAGTGCTGTTTCCGTATTTATTAAATCGGTAAGTCGAAGAACCATTTTAGGTATTATTGAGAATGTTTCTATTTGTAAAGTTACGTCACCAAACCAATGCTTCCTTGTGATGATCTTCACTTGGTAAATACATATTGGCCAACTTTCTTAATTGTTCATTCGATTCAAACGGTATCCTCCCACACGTTATACATTACAAAATCCATAGGACATATGTTTGGCAAATATGTTGATATTTAAAACAAGATCGGGCAACAGGTGAGCGGACACTCCTTATAGGTACCTGGACATGGCGCCGCTGCCGTCCACGCATCACGACGTCACGATAGCAAACACAGCATACATAACATGACGTCACCCTCGTCCCCATAATAAATAGCAGTATAATTTACGACTATCTGTGTCATAATAAATACTTCTATGCTTATCTTTTCAGATCCAATTTTATTGAGGAACACGTTAATGGTCACGGTTCGAGAAACTACCACGCTTTAATGTATATCTATGGATTTAAACCATATGTTTTCATTCAAATTATATTAAGTATGTAAATTTTAATATTTCCTGACCATAAGAAGCACACGACAAACTTAATGTAAATAACTGTATAAATGATAGGTATACACACTGTTGTGCAAGATTTATTAGTTATAAAATGCAAGATGAAACAATATAGTGTCGTGGTCCAAAAGGAGGAGTGGCCGCGTACTTTCGATACCAGTTTCTAATCTTTGAAGAAGTGTGTGCATAATAATGCAATAGAATACTTATAGAGACATTTAAGCGGTTTATAAATAAAATATTTCTACTATTTTTAAGTTTACGGAATTTGCTGGCACAATAACATTGTTTTTCTTTTGGATTAATTTGTAATCTTAAAATAAAATCGTAATCTTACTACAGCAATAAAAAGAGTCTTCAAATGTTTCCAAATGAAGTTTAGTGAACCGAAATTGATAGATACTATAAAACTGGATTATATGGTGGTATTCGGATTAAGCGAATATTGTTATCCGTTGATAAATGTTTTAAATCTCGTTATTCGTTTGATCATTTCGTTGATTAAATGAACGTTATGCAATGTTTGAGCTACTGTCGGGTAGGTACTTTCTGTAAGAGAAGCCTGTTTTTGCACATCGCTCTAGGAATATTTCATATAACTTTAAAAGAATATTTTCATTCATTTTTTGCTCACTTGCACAATACTTCAACACTGCATTTTATAAAAGCAATGTAATGCTATCTGTCAAGTATAGAAAGTATGTACTCCATCGAATAGCACACTATTTATCGCATTTTGTCTCTTCTAAATGAATGTTATATTAAACATATGTAATATATTTGTATTGTAATAACACTAATAACACTAATAGCATAGTGGTGCAGGGACAACACGGCTATTCTATAAGGTGCGCACTCACTGAGGCGTACGTCATCCAATATGTAAAGTTTTGAATAACTTCCTTACTATCCTGATGACAAGACAAAAATCACATGTTGTGCCCAACTTTCCGTATATTATAAATCCTACCATTTTTCAAAAGAAAGCCTCGGTTTTCAAAATAATGTCTAAACGGTTCACTATATCTATACCTTCTGGCACACTATGTAAAAAAAATTTCCAGTTGCATTTATTAATATTACCTATGACTTATTGACATGCCTAAATAATACACGATATTATCATATTTCATCAGATATTATCAAGTCGTCAATTAAAAACACCAACGTATTTTTGATTATCGTCTTATATTAAAATATAAACAACAGTCCTTCAACTTGTAAAGCTTGCCAAGCTGTGTACCTTTTATAACAATATTTTCTATGAGTTCACCGTGTAAAAATGCTGCACTTGTGAACATCTGAAAAATATTCCAATTTCTTCAATAAATTGTGTCTTATATCTGGTTTTCTTAGTTTCCACCATCATCTTCATTCGTCAGTCATTATTTGTACAAACTTGGTTGTGGTGCCTCTTCATAGGAATTTTGCTTTGTAACTTAAACTCATAAAGTGCTCTTCAAGGATTGTTGTAGCTTTAAATGCAGTTATCTTTCTCCTTTGAGTTATACTGGTATCCCATTAGCTACTTAATCCTTTCCAGAGATTTTTCCGTGTTTGCTCACATTCATATATTACTACCTTCTTTTGTTATTTCACGTTATCGATTCTTTTACCTAATGCAAAATTACGTCTGTCTTTTTAAACTCAAGTCACAGAGGTTCAGCTCTTTAAATTAAAAAAATTTAATTTGCATTTCAGATCTTATAAGGTGCCTTTGCGTTGGTGTACTTGTTCTGTTTATTATAAAAGAATTTAGTCACCGCTTCTACCTGCTTTAATTTCGTTCAGTGGCTTTACTAACGTAGAGGGCACACACGCTGAAAAACAAATCATAATTTACGACATCGAATCCAAAAAGGTGGTGGTTATGATATTCTATGAAGTCAAATGAATATTGAATATTTGATACAATCCAAAAAGAAAGCAGTTTTTTCTATTGGTATGGCGATTAGATCCATTACAATCGATCCGTACAACGACACGAGGGTAATTCCGAGTACAATTATGAGTGCTGTAATATGATCGATGGAAAAAATCTATGAGCAAAAGGCACTGTTACACACAGAAATATGAGACTATATCTTATGTTTACCTACACTGACAACAATTTATGCCATTTCGCAGTTCTAATGAATAGTTTTATTTAGGCGTTTATGATAAATAGATAATTGCTATCGCAGTTTCAGGTAATTTAAAAAATTTGTAAACTCAGCTCCTGGAACATCTTGAGTCTTTTCTTTGTCAGCTCATTTCAACCATTATTAGACGTTATTGCCTGCTGTTCAAATACTACTACATCTCCACATAATTAGTACTAAATATATGGATAACTTATCTTAAGCAATGTCAGTACTGTCAAAACTCTCACCTTAAATTAATTGAAACAGTATTTTCAAGTATTTGCTTACTAAACGATTTCTTATCCAAACCTCTTGTGGAAACAATTTGATCCTTAAGTTGAAAACGTATTATATACTGCGTATAATAAATCCTTAAACTCTCAAAGTTAACATTAGATATTAACATCAAGAGTTCCGGATCGACCATGCATTTTTGTAGCCCTTTATGCAGGTACTATACATTACATTAAGTTAAAACTAATTAATATATTCCACAACATAAGTATAGATCCCTTACACTTTGTAAGAAATATACTGACTATAATAATCAGCAGCCTTACTAGGTAGCTTTGGTACCTTGTAAGGCACAGAAAATTGTTTATATTTGTTGTTGCTCGTGGGGAAGAAAATGTGCTATTGATTGCCTTTTATTCGACCCTCTGTCCAGTCTGTTCGTCTGTCTGTATGGACATACTGAAAGTAGATACGGTCTGGATCAATTTCTGTGGTTTTGAACTACTCTGTATGAAATTATACTAGAGAGCAGAAACTTTTCCAATACCTTGCAAGTGTGCCAGACGACCTTAAAATGTTTAAGTGTATAGAAGAGCTTACTCCTCATATATTTTACATCTCCGCCATATTGAAAACTTATATGTATTTATAGGTCTATTTCATTGGGGAAAAGTTCCAAACATATTACCTAGATCCGCAAGAAAGCAGTTTTATGGTTTCCTTGTGTATCTATCCGTCTGTCTGTCTGGATCCATGTTTATAGTTTTGAACTAACATTCAGGACATTTTCCCACAGTGAAATACCTTGTCTTTCTCTGCCATTCATGAATGTGTTTCGAAAAGAATGAACTTATTCTGCATATGCCATGTACATAATTTGCACTTGTTTCAATTTTTTAATGCTTGGTAATAATGGTGATCAAGATATATTGTAAAAATAAACAACGACAATGAAACGTCTTAAAATTATATTATTGTGCCATTAATATTCAGCATTAATTATCCATTTCATAATATACCTACTTCAGCTGACAATGTAACATTATTCTGTTTTATGCACTAATTATCATAATTATATAATTAGTAACTAATTACATATTTTTGAAAATTAGTGCATACAATTTATATAAATGTATGTAGGTACAGGTACATACTTCCCTTTGTGGGTTAGGTTGAATTCACACATGTTATTATGCAATTCGTTCTTGATACTTTCATAATAATATCTACAACTGACTTGGCGAATCAACCCTTCAAATTGTCGAATAACAAAAAGAAGGTAATTTAACAAAAGCTTTAACTATTATAAATATCCGTCGCAAAATTTTAAGCGACAAGCACGTCCATACGAAAATAATTACGATCATCTTAACAACAGTAGCGCTTTTCTAAATCAAGGAACAGCTTTTACTGCCAAAAAGACCTATATTAATAACGTCTTTATTGTTAGAAGAATTCAAATAGTGTGGTAACAAGAACTAATAAATACAGTTCAATGATACAATGGGCACTTATGTAGAATATAACAGTATCTTCTTGTTTAAAATATCCACAATTTTAAAATTTTTGCTAAATGAGTCATTTTGGCAGTATTTGTAGCTTCGTTCCAATACATCAAAGGCAACTTTCAGAATTCTCAATCTGGAGATATACCTATTCATAGTAGATCGTTTCCTTTATCAGTAGGTAAATAAAGTTAAATAAATTCATTTAATAACAAGTTAATGGCGTTTTTCCTAAGGAGCAATTATTTAATAAAAATTTCGCATTCTTGCAATTATATTATTTAGGGCCGAAACTAATCATTAATCAACAATCTTTTTTTATTAATATTACCAATAAGAATTTTTCACTGTAATTTGAGCAATAAGTTTTGGTTAATTTGTGCCAAATCATGCATAGACTAATTTTGTTGAGATATTTTTGGGGCCAAAATAAACAAACAATATTCACGTAGAATTTCAAATGACAATCATGCGACTTTTTATTTTTCTTACGTTAGTCGGTGATATGAGCGAAATTGTATAATTACATATTTATACAGGGTGGCCCAACGAAAAGGTAACAGACGGGTTTCTGGCCAGAGGGAATTTTTTTTTGGGAAACGCAAAAACACGTCAATTTTTATATCAAGGGGGACAACTTTCGCCATGATTTTCAACCTGAAGTGATTTCATCCCTTAGCGCTGTGAGAACAACCCCTAAAATTTAAATAGGGATGATGGGGCAAGTGATACGTCATTTGAAAGGTCTTTTTGTCCTGAATTCAGTGCACTAGTTTTTTTTATATTTTTTTTATTTTTAACCAAAAAAATTGAAGTTCCAAAATGGAAAATGAGGAAAGAGATTGAGGCATTTAAAAACTCAAGAAAGCTCAGACAGGTCAATTGTTTTTTTCTTAGAGAAGCTAGGTACTTTTACTGATATTTGACAACATTGTTTCACCCCTTGGGTACAGGGTAAACAACCCTTAAATTGTTAAATAATAGCAAGGGTTAATTTTTTCTTGTGCTAATTAATAAAACCAGTTTATGCAAATTCAACCCTTATTTTAATAAATGTTCGAAGTGTCTGTCTTCAGCTTCCATGTAATAAGTAATACAGATTTTGATTAAATCGTTCCTCCTGATCTCACCCCATTAGATTTTTTTATGGGGTCATGTAAAGAGTAAAGTTTTTTCCACTGGCCCGGAATCTTTGGAGGAGTTACATGACCTTATAGTACATGAATGCCGCCTGATCACTCCTCAAATGTTGCAAAATGTACGGGAACGATTTAATGAAAATTTGTACTATTGCATAGAAGCTGAAGGCAGGCACTTCGAACATTTATTAATTAAAATTAACCCTTGTTTTTATTTAAAAATTTAAGGGTTGTTTACCCTGTACCCAAGGGGTGAAACAATGTTGTCAAATAGCAGTAAAAGTACCCAGCTTCTCTAAGAAAAAAAAACAATTGACCTGCCCGAGCTTTTTTCGGTTCTTAAATAATCTCTTTCCTCATTTTCCATTTTGGAACTTCAATTTTTTTGGTTAAAAATTAAAAAAATTTAAAAAAAACTAGTGCACTGAAATCAGAAAAGAAAGACCTTTCAAATGACGTATCACTTGCCCCATCATCCCTATTTAAATTTTAGGGGTTGTTCTCACAGCGCTAAGGGATGAAATCACTTCAGGTTGAAAATCATGGCGAAAGTTATCCCCCTTGATATAAAGATTGACGTGTTTTTGCGTTTCCCAAAAAAAAAATTCCTTCTGGCCAGAAACCCGTCTGTTACCTTTTCGTTGGTTGGGCCACCCTGTATTTTATGAAGTCGTAAACGGAATTTTTGTCCTTATATTCACATTTGACATTATGCTTACCTATATACATTTTCAGGTTCAATACTCATCACCTCATCAGTAATTGGACTATTATAGTAGCTTTGAGTATTACAATGTAAGCAATTTGTCACGCGCGATTAGAGTGATATCCATTAAAAGTCGAGACACAACAAAAATATTTCGAATATTGATTGAGCTGTAATAGTCGGTATTTCTCTATGAGATATAAGTACATATAAAGTGAAGGTGAGAGAATGTAAATTCCGACGGATCGCGATATATTTTATGTCGGAAAAGCAATCTTTAAATACAAAATCGATATTATTAGGTTGATAAAAGTAATAATTTTAATGTAGGTATTTGCAGAAGAAGAAACTCAGCTAAATTTGTTTCGCACCATCTGAGTGGGCTTATTCATAATAAAAATAAGCCCACTCAGATGGTGCGAAACGTCAATAATTAAATTTTTTAATGTATAATTAGACATTATATAAATACCTCCCAAAAGTACTTTAGCTGAGTGTCTTCTTCCGCACATTAATCACCAATGGCTAACATTGATAACCTATACATATAGAGTAATTGTAATAGTATTTTGACACAAGTATTTCTTTAATCTGAACAAAAATGTTAACCTTAAGGATGAAAGGTGAAAAAGGTTATACACCTTTAGAGAGAATCTTACAACACAATCTGAGCTAAATTTAGGCAGAAACTGAACCCAAACAAACAAACCAATTACCTTCATTCATACCGATGTTCCTACATTGAAGGGGATGGTTTCAGTGTTCTATGCGGATGTTTAATCTGGCAAAATGCTGTAAGGTGGGTTTCATATTACCTACAAGATATTATAATGTATCAAAGATCCCTATATTCCTTTACAAATATTATTGTCTATAACTTTTCTCTTCTAATTGCAATGAAAAGCACGTAAGAATTTAACTCATCTTCATTTTGTAAACAAGATAAGACCGAAGCAGATGCGGATTTATAGATCCGCCCTCCTATAACGCTATAATTACTCCCCGACCATTCCTCAATTTTATTGTCATTGTCATAAAGTGGTTCGCATGATGTGATTATAGGTTTTTCTTCAGGATTGACGAAACCGAAGAAATGGAAACATTAATTCAAAAATAGTCGCTGCTCAACATGAAGATTGATATTAAATGACTAAACTTTTCCTTGTAAGATTAGTGTGATTAATAGTTTTCTTCTTCGACTATCCTCTTCCGTAACTTTTGTCGAACATAACTTGTTCATAGGTAGTAAAAGATAAATATGAAGTTATTATCTTGATCTGGATTGCGGTATGTTGCATTGTTTCGCTAAAAAGATTAAACAGGCAAATTTATTTAATTTCTTGTCATGAGCGGCAAACCAACAACAGGCGAAGACTGAAACACTACGACCATTCGTTTCAAATCATTGCGGTAAAAACTTCTGTTTATCAATTTGGTTAGAAGTTGGAAGTCAATTTTTGGCCTAGCTATGTTGTAATTTTCCGCCCCTTAAATCTGTCGCCGTGGGCTGTAACTCCTCGAGCCTTCCTGTAAATACACCCCTGTATAATACAGTGGCGGTTTCAGGGGGGAGTAATTGGGTAATTACCCCCCCTAAGAATTT
Organism: Pyrocoelia pectoralis; assembly: GCA_036250285.1. Classification (NCBI taxonomy): domain Eukaryota; kingdom Metazoa; phylum Arthropoda; class Insecta; order Coleoptera; family Lampyridae; genus Pyrocoelia; species Pyrocoelia pectoralis. Next base: position 17,873,312 of record CM070074.1, read on the forward strand.
TTCGTTCGCTTATTATTGTTATTCTTAAAAATTACCAAGATTTCAAACAAACAAGTTAAGTTATGGTGAATCTTCGTCGGCGATCTATGACGGTGAATTTTTCCAAAACTGCTGGAGTGAGTCGTGGAAGAGACCGATACCCGATATTTTTTTTTAATTACCCCCCCTAAGTCAGTTGGCTGGAAACGCCATTGGTATAATAGGATAGAGCAATAGTCATCCTGTTTGTAACTAAAGCATTATAGGAATTTTCAAATACATTGATATTGTATCTTGCGAAGTTTAATATTGATACAGGTTAAAATGCTGACCAAGTTGACAGAGAAGCACCAACTATTAACGGTGATAAATTTTGTAAATCTTCATTGTTTATGATTTGGTTCTGGCGATTTAAAATAGATTATATTACATACTTCGAACGTCAACCGGTTGATAAATTGGGACATCGTGGATTTGGCGTAGGTACCTATTGATGACAATCAACCGATAATAATATCACAGATGTAGGTATAGATACTACATCTGTGCTAATATTAAATATCTACCTAAATACAGGGTAGACCATTTTAAGTGATACACGCGAATATCTCGAAAAGGAGAAAGGAGAAAATGGGAGTTGATTTTTCTTTCCAAATGAAAGTTGTAGCTGGCAATAAGACGAATACAATGGTTTTTGGTTTTTTGTAATCGGATCATTTTTCACCATTTTCTTACTATTGCATTAGATAAAGAAGCAAAAACGGCATATTTTGGTATTACATGTTCCTATTCCTATCGTTAATAGTTTCTGACTTATCCTTATTTCATTGCAATGATACCATTTTTTTAGTAGTTAGCCATGACCTTATGGCAAACGAATTTTGAACCAATCAAGTGATATCAGTCCGTCACCTGTTATAGGTTTCAAATCAATTTAAAACATTGTCTTCTTCAACAAATGCTCAAAATGAGCGCCTTCATGTTCCAAACACAAACTCTTTTTTGTAAATGTTCTCGTGTGGAGTATCGTATGACTTGTGATTCAGTATTCAGCATATTCCTGCAGCTGTTGCGGGAACAACAATATTGCGTAAAATTTCCAAATAATGTTCTGCATTCAAATTTTCTGGATAAATGTGGAAACACAAAATCTTGTTATTTTTAAACGCACAAAGTACAATAAAACTCCAGTGCTCTTGAAAGTGTACATCTCCATTCAAAGAAGAATTTTAATGGCACCAGCAATGCGAATTATGGCGATTAAATTTTTACTAAATTTGGCCTCGTCTGACCAAGTAATGTTCCCCAAAAATATTCCTGGTTCCTTAACATTAGCTATTCGTAAAACTCTTACTGTAGGTAAGGTGGTACAAAGCTTCCAAAATTCAAACAATTTCATTCCAGTGTTCGGATGGTACGTTCACTAGGACGCGGTCTTTCTGGATATCTCTCAATGAACGTATGACAAGCATATGACGCGATTCTGTTCATTTCATCATAAATAACAATTAGATTCCAAAAATCTTAATATGTAAAACCATTGCGAGTCATTTTTTCCGATTATTGGAAAACTTATGTTAACCTATAACAGGTGACGGTTTAGTACCTACCGATCACTTGATTTGTTCAAAATTCGATTGCCATAGTCCATGTCACGGTCGACTACTAAAAAAATTCGAAAAAATGACATCAATGCAAATAAAATGGGAATAAGTCAGAAACTATTAAAGATAGGGATAGGAACATGTAATAACAAAATATGCCCATTTTAATTCTCTATCAAATGCAATAGAAAGAAAATGATCATTTCATTTAAAAAATCTGAGTTATCAGTCTTGGAATTTTCCAAAATTTGGAACCCCATAGGTGACGTCGTACGCAACATAACTTTTTTTAAGTAAACCAAAAGAAAGCCCTATTCTTCCTCTATGCGCTGGTGAAAACTCGGTTGCCATAGCTACAACGGTTTTCAAGTAATGAATTCTTAAAGGACCGTCTGCATCCGCCATTTTTTTTAAATAAATGAAAATAACTTAAAAACCATGACTTGTAGATATTGACATGTTTATATCAAAGGTTATGAAATTTGACGTAGAATCCAAAAATGTAATAAAAAATAGGGGTTGCTATTTAAAATAACGAAGTTAGTAGCTATTTCCGGCATTTCCGGAAGTGCTGTCATTTTGAAAATATTTTAGATCGATTCGGCTTTCTGAGTAATCCCTAAGTACAAATTTTCAGAAACCTACCTATAAAACTTTCCCAGAAACATCTAACTAAAGCCCCCAAAAAAACACCCTGTATAATTATATTATATTAGGCGTCAATTTCAAAACTTGCCAGACCTCATATCTTCGAAACTGTAACAGGTAAGTACAATTTTTCGAAAACGTTTCTAAAACATTGAACCAATATGACTCATATAGAAATCTGCTGCAACTCACCCCTTAGGTTCCAGCTACTCCACCGCTATTTTCTTAAATTATACTACCCCATGTGTAATACATCATTGGAAACCTCTTCAAAAATGGTATTCATTAGTGCCTAATAATTCGATTATTTTTTAAATAATACAAAAAATAGTATTTAAATCAATTTATTCAAATTTGTTGCTTTAAATGTTAAATTAGGTACAAGGTATCTTTACAAATAGGTGGTCAAAATGAACAGAAAAACTCAACAATAACCCATAGAGAATTATACATTCATACTAAAAAAATGTATTATTGAGAATTCTACAAGCAAATTTCCTGATGCTCCTTTTATAAGAAACCCTCTAATAAAAAAAAAATATTTTGTGTTATTTGACTTACGGATCGTAATTTTTTACGAAGTAGTTTTTTGATTTGATATAGTAACGATAAATACGAAGACATAGTACAACCAAAGTTATTGACGCCTTTTGGCTTTTTCTGCTTTTTCCATGAAAATAATCGATTAATTAACTTGTTTAGTACTGGTATAGATGTATAGTACTGGTGAATAGCATTTTTAAAGGGCTTTCTAATGACATGTCACACATGGGGTAGTGCAATTTAAAAAAGAGGGGTGAGATGGCTGGAACCTAAGGAGTTGGTTGCACAACATTGCCCTAGCGGTTCCCCTCCACGCTCTAGCAACAGTTTCGAGAAATTTTACTTATCTGTTATAGTTTCGAAGATATGAGCTCTGGCAAGTTTTCAAATTGACACCTGGTATACCGATGGTTTATTTTTTAGTTTCTGTAGCTTATCCGCATCTAGTTTATCTACGTCACTTATATTTTTCTTTAATGAAATATTACTTTAACTTTTATTTTATTATCATTTTAATTTATTGAGAATGATAGCTTTTTGGTTTGTGTAAATGCAGATAAAAGAAGCTAGCGCTAGCTACCAATATCGAATGCGACGAACGTTATTTTCATATTACGCGAACTCTCCCTGTTATTAGTATGTATATCCATATTATCAAGGTAAAATTGCGTGATAACAGATCGACCGAAAGAAATTACGTTATACCTTTGTGTAATGATGCATTAACTATTGATCCAAAAAAGTCGATAGCTCAAACATTCTAGAAGGCACCCTGAGCTACCTACCACATTATTAAGATTTTAAAAATTTCAAGTGAAAACAAAAATCTTAATCGTAATCGTGATGAACAACATAAGGTTTTTAGCATTTGAAAAATGGAAGTGCTTTTTTTATGTAAATTAGAAATAAACGAAAGAGAAACGTACAGGTTGCAACACGGAATGCCATTTAGCAAAACTCGAGAATTTCATCGGAAAGCAATAGAACTTTATGTACCTAGTACCTACATTTGCTGGTAGTTGAGATAGTATTATTGCTACTAATATAGATTCAAAAAGCACTTTCAATCTATTTTAAAAGAGTTTAAACTCTATCAATTTGAAATGAAAGAAGTACAATAGGTACGTATTTATAAGGAAATGTCTTCATTTCTTTTAAGTTGCCTATAAATTGTTTAGCGTTAACAACTATTCGTTTTAGGGGTTTTTTAGTAACCTGTTTAGCGTTTGTGATTGGTTGTGAAAACTTACTTTATATGGTAGGTACTTTTAATTTGACATTCACTTTTATTAAAAAACAGATTTAGCTGTGTACCTAATCCCCGACGAAAATTGAAAATATTTCTTATAAAGTTGTTCATCGGCTGATCACCATTAAATAAACGATTTCAAACTAAACATAGTTTTTTTTATTATAAGTATGTATTTACCTATACAATTTATAAATCGGTTGATGCTCAAATAGGTAAAGTTATAGATACATTTTATGACTTCGTACCTCAACTGAAACTTCTCGCACACAGTTTTACGTTAATTATCGGAATTAAAAATGGTAGTGTGGGTTTGCAGTATTTACTAAAATAAAAATTAGCCCCAACGTTTCTAATGATAGTACTCAGCTCGATGAGAGATAACAAAACCAACACCTTACTTGAATCTGTATATTTATGTAATTTCGTGAACGACATTTTCTCGAATTTGAATTTCAAAATGTTTGCACTACGAGAAGTCTACTTGATTTTCTGGCTACATCAAAAGATTATTTTTCCTCAACAACTAGCAGTTTATTGGACGGTGCTCAATAATCGGTATAAGAATTTATTTTATTTTCTTTTTTTTATTTAGTCCAAGTTAACAATATTATCGATGATTTACTTGGAATGGGTGTTGTTGGCCACTCACAATTTCAGTGTAAATGAACGATTATGGTAGACCTCTTCCTTTAAAAAAAATGTAACATTTTAATTATTTTAAATATAAAACAAGAATACATCAGCTTGTCAGTTTTACTCTTGATAGCCGACCTTTAATTGTATGACCTTCTGGTAGGTATCGAAAAATGATATACATATTACAAGTTTACATGATTTTGAAGGATATAATCCGCGGTAAAATTGGTGTTTCACGTATACTGCCAGTTGCTGCTTTTTCATCTCTTTGGATTGATTAAAAGTTTAACCCTTAAAAGTGTAAACAACTTGAGAACTTATTACTAAACAAATTTTCTAAGGCTGCAATTAAGACTTCATAATTAATTCTACTCGTTCGTCATTCATATCTATTCATATCATTTATTAAAGTTATCATATTTCTCTTTCTATTGCCAGATACAAAATGGCGTATTTGAATTCAGACTGTAGCACTTATTCTAGTTTCGATACAGTTCACTGTTAACTATGAAATATAAGAAAGTAATAAAGAAGGGAAAAAACACTTTTTGACTTGTGAGAATCGCTTAAATAATTAAATATTAAATGGCGATCGCACTAACGGAAGGGCTGCTACGAAAAACGAAGTAGGAATTTAAATTTAAACGATTTTTGAACATTTATAAGGCGTGTCAATTAGTAGGTATCGAACATGGTGGAATGCAAATATGACTGAATTTTAATTCGTTTCATTATTATTTATATTTATACCCATAATAAATGTAAATTTAAAAAAAAAATGTGGTATTTCAGTCCACGATAACCTCATTAATAAACACGTCACTTAGGCTTTTAATTTAACACAATTGTGTTAGCAGAGATAGAGAGACGATTAAATGGGGAAGAATTGCAGTTTTACTAGCTCAATGTATTGAGCTTTTCTTTTTTGAAACAGAAATAGATATCTCAAAAAAATCATTTTTCCGTTTTAATGAAAAAATGTGTAAAGGAAAAAGTTGTGGATAATTATGGGCGCAATAATACAGTTTAATCGCGCATTTCTTATTTTTTGAGTTGTGACACAAACTTGTGCTTTTTCTAATGGAAACCATAGTTGACCATATCATTATAAAAAGGACCCTTTTCCAATGAAGATTCTAACAATATATCACTTGACATATCTATTTATTTATTTCTAACGGTAATACGCTAAAAAAGGAGCTTTATTATAAAAATATTTTAAACAAATTTTATGCAGAAGATGACAAACGATAAATTAAGAAACAATAAAGAAAATTAGAACGTAAATAAAGTGATATTAAAACAATGTGATTGAAGGAAGTACATCAATTATTTACCTAAGACTAAAGATTTTCAAAATGATTAATACCATTGATAGTGTATAAAGTCAATGTTAATAGGTTAATACACAAGTTACATCTTTTTAAAACGGAGTTTTGTTGCTTAGAACGTCCATCAATATTAGCAAAACCTTCAGACTTAGCTTCTCTAAGGTCATCTGCTGTGTCATACGATTTGTGGTACCTACATCTTATTTTTTACCATTCCCCGTCAATAAAAATCTAAAACAGAAAGATCAGAGGATTGAGGTGACAAACAACAGGCGCGTTTCCTCCTTATCCATGAATTAGGAAACGTTTCGTTTAAAAGATTTCGTACTATTATTTGATTATGTAGTGGTGCTCTATAGAGTGGAAACCATTTGAGCATATCAAGTGTCTGTAAACGTAATTCATCTACTTAACTTATTTTCAAAATCGTTCTGCGGAAAGTGAAGATAACGATCGCCAGTTAATATGTCATCAATAAATGTCCAAGAATTGTTGAGCCAATGATGCCGCGCCAAACATTAAATCCAAACTTCACTTGGGGTCGTCTTTGATCAACATGATACGGAATTTCTTGCATCCATAAATGTTCATTATGTCTACTTAATATGCCGCAGTTTGAAATCGTGTTTCATCCGTCCATAAAACTTTAAATTTAAATCGCGGATCACCTTTACACATATTGATAAGTATAAACTACTTAGGTACAATCTTCAATACGCTTATTGTAATCATTAAGACGTAGTGTTTGTACAACTGATAATTTATAGGGATGAAACCTATGCTTTTTCAGTATCCGTAGTCCGTACATTGTGACTTCCCTGCTTCTGTTTCAATTTCACGGGTTAAAATCGAAGGAGTTTGCATTATACGTACCAATACGTTTATTTCTACCTCTTAATTAATCCCTTTTGCAGGACTATTTGGATTAGGTACTCTCCCAAATTATCATATAAATATAATCTCTTAAAGGTAGGCAGAGCAGTCTGACGGTAAAATATTGTTGTAACGCTTGAACGGCATTTTTATGGCACAAAAGTCAAAACGTAACACTAACTAAGTATTTGGTTACTAAACACGATGCGCATTTATCAAGATCCCCATACTAAACATCGGAAAAATATTTTTTCTCACTACCACCTTGGTAAATCAACGTTACTTTGATAAAAACACGACAGAAATGGAAAGTAAAACCGTTACTTAGATACATAAACATATGGTATCTAAGGAGTGAAAAAACGATTTACCGCCTATGTACCACTTTCCGCCTATGTACACTTGTCATGTATACCTAAATAGAGGACTCATTTATTTATTAATATTAATATTAAAAGTACAATTTGAACATTCTTGAATGTTAATTCCGGGTATCTTTACAAATTGTTTAACATCATTTTCTTCCTTGTTCGTAACAGAAATAACGTTATTAACTATATCAATTGCATTACTAGAATTTTCAACGGTTCCTCCGTAGGAAATGCTGTTAGCCGCATGGACTTTATGGGTTAAAGAATCTCCAACGTACCCCTCTGCAACGGTGTTGGATTTCCACCCTCCATGTCTTTTCAAAGATAGGACGTCCGACCCGCTGTTAGCCAAAAGAGTAGCGGAGGTTCTCCTAAAGCTGTGGCCCGTGTAGTCTTTGCAGTGGTTCAGATTTAAAAATTTTGCTATTTTCATTGGTATCGCGGATAAAGTATGCTTGCCTACTACTTGCCGTACACATTTACCATTACCATAACGTAAAAAGAATTTACTTTCTTTGGTATTAGAGGGACGCAACTTCATATATTTTTCAAGAATCTTGAGCCAATTAACCGTTTCACTGCAACCAGTTACCACAAATGATCGTGGGATTTTGTTCTTGGATTGCAGAATCTTAACAATCCCTACGTCAGGTTTAATTTCAACGTCCTCGTAATTCAAATGATAAAGTTCATCGGTCCGGCAAGCACCGGCAACTCCCAAAACCATCGCAACTTTCATCAATAGAAATGCGTGGTCCGGAGCATCACACAGAAACCTCGTTATCTCTTCCTTGGTAAAAATGTTAGCCTTCTTAGGAATATACCCATCATTTTTTCTCTTGAGAAATGAGATCACCTATAAAATGGTAGGATACATTTAGCAAAATTAAAATCTGATATACTTAGATACGTACCTGCTTGAATTTTGAAATGTCAAGATTTTCATTAGCACAAAGCGTTAATTTCAACATAGAATATTCACTCCATAAGCTGGTTGGAGACGTTAGATTCGATGCCCTGTCGTTAAAATATGCCAAAAGCACAGTTTCATTAATTGTCTTAACATTCTTTGAATTACACCATTCCTTAAAATATGTATATGTTCGCTCATATCGAGCCTTTGACTTTTCAGGCAGTAACGACGCTCGAGCTGCATTAGCACTACTTTCAATTTCAAAAAAATCTACAACCTCGTTCGAATCACTCATTATATTGATCACAAATATTTGTTTATGGTATCGATTAGAAAACGGATTTCTGATCAAAATTTTTCTACTGAATTTGTTTGTTTGTCGTAACTACAGCAACTAATCAATCAGCATACTCGATTATGCCAGTAAATTTTTAATTATACGTAATTACTATTATATACCCAAATATTTTGTACACATTATTAGAGTTAATCCCTGTGGTAGTGAGAAAAACGTAATGCACAACGCGTAGGTAAGTTTCTTTTTTATTCTCGGTGGGTTTATGCACCTCAGCTCCGCTTCGGTGCACAAACTCCCACCTCGAATAAAAAAAATCACTTACCGCCACTTGTAGTGCAAATAACTATTTTTTATTGGTGTCCTATTTTAGCCTTTTAAACCACGCCCCACTGTGTTTAAATCGCACTTTTTAAAACGCGCGTGTTTTAAAATTGCCATGCCAACATCAACAAATTTGAAAAACGGGAATTCTATTGGTTATTGATCTGACAGGAGTCACTTGTTACGTCAAATAAAATGACAGATTGCATCACCAATTTGAAAAAGTGAATTCTATTGGTTATTGATCTGACAGGAGTACTTTGTTACGTCAAATAAAATGACAGATTGCAAATTAATTTCCATTTTTCTCATTTCCATGACAACGAAAGGTATACTGATTTCACATACGAATTCATCCATTTCACATTATTAGTTCTTATTTCCATTTTAATACCAGATTTCAAAGTGAAACAATAAAAAAAATAGCGTAAAGTATTCGTGGATAAATGGTCTTTAAAACACTTGCTCTATTTCAAGCACTCGGCTGCGCCGTCGTGCTTGAAATCTCGCGCGTGTTTTAAAGACCTGTTTATCCACTTATACTTTAATATACTATTTTTGTGAACTAGTTTTTTTCTTTGGCAGCTCCTACACCGGCAAATTAATGATTTTTCATGTTTGTTTGATTATATTTCTGCATCTACTCACGAGGATTCAATGAAATTTATCAAAGAAGGAACTGTGTGAAATACATTCTACGGGGTGATCTGTTCCAGCTGAAGAAATTAAATCCGCGCTTGATGGACATAGATAATACTAAAAATGTGTTGGACATATCGCAAATGAACAATCACATATGTCGCCTTTTTTATAGATATACTTGCACGTATTTTGCCGTAATTACAACATTCAGTACTACAAGATATTTTATGAATCCTGTAATACTGAAAAAGGTGCTTGAATGTCAGCAACACCTGATAACAATGATCTTGTGTGCAGGAATTCACTGGTTTAAAAACATTTTATTACAATCGCGTTCACATCTGATTTCATTGTCGTTTTTGGGGCACTGAATTCTAAACAGAAAAAATAGTATTTGTCTATTACATTACTTCTTATAATATCTAATAATTAGGGATTCACGGGCTTGGCTTGAATTTTTAAAGCTTGACATAAAATCAAGTCAAGCCTATAAAAAACCAAGCCAAGCTTAAGTATTATACAAGCTAAGTTTATCTGTCTAAGTCAATCTTTCAAGCTTTCTCAAGCTTTCAAGCTTATATTTCTAAGCATTTTTTTGCTATACCATGGAACATAATTCTTAGAAAATCCAACTGATGATTTTGCAGTCTACCTTAAAATATATTCATTCGGTATAAAAGAAGTACCTACCCAAGGTTTTAAATAAACCTTGGTACCTACGTGTAATTCAGGGTATATTTAAGATAGTCTGTGCTCTACTCAAACAAAATATACATTCCATTAGTAGGTATGTAAGGTATGTTGATTCGATTTAGTAAGAAAAGAATATTTTTTTTTATTGGTGTCCTATTTTAGCCTTTTAAACCACGCCCCAGCGTGTCTAAATCGCACTTTTTAAACCGCGTGTATTTTAAAGTTGCCATGCCAACATCAACAAATTTGAAAAACGGGAATTCTATTCGTTATTGATCTGACAGGAGTAATTTGTTACGTCATATAAAATGACAGATTGCAAATTAATTTCCATTTTTCTCATTTCCATGACAACGAAAGGTATACTGATTTCACATACGAATTCAACTATTTCACATTATTAGTTCTTATTTCCATTTTAATACCAGATTTCAAAGTGAACCAAAATAAAACAGCGTAAAGTATTCGTGGATAAATGGTCTTTAAAACACTTGCGCGTGTTTTAAAGACATGTTTATCCACTTATACTTTAATAATACTATTTCCAACATCGCTTATGAAAATGACACTTTCATCACTCTAGTGAGGAAAGTTCATTTCCATAGGTTGTTTAAGGTTAGTTGTCATTTTTGACAGACAGATGACTGAACTGTCAATATCATATGTTTAAATCATACATTTTATATAAATTGTGTTACATTAAAATTTATAATTTATTCATTTCCATACCAACGTTAGAATACAAAATCAGCAACTAGATTCTTGAAAAAATAGGAGAGTAAAATAATTATAAAGAAATTTAAAATTGAGGCTCATTTTTGCGATGTTGGAAAAAATAGTATACACAATTCGTGATGAAAGTGCAATCTTTCAACTCGCAATACTATCCTCACTCGCTTTCGCTCGTGAATATACAATGTATTGCTCGTTGAAAAATCAGTCACTTTCTTCACTTATAATTAGGTACTATTTACTTAAAATCATTGTAAAAAAATTACCAGTAGATATATAGATACATATATATTTCTCAAAATCGCAATGGGCGCAACGGTACCTTGTTACTTGTACAAAATCTGTTGCACGTCAACCTATAGTTTTTAATTGTAAAATAATACGGCTATCAGGTGATGTCCTGCAACGGTTTTTGATTTGTACGAAGTTAAAAATGATAAAAATTATAAATTAGAAAATGCGAATGTGTAGATATTCTGGAAAATGTACCTACGTTGTACATAACAGTTCTTCGGAATTTTCAGATAATGTGTTAGAACTCATAGTTTAATAATCGCCCACTAACCAGCAGTTGAGTAATATTGCGAAAGTCCGACAATGAACTATATATGTATCACGTAATGCGCAATGTGTTCCAACCGCACTGCTCTTACGGGAGGAACAAGACTAAGGCCCGGTTTTATAAAGCATAGTTAAATACGTGATCAGCTAACGACGTGATTAAGTTTGAATAATGCAACATGATTTGCTAATACGGGTTACATAGGCGTGGTCGTTGATCGTATTAGCCTATCGCATTACTTAACCACGTCGTCAGCTGATCACGTAGTTAACTATGCTTTATAAAATCGGGCCTAAGTTTGAAAAAGCTTGACAAAGCTTGGGAATTCACAAACATCAAGCCAAGCCAAGCTTTTCTTCTTAAAAAGCTTGCCTCTCAAGCTCAAACCAAGCAATTATATTTCAAGTCAAGCTACTTGGCTTGGTGAATCACTGCTAATATAATAAATAATAATGTATGTGTCTCTTTTCCTATTTAAAGCAAGTTTGGTCAAATTCATTCTGTTGATTCGTCGCAATGTCCATACCTAACTACGATACCTATTATACATATTTTGCAACTTTTGAACAATTTGAGAATTGTTATAAAATGCCACATTTAACAGTAGCGCTCACCGATTCCCTAATACCGTAAGATGATAGTAGGTAATTATCGCTTTTATTTTATCAAACGTTCACCCCCGTTCCGTTGTTATCCAAAAACTTTCTTCCTATTCTACGAAAACGATGTAATTCGCTTTTGCATTCAATAATATGCTATTATAAATGCTAGTTACGGGTTTGCGCATTTTGAAATCTGAAATGTCTAACGTAGGTAAGTAATTAAAATGTTCGATATCAAATTCATTCGGTGTTGTTTACTGTTAATTAACTCATTGTGAATATGAGTTGGTGTTAACAATATTAATGATTTAGGTTAGAATTTCATCGCGTGTTCCACATTAAATAAAATTCCGCTCAGCTATAGCCTATTTTTGGACTGCATAAATGTGTCATCGGTGTTACATTTTCTTACTGTTGGTATTAAAATTATCACGTAAATTGTAATCTCATGTGTTAAAATGTTATTAAGTCGCGTAATTGAGACTTAATTAAAGTAACAAAAAAAATATTCTTGCTTGCTATTCTTGTTTTGTATAAAGGACTTACAACATTTTCGCTCATTAGTATTGACGGTAAATGGCTGTGCTTTTTAAAAGGTAACAGCGTAGGTAGGCATTTTAAGGTTAATTGCGACGAAATTTCGTAATAGTTAAGTGACGATTAACTTATTTGGGATGTTGAACGCAGAGATTATCTTGAATACTTAGGAATATTATGACAATGAAAATTAAAAAAAGTATAGGAAGAGTGCGACCCAATTTGGCAAGACGCAGAGTTTAGTTTCTATTAGTTTGTCCTCTAACCTATTAATTTAAAGCAATCATTTATTTCAACACCTTCGCACATAGTAAACAATGCGACAATCATATTTAAACCAATCAGAACAAGGAATAAAACATGTTTATACGCCCATAGAAAATAAAACAGTTATTACCCCGCAAATTTTTACATCCCACCTAAAAAATTATACACACTATTAAATGAGGTAGTCCGGTCCAGTGTGAACGAGTGTAGAGTTGATCTTGGTAATATTTTGTTACGAAAGTTAGTAAAAGATGAACGGTACGGGTGATTTTAATCTATTTTTAGCAATGTATCACTGCATAAAATTTAATAGCGATTCCTACGCAGCTTGGTAGGCTCGTGCCGGCCGCTCGCCAGACAATACTAGACAAACCTACACTTACCCCGCAATCCGACCACAACTGATTATTTACTTCCGAAGTTTTTGTTTGTGATGTAACGAAATCTGTACTATTTATGTTTATTTACTTTTTATTTCATTGGCGTACAGTGTGGTCACATTACTTTTTATCTCTATTCTACTACTCCTATAGATATAATTAAATTGATGCCCTAAACAAACCCATATAAACCTATTAATAGGTATACGAACTTAATGTTGGATTAAGTCAGCTAGATAACGTATTAATAACGTAACTAATATATAATTCCAATTCTAGAACCAGTAGCTGATAATCAAGAAATTATAGAAGAGAACGTCAACACCTCATCTCATTTAAATAGGCTTAACCCTTTAATGCGCAAAACATTCTGTTAACAAGTTTTCTGTGAAAAATTAGATTAAGAAACCTCATAAATGTATAGGTACTGTTGAATGGGATTAATATTTTTGGGTCTTATTTCCACGCCAAAGCCTTCAGGTGTACAATTCAGTATTTGAAACCCAGTACAATACTTTAGAATGATTTACTAAAAAATTGGATATATGTAATATGTAATTATATTTACAGACACGCGATTCTACCGAGGCCTCTGTCCTTGAGATTCGCACTAACAAATAGTTTGAGTGGGAACCGGATCATTCTTTTCACTTGATCGTCTTCTCGCTTAATATACTCCGCTAAAAAGTAATACTTCATTTATTAATGTTGACTTTCGATTTCGTCTTTTAGGTAGGTACAGCTTATTATTAAATATATTTTAAAAATGAGTATTACGAATATGAAATTCACAATTTATTTATGCTAATGAAAATGAATTATTATTCAACGTTGTTTTCAAGTTTGCAACCAATTTTGCAGCGAATTGTACATTAAGGGAAGACAAATATATGTTTGGTGTTGTGTCCTTGTTTTACCGTCTGCGTATCATAATGGCTTGGAAGAATCTTCTGGCTGTTAACTGTTACAAGTTCCTTACATAACATGGTCAAGATAATCAACATGGTGCAGAGCCGATATCAGACACGTGTGAAAAGTGCTTACACAAAGGGCGACTAAATACCCATTATAACTACAGTACCAGACATTGACAATACAGCTGGAAGCGATGTGCGATATAACTGGAATGCGGGAACGATATATGAGAAAGAACGAAAACAAACTAGACGAAGAACTCAATCAAGATGCGACTCTATAATGCGTTTCTAAAGAAAGAGAGTTCCTCAGGCTTTATCTGATCCTGGCATCTAGCCGGAGTATAAATGGAGCAGGCATATTGAAATTGAATTACCAGCAGAAACACCAGCAATTTTCTAAAAGTGATGGAGATGACAGAGAAAGTTAAAAAATACAAAAAAATCTAAAATATATAAAACGGAAGCCCCTTATTATTTAAGGTAACATTATGTACTCTACTTGCGAAAAAATCGAAATATTACTCCACTACTATCGGAGTAAAAATGCAAGGCCTCTGACTTTAAGTGGTCATAACGAAAAAACTGAAGGGTGAAATTTCTTCATTTTTGGGCAGTACATTGGTCATTTATACAGGGTGATTCATTAAGAATGTCCAATCTCTGAACTGTAGATTCCAGACCTCGAAATATGATGATTCTGCCCAACATGCCTTATACAAATATTGATAGTTTCCGAGATACCGGGTGTTTAAAGTTTAAATATGAATTTTGATTTTCGCAATAACTTTCTATTTTTTCACAATTTCTTTTTGAAAATTGGCAGTTTTACTTTTTTTTGCATGAGGATTGCCAATTTGGACTCTAATTTAGCATTGCTAATAGAGGGCGCTAGTTATACTTGGTTGTGTTTAGTAAATCTAAGCAAAAATTTTTTTCGGCTGAACTATTAGCAAACTAATAATAAAATATGGAAAAGCGTTAGATTCTACAAAAAAAGTTACTCTTGTTTGATTCGTGTAACTCGATCAGTTATCGAGTTATTTGCTTCTAAACAGTTCAATAAATTTTAATTTAAAAAAAAAATTATTCTCTAAATGTGTAACAACAATAAACTATTATTTATGATCCGTTTTCGCAAAGATCTCTTCATATCAAATAACCCTTGTCTATTATTTTTAATCACATTAATTAATTATTATTGCGAAAATCAAAATTTATATTTAAACTTTAAAAACCCGGTATCTCGGAAACTAGCAATATTTGTATAAGGCATGTTGGGCAGAATCATCATATTTTGAGGTCTGGAATCTACAATTCAGAGATTGGACATTCTTAATGAATCACCCTGTATATGTTTAACATGTGTAAAAATCAAAATGGTAGAATCAGTTGTTTAACTTTTATTTTAATTAACAGCAATAAAAACGCTGTATTTAGTATTTTCCTGGCTGACGGTCAGTTTTATCATAAAATTGTTATTGTTTCATAAATTGTTACCAAATTTACAAATGTTGTAGCACACATACTTCTCAAAAGTCGACAGCCAATAAATATTGATTATTCATATAATTAACTGGTTTTATAACCCCTAACCGAAAATGTGCTATTTCGCAATATACGGTAACTGAAGAAAAAATTCTTGTTTTAAATGCTAAATTTGTATTACTCAAATCCAACTGCATTATTCCCTTATTGAAAATAAAATTTGTTTTCTTGTAATTCAAAGTAAATGTTATGTTTATCGCGAAAGAAAGACGCACATATTCCCGCGAGAGGTAATCTACCACATCGTAAGCAGCGACCGACAACCCACAACAATGTGATTATTCTTTTGCATTGTACAAAACTATGCGCTTTATAGCAATAGTGTACAACAGCTGCCCCGCGCGCTGCGCTTCACCTCTCCAACCAAAGCAACCATCCTTTTTTCAAAATTTCTTTTAAAAGAAAACGATGTATAATGACATTATTTTTGTGAATAGTGTTAGACCACAATATAATTGCTTTACCCTTGTTATGTTACTGTCAATATTATTAATATCGAACGTTCAGGTACTGAGTTACACAAGATGTCGTTTTTTCATTATAGCTTTAAGACTAATAAACAAATTGGCCTGAAAAGCATCTCACATCGACAAATAAGTATACATTTTTGATATACAGGGTGATTGACGACTATTCCCTCGGTCTCTTGTGCCTAAAGGGTACAAGATATCAGCTTCATTTTTTGGTGAAATATGTAAATTGATAACGACTATTTTTTAAAATTATTTTCAATTATACAGGATGCTTCACAAAATTGTAATATATCAAACTTAGGTTTTTTTAAATGCAACCCCCTGTATTTTATTACATTTTTAGATTATACGTTAAAAACTAAGGTAACTTCATTAAACGTTCCCTATACCTATAGCTTATCAATTTTGAGAAAATTGCGATTTTAAGGAAAATATTCAATTTAAACAACCCCTAATAACACGGAAACCACTTGCTTTCAGTAACACAAATTTATATCGATTTATCTTGACCTTTAAGGCTTTCATTTGCACTACGTAGGATTTCGATTTTTTGTACAGGGTGTTTAGAAAAGGGATTCATATTTTATATTTTTCAATCGTCAAAAACTCACTTAACTTAAATGGAACACCCTGTATGTTTTTATTCTATGTTGAATAACTTTTCATTTTCTATCAAAAACTATGAGTAATAGATATGTCTAAAATCAACGATTAAAAAGTTATTAAGATTTTTCTCTAAAATTTGTATGGAAATGGTTTTGTTTGCATTCTAGTAGGCCATGATTTTTTTTATTGTAGTTGATAATTAGATATGGGATCATAATTTAATTAAAAATGAAATTAATAACAAGAAGTAATCATTTATGGAGAAAATGGTATAGTAAATGCTCAATATGATGACCATTTTCTTCTATGCACAACCGCACTCGATTTTAAAAAGATCTAACGTTTCTCAGGATATCTGGTGTTATAGTAGCAAACGCATCCTTTATTGCAATCTTTATGTCATCAGCAGTGGTAGGTGGAGTGTTGTGGACCCCTCCTTCCAATCCATTTATTGAGGAATTGTCTATCTAAATATTTTTGAAAAAACATAAACACCATTCTTATTAGATTCAACTTCACCAGAATTTATATGAACGAGGCTTTCAACGATGGTTGAATTTTTGTTTATGGAGTCTCGAAAAAGTTGGAGAAGAAGATGAATTCTTTAAATATGTTTCCACAACATAACGGCTTGGTAAACCGACATAACTTTCATTACTAAATCGTCACCTGTATCGCACTGTTGACCGCCAAAACCGGTGGAGCCTCAATGTATTTGGGAGAATTTTGATTTTTTGATGGAAACTTGAACGGAGTAAAATTTTTACGGATTTTAGAACAACACTTTTTCGAGTCTTCTTGATGAAGTTTGTTTAGATATTATTTTTATTACTATTATCATTAAAAATTTAGTTTACAACACTCCACCTACCACTGCTGATGACATGAAGATTGGAATAAAGGATGCGTTTGCTACTATAACACCATAACGTTAGAAGATCTCTTGAAAACGAGTGCGGTTATGCATAGGAAAAAATGGCATTTACTACAGTATTTTTTCCATTGCTTCGATTTCATTTTTAATTAAGTTTTGATCACATATCTAATTATCAACTACAATAAAAAAAATCATGGCCTACTAGAATGCAAACAAAAACCATTTCCATACAAATTTTAGAGAAAAATCTTAATAACTTTTTAATCGTTGATTTTAGACATATCAATTACTCATAGTTTTTGATAGAAAATGAAAAGTTATTCAACATAGAATAAAAACATACAGGGTGTTCCATTTAAGTTAAGTGAGTTTTTGATGTTTCAAAAATATAAAATATGAATCCTTTTTCTAAACACCCTGTACAAAAAATCGAAATCCTACGTAGTGCATACGAAAGCCTTAAAGGTCAAGATAAATCGATATAAATTTGTGTTACTGAAAGCAAGTGGTTTCCGTGTTATTAGGGGTTGTTTAAATTGAATATTTTCCTTAAAATCGCAATTTTCTCAAAATTGGTAAGCTATAGGTATAGGGAACGTTTAATGAAGTTACCTTAGTTTTTAACGTATAATCTAAAAATGTAATAAAATACAGGGGGTTGCATTTAAAAAAACCTAAGTTTGATATATTACAATTTTGTGAAGCATCCTGTATAATTGAAAATAATTTTAAAAAATAGTCGTTATCAATTTACATATGTCACCAAAAAATGAAGCTGATATCTTGTACCCTTTAGGCACAAGAGACCGAGGGAATAGTCGTGAATCACCCATAAGTATCTACCACTCAGTTTCAATAATATAGCCGTAATTAATTTTTAAAGTGGAGCGCTTGTGCGATTTGAGCCATAATTTGCGCTTTTTCGCACATACGCTGATACAGAAAATTAACGATGTATTGTAAAAATCTAAAACTGTACAGCTTTTTGTAGAAATAAATGGTCTTTTAAGTGCCGTTTATTTCATTAAATTATGATTGCCGATTACTGAGATACAAGCTTCTAAAGTCAGAGGCCTTGCATTTTTACTCCGATAGTAGTATATCGGATGGTTCGGGTTTTCCAAAACTGCCTTCGAAAATAGTGTTTTCTTTACCATTAATTTCACTATTTCACCATTAATCCTACTAGGAAAGCAAAAGGAAATGAATGTTTAATAATTACAGAAGATATTCAACATTTACACTTCACGATATAAATGCAAATTTCATATACAGAGTGGGGCAAACCCAAAGTTTATTAAGTGAATTAATAAACCTTGGGGCAAACCTCTGTCGTAGTTTTATAACTCTTGTTGTATCAAACTTACAGATTTATTTGAAATCCATTAATGGTGGTCAAAAGCAAGTATTTTAAAATTATTTTTATGTATACCAGGGTGGTACAACACTAAAGTGGACAAACGACTTACTTTTTTTCAAATGAAATGACCTAACTTTTTTTTACATTTTTAGAACCTCTGTAGTCACTGTTATATTGCTCTTAAATTTTTTTACTCTTCTACCAGTTGCGAAGAAACTATTTTTTTCGGCAAATATGGAAAAGTCATACTTACCTCTCTTTCAGAAATTCGCCACCGTCTCAGATTGAAGATAAAATCTGATGAGAAATTAAAATTAAAGCTATTGTACCTTTACGAACTATTTGAAAATTCGATTACTTTAATTAAATCGCAAATAGGTATTTAAATTAAAGCAGTCAAGACATAACTTAAATCTGTGAAATATGGCGAAGGTTCTTTTATCAAATACCGTGTTGTTTTAATTTCTTTGATCAACTATCATTTGGTATGACCTTCTATCCAAAATAAATATAGTTAGCGAGTTAATCCAAAGTCCAGAGACGTATATTGGAGAAAGCACCAAATGAAGTACTTGTATCGATACCAAAAGAAGCGATCCCGTATTCGATTCTATTTTGAGACTTCCCTCGTACCAAAAAACTGCAACTTTATCTTATAAAAAAAATGAGTACCTTACGCCGAAAGTGACGTGATCAAAGGTAATATCAGTATTTTCGTCCTTGGCTCCAATGCAATCGATTGTAAAAATTTGCA
This sequence comes from Pyrocoelia pectoralis, assembly GCA_036250285.1. Classification (NCBI taxonomy): domain Eukaryota; kingdom Metazoa; phylum Arthropoda; class Insecta; order Coleoptera; family Lampyridae; genus Pyrocoelia; species Pyrocoelia pectoralis. The sequence continues at coordinate 17,893,028 of CM070074.1, forward strand.
AAGGTCAATTTTTTTGGAACACTAATACAATACTTCCCTTTTACTTCGTACTCGGGAAGTAAAAAGGAAAACCGTACAGTCTGAATATGAGGGAAAAGATGATCCCGTAGCGAGGCAGAACCGGGTACCCCTATTATAATCACTACCTTGCGCTTCGGATACGCGCATGTAGCTTATGTTTTATCACGCTATTGCTATTAACGAGAGTGTCGACTGTAAGTTTGAGTGAGAATATCGTTGCAGTGTCGAAGAAAAGCGAAAAAACGTGTTTTAATAGGTGAGTGATGTTATTTTGCCCAATTTTCAATAATTCTACGGTTAACTACTGGTATAATTGATAATGTTTTTAGTGATAACATTAAATGCCGTATATACTTGCGCACACGCCTGTAGTAGCCAGTTTTCTTTCAACTTAATCTGTAACCGACATTTTCATGTTTTGTAAATTTACAGCATGTGGGGCAGAACCGGTGGGGCAAAAACGGGTAGTACCCGGTTGTGCCCCATATGAAGTAATCACATTTTAAATATTTAGAAAAGCAGTCAATATGTTATTATTTTTTTATATTCTACTAGTTGCAAACATAATGGTACGTAATTATCAAAGAAAGTCAGACCGACAGAATTGGTCAGCAGATGCTATGAAAAATGCGATGGAGCAAATTTTATCAGAGGCAATGGGGTACAAGAAAGCTGCACAAACCTATATAGTTCCGCAATCTACGTTGGAGGATAGAACAAAAAGAAGCGACGGTTGGATTAAATGCTGCAATACTACATGTCACAATTGGGCACATGAGGGTTGTACGAGATGGCCTGAAGACGATATGGACGATTTTGTCTGTACAATTTGCGAATCCAAGCCTTAATTTACCATATCCGGTCTTGCGCCTTTTAACATACGGTTCTGCCCCTACCTATATGGGACAGATCCGTATTTTGAAGTGTTTTAGTTTTTACTTCTTTATTTGTTTTTTCTAATACCTACTTCTATTGATTCCAATTAGCGTTACTGTCTGTAGTGTTTACATTAGTAGCATACAAAATAAAAAATTAAAATAATCAAATATTTTACAGATAATTTCCCTTAGCTACCCGGTTCTGTCCCCCCTTCCCCTAGAATATTCTAAAATGAATTTTAAGGTAAACTCTTTCTATCGAATTTTGGGTCAAATCGGGCTTGAATTGATAAAAGATTTCAACTGCTACGTGATTTCGCTTGACTTTTCATAAATTCATACTTCGATATTTATTTCCAAATAAATAGTGGCACAGGCATATAGAGAGATGTTGTTGCAACAGAATACATATGAAGAACTTTTCCCAACACAGAGTTAAACGTTTTAAAGAATATAGTTATCAATGAAATAAAAGCTTCTTTTTCTTATATAATATATTAGTCCCAGAATCTTATTCACTTTTCCTATAAAAATTAATTGAAATAGCTACAATGTGTCATGGCAGGATATCAAATTTAGTTATTATGTCCATCGAACCGGAAATATCTAATATTTCAGATATATAATATAGTTGAATTTGCTGCCCAAAATGGTATACGAGTTACATTTTATATTAACTATAGATACTAATTTAATTAAATATGTTTTTTAATGGTTTAGTTAGACTGTTCAGAGCATAGATGTTGTTTTTTACCTTGACTGTGTGCCGGATGACCTTTGTGCCTAAAGAGGAGGCTTCACGATGAATTATTTCCTGAGGAGCTGTTTTAACAACTAAAATGTTACTTATTACTACACAACATTAGCCGATTGGAGTCCAACTTCCCCACTCTCTGGTTTTAGCCAGTAACTACCTAATCTAGGCACGAGATTTTCTCCCCCATATAGAAAATTTGTAGTTATACACCTATCTTTGGGAATTTTCCTACAAATACTCGTATTGTCTCTGGCAATAAATACACAACATAATTGAAAGTTTTTTGTATGGTCATGACAAATTTTTGTAATTCATAAATAAACAAAACATACCGATAATAATATTATTAATTCTTCAAGAACATAATTTTGAACAGCTGTGTATTTCAAAGGATTATTATTATTTTGACTGGGGGTGGTCCCAATAGATTCCCGCACTGCGACCGTTTGGTCTATTGTGCTCCTTGGTGTTGTCTACCCTTCAAGAATACCTGTATCTTTCACAAAGTCCAGGATTTTAGTAGGGCGAATCTTCGTTATTTCCTCTTGTGTAATCTTTTCATTTCCAAGTAGGTGTTCCCTTGCCTTTATGAATGCCTCACATTGGCAAATAACGTGATAGGGCGTTTCATCTGCCTCACCACAACCCCTGTATGTCGTACTATCGGTCAACCCCATGTTATGCAGGTATTTGTTCAGGGACGACAGTGGCCCGCGACCATTTCTATCGCAAGTTTTATCTTCGTCCTGTTTAACTTTAAGATGGACGTAGCTAGGTCCCCATTTGTGGTCTCCAGGAAGATCTTGGAATGACTCTGTCCTGGGATTTTCGACATTTCAAAGGATAGAAAAATACCATAGTCCCAGTCGCTGCAGAAGCAATATTTTGTCGGGGGGGGGGGGCATTTGACATAATTATGTATTAACCGAGAGTGTGAAATAAAAAAATTGAAATTTCAACTCGACGTTCACAAGGGTACGTTGATCTGATATTAATAATTTAATACTATACTCTATAGTCTATACACATGAACATGCGAGTCCTTGCAGTGCCTTTTGTAGCAAAGTGTTGAAAAGTTTCGAAGTACCTAATTTATTACTTGTCAGTGATATTGTCGAAGCCTTGGCCTTGCCTTTGCATACGAGTGTAGACGGGCGAAGGCGTAGTAAGTTACGAAATGAGGTCTTCATCTAAATCACGAGAAAGAGGTGGTATGCTGAGTTTTCGGAAGTTAGGGAAAGTGCGAAATACCTTTTACGCCCAGCAATAGGCATTTACGAGGATTACTCTGCGCTTGGCTTGAATCTCCAGAACTTTAATATTACGATATTATTTAAACATTCAGTAACAATGTTATATGTTATATGCGGGCTAGCATTATACTACTTATGTATGTAACCATCTTCAACGAAAGCGACCACAACATGTCATTCAGAACGTCAACTACCAACAATGAAAATCTCCACGCGTACTAATAACGACATTCCATCTCACACTATCTCTGAGTGAATTTCTGGAAGTTATAGTTGGGAATGTCTTTTGTTTGAACTTCTGTACCTTCTCAAAACTTACAAGGCAAAACGTCCACTCATCTGTTGGACTTATTATTATGAATTTGGAAATTCATATGCCTCCTTGCAAACGTCAATTTCCTTCCTCAGTTGATGTCTATTTCGCCTATTTCAGTATCTCTTTCCGTTAACACAAAAAGGTCGAATATACCTAAGAAACCTCCTGCGCTGAAATAACTGAATAACACCTAATGTGCATCCCATTCCAAAAAAACACCTCTCCACTTTACGAGTTTCAGCTCCATTTCGGTTGCCTTATAATTTATGAGATAACCAAACAACAATAAATTGTTAATGAAAATCTATTGCGCTAAAACTGGCAATAGTCGTTCCTCAAACCTGCTTTCTACTATCCCAAAAATATACAAAATCGATAGGTCGTTGAACTACTCACCCTAAGCTATCAAATTTGTGATATTAAAAGCGAGTTTCCTCGTCGTTTGAAACGAAATCAAAATTTAATACCACAAAATACTTTCGGACTAACAGAAGTATAAATAGTTTTAAAAAGAACGATGTAATTCTTTGATTCATTAATTAATGAAGATCTAACTGTATTAAAATTGACATGATTTTTTTATTAGGTATGTAAATAAACGCGAGTTAACGCTACTTAAACATGGAACAAAGTTATGGAATCCGTGTGAATGGCAAATAGTGAGATAATATTACGCACTGCGCCTAAATTTTCATAAACAAATAAATTAAATGCTACTATGTTTGTTAAGTGGCTGAACTATGTCCGTGAACTCGGAAATATCTAAAATCAAATTAGGATTCTCTCGTCAAGCAACTGCCGACGACATCCTGAATCAATATTTAATATTTAAGTAATCGCAGACAACTCTTCAAGCAAAACATTTATTGTTTTAGTTCTTATACTAAGTATATAGAAATTTGTCGATTTTATATAAACTTTGTTATATTTAAGATTTTCAAGAAATGAAGTCACGGAAAGAAATTATTAATACATATTGTGAATAACTGCCAAGAGGACACAAATACTTTTTAATGCATCAAAATTCTTTTTAAAAGTTCGAAGATTTTATAAAAAACTTTTCATTTTGTAACGTCGGTGACTTTTACCAAATATACCTACTCTTGGCTTTTACTTTGTATAGTTTTACTTCCCGAGCACGAAGTAAAAGGGAAGTATTGTATTAGTGTTCCAAAAAAAATTGCAAATTTTTACATATCTTTGCGTTTCTGAATACGTAGATTCAAAATATGAAAACAACAAATTTCCGTCTGTGGTCTGCAGTCTGTCCGTACACATTCAGCAATATATCGTGTGACAAGTTTCAAAGCAGCGGGACATAGCCGAATAGCATGGGAAATCACATATTTGCAGTTTGTTGCTCACCAGTTTCTTCTACAAGAACGGTAATGATGTCTACCGAAAGAGCATTATTTTCTGAGCCTGTTTATACCAAATTGTTTGGTATACTTACTAATTCACTGCTTTTTTAATTAAAAAATAATTTTCAAAAGTTAAAAAGTATGAGCAGCCATGACATGTCAAATTCAAATAATGTTTAATATTAATTTTTAGACCTGTTGCCTATTTAAACACTCGTTCCTTGTTATAATAACTATTATTATCTATCATTATTCATGGTTAAATTTTTCAGGAAAATGCCATATTACATAATTGAAAATGTTTGATTTGATAATATTCAAAATTATTCGAATTTGACATGTCACGGCTACTCATATTTTTAACTTTTGAAAATTATATTTTCTTAATTAAAAAAGTAGTGAATTAGTAAATAGGTATACCAAATATTTGGTATAAACAGGCTCAGAAAATAATGCTCTTTCGATAGACATAATTACCATTCTTGTAGATATAATTGGTGAGCAGCAAACTGCAAATATGTGATTTCCCATGCTATTCGGCTATGTCCCGCTTTGAAACTGGTCACACGGTATATTGTGCTGTACTGATTTTTTGAAAAGTGTTAAAAAACCATTTTTAAAAATTGACTGCAACGCTCTATACTCAGATTCTATTAAAGTTATCGAAATGCGGTTTTCGCCAATCGATTGCATTCGGCCCAAGGGCGAAAATGCTAATATTAGCTTTGATGAGGTCAGTTTCGGTATAAGCTAAAATGGCGGCACTCGTTTTTTTTATAAGATAAAATTGCAGTTTTTTATGTAGTTTAGGAGTTGTGTATTGTGTATTGTGCTATATTTATTTTTTGAAAAAAGTGTTAATAGGTACGAGGGAAGTCACGTGGCAACTTGCCAGAATTTTTTTTTGCATTTGAAAAGTGTGACAGAAAATCTATTTTAATGGAGAGAAATGTACGTATGTAATTGTATCTTATCGCTAGTTATGTGCTCTGATCCGTATGAAGTTAAATACCCATACCGTTGAATAATAAAATGGGTTTCATGATGAAGAAAGTTGTTAGCAAAAAAACCCCACATTGTGAACATCCACAATATATATTCCAAAATTACATACACTAACAATCAATTTGTACCACACCAAATACATAAACAATCTGACCAAGTAATTATTCCACGTAAGTACCAAAGAATATCGAATTACAGGCCAATATCTGTATTGTCCTGTTTTTCAAAAATTTTTGAAAAAGCGTTTAGCTTAAGACTGAACAATTATTTGAACAAACATCATATTATCAATGAAAGACAATTTGGTTATCGAGAATTATCTTCTACTGAGCTGGCCACAACTCAATTTGTGCAATGTGTTCATAACAAACTACAGAAACATGAATATGTCCTGGGATTATTTTTTGATCTTACGAGTGCCTTTGACACGATAAACATAGATTTCATTTCGCATAAATTATACAGTGTAGGAATAAGGGGTAATCTAAATCAATGGATAAACTCGTTCCTATCAAATAGGAAAATGAAAGTAAAAATTAGTAAAAACATTTCAAACAGTTTCGAGTTAAATTATGGAACACCACAGGGAAGTACACTTGGTCCGATTATCTTTACATTATATGTCAACGATTTGCCAGAACATGTCACCAATGCGAATGTATTTATGTTTGCAGATGACACCTCTATGATTATAACAGGATATTCTGAAACTGAAATTGATAATAAGGTGAAATTAATTATCAACCAATTTGAAACCTGGTGCAAAAGAAATAATTTAATAGTAAATCCCAATAAAACTGTATGTATGCACTTTCGGTCCTCTTTAAAAAATCAAATAAATACTTGTTATAAATTAAACAACTATGGAATTTTGATTAAGGAATCAACAATATTCTTAGGTACAATAATTGATTATTCATTACGATGGAATGCGCAAATTAGCAAAGTATGTGCGAAATTAAATAAATATTACTTTCTCTTATCCAGATTAAAAAATATCATCAATAGGGACCTACTCCTCCAAATTTACTATGGTACTGTCTATTCTGTGCTTGCGTACGGTGTCATCAATTGGGGGAATTCGAGTGACTCTGTAAGAGTATTCATAAGTCAAAAAAGGGTAATCCGACTTATTTGCAACTTGGACTATCGACAATCATGTAGGAAATATTTTATTAAATACAAAATATTGACTTTTCCATGTTTGTATATTTATAAATTGCTCATTTATATACATAAAAATAAAAATCATCTGAAAATATTATCTGATCAGCATAACTATAATACACGTAATCGAGATGCAATTATATTGGCTCAGCATAGGTATAGTTCATATCAAAAGTCTCCTGAATATGCAGGTTCCAAACTATACAACGGCTTACCTAATTCTGTAAGAAACCTAAATTTGAACAAGTTTAAATACAGTATAAAGGAAACATTGGTTTCTAATGCATTCTACACCATGAATGAATTCAGTAACTTTCAGGTAAATTAACTCTTTAACTTTAACTCTTTTTTTTTTCTTTCTGACGACATCATGCATTATTAATTGTATTGACGGTGTGAATAAACATTATTATTATTATTATTATTATTATTATCTCCACCACATATTTCCCTTTCCCGTGTCTCTACTGTATGCTATTCTTTCTTGTAAAATGTCCATAGTTCAGTATCGTAGGTTAAGATAGGTCGTATAGATTCTGGCATTGGGTTTGTTTGAAATATGTTTTAATTTCATTACCTTTTGTAAGGCTACAGTAACTTACTGGCTTTTAATATTCTTTGTCTTTCCTTAATCTCAAGTCGTTTCTTCGGGTTCGCTGCTATTGGAACTCGCAAGTAGTGTAGTGTAGTGTGCACTTACTTGTTCTATCTTGTATTCTTCGCCGTCAAAAACTTAAAATCGTTGTGTTGTTTTTAATTGCTACTTGATTTCCGCGTTTAGTGGGGTGTCTTAGTTTTTTCGCTTTCAGAGCTTCTTATATGGTTCTACGTAATAGACTTGTTTTAAGTCAATAGAATGAAAATTTCATCTGATGCTCCTCTACTATTCGTTAACTCTCCTTGGTAGTCGCTCAGTTCTTCTTCGATGACAGTTGCTTGCTATTCTTAATTATTCTTGCAAAGATCTTATACAGAGTGATGATAAACTTGGGCATAGGATTCATAATTTTGTGATGCAACGATTTTACAAAAACACCTTGTAAATATTCAATTTTGTTTTTTTTTTAATGAACTATTGAACGAACAGGTTTACAGTAAATACGGTGAAGAAAATTATTAAGAAGGTACTATTAAATCTTTTAAAACCACTTCTGAAGTATGACTAGCGAATGTGAAACGTTGTATTCGAGGCCGAGGAAATTTTTTAAAGTAGTCAAGCACAATGACAGCAGTGACTAACCTCTATCCATGGATCATAAGATGCCGTAGAGATGGACAAGTTTCGATGAAAAGCAGACTGGGTAATGAACCATAAATCTAGAGTTTAAGCGTTAATGGATATGAGAATGAGGAAAACAAGTGCAAATGGGAGTATTAATGGTGTGCGTGAGGTGCTGTCAGGGGTGGGCAGTGGGCAGTCACAAAATACTTGAATTTTGCATTTGAAATACATTAATGGTATGTATTTTGCCCACCGCAATGTTAACGATAGGTTCAGAGTGAATTCTAATTACATTTTTTCAAGAACCTACCTATAAAACTTTCCTAGCAACTAAATCTCCCAAAAAACACCCCGTATGCATATACGTATTTTTGTATTTCAGATATTGTATTTGTATTTTGTATTTTAAAAAATAATATAAACTTATCTCGTATTTTGTATTTCAAATACATTTCTAGAAATATTTTGTAATTTGTATTTAAAATACGTTAGTGCATGTATTTTGCCCAGCCCTGGGTGCTGTAAACAAAACAGTTTACTTAATTATAACATATGACGATTAAGTAAGATGTAGATAATCCACATTATTAAGGTCCCCAACAAAAATTAATATTCTAACGTTGGCAGAAAATATGTTCGTTTTTATGATCTAAGGTTCGTTTAGTGAAAAGCGGAAGAACAAGGAGCCCTAAACCTTGTTTTGCATGAGAAGGGTTTGGATTTAAACCGGAAACTCACACATAGTGTTTAGGTTTAATCATACAATTTACTTACCCATTACCAAAAGTTTCTATTGCTACCTTTAATTTGTCCAAAAAGGGGAGCATAATATGTACCGTTGATAGTTTAACCCTTTGTAAGTAGTTAATACCTTCGCATGCCGGCCAAACCAAATTGACCTTCTCTGGAGTACTGTTGAAATTTTATCCTCTCAATATTCAAGTTTTGGTCGATTATCTTGGTAGTGGTTACCGTTTTTGATTGTCCGTGACGTTCGTCATCATCGAGACTCATATTTTCACGTTTAAAACTTGCAACCAAAAACAGACTATTTCTTTCATCGGAGTATTAATTGTCGCTTAATATTTGCTGCATGTCAGCCAAATTTTCAGTTGTGTTCATCTCCTTAAAAGACAAATATTGAATTTCACCACAATTTTGTATTTACACGTAAAGCTAAATAACTAAAGTAGTAGTCTGTTACGCCACACAGATATATTAAATTTGTCTATTAAAAAAAATACCTTCACTAATTGATTTATGGTGTAATACTGTAATTGCTTCTTTTGCAAATAATAGCACCTACAAATACAACAGCAGTGGTGGATTAACCATTAAGCACAATAAGCACGTGCTTAGGGCACCAGGGACAAAGGGGCACCTGAGAATGTTGTGTAACAGGCCTCAGATCGTAGACAGTGACTCTCATCACCAGTGGCGGTTGCTCTATAAGGCCGCTTGGCCGCGCGCCCCTCCTAAGGATTGTTAATAACGTACCACAATTTAAATGTTTCCAAATTGATACATACATACTAACTAAACCAAATAAAATTTCTAAATTTCAACAAAAAACTAAATATCTAGTCTACTTCTATCATCTCATTCATCTAATACCTAATAGTTTCGCGCAACGAGGATTATTACTTTGCTAAGTCTCGGCGCCCGCAACCAGCGCCCGGCAGTGTAGCATTTGAAAAGCATACGAAACAGCCCGAAAGCCACAGGATGATACACGATCGTAACGTGCTATGAGGCCGCAAGATATCGGCGGCGGAGGCAGTATCTTATCGTTTGCCGTTGTGTTTGTATGTATCATGCCGAGTTTTTCGTTTTGTTTGTTGCGTGCGGCTGTGATAATGAATACGGTAAATTATATTATTCAAATAAATGTTGATAGGCTGCCGTTAGTCGATAAACTTAAAATTAAAGAACTAGGGAGACCGTTACCAGATTTAAAGTTATCGCAAAGTTGCGAACGAAAAGCCGAAAACAGGTCTTTTACCTACTTATTTTATTTTGTTTAATTTGTGTAAATATTTTGTTCTTTCATTTTTCTACTTAGACAGTGCCTTAGTTAGACTTTAAAGATTTTATAGGTAGGTGAACTTTTATTTAAAACGAGCAACTTTTGACTTTTTTTTCGGCGTGGCACCCCCAAAATTTTAGCCTGCGGCGGCACCGGCGCCTACAACGCGCTTATTCGATTTGCGCCCCTCCAAACTTAAACCTCACGACACGCCACTGCTCATCACCATACAACTTCTTCTGTGTTTCGTCATTAGTGTGTATTTTTGTGTTGGCGGTTTGAACATTCGCACTCTCTATCAGGTGTGCGGTGTGCTATTATTACAACATTTTAATAACCTACAATTTATATCGGGTCTACCAGAAAGTTCTGTCCGTTTTTGGAATAAAACAAAATATAAATTTTTCTTACCATCAATAATCTTTATTGAATAATTGCCATTATTATTAATGATTGCGTTACTATTAATGCCAGCGTTAGGGTAATTTGTATATCCCATTTTTAAAAAATGTTTCAAACTTGTAATAGAAACGGAGACGACTTTCCAGTACACCTAATATATTTACTCGCAAATTGCCACGGAGGTAGAGTACAAAAGAAAATATTTCTCATTTCTTTTAGAACGAGTGAAACGTGTTCAGTTAAGTGGTGCGCAAAAACGAAAACTGTCCAAAGAGAATCAGACAAAGACTTTAGACATGTCTCCAAAACGGTAATTTATTAATATCTGCAGTGGGGCACTAATGTTTATAAGTGCTTAGGGCACCTGAAGGTGTTAATCCGGCCCTGTACAACAGTAGCGAAGAGGATAGAAATCTACGTGCTAAAATAGTACCTACCTATGTTAATTTTAGGGTTCACGAAAAAATCCTTATTCAATGGCGGTTTCGGTTTAATTAATAAAAAAGTAAAAACGAAACGAAACCTAAACATAGTAGACGTATAATTTCGTATTTCGAATTATATTTGCATGATCCCAATGATAATTGGACTTAATTTTTGTGAAATGTACCTACCTATTAAATACAAACAAATTGAAATTTTCTTAACCATTTATAGGTACATTCATATACGTTAATAAGCTTTTTAACCTTTGCACTGACTGAAATATTATGTAATCGACAAAATGGAAAAAAGTGACCATGGGCATTTTAACAGATTGATTTATTCATCATGAGCATACCAGCCTGCAAGCATTGAGTCATCATTCATTTTACGAAGATGAATGATACTTTTCCAGATGTCTATATCATCCAGCATTAATTCTTCCTTTTCACAGCATATTTTACAGAGATATTTAGTTTGTGCATTTAATAAATATAGGTCAAGCGTCAAACAAATGTTTTCTTGTTCTAGTAGGTATATGTTAGTTGAAATGTGGTAAAATAACACGAAAAGTTGTTTAGTTGTTTGTATATGCAATTGGTAGCTGAAGTCTTCTGAGAGGTATGTACAATCGAACAATGAGTTGTATAAATGCGTAGATAAGTATCAGTAAATGTATTCTTCACACGTTTTATTCTATCATAATCATCATGGATCACACATAACTGACAGATCGTTTACGTAATTGAAATTATGGCTCTCAAAGGTTTACCGGTATTACCTATTCACTTGATTTATTGAAAAATGCATTTCATTTCAGGTGATTTGCATGACTCTGACAAGAATAGGTAGTCACTTTCAACCTAATATTGCCTTGTGCGAAGTAAATATAAAAATCTTAACTTCAATTTACAAAAGAATCTGGAAGATTTCACCTAAAAGCTGCTATTAAATCACATATGATTGCTTCATAACAAAAAGTTACTCTGTTTGGCTTGCATTTCAATTTTCATTCTCTGATATTTAAGTAAATTCTCAATTGAACAGACATTTAAATTTAGTATCTTTAAAATTTTGGGATAGGCGGCAGTGATTAGATTTGCTCTTATATGGTAGAATAGTTAATAGCGTATTAGACAAAAGTCGATTACATAACAAATGTATGGAAGACATTTCGTTAATTATAGGCTGTCAGGGCAGTTTGGCAAAAAATTATACAGCCACTATTTTAAAATTCATTTTCTTCAAAATATTTTATTTCCAGGCGATTAAAGAATAGAGCGGCACCCCCAAACAATTTTACCAAAATCCAAATTTAGGTTAGTCAAAATGAGAAGTACCGAGTCGTTCTTTCTAGAATATAAGTAAAGATATAGTAAATTAATATTCGAACCAAAATACAAAAATACAGTGTCTTAATCTTCTTTATATCATACTTCGTTATTATTTCACCATAATAACCCTGAAACAAGACAAATTAATTAATGCACATTGGATTGTCTCCAGCCCAGTCGGTAACATATACCTACCTAAAAGCGAAATTATTGATAACGTATTCCTATACCTACTTTTGGATTTTTTAATTTCATAAATCGGTATAAGAATCATATTCAGGAATCGATTGTAAAACTCCCTTTTATGGACAACCGAGTATTTCCTAACCTAAACGTGCTTTTTAGAAACAATATAATTCCAGTGGTCCGAGGCCTAGAAAATTAAATTTTGATAGATGTACGTAAAGAACCGAAATCGAACATAGTGATATAGTATACAGGGTGGGCCAACGAAAAGGTAACAGACGAGTTTCTGGCTAGAGAAAATTTTTTTTTGAGAAACGCAAAAACACGTCAATTTTTACATCGAGGGGGACAACTTTTGCTATGAATTTCAACTTGAAGTGATTTCATCCCTTAGCGCTGTGAGAACAACCCTTAAAATGTAAATAGGGATGATGGGGCAAGTGATACCTCATTTGAAAGGTCTTTCTTTTCTGATTTCAGTGCACTAGTTTTTTTTATATTTTTTTTATTTTTAACAAAAAAAATTGAAGTTCCAAAATGGAAAATGCGGAAAGAGATTGAGGCATTTAAAAATTCAAAAAAGCTCGGATAGTTCAATTGTTTTTTTCTTAGAGAAGCTAGGTACTTTTACTGCTATTTGACAACATTGTTTCACCCCTTGGGTACAGGGTAAACAACCCATAAATTTTTAAATAAAAACAAGGGTTAATTTATTCTTGTGCTAATTAATAAAACTAGTTTATGGAAATTCAACCCTTATTTTAATAAATGTTCGAAGTGTCTGCCTTCAGCTTCCATGTAATAATACAGATTTTGATTAAATCGTTCCGCTTGATCTCACCCCATTAGATTCTTTTATGGGGTCATGTAAAGAGTAAAGTTTTTTCCACTGATCCGGAATCTTTGGAGGAGTTACGTGACCGTATAGTACATGAATGCCGCCTGATCACTCCTGAAATGTTGCAAAATGTACGGGAACGATTTAATGAAAATTTGTACTATTGCATGGAAGCTGAAGGCAGGCACTTCGAACATTTATTAAATTCGTTGAAAAGTGCGCGAACTAGCAGAGGCCCTAGGCGTATCGTACGGAACGGTTGTAAATATCTTGCATGATAAGTTAAGTATGACTGTATGAGAAAGGTGTCGGCCCAATGGGTGCCGCGGTTGCTCACTGACAACAAACGGACCCGACTGTCAATGTCGAGGCATTGTTTAGACCTCTTCAAAAGAAATTCTAAGGAGTTTTTCCACCGAGTCGTCCCCGTTGATGAAACCTGGATCCACTATTATACCCCAGAGACCAAACGGCAATCCAAACAATGGATTTCCGGGTGAATCTGTCCTGAAGAAGGCAAAGACAGTCCCATCGGCGGGAAAGGTAATAGCCACGATTTTTTGGGATTCGAAGGGAATAATCTTCATCAAGTTTTTGAAGAAAGGAAGAACTATCACGGGGCAGTACTACAGTGATTTATTGGACCGATTTGATCAAAAATTGAAGGAGACATGTCACATGGCTCCATTTGGCTAAGGAAAAAGTGCTGTTGCACAACGATAACGCACCTGCACACGCATCCAAAATTGTTCTGATTGGTAAATAAATGGAGGAAAAAAAATATTTTTAGTAGGATAAGATATGTAATGCACCGGCATATAACTCAAGAATTTGTTTATATTATCTAAACAAAAATTAAACCTAATCACTAAAAAAAATTAGAATAACGTTTATGGTGTAAAATCCTGAAATCGAGTTATGTACATAGACCAGTGCAGTTAGGTTTAAAAACAGCCCAAAAAGAGAAAAATTAATAACAGCACGGCGCTAGGTGGAAATGATAGCAAAAAGTATGTAGAATTCGGAAAGAAAAAATGCAACACGATCAGAGGGGGGCGGGGGAAATGGGAGGGGGTTTTAGATGGTACACACGGTTTTTATTTATTTACAGCGAAACTAAGCCTCGTATCGAAAAACTTTAAATGGAAAAGTTGTAGGTATTAAAAAGTTCTACAACCTTTGTATACAACATTTTTTTACATAACCTCAAAATTTCCTGGAAAATAGAAAAAACCGCGTTTTTCGTTTTGAATTTTTTTCTCCGGTGAAAATGAATATTTTTTCACCATCTTTGGTGGAAACATACCTTTTTATGTCCTAAATAAGCTGGAATTTTTTCAAATAAAAATATTAATTTTTACGTCCTACATTGCTCGAAAACTGAAAAAAGTACCTCAACTTCAGTCAAAAAGTCTGGTGTCAAAACTCAATTTTTTTGGCAATTTCCGTGTCGTTTTTTATTAGTTGAAATGTGTACTTTCAGATGGTTTAATGAAAAATTGGCATCACTATAGAAAAATTTGCCGAAAAATGCGAAAAACTGAAAAGACGTGATTTTCAAACAGAATTTTTGTAATTTTCCGTTATATGTAATTATTTATTACAATTTACAGTAAAAATCCTTGAAAATTATAACATTTATTGTTATATCAATAAATAAAGCAATTGCAAACCCTTAAAGTATGGAAAGTTGCAAAAAAACATGAAAATATAATTATTTATCCGAATATTATTGTAAGGTTTTACGTGGTTTCATAAAGAAAGAATGGTTACTGCAATATTTTTCCATCTACATCGTTGTGAGTCAGTTTTGGTCTCTTTGATGGTAGTTCTTCATCGCCGGATTCGTAAAAACTGTTACTTACTCCCCCTTCCCCTTGAAGGACTAGGGGTTCAGCTTTGTCAGTACATCGTTGTGGGTCAGTTTTGGCCTCTTTGATGGTAGTTCTTCGTAATTGCAGCATTTTTCAGAACTATCACAGTTAGTGCATAAATGTGTACATTTCAACCTGTGCTTCTTACAGCCACATTTTTTATTGTTGCATTCAGTTTCACAGATTCTGACAGTTTTTACGAATCCGGAGATGAAGAACTACCATCAAAGAGGCCAAAACTGACTCAAAACGATGTACTGACGAGGCTGAACCCCTAACCCTGCAAGGGGAAGGGGGAGTAAGTCTGCTTCAACCAAGCTGGACATTTTCAATGTAAATTTTTATAAAACAATGTTTTAATAAATCTACTTTTTTAGATGAAAAAATATTGCAGTAACCATTCTTTCTTTATGAAACCACGTAAAACCTTACAATAATATTCGGATAAATAATTATATTTTCATGTTTTTTTGCAACTTTCCATACTTTAAGGGTTTGCAATTGCTTTATTTATTGATATAACAATAAATGTTATAATTTTCAAGGATTTTTACTGTAAATTGTAATAAATAATTACATATAACGGAAAATTACAAAAATTCTGTTTGAAAATCACGTCTTTTCAGTTTTTCGCATTTTTCGGCAAATTTTTCTATAGTGATGCCAATTTTTCATTAAACCATCTAAAAGTACACATTTCAACTAATAAAAAACGACACGGAAATTGCCAAAAAAATTGAGTTTTGACACCAGACTTTTTGACTGAAGTTGAGGTACTTTTTTCAGTTTTCGAGCAATGTAGGACGTAAAAATTAATATTTTTATTTGAAAAAATTCCAGCTTATTTATGACATAAAAAGGTATGTTTCCACCAAAGATGGTGAAAAAATATTCATTTTCACCGGAGAAAAAAATTCAAACCGAAAAACGCGGTTTTTTCTATTTTCCAGGAAATTTTGAGGTTATGTAAAAAAATG
Organism: Pyrocoelia pectoralis; assembly: GCA_036250285.1. NCBI lineage: Eukaryota > Metazoa > Arthropoda > Insecta > Coleoptera > Lampyridae > Pyrocoelia > Pyrocoelia pectoralis. Next base: position 17,909,068 of record CM070074.1, read on the forward strand.
TTGTATACAAAGGTTGTAGAAATTTTTAATACCTACAACTTTTACATTTAAAGTTTTTCGATACGAGGCTTAGTTTCGCTGTAAATAATTAAAAACCGTGTGTACCATCTAAAACCCCCTCCCATTTCCCCCGCCCCCCTCTGATCGAGTTGCATTTTTTCTTTCCGAATTCTACATACTTTTTGCTATCATTTCCACCTAGCGCCGTGCTGTTATTAATTTTTTTCTCTAAAAATATTATCTGCACTGGTCTAACAGCATACAATTGTGTTCAGATATTCGCTTCTTTCAAATTCTCGAATTAATCGAATAACAATTAAAAGCAAAAAATGACTAATGTAGTTGATATCGTCGCTCTCTTTCATTTTTTCTTCTTAAAATAAAATAAGGAAAAATAACAGGAAAGCAACTTTTCTTTGCTTGCACTGATTTCGTGAATTTGGTGCAGTGTTTACCGTTTAACGAAACTACCGTCGTACTTATGAAAATGTATAACGACGTTTAGCAATAACCGTATGTCATGAAATTAATGTTTTTGAATACATAACAAAGCTTATAATTAACATTTCCGAAGTAGTTCTTTTTACTTCCAATTAAAATATGATTTGTTTATCTTTCATCCCACACAACTCACCTTGTAACACTATATTGGCACGCGACTACGCAACAAAAGAAAAATATAACTTTCTAAAGGATACGTTTATTTAAAATAGCTATTGTTGAATTTGAACAGTTCAAACGTTAGCATTTCCTAAAATTCGATTTAATTTAAAGCCACATATTTATTTTCATCAAACAAATATAACTGAAATCATACTAAATAACAACAATTATATTCAAGCGGAAAACTTTTCACTTTACACTCGTAGTAACAGAAAGCAATCTAGATTTGTGTCTATGGTATTTTGCTATAAAATGAACAGTTGAACGAAACCGTTATCATGATCAAACCTTGAAAAAGTAATAATATATTCTAATTACAAACAATAATACTAACTTATCTATACAAAGAAATCAAATTCAAACTCCAGTTGCCAGCAACTGGAGCACGCATGACATGCCTGAAGGATAACTGTCAATACACAATAATTCTTCACTCTGGCAAAAGTCGTGACTTTGTATAATTTATTAGGCTAGACACCTCGAGGAAGAGTTTTATTATTACAAATAATTATACATATAAGCACGATACGGTATTATGGGACTAAATTCGATTTATAGTGGTACGTGTACATACATGAAATGTTAGCGAATTTTAAATTAACCATTCGCATAAAAGTGTTGCTGAAAATGATGAACTCTACACAAGATTTGTTATAATAATTATTTAATAAAGTGATTAAGCTGTACATTGAGTGATATTTTGACAATTAATCAAGTTGTCCAATAAAATCATTAACCACCTAATTCATTTTATAATGATATTCTTTATTTTAAAGGAGGGTGGTTCCTTTTCAAATTTTAATTTATGAGGGAATGAATTCGATAAACTTATTTAAAATTCTATAGAAGCACACTTTAAGTAACTTTTTAGAGTCTCTATTATTTCCTGGTAATGCTCTAAACTAAACATTCTATCCAAGACCACATCCACAAGACCACAACTCAAGTTCCACATTTTTTCCTTCTACCTGCGATCTTCAACAGACCGACAGTACCTATATTTATCTACAGACCTCTGCAGCTTTAAAAAATCGGAAATCTAATCAAAGTAAACTACTGCAATTTCTACTTATGTCCCTATTGCTTTCTATCGGTCATTCACGTGATAAGCGTTGTAAGCATTTTAATTAAATGTCTCTACTTTTATTTGACATTTTACATTACTCTATTTCCTTCACAGATCGGTTTTTCTGTTTAGTACACTTTGAATTTCATGATTTTATTTAATATACGGACTCAATTTTTCCCTAAACAAGAACTTTTAATTGAAAAGGGCACGATCAACTCCACCCCGTATAATACATCTAACATCATCATCTAGCACGCTATATTATACCACTTGTACCATCTATTGTGAGAAATCCCTAACAGTTGAAACCCCAATGAAAATATTACTCATATTAGAAAAATTATATTTTTGGGTATTTCAAACTACCTTGTGCAACCCCAAAATAGCATTTTAAATTACTAACGTTCAAATGAATGAATTAAATGAATAACTTACTACCTATCTATTAAAATTAAAATCACAACCATTTCTGTTATCTTGAAAACTATTTAGTTTAGACACGGTACTGCCTTACTATCCTCGGCAGGAAGTGTTTACCGCTACGTCATTAATTTATCTAATTTGTTTATACTGTCTTCTCATATAAAATAGGGAATTAAATAAGGATGGCGAATACCACGGGAGAGAAGGACCAGACTTGAGATGGTATGACCAGGTGAAGGAATATCTACGAAGTCGTGAACTGAAGAGAGAAAGTGAAGGACAGAAAATTTTGGAACGCAATGACCGCAGATGCAAGAACAAATGTAAAACTGTAAATATATGTACTTATGAAATGTGAAAATAGTGAGGATTAACTCACCTCAACAAACGGATTTGTTAAGTCCAAAATGGATAGTCATATTACTTCTGGGAATTTAAACTATATATTGTATTGTATGGGTCTATATCACAACGGCCACTGATCATAACGGCCACCCCGGTTTTTGCTATTTCATAACGGCCACCTTGATCACAACGGCCACTTATATTATTTGATCATAACGTGAACAAGGTGGCCGTTATGATCAAATAGTATTAGAGGACGTATATGATCAAAGTGGCTGTTATTAAATAACAATAACCTAGGTGGCCGCTATGATCAGTGGCCGTTGTGATCAGGTCCCTATTGTATGCTTAGTGAGCATTTAAAAAAATATCTATAGTGCCAATTCCGCCATTAGCGAATTTAGATAAATGTGAGACGACCTTAATTAAACAAAGTTTACTACTTAATTCCTAAAGGCATTTTCGAAAACACCAAATCACGGAAGATCATTCTCGACGTTTGATGGAGGACTACCTTCAAATTGTAGAATAATACCAATACGTTGTTAACAATTTTTTTAATTTTCTTGTTACATACCTACGTGATCATCTGATTCAAAATTTGTTTAATTTTATCTTTCCGATAGCTTGTGCATTCTCATTAAACAAAATTTGACACGCCTTCACGTCCATCTTTGTAGGATCTACACCAATCAAAAACTATTTTGATTGATACTCGTCAAACATTTTCGACTATTCATGGATTCCTTCGCATTTATGCCAGATATTTACAAGAAACTTTATAATTTACACATTGTCATCGAGCTTACCAAAGCCCGAGAAAATGTATGATACAATTTCAGTGAAAGACATGAACAAAAAATCAGATTTGATAGGTAATCGTCTTATTGTTGCCTGCAAAATCTAATATATTTACACTTATTCAACCAATGCACTATTTGAATAGCTCATTTTGCAAGACACTCTTGAAGATACTGAATGTAACATTTCTTTATATTTGTGCTTTTGAATGTATCAATGTACGCTGCAAGTCTTGCTACTCGTATTTAGATACATTTAATTTGAAATTATTTATAGCATCATTGAACATTTCTACTTGTTAAAATAATATAAACTTGGTTTTAGAGCTTCTAAATACGTTCAAAATTTTAGATCAAATTTTAAATAGTTGAATAGCAAAGACTATGCCCTGTTTAAGGAGGGAATAGTCTTTGTTATGCCCGTTTTCACCGTACAAATTAAGGCATGCTTAAAGTTAAGCAGAACTTAAATGCTATGGTAACGATTATTGAAACAATGGTTGCTATGGTATTTAAGTTCTGCTTAACTTTAAGCATGCCTTAATTTGTACGGTGAAAACGGGCATTAGTAGTATTACTTCGACTGATGGGTTTTTACAAACCACATCTGTAGGGGTGCACTGAAAATACCTCTGAAAGCTAGCCTCCTTCTTCTCAGCATTGCACGCTCAATACGACACTGGGCTTGATTAATAAAATCCTTGACAAACACTTGAAAAACTAAACACCGCTACCTGTTTCATGCTCATCACTAAAGTGAATCACAAAAAAATCTCATTCTAATATTTATATTGCTTTATACGTTACCTATGTGTAATTGAACTTTTGAGCTTTCGGTGGGTAGTATTAAGTATAAATTTATACTGAAAAACAGTATAAATGTCAACAGGTGGGCAACGTTTTACCTTTTCTCTTGTTTCCATTTTAATAAATCGATAACAATTAACGTCGGTATGATGAACGAAACTAAATTACACTATTCCATTTATTCATTCGAAGATTTCGAGACAATTAACGCTGACATGATTCTAGATGTTAGTAAATAATATTTGAAGTATAAAGACCATAACGCCTTGAACTACAATCGTCACAAAATTTATAGTCAGCGTGGGTGAGATTCCAGGAAAACGTATTTCCAACATATCGCCGTTTCCACGAAAATCTCTAAACTAGGCCATTCGCAAAATATTCTCTATTCTGTTTGCTCGCAAATACTCAAAGCGCGATTTGGAACTTTGCGAATATCTGAAGTAATTCATCCAGTAAATTTCATATAATCAACTTGGTGTGTTCCAAAATTTATTATTCCTATCTGCTCATTTGACGACTTTTCATTAATCTAACCCAAACATGAGTTAAAGTTTTCTATAGAATACAAGTAATTCTATAAAAATGACAGATTACTCTTAGGTATGTTATTCATTGCTTGAAAGGTTAACAGTGTTAGTCTTTTTTCTAAAACGACCTTATAATTCATGAGATTATATGTATACGAAAATATTATCAATAAACTTTGCAATTTAATAAACTAACTTTAATTTTTTTCTTATTTAGGTCGGCCGCTTACAGGGGGAATTGAGGACATCAACAACTAAGGTTATTAGCCCTATACATTTACAAACATCCATATCCGGAAGTAGTTTACACTACCTCACACTACCCAGTTGGGATTCTAATTCGAGAGCGCGAAAGTGCAGCTTAGTAGCATACGAGTACATCCATTACACCACGAGTGATCACAATTATTCCAAAATATTTTCCCTCAATTTCTACACATTTATGTATTCGATAGAATCCACTTCGGGGGTTGGAAATTGAGCATTCCAATTTTACCGGAGAAGTAGAAAGAAGTTACACAGTGCCAGGTCGGCACTATATTGCTACATTTCAACAGGATTGGGGTCACTAGGAAAAATGAATAGCTCTGATTTCAGTTTTTAGAGTTGGTTTGCACCATTGCACTTGGTGTGGATCCACCAACAATAATTTATTTTATAGTTAAATAATCGTGTAACTTATTTGCTATTCTAGTCAAACCCACTTAAATTCGTCCCGAAGAACATTACAATAAAATACCATCTAGCGATATTTGATTGAAATAATTTATCACTAAATATACCTTTTTTTCGCTGTATACACAGGACCAACAATAAAGGAACTACAAAAGTTAAACAATGTTAAGATATCTTACAATAATGTTTAATTGTTCACAACTAGTGAAACACCTAAAAGTTTCATCTCCTTTGGATAGTTCAGATCAGTAATTTTTAGCGCTTACACGCGTGATCACACCCCTTTCACATTACAAAGACAAACCATAGTCTACATCAAACACCACGATTACACCCACATGGCCATTGATTTTTAGGACAAGCAGTGTCTCTACGGCATCGTTATTTTTTCCCCGCCTCCAACACAGGATTGATTAAATTCGATATCGAAATAATTTAAGATCAAAGATTCAAAACACAAAAAGAATGTCCTCCTTTGTAGCATGCATGGTACAGTGCTAGAAATCATTGTTGAATATTAAGAGTGGACCCAGTATTGAGCCTTGAGGTACCCCTGAACGTATCGCTTGGAAAGTTGATGTTTTATCATTGAGTACTCCTTGGTATCTGTTGCTCAAATATAACGAGCTTAAATTACAGCGTATTATATCAAAGTTATAAATTTCACCTGAATTTCATGTGACGCGCAATCGAATAGTTGCGCTATATCTAAAAATACCTTAGCAAACAAATCTGAAGTGCCGTGGTTTTTACGATAAGCAAATTGTTGTTTGAACAATATGTTTTCAAACATTTTTATCAGTTTCTATAGAAACGCCGATAAATTTTGATTATTTTATGGAATGGGAAGACGATTGCTGCTGTAAGCTTATCTTGGGAAACTACCCTTTGCAAGGACGCCTAGGAACACATAAAAAATACAGTAACGAAAGGAGATCGTTTATTTCCATAAATGTCATTATAAATTTTGAGCATTAAATAGAAAAGGAAGATGAAAAATTTAATTTGAACGTCATTGCAATTTTCATGAAATTTTGCTTACACCTATCAAATAACTCAAATGTTGAATTGGTTTTCTAACAAAAAGGTCAATCATTTGAAACTCTTCCTTTACGTTTTTGACAATATCCGAATATAGTACGATCAGGAAAAAGGAAGTTTATGAATATTTCAAACGGAAGGCACTTTTATTTTAGGTTTAGGCTGTAATAAATTACCCTATATGTTGTTAATGTGTTCATGAAAAACAGAGAACACCACCTACCTAAAAGTGATAGTACCTCTATAGATTTTACACCGCGTGTTACACATGCGTCGACCCCTATCTGGGTTTAATGAATGAATGGGAAGGTCAAAAGCTTATCAATGGATCGCAACAACAAAAATATGGGATATTAAGAATAAATTGAACAGAAACAGAAACGGGATGAAAGCAAATTTAATGTGATACTACTGCACTGAAGGGTAGATCTGTCAATTTAGTAAGAAAAAGAACAGAACGAAGCCAGACAGTACAGATGAAGTCCCACCCTCTTTCTATTGATTTTTGTTAGCAAGAGATGTTTCATTATTCTAAGGTATAGAATGAAAAAAGACAAATAATGTAAATAAACGTAGGTGTCAAGTTTACGCATACTAATGTGTTTTCATTCATAACTCAATTTCATTCACAATTGCTTTATTGAATCTTCGTAATCTGTTTATTAAATAACTACATATTAACAAAAACATATTGATTTACATTATAATTTGTTAATCTTTAATTAAAAGAAGTAACGTCGTTTTATTTTCAAGTAATGAGTTAAATATGGACCAGATAATACAACATTTTAAAACGTTGCGTTGCTACATTATACCTGTTTCGTCCTTTATCAAACCAGCAGATTAAGAAACACTAATTAAAAGATAAATTAAAATATATGTACTTAGTTAAATGCTTCTATACTTTTGTAATTTAATTTTTATAACGCAATTTATTCTATCTAACGAGCCCTATTAAAAGTTCAACACAACATATATCTTTTATTCTAGGTCAAGGGATTTCTATTTCAGTATACATCAACCCCCTTTATTGCCCCTTAGAGGGTGATAACTCCCACGGCTTTTACTGTTGCTCCTATAAAGTCCGCCGAGACGCTTTGTGACGTCAGATTGTTGGTTGCGTTTGCGTCAGCAGCGTCGTTGCTTGCGTCAAAGCGTCCTGTTACCATGGTAACTTGCGAGTGTTCAATTTATGAATGGAATATCTAAAGCGAGTATCCTCGGCACTGGCAATGACAAAGAGTACATAATGCTGCATGGGAAAGTGACACATTATAAACACGAAGCGAAGAATCAATATACGTTATTACGGTAGGTTCATTTCATTACTTACTACACAGTATTTACTCAAAGTCACATGCAAATAGGAAGAACATTAGGTACCTATCGATTATTATTTTAGTGAACACAGAAATTAATCTGCAATTTAAATTGTTATATTTATTATTATTTGTTGTATTTGCTAACCATGTGGTCCACCCACATTTGAAGTGGCATAATTCATAGTTGAACCTTTCATCTATTGTAAAAGAAAAGGTATTGGTTTAATCCTGCAGATAAATAATTAATTATACGAAAAATGTGGGTTTCATTGAAATCGGTACGTTTCTTACATAAATACCACGCAGAGGTAAATACGAAGTTCAAGTCAGAGAAATGGAGATGAGCATAAGTAGTATTTTCTTTACAAAATAAACATAACAAACTTTCATCATAATAACAAAGTCGTTCGTCTATCTGCCGGTCGTTCTGTCTAGCGATATCGGTCCATTTTATTCGTATGACGTAAATTGTATAACCACCCTTTCCCATTTGTTCGTGTGTTTGTCCGGAAAACTCCTCATAAAGCAGGGAAAGTTTGGTTTCGGTATTACTTTTGAAAAGCATTGTACAGTAGAACCTCGCTAATCCGTCCACTACGGGACCGGGAGCATGGTCGGAACGCAAAAAAGGTCGGATTATCAGAGGAACACTGTTATTGACCCGAACATCACAATACAGTACAGTGAAAGTTTGAGAACTGTACATACCTTATGCTGATTTGCTCTCAACTGTTTAAAACATGAGAAATCATACGGTAAAAAATGTTCTGTTCTTAAGTAGGACGAAAAAAGTGTATAATGTTCTTTTGCTTAGCAGACGACAACCTTGATTTTGCCGCGATATTCTGCCATTGAGATGGTCGGACTAAGCGGGGAATCGGACCATCCGAGGTCGGATTAACGAGGTTCTACTGTATTTAATATAACTAAATGGTAGGTACCTAATCGTAAACTTATTGAGAAATAGTCAATGTGACTGTGCGGAAACAATAAGAAAACTTCTCCAGGAAAAGTGACATTTCCCCCTGCACTTTGACTATGACCTACATCGATTTGTAACTGGAAAGAGCCGCGGTTTCGGCTTTTTCACAACTTCCGGCTACACCGCGAGTGAACACCCCCCTTTGATAATAAAATATCTGTTTTCATTCAATTTTTAAAATCGAAACTAAACAACGCAGCTTTTTTTCAGGTAAAGGAACGATCTGTTAATAACGTCGGTTTTGCGAACTTTTAACACATCTCTTTGGCATGTCGAAATAAATATGGCAAAAATGTCTACGAACCCGAACTTATTTATTACTTGAGCTATTATTTACCAAACACAATGAAATCCGCATAAAGGTAGGTTTTCACTGAGTATTGCTGTATAAGTATAATCAATCAATCACATGTGATTATTACAATTATAATTCAGTAGTTTACGCAGTATCTACTTTCAATTATTAATTAATTAATTAATTAATAATTAATTAATTTAATCCATTGCACTCATCTAACCAGGAGGTAATATGGTTAATTTATTATTTTAGTTTAACTTAATGAATGAATTTGACTTGTACATGTACATACATACCCTCTCTTAACATGGAAGAACTTGGTTCACTTCGTTACCTTGCTTTTTTCGGGCCGTTCAAATTTCAAAGAGTCTTGATGTTTTGATTGTTGGTTCGTTCGACATCAACTTTTTAAGGAGGTAAACAGAATCAACAATATTAATTAGTCTTTGAGCACCTTTTTGTGCCGTCTTAACTAACCTGGTTTAACCGAGTTTCTTTTTCTCTCATATGGACTAGCTCGTAATTATCTTCGTTTAGTAACACTTTACTTTTCTTGAAGACTTCAATTAAAAAGGATCTCATAATTTACAACTAATTTTTCAATTAAATTAATGTTGGTTTGTCACATTTGAATGCATTTTATGAATTCAAAACTCATTATAGTTATTTATGTATCAAGGGAATTATAAGGGTCTTAATTACCGAGGGTAAAGTTTGCGTCCCGAGGGCCTTGCGCCCGAGGGACAGCAATTACCCGAGGTAATTGAGACCTATTAATTCCCGTGATACATAGATAATTTTATTTCTGACCGAGTTTAATAAAATTTGTTCATTTCCGGTATATTTGATTCAGGTATCGTCGATTGCAGTTTTGGTTGTTGCTAGGTTACTGGTTCATAAAAGAGCCGTAGAGGGAATTATAGCGTCTTTATATCCCAAGGGAGTTATGACACTCTTTATTGGTATCGTAACTATGACAATATAAGCTTATAATGTCACTGTCAGAAATAAAATATTAAACAAACGCTATCATAACGTATCCTTTTGTAAAAAAGTGTTATTTATAAACTAAAATTACACTGGTGATTGATTTTCAGTAGCGGTGTCCGTCATCTTGACATGTGACGTCAATAAATACGGTATGACCCGCGTCAATAACCAAAATGAATGTTTCCATGCATTAATCAATTGGACTGATAGGGAAGACTACAAATTAATGCACACCTTCCTCATGTCGTTTATGCGGGATGCTTCACTTGACTCGACTCCGTAGGCTTTTACTTCATCATAAACCTCCTTCCATTCATGTGTTTCCTACAATTGAAAAAGGGAAAACTCGCAGGGAGCGAGATCTAGTGAGTATAAAAGTTGAACAAGACAGACAAGGACGTTGAGTTTCGGAATTGAATAACTTAAATCTTTCACTCAACGGTTTCAGGTTGTCGATCGCTTGCAGTAAGGCATTTGAAGTGGAAAACGATCGAATCTCTCCAACTCCTTTCATTCTTGAATTGTAGCTGGCGTGCATTAGTTTTGATCGTTTTAATTTACTTGATTGAATTTGCAAGGATATGTGGCCTTGGATATACCCAAATTTGTTGCATAGGAAAACATCCCCCTCACAATCACGGACTTTAAATTAAATCGCGGGCAAGTGATTTTTGTGCTTGTGCGATAACTTTCTAGGCAACAGGTTTTCATGTAAGTTTTTTATTTAATCGACTAAATGAATAGTTCTATACTTTTCAGCTTTTCTGCAAACACATACAAGTAGGTAATACTCTCACTGAGTTTTGCTTTATTTTGTTAAGAGTTAATTTACAACAAATTTTTCAATTAAATTAATATTGGTTTGTCACATTTGAATGCATTTTATGAATCACAACTATTGCTAACAAATAGATAAGAAAATATAATAAGAAGGAAATAAGGGCTAATTTGTTGTAGAAATTCATTTCCACCTCCTAAGTATTACAAAAATAGAACTTTCAATGCCTAAGAAAGGGTACAATCGTGAATTTATAACAATTATTTTCTTCTCTTCTTCTTCTTCTATTATAGGTTGTAATCCTATACTTCTTCGGTTCTCAATCTTCTTGGAATCTTCCATATTTGAAGTCGCCTTCCTCTTGACCGTGTAGCTTGCGGGCTGTCATGCATACTTTTACGAGTCGTTCTTCTGCCATTTTTGTCACTTGGTTTCTCCCCTCCTTTTCGACTCAAATTCACAATATCTTCCACATTGAATTGTTCTGTGATTGTATTGCTACTTATTCTGACTATAAGTCTATTGTTTGTTATCATTCTTAATATCTCCATCTGATTTTCTCGTAATATTTATTATGTCTCTTTTGAATCGGATCTTATTTCAATGTTGTATGTCAGGTTTGGGGTTTTATACTTGTGTTACCTATATGTTCTTGATTTTCCCTCGATGTTCATATTTTAGCTGCGTTATTCGCTCGTATTTTTATTTCTCTTAATACGACTCTGTAACTCGTAACTTAAAAACAAATTGTAGTCGAATTGCATTGGTGTGTTTTCCATCACTAGTTCACAACGTAGAGGTTGTTCTGCGAATGTTATGCATTTAGTTCTATCGATACTTATTATAATATTATAAGTCTATTCTACTCTAGGTAGGTAGGTTATTACCCAGCCAACACCGATTGAAACTGTTACAGTCACAGAATGGAAACAAATTAATTGATTTTTTAAATTGAAAATTATTTAAACCTATTTCGTTACGAAGAGAATTAATATATAACATTTGATTTTGTTTCATTATTTTGCAATCATTCTTGAGATTGGTAGAATGTTTCGCAACTGTATCACAATAGTACAATCATTCTTGAAAAACAGTTACGGTGCATTAAATTTAAAGCGCGATCAAATTGCTTGGCATAATTGAAACAAAACGGAACCTTTGGATTCGTTATTGGTTCAGTATAATGGAATAGAAGATGATTGGTTTCGAAATGACACGGATATAGCGATTCTAAAAATTCAAATACAAACAAGTTTGTTTTGGTTAATGTGTTGAGAAACATTTTTGTTCCCAAAATTCGATTATAAATTGCATGGTAGATACTAATCAATAATACAGCTACAGTGACCACCAACGGCAACGACCGTAATGTATCGTGTTTAGGTAGGAGGGGAAGGTAAGTGGTAAAGGACTATCATATATCATTCAGCATTTCAGATTTCAGCAGTTTATACCTAATTATAATTATGCTTCTTTTATTCCGTACCTACGTTTGAGATGAGACATAATTTTTAATTTTAACATAAAATTTTGTGGAAACGTTGTAACAGTCGATGTTGGGTAAGTAAATTGCTACTTATTTAGGTACATTTTAACCTGAAATAATTTTCTTTAAGTTAAACTGAAATAAGTATTATATTTTATTTCATGTTATTTTCTGCATTTATATTTATTTTAAAGTAATGTCCCTTATTGAATATTTTTTTCTGACAGATATTCAAATAGAAGAGATCCCAGTGGTAATTATACCATCAAATACAGAGTATGCGGATGATGTTACTCAAATTCACACCAATTCGAGAACTAATACCATTTCAACAAATGAAACATTGAACATTGAAAAGAAATTAAACATTTTACCAACACACAATGAAGTTCCAGTGCTATTAAAATTGGAACTCTCATTGAAAATCAATGACGACTTTAGAAGAGTTTGAAGATAAATTATAGATGAACGTCAGAGTGTTGCTCTAGTAAGTGTGTTGCTGAAGATAAAAATAATATCACGTTCCTTATAGTTTCACTTCTTAAGGCGTACCTCAGGATCGTATGAAAGAACAATAATTTTTAAAATGTTGTCAACAGTTTTGGAGAATGAACTGGCAACCATTTGCTCATGAAAATCGTAGAACTTGAAATTAATAACAGTTATGTTAGGTAAGACTGATCTTTTTAGTACATTTATTATTTAATTAGGACTTGAGTACTGTTTAGACACACTACGGGATTCCTACCCAAATTTGAAAATAAATGTAGTGGAGCAAGCAGGGATAATAGATGGGTTCAGGTCAGCACAACGTCAACAGCGACTCACCAATAAAACAGAATAATGTTAATTTTTATCTTTCTAGAGTAGGTAGTATGATTTTGTTTTTTATATTGTACTTATTATTAAAATATTCCTAGAAAACATCTGAATTATTTTTTAACTAATCATTTCAATTTTGTTTTGCATCTATATAAATGAAACAATATTGTTCCATTCATATTTGAAGAATCAATTCATAAGCAATCCAGGAGTGATACATTTTAATCATTAAACAAATCCTTACTGAAAAAGTATCATTTACTTTTCAATAGATCGTCGATAGTGTGTTTCGAAATATAAGTGAGAGTAACGATTTGTTATTGTTTCAATATTCAGTTGTCAAGCAGAGCTGGACTTATAGCACTCTTGTCACACCCTGGTAGTGAAACTGAATCACTGTTGAGCTTGTTTGTTTCAGTTATGTATTGATAGAAAGTTGCAACTGTGTTAGCTGGGTACCTAGTAGGCAGTAGATTGTTACCTATTATAGTAGAATACAATGTAATTAATGATAATATGTAATTAGCTTTAAATATAATTAACAGAATAATACATATAAAACCGCGCTCGAATTGGGGGGGGGGGGCATACCCTCACCTTTTTTAAATTACACAAGCGTACCGCGACTTTCGAGGAACGCTGGAAAAGACTAAATAGCTTTGTTGTGTCGCAGTTTATCGCAGGCTGTAGTGTCTGCGTCTCCTACACTTAGTGAAAGAATTTTCAGGAATTAATCGATCCACATTGTCAATAGGTAATCATTTCATTTACGGTGGTTGACGTATGCAGAATGTGTAACGTTTGTTATACGTTCTCTTTTGTGATTTTTAAAAACTTTTCGTTCCCTTTCGCAACACATACTTGCTTGACAGTCAACAATTGTATCTAGCAAATGAATCTGGAGCAAGGTGATTGCTACAAACATTTCAAGAACAGCAAATTGTTTAATATGAGAGAAACTCGGACGGTTCGGGGCAACTAAAAATTAGAACAATCATTATTCTTATCATGAGTTTAGTATTATTCATATTTAGTACTGCATTACTTTCACACAGTCACCAACCCTAGAAAATGTAAAATTCTAATTAAAATTAATACGTATAAGTCCTTATTTGGGGGCCATGGTACATTATTTTTATATCTAACTTGCAGTGTTGAAATTTTGAATCCCTATTCCTCGTGTAGAAATACATAGAGAGAAAATTAATTATCTGTTAAAGTTGGTCGATATTCATGGAATTTAGTATTTGACGGCATTTCACCGGTAACACCCAGTAATAGAGAAGCTTCTGTAACTAATTTATTGTCTGTAGATTACATCAAATTTTACTGAAGTGATTACACTCCTACACACACTTCCTTATTAGGTACATAAATACTACGTTTCCCTTAATCGTGTTTTAAAATTTAAAAACACACTTTGAACAGACGTTTCACTCGACTTACTTAATTGCCTCATTTAAAAAAGACTTTACAGTTTACACACTAATTGTGTGAATGCTTCTTTTGCGTAAATATAAAATTTCATTTAATTTTTTAGACGAAGACTGATGACAACTAAAAATTTGCAAGTAATTTGTCCTTGTCATTGCAAAAATATGGAAAACTGCAAAGCGTTCGAAGATGAGTGAATGCGATATTCACAAATTTACATCATTCTTAATTTATGTTTCGTGTTAAAAATATCACCATTCAACATACTTATTTTGGTGCTCGTAGACATTATGAGAAATAGAAAAATGTCAATTTGCTACAAATCTCATTTGTATATGGCACAACCAGTTTTACTATCTCAAAACATGAATGTGTTATTAAACCTCTTATTAAGGTGAACTGTCCTAGAAAGTTGGATATTTCGGAATATTTAATTACATATCAGTTAAAGCTGTTGCTTTGCGAAATGGACGTTTGCATTTAAGAAAGGACATAAAAAGTATTTTTTGTCCTGTCTTGATTTGTTTCCAAATAATGCTCATGCTGTCTCTGTCTATTAAACGGCATATGGGTGAGTTGAGCGCCAAATTTAAGATCGACCGGGTTATTTATAACAATTCTAACTACAAACTGCTTTCACGGGTAAAAGTATAAGTACCTGAATTTATAATATAACTTATTAGCGGTCGTTGTTCTGTGTAGACAAAAATAAGATCCTCTTTTTTGGGGGTTTGGGTGAAGACATTGCAACTTACTTGAATGAGGTGGCGCAATTCATTCGTTAAAATTTTCTGCTTCACTTAAAAGTGAGGAGGAATGTTGGTCATATTTATCAGAATTATGAACTGGAATATTCTAACAATTTACTAACAAGTTAAATGACTAATTCTCTGGTTTATGCAAACAAATCATTCTAAATGGTTTCAACAAATACTTTACTACTATAATACGGGAAACTCTGAAAAATTTTGGGTGACGGCACATCAACGCCCTCTAATAGCGGTAGGAGTTGATAACTAAACCGTTCTTGCTAGTGTTTACATTAGTGTCTGACGGTTTTGGGTCTTTAAATCGATGTTATACTTTGAAATGAGTTAAAACGCGAGAATCGCATGTACCCCCGTTTATCTATAATAACGTAACGTGTTTGAATTTGCCATAATGTGCTTGTTAGTTATCACCTCAAGCCAATAGATGGCGCTCCAATCGCTGTCGCCCTGAAATACTATGCTAAACACAGAAGTTTCCCGTATTATAGTAGTAAAGTATTTGGTTTCAAGAAATTGGAAATGTAACTCTCCAAAATTACTATAAAGGAAAACTACCCCAATATGTCTAAAACAATAAGTCCAGTGGTAACGCCTTTCTCTGTGCCTCTTGCGAACCATCGCTGATCAACAAAATCATTTTTGTCCTTTTCTAACTTATGTAGATAACATTTTGGAAATGTCTATTTGTATCTGCAATTAACAATGATGAGGCTGTAAGTCATTGCAATTAGTGAAGTAATAAATTATAGGTGGACGTGTTATGTATTTTTGGGTTTATGCGCATAACTTTGTTGCTTGATTCAGTGATTTTTTATTTAATTAACCAATTAAAACTTTATAATGATAATATTTTACATATAATTAATATAATTAATTAATTAATAATTAATAATAATTAATATATAATTAATTTTTCTATAGTTACGTTGTGGAACTCCATAAGTAATTTTTGATGAGAATTAATATGTATACCGAAGGTTTCCTTAACGTGGTATTTTGGCAACCCTTGCTTCATTTTAATCGCCTAGACCAAAAACAGAATAGATTATGTATATTTCAAACGTTAATATACTTCGTTGAAAAGAGACTATAAATTGGTAGAAATGGTGATATCAGGATGTGGTACATAATGCGTATTAAATGATTATTTTCAATTAATTAAATACGAAATAAAGTTATTTTTACGAGGACCAAATTTAATAATTCTCTATCAAATACAGTCCCTTGTTAATATAGGTACCTACCTTTATTTTGTCCTATTTTGCTTTTCAATTAATTATTAAAGAATTTAGAAGAATAATTTAAGAAACAAATGAATAGAGTGAACGTACGACCACAGATGTACATATACTATGTACATCTGTGGTACGACGTAGGTACCTTTCAAACTTTGAACACAAGAATTACAACAATCGTTATTGGAAAATTACACAACTAATACAATCGTCATGCAATAAGTAACGAAACAAATCGCTGATTCGCTGTAGGCCAAAAATTGTTTAATTATAATATTGATTAAACAACCGATTCCTGAGCTACCGCGATTTGTCTCGTTACTTATTGAATGACCCTCGTACAGAAAACATACAAAAAGCACCAGAAATGCAAAATATTTAGCGATGGACACGAAATTAGAAGGAAAGTTTATATTATAAAAATTAAGCGATGCCCATTGTTCGGTTTCCTTTAGGTTCTACGACTGCGACATCTTCATATGGGAAGAAACTAACATTTTTACGGAGATGGTCGTATTGAAGAATTGCATCA
Organism: Pyrocoelia pectoralis; assembly: GCA_036250285.1. Classification (NCBI taxonomy): domain Eukaryota; kingdom Metazoa; phylum Arthropoda; class Insecta; order Coleoptera; family Lampyridae; genus Pyrocoelia; species Pyrocoelia pectoralis. Next base: position 17,926,070 of record CM070074.1, read on the forward strand.
TAGTATGGAAGCGCGTTAGGTTTAAAAATAAACATTTAAGTGGAATTACTTGTATTTAATTTATTACTACAATTAATTTACTTATAGCAAATGTACAAATGGTCACCACAGATCGCACGCAATAATTTCAGTTGCCAATACATGCAATTTATAAGTATATAAGTTGTTTATCAGCTTAATTATCACTTAGCGATAAAGCTCAATCCAAGATTTTACATGGGGTTGTGGGGGAAAACATGTTCTCTTTTTCTGGCGAAGCAAAATCTGGTAGTATTGGTTGAAAATAATTGGAAAATTCTTCATTTGTTGAAAACCTCCCTTGAGGGTTTGTTATTACGATGTCTAAGCACAGTCAGAAGGTTATAATTCTGCACCTGTAGTACATTAGTTAAAAAGAATTAAGAATTTTCGTGTTAAATTTTATCCTTCTTTGGGCAATTTGGGGATTGTCCGAGATATTCGCTCTTCCACGCTTTTAAACCTATACACACAATTGTGCGATAGTGGAAAGTTTTACTATGTAAAGAACAAAATTGAAAAAACTGATAGATCTTGGGTCTATGAATGCTATCAGTATAGAAAATTTCTTTGGATAGCAATACAACCTTTTTTTAATGGGATAAGTACTTACAGTAGAACGCCGATTATCCGAACGCCGATTAACCGAATCGCCAATTATCCGAATCGGTCCTAAGCGTAATATAAAAAATTAAAACCAAGTACATATGTACGTACATATGTAATTTTTGTTTTGTTTTGTTGTAACAAGTTGGAACTCGTTGGAGTCCAGATATATTTCAATTGTTATGGTTGAAAGCTAGAGGCAAGACACTACATTATGTACATGTTTTGACGATTTGTTTTGCGTCGCGCCGCTTTTGAACTCAGTAACATTGAATTACTGTCAGTGATCTCCTCCCTCTCTCATTGTGCGGATCGCTGTTTTAAACGGTTATATGATGACAGTTCGTTTTTCTTTATTACCAGTCTATGTCCGATTATCCGAATTTTCGATTATCCGAATCGACCCCGGTCCCAATTGATTCGGATAATCGGCGTTCTACTGTATTAACAAAGTTTGATCCATTAAGACGTAACCATATCAAACAATGAAACTGCGAACAAAGTGTTATACAAGTAATACTTACATATAATAGGAAGACAATAACAGTATTTACCAGGTGATGCTTCTAGAAGCGGTCTCCATGTTGCTGCCGCTCCCTAAGAGCATTCTGGTAAGTGAAAGGAAGTTCCTCGTTTATTGCTACTCTCGCTCTGCTGATGAGCTTGAATCTTTTGTTACAGCCATTTGAGGTGGTCGACATATTGATTGAAGGAGTTCATGAGTGCTTCCCAGTGTCAGTTGTGACCGTTGCATATAAAGGATAATTCGATAATTTAACATATTTCTTATTTGACCTATTGGGATACTCCCCTAAAGTGATTACATTTCTAATAACTCTATGTTCCCTAACTAATTAAATTCATCAGTAAATCTCTTTTGTTTTGAACATTAATTTGCGTATCTTCCACCTACCTAATTGTTTTGTGTTGATATTTCGTATCTAGCATAAACTTGTATCCATAGGAATAGTGGGGAAGAGTGAAGCCACCTCAAATGAAGCTAACAGTTCACTTTTTTAACTTTTTCAATAAATTGGTTGTTGATACGAAAGATTGTTGCATTTCTCGCTCATCTATTTATTAATTGCGTAAGTTGGAGAATTTATGCCAGACACAATGAGTCGCATAGCATTTTCCGGTTTTATAGATCATTGGAACTGGAAGACAATAAAGCAGAATTAGATATCTACCGTTAGTTGTAGATTACGTGCATCTTTTTACGCTCTACATTTTAATAAAACCGTCTTAGTTTGTGTAATCATTTTATTAGTTAGTTATTACCGAATATGAACCTTTATCTAACATGTCTTTGTCTAAAATGATCACTTTATTGCTTTTACATAACAACAATCTTTCTTCCTCCAGTTTCTAATAATTTGTAGATCGTCTTTCTTGGAAGGTAATTTTGGCTCTCTATGGACATTTTTCCGAAATTTGAATTTTGTAGACTTGCCGAATATATTTTTTAATATTGTCATCCATTGTTCTATTTGCACTAAGTATAATTTTGTCCATAAATTGAAAGTTCCAAACATTTATTTAACAAATCTATTTCTTTTTTGTTAAGAACTTGGAAAAATTGATTAATTTATTACTACATAAACACTTTTCAACATTTCTACGTTTCTGCAAAGTATCGATTTTATTACGTAATTGTCACAAACATTTTTTTGGGCCACACGCTTAACAAAAACTTTATGCAACATGACCAGACCATCGTCCACATTATGCAAGAAAGTCGCTCAGTCCTCGAACTCTCAGTCTTTAATTTTAAATGTAAATCGTACAATTCTAATCCTCAATCTAAACATTAATAAAATTTGTATAATGTCCAAATTTTCAACAGCCTTCTAGAAATTCAATATGAGTACGTAACGAAAATAATTTAGTTGAAAGTTTAAAATCTCTGTTGCAAAAAGTTAACTTGAAAGCTCTCGGAACAGGAAGAACTGGGACCCTTTTGTGGCCCTTAAACACTACACAATGGAAACTCCAAAGACCACAATAACAACTTATTATATCGAACGCGTTTCGACAGAAAAGCTGTCATCATCAGCGAACAGCTAAATGCAAATTACAATAGTGAGCTATTTATATTAAGGAGGGGTTCAATTATTGTCCTAAGTAACTAAAATTTCATAATCACACTCCCATATAAACGCCATGTTAAAATTGGACTTTGGCATGCATTTCTGGACAACTCGCTCTGACCATAGTTTTGCTCCGATCATGGAGTTTTATGTCTCCAAATGACCCTAAGAACATGCTACGGCTCATATGCCTAGTTTTAGCAAAAAGTGTAATGTTTCAAGCTGTCTAGGATGTGTCAAAGTGACAGATACTGTTTTCTTGCGATATTTTGCGATTCTTTCAAAATTACAATAGAAATAGCATACCCCAATGCGATATCGATAGGGATAGGCATAACTGCCGTGAGGGTTCATTGGGGTCATTTTCAGATATAAAAGTCAACAATCCGACCAATACAGTGGTCACAGCGAGTTTTCCAAAAAATGAAGTCCGAGTATTTTCCAATGGCGAGTGAACTTTTGGCGTACTAACACGAAAAATTGTCGTTCCATCACAACTCTTTACTTCAGGCTAAGTTTCCTCGTAGATTGCTCTCATTATTCGAAAATTTCGGAATTCATCAAACAAATTCGTGGAGATTTCTTCAGTGGAATGGGCCAACGTAAACCAGGATCGGTGCGTGCAGGTGAAAGAAAGGTGCCTAAGAAGAAGAACACCAAACTGGGCAGACGTAAGAGAGCTTTGGAGGCCTTCAACGCGATAGAAATCAGGGTCAATATTGAATCGAAAAAAGTTCTTGAACCCCCCCTTAATTACAGTGAAAGTGACGTAACTATACTTATAATGGCAATGAGAAGAAATATAAATACATAAATGAAATGCAATTTCACATTAATATTGTAGTATTATAGCACAGAATAAAGACAATCGTCTTTATTCTGTGATTATAGCTGTACAGTTCAACAGGTACGCAGATGTTTGTTATTATGGACACTTCACTTTTTTTTAGATACTTACATAATATTTAATTTTAATCCTCTTTAATTTATTGATTATTTCGACATGCCCTTACATTTTTCAAATTTCAATAAACTGTCGTTTAAATCGCAATCGATGCTCTAAATCCCACTTCAAGGGGAGGACGTAAAATTAAAAAAAAATACTACACAGGGAATTATTACTATACACGCATAGTCACACATATTCACATAAAAATTTAATAGTGTACTGTTAATAGTGATGAGATCAATTGCTCACCAAGGGGTTATGTAGAATGAGAATTAAATTAAAACTCAAAACCTCCCCCGGCCCTTTACCTTGGAATTATTAACAATTAATTATTTTTGACGGCGAATCAATTTATTTAACACAATATGTTAATGTGATATAGTTATTACCTCTTTCCCTTCAGTTTAGATCTTATATAAGAAAACAAATTTTAAATATGTAGGTACTGATATTTTCACGTTGCTTTAGCATCTGTCGATCCTGAAACATTTCGCTTGATTCGCCGTCAAAAATAATTAATTGTTAATAATTACAAGGTAAAGGGGAGGTTTTGAGTTTTAATTTACTTCTTAGGGTTTATTTATACTGTTTATAACAGTTATAAACTTATAAGGGTTGATATTTAAACAAGAACGGTTTGTTACAAGGCGAACATGAATAACGCGAACAAATTTTAACATGACGGTGGAGAATTTGGAAGCCAATGTTACGTGTGGATAATAGAAAACCCTAATGATATTCAAAAGTAGTGAGGATGGATTATGGTCTCAAAGAGTTGTTATTATCATAATATAACTATTGAGGTTGCCTCAACGCTATGGTATTGTTTAAACAGCAGGAGATTCCTCTAAGGACCCGCAATATACTTGGGACTGCGTGAAGGAATACCAACATTTAAACATATGTAAAGTTTACAGAAGCGTTTTGAGACCTATGAGAGCACATCAGACCCGATACAAATTAATTGTTATCATTTTCAAATTAGGTTTTTTTAGTAATCGGTTGCCCGACATCGGCGTTTCGATTAAACAGAAATGAGACGGTTTTTGAAGTTCTTTTGCTCCCATGAGAAGATTCTGACTGACCCATTCACCTCATTAACACTCCCGAATGTTTTAGGTGCAGTTGCATAGTTGCATAGGACTGCAACGATATCAACCAACATACTTGTCGCACAAGCTTAGAATATTCTGTAATTCGTTCATACATTCATTGGAAGTGGTAATGTGGTATAACAAGTCTTTCAGCGTTGACTGAAAAGTTATATTCAGTTTCAGTTGAACGTTGAATACAGGAATTCGAAATCCGAAATGAATGAAATAGAAATGAATTTATTTACCTATTGATAATGTAGCAACTAAATCAAAGTGAACGAACAATTATTGAAATACGTGCCCTTTTTTTTTTAATTTTCCTTTTTGCTTCATTTGCTATGATTTCTGTTTATATGTTTAGAAGTTTTAGAACATTTTTGAATCTGTGAGAGTCTAAAGCTTTTCAGCAGATGTCGCCACCTTCCATACTTCGTTCAAGTTCCCCTACTCTTTATCAATCGGTCTTTTTCTTGAAACATGAGGTGCAACGATCCTGTTCTCTAAATTGCAAGGACAACAAATTTAAAGTATTTACAAATATGTACAATAAACAATCACGTCATTATTTACCATTTGCGGTTTTGCATCATAGAAATGTATATTTTTCAATTTAAAGTTGCATGTGTACTTACCTAAATATAAACTGTCGAAGGTCAATGGCATGAATATGTTTAAGGTTGTCAAAGGTTGTGAGTTCAGCGGTATTTTATGACTTAATAACAACTTTTAGAATATAATATTAAACCCTTTAAGAATTAATCGGCATTTTTTCTAAATTCTTAGCAGACAGCCTTATATTAGTTATTATACATGGACTAAATCATAATATGTAACAGCCTCTGCTTCTGTATAAGATGGTCTAATTATTATTGTCACTAGAAATTGAAAGAAATAAGGACGTCAAGTGTTGACTTTACAAGAGTAATTCAAAAATAATTTATATTTAATAAGTACATGTGATGAGCATGTCCATAGTATGTAAAATGACTTATTAACATGTTTAACTAAGTGTTTGTAGGTAAATTACCGGTTTAACATTCCTGAATGTAACAAGATCTTGGCATACGTGCAAATGAGCACAGTGAGTTATTTTTATCAATTTTAAAAGCTTGTATGCAATGTTTTTATTTTCAGTAGCTAAAAATAACTTGTAAAGGTGAGCAACAGCTGCATATTTTAAGTTCCTGAAAAATGTAGCGTAATTAATTTCAACATTAAATCGAAATAAGTGAAACAAATTTTATTTTATTGAATGTATTTTAGTAAATCTCCGCTAATAAATTGTAGTATGCCTTTCAAAGCGAAAAAAACTAAACCGTCCCTTTATACCTTCTACGAACGTAAATATAAGTACATAAATAACTAACTTTCTTATCACAGTAGTAAAGTATACATTACTATATAGAATAGGTATGTTTTGAAGACAGAAAAATATTTTTTACAATGCAAGATTTGAATAACATTTCTGAAAAATGGATAACTTTTTCTAAATTCTAAATTCCCTTCTATTCAAACGCTTCCTTGTTGATCTTCTCACAAGAAACGGATGTAATTTAGAGAAAGGTATTAATTGTAGAATATTACCACGGGGGGGGGGGGGGGGGGTCTACATTTCTTTTTTTGGTATTTTGTGTGTACATTTGTTACTGTTCACACACTTCTTTATTTATATTAATTTCTATTAATTATGTAACACATACTAGAAGTACAAGTACTATGTTGTCCTATAATTGGGTTCATTTGTAATCTCTTGGGCATTAAATGTTTATTATTGTACTTCGGTAGGTAGTTCGGTTCTTATCGATACTCACGCCAAGCAGTGGCGTAACTACATCCGTTAGCGCCTATTTGAACATCAAAAATTCAAAAAGAGTACATTACACCGGGAAAAAACCCATTAGACACTCAGACGCCGTGCACGTGTCAAGTCAAACCAAATGAAAAATGAGCTTACCTTACCTCCTTGTTACTTGCGATGAAATTATGATTATGAGGTATTTCCAAGAAACTTTCAATAATTCCGTAACCGTAATCCGTACTTTTTGAATAGGTACACAATTCATCAGTTTTATTGAGAACTGAGAAAGCGTTGCGGCGCCTATCTGCCCCTGGCGCCGGGGTGCGATTGCACCCCTTGCACCCATAGTAGTTACGCCACTGACGCCAAGCCTGGATCGGAATCAAGTAACGATTAGTTCTAGTAATACATATAGGTACCTATATAAAATAAATTTAAAGTAGCTATAAAAAAACATAACATGTGTTTTGAAATAGTATTATGTTTATTGTGTAAATGTTTGTTGTTTAACTCGGTGCATAGGTTGCACTCGAGTGGGTAATGTGTTGTTTGTGTTTTGTGCTAATTGGGAATGTATTGTGTGTTATTATTATTATTATTATAGCGGAGAAAAAATCGCAAAACTGGCAGTTATTACAGCTTATTTAGCTATAGCTTATTCATAAAATTAATTGCTACTAAATGGTAACAAATAGATGAATAAAAGAAACAAAAACTGACTTAGATTTTATTCAAATTTTAATCATTAGCTTGTTTCATCAAAGGAGGAATTTGCTCGAAATTTTCAAAAAAATGCATCAATTTCCATACAATTTGTATGGAAGCCGGCATATAGGTACATACACAGAAAAGTACTTCATTAAATTTTCCAGCGTTCTGAAATCTTTGAAGATTTATAGATATTGAAAAGTATTTAACGCCATTTAAGAAAAAATTAATTGAAATTTAAAATAATTACTTAATTGAATATTCAAATACTTAATACACTTAAAAGTATCAAAATTAGGTAATTACAAAACATTCAGTGGTTCACTAACTTATCACATACTGATCTATTATAAGTTATAAGTGTAGTCTAGAAGAAATCATATTCTTTCTAATAAAGTAGCATGCAAAATGTTATACCTACGGTATACTTTCTCCAAAAACTGAAAAACGTGGCCCTTTTCATTAGTTGCATGACAATTTATTTATAACCAAATCTCTATCCGTTACTGTTTACGAGATCATCATGATTAAAACGAACGTTTGGACATACTGTATATTGCATTGTTGTCTAAGATCCCTATTTTTCTGCCTATGTGTTTTTCTGGAAATTTCTTAAATCTACATTATTTGTAGGATTATTTAGTGATTTGTATCTATAGTTTGCATGTAAATGACCTTTTGCTTTTTCGATGGTAAGTACAATCTGTTAAAATTGTTTTTTCACTACAGCATAGGATTATTCATTACTAGTTAATAATGAACAAATACACATTTTTTTATAAATCTGTTACATTAGAAACTATGACCAATGACAAGGCAGCACAAAACTACAATAAATGAATTAACTTCTATTTCACAGTTGTAGTACGCCTACTATACAGGTTTCTATAAAAGAACTCCGGGGTTTTGAGGCGTAATATTTTAATGAAGAAAAAACGTATATAAATGTTTTATACATTATTGGAAAGGTTAAATTTTCAAGTTTTTTTTACATATTAATACAGTTCAATATGAGCCCCGTTAGTGGCACGGCACACATCGTAACGGTATTCAATCTCTTCCCATGTCCTGGCCAGCATATCTGGGGGGACGGTTGCCACGCAATTATTCGTTCCCTGAGATGGCCAACATCACGGATTTTCTTCCCATACACAAGATTCCTGATATGCCCCAAGAAGAAAAAGTCCAACAGTCATGTCAGGGCTCCTTGGAGGCCATGGAATAGGTCCTTCTCGTTATTTCAAGATCAACGCTCCGCTGCGCTGCCAACTGTTGATGAAAACATTCCCAATTGGTATGAGTAAAACTTGATGAGCTATTCGTTTCGGAGATATTAATTACATTTCTGCATCTTCTACAGTTATTAATATATGAATTTTTTAAACCCCGGAGTTCTTTTATAGAAACCCTGTATTTTAAGATTTAAAAATGCTTATTTTAAATGAAAATTTATAAATAAATTAATATATTAGTGTAAATAAATACCTAGTAGTTAAAAAAATAGTAATAGGTACACCACGGTAGAGAAGACCATTGTTGACCTCCCGCCTTATTTCTGGCGGTCGATCAATAATCATAGTCTTCTCTACCTTAGTGTATAATATACTATTGCTTGTCAGCCTTTGTAGGCCTGGTCATTTTCGGCTAGGGCTTACAATACCGGAAGAAGTTTTGAATACCGGTTTTCGGTATTCAATCAAGTGAATCCCGGGATCCCGGTATTGATATCGATATTTACTTTTTTTACTGCTGAAACTATAAAAGAAAAATAAAAAACGCATAGCTTAGAAATTCAAAGTTCAAAATTCCAAATTCAAAGTATTCAAGTTATTCAAAGATGTAAATATAAAATGTAAATTAAATAAATCCACATAAATTTCAAAAATTTCGTATTCAAAATAGAAATTTGAAATAAAAAATTGAAATTCAAAATATGAATGCTAATGAATCCTAAATTGTAATTTTAAAATTCAGATTTCAAAATTCGAAACGCACAATATTACCTGCTGCTACTTAAAGTTAAAAAGTTTAAATTATATTTAATATTGAAATTGGAAATAATAAATTCCCAATTATAATTTTGTAAATTCATAATTCAAAAATTAAAATGTAATAAAGAAAAATTGATAGTGCCATTTGAAAAATGAAGTTACCGTTTATAGAAATTTTGTCAATTGAAGTAGTAATTTCTCCGAACACAAGAAGATTTCAGATTTGAACGTCCGGTTTACGATAGTACCTTTCATGTTTTAGTAATATCGCATCGTCACGACCTTCTAAGCTTTGTGATCCCTGCGATATTCAAATTTTGAACACATGCGGCCAAACGATTCATTTTAAGTAGGTATGTACTATGTGTGATACATAAAGTCGCACTACAATTGACCTTATTTTTGTTATGCTCTGCTGCTCTGATAATAGCCGAAATAATATTCGAAAAAAATTGCCACCACTACTTTTGAGTACTGTGGGTATCGTTCTTGCTCCATACTGCGAAAATCATGTTTGTTGCTACCTTATCCTGATTCATCATGTTCGTTTCTTCATTATCTTCTTTTTTATAGTTTATTTTGTATTTGATATCATTTTTCATTCTTGTCACGTTTTCGATATTGCGTCTTTCTTCTTTCTCTGTGTTTTCAAGGATTTCACTATTAAATTGATTTTACCAAAAAATGGTCGCTGTCTAAATTGCAGAAGTCAGAACTTTGACATCTACTATTGCATTTTTTTTCATAATTTTAGTAGTAAGCTTAGACACGATTATTACTAAAGTGAAGAGATTATCAACCAAAATAGTACGGCTGTTGCTTCATTTACTTTCCAAATATGATAAAATTTGCCACTAAAGAATGTATTTTGTACAACTTGCAGCTTTTTGAAAATGGGGAACCTATGCTACTTTAAATATTTTAGGTACCTACCTATAGGTCCATTTGTCATTTCTTGCTTTATTTTGGTTTGAATTCCCGATGTGGATCGACAAATTCATTTCAAACTCATGTCTTATGGTTGCTAGCCAAGGGCGGATCCAGAATTTTTCCAAGGGCTGTGGTTGTGGCTGAGTAATGACACCTAATTAACCTAACTATTAAAAAATAAAAGGTCCATTAAACCTGCACTGAAATATTCATTATTTTTCTAGATCCAGGAAGGCCCCCCCCCCAACCCCTAAATCCGTCCTTGTCGGTAGCCCTTCTCAAAGGTTAGGTTACACTAAATTTATATAAATTTTTCTTTCATTCAAGTCAAATTCGTGAATAATACATTCTTAAAAGAGTAAAAGTTTTTTATATAACATAGTAACTTTAGTGTCACTACTCATATAAAGATGGGTATAGATTTAAAATCCAGATTATTAGATTTATATGATTCCACATAACTAGATTTCACTAGAATTTGCATAACTTTGCCTTTCACAAAGACAACGTAAGACTTCGGGCCGTGTTTGTGCAAGTAAATTCAAGAACTAGAATCCCCAAGTTCTAAATTTTTCCGAATGTCTGATGTTTGTGACTTTAACATTGGTGGGCACAACTAGCTGTGAAGATTTGAGCAGCGGTGTTAATGGGAATGTTCAATAAAAATGAAAGAGAAACTAAGCAGCAATTAATCTCCGACGGATAATACAGGGTGTTTGTGTTAAGGATTTTGTAAAAGGTGATTGGGATTACAAGTCAACATTGTGGCGAAACGTTGACTTCTCGTTAAACATTGGAGTTTCGGATCAACTTTATAAATCGCCCTGTAGGTATGAAAATAATTTTAAATGATAGCTTTATATTACTACCCATAACTTTCCTCTTTAAACTTTTTCTCTATCTATAATAATTAAGTTGTTATGGAATTTTGGCGCACTAATGGGTTACTCTTTTTATTAACTTGTAATTTAAAATTGATGTTAGATTTAGATAATTCTCCATGTCATCACTCATCTTGAAGGTGCAAACCTTGCATTATTTAATGCCTTGCCTTGTTCTAATGGTGACGAAAACATCGATTTCTTTGGAATTTACCAGATAATTTAATCAGACCACTAGTTACCTAAATATGTCTCTAGTTTCTATTTTTCTACTCTATTGATGAATCACTAATATAGTTACCTAATTGAAGAAATACCGTACAATTATCTTATTAATCCAATGAAACATTGTTTAAATCACAATTTATTGTCACATTGTTCCTTTTACAGTTCTATATGAAATGAGACATTAAGATTTTCTTATTTATTATTATTGTTTGTATTATTTTAGCAGGTGCACCTTTGTAAATAATAACAATGTTCATACAAAAATAACACAATTTATTTTCCTTGACTTATATAATTCATAAGAGCTAAAAAACCTTGACCGAGGTCTTAACAGGGGCTGTCGAAGCAACCTTGCCATGAGAACTTTCAGGGCTGCTTACAATCGATTGAAAACGTTTCCCAGGCGACAGGTACCTGTTGCAAGAGACGTCACGACGCTTGACGTAATTTGTCAGTTTACTAAACTTTTAACCACAGCGTTAATCTTATTTGCAAATTTTGAACACGCTAGGTTTACAATAATACTGCATTGCACACGTACTTACCTACGTCATTCAAATGGTGTTTGCGGACGTCAATAAATTGTAAATATGAATATCTGAAAATAAACAACTCGCCAAGTACGACACCCTTTATTACCTACTACCACGTAAGCAACATCATGTATCTACCTATGTTATACACAACATTATAGGTAGATACTTACCTATAAACTAGGGTAAGTAAGTAACAGATAAAGTACGGTAGGTTTTAAACTAAACGAGCTGCCTAATTTTCCCAATGCAATTTTTTCAAACTGACTAAAGAAATTGTAAAATCGTCCTTTACCGCTACTTAATCAGAAAAATATCCGCTGAATCAATAGTTAGCAAAAAATCAACGAAACACCCTGTATTCCATAGTATTTTTTATTACGAATTTAACGATGTATTTACACATTACGGTTTTGAAGCTCATTTTTAACAAATATTCGGATTAATTTAATTATTTGATAATATTTTTACGTACAAATTTAACAACTCCAATCTTTTAGATCTATTTAATTAAAGCTAAATAACTACAATAACTGTTCAAATAGCGTGCCGTTATTTTCAGGTTTACTGAAACTTTTCTTAAAAAATTAGCTTCAAAACCATAATAGACTTAAATTCACAATAAAAAATACTATCGAAAACAGGATGTTCCGTTGGTTGCGGCGATATAAAAAAATAAAGTTGATGATGGTTTCTCGGAGACGAAACATCGAATAAAAAATTTGAAAGCGCTATCTAATAAAATTCAAAAAGTGACAATGAAGAAGTATCTTTGGTTTTTAAAAATCTTTTAAAATAAACGAATGAATTACGAAAATCGAAAAACCTAAAATTCGCATTTTGTTTTAAATCTCGGCAACTATAAACAATAATGAATCTTTGCAAACTACATGTGAACATGCTCTAAATTATACAACTTTTCTCTAATTTAACCGCCTTCGTATCTCTTACCGTTTTCAAGATCGCCATGCTGTACATCCTTATCTTGTGTACGTTGTATCATTGAATATATTTATTCAATGGTTGTATATTATTCCGATTTTGAATTCTACGTAGACTTTTGGGTGGACTTTCATCAAGTTTCCCTATTCCTAAAATCAACCGTTTCCGAGAGATATTTAATTAAAATAAACACTATCTAGCTTAAAACCGTGTGGGTGCGAATTCTACAGCAAGAAAGATAAAGGAACCATGTTCACACGAGAGATAGCTAGGCCCCTAAGCTTCCCATCCATACTTTCAAAGTGGCTTAATTGTATACAGGATCGTGGAAATTTAATTCCGAGTTTAGTTAACTCCAAATCATCATAAAAGTTGGTATTTTCAAATGGAACACCGTGTATGTTTCGCGATAGTCTGATGCACAATTTTATTCTCTTTCGAACGGTACCTAACCCTCTTCACCCTCTTGTCTCTAAAATTTCTTTGTTGTTTTCAAAATAATTTGTTTGTGATTAACTTTTAGCGAAATTTTTAAAAATTAAAACAGAGTGTTCAATTGCCCACGTATACACCTACCTGTCCGTTAGGACCCATTTCTATGGTTTGAAACTAATTTTTAGGAAATTTTCCTACAAATATGAAACTTTCTATTTCTATGCCATAGATCAATGGGTTTCGCACAGAAAATGCGCTTAGTCTATACATGCTATGAATTTATTTAAGTCTAATATCTAACTTTAATATTTGTGAATAATAAATAAATTTCTGGGTGGACTGCTTATTAAATTAAATATAGAACAAGATAAAATCGATTTAAATAGAGTGACTCCAGAAACAGCCCTTAGATATAGGTGCAAAGTTCCTAAAAAATGTTTGTACTTTTGGAAGAATTTCACACTGATGCGGTAAATAAAAATTCTGTATTATAAGCATTATTAAAGTCATGCCTACAGGGCCGTAGCTAGGCGTTGACGATAGGGGGGGTTTCGAGGTAAAAAAATATGAAACTGAACTGAAACACCCATTTTATTTTATGATTAACAAAAGAGTTGTATTAGTGCTACGGTTAAATGTAGGTTTTTTCCCCTATATCTACGGCCTGGCATGCCTATAATGATTAATAAGAATTACTCGAAACTTTGTGAATTATGTAACAACAATGACAAATGTAGACCTGGCAAAGAACCATTTACAGATTGCATCTGTGAAATTCTTGTTTAGGTAGGTATTAATTATTTTTTTATTAATATCTGAAAAACGCTTCTGCCGATTTTAATGAAATTAGAGATAAAATAATTGTTGTATTTTGAAACTTCTTAAATTGTTTTGCTTAATTTGGGCTTATTATACAGGGTGTTAGCGATACCCTTGGCACGAATCATATGGTAGATGGAGCATACGTGAGCAGGTATTTTGAGCATAGCATCCCAGGTCCGGAGATGCCTCCTTTCGGAGCATATTAATAGATGGCAGTTTATCAAAGCAATGGACCGTTTCGATATATTGGCAGAGTACGTACTACTTGATGTGATTAAACCATTTTCTTCCTTTATACGTGACGCACTGGACAAAAATGTAGTCTTGAGTACTTGTTTTTTAAATGAATAAAAAAGTAAAAACTTGATTTTGACGGTGACTATTTTTTCCATCAGTTTGTTGACAATTATTGCTGTTCAATCATGAGTTTCGAAGTATTAAGTTCTGCCTAATCAACAGGCGCAACAATAAAAACGGTGGTAACTCTGAAAGAAGGCACCTCCGGATATGCTCAAAGTACTTGCTCATGGATAGGTACTCCATATCTACCGTATGATTCGTACCACAGTTATCACTAAAACCCTGTACAAGATTGAAAACAAAGGAACTTCTAAGAACTTATTAATATAATAATATATTAAAATAATATAAATATTTTTTTTTAAATCGGCTAGAAAGTATAGTACTTTCCGGATTATTTTTAGGCCAGAAAATGTCATTTTGACGGACTGAGCCGGAAAGTTATTGTGATAGTCCGGTAAAAGTTTTACCGGACTCATTTTTACTTTACCGGGCTCATTTTTTACTTTCCGGCCTAGAATGGTCAATTGTTCTTCCCGTTTCTGGCCGATTTAAAAAAAATATTGTACGTAATACGTCCCAAAAGTGCTTTTACTGGACTCGCAGGCTTGCCTACTTCCTACTTGTCCAGTAAAAGGTCACTTTCGGGACTTGTTACGTAATTTGTATTGAAGATATAGAAACCTGCCATAATCATAACTTATTTTCAAAGTGCATGTAAGCTGTTATATCAAATACTTTACTATAAAGTATTTGCTGTTATTTATCCAGAGCGTCAATACGGCCACGGTCGCCACATGAGGGTTGAGTTGAGGCAAAGGCGAACCTGGTTGGCGGTTTAGGCCGTATCGACACTTGATGGTCGAGGTAAATATTACATTTTTGTGTCCATATGGATTTTCAGATTTTTAGATAAAACAATTTTTTATTTCTTCCACAAGTTTTTATCATCATTTCATTTTGAAATATCACACAATCAAAACTTTAAAATTGGAGTACTATGTGTGGAATTTGAGCATATGATGACAAATAACTTGGGCAGTGAGTAATTTTGAGAATTTGATGAGGAATTGCGAAGTGCGTGACGTTTGAAAACTAAGCCGCTTTGATTCGAGATTGTTGCTAAGTTACTTTGGCAACTCAACGCGACCATACAATGGGGTTGCCCTTGACAGCGGTCGTATCGAATCACTTTGCGGCTGCATTTTCGTATCATTTGGCATTGCTTTGGTATCATATCATCATATGGACAGAAAATAAAATATATGCTGTAATCTGCCAATTTGTCATAAAATAGAATTTGAGAAGGTCCCTCAACGTTTCATTAAACATAATTAGGTATAATGCCAAGTAAACGAAAGCCCTGAGAAGGCGTGGTGGAGGGAGCTACATGTTTACAAAGTACATTCAAATGCAAAATAAATCTGTTCTATAAATAAAGAAGCAAGATGCATAAACTGTCAAAATATTCTTCAACACTTTTTATTGGCCAGTTTGAATTACTTCAAATTTAGTTCACATATTTTTGGGGGTTTTTGTTTACTTGGTGACATCCATTAATTTTCTTGATTTGATGCATTGAATAAGCTATCTTTATTCAATGATTTGATGACATTTCTCCATCATCAAAATGTAGGAAATACACTTTAATGTTCAAAAGTCACTTGAACTTGGTGCATTAGAATCAAAAATTCATTTAAAAAACATTGCAGTCTAAAATGTTGCTACATAAACTTGCCTTCAGTTGGTCAAATTTGAGTTTGAAGAAAAAAGATGGCAAGTTGGCATATCTTGAGATTTTATGTACATTTTATTTTCGTGTCTTTTCCACAAAATCCAACATTTCTTATTATCATCACCATCTGAACAAAGTTTGCGTAATAGGAAGAATTTCAACCTCAAATAAATAGTATTAATATCATACACATGTAGAGGTCGTCTACTAGCGGTTGGCGAGACTATCTGACTATTGGGACCCTAAATATTCTTGACGAATATTATAATGACAGTGATTAACGTGACAACAGTAAATGTTCATTAGATGTCAATAAGTTAATGTCAATTATCCTAAGAAGGTTAAGAATGAGTATTTGGGTTCCCAACAGCGAGGTAGTCTCGCCAACTGCTAGTAGACGACCTCTACCAAATGTAATTTATACAGGAAACTAAAATAATTTTACTTGTACGAATATTGAAATGTAAATTTTTATTAAAATAGAGTCATTATATCACAACAACATAAACATCTAAAAACAATAAACAAAACAATAGCAAGACATCTGCTGTTCATCCCCCAAAAACAATTACTTACTTATATAAATTATTATGTACAAGACTAGTATCTGAAAAGCCAAATTACACTGCGAAGGGTAGTTAACAAATTGTTCATGATCATTTAATAACATCTTCAGCATCATTACATGTAACTAAAGATGGTTCAGATTCTGCTCGTTTCTTTAAACCACACTCACTATTTTCTCTGTCTATATTTACATTCTCTTCTACGTAATCACTGTTTATATTTGGCTCACTTCTAGTTACAATATCATCTTGCACTGCGGGCTCGATATGTATGTCATCACCATCTACTTTCAGTAATTCTTCATTCAAACTCACATTTTTTAAATCAACTGTACTATTGGAAAAAATCGCTGTTGACCCTAATGTACAATCTTGAGGTGATGTCGACTCCTGCACATTTTGTGAATCAATGTTTATACCATTTTCAACAATTTTAATGGGCTGATCGATGACAAGTTTCGCAGGACTGGTAGTACAATCTTTAAACCATTCTTTGTTTCCCACATTTTTGTTGTTTGATACCGTAATAGGACTTCCAGACCTATTTGTTAATGGAGATTGGGCACAAGCTTTTTCATGCTTGTGTTGCGCTATTAAATTGCAAGCAATTCCCAATGTTATTATACTATTCAATATTCGAAATGATACTAAGCACGAATAAGCCAAAAAAATAATTATGCTAGACGCAATGTCATTTATTCCCACTGATTGTGATAGTACTCGTACCATCACAACAGCAAGAGGCAGTGGTATAAATCCCATTCTTCGGGCAACCAAATCAGAATGATCGGAAAAAGCGTGCTTCTGTCTTGTTTGAGCCATATCGTATGCCAAACTTGTTGTATAATCTGTATATACATCTAATTGAAGATCATTGAATCGTGTTATAAATGCGTGTTTGATCCAGTCCACAAATACTTCCGCGAGAAGTACCATAAAGCAATCTGGAAGAAGAACCCAAAAACTATCGACTTTCCAAGAATATTCTTTCATTGTTTGTAACGCAACTACAAACAATAAAACTACCAAATGAAATCTTTCTCGCACATCACTACAGGATACTTGAAACAAATTGTTTTTGTCGAATTTTTTGAAAACACTCCCTTTTAATTCCACAAACTGAAACCCATAAAATTAAACAAGTGCACATATAGTACGAACACTTACGTTATTTGACATCATAATTGTTAGAAGAGCTTTGTTGTTGGAATTTATTGCAACGTTCAATGTGGTAGCTTGAAAAAGTACAAGTACGCTATGAAGAACTAATAAAGTTAAGAAAAATGTTACTGGAGAATGGAGATGATCTATAATACATTTATTATCAATAACGAAATTGCATGTTCCCTATTGTAATTGTACATTACTAAAATTGTTAAAAACCATGCCATTACCTAACATGATAATAATAATTTATTCATGTTAATATATAGAAGTATTTACATATGTCGAGACATAGTAGTGAAGCATGTATAGTAACACAACAGATTAAAATTACAAGTATTAAAAACATTAAATTTTACATTATTTTTGTAGAATCAGGCACATAGTTGTTAAGAGCAATGTTTAATTTAATCGATTATGGTTTCAACAACAAAACAAGCCTGAAGTTTAGTTTGAAATTGATCCCTAGGCAGCACAATAACCGAGGGAGGAAGGCTATCGATAAGCTTTTGACGCCTGTTTGCCCTCTTGTCAAACGAGGAAAGGAAGTTATTTCCTATTTCTAGTTACATGACCATGAATTTCCTTATAAGTTGTGCACCAGTCTATCTACTTTATTACATACTTCAAGCACCCCAAACCATAAAGGTAAGGAAAAGTTATACTATTCTTAATTTTACAAATAGATTTTTGGTTTCACATCTGTGTGTAAAGTTCTCAAATCAGAACCATGTTTTTGATTCAATATCAACAAAAAAATCCGTAGAAATATGAAATGATCTAAAATATCTTATCCAATTTTTCCCAAATATCACAACATTATTTAATATCATAAGAAACCTGGTCCAAAGGTCATTGATTGGCGAGATTTAGCATTGATTAAACATTAACAATAATTAATGAGTAATTACAACTACAAATACACTTATATCGCTCAGGAACTTAAAGCGCAATGGAGAATGGGAACTGCGGTCACAGTACCCATTGTTCTTAGTGCAATTGGAGTTATAGCAAAAACAATACACCACAGTGTACACATTTTAGGCTTAGATAAAAACATATACATACAGTTACAAAAGGCAAAAGTCATCATCAACACTTGTCACATAGTTAGAAAATTTCTAAACATAACTGTTCTAAATTTTTGTAAAAAAGGTTTTGAACATACGTAGATATTAAACTGTTATGATTCCAAAAAACTTTGATGTTTTGAAATCAGACTACAAATAATGGAGATATAGAGATTTGTAAAAAAAAACAAAAAAAGGTCCATAATTCGAAACAAAAGCCAAAGTGAAAAAAAGTGTTTGTTTTGACGAGTTCTACAACCTCTATTACGTTGTCCACTTTGACTGGAAACACCCTGTATACATATGATTGATATTGTAATGCCTCTTTTATGCCTAAAAAGCATTAATCCCCCCAACCCTTTCATTCTTGATTATTCATGTTTTGCAAAACCGGTAACTAGCACTTAATAAAAAAGGATACATACATAGGCTACTGCAAATAAAAAATGTGGTATAACGCCGAAATGTTCCCTCCTTTTATACCTCGGTTCTGTAGCTGTCCACAACAAGGCATCTATTGTATCTTGACCAAATGCGGAGAATAAACGATCTGCTACTTCCAACATGTTATAAAATATGTATAATTTTATAACAGATTGACTTTTTATTAAATGATACATCATATTTGTATCTATATAGAACATGAGAATGCTGCACAATATGATCAAAATCCCTTTTAATAGGTCACATATTTCTGCAGGATTTAAAATACTTTTTCGTTTTTGTTGAATGCTACAATTGAAGATAAGTCAAGTTCATAAACATGTTTTTACCTACGTAAAATATGATTTAGATGTAATGTAACTATGTACTTCAAAGTTGGATAATATGATACAAGCTAGTTCTTACCCAAAACACTTTGCCACAGGTCGAGTAGCCAAAGCCCATAAAGCTAACATAAATCTTAACGGTAAGAATGTGTAAACAAAAAAAAATGAATCCGTGCATTGCATAAATCCATAAATCATAAATTTTTCTACAGCCCTTGGTATTCTCATAAACGAATAAACTTTTTCACGTCTAGCGGAATATCGTTCCTCATCGTGTTCTAACACATAACCTCTAGTTAATTCTACTCTCAAAAATGAAAATAAGGACGGTTTCTTTTCTGGAATACAAAAAATTAGAAAAAAAATATCACTGAGTAAATAATGACCTTTCTTCGATTGTTCTGTTTCCTCTGGTTGTACGTCATTTCTTTCATTTCCAATAAATTCATCGCCCTTACTATCACTAAATAAAACTTTCGGGGATCTAAATCGAAGTTTCTTTTCTGTTTGTAAACCAGGTAAATCATTTGATATCGTGGACATGTTTACAAAACTTCACATCTCGCTCTTTCACCTCTCAATTCAGAGTTTCATCACAAAATCCCTAACAAAAGTTATTTAAGATACAGGACCGTCACTACGACAAATTAATCACTAAGAATTTAGTAAATTTCATTACGACATAAAAAAGTAGAAAGCAGAACGTACAAGTCATAGCACACTCTTGATGTTTAATTACAACATTCATCATTAATTTCTCTAGAGATGGTTTATCTAAAGTCACTAAATATTCTAAAGTACCGCAACCTTATGTTCCAATGAGTTAGAGAGAGAAAGCTAATTTTAACCCCAAAATGGCGGAAAAATGACATCTGTGTTTGACATACGATGAAAATTAGTATTTTACTCTTAGACCATTGGTCTAAAATTTTACTATTACTAAGTTTGACGTTTGACACTTGGTTTAGAAACGCGGCAATTTGAAAAACATCATAAACTTGTAGTTTTCCCATAGACAGGTTCGTCTTCTTATTCTTACACACTACTTGCTGTATTTTTTAGTTATCCTTTTCTGTGATTTAAATAACGATTCTAAATGAAGTATTAACACGACAAAATAAAATGTCAATTTTAAAAACGTATGTTAGGTTCGTGTGGCAAAGTTCCAAATTTTTTATCTTTCAATTAAACTGTACCTTTTAATAACAATGACAACTAATTTTTAAGAAATATATTGATAAGTATCTAATGTTAGTTTAGTTTTTAAGAAACACTTCATAAAGTCATTAAATTTTCTAGCGACTAGGTCTTCAATATTTGAAATTGCCGCCAAAATTTTAACCCCAAAATGGCGAACGTTGCGGTACTTTTAGGTTTATCTAGATAGAGGCGGTTTGAAATCGCTTGTCTCGTATTTTACTGCCCTCTCTCCCGCTTCTACTGTTATTTTTTCTACTTGGACTTCCTCTCTTCCCAAAACCCCTTTCCAGTTTTTTTGTAGCCCTTCCACCTCTTTTTGCTCCTCCACCCTCACACTTCTACCCCGTAAAGCACCACCCTTTTTATTATCTTGTCAAACAACAGCTTCCTTTTTCCTAAGTCCAATCCGAACTAGCTTTCTCCCACACTCCACACTTGTCCTATTAATTTATTCCCTTTTCTCATTCTTTCCTTTATGGGATCACCCTCTTTATTATCCTGTCTCACCCCAGGTACGTGAATTCTTTCTAAATACTAGCATCTTCATTTTTTTAATGTTTATTTCTAATTCGCTTCTTTTTAGGTAGGTACCGTTGTATAGTGTCCTCATCATCTCCTTCATTTCCTTTTCTTCCATCGCCACCAGTACTACCCCAGATAACACAAAGACATCTTAAAGATATATTAGAGATGTACATTCCAAGACATAACAGACATCTTTAATATATCTTCTATTTTCGGAAAGATATCTTTAAGACGTCTACAAGATATCTTTTGTTACAAATATTGATATCTTAAAGATGTCTTTAACACATCTCTAACATAAAACAAAAAAAAATTGCCTGTATTGGGATTTGAACCAACAACCTTCTGACTTGCCGCAAGGGGATAACCGCTAGACCAAATATTCACTTGTATAATACAGTTGTTAATAAGTCTTAACTGTATAGTCATTTGAGATAGACAAGCGTCTTGACCTTGACGAACTGTACCAGATAGAAATTTAACTAATAGTATCATTATATTTAGCGGGGTCGGATGCCGCTAATAGATTTCTACATGGTTTGCAATAAGTTAGAAATTCCTTCTCCTCTCTTTTTCATCAGCGTATTGCCTATTATCAGAATTGACGGATTATTTTACAATTAAAAATGTTTGACCTATAAAAAGACGTAAAAAGATATCTGATGTACACTGATGTACATCTTACGGATATCTTGCTAAAGATATCTTTAACATATCTTATTAACGTCGTATGACATTCAGACGTTAAAACGATGTAAAAAGGATATCTCTAAGACGTCTTGTGTTATCTGGGGTACGTTATCTGCATAGGCTAACGAACACACCTTCAACTTCATTATACCACACCACTCCTCCGGTCTGCTCCAAGAATGTTTACATCTGATAATAAATAAACTAAAATATTCCACATTTAAAATTGTTAATAAGTAGGAATTTTTGTAAAGATATAAGGAACAGTATAAGTATAATATAATAGATAATGTTATAATTATCTATATGAATTGGATTAGCTACCTTATTATCTAGATTATTTCAGTGAAACTTTATCTATCTACAATAGAAAACAAAATAACAAATTCTTTGACATCTTTATATAGAAGAAAAATTGATCTATACAACAACACTGCATGTCTGTAATATGTTTGTAATATCGTCTACTGCATCAGCATATTCTTATAATTCTTTATCAAGTCATTTTCGTTACAGATAGTGTAATATATGATGCCCGCTTGCACTATAGAAAAATACGGAAAATACGGAAAAGTGTTGTAAACGAAACATAACATTTATTCGCCATTAAAAGAATACAAAAATCATAATCATTTCTAACTTCACTGTTTTACTACCAACATAACTTTTTGGTTGGCAATACATTACAACTACCCCCGCCTATAAATTTAAACGATGCGGCGGTTTCACTAAACTTCTACAACGCAATTTCATTTTTCCTGCAGCTTCCTCAACTGGTGGTTTTTCATTCACTGCACTATTTTCCACAATCTCACTTAAAACAGATTCATTTGCCTTCTCTTCTGGGATAACCATTGGTTGTTCTGAAAAATCGGCCTGAACACTGTCACTACTAGGCGGTAAAATTACAGGTTTATCTGCGATTACATTGTTTGGAAACTCCCGTTCATTTAATCTTTCTGTTTCTGTCAACATTAAACTGTTATTGCATTTAATTATCTGATCCAAATGTCGTTTCCACACAATGTCCTCATTCACAAGTTTAACTAAATAAACTACATCGCTCACTACTTCATCAACTGTTCCCTTTACCCAACTTTTCTTATTGGGGTTTCGGTAGTCTCTGCAATATACCACCTCTCCCCTTACAAAACTGCTTAACCTTTTTCCCTTATGGAAAACTATATTTTTATCCTGTTTTACATTTCTGTTTAATAAATCTAAACGAGTTTTTGTTTTATACTTAAATACAAGAGACGCAGGAGTAACACCAGTAGCGGCGTTTTGCGAATTTCTATAACTAAACAAAAAACGATTCATTATTGTATTGAAAGTAACACCACTATTGGCCTTATCCTCTATACACTTTACTAACGTGTTTTTAAAAGTTTTTACCCAGTTTTCTGCTTGCCCGTTACTTGATGGATGGCATACCGGCGAAGTCATGAACTTTATTCCGTTTTTGGACAAAAAGTCAGTGAATTCAATTGCTGTAAATTGAGTACCATTATCTGTAACCACCAACTCTGGCAAACCAAATCTGGCAAAACACTCTCTGAATTTCTCAACAGTTTCTTCTGCTGTCACTCTACTCATGATATAAGCCTCTGGCCATTTGGAATATGCATCAATAATTATTAATACCATTTTACCAAAAAAAGGCCCCAAAAAATCACAATGTATCCTCTCAAATGCCCTATTACTTTTCATCCATGTGTTATAGGTAGATTTAGGAGGTTCCGGTCTATGTTTTATACATATTTCACAATTTTGTGCCCATTTTTCTATATTCTCATCTAACGACGGCCACCAGAAATATGACCTCGCTATTGCTTTCATTCTTACTATACCCTCATGATTCGAATGCAATTCACGCAATAAAAGTTCTCTTAATTTAAATGGAATAACTACTCTATACCCCCACATAACTATATCTTTATCTATGTGCAATTCTCCCTGCCTCATAAAGTAAGGTTTCAAGGTTTCATCCGCACATGTCTTACCAAATCCATATCTAACTAAATTATAAACCTTCCCTAAGATGATGTCTTTTCTAGTCTCCAACCTCACCTTGTTTACGTCAATTACATTTGCATTTTCTACAAAATTTAAATAATCATACTCTTCCTTGTCACCCGTAACATTAACTGGCAGTCTTGATAACGCATCTGCTCTCATGTTTTCAGAACTCTTTATGTATTTGAATGTATAATTAAAATTTGATAATAACAAGGACCATCGCTGGACCCTTCCAGCAGCCATTTGCGGTAGCGTTTTGTTTTCACCAAAAATTGTTTGCAATGCCTTATGATCAGAAACTATTTCAAAATGCCTACCCGCCAAATAGTGATGAAGCTTTTGGACGGCCCAAACTACACTCAACCCTTCCTTTTGAGTAATTGGATAATTCCGCTCTGCTTTGTTTAAAACACGAGAAATGTAACATATTGGTTTTTCACTTCCATCTACCTCTACGTGTGATAAACAAGCGCCTATGCCATAAAATGATGCATCACATGCTAATCTTATTGGCTTTTCTGGATTATAATGACTTAAAACATCTTTACATAACAAATCTTGTTTGGTCAACTCAAAAGCCTCACTACATTCCTGTGACCATTTAAATGATTTATTTTTTTCACACAATTTATATAATGGTTTTAACTTTGCTGAAATATTTGGAAGAAATTTCGAATAATAATTGACCATACCACAGAATGCTTTTACTTCTGTTACATTCTTTGGTTGCGGACACTTTAAAACTCCTGAAACTTTATCCAGGTCTTTTTCTAACCCTCTAGCTGATATAATATGCCCTAAATAATTTATACTATCTTTAAAAAACTGACACTTGTCTTTGTTCAATTTGAACCCAAATTTAGTTAATCTCATGAATACTTCTTTTAAATTGGTCAAATGTTCTGTGTCATTTGCCCCCGTTACCACTATATCATCTAAGTAATTTACTACTTTTGGAATACCTAATAACACTTTTTCGACTATTAATTGAAACATGGAACAAGCTGGCTTTGTCCCAAATGGTAATCTGTTTACCTTAAAAATTCCTTGTTCTGTACTCCACGCTAATAACATGGCAGTTTCATTCGTTAATGGCAACTGGTTATACGCATTCTTAAAGTCTAATTTCGTGTAACGTTGCCCTCCCTGCAAAATTGCGAAAATATTATCGATTCTAGGTAATGGATGATTCACCTCGTCCAGATACTTGTTCACTGTTATTTTGTAATTTGCACATAATCGGATGTCCTTCCCATTAGGTTTTAACGCAATTACTAAGGGTGTTCCCCATGAAGAATTGTCAACTTTTTCAATTACTCCCTCTTTAACTAATCTTTCTAATTCTAACTTAGTGGCCTCTTTATATGCATAAGGAATTTGTCTCGGTTTACAAAATACTGGTCTTACATTAGGACTAATAGCTAATGAAATTGTTGAACCGTTATAACACCCCAATCCTACACTAAATAACCCTTCAAATTGATTCAGTAATGATTTAACTCTGTCGTCTACCGATAACTCATGTATTTCAGAAACATCAGTCAAACTGACTTTAAAGATTTTAAACAAATCTCGACCCATTAAAATTTTAACTGCATTTTTTATCACTAACAATTCACAACTCTCAGTAACTTCTTTTATCTTAATATTTACTGTAAGCTTACCCAGAGGAATAATCATGGTACCGTCATACATTTTCAATTTAGTAGTAGTAACCGATAATGGCACCTTAGCAAAATATTTGGTATAAATTTCAAATGGCATACAGCTCAGACCTGCTCCCGTATCCAACTCCATCTCGAATGGCAAGTCTTCTATTGTACAACTTACAAAAATTGGATCTACCCTAGAACATGATAAATTAAACATTTCTACTATTTCCTCCATCTCTTCTACACAGTTATTTTCTCTTTTATTTTGCTTACATGCATTACTAATATGTCCTTTCCTCTTACATTGATTACATACAAAATTTTTATACTTACAAAATGAAAAATTATGGTTCGATTTACCACATGCAAAACAAACGGCGACTTCTTTTGTGCCTTCTAAAACCTTGCTTTTGTTCGCTTCAAATTTTCCTTTCTCAAACCGCTTTGCTTCTCCTGGTTCTCTTCTGAAGCTTCCCATCCTGACCTCCTTTTGATTCCTTCCATATGCTTTTTGCAACTTATTTACTTCGACGATTCTAGACTCCTTTAAACTAGCCTCCTTAGACACAGCCACCTCATACAAACATTTTAATTCTTTAGTTTCAGATTCTTCACACAGCCTATCTAATACCGCACCCGGTTTTAATCCAGTGACAAATTTGTCCTTGACTCTTTCTTCTAATAATCTACCAAACTTGCATGGAGCTGCTGCTTGCTTAACCTTCGCATACCATTGAGTAATAGATTCTTCCCCTTGCCTTAAATTATTGAAGACGATTCTTTTTCGAAAACTGCTCACTCTTTGTTGGTAATGCCCCTCTAACAACGACACTAACTCTTCATACGACTTTGTTTTAGGCAATTCTGGATCACATAAATTTTTCAGGGTCTTATACACACTTTCGTCAATCAATGTTAATAGGACTGCTACCTTTCGGTCGTCTGTAATTAAATTTGCGCTGCAATACTGCTCCAGCCTCTCCGAAAAAATTTCCCATTCGCCATCAGGCTTAAAACTATTTATTTGACAAATTGTACCACTAACTACGGTTAAATTACCGCTTACAGCTTCAACTTCGGTCATAATTGTAGGAAATGTTCACTTTAAAAAAACGTGGTTTCTAAAATTTGTGGTTATGCCGCACTTCTGCTGCACAAAATGCTTTTCCAAATTAAAATGACAACACTCTGTTTCAACTTTTAATCAGTTTACCTCGTCGCCACAAATTGTAATATATGATGCCCGCTTGCACTATAGAAAAATACGGAAAATACGGAAAAGTGTTGTAAACGAAACATAACATTTATTCGCCATTAAAAGAATACAAAAATCATAATCATTTCTAACTTCACTGTTTTACTACCAACATAACTTTTTGGTTGGCAATACATTACAGATAGATCAGACTAGGATGATTGCAGCTTTTCACATTATATCGAATATATTCTACAGACAGGAGATTCTACCGAGCCTGTTGAAATGCGCAGACACCAAACAAGGGCACAAACATCAAAGATATAAAGACCCTAAAGTATGATTCACAGCAAAAGTTGTTGTAGGGTTAATATGAACACAAAAGCATAAAAGTTCGACGACCATTTTACGGTCATCTTCTTGGTCGGGGTCACCCACTGAACTCTAATTATACTGGAACGCTCACTAAGGCCGCCGGCCCGATCCGAGAGAGAGGGCTCGCAAGGGTCATCCCTGTCCTTCTCTCAACAGTACATTTAGGTTAGTGTGTTTTTAGTTTAACGCTGTCTGCTCTCTCACTCACGGTGCATATGTGTAAAGCGTTACGAAAAGGGCAGGAATGACCCTTGCGCGATATCTCTCTCGGCTCGCGACGTTTCTATGGCCAGTGAGCGTTCCAGTGGGGTCACCAGTTATTTAGCGGATAAGTAAAGCTTCTGTCGTGAGAACAACAAGTTTATTTACAATTACAATTATACAGGTTGAAAATGCTCCATGTGGCAAGCGATAGATAGAGCAGGTATACCCACAAACCACACAAACCGCTAAAAATTTGTGTGGGTTGTGCAGATATACCTGCCGTTGGTTGAACGGAGATCGGCTGGATCCGCTGGTTCTGGAGGTAGCAAGTAGATGGAGGTCAGGTCGATATGTGCTGTAGCGCGATCGGAAAGCAAATGTGTTCTGTTCTGCATTGCGACACGTTACTTTTAAACATTTCGGCCACGGCCAGTGACGTCGCGCTCTCATTGGTCTCAGTAGTCAGTATGCTGCGGACGGTTCATGCTGTCGCCACATTAGTACCCCTTCAGCGTAGCCTGCCGTAGCGGTATTGAAGTCGTCGAAGTTTACGTATTGTACACACCTCGTTCGTCGATGCGAAGTATGAGTGTCGTTCGTAGATGCATTTTCCTCGACGGGAGCTGGTAGTTGGAGCGCTGGTGAAGCGGGCTTGCAGTCTCGCAACTTGCTGTAAATGCTGCCTTCAGGCGGTCGTTTGGTTCTGCAGGTAGCAGGTAGATGTTTGCCGTAGCGCGATCGGAATGTATAAAATAATCCCCTTTATTTTATCAGCGAATGTATAATCTGCATTGCGGCGCGTTGCTTTTAAACATTTCGCCCGATGACGCCTCGCTCTCATTGGTCAGCCTATGAGGTTGCAACTACGTCTCAGTCTACTGCGGACGGTTCATGTGGTCGCCAAAACCAAGTTAAAAGTAAACTAAGAATGGAGATTTAAAACATTTTTTATGGTACTTCTCAAGAACATCTGTAGAATCTTGTGGCTGTTTTTGTCACACGACTCGTTATCTCTTTCTTCTTTCCTTGTGTATTTCTTAAGTGGTATTCACACTTGTGCATTTCCATGCTGCATTTGTAGATGGGGCGTCACCACTGACCTGTATCTTAAAGGACTGAGCATTCTTCAATACAACATTGAAGCAAACAAGCCCCACCTAAATTTTAGTTACTGCAGGTGCCAACTAGTACGTTAGTTATGTAATGATGGTAGCCCAGTATTGATAATGTGTTGGTAGTACTGGTATCAGCTGGTACAGCTAGCTATGCTTAATATCTGGTAAAAAGTAGTGTAATTACCACTGACCTGTATCATAAAGGACTGAGCATTCTTCAATACAACATTGAAGCAAACAAGCCCCACCTAAATATTAGTTACTTCAGGTGCCAACTAGTGCGTTAGTTATATAATGATGGTAGCTCGGTGTTTATAATGTGTTGGTAGTAGGTACTGGTATCAGCTGTTACAGTTTAGCTTGTTCTAATCTATATGCTTAATATCTGGTGAAAAGTAGTATAATTACAGGCTCATAATTATTTAAAAACGTAAATTATTAAAAATTGTATTTTATTGCAATGCATAAACGTAGTTTATACTACGTATGAAACAAGGTTATGTTTATGTAAATAAAAACATTAGTTACAGTGTTACCAATAATCACCAACACAACAAACCTAAATTACTAATTGGCACCTTAAAACACCGGTTTTCAATTTGCTTCAAAAATAGTGGAGGGGATCATTAGAATGCTCAGTCCTTTAAGAGCTCATTACAGTAGGTTACCCACCATCTGCTGTAAAAGCGGGGGTTGGAGTGAGGTATAATAAGGCGGTAGTAAATGTTGAAATGCAATTATTCACTAGAAAAGGATATAAAGTTCAGTACTCCGCCTATTTTATTTATGAAGGTACTAATGAGTGAAAATAGGTGGTGGTGCTGTAGACAATATTAGTATAGTTACAAACCTTACACGTCATTTTAATTTTTTCTACACGTACGTATATCCCGTGTTTATAAGTTCGTCTCTCTTAGAACTTTGTGAGACTCACCAACACTTCGCAGTTTAATTATGGGAGATCCCTTGTTGCGATTTATTGCAACGTTTCAGAAGAATACACAAATCAGTCACTTAGCATTTATTCAAACCATTTCTGTTTGATGATTGCTTTTGGTGCCGAAGTTCTAAATATTTACATAGCGCCACAATACAGGTTCAAAATTCTAAAAACCACTAATATTGGATTTATTTGATAAATAAAGCGATATTTGGTATGAAGTTTTGATTAAAATTGATAAAAATTATTCACACATTTGGGAAAGTCACTGGTTTTATTAAAATCGCTCTATTTACGACAGAAAAATATGTTTTTACAAGTAAAAATAGATTTAAATAACTTTCCCACATGGAGCATTATTTTTTAAGAAAATATTACTAAAACCATTTTTAATTTGGATGCTTAATAAAAAAGAAATTTGCATTTTAAGAATTTTCAAGATGGTCGCTACTATGATGGGCTCTTAAGATACAGGTCAGTGGTAATTACAGATTGATAATTATTGAAAAACGCGAAGTTTTCAAAATTGTATTTTATTGCAATGCATAAACGTAGTTTATACCACGCATCAAACAAGGTTATGTTTATGTAAACAAAAATATTAGTTACAGTGTTACCAATAATTACCAACACAACAAACCTAAATTAC
This sequence comes from Pyrocoelia pectoralis, assembly GCA_036250285.1. Taxonomy (NCBI): domain Eukaryota; kingdom Metazoa; phylum Arthropoda; class Insecta; order Coleoptera; family Lampyridae; genus Pyrocoelia; species Pyrocoelia pectoralis. The sequence goes on from CM070074.1 coordinate 17,956,264, forward strand.
TAATTGGCACCTTAAAATGGCTGTTTTCAATTTGCTTCAAAAGTAGTGGAGGGGATCATTAGAATGCTCAGTCCTTTAAGATCAGTGAACTCTATGTTACACGTGATGTGAACACATGGGAGTTGCTGCATGAAAGATTGCAGCAAGTGCAAAGTGACGCCCACTGACCTCGTGACCTGTATCTTAAACAGTGAACTCTATGCGAAGCAACGCATAGAGTTCACTGTTTAAGATACAGGTCAGTGGGCGTCACTTTGCACTTAACGCATAAAGTTCACTGTTTAAGATACAGGTCAGTGGGCGTCACTTTGCACTTGCTGCAATCTTTCATGCAGCAACTCCCATGTGTTCACATCACTGCATTTTTTGCCAAATGAACACTCGTCACACTGAAGCGCCACGATATACTCGTACGTCTAATATATGTCAATATCGATTACACATTTCGTGCTTTCTGTTTTGATGTTGCCTGATCTACCAGTATCTCTAAATACTTTTAAGGCCGGTCCTGTTGTGTTTATTACCGTCCTTGACGTTGACATTTGTATTTAAGGTTATAGGTTTATGGTTTATAGGTTATGAAATGTTCTATACGGAAATAAATAATGTAGTACTAAACTTTTGAATATTCTACGTTATTTTGTTATTAATTTTAAAAATGCAAAACGATGAAACGAACATAAATAATACGAATAAATGTAAAGTGATAATTGTAGGTGGCGGAATGGCAGGCTTGTCTGCAGCTTATCATTTATCTAAAAATGGATTTCACGATTTTAAATTAATAGAAGCCAGAAGAAGATTAGGTGGTAGAATAGTACAAATTGGAATAGGCAATGAAAAATTGAATTGGGTGCGAATTGGATACACGGAGTGTTAGGTAATCCAGTATATGAATTGGCAATGCAGAATGGTTTAGTCGATATTATGTATGTACCTAAACCTCATAAAGTAATAGCAGCAACTGAACAAGGCAAACAAGTTCCATTTTCAGTTTTACATGAAATTTATGAAGCTTATCTATGTTTTTTAAGACGATGCGAAGAGTATTTCATATCGCAATATTTGCCACCTGAAGGAATCGATAGTGTAGGTGATCATATAAACTTAGAAGTGCAATTGTACTTAGATAACATAAAAGATTCTCAAGAGAGACATTTAAGACATTTAATTTTCGACTGTTTATTAAAACGAGAAACTTGTATTTCTGGCTGTCATAATATGTCCGAAATAGATTTATTAGAAATTGGTAGCTATACCGAATTACAGGGTGGCAACGTTATATTACCTGGTGGTTATAGTTCTATATTAGAACCTTTAATTAAAGAAATTTCCACGGAGTGTATCATAAGAGAGCATCCTGTAAAAAAAATTATATGGAACAAATCAAAATCTATTAGTTCAGATAGCGATTCTGATGATTCTGACAACACCGTAATTGAAGAACCATGTAAACATAATCCAATCAATAGTAGTAGTCGAGAGTCTAGTTGTGAAAAGCAGTTGCCAAACCATGATATTGAAGTTATATGCGAAAATGGAGAACGATTTTATGGTGGTCATGTGATATGTACCCTCCCATTAGGTGTTCTTAAAAATAATGCAAAACAATTATTTGAACCGACGTTACCTGACTATAAAATAGAGGCTATTAATAGGTTATTATTTGGCACCGTCGATAAAATTTTGTTAGAGTACGAAAGACCGTTTTTAAATCCGAATATAACAGAAATCATGTTATTATGGGAAACAGAAGTTAACGATACTGATTTAAGTCAAACTTGGTATAAAAAGATTTATTCATTTACGAAGCTGTCGGATACGTTGCTATTAGGATGGATATCCGGAAAAGAAGCGGAATATATGGAAACATTATCTAATGAGATTGTGATAGATATGTGTACAAACATTTTACGAAAATTTTTGAATGATCCATATATTCCCAAACCAAAAAATTGTGTGTGGTAAGATTTTATTTGTGGTCATTAGTTCTTTAAGTTGTAAGTTGTAAAATAATAGCCTGACACTGATCAACTGCAAATTAATTCAATTCTTAGTGGGGGTTTGTGAAATTTTTTTTCTTATTTCAAGTTATTTCTTTGGATGCACTGTTATACAATATTGTAATGATTTCTTTTATACAACAAAGACTTATGCATCAGAAAACTTAAATTGTTATTAGTTCTTGTTAGCATGCCCCATACACATTACCATTTTTATATTTTCTAACGAACAAGTTTGTAGATTTAGAGTGAGCTCCTTGCGTGAAGTTCTTCTAATTGTCCTAATAATTCTTTTTTGTACTTTAAATAAATTTTTTTGAGACTTGTGATCTAGCACTACACGTAGAAATCTTGTATGTAAAATGTCACTGTTAAATGTGACATTGTAGAGTTGTCACAATGCTGGAGAAGTGTCACGCCATGGGAGTTTTTAGACCCGATGCCAAGATAAATAAGATCGATTATAATTCTGTTGCATCACAGTTGTCAGAAATTATCCTGTGCAAAAAGGCACAATTTAAAAATATTAAGTTACCTACACACCACTAAAAACACTGTATAAAAATATTCATTTACTCGAATAAAAAGTTAACAATTAACGATAACAAATTAACATTAGCTCTTGTGGAAAAATTTAATCCTTTAAACAAACTTACCATTGGCGTACATAAATGTGACAGTCTGTCCACGGATTTAGTTCATTATAGGTGTAAATGACCAAAAGTTTTGAAATTTTAAAATGTTTTTTTCAGATTCAGCTGTGCTTCATTGTAAATGAATTTTCATCATACTTTTAATTTTTTGAATTCAAATGTTGCACTAATTCGATTCTTAACAGCTTTTCTTAATAACATTTTGCTCTACGATACACAAAAAACCTTCTTTACTTACAAAGAAAATAGCTTTTGCTCCACTACAAACTCGGCTTTGAAAAAATTAAAAATACGATGAAAATTCATATCCAATGAAGCAGGACTGAATCTGAAGAAATCATTTTGAAATTCCAAAATTTTTGGTCATTTACACGTATAATGAACTCAATCCGTGGACACACTGTATATATTCCTACAGTAGGTACATTGGTAAAACTCCGTTCATATGCAATTTATTCACAATTGCAAATTTACAATATGAAAAATGATTTTTGATATGTCCTAAACGACCACTAATCAATATCTTCATTTGTGAGTGATTGGTTTGCCAATTGTCTCATTTTATCTCGTTCCATGAAATTGTGTAAGAGTATTCTATATTTTTTTGACAGGTAATTTCACTTCGGTTTACAATCTTTCACACATTTGACAAGTCGATTTTTTTGCATGCAATTGTCAATATCAAAACATTTGTTGATAAACAATGAAATGGTTTGAAGTACTGAAACTATTTTATTATTTTTGAGCTATCAGCCATACTCACAAAAATTTAAATAAATTTGTATGAAATAGAGAGTTTAATCATATGTTGTACTGATAATGGACGTGCAAACAGGGTAGCTTTAAACTGTCTTCGGAGGGTGGAAGTTTATTAATATCTTTCGAACCAAAAAGCAAAACTCGAAGATGGGTAATACATTATACGACATATGTAATTCTTAGTGTGTAACCATATTTTACAAAATTTTGTAAATATTACAAATAAATAAAACTCTGTACCAACATCGTTAAGCAAGTGGTAAAAAATCAAATTTTTTCAGTTAAACAAACAGTTCTTTTAAGTGGCTGAGTGATATTAAATTTTGATGTCTGCTTCTTCATTGTTTGTACGTAACAATTATTCATCTTCAAGATGAAAATTGCTACAGTACTGCTTTATGAATGTATGAATATTGAATACCTTGCTAATCTACGTAAAAAAATTCCCGTAACACACTATTTTTACATTAATGTATAAGTTACATACAGTTTGTCCAGCGAATGTTTGCCGATGTATGAAATATACAACAATATACGTCCTCACAATTTAGGTTCTTATTACGCACCAAAAACAAAGATAGATGCTACAGTATTTGTTATATGCGTGTGTTGAAACCTCAAAATACGTTGATACCAGTTTAGTTTGTGTGTAGAAGCATAAGTTAATTAGTTTGTCTGAGCTTACGCTGTATGGATACCATTTCTATTTTGACTTCAGTAGTGTTACCACACCACTTCCGCCGAATAAATTGACATTTGTCATTATCATTCTTTGACGTTTGATTTGTTTATATTTGTTCCTTGATTTTTTGTGTTAAATTTGTTGTTGACAACCTAATATACCGGGTGAATGAGACCACCTGTATCAGTCTTTTATTTAAAGAACGGTGAGTCGTAGAGAGGTGGGGTAAAAAAAGTGATTATAAAAGCCATAATAAAGAATCGAATCGTTATTTCTCGGAAAAGTCAGCATTCCTCCAGAAGGCTTCCAACTCCAAAATTTTAAATGGCACCATAAGTCGAAAAAGGTATTGTTTGAAAGATTGTTAAAAAAGAAGAAAGTTTTATAGGAAAAATTATTTTAGTACCAATGTTACATGTGTTCAAAATATCTTCCATTTACTGCTAAGCACTGTTGAGCTCTTCTAGGTACACTATCAGTGGTTGTAATAAGTACTTCTTGAAAGGGAAGAACACATGTAGCATTGGTAACTAGATTTTAAAAGTCGACTTTTCAATGTTTCTTGTTAACAGTGAATTTCAAATTTAATAACTTTAGTCGAATATTACTTAAAAGGGGCGGCAGTAATAAAATAATTTTTCCTATAAAACTTTCTTCTTTTTTAACAATCTTTCAAACAATACCTTTTTCGACTTATGGTGCCATTTAAAATTTTGAAGTTGGAGGCCTTCTGGAGGAATGCTGACTTTTCCGAGAAATAATGATATCACCATTCGATTCTTTATTATGGCTTTTATAATCACTTTTTTTACCCCACCTCTCTACGACTCACCGTTCTTTAAATAAAAGACTGATACGGGTGGTCTCATTCACCCGGTATTTTGTGACAGGTCATGAAAGTAGTTGCTGATTTAATATTTTATCTTGATTCATACACTTTGGACGGCGGCCATATCTGCAAAGATTCGCTGGACAAACTGTACCTATGTATAATAACAAATCAAATTTATGTATTAGGTATGTATAGTAAATTTAGTTAATGGATTAAATTATTAAAAGACAAATGGTATTGCATCTTCCTTCTTAAAATTTCTCTACTTAAGACTGTAATCTTAATAGTAAACGAATATGAAAATGTGGGGAAGAGGTGAGAAGAGTGAGTGTGATGAGGAAGGGTTGGTCGAGAACCATGTTTATATACCTATGTGTAAAGGCGGGTACTCATTGGCGAGCCGAACTGTAACAGCAACGGTTGCTGTAACTGAAATTCGTCAGTGTGTACGCGCTCGGAATTCTGCTCACGATCGTACCAAAAGCCGCTTGCGGCAAGCCGATTGTTGTCCGTTTTTACCTCCAACACAAAGAGATTCACAGTTGGTTCACACTACGGTTCGAGGCGTTGCTCGATGAGAAAACGGGTGTACGTCCACACTAAAAAATGTTACAGTAACCGTTGCTGTTACAGTTACAGCTCGCCAATGGGTACCCGCCTTAAGGGAATGTGTCACATTTCATATAATTCTTAATTAGATACTTGTTAGGATTTAAAAAATTCATAACATTTCCTTCCTACATTTTTTTAGGCATATTTTTTGACAGGGCGCTTAGTTTTTGAATAAAAGCAAGTTGAACAGACAAGAGCTAATGTTAATTGTTAATTTTGATAAAATGGTTGCAAACATTTTTGTCAAAAACTATTGATATTGCATTCTTAGTGGTGTATGTAACTTGAAATTTTTAAATTATTGATGTTATCACAGCAAACATTGCATATTGAGGTACATCATTTGCATGCAATAAAAATATAAAATTGACACATTTGCCAAGATGTTCCATTAAGATACGATTTTATTAAGTTGCCACTGTTCCTCAATTGTATACAGGGTGTAGAATTGGCCGATGCACCATAGCGATTTCAATGTAAAAATCTTAATATTCAATTATTTGCTTCCCTAATTATTTTATACAAAAAGTCTACTGTATATACAATAAAAAATTCATTTGTGTAATGTTCAATTCAAAATTAGTAGGTGTTCTATGTATAATTTGTGTTTATGCTTTTCAGTTGTTCATATTATCACATTACAGGATCTCTAACCTTGTTATATTTACTACAACAGGTTACAACAGGTCTATTATTTTTTATGAAATACATGGTCGTGGAGGAATAACAATTACATAATTTTATTGTGTTGAATAACAAATAAAAACACAAATTTTGACTAATATCATGTTGTAACGTGCACTCTATGTGATGTTATACTTATTTACATAATTTTGTTATATTTTTATATCTTACTTTATTTTTTAGCACAAGTTGGGCAAGTCAACCATACACTCAAGGGTCATATACAGCAATTGCTGTTGGTGCATCTCAGATTGACATAGAATATTTAGCTCAACCATTGTACAATTCCAAAAGTCAAGCTAAAGTAAGTATCTAATGAGTAATGTACCTATTGGAATTGAAATGTTAAATTTATTAAAAAATATAAAATTATTTGTTTAAAGAGAAATGACAGTTAATCTATGGTAGTATGTTCAAAGTTTAAGTAGTATTTGTGAAACATCCGCTATAGGCAAATGATCTGTAATGTCTTTTATATGATGGTTAATATTCGAGAATAACATAGTTGTGGTTGAGTTGTGCCTTTTTCTTTTTTGGTGTGTTGTAATATCACATTTTTTGCTACTATTTCTAAATTTTCGACTAGCGAGGGGGGGGGGATTATTTATACTTAAGAATAACAGCCATTACATAATTATTTTTCACAACTATTTGTAAATGTTCAACTCGGTCATTTGTTGGGTTTACGATTTAGCTTAATCAAAATATGTGCATTATAATTTAGACATTTAGAGTATTGTAAAGTATAATTTTTGTCACACCTTATCATCAAACCAACAACTAAGACGTACTACTGTAGTGCATAATTTATACATAGATTTGTTCTACAGTAGTTGTAAATATAATAGAAGTGCTGATTTTGGGAAATCTGTGCACTATGCTGCATATGACACTCTGACATCGGAATTATCCATTTTTTCTCAAGATCGTTCAGTAGGTTAGATTTGTTGTTCCAGTGGTCAATATGCAAAATTAATGTATGTTCTTAATCCTATTGACACTAAATTAAAAAGTAATCACATTCATAAAATACTCATATTCTTATTTGATTTTTGATACAGTGACTCTATTACAAACAGTGACGACAAGCAGCGATTAGCTCCACCCATCCGCCATTAGGAGGCAAAATTTTTGGCGGGTTTCTATGAACTCAACGGTGGTATCCTAGCAACGTCCTAAATCCAAATAAAAATCACACGCTGATCAAAGGTAAACACAGTCAGGCCGCCATTAAGATGCAAAATATACCACGGCCAATAAAAATCGATACATCGCTTGTCGCCACTGTTTGTAATAGAGTCACTGTAATTTTTGACATGTATCAGTGCCATCTATATTAGAATACGATATAGTCGTTTCTAAATTATAAGTTCAACGAATTTATATTATAATTGTATTGCAAAATTATGTTAAGTAAGTTGCTTATTTTTAATATTTGCATTTTTTTAAATATAAATTTTTGTTGTTTGTTTTTCAGCCTGTTTTATTATTTGCTGGGGAACATACACATAGTAACTTCTATTCAACTGTACATGGCGCTTATCTCTCTGGAAGAACATCAGCACAAGTTTTACTGTCCTCCGATACACCAGAGGAAATTGTATTGAACTGTGAAGATACAAGTGACTTAAGTTCTTGGATTCAAGGGATAAGTCTTAATTAGATTGCCTCTTTCAATTGAAACTGTTGTATTTATGAATGTTCTCACTTGAAGTATTTAATACTAATATTCTTCTATTTACAATAATTTAAGAGGATAACATAATTGTAGGTAAACTCATGAAACTGTAGAAAAACTTCTACATTCCATGTGGTTAATGGGAAGGTAATTGCCTTAAGTACATACTTATATTAAATTTATATGTATTTTTTGGTAACATATAAAGCGTTCAAAGTGAATAAGGTAGTTGACTCCAGAACGATATCTAATTGGTTTTGCTGCTTTATAATTAGCAGATGTTATCACATCACAATTATGTTTTTAAGCCATTCTCACATGAAAATGTGAGAATTCTTTTATAGAGTTGACTGGTTTCTTTTACGTTTCAATACAACATAACAAAAATTAAATAAAAGCTATTCAAAAATTTTAAATATAACCACATAGTGTCACCACACAATTATATTGAATGGTAATAATCTGGCGTAAAAATTTTATTTAGAACCATATTAATAATTAACATCTCTTCACACAGTTATATGGTCAATTTGACATAATATGAAGAGGTAGTGCAGTTTCTCGTGACCTATGAGTCATACCGTTGCAGTAGTAGTCGCAAATGTGTCTATCTTGCTAACAACATAACAATCTAAAAATACATGTATGTGTAGCCATTTATATAACTTAGTCGATCTTTTTATCTTTTGGAATTTCACTTACAATGTCTCTCCCCCGTAAATAGTCACGCCTTTGCACAGCTTTGTTCAAGGGCATGGGTCACGAGAAAATGCATGACTCTCTACCTATGATTACGTTCGTAGCTAGTCTTTTAATTTTTCGAAAGTGACAGCTGTACTATCACTTTCTACATTGCCATTGCCTTTCATACTTTAAATGAGATATCCTCTATTTTTACAGTTAGAACTGACAACATTTTGTACACTATAATTTGCGGCTATAGTTATTCTCTAATATATAATTTAACAAACTGCCATCAAAACTTCCTAATATACATATAGGCACAGTGCATGTAAAGGCAGTGTACCTTTGCAGTTACATAATTGCGGACTAATAACCAAGTAAAAAATCCTATCACATGTTCTAGGCAAGAAATTAAAATGAAAATATTCAGTTTATTATTAATTTATGCTTAAAAGCACAAACGGACGCACTTTACTACACCATGTAGACTATTATATAAATAATCTGTTCAAATAATCTTGGGATTTTTAAAATTCGAATTGAAATGAATGTGAAAATAGATTTTATAATCACACAGAATAAGGAAATCTCTCTCCCAACTGTCATCTCATGTTGGCGTAAAATGCAACTTACAGAGTGCATGTGCACTGTTTATTCTACCTTTGTTTATACATTAACCGCTGGCCTTCTAAAGAGTAAGTCAGGACTTGAACACGTTATTAACAAGTAGAAATCCTAGTTCTGTCACGTTTTGTTGATTTTACAGATTGTTATCATGTGCCACATTTGTCTTTTTTCTGGATCATGCATGTGTAATAAATTTTCCTCGTGCTACACAAATGCAGAGGTTATTAATAGGTACTAGATTATTTCTCTTTCTGGTAGCTATTTTCAGTGTACATACTTAACTGCAAATTAAACTAAGCAACGGTTTTATCTTGATACGTTTCTGAGGTAAACACATAAATCAAATCAAATACATATTTAATAAAAACGAAATTTTGAGATACTTTACTAACATTTATCAAAATGAAAGGTGTTATAATTGTTACTTTCCTTGTAATTTTTTCAACCATTTTGGCACAGGTAATTTCTTTTGAGTTTATTGAGATTATTAACATGTTTATGTTGTAGCAATTGCCACCAGAAACACTAGCAATGTTTTTTAGGATAGTCGGTGCATTTATTACTAAATGTGCCTGTGCTTCGGGTGTTAATATGAATCTATTATCATTATTTTTGGAACAGGGTTTCACACCTTTCAATCCATGTGTGGCATGCTTTATTAAATGTTTAGCGAAAGAAATAGGTCTGATTGGTGGTGATGGTATCACATTATTGGAGGAACCTGTTATTAATTTTGCTCTTCAATTACCTGGAGGTACAAAGGAAATAGGTCTTACCTGTATAAATCAAACTGTTGGTATTTTGGATCCTTGCAGGAAAATTTTCGAAGCCTACATGTGTGGTGTGAAACTCCTGTCTTCTTAAATGTACTGTGTTTAATGCATTGTTATAATCAATTGCATTTCTACTTATACTTCTAAAAGCTACAAGTATATTCTTTATTATTTTTAATAAGATTTTAATAATAATGGACCCACACGTTGGTATGTTCAAGTGGAGTATATTCTTTATTTATTATTATATTGTGGGATGCATATTATTCTTAAATGTGTATTTTTTTATAAAATTAAAACTTGATTAAATGCAAATTATCTATGGTTATGTGAACACTTCATAAATAGGTATACAAATTATAAAGTTCTACCATGGTATTGATCAGCACTTATATACACATTTTTCAGCTAAACTCCCCTGAAATTAATCAACGAACTTTGTTCGTTACTGGAATCAATATTCCGTCCGTGCGTTGCAAGAGATGCGTATTGTCTACAACCGAGGATATGGATCTTATGTGAAATGTTATGCTGATTCAAGATCCGGTCCCAATTTTTCGATATCTCAAATACTTTTCGAAATATACGACTTTAAAGTCGAAATTTCGAAATTATCAAATTTTGTCTTTTGATAAGGCCATATTTTTTTTATACTTTCGTTGCTGCGGTATTTGAAGTTCGTTTTGTAATCCAGGGATTTCAATTAGTTGCAACTAATATTAAGTTATGGTTATCTTTTAATTATAACTCATGAGCACAATTTCGTTTAACACTCAGACAAAACCTCTTTAAACCTTAGCAGCCAGTTCATCAATGAGTAAATTGCAGGTACCTCTTGAATGATGGTGGTTGATAAAAACAAATAATATTTCATGTATATTCTCTACATAGAATTATTTGACTGTAACCGTTGATTGAAATTGCATATTTCAATCAATGCTGTAACAGAACCTTCTTTCCTTGTCCAAAAATACTAACTTATCTACTGTAGCATTGTTACAGAACATGAAATATGATTTAGAACTCTTAATATGGAGTAGATCTTTGATGTTCTTCAACACCTTGGCATAACTATGTGTAAAAAACAATCATCTTATGTCATAATTTATTTATCTCAGTTAAAACCCCTATTTAAAATAACTTTGTACTTAACTTTATTGTTGTTTATAGGTATGTTTTTTGTCATTATGCTTGTTTTACTGTTAATTTATATTTGTTGTTTATAGAAAAATCATTGTTATTTGCACACTTACATATGTTAATAATCCACACACAAAAAGGTTTTACCTGCATTTTCGAAACCAAACATACTGCAATATTTGTTCATTACTGTAATTAGGCTCTGTCAATGTGTTCAATTTTCTCTCATTATACAAGAAATCCTAGGATGATACTTAAAAATGTCAGGGTTCATGTTTTGTTGGCCATTTAAATAGTTTCCCATGCTGGATTCAAGGTGTTCATTATCTGCTTCAAGTTTCTCTTTTGTACTGTATTGCTTCAGAATTTTCTGGATGTTCGATTTTTCTGTCGTTCTCTGTGTTTCTGTATATTACAAAGGAGCAGATTTAGAACTGCACTTATCTCCTTTTTGAACATACTCTCAAGTCCACATGTAGGTAAAAACTTAGTTTCTTACATTATTCACAACACTATATTGTGAGTTTTATATTTTTTGTTTTGTTTTTGTTCGATTCCACGAAACCGAATTGATTTTCACATGTGATGTGATGCTCAGATCATTGTTCTTCCACTGATTTAAAACTGTAACTAGCATTAAACAGAAAGAAATATTGATTTTACGAAGTGTCTTCTTGTGTTGCAATAAATTATTTAATCTTCCTTATAAGTTACATGACTGAAATTAAATATAGGTAATCTGAACCTTTCTATCATATAGTCTATAGTCTATGTTACATTTCTACATTTTATTCCTTAACACTTACCCTACCGAAATTTTTAATAACATTGTCTCGAGTAATCAAAAATTATTACATTTATATAATAAAGTGGTATCATCTGTGTAAAGAATTAAATCATTATGACTAGTTAAATTGGTAATGTCATTGAAATACACCAAAAAGAGCACAGGGCCAAGTACCAACCCCTGTGATACACCGGTAGTAATTTTAAAATCAGATTCACAATTATTAAAATACACATATTGAGATCAGTAATAGTAACATAACATAATTTATTTATAGACATTTCTCATTGAGCTGGTTTACAGACAACTTAATAGATTTAATTTGACGACGTAAGTGTTAGAATTTCATGTTAAGATGCTATTTATTATTCTAATAAAATTCATTTATAAACTTGTAAGATGTAAGGGTAATACAATCATTCTACACCAACAACTGCTTAATGATTTTTAAGTAATAAAACTTGAGATATAGGGAACGCCAAACAAACTTGTGTGCACGTCATCAATGACGTATTTCCATGTCTTTTGTGGCAAAGTTTCCATCGCTAACTGTATCATAAAATTTATAAAAAAACAACTCTAAAGGCAATGAAATTAATATAAATTTTTTTAGATAAAATAATGTATGTGCACAAGCTTGTTTTTGTTGGCTTTAGACGCCTCTCAATGTAAAATGTTGTGATAAAATTTTAATCAACAGACCAGTAAGTAACGACGTAAACCTAGCCATTGTCAGGGAATGGTGCTGTGTTGCCATCCTTTATTCATCGATTCATCGATGTTTTAAGGTTACGGATGATAGTAGTATTCTGACAGGCACAGGGGCGCCGGAAGAAAATTTGTTTGGGGGGGGCCTTACATTTTTTCAAGTAGAAATTAGAATACTTGAAAATTTTTACCTATTTTTAAATTAGTATAAATCAATAGGCAATGCAGAGTCACCGATGGAATAGAACATTATATTCCAAACGTGATTATATTGTGAGCTTTTAACATTTGATAAAATGGATTTACACGATGTATGGAATTCCAGGGAGGGGCCCGGGCCCCCCCCTTGCCCTTTAGTAGCGGCGCCCATGGACAGGCATATTTAATTGATTTTTGTCGTCAACAATTTGTAATAGTAATTAATGACGATAATACGTAGTATTTTTAGCTGTTGGATTTTTAACTAGTAGTTGGTGTTGAAGAAGAGGATCAGCTAATTATCGAGGCTGGAGCTTATAATATAAGCGCCATTGTTTTATTATTTTCATGTAATTTGTATAATAAAACAATGGCGCTTATATTATAAGCTCCAGCCTCGATAATTAGCTGATCCTCTTCTTCAACACCAACTACTAGTTAATAGTAATTAATATTTATTTGTGGTTGAATAAGAAATATTTGCTGGGAAATTAAATATTTCCTGATCAATTTGACAATACTGTAAATGTAAACGTCATCAAACTCTGATGACGTGCACGCAACTTTGTTTGGCTTTCCCATGTTCGAAGGCTTTCCCTATACCTACATTTATTTATGATTATGACATATCTGGATCAACATACTTCATATTATGAGTACACATTCTAGAATAGCTCTCTCTTCAAAAATAAAACAGAAAAAGAAACTTTTTGCACAGCACACATCTTTAGCTTAATGGACTGACAAAATAATACAGTAGAACCTCGATTATCCGTGCTCCATGGGACCGAACGAGGCACGGAAAATTGAAAAGCACGGATAATCCGAACATTTATTTCTTACGTATACATAAATGTACTATGTATGTACATATACTAAAAAAATAACAGAAAAAAATAGATTTCTAAGTGCAAACTAACTTTTAAATTGCATAAAAAGATAACAGAATAAAAAACAGAATTCTATATAAGTAAACTTTTACATTAAATAAGCACGTAGGTAGTGGCGATTTCAATATTGCGTATTGAGAGATCCGTTGAGTGATTTACGGTAACATTATTTCGATAATAAAACTTCTAAAATGCTATTTCAATAATGGAAAGCATGCCACGGATAATCCGCAGTCCGGATAACCCGCGCACGGATAATCGGGGTTCTACTGTATTGATTTTTCCCCAAAAATGGACGAAGTATAAAACTCATTCCAATAAGTTCTAGAAATTAATAGTCAAAAATTTGCATAAGTTTTTTAAATAGGTAAATAGTAATGATGGAAAAGGCCTTTAAAATAATGGTTTTTTTCAACTTTAGCTCAAAGTTTGATTGAGTCTAACTATGTACTTTTAATTATGAGTTCTCATTAAAATTGTGATATTGATGTAGTTACTTGAGATAGTGATCATATTATTAAATGACCTACAGAACGTTGTGGTTTATGAAGTTATATTCAAGAATGGATTCAAAATTCTTATTCATTTTCTGGAAAATGTGTAAAAATCTATTTTTTTTATTCATGGATATAATTATAAATAAAATTTTTTTTTGATACGATTAATAATCAGGAATCAAATACAATCGCAAGCGCTTTTGCAACATTCATATTATTTGATTATTTCTGTAAAACAGCTATTTATTTACAAAGACTATCACCTTAATGTATGCTTGTGCACAATAGAAATCTCAAGGATATATCATCCAGTTAAATTTAAGATATTTGCTTTCCATTATACAGCCAATGATAGATTACATCTTCGAACATATAACAAAAGGAAGGAACATGTATATGGCAAAATGAGTAACATTAATGGTTTACCAATATGGCTACCTACTGTGACGTATTCCGTCGAGTCATTGGTGTACTGTTAAGCAGGGTCGTAAATCCAACATTTGTATGTTTACGCGCCTGCTGTAAACAAAATAAAATGCATAATTTTTTTTTAAATTTTATTGCCCTTTAAACATAATTAATTTGGTACGCATATTTCTAATTTTTTGCACATTCTCTATGTTCTTAACCGTATAATGAATTCTACGCTACTGGTAATTTTTTTATTTTAAATCGACAAACTGCACGCTACACCCGTTTGACCAATCACAAATGGTTTACTGTTACGTCACTGTGACGTAAAGCCTGCGTAACTTCCGTTACATTGTACCATCTACTAAACTATAGGGATATTCCTTCCTGTTGTTATATGTTCGAAGGATTACATATTATATGCACTGTGTTTTATTGATTTTTAAATATTCTATTAAATCAATTACCTAAACGTTTTTGGAAATAAATATCAACTAACTGAATTTCACACTCTCGAGTTTTTGTGATTACATATTTAGGTGGACATTCAGTTTCATCAATGGTTTAAGTTTTCTTTTCTGGAAATACATTACATCTTGTAATTTAATTATGGGAATGTGCTAATAGTTTAATTTTTGTCGTGCAAAGAATTGTCTTGAATACTAAAATAACAAGAATGTACACTGCCATGTCAACCATGTTGTGATTGTGATGCGATTAACATTGTAAAATCTTCAGTTGACTTTGTCAGCATGTTCCCCCCTCAAATTCATTATTTGCTATATTGTTATGTAAATTTTATTAATTTGTTTAACTGTACGGGAAATATTCTATTTCTTTGTGTACTCTCACTGTAATTTTTTACATACATAATTTTGTAGGTGATCATCTCATGACAATAGTTTCTAGAAAACTTGTCTGATTCTATGTACTTAACACACGAAAAATTACATTTACATTACCTATGTACTTATAATTATTTTATAATCACTTTATGCCTTAATATTGACTTTCATTTAATTCCAATTGAAATGATTTTTATAATTATTGTAAGTAGATGAATTAGATTGGCAAAAATAATTTTGGTGGCCTAACTTTGTTGATAGCATCAAAGATGTTGTCATTTCTTTTATAAATTGTAGTTTTGTACGCTTATTCTAGTCAATAAAAGTATAAAATACAAAAATTTGATTTATTTATACATTCCCGGTACTCTATATAAAAATAAACCATCATCATCGTAATAACAATCATTCAATTTATATGTACAACCCGGTTTTACCTTTCCTTTAGGAATAGTAATTTTTTCTGGATACTCTAACAAATAGTCTTTTGTTGACTTCCTTTTTGTCGCAATGGACTTTGATGCATTTATCGTGGTAATCTCAAAAGACTGTTTTTCAGTTACTATTATATCATTCTTTTCAATTTCTCTTTTCGTTTCTCGTAACAATTCTTCTTCATCTGGTAATATACTACCACTAAGTGATTTTTTCACTATTTTGTTTTGTAATTGTTGTAACGTAATGTGTTTATCATGTTTATTGGGCTTGTCCGGATTATTTAATACGTATGTATCTTGCAAAACTTTATTTGGAAAAGGTTTGCAACTGTTTTCCTTTGGAGTCTCCTCCACATTATTCTTTTTTAATTTGTTATAACTTGTTATAATGTCAGAAAATTCGGAACGTACTTTTACATTGGTTGTATTTTTTTTCGTTTGTTGCATTTGGTGCACATTAGAAGTTGATAAATTTAAAGCTCTATTCGTAAATTTTGTTAAATGTTCAATTATTTCGGAACTTAAATTTGTCAATTTATTTGTTTTGAACAACTCCCAATTTCTTATAACAGATTTATCATGATTTTGTACTTTTTGTACTGTCTTTTTTTCCCACAATCTAGGTTTCACTATTTTCTAAAAAACACAAATCACAGAATCACTGTTAATAAAGTAGCTATACTTACAGCAACAATATGTGGTAAAGCTGGAAAACCTTCCGACAGTTTTTCTATTGTCCATTCTTCAGGATCCATACTGTGAAGATAACGTATTTGCTCTTTATCATTCCACGTTAAAAAGTTAACATTATCCTCCTTAAAATATTTTTGTTTTATAATACATTTTTTCACATTTTCTTTCTCTTTATTAATGTCTTGCAAATGGTCTTTATATGAACTTCCAATATTCATAAAATCGCTTTCCAAATCATAGTCATAATCGCTAAGGTCAATAGATTCATCATCGTTTTCAATTAATTTCTTGCGATGGTAAATTCCGGGATCCCTCCGAGGAAGGTTTCGACGGATTTCCTTTAGAATCATTACATGGTAGTGTGTTAATAGATTTTTTGCAAAATACATAACTGATTTAATATTTTGCTTAAATTATGTTTGCCGCTTCGTTTGGATTTTGGAATTATTTGAATATAATTATTTTAGGTTAAATATTCAAAGTGGTTTAAGTTCAGTAGCGTAACTAACAATAATTATTTTAGCTTAAATATTCAAATGTGGTTTAAGTTCAGTGGCGTAACTAACAAGTGTCATACGTCGGCGTTTGGACATTACGACTTTTATGATTAAGTTCCAGTCGGTGTTTTCTTTTTGCACGTTGTGGTAGACCTAAGTCAGCTCTGTCAATAACACACCATTCGTTTTATAAAAATAATTTGACTCAGTTCTCAATAACCCTATTCGTTTTAAAAGCTTTATTTAAGTTTTAGATTAACCTGAGGCAGAAATGTCAACATGACGTAAGGCGCTTTCATCACGTGATGATTGTAACTTTACCTAACTCTGTGGCGATGCAAAAAGAAAACACCTACAGCACGTACGGAGAAAGATTGCTTCGGGTGCGCAGGTGAACTTCGTGTATTCGTAAGCCATCGGCATGTAAACTGCTTTTTCCACATTTAACAGTGGCGTCGATTTTTATGAGGAAATAAACTCGCAGTGTTTTTAAATTTATATTTTAGTAACAAGTAAGAAAAAATACGTGTACATGTAAAATTAAATCACATATACTCATTTAAGACAAAAATCATTTTTTTTAATATTCAAGCCAGATGTTACTAATTAAACGGAATTTAGCGGCGACACCACTGGTATCACATGATTGCCAAGCTTGGAAAATTTACAATTTATACGAGTGCGCATCCGACCTTGGGGCAATCTTTCTCCGTACGTGCTGTACTATAATAAATGCTTGCGAATCTAGCTTTAAGTGATGTTTAAAAATGTGACATCAATTTCAGTTCCGTTTATGCTATCTAAACCCACTGACCTGTATTATCAGGTCAGTGTTTGAACCACTATTCCAAGTAGATGAGTTGAATTCAATCTCTTAAGTTTATAGAATTGAGTTGAAGTATTGTATCCGATCGAATTTCAACCCTGCAACGTTTATGCCGCATATTGGCATATTTCAACCTCTGCAAAAACCGGATAGAACCTATCCACCACGTTGATGCGGCGTAAACGTAGTCATGGATTCGCAAAGCAATTGCAGGTACGAGCAGGGTACGAGAGCACGCCGAGAGGTTGAGGATGAGATGAATCAGAAATATGCGTGTTCCACCGAATTCGGGGAAAATTCCCGTTCCCCAATAATAATGAGACCTCTTGTGGCAGTAATAAGAACGTATAAGTCAGAGTAAACTTTCTTAATACACTTGCAAATACATAAAAAGATACGTTTACTTTCTCTATTTTTATAAGTAAATTGTTAGATACCAAGGTGGTTTTTGATAAATTATTTGGAGCTCTGGTAGGAGTTTGTTATAGTAAAATGTAGAAGAAATCTTCCCAACTGGTGTTTTTTTTTATATTAAAGGATGGAGTTCCTTTAAAACGTTGAGTTTTTTTAAATTTTATTGTTGCGTTTCGCTGAACTAGCTTCTTCATACAGTAAGTAACAAGCTTGTGAAAATTTCGAAACGATTGGTCGTTTCTAAAAAGAGTTATCCAGGACGACGGACGGATGGGCAACAGTACAAACTATAAAGGATCTTTCATCTGACAACCTATAATAAGCTACTCAGAGACAACAGCTATGTTGTCTATGTAGTCATGTGATTTCCAGATCTTCTAACTGGCGAAAAGAAAAAATTAAAATTTTTTGCGGAAAATTCTTGTGAGGTAGGTACTTAATTTTGGAGGTGGAATCTACTGTACAATAGGTGACGTTAGTTTTGCTAATTTTAGGTAATTATTTAGAATACGGTATCATATGCAGCAAGTCGTTTCATCTTTTTCCCTATAAGAGAGGGTGGCCAGACAATTAAGAAAGACTGAAGGGGGTGTGGGTGTCCGAGGTATTATTCTTCTTATAGATGGGATGCATATTAAAGCGAATAAAAAACTTCTTTGAAGTTGGGATTAAAGACTGAAAGATTTAGAAGTTTTTTATTCGCTTTAAGAAAGGCTGCAAGATAACGGGCGCAGGTCACTAAATTGTTTCAAAAATTCAATAAATAAATACAAAATGACAACAACTTCTCGGATGTTTCCATAGGTGGCGATGTAATAAAAATGGATCGATATTTACAAGGAAATACTATTGCGCACTTAGATCATATACAGCGTGTCCGAGGATTGATGTTACAAGAGGTGTGCGGAATTAAAAATCTTTGAATCTCAATTTGATCTTTTGTAACTAAGCTCCGCTTGGTTTGAAACTTATTTTTAGTATACTTTCTAGTTTGAAAAATCACGTAGGCCTTGATAGTTGAGCAAGATCTATTTCCGTTTAGGTAAAGTACCTTTCTCGTCCAGAGTATGCTAAAATATTACTAAGAAAAGTTGTTCAGAATGACAGACTATGGCCCAATACACAATTTCAGGACGATCTATCTAGTTTGATTAAATCGTTATTTTTTAGGAGAAAATTCAGAGAATTCAGCCATCGCATAGAATGGTGTGCAGAAAAAGGTGGCAGTTATGTTAAATAAATGATTGATTGTAGAGCAATATTATTATTACATTTTGTACACTTAATTTGTGAATAAATATAATTTTATTTTGTTGAATTTAAAAAATAACGATTTAATCAAAGTAGTTAGATCGTCCTGAAATTTTGTATAGGGCCATAGTCTGTCATTCTGAACAACTTTTTTTAGTAATATTTTAGCATATTGTGAACGAGAAAGGTACTTCACCTGAAACGGAAATAGATCTTGCTCAACTGTAAAGGCTTACGTGATTTTTCAAACTCGAAAGTATACTAAAAATAAGTTTCAAACCAAGCACAGCTTAGTTACAAAAGATCAAATTGAGATTCAAAGATTTTTAATTCCGCACACCTCTTGTAACATCAATCCTGGGACACGCTGTATACACTCCCATTGCGCATGAGCGCTCTCGGACGTCATGGATCGGTACTTACACGGTAATACTATTACGCATGCGCGTGCTCGTAATGGATCAATACTTATAAAATTATTTATGCGCATGCATCGACGAAGTTAGGGGGGGGGGCTTGGGGGGACTAAGCCCTCCCAAACTTCAATTTAGCCCCCTAGCTTACCATGACATCTTACAAAAACTATACACGTTATACACATATATAGTTATAGTTATAGTTATAATTACTTCTTCTCATATTATCTGTGGGGCTTGCCCCCCCCCCCCCCCCCCCCCCCCCCCCCCCCCCCCCCCCCCCCCCAGATCTGTCCACCTAACTTCGCCCATGTGCGCATGCTTCTCTTACGGTACGTAAGCACAGATAAAATAACATGTAACGTAAATAAATACCGTTCAATATTAGTTGTTATATTTTCCTTCTTTTTTAAAGCAATAATGAATTGGGCAACTTGTCTTAACTTTTATTTCTTTTTTATAGGTTATCCACTCTATTTTTCCATAAGGATAACGGTCAGGAAATTAACGCATCGTCACATCATTGAAAAACTAACTTATCGTCGCGTCGTTTTTATCTTACTAATTACTGGCAGGGTATATGATTTGCAATGCCAAAGTGCATTTACATTAGACTACCCACATGTTATTTATACATTCTTTCTATTCAGCTATATAATAATAAACAGTTATTCACGTTCTTTTCTCTTTTGATTATTCTACAATTTCTTGACTTATCGATTATGTGTTGAGTACTACTTTATTATTTCTTTCATATGTACTTTTTAATAACAAATTCATACCTATAACACGCCACCTATTGAAGAGTTGACTGCAACTCTACAATTAAGTGGTTAACAAAAATTTTTTTTACTTCCCGAGTACGAAGTAAAACGGAGTATGTATTGTTTTAGTGTTCCAAAAAAAAATTGACCTATACACATTTTTACATATCTTTGCGTTTCTGATAAAGATAAAATTGCAGTTTATTTTATGTAGTTTAAGAGTATTTTTTTCTGAATTCAGCAATTATTGTGGTATACTTATTTTTTGAAAAAAGTGTTACAAAAAATAATTGTTAAAAAATGACTGCAACGCTCCTATACTCAGAAAATATTAAAGTTATCGAAATGCGGTTTTCGCCAATCGATTGCATTCGGGCCAAGGACGACAATGCTAATATTACCTTTGGTGAGGTCACTTCCGGCATAAGCTAAAATGGCGGCACTCATTTTTTTAATAAGATAATGGTGCAGTTTTTTTATGTAGTTTAAGAATATTTTTTTTCTGAATTCAGCAATATATATTGTGCTATATTTATTTTTTGAAAAAAGTGTTAATACGAAAGAAGTCTCGTGGCAACTTGCCAGAATTTTTTTAAAAAGCGGCCGTTTTCCTCCAAAAAATTTCTTCATTTTTTCTATAAGGGACTTATTTCCTATCATTTGTACATTTTTTTTTCGCGAAGCTATGTATATACCACTGAAATATAAGCAACCTGGAACGCTTACGTTTAACTTACAGCCGAGCCGACAGAAAGGGAATTATTGTAGGGACATTCGGTCAGTGTCTTACTCATTATGTTATTGTATCGTATACGTAATAAAAAACTAGTTTGATTAATCGTAAAACAATGAAAATGCTGAACTGTGAATGAGTACAACAAGGACACAATGTCCCTTCGTTATTGCTATCGCACGCTCGGTTTATTTCCTACAGGTTAAATGCACCGTGCGCGTTCCAGGTTGCTTATATTTCAGTGGTATATACATACCGGATTATATTATTGTTTAGGCTTCCACGAGTTGTATTATTTAAAATATGATTCATTTCTGGATCTTCTCGTGTAATATTTTTTAATTCTTCGACGTTTCGAAAACCACTTTCGTTTTCTTTTTCAAGATAATAAACTATACATATAAACTATACAGGGTGTCTCACGGTGACCGTCGGTTAGAAGTATATCAAAACTGTAAAAGTTAGAAATTTGAGATTTTGCACATGCGACATGGAGTGTTTAATCTATTAAATAAAAATATTTTCCAAATGGCAGCACTTCCGGAAATACCGGAAGTGGGCATCAACTTCTTTATTTTAAATACCAACCAGGCAATTTTTTTTCACATTCTGATGTGTCATAAAATGTTTAGTAAGTATGCTTAAAATAATCGGCGTATCAATTTTGATTGTTGAGAAAAAAAATTTTTTCCACTGAAAAATGTCAAAATCTTGTTTAGGAAATAAAATTGAAAGTCGAAAGTGGTAAAAGTTAGAGAAATGGAATTTTAGGTTCTCAATGTCAAAAGATTGGGACACAATTGTCTGTCATGGATAATAAAAAATTGCCCGCGGTTACGTATCTATTTGACGTTATTTCCAGACTTAAGAAAAACTTTAAAAAGTCTCTTTTTTTAAATGGAATGCCTATTTAATTATCGGCCCATTCGATGCAGAAATGAATTTCCTTTAAATTGATATAACATGTTCCTATACCTAAAATCAATGATTACAGAGTTATTTACATTTTTCTATTTAAATGTATAATTACATACTTTACAAAACATGGTTGGCTTTGAAAATTTTCAAAAAATTTTTATTCAATTGTTTCTTATGATGACAGTTGTCAGTTAGCTATCAGTTTGAAAGTTTACCCTACATTTACGTTTGTTATCAGTGTTATCTGTTTGAATTTTGATTTTTACGCTTAATATTTGTTTTTAATTGGGAAATATGGAATACACAAACGCTGATATTCTAAATTTGTTTTACATTCATTGCGAGTCTGCTCGTATTACTTTTCGAACCTGCAGAACCTTTAACTATTGAATAAAGAATCACTCAACACTTTAACGAAAGATATCCGCATTTACCTACAATGACAAGAACGAAAAATCAGGATGATTGAAAAGAATTTTCTAAATTTGGGCGAAGTAAATGCGCCACGAAGTTTGGCAAAGCCAATTGTCCCCAATGACGCTGCAGAAACCAATGTATTGGGATATTTTAATGTTTTCCCTGAAAGTTCTGTTCGTTCGGCGGAAAGAGACCTTGGATAGTCAAGAAGCTCCATAGATAGAATTTTAAATAATCATAAAAGCATAAGAAACATTTGAATAAAAATTTTTTGAAAATTTTCAAAGCCAACCATGTTTTGTAAAGTATGTAATTATAAATTTAATTAGAAAAATGTAAATAACTCTGTAATCATTGATTTTAGGTATAGGAACATGGCATATCAATTTAAAGGAAATTTATTTCTGCATCGAATGGGCCGATAATTAAATAGGCATTCCATTTAAAAAAAGAGACTTTTTAAAGTTTTTCTTAAGTCTGAAAATAACGTCAAATAGATCAGTAACCGCGGGGAATTTTTTATTATCCGTTACAGACAATTGTGTCTCAATCTTTTGACATTGAGAACCTAAAATCCCATTTCCCTAACTTTTACCACTTTCGACCTTCAATTTTATTTCCTAAACAAGATTTTGACATTTTTCAGTGGAAAAATTTTTTTTTCTCAACAATCAAAATTGATACGCCGATTATTTTAAGCATACTTACTAAACATTTTATGACACATCAGAATGTGAAAAAAAATTGCCTGGTTTGTATTTAAAATAAAGAAGTTGATGGTCACTTCCGGTATTTCCGGAAGTGCTGCCATTTGGAAAATATTTTTATTTAATAGATTAAACACTCCATGTCACATGTGGAAAATTTCAAATTTCTAGCTTTTACAGTTCTTAATATACTTCTAACCGACGGTTACCGTGAGACACCCTGTATAAATACATAAAGGATGAACGTTGATGATCAATTACCTAACATAACTTTTTTCTGTAATAATTTTTATAAATGTCTAAAGTTTTTACTTTCATTCACAACATTAATTTCAATAAAGAAAATTAAAAGTATAACATTATGAATGTTGAAAATGACCTCCGTTGACCGCCATACACCAATACAATTTATTTTGAAAACGTCTGCCTATACATTAGCAAACATTTCACGCGCTATTAATCGTCACTCGGTAACAATTCCATTTCGTAAATCTTGAAGGGATTCGGGCTTTGTGGTATAGGTACCTACACTTTGGTTTTCAGATGTCCCCATAAGAAAATTATCCAAAGGCGCAAGAACTAGGAGGCCATTCTACGGTTCTTGTCTGGCCAATCCATCGTCCAGGAAATTGTTCATTCAAAAGCTTATGAATGGGAGAAGCGTAATGTGGAGGTGCCCCATCTTGCTGAAACATCAATTTATATTTTATAAGCTTGTCATCTTGTTCAAGTATTTCAGTTATCCTGGGATTGACGGCGTCGTACAGAAGTTGTAAGTAATTTTTCAACTGTAAACCAACTAAAGGAGACTAGAAAAAAACTGAAAAGGATATCTCATGAACTATTGCACAATATCCAAAGTGTGGGGAAGAGACTGTGACAGTTTACCAATATCGTTCGGCATTGGAATAAATAATAAGAGTAGAATAAATATGCCAAAAAGGAAGAGAAAAAGAGCTATTAGATTTCTGTTGAGAGTTGAAACTTTACAATAGGATTTATAACAGCAGAAGAGTAGTAAAAGATATTATTGTCCAGAGAAATATGATATGATATGCATTATACAATATACTTACCTTTCCGGCTTTACCAAACTGTTAACAAAAAAAACAAAGACAAATGTCAACAAAAATTCATGGGCAGCGATTTTCATCGCTTTAAGAAGCTGTCGGAGTCTTTGATTTTGCTGATTCTACCAACTGTTTTATATCATATTTTCATTTCATTCATTTTGTACGATTCAACGATTATACAGGGTGTAAGAAACAAGTAAGTAAGTATCAAAAAATTTGCCGGTAGATGGCAACTAATCAAGCACTTTTCTAAATAAACTGAGATAAACAGAAAGAAAGACGGAACTAAAAGTCGACAACGAGGCGTATGAAGAAGTACCTACCTACATGATTTTAGTTATCTGGGAATCGAGATAAAAATAAAAACAACAAGAATAACAGGGAAATTGGGCATACTACGTGTACAACCAACTTCTAATAAATGTGAATTTAACGATTTCATAAGACCAAGGCAAAAATTTACACGACCCTAATACGCACTGTGATTAGAGGAAACGTAGCGGAAACAGTATGCATGAGCAGAAGAAAGAAAAAGGAAATAAGGATGTTCGAATGAAAAATACTAAGGAAAATATTGGGCCCAGTAAGAGATGATGGTCAGCAAAACAAACCAAGGTGGAACGAAGGAATACCAACAGCTATGGATGGCGAAGACATAATGAAAACCATCAAATCAAACAGAATAAGTTAGCTTGGCCACCTGATCATTAGGGGGAAGGTGCAGTGTTGAGTTTATAATTTTATAGTCTGTATGACCAATGATAATAAATTGGAGCAGATGTAATCATTATTAGCTAAAATAACTTGTATGACTTTGTATTCTATTTATTAATACGTAAACCATTTTTAAAAATTTGCTATTATAATAACGGATTTCATATCGTAAGTCTACATCAAATTAACTATATGCTCCGCTTTCATCCGCATCTTTTATCTTAAGAATACCTATGCTATACTTTAATCATAGATGTAGGTACGTATAACTTTGAATAGGAAATAGTTTGTAATGGCTCCATTTTTCATTTATTATACCTACGTATTGGTGAATTAAATTGTAGGATAGTAAAACCATTATTGTTATTAGTTTCTCAAATCGATTGGGTAGCATAGTCTTGAATAAATTGTTCTACCAATTTCTTAATCTACATAGTAATGCAAAAGAAAGAAAAATATTATTTGGACGTGAAAGATCGTACCTGATATAGTTACTTAATATGATTAAATTTGTTATGTTTATATGGGTATTACTAGGCAACGCATTTCTTTTATTTAATAACTTGTATAGGTAGGTACAGAAAGAAAACATTCTTTAACGAGATGGCAAAGTTAAAATACGCATCTGTTTTACTACCACTGGTCATTAGTTTGGTTGGTTTTAAATTTGCGGAAAGCGTCAATGTATGTAAGTATATTTTAGTAATTTACACATTTTTGAGAAATTCTACTTTTAAAACGAGAAAAGTTCGTAAAAGTGTATAGTAAATTCTCATTTTGGCATAATCACCACTTTTGTAAATATATATTTTCTTTTGCATCAACGTGTCAGTATACCGTAACCATCGTTAGATTTTTCATACTTAGTCGTCAATTTTTGTATAATTTGTGGTGATAAATACATATTTTTCTGTGGTCCAGCAATTATCTATGTACTTTAAACCAAAATTGTAATTACTCGAGTCTTTTCCATCAAAAATTATTTCGAAAGCCAAAATAGCAATCAGATTTATGAAAGAATAATAATGAAAGTAAGCCTAATGAGTAATGACATCTTTAGCTGATAATTAACCTCATAGTGTTGTAGACCAATCAGACATTAAGAACAGTGTCACATGCACCAATCACAAGTTTTTTTAACTGAAAAGAATGTATGCTACTTTTCTTGCCGCTACCTCATTGTTTTAGCAACCTATATTTAAAAAAATCAAATGTCATTTTGACAAAAGTAAAAAATTTGACGTATTTAACGCTTCATTCAGTTAATTCTCCAACCGAAGATCATTCGTTCTCAACTCTTGTCAGGCAAGATTTTTTTGTATGAGCATTGATTGCTAAAAGGTAATTAAACTCGATCAAATTCTTGGGAAAAGAACCCTCGCGCTTCGCGCTCGGGTCTTTTCGTCAATTTGATCTCGTTTAATTGCCAAGCAACCAGTGCTCATACAAAAAAATCTTGCCGACAATAGTTGAGCACTTATGATCTTACTGTTGACAATATCCTTTGTCGAATAATCTCACTTTATTTCACCAAATTTCATTCATTGTTTGTTTATTTGCTGTTATTATACTGTCTCAAAATTTTTAAATTTTAGTAACTGTGTAGTGGAGATTATTACATATTGTAGTAAACGTTTGACTGACTTATCCCATATTTCAATTATAGAACGAAAGCTGAAAAAATTAAAAACAATGTTGTCTTAGAACGCGCGCGAGATTTGCGTTAAAATAACTAAAATTGTTTAAAGTAGTCAACGATAAACAAGTGCCTTTGCAAAAAACGAATTTTTTTAAATTTAAATTACTGGAAAGTTTATCGAAAACAGCTGTTAATCGGTGGAAAGTTCACAAAAAAGAAAATTCGCTAATCCAACTACATACCTACAAAACGAAAATTATTCGAAACACAATTTACCGACTTGAAAAATTTACTGATCATAATTCGCCGATTATTTAAATACAGGGTGATTCAATATTCACTCCCCAGCCCTCGGATATGTATTCTACAACTAAAAATAAGATAAAAATAAAGAATAGTAAAATTCCGAAAGCCTAACCGTTTTCCGGTAAAATTGAAATAAAGAATAAAACAATTCAAAATTTGTAAATCAAATTGCAATGCATTTACTTGTCGTTATTTTGTTTGTTTATTTGACTTAATATCATTTATAAAGTATTGAAAGCTGGAAAAGCTTTTAAATTAATAATGGAAAGGTAGACTAACAGCGAATACCTCTATATGATAAAAGTTTTAGGCGCTAGTAATGATAACGCCCGTGCTGCCGAACGTTTATGCAGAGAGCGATTTCCGAAGAAAACGGTTAGGCTTTCGGGATTTTACTATTCTTTATTTTTATCTTATTTTTAGTTGTAGTATACATTTCCGAGGGCTGGGGGTGAATATTGAATCACCCTGTATGTACTTATACACATATCGGTTCCAGTGCGCACTAATTTTTTACCACTATCTGTCTCATCAAATTATTACCGCTCATAACCTAAATACGTACAAATAACCCCCTAAAATCTTAAAAAAGCTGTATTTTATGTAACTTAATGCTAATCCATTTTCCTAATTGTTTTGCACATTTTGAGGGATTTTTCTTTGTCTGTCCGTAAAAAGTAAGTGTGAAAAGTATGACTTTTGCTTAGAAGATTGAGTGAGAATGATAGCAATTAACTCCAAAGATTCACGAAAAGCGTAAACTATTCAAATCCACCCTTTAGTAACAAGGTATTGTTATCGTTAAGGGGAGGAATTGCCTAGAGTTGATAAATTTTCCGTTCAGTAACTTTTCCAACGGTGAACTGTTTTCAATGAGTTTTCCTAGACTCGTCAATTTTAACATCTTATTATTAATTCAGAAGGAAAGAAATAAATGTATGTTTCGTAAATTCGAAGACAGGTCAGCGACGGAAAAGTCACCGAACGGAAAATTTACTCGTATCGACTAACAAATTGTCGAAATGAAAAATCTTTAGTGGCGAGCAGAACTGAAAAATTAAAATTTGCCGCCCGTTAAAATAAATACAACGTAGGTGATATTATTAATCTTGTTTTTATTATTGATCTCGCAACCGCAAATTTTGCTCGTCAAAAAGTGACTCTTTTAATCCTAATAAAACATACTTATTATTATTATTGTGCACGATATTTGGATATGTGTTGTCCTTTGTAGTATATAAATCAAGCGTATTTTTTATTGAAAAGCTACAATAAAAGTAGTAGTATTTTATTCTAAAATAATAGCATCGCTGTACTATTGCTATTGGACTAAAAAGGTTTGACCCCTGACTTTAGGAACTGTCAACAAGTTTTAATAAAGCTACATAATTCCATTTTAAAGAGGATTTGTTTCTGTGCATTTTGGACAAGCCGTTAATTATTTGTTGCAAATTAAGGTTTAAAAAATCGCAAGGTTTTATTTTATTCTCGGTTTTGCCATAAAATTATCTTCATAACAATCATAACATACCAAAACGTTGGGAAAATTGTCATATTTACCATATTATGTACAGAGCAGCCAAAAATTAGAACAATGTTTAACTGTAGATTTACGAGTAGATTCAATATGCTATTTAAAAAGTACAGAAATTTTTAATCATTTACAATTTTGCGTTTATATTATTCTACCTACTCTATTAGGGATTTTTACCTTTTGGAAAACACGTTTATTGCGGATTTTAGGTTTTCAAATTTCAAATTTTCAAATTCAAAATAATACAATAAAATAACATTAGGGAGCTTCCGACTAATAAAATGATGCTGCAGAACTGCAAAAGCTGTAAAATAGACTTGCATATAGGAATTGGATAGATTAAAAGGAAATCTGTGATTTTGTGCTACACAAGTGGATCATCAAATAATAATAATCGGCATCGTGCAAATATCTGCAGATTCGCTGAAATTGCAATGAAAAGCAAGTACAAATTGTGCACGTGACATGTGCATAGAAATTCCTGTAGAAAAATTAGTTCAAAACCATAGTCACTTTTCTCTAGATCTTTTTCTTACAAAGCCTTGACTGTTACTTCCAGAGTAACATTTTTAAGCCCACCCCCCGGGGCCCGGCGGGGGCAAAGTTGACAGCATCAGATGTCCCCTTCAAAACCGTTAACTGTTTATTCGGAAAATTTTTTGAATCGTCGCAGTGTTGTAGAATTATCGCAGGTGGGAGATTAAAATGGGACACCCTGTATGTAGATTAGCACTTGGGGATTTTAATATACCGGAATTTTATGATATTTTAGTAAACAATATTTCTTGTTAATCAAGCGATAAGGTTTAGTATATTTCTAGCTGTCAGAAACTGTCATTAAATAATTTATCCTCAATGAATAAGATTTTGAAGACCGGCAACTAAGTGTCTGTCCTAATAAGTCCTGTTAAGGTTTTTGAAAATATAATATACAGACAACTGTTCAGTTAGTTGAAGAATGTCATCATCAGTCCCCTCCAGAATATGGTATGGTTTCTTTTCTGGGAGATCCACTGAAACTAATCTACTATAGTAGTGTTTTCTAATTACATTAGATGTAATTTAGATGAATATAGTTTTTAGAGCATTTTCAAAAGCGTTTGATGTTGTTGATCATGATAAGGCAACAAGCCCCTTAAACTGTATAGACTTGGTGCGTGTACACTAACTCTGACATTTATTTGTTCCTATTTGAAAGATCGAAGTGGTGTCAGCTTTATTAATTTTAATTCGAAGAAACTGGTACCTTTATCAGAGGTCCCACAAGGGACTAAAATATGGCAAGCTGTTTTACCATTTATTCACTTTAGACGTTAATCTGTCATTTTAATTCAATTAATTATCTATTTCCATGTCACTTGGGATAATTAAAATTACGCTATTTTCTTTAAGAAGAATGCAATTTTTATTCTTAATTAAAATACTTATTTTCATTCTAATTACGAAAAAAAAATACATAAAACCTATTGCTCCTTATGGAAAATTTAGGAATTTACCTGAACGAAGGTAGGTACATATATTTTTCATTAACCAAACTTGAATTTATCTTTTAAATTATGTACCATAAAAATGATTTTATGTATTACAATTTAAGTTCTACTGCAAATATTTATTCATAGTTAAAACAACTGTTTTGTAACAACAACTTTAAGGTAAACAAAATAATAAATAAGAATTTAAATGCTTAACTTATTTCATGTCAACATAAACTAATTTGTTGTGTTTATTTGAGAAGTAAATTCATTTTTCCTTAAGAAAAATGAAATTTAATTTTTAAATAGATATAACTACAGTCGAACTTCCATAAGTCGAATCTCCATTGTACACCAAAAAAAGTCGAGATATAGAAAATTCGAGGTATAGAAACACCAAAAAATAAGAAAAATTTCGCTAAGACTTTATTTTGTAGTATAATAAATCTACATGTATAAATGTATTACAGAAATTATGTAATTGTTTGGAGAAAATTACAACCTATGACAAAAAGTATTATTTCTTAAAAAAACTTTGGCAAAAAAATTGGCTGTCAACAAAATTTTCTATAGTTGTTAAGGCACGATAAACTTCATCGGTAACATTGTCTTTCAAGTACACAAAATCACTGAATTTAGTCAACAAATGCTGCATTTCCTTGTTTGTTGGTGGATCTGGAACTTCGAGAGGGGTTGTATCATCACCATCATCGGATAATAAAACTTCGTCGTCTTTGTTTTCTGCAGTTGTGATTTTCTCCAATATTTCGGCGTCCGTCGGATAGTCTGCCACTACAAGATTGTCGTCCACAGACAGGTAATCTTCAAGGGAAACTTCCAGATTATTGAATTTTTTGGAATAAACTTCAAACGCGGACTGGAGTTCCGATAAGGGCGTGTCGTCCTCTTCACACCAACTGCTCTCGCTTTGTTTTTGGAAACCGGCTTTTGTAAAACAATTTTTTATGGTTGACTGCTGTACGTCGGTGTCCCAGGCTTTGGATAAGTGTAAAATGGCATCCCACAAAGTTATCTGTTGCGTTTGATCACTATCTTCTAGAGCAGCTAACGTTTTTCTTAAAATCCTTTTTCTGTAATGTTGTTTCAGATTGTTTATAATTCCCTGATCCATAGGTTGTAGTTTTGATGTCATGTTTGGCGGTAAAAAAACCACACGAATTGAATTAAGTGTCTTAACAATTTTTGGATGTGATGCACAGTTATCCACAAATAACAGAACTTTACGTTTTTCAGCACTAAATTTTTTGTTTAAACCAGCAAGCCATTCTTCGTAGAGTTCACTCGTCATCCAAGATTTTTTGTTGTTTCGGTACGTAACTGGGAAAAATTTTTTGCCTCTGAAACAACGCGGATTTTTCGACTTGCCAATGACCAACAACTTTAATTTTTCCGTTCCGCTCATGTTACCAGCTACCATGACCGTGATTCTCTCTTTGCTTTGTTTTCCACCAAAACACTTCCGGTCTTTAAAAGTTAAAGTTTTGTCCGGTAAACACTTAAAAAATAAACCCGTCTCGTCTGCGTTAAAAATGTCTTTCTCGTGATACGATGCCAAAAGTTCTGGTAAAAAATTACGCCGCTCTTCACAGTCTTGTTCACTAACATTAGCACTTTCGTCACACATTACCTTTTGAATAATGAGTCTTTTTTTAAATTTGTCAAGCCAGCCTACACTAGCGACGAAATCGGGGTGTCCTAAGGACTCAGCAAAAAAGAGAGCTTTCTCTCTAATGAGTGGCCCGGAAATCGACACATTTTATCACGAATCATTCTAACCCACTCCAGAACAGCTTCGTCGATGTCTTGATATGTACAAGTTTTAAATCGTTTACGGCCGCTGGATACACCATCCTCAGCTTTCCTAAGAATTTCTTCGCGATTTTTTAAAATTGTCGAAAGCGTGTTCGGAGGAATTCCGAATTCTTTCGCGATGTCTTTTTTCTTTTTCACATCTTTATCAACTTCACCTATCAAACGCACTTTATCTGATAAAGATAACGTATTCAACTTCCTTTTTACACCACTCATTTTCACAACCGTTACGACAAGAACCAAAATAAAACTGCAAACAAAACTTTAAACTCTTCGCACTCTAAAGGTGCGTATAGACTTGCGAGCCGAGCCGCTCATGAGTCGCTCGCGAGCACTACGTGATCCACCTTTTTACGCGAGCAAATCTTGAGTACTTCAGTAAATATGGTTGAACGAGAAGCAGTATTTACATTGATGGTTGCAAGTGGCGCAGCTATATTAATTGATAATTTGTGTAAAAAAAGAAACCCCGTCGATATTGGCGAAGTGTTTCGGATTCCATACCGCAGGGTACGACTGATATGCGTCGATAAGAGTAAATATTATCGTCGTCGCTCCAGGCTGCCATTTCTTTCTTTTCAATTAAATACTTACGTTAAAGTCGTTAAAATTTGCAAGCGCCTTTTTCGCCGTACAAACTGACACTGAGAATCCCTTTGTGCTCGCAAGAAAAACGGACAAAAGTTGGCTCGCAACGAGGGGCTCGCGCGCGGCTCGCGCTCGGCTCAAACTACGCTCAACACACCGTCCACACTAGCGAGTTTGTGAAATGAGCGGCTCATGAGCGGCTCGGCTCGTAAGTCTATACGCACCTTTATTATGATCAGTTTAAGAATTTGTGTTGTCATTAGGGGATGAGTAATAGAAATGCACGCCGCGTTGATTGCAAAAACATATTGTAGGCATTATCTAAAATTCCCGGAGACTTAAAGAGTATTGTGACTAAAATAAGCTGAAAGAATATTAAAGAAACAATTGTCTGTGCTTGAGGTGGATTATAGAATTACCGTTAACAAACAAAATCCTTCAAAAAGAATTCGAAGAATCTACAGGTAAAAATTTATTCTAATCCTTTTGTGAAAGTTCGAGTAAAGGAGCTTCGCCATCAAACAATAGACGAAATTTACCTCGAAATATAGAAAACTTCGACGTAAAGAAAATCGAGATATAGAAACAATTTTATATGTAAAATGCGATCTTGGTGCTAAATTTTCTTAAAAATTCCAGATATGGAAAAATTCGGCTTACAGGAGTTCGACTTATGAAAGTTCGATTCTAAATGTGTAGAACTTAACTACTCCTTTACTTTACTTATTTAGGTTTTAAGATAACCTAACCAATTAATTTACCTGTTATCATACCATTTCCTCTATTAACTCGAATCTAGGGACCAATTTTCATGGGATATAAGTTTCTTTTCTCCATTTTTAATTTAATTGTCTTCTTCATGTTTGTTACAATTCAATTTTAATTTCAATTCAATTTCTTATGACATATAGTGTATTTCCATTTTAATTTAAAAATTAAAATGTTTTCTTATGTCCTACAGTTGTAATATTAATTTCTATTGAACATGAATTTTTGTCTTTGTTGTGTTTTGTTGTTATGATAATTCTATTCGCATTCGTTATAACTTCCAATTTTAATTCAATTTGAATTTATTATGACATTCGTGTATTTTCATTTTAATTTAAGAAGTAAACATGTTCTAACGATATATTTATTTTAAAGTTTTATGAATCTGTATTGCCATTTGAAATTCTCATTTAGTGTTTTTA
Source organism: Pyrocoelia pectoralis (assembly GCA_036250285.1). Lineage (NCBI taxonomy): Eukaryota > Metazoa > Arthropoda > Insecta > Coleoptera > Lampyridae > Pyrocoelia > Pyrocoelia pectoralis. The sequence continues at coordinate 17,990,149 of CM070074.1, forward strand.
TTTCAATTCGATGCTTATTTCCATTCTAATTTCATTTCCATTCGATTTGAAGGTCTTGAAAACAGGTTGTTACTAAATATTACAAGAAGTGTTGTTTTGTCAATTTTTGTCAAGGAAAAATGCAATTTGAAGCTTTGTATAGTATAGAATAGACTAAACAATATTAACATAGAAATAGTGAATAGCCAGCCATAAAGATTTTTCATTCTCAGAGCACATTGAAACTATTGCCAATTCTTCATACAAATTAATCGGTTTTATTAAGAGAAGTACCTGAGACTTCAAAAGTACTAAAGCAATTGTCATGCTGTATTTTTCTCTGATAAGAAGTTGACTTGAGTACCTACTGCTGTAGTGTTTGGTCACGCAGTTGTGCTGCTGAAGCAAAAAAACTGGAAGTAATTCAATTATATGTTTTAAAAAATAAAAGGTATTGCAATAAGCGAGGTTTCCCTCGAATACACACTGTACAGAAAAAGTTTACTGATTATTATTCATTACATAATCGTGGTCGGTATAATTGATACATTATCCATAATCAAACTCTGTTATTATTTACGATATTGTACCTACTGGATGCATATAATTTATCGCATGACCATGAAATATTGCTATCCCCTTGGAGCAATGACACCTATCTACAACAGTAGTAGGTATTAGAATTATTTCATTTATGTTCATTAATCAGATAACCGACTGTATTACGACGGCGACGGCGATATTAATTTGTAACTTTCGTTTATTTGTTTTAGTGTACATCAACGATGTGATTAATACCGTGGCTGCGAGGTCAGTGCATAAAGCAATAGCCTTTGTGGAGAGAACGCAAGAATGGGACATTCATGTAGGGAGCCTATCCATTAATAATGACAAGGATACAGCAATTCAAAATAGTACGTTCTTATGCCAAATTTATAAAATATAGTCCGTACGAAACGTGCATAGATGGAATACCTTTCTTAAATATGGTTTGAGTTAATCAATATTGTTATGTTATTAGACAAATACGATTTTCATCCCTAAATTGAAGATTTTTTGTTTCACAAACAATATACTACAATATAATTCTCTATTTTGCAGTTTGCAACACTTACGAGTCAATGATTAAAGCCGAAAAATTACCTAACATCATTTTGGATACAACAACGGCAGGAATATCCTCAGAGACGGTGAAAGTCTTTTCACGATCATTGGGTATCCCTACAATCAGTGGATCATTTAGCCGTATAGGAGAATCGCTACCTTGGAGGAATCTTACTAAAAAGGAACAAGATTATTTAATCCAAGTTGTGCCTCCTGGAGATTTAATTTTAGATATAATAGAGAAAATTGTTCTAAAGCAAAACATATCAGATTTAGTAATTCTGTTTGACGATACATTTGGTACGTAACATTGTGATTCCGACGCAACATAATTGAATGTTTTCAGTGCTGGATAATAAATATAAAACTTTGCTTCAAAACATTGCCTCCCGACATGTAATCGCTCCTATAAACTTTAATAAACTTCAGAAGCAATTGGAACATATTCGTAGTTTGCATTTATTGAATTTTTTTGTTTTGGGCTCTCCAAACAGCATTAAACAGGTTTTGGATACTGCAAATAGTATCCGTTATTTATCAAAAAGGTATGGTTGGTACGCCATTACTCAAAGTAACGATGACTTGAAATGTAAGTGTGCAAATGCAACCATTATTTACGTAAAGCCATTGTTTGATAATCAATATTTGGACCGATGGAAGTTCCTTCATGATTCATATCAGTTAACTTATCAACCTCGCATAGCAGCTGCATTTTATTTTGATTTAGCTCTTCGTGCTTTTACGTCTATAAGGTAACAAATAATGTCAATTATTGAAGATATTTACAATTTATGTTAGAGATATGGTTACAAACAACAAATGGCCTAAAAATATGAATTATATTTATTGTAAGGATTATAAGAATAATACTAGCACTCCTACTCGTGAAGATATCCCACTTCGAGAATATTTTAGGAAGGTACGGTATATATGTATGTATATTATTTTCGTTGCCTATTTTTAATTATTCTTATTTTCAACCGTTCCAAAAATTTCTTAAATGTTATTAGACTAGAATTTAGCCAACTTGATCAATGACAAACGTTATGTATGCACCACAAATTGCCAGAAATACGATTTCTGTAAGCAAGTTGTGCATTAGTGGATATACTTAATAGAATCATTAAAAATGGATAGGTATGTGTACTATCGACAAGGGTGAAATAAAAGTTGTGATATGTATCGAGACAAAACCTAGTTTAATAGGTTTTATTCAACAAAATACTACAAGACAATACTGACCAATAACAATGACATAACAGTTCAAAGCTCTCTGATTATCTGATCATTCAGTATCTATGTCAGCATTATGACATTCTCCCTAGGTAGAAGAACAAACGTAGTCCCTCAAATAGGCGGGCTTCCTAAGTTTTCTAGCTGGACGACCCTGTCCTGTGGTTGTTGGAAATGATTCTTTGATATTAGTTTCAGGACAGTCTGATGGTTCGAGGGTATGTATAACTGGTTCGGGAGTTTGCACAGTAGTTTCGGGAAATGTAGGTATAGTGTTGTCATGGCGGTATTCTTCTCCATTAGAGTCTTCTATTACTTCCCCGGTACCACAAGGAGTCAATTTGATACAGTATCTTCTTTTCCATTAGCTAAACGTACAAAAGAGTATTCTGGATTAGCTTCAAGAAGCTCTACTTCCTCTACCAGCGGTTGGTATTTAGAGCCTCGGACATATCACTTCATTAGTACCGGTCCAGGTTTCATAAGCCATGATGGTAAAGAGATTCCGTAAGCTGTTCGGCGATTATGGTAAAACATTCTTTCATGTGGAGTAGGTAGTATTTGTGGGAATGCAAAGTAAAGATTGAATAGAATGGAGCGCTTGGTCCAATACTCGTTCCCAATCCGAGATATCCAATTTAAGAGTTTTAGTCGCAAGTTCTATGGTTTTCCACAAGGTCCCATTAAGTCTCTCAATCTGTCCATTGCCTCGTGGATTGTATGGAGTTGTTCTGCTAGAAGCAATACCTTTTTCATGAAGAAAGGTTTTTAATTCTTCAGACATAAATAATGATCCTCTATCAGGGTTTATATAAGATGGAAATCGAAATAAAGAAAATAAAGTCAATAGTTTGTTTTTAACAGTTATCGATGATGTATCTGGGCATGTGTAGGCAAACGGGAATCTGGAATATTCGTCAATAACTGTAAGAAGATATTTGTTATTCGATTTAGATGGAAGAGGTCCTTTAAAATCGATATTTAGTCTTTCAAATGGCTTTGTAGCCTTAATCAGTGTTCCTTGCTTTTTGAAAAATCTCGGTTTAACTTCAGCACAAACTTTGCAATTTGTAGTTAAATTCCTTATATCGTTCATAGTATGAGGCAAATTTTTGGACTTAATCCAGTGATACATTCTAGATATTCCAGAGTGACATAGGGATTCATGCATTTGGTATAGTGTATCTTGAGATGTATTCATACTTCCACATATGTACTCGAGAGAGCAGCAACGTTCTCTTAGGGAGAATGTCATAATGCTGACATAGATACTGAATGATCAGATAATCAGAGAGCTTTGAACTGTTATGTCATTGTTAATTGTCAGTATTGTCTTGTAGCATTTTGTTGAATAAATTGACATGTATCGAGACAAAACCTAGTTTAATAGGTTTTATTCAACAAAATACTACAAGACAATGCTGACAAATAACAATGACATAACAGTTCAAAGCTCTCTGATTATCTGATCATTCAGTATCGATGTCAGCATTATGACAGTGGGCGGATTTAGTAGATATTTTATACGTATATGTGGTATAGAATAACATGACATTACTGACACCGTCTGTTTGGTTATCGCTGAATGAATGAAATATAGTGACAGTGTAAAACGTACTTACTGCCGTTTCCAGAGTAACCTCAGAATAGTTCGAAGGCTGTGCTTGCAAAAATATCTAACATATCAATGCGAGTTTAGTACGACTAGTCACAAAAGCAAAACTTCACAAGAGGATTGCAACGAGCTTAAAGACCGCTCAAATATTTAAAGGACATTAATCTCAAACTAGCGCTTGGTAAAGCAAACTACAACGGTGCTTCGTAAAAAATAATGAGTTTTTTTTTAAATTTGTAATAGAATAGTGAAGGGAAGCAAATCTAACCTTACCCTCACAACTCTTCATTTGTGATCCAAACAATTATCTTCTAACATTTCTACTACGGTCATAATAACTCTCACCCAAGATTCTTCTACTGTGATTACAACATGCTTTAGTAAGTCCTCGACGCTGGCACTGGTCGCGGCCACTTTCGACGTGTACAGATGATATCGTTTATCGACGTTGGACATTCGTGCAAACAAAGGAAAAATCATTCAGAACATGGGGTACTAAAGATCATCCTTAGAATGACTGAGAAACAATAATTTAGTGAAAATACCCAAGTAAATTTTTTTAGTTTTTAAAAATTGCTGTAAAATGAATGGTAGAACAACAGAGATTCGAACTTTGGTTCATGCAATTTTGCCATCGTAACCATGGTATGTGACACGGTAAAAAAACATCGTTTTCTTTGCCATTTGGGATATTTGATTGCGTTTCGTCCGTCCGTCTGGACCTACTTCTGTGGTTTTGAACTGCTCTTTGGGGAATTATTCTAGAAAGCTGAAAATTTTTATAATATAAATCTACATCTTGATATGTGCCAGATGTGCTTTTAAATGAGAATATTTAAAGAGAGAAATATCCCACGAATTATTATCTTCTGAAGAACCGTTTTAACACACGAAACGTTAATAACATCCACACGTAAAAACTAATTGCGTCAAACTAGTCATACGTATGCCTTTGGTTGCATCCAATTAGTCTCTGTCATATTTTGGTTTGAGCCGTATTGAAAATTTGCATTTTGGAAAAAAACCAAACATATCACCTCGACGAACAATCCCAAATTTGTAAGGTTTGCTACGTTTGTTATGGTTTGCTCCACAAGGTTGCCCAAAATCTTTAGGACAGTGATGTCCAAGATATTTAACAGCACACACGGTTCAGTGATATCTTTTTGATGTCACTTGAGTAAGTGCCTCATTTAGGCATCTGTAGCATTCAGTGCCAATGAAAAGATAATCTTCGAAAAAATCACCTTAGAAAATAATTATGTAACTTCCTATATGCCAATGTTGTTGTTTTGGTTCTACGATGGTCAATCGAATCGGTTTACCTACAAAATCTGTGGTAGGCGCTGCAACTGCAGTGAAGTCAGGATGAAAGTTAAAAGTGGCAAAAGGGGAGTTGGTAGAACGAAAATGGAAAAGACCACTTATTTCGTTGGAAAGTATGAAAGAACAGTTAGTTTTGTTTTATGAATCCAAAAAAGTTCCAGTAGAAAATATCAGAAAAGAATTTTAATAAGAAGCGGTGACTAAAATCTCATTTGCTGATATTTAATAACGGAAGGTTTATATGAGGTGCATCTCTTAATAATGCCACACTATACGTAGTGAGTAATAAAAATTGGAGGCGATATTAAAATTATGACGTAATTTTCAAAACGAATTCATGGACTTTAATAAAGGTGTCTTTATTTCTTTTAATTGAATTTTGTTTCAATTTATAATTTCGCACTGTGAGACTTGGTGGGGCACCTTATGGGTCAAAAACAACGCAACTATACTCTCGTAGTTTTGACAAGCACCTCCTGCCAACATCACAATTTTCCTTAACTTCTCTCGCAACAGCTATAATCCTGGGCAGCAATTCTCTTCGCTTTCAATTGCAATACAAGAGGATTCATTGTATCCCACAAAAATGTGTCCAGGGAGTTTAAAACTAGAAATTGTGTGAGCCGTCTAATAGGTCCTCTTTTTCCTATTCATTTGTTATTAGTAAATCAAAAGAAAACCAAGGCATTCAAAAGTAACTGGAAAAAATCATGCTTCGAAACACCCTGTCGGTTAGGGTCGCTATGTTTAGTGTAGTTATCAATCTATTTATGTGTGATACGTCTTGCAGAACCAAATTATAAAAAATGTTAGACACAAAATTTGCTTATAATCCTTTAATTAATGTAATAAAGAATCACTTATTATCTAATAATAAATGAGAGCGACATTTTTAATTAATTAGCATCAAACTGTGCATTCAGTGCGTTTTTACTTCCCAAGTACGAAGTAAAAGGGAAGGATTGTATTAGTGTTCCAAAAAAATTGACCTATGCAAATTTTTACATATCTTTGCGTTTCTGAATACGTAGATTCAACAAATTTAAAAAAAATTTCCGTCTGTCGTCTGTAGTCTGTCCGTACACATTTCCTTACAACGCTCTATATTCAGAAACTATTAATGTTATAAAAATGCGGTCTTCGCCAATCGATTGCATGGGGCCGGGACACTACGCCGAATGCCCACAACGCCGACACGATTTTTTGATGGCCCATATCGCCGACTAGGGACACTACGCCGACGGACACTACGCCGACTGTGCCCACATCGTCGACAAGTGTACAAGGGACACAACGCCGAATTTTTATTTTAATTGCAGAATGCAAAATGCAAAACTTAAACGTTGATTGCCACTAAAGCGCCTAGGTTATTTGCAGGTTTAGTATATTTTTTTTCAATTGATACTTTTTCATAGTCAAGTGCAACATTTAATTACGCAAATAAGTTTAAAAATAATGATACTACGTTAGGTAATTGCAATTAAAATTGCCGGCGTTGTATCCACAGAGAAAAATTCGGCGAAGTGTCCCTTGTACACTTGTCGACGATGTGGGCACTGTCGGCGTAGTGTCCGTCGGCGATGTGGGCATGTTCGGCGTTGTGTCCCTTGTACATTTGTCGACGATGTGGGCACTGTCGGCGTAGTGTCCGTCGGCGTAGTGTCCCTAGTCGGCGATATGGACCATCAAAAAAGCGTGTCGGCGTTGTGGGCATTCGGCGTAGTGTCATATGCCCGATTGCATTCGGGCCAAGGACGAAAATGCTGATATTACCTTTCATGACGCCACTTCCGGTATAAACTAAAATGGCGGCAGTTATTTTTTTTATAAGATAAAGGGGGAGTTTTTTATGTAGTTTAAGAGTATTTTTTCTGAAGATATACGTACAATATTGTGCTATACTTATTTTTTGAAAAAAGTGTTAATACGAGGGAAGTCCCGTGGCAATACATGCCAGAATTTTTTCCTAAACATTGCATTTAAGGTTTCAGTTCCTCCGGTATATGGTCATTTTCATATAAGCGACAATAAGACAAGCTATATGACGTTTAATATGGAGCTCACTGCTGTCGAATTTAAAAACGGGTCCCCACATGTAAATATAGTATTAGGAAAATGGAATGCTACAAGTGAATACGATATTGTGTTTGATGATTCCCAAAATATGCAAAGGTATCGTGCTGAAGTTGTTTACAGAGTACTTACAGTTGTGGTAAGTAATAAATGATATCAATAAATTTTGTTTAGTTATGTTTTTTAGCAACCACCATTTGTATATTTGGATACTAATTCGTCTAGAGGATATTTCGGATATTGTATCGATTTAATGGATATGATTGCTAAGCATTTAAATATTCAATACGAAATTCAAACTGTGAAAGACAGAAAGTTCGGAAACCTTAAACCAAATGGAGAATGGGATGGGATTGTTAACGAGTTGATTAAACGAAACGCCGACATAGCTTTGGGTACAATGTCTGTTACGTCTGAAAGAGAGAGTGTTATTGATTTTACTGTTCCGTATTATGATTTAGTTGGACTTTTAATTTTAATGAAGTACAATAAACCTAAAACTTCTCTATTTGAGTTTCTGACTGTATTGCAACACGATGTGTGGCTTTGTATACTTTCAGCATTTTTCTTAACAAGGTAATGTGTAAACATGTGTGTTTCATAATAGAATATCATTCCTTTAGTATACTTTTGTGGGTGTATGATCGTTGGAGTCCATACAGTTATCAAAACAATCGCGAAGAATACAAACATCACGAAGATAAAAGGGAATTTAATATAAAAGAATGCATTTGGTTTTGCATGACATCTCTAACTCCTCAGGGAGGTGGTGATGTTCCCAAGCATTTGTCTGGACGTATAGTTGTCGCAACATGGTGGCTATTTGGATTTATTGTTATTGCTTCTTACACTGCTAATTTGGCGGCCTTCTTCACTGTTTCTCGATTGGATAAACCTATTGAATCTCTCGATGATTTGATGAAGCAATACAAGGTACAGTTTGGACCTCACACAGGATCCGATGCGGAGATGTATTTTTGGCGTATGTCCGCAATTGAACAACAATTTTATCAGTAAAGTATATAGGTTGAAAATCGCCCTTATATAATATTGATTATTTCAGTATATGGAAAGATATGAGTTTAAATGATAGTTTGACCAACCTTGAGCGCTCTCAATTAGCTGTATGGGACTATCCCATAAGTGAAAAGTTTACAAAAATGATGAAAATTATGAAATCAAGTACGCCAGATACGTTTGATGAAGCGATAAACAGAGTCAGATTCGGTAAAAATGGAAGATTCGCTTATATTGGCGATGCTACAGCTATTAAGTATTTGACACTCACTTCATGTGACGTACGATCAGTAGGGGAAGAATTTTTTCGGAGACCTTACGCTCTAGCTGTGCCTCAGGGATCTCCTTTAAAGGACCAACTCGATTCAGCGTAAGTAGTCTTTATGTACGTATATTTGGGTGTTGTAGACCTTTCTTTTAACAGAATTTTACATTTCCAAAGTAATGGCGATTTACGTCAACTGAAGCAAAAATGGTGGAAGGACAATCCTTATGGAATAGAATGTGAGATATATGAAAATGATACGGGTGGTATTGGTATTAAAAATATTGGCGGACTCTTCATAACTGTTATTCTTGGTATATTCCTAGCTGGTATGATATTTATTTTTGAATATTGGTATTGGACGCATTACAAAGTTGCTAAAACTAAAGTACAAGAATATAACTCTAGTTCCGGAGGTGATGAAAGTGGCGCTGATAAAAATGGGAATCAGCAATCTATAGCTTTACCACTATATCAAAAACCAACGAACTCCATATTTTGTAATTAACAACGACGTATATGTCTGTGATAAGCTTTTGTGTCAATAAGTACGTAACCCTTCATTATTAGATACTATTTTTTGTTGTAAATTTGTTACGGCGAAACTAGTACAAACTGAAATGACATTCTGAACTAAATCAGACTTCGAAGTGCACATTTTTGAATTCTGAATATACCAGAAAAAAATTGCATGTATCGAAAACTATTATTGCGGTTTACTTAACTAGTTTCTTCTATTTATTGCGGTTTAAGTGTTTAAAAAAAGTTGATCTAAGAGTTAAGAGACAAGAACGTAAACATCGTATAGCAATACTATTAATGGTACCTACTTAAATCCCTTCAAAGAAAACCGCGCTTCGATATCTGATAATTATTATTAGAAGAATTTATGCAAGTGAAACAGATCAAATTGAAATGTGTACAATTTTCTCATAATCTCATCGCAACGCGAAAAAAGGTGTCCAACGTAATACAGAGTGGGCCATTGAAAAGGTAACACGCCTGTTTTGGGACACTTAGACCAGTTTCTTAAAAGAACGCTCGGACACGTCGATTTTTTATTTTTGGGGGGCAACTTTTGATGTCAAATTTGACTTTGTCAGGTCAACCCCCTAGCCCCAGCAACCCCTAACTCAAGAATTTAAATAGGGAAAGGGAGTCGACCGACCCCTCATTTGAAGCGTCTTTTAATTCTCTATTCGACAGTACAAATGAAAATTAGTTTTATTCAATTTTTTTTCGCCCCGATGAAAAGCACCCTCCAGATTAACTAAGGTGGGCGTGTTGTTTAGGAAAAATCCTGAAACACACCATCTTAGACCTTTTGAACGGCACATTTTGATGTCAAATTTGACCTTATCAGGTCACCCCCTAACCCCAGCAACCCCCAACTCAAGAATTTAAATAGGGAAAGGGTGTCGAGCGACCCCTCATTTGAAGCGTCTTTTAATTCTCTATTCGAAAAAGTTAGTTTTATTCAATTTTTTTCCACCCCCATGAAAAGCACCCTCTAGATTAACTAAGGTGAGGGTGTTTAGGAAAAGTCCTGAAATGTGCCGTTCAAAAGGTCAAAGGTGGCGTGTTTCAGGATTTTTCCTAAACAACACCCCCACCTTGGTTAATCTAGAGGGTACTTTTCATGGGGCGAAAAAAAAATTGAATAAAACCGAGAATAAAACTAATTTTCATTCATACTGTCGAATATAGAATTAAAATGCGCTTCAAATGAGGGGTCGCTCGATACCCTTTCTCTGTTTAAATTCTTGAGTTCGGGGTTGCTGGGGATAGGGGGTTGACCTGACAAAGTCAAATTTGACATCAAAATGTGCCGTTCATAAAGTCAAAGGTGGCGTGTTGCAGGATTTTTCCTAAACAACACCCCCACCTTAGTTAATCTAGAGGGTGCATTTCATGGTGGTGAAAAAAAAATTGAATAAAACTAATTTTCATTCATACTGTCGAATAGAAAATTAAAAGACGTTTCAAATGAGGGGTCGCTCGACTTCTTTTCCCTATTTAAATTCTTGAGTTAGGGGTTGCTGGGGCTAGGGGGTTGACCCGACAAAGTCAAATTTGACATCAAAAGTTGTCCCCCAACAATAGAAAATCGACGTGTCCGAGCGTTTTTTTAAGAAACTTGTCTAAGTGTCCCAAAACAGGCGTGTTACCTTTTCAATGGCCCACCCTGTATAGAAGCGTTAACATACTGCTAACACTAATATCATAGGCGAATAAATACGCTAATATCATCGTTGTTAATGAAATTGCCGCAGTCTTCACGCAATTTATTTCACAAATTATACAATTAGAAGTTAAATCACATTTGATCTATTACTATTTTATTATCAATATTCTTAGCTGATAAAGATCTCAAGGTTAGGGGAGTTGGTGCGTCCTTGTGCGTTGCACATCCGCGCAACCATTAGGAACGTAAAAACGTTGTGATGACCAAATAACAGCCACATTAGCAACCAATTTTACAATCTGACTGTGGTTTATAAAGTATTTATATTAAACGTATAATAATCGTCTTATTTTAAAAAAACACAAATAAGATACTGTGGGAAATGCGTTCGTATCTCGGATAAGTGGCGCACATCCGAAGGGAAATGCAAATGAGTGTGTTCCCTTGTTCCTAACTTCTGCACCTTTCCTTTCGCAGGGATTTTAACCGCCGGGTCAGAAATTAAAGTTTACTTCTTGACTATTGACCACTGGTCCACATGACCATCTACCTGTAGCTTTTAATTTTACAGTATTTGACACTATTCATTATTTGCCCCTTTTTCTATTTGTAAGTATTTTACATTTTATTCAAGTCAGCTTGTATGCTGTATTGGTGCATTTTTATTCTCTCAATCCTTCACCAATCCCCAACAAGTTTTCCATTGTAGATTCCGTATTCTATTACTAAAGAGCAATTATTATATGGTCTTTGCTATTACTTACATAATATGTTCAAAATTATTCATCACCTGTTTTGGTCTACACTAATCTACATATAATATGTATTATAATGAACATATAAATTCAAAACATTGTTAAATAGCTCAAGCTGTTATTCTTGTATGGCAGATTTTGTAGATGTACAAGTACAATAGTCAAGTATATACTGACCAAGCTGTTAAATATTGTTCGTTGTAAATTACGTGTGATACTGTGATCCACTTTTCAACTGAATTCTAGACGTGAACTTAAATAAAGTATTATGAAAAATGTATAGGTAGTATTATTTCATCATCTGGAGAAGGCGAAAAGTTGAAATATAGGTAAACATAATTAATCACTTTTAGATTTTGAGCAAAAATGAATGTTATTTCGGTAATATTGATTTGATTACGGCACTTGATTGTTATTCGTGAACCCTTTTACCTTAATGAATGTTATTTTTCCTTATGAAATATGTTACTTTACTCACACGCCTCTTCGGATTTATGAATTCAGGGTGCAAGTAACGTCAGTATGTGTAACATTGAAGTATTAACAGTACATGAAAATTTGTCGAAAGTTCATGGAAGAGCCAGTGGTACCTCAAACAGCAAAAGGTTACAATGCTTGCGCAAAGACAGTTTTACCACCGATTTAAATGAAAGTTGTGCTTTTATACTTCGCATTTTAATCATTGCTCCAGTTGTCAGAGTCTTGTGGGCAGTTCATTGTCTTAAAGCAAAAGCGTTTCAAACTATTTCATTTGGGGGAAAATGGTAGTAATGGGTATTCAGTATTCAGACAGATCAATTTTAGAGAATTTTTTCCTGGAATGAACAATTGAGTTGGTTTCTCCTTACGATGTCCATATTAAAGCTGTCCTAACTCTGCAGCCCAATCTCTTGCTGTGATATCAGAAGAGTAATGGCTCCCAGTGTCTTGAAGAAAACTGAGAGGGGCTATATAGAGACCTTGAAGATTCTGCTTGAATCACATTTTCCGGGATGAAAGACCCTCGCTAAAACTGGCAAAGTCGAACTAATAATTTTGAAACCCCATTTATGGGGGAACAGAGAGGATACGGTTTTGGCTCGTCAGATAGCGAACCTAACCAAAATTAGGTGGGCAGTGAAGAATTTCCATCCGCATAAATCGCCAGGGATAGATGGGGTTTTCCTTGCTATGCTACAAAAGGCTTCGACCTTGGCCACCACACTATATACCTTACTTAGAGCATGTACTTGTCTGGGATATATACCCATGACATGGAGGGACGTAAAAGTCGTATTCATACTGAAACCTGAACGAGATTCATACGCCCAAGACATGTCGTTTAGATCCATCAGTCTAACGTCGCTTCTTCTGAAACTATTGGAGTGACTCATTGAGCGGCACATTAGGGGCGAGGTGCCTATCTCGAAGATGACCTACAGGATATACACTAAATTGATTAGACCGGTTATTACAAATGCTTATTCTTATCCAAAATAAAAAAGGGAACAACATCCAATCAATCCTTTTTTCAAGGCATGAGATAGAAATGAGGTTCTCCTAGCAAGGTTAATAAGAATAAATTATACGTATATCAGTGCAGTGCTGCGAAAAATATTGCATGTGGTAAAGTATTTACGTCGTGGTCTAGGAAAAACACAGCTAAAAACCTAGGCATACCGCACCAAACTGTCTCTACTCTGTACGACTGGGAGAATATTTCCAGTAAACTGCTTCCACTCTCTACGATTTGAACGGAATCGTGTATACGCAGACTCAGAGCGGTGCACATCAGCGTAGGCGACAAAACACTAAGGTGCACAGTAGTGAGGGGATGCCCCCAAGAGGTGGGGTGCTGTCACTACTTCTGTGGAGCGTAAACAGCCTCCTCTGCCGCCTTAACGACAACAGCATCTAGACCTTAGGTTATGCGGATGATCTATCCCACTAATAACTGGCAAATTTGAGGCTACTCAGTACTCACTCTGTGCACTCTGATGCAATCAGATTTCAGAGTGACCGAAGAATGTTGTAGGGGAGACTCCCTGTCGATAAACCGGACAAAAACGGAAGTAGCTTACAGCGGAGAAAGCAAACAGGACGTTCTGACAATGTCGCCGCGCAATCGGAAGACTTTGGGGTCTATCCCTAAAGGCTAACCTGTGGCTGTACACCATATGCCTGCACGGACGCAACACGAACGACCCCTACAGCCGTCATGGAAACCATCTTGGGTCTGCCTCCACTGGATCTGCATGTGAGAGAGCAGGCCATACTGGCAAGCTTGCGTTTGAGAAATAAAGGGTGCTGAACAGAAAATGTGCCGTTCAAAAGGTCAAAGGTGGCGTGTTTCAGGATTTTTTCTAAACAGCACCTCCACCTTAGTTAATCTAGAGGGTGCTTTTCATGGGAGTGAAAAAAAAATTGAATAAAACTAATTTTCATTCATACTGTCGAATAGAGAATTAAAAGACGCTTCAAATGAGGGATCGCTCGACACCCTTTCCTTATTTAAATTCTTGAGTTAGGGGTTGTTCTGGGGCTAGGGGGTTGACCTGACAAAGTCAAATTTGACATCAAAAGTTGTCCCCCAAAAATAAAAAATCGACGTGTCCGAGCGTTTTTTTAAGAAACTTGTCTAAGTGTCCCAAAACAGGCATGTTACCTTTTGAATGGCCCACCCTGTATGTAGCAATCATTGTTATATACGAAAATTTATTCGGCCAAATCACAATAAACGCGTGTTTGAAACTGCCTATTACGCTGTCAATAAATATGTAGATACCTATTGATTAACCATTAGTATTGGATAGCAACAAGGTCGCCTATTATTTACGCAGTGATATGTAAACAATTCACATAATGATTTTTAAAAGAAAAAGTTTACACGCTTTGAAATACCTAGTTTAATTATCGCAATGCCGTAACTAATTAAGTATTTCATCCGTTAATTGTTATTGCTTCCAAATGTGGTTTTCCAAGTTATTAGAACCCATTTTTAATTATTCACCTTGTTAGTCTTCGCCACAAGGGCGCCGCCAAGGGGGCCAGGGGGGGGCAATGCCCCCCCCCCCCCCCCGGAAAAAGAAAAAAGGTAAAAGTTATTAAAAATAAAAATAATTTTTTTACGAAATCTTGAAAAAACGCCAGAGCCATGAACCCCCAATACAACTTGCCCCCCCCCCCCCCCGGGAAAATCTGGCGGCGCTCTTGCTCCACCACGATGTATAATAAAGTAGCTTGGCTGCGTGAAAATGGTTCGCGAGTCTCGTCAATGTGCGAAGGAGAGGCAGCTTGGCGCGAAATGAATCTCCTTATTTAAACGCCCAAAAACAAATTAAATATCAATTAACGAACTTATTTAACATTCTTGTTTTCAGCTTTTTATCGTTGTAACGTAAACACCACATTATACTTGTATTTACCGCTCTTAGGGGCCTATTCTGTAGCTTTTTAAAATCTAAAGGGTTCTAAAATTCAAAATACAGGTAGGTATATGATTGGTTGTTGCCATACCATTAAAATTTAGCGGCGGACGTTTAAATTTTAGCAGGAACAGCGCCGGTTTTACAGGTCATTATTTAGTAGTAGGTACGCACTAAGTTAACATTGGGCCCTCCACTATCACTCTCACTACCCAACCCACTAATACATTGTCGACTTACATTCTCCATTTTGTCATTTTCAAAAAAAACGATTCTTTATAAAAATTCCTACTTGTTCGAAAACTCATAAACCGCCTGTAGCCCAGTAAAATGGGAAAATTTGGATGAAATAGTGGTTACAACAAGAATAGGTATTCGTATCGCAAAATGCTTCAAATAAAAGTTGTAGAGAATTAAATTTTGAATCTATATGAATACACGTAATATCATTTTGGTAATCTTTATAAGGCGATAGAGGAAGAAATAATGAAAAACTCTCATTTTCAAGCGTTTCTTTGCAGATAACTATGTTTTCACTACTTGTAGACAGTAAAGTGTCTTATAGTTTTTTAAAGATAATTAATGTGCCTGTAAAATGAGTGTCGGCACAAGTTTGTACGATAAATAGTTCGCTAGTTACAGCTGTTTAAAGGTATACTCAAGAATTGACATTTTATTAAGAATCCTGATTTTCGCTAAAAAATGGCCGTTAAATTTTTGTTAAAAATTGGTTTTATTCTATTTTCAGTACTTTATATATACATATTATACAAAGGTAATACAATACAATAAATCGTTCGCAAGTTGCACTTTATTGTAAAAATACATCTTTGAAAACTATATATTTTCACAGAATTTAACTAAAATCAAAATGTATATTTGTATTCAGTTTTTCTTAAATATCTTCGTTTCCATTTATTTTACGACAAACTTTTATATAAACTAATTGAAAGCTTACAAAATTTGCTATAAAAAACACTTTGTCGCGTATGTTTTTCTGTCAACAGCGACGAGAAACTGACGATTGAAAATTCAGGTAATGTTTAATTTTTACAGAAATTGTAGCTACTTTTGAAACGAAGAAAAGGTAGTATGAAAAATTGTTTTGACTTTCCCAAGTTATTCTCTGATCATATCTTAGTAAGTTCATCATAGGATCACATTTTGTGGTAAGTAGAACAGGGACACTTGCCGCCATCTTGGATTTTGCCGTCACTAACCCCACTATCGGCCCACGTGGGGGGCGTGTTTTATCCTTAGGGATGACGTAATTTATCCTTAGAGATGAGGTAATTTATCTTTAGGGATGATTCTGGATGCTGGATGGCTTTTCTGGATGCCCTTTTGGCTTTTCTGGATGGCTTTTCTGGATGACTTCTTGGATGGCTTTCTGGATGCCCTTTTGGTCTTCCCGGATGATTTCCTGAATCCCTTTTTTTAGCTTTTCTGGATGTTTTTTCTTAATGCGCCTTTTGGTTTTTCTGGATGTTTTTCTTAATGCCTTTTTGACTTTTCTCGGATGATTTCCTGAATGCCCTTTTTAGCTTTTCTGGATGTTTTTTCTTAACGCCTTTTTGCCTTTCCCGGATGATTTCCTGAATGCCTTTTTGGCTTTTCTGGATGACTTTCTGAATATGTGTTTTACTTTTAAGTTTTAATTATGTTTATTGCATAAAGTCCCGCTCAAGTAAACATCCTTTTTTAAATAATTGTATGTATTTGTAAAACAAAATGCAGCAGCGACTCCTACACATGTAAGGGTATTTCATCATCTCTCCCTTACACTCATTACTTTAAATTATACAAGATCAGTAATAAACAAAACAAAAGGGCCTATAATTCCAAGTAAGCATAGTGGGCACTAAAATACAAATTTTGAATTTTGTATGGCAGGAGATTTGAAATGTGGAGTTCTGATTGGTCTTGGTGGCAGATTCGGGTGATTTCGATTTAATAAGAAATTGGCGCTCGTTAATTTCCGTCGATCTATATACAGAGTGATACATGCTCAATCTTATGTATAGTGTGCTTGAAAAAATAGGTTTGGGTGGCCATATTGGAACTGCTACTTGACAGCCATTTTGGTTTTGGCGGGAATTTTTATTTTTGCATCCCTTTTGGTTTTGTCGGCCATATTTAATGTCGCATCAGCAATAAACGAGAACAAGGAAAATGATGTATTTTATTTATTATCATTAGCGTAAACAATATTACATTAATTTAAATCTTAAAGAATGTTTATTTCCATAAAGTACCACTCTTCAGCCGTTCAAGTTCTTGAATTTTGTATCGACCTCATTTTTACAGACTTTTCAATTTTCAATTTGTGCGCAGGTACCTACTATTTTGTCATTTTTGAAACAAAAACATCTTATTTCATAAATTACTTTTCTTAGAAGTATGTCCACGAATCAAAGCTAAGAAACAAAATAACATACATAATTGTTTCTTTAAGTCTCAATCTATTTCTATTTTCCCTTTAAACTGCAAAACGCTTTCTGTTTTTAATACAATGCACAGTGTGCACCACCCAAACTCAGCGCCGTAGCCAGGATGAAGTAGCAGAGGTGGCACACAGTTTTCTAGGTGGGGCTTAAGAAAAAAGAATTGATAACGAAATTTTTATTCAAAATATTTTTTCAAGTTACTACATTTACGGGGTACCCTCTGCAAATCAATTTTGTGTTTTTTCTTTTTCAAAAGCTGGATGTGACAAATTGGACAACCTTTGATCTGCCACTGCTAGTCTTAGAGGTTTATTTATCCTCGCCAGGACAGAAAAATTCTGCAATTTTGTTTGGATAGATCGCGAAATGTTTCTGCAGATGTTGATGTTATTGTTAAATTTATATTAACCATTAAACCATATTGGCTAGATGGGGGCCAGACCATGCCGTAGATGGCCACCCCCTGGCTACGGGCCTGCCCAAACTGCATACGTGGACTTTGAAAAGAAATACAAAAAGGAATAAGTAAGATGTATTGTAAAAAACTTAACTATTTTTTCTTTTTTATTAAACTTAATGAAATCTACATGCTTAATTAGTTTTATCTTAAATTAGATACTCTATGCTCTACACTTTTATAGCTCTCGCTTTCTGAATAAGTTTTAATGTAGAATATGGAAAATGGAAATTCCGTTGCAATACTCCTTTTTCGGTGCGCACAACAATATTTACGGTGTGCACGACAATATTTTCGGTGCACAAGACTTAATTTACGGTGCGCACTACAATATTTACGGTGCGCACAACAATATTTACGGTGCGCACTACAATATTTACGGTGCGCACAACAATATTTAAGGTGCGCAACACCAAATTTACGATGCGCACGACACCACTTACAGTGCGCACGACAATATTTACGGTGCGCACGATTAGCCATTTTACTTTTGGCAGGCGGGAATTTTGATTTTTGCAGTCATCTTCTTTTTTGTGTGCTCCATGCCTATTGAAAAATATCTTCTAGTACACCACTAAGCAGCAGAGGAGCTAGTAGAAACGGTAGAAATGCACCGCCGTTTTGCACTAATATCTGTTTCTTCTCTTTTACAGGTTCGTCCTGTTCGGCCAGATGCCTTAGAACTGTTTTATGATAAGAGAGTTGTCGTTTCTGATACTTTGAAAACGGTACATTACCCTGCAAAGTATTATAGATGCATTTACAAATGCTATGGACTTGTTTATCGTCCTCATTTCTCTCGGGGGGGGGGGGGGGGGGTACGGGTGGGGACTTTTGAACACTTCAAACAGATCACAAAACAAGCCTGTTCTCAAATTTTCAAAGCTGTAACCATTATTTCATCCAAATTTCCTTATTTTACTGGGTTAATGAAGTAATACACACTGGCATCGGCGCCCATAAGGAGGGGCAAGAGGGGGACTCGGACTCTAAGCAGTAATAATTTCTTAAATAACAAAACCTTTAATTTAAATAAAAGTAATTATTCAATCTTCCCCAAATCCCCCCAAGTACGGCAAGTACTTTCCGCCAGTAAACTATCCAAATGTCAACTACGCTTAAACTTCTAATCAAGTAAATTAACTTAAGTAACCACTTGATGGCAAGCAGACAGTCAAGTTGAGGTTGAGACACTGGCAAGTTTAGTGGCGTATCAACTGTTTATTTTCATAATAAGGAAGTCCGGAATACACTAGGGGGGATCTAATAATATAATGGTAATAATACGCACAACCTTCCCCTTAAACGATGAATATAATTATGTGATGAAGCTGATTAATAGGTTATTATAAAACTAGGCGATATGTTTCAGGATAATCCAATACCATTTTCAAGCCAAAGGTAATAACAATTGAGGAAAATTAAAGCTGAGGGGGAAAACTATTCACATAAACAATTGCATGAAAATCATAATGAAAAACTTTTGTCAAACAACCGACAACAATTTAAAATCGTAAATTAAAATGATAAATTTTAATTTGCGATTTTAATTGGCATCGAACAGTTTGTACAACTTAAATAAAAATTACCTATACAATTTGCCGAAAATGCATCGTATTTTATAATCCAATAATGTTCTGTTTGGTACGGCAGAAGCGCGTTTCTTTTTGGTGGTTGAGGGGTTGTTTAGCTTGCTAATATTAGTTAATATCTTTATTTAGTTGAGATAGGTATTAACATTTTCATATACGTAAAATATCAGTTAGATGACGATACGTTTCGCCTAAAATTAAAGGGTTTTTCATATCAAGATAAATTGGGGTAGAGAATGCATTAAATTTTCGTTAAATGTGTAAAGATAAACGTGTTGGAAACGTACATCATCTGTTGTGTTTCCTAATATACCTAACGTAAAAGGAAGCGGAAAGTAGTACTATAAAGTTATACAAAATTTTGTGTTTCTACAAAGTTTTAAAGTATCATCGTGACAGGAAATCGCAATGATAAGGTAGGTACTACACTTTTTGTAAATATTTGCATAAACGTAATTTGTCAGGAAGCGTTGAAAGATAAATTAACTTGTATAAAGTTAAATGATTTGTATGAAGTTGAAAATAAGATTCACCAATAAAAACGGACCAAATAACTTACATATAATCAATAGATAATTTTTATATAAATTGTTCTACCATGACTTTTGAATCAGTTTGTAATATAAAATAAGGAAAAGTATGCTCGAACGTGAACAAATATTTTATGTGAGTACGTACGTACATAATTAATAAATATGTGTTTGTTTATATGGATATCGCTTGGCAACCTATATGCCATATACATTACATGTACAGAAAGGGAAAAGGAATTTTTGTCAGTTGAGGAGACGGCATGGGTGCGTTAATCTACGCACCCTACTCGGTACTTATTGTACTGAGCTTCATTTCTTTTAAATGTGTTCAAAGTCAAATCGATACTATCAATGTGTGTAAGTAGATGTTTGGTTATAAAATGCACTATAATATTTCATTTTTAATCAATTCTGTGTGGAAAAATTTTAGAGTGGGTATTTTTGAAAATTTGAATGCAACGCGCTTATTTATAAATATCTATAAAAAAAATAATAATTTTATTTTTTCCTTCAAAGAATACTATCACTTTTCCCAAAGTTTTATTTTTGCACGTCAGTGCGTAATACTTTTAAAATTTGAGGGGACACGATAAAATACCTTTTTGCTTTAAGTACATGTGCAAATACATTAAGGCTGGGGAATGTAATACAAATTATAGGCGCTCTTAATGTCAAGAACTACTACTAAAGTACTTAACATTATGCCGTACAATTTACACCACGCTTAGAGGGCCAACCAATGTATAGAATGATACATTTTTCATATAAATTTGATTACTAGAAAATGCAAAAAAAATTACCAAAGTAGTGCAATTTTTGTGTGAAAGAAATCATTTCTAAAGATGATACATACGTTTAATCAACTTACAATTAACATCATTCCGTATACATATAAGGGTTTATATTAATGATTTGCCAAAGTACAAGCGTATTTGAACTTCGAAAAAAGAGTTGCTCTTGACATTAGTTTACGCCTCGTTGCTTATGCGAATAAAAATGGCGGTATAATTCAAACATTGTTCGCTCGTATTAAAAGTTTAACTTTAGCTATTCCGACGTGAAGTTGCAACATTTTAAAATTTCCAAAGGGGCCATTCATATAAAACTGTCGGCGCAAAAAAGTATACACTCTAGTTTGAATTTGAAGCTGAATAAAAAAATAACCATTGGGTCGATTCGAATGGGCTTAGTGACATATTAAAGCCTGTTTATTTCTACCTTATTTAGCTGTAACAACTTTTTTTTAAAATACACTAAAGACCGAACGATGCAAAGTACTCCTTTTTTTGGCGTTGCGAAGCCATAGCTAAAAAACTACCGACTCAAATAGTACGAAATTTTCCTTTATTAATACGAATGTAAAATTTTATTGTCAAAATTTGATTTTTGTCGCGTACATTGTATTCTCGGGAATGGAAGGTCCCAGGAGCATTAGGCTTGTACGATCGTCTTCGTTGTAATATCAATAATACCTAAGGCCAGTCAAAATCGACACAAAAAGAGGCTAAATTCGCAAAACTACGAGTATGTTGTTCGGGGGAGTTAGGGTAGTGTATACGCAAGTTTGCAACTTCGACAAAGTTGTGCTATTTGCATAACTCGTGAAAAACGGCGTACTTTATGTATTTTTTCCAGTTTTCGCTCTGTAACTCTTAAAGTATTCAATTTTCGGCAATCAACATTCACAGAATTTTTTAAGTACATTAAATTGTCAATAATATGAGCGCAATTGCAGCTCTGTAAGTTGAATAGACACCGAAATATGGCACTTCGAATTTGGCCTATTTTTTCCAAAAAGTACAATTTATAACTTTTGCCCTTGTTTAGTGTCATATATTGGCGAAATGACTCATCCAACGAGAAAATGCTTATAAAATACATTTGTAGCAAATTTAAAGTTTTTTAAAATTTAAGTATCAAACGAGATCTGTAGCTTTAATAGTTCTATCACAATCACGAAATACCCAAAGGGAGGCAAAACCGCAGTTTTCATACAACAAACCAAAACTATTCTAATTCCTATATATTTACATGGTATCCAAAGGAAAAGCATAGAATTATGTATTGTAATGAAGTAATACTAGATTATTTTATGTGGAGGAGAAGTATTACTTTTCATGATACGCCTGTGTTTAACCACCGAGGATTCGGCTATTAGAAGGCAAGCCATGAAAAGTAACTTCTCCTCCAAATAAAATATACTATTTTTTCTTCAAACTTCCGCAAATTAACGCAAAACATTTATTGTTAATGATACGTATTTAGGGGATATTATTAGCATTCGTTATTAAACGCCATTGTCACGTAGGTAGGTTTGTTTTCAAAACGCAGTAAATAACCTTATTATTGAGTGAGAATTAAATTGTTGTGTTTCCATAACAACACTTTTCCCTCCGAAGATGGATTCTGGATTCTGGATTTCGATGGGAGGGTGGGAAATCCCACGCGCACCTAGGCCATCTATTCGGGCCCTTTGTGCTACCTTCTTGATTAGAGTCGTTCGACCCCGAAACGTCACTCAAGCCATCCCACACGTGAGATAAACCTGAGGATGCTGGACGGGGAAGCGGCTCTAATCTTAGCCGTGTCCGGCCAGGATTCTCCCAACATGGATCGTCTTAATTTGACAAGTACGGGACATTCACACAGTTTGTGTTGCGCCGTCTCGTCGTCTGTGTAGTATCCTCTACAGGATGGTGAATCTACCAAGCCCATGCGGTGCATGTGCTTATTAAGTTTACAGTGTCCAGAAATTATACCTACAAGTAGCCGCAGGTTTCCTCTGGATAGCCCTGTACAAAAGCGCGCCAGGCTACGAGATGGTCCTCTGAAGGCCTCTCTCGCGTGGCGGAAGTCGAACATCAAATTCCACCTAGCCCTGTGTTGGGCTTGGGTGTCTTGGGTTATTGGGTTGTTTACAGTTGATACTGTAAGTGGAAGAGCCGGCTCTGGACCATAAAACGGTTGTTTTGAGGCCACTCGGGCTAACTTATCGGCTTTTTGATTGCCTATTATTCCAGCATGCCCTTTAACCCATACAAGCTCAAGGGTATTGCTCTTAGTTACTTGCTTTAGTACCTGGTGACACTCGGAAACCAGCCTAGAGGTGAATTTGTATTGATCTAGTGCCTGCTCTGCTGTGACTGGAGATTCTGATGGGAAGATGGGAAAAGTAAAACTAAAATTTTCTCTAGCGATAATGTCAAACTTTAACGTGAAGAAAATAGTACCTTTATTGTTTTGTTAGGATTAAAAGTGTCAGTTTTCGACGAACAAATTTTGCGTTTGCGTTTGCCGAGCGAATGCAAAATTGCCAGTTAAAGAGACACTTTTAATCCGAATGAAACATACTACTTTTCCTCCAGCCGAAATCACCCATTTAACTATTAATTCCTGCTTGAAATTATTCAAACCTCATTGGGATAATAAAACAAAGTAGGTAAGTAGGATATATCGATGTAGTCATCGACACCTTGTCAAACGAGTGCCGCCATTTCAGCTTATACCGGAAGTGACGTCATCAAAGGTAATATTAGCATTTTCGCCCTTGGCCCGAATGCAATCGATTGGCGAAAACCGCATTTCGATAACTTTAATAGTTTCTGAGTGTAGAGCGTTGCAAGAACATGTGTACGGACAGACGACAGACTACAAACAGACGGATTTTTTTTTCATTTTTTGAATCTACGCATTCAGAAACGCAAAGATATGTAAAAATTTGCATAGGTCAATTTTTTTTGGAACAGTAATAGCATAATAGAAGAGGTCTATTATGGTAATAGTAATGAAATACTTCCCTTTTACTTTGTACTCGGGAAGTAAAAAGTTATCAAGTACATGTACATGTGATCTAAAGATAAACTTTATTCAAAGTGAAAAAACTAAATGATTTTTGTCGAATGGAAAGAGCGACCTGTTTCAAGAGCCTAAATTTTCGAAGATGCCCGAAGTAAAAACTGGCTTTACATTAAAAATTATGTTCATATATCGTCACAGAAGAAGGGGTTGAAAAACCCACCCTCGTATATTATTTCGAGAAACGCTCATTCGACGATTCAGAAATAATAAAATCAGAAACATTAAAAATTGAGTCCATAATGATGGTTGATAAATTCTCTAAACGGGGCAAATTGTAGATTATAGAATGAATAAAACACACAACCTTCCCCATAATTATTTAATAAAGTTTAAATATTGAAGTTGAAATTTAAAATTGAAAAGTGATGAAATTAAATAACTAGTACATTTAATGCGATACTACATGTTTCGAGAAACAAATTTATATCATCAGGCTAAAAATTAATGGTTAAGCATTAAAACTAAAGGTTGTAACGATACTTATTATACAATTGTTATGAAATAGTATATTATACAACAAGTTTATAATCTTGGTGTGTATTGCACGAGAGAATGTTTAACGTACGAAGGAGCGCAGCGAGCGAGTCACGCTAAATTTCCCGAGTACAATTAACACCAAGATTATAACGAGTTGTATACGCTATTTTCTTTATGCTAGCATCATAAATTTGAAAAATTTCATTTTTAAACAGACTACTTGCATGAATGTTGGATGTGATGACGATATCGTTTCGTTGAATACGATTGTTTGCTATGTGTCGTGTGTAAATACCGCATGTCAGATGAGGTAAAGATGACGTCGTTGTTTTTATGGTAGTTTTATTGCACGGGTACAATAAAACTGGAAATTATGAACGATTTCTAGTTATCAAAAGAGCCGTTTATGATGCTCGCATAAAAAAATTAAAGTAAAGTTGTGACATATGAAGTAATGGGTGCGAGTGAAATTTGTTTGTTGAAATATGTAGTACTTATCGCATTAATAGTTACTTAATTTCATCAACTTTCAATTTTAAATTTCAGCTTCAATATTTCAATAGATAAACAAATTATATCACAAAACCTTCCCCATAGAGACAATTATTTATTCTATATTAGCTTCTTCGATTACAAATCAAATCAGCGTTGAAATTTAATAATAATACTACATGATTCGACAACTTCAGGCTAAATTGAGCAATAAAATTACATTAAGACATGCTTACTATAATATAATAGGTTGAAACGGTGTGAATTAATTTTAAATTTTAAATGTCTTCAGATATCGGGTTCTAGGTAGTTTCGGATTCTTAGCGACTAAACACTAAACCCTTCACGCTTTCACCTGCATCCCCCCAGTAGCGGATCTAAAGAAACAGCCCCCATGGGCAAAGGGGAACCTTGAGTAGCGGTAGGGCCCCCTAACTACCCCCGCCCCTCCAATTATCACCCTGCAATTTTTAAAATAATGTTGATATGGGTAATATTAATTGGTGATGATTGATAATAATTATTGACTCATCAACCATGTTAAATGGCCGAAATTCCTTATGCCAGCTGCTTTTCGTTTCGAATGGCAGGTGGGCAATTTTAGAATCAGCTTGAATCTTGATGGCTATGACTTATACCAATATATTAAACTTCTCTAAATATTAGCCACTCTTTTGGTCCTCGACTCCTGGACTACTGTGGCGATTAGCAATAGTGGGATATCGGTAGTAAGTTCCAACAGTGTTATTGTTATAACTTCCGAGTTCCGGCTCGATATGAGCCAAACAGCGTAATTGCTACTACACATAGAAATACATTTTTTTTTTCGCAAAAAAAACACTTTTTAGTTAAGGGGCCTCGAGGGCCCCCGACCTATGGCCGGGGCCCCGTAGGCAAACGCCTACTACGGCCACCGTTAAATCCGCTACTGCATCCCCTCCGAAACCACTACCTAGCGGAATATACTTATCCCTGCTAGCTACTGAGTACTGGCTATAGTATCTTTTCGATTTTGTAATAAAATTGCACTGTTCACCATTCTTTCCAACCTCGGTGTACTGTTACACATTCAATCGCACTTGTTTTTTTAAAGTGCATCCGAGATACAGTCGCTTGCGGAAAGACTTTCGAGCAACTTACAAGATACTGTTGCCATACTTTTTGCGCAAGCGTGATTGTAAGAATTGAATCACGAATGCATTCAGTTCACTGGTGGCGGCTATAAATTTCGAAATTGATTAAGTTATTAATTTTATTACGTGGTTTATTCGAAACCTCTTGTGTGTATAAAAATATTTGACACAACGTTTTAACTGTATAATTAAAATTTTGCAATAAAATAATAAAATAAAATAATAACCTAATAAATGTTCCCGTTCTATATTTTCCGTTTAACTTTAACACGAATACCACTGACAAGTTGCCGTCTACAAAGTATCCTCGAGTGAAAGATCCCATAAGAAACAACAGCCCGTCAGTATCTGGTCGTCGAAAAGTCGCCGGGCGACTGGGACATAAAATACCCAACTATGGACTGGGATTTGTGGACGACTAAAATTTTGTTGCCGGCGACTGTATCTCACGAATTATTCATATGAAAGATTCCATAAGCGACAATGTTAAAAGCGTATGCGAAGTGTGCAAGGTACATTTCGGTTATAAAATGGCAATACTGGAGTTTTTGTTAATATTTCTTTCATTTCATTAAACTCATTCTCGTAATCGGATTCGCATTGAAATATAACATCATCATTCATAAGTTTTCTAAGTTTTTCACTTTTATGTATGAGATTTGGTATAAACTTTGTAACGTAAGTTAACATTCCTATTAGCCGTTCAATCTCTTTTTTGTTTTCTGGGCGTTTCATTTCTAAAATAGCTTTTACTTAATCTCGATCAATCATTATACTATAGCTCTGTTAATACGTGACCTAAGAATTTGAGTTGTTTTTTTAAAATGTGGCACTTATCTTTGTTAAATTTAACATTAAATTTTGTTGCTCTTTTAAACACCTTTTCCAAGATTTTATCATGATTCTCTCTTGTATCAGCCCATATAATGATATCGTCAATGTAAATGTCAACATTTTCTAAATCCTCGAAAATTTCTTTGAATTTTCTTTCATATACTTCAGGAGCACTTATAATGCCATATGGCAGCGTTTCCCAAAGTGTGGGTCGCGACTCGCGACCCGGCACCGGGCCGTAGAAAAATTTTGCCGGGTCACGGAAAAAAACGGTAAAAACACAAAAAAAATTAGTACCTATTAGTTTTTTTACAACAGTTATACGTTATACACTAGGAATAGTGGAAAAGTGTGCATTTGCACTCTTTCACGTAGCTTTATTGCTCGCGTCCGCGCGTTGTGCATTGTGTTGCTAACGTTGTTAGTTTACTTCATTTACTAGTTTTAAATGAATATAATTTTTTAATTACTTTTATTTTTCTTATATAATTATATATTTTGAAATTTTTGTGTATGAAATAAAACAAACAAACAATTAACTAGATTTGTAATTAAAAAATAAAATTTGTTTTGTAAAGAAGTGGGGTTTTTTCATAAGATGGGTCACCAAAAATTTTAAAACCTCGTACCGGGTCGCGGTCAAAAAAGTTTGGGAAACGCATGGCATTCTTAAGTATCTGTATCTTCCGAGGTATCTTCCGAACGGAGTAGCGAATGTTGTTAGTTTTGAGCTTCTCTCTGATAAAGTAATTTGATAAAAAGCACTGCTGCAGTCTAATGATGAAAAGTATTCAAAATTTTTCATTTTTCCAATACCATTGAAAATGTTAGGATATTTTGCTAATATAATTATATTGCTCATTATGTATATCAATTTTATCAATCTTTTGTAACAAATTAAGTTTCTTAATAGTTGGCAACCCTATTATTGGGATTGTTTTGCCGTTTACAATAATGAATTCAAGTTGATCATTTTTTGAGTTTACAATACAATTATGTAGTGTTTTACATACTGTTTCAATCTTTGATCCATTATTGATTATAGTTTGACAATTTTGTGTTACACTTTAACAAATTGAGATTCTTATCAATACTTTTACAATCAAATTCAGAAAGAACATTACAACCAGTGCGTTTCTCCGGGCTCTAAACTACCTCCCTGCCAATTTTCAGCTAAATCGGTTCAGCCGTTCTTGAGTTATAAGTGAAGTAACTAACACGACTTTCTTTTATATATATAGATAGAATTGTAGCGTTTGTACTCTAAATTGGACAGATTTGAGTGACTGTCATGTGACTGTGGAAACAATTCGCGGTTGACATGTATGTCAAAATTGAGACTGAGCAATTGACATATATTCATTTGAACCAAAAGCATGGAGTTGGAAGGTTTGTTAGGGTTTATAATCGCTTATGAAGAGTTACCTTTTCAAACGTTAATATTTCGAAAACAATAAAATTTAGGAGTGGTGTAGTATTAGAGAACAGTGTTAATAATCATGAGCAGATTTCGAAAATGGGACAATATACGCGGTGTTCTATTTAAAAAAATGATTCAAGATGGCGCTCAGCCGCCATTTTGTAACTTTTAGCCGACATCTCTACATATTTAAAAGGATAAAGTGATGACTGACTGACTCAATCACTGATCTATCAACGCCCCGGCCAAACCAGTGAACCTAGAAACTTGAAATTTTCAGTGAACCTTCCCCTGATGGCACTCCCTAAGAAGCGAATTTCGAAATTCATCTCGTAAGTGGGTCAAAATAAGGGTTGAAATATTAAAATGATTGAAGCGATCTCTGTAACGGGAGCAGATGAAAATCTAAAAATTGTTCAAAAGCACCTGTATTGAAATCCATGACACGTATTTCACCTTTTTACAAAAGTTACCCTCTAAGGGTTCCAAATTAAGGGATGACATTTTACATCTTTATACAGTGTGTCTGCTTAAGTTCGCACCATATGGAAAACTTTTTTATTATTAATTTTACGAAAAAAAGTTATTCTTTATAAAATAAAATAAAAAGTTCTGCATGTTCTAAAATTTAAAATACAATCATCAGATATTAAATCTTTTCAGTCGTGTACGCGGTTTGTCAAAAAATATGAATTTTGCTCAAAAGTAAAGTACCTTTATTTTTGACAATATCGAAAATTGTTATTAAACAACGTTAATCAGAACTAAAAACTACGTTCAAATTTGCAATTACATGCTCCTAGTTAAAAATTTTTTTTTACAACTTTTTCTCAATTTACTACCTACCGATACTGATACGATTTCCGTTCCATTCAGAAACCTCACTGCCAAACATTTCTTAATAATAACACAAATCATTTGTTTATTAGTGCATCCAAGATTTCACGTAACTACACTTGCATTTGCATTGTTATTGTAGACAAAAATAGGAAATCGTATCAGTATCGGTAGGTAGTAATTTGAGAAAAAGTTGTAAAAAAAAATTTTTAACTAGCAGGATGTAATTGCATATTTGAACGTAGTTTTTAATTCTGATCAACTTCTTTTTATAACAATTTTCGATTTTGTCAAAAATAAAGCTACTTTACTCTTGAGCAAAATTCATATTTTTTGACAAACCGCGTACACGACTGAAAAATTTAATATCTGATGATTGTATTTTAGATTTTAGAACATGCAGAACTTTTTATAAAGAATAACTTTTTTTCGTAAAATTAATAATAAAAAAGTTTTCCATATGGTGTGAACTTAAGCAGACACACTGTATATAAAAATGAATTGACGTTTGTGTGTCTCATAAAAACTCGAGAACGGCTGAATCGATTTGGCTAATTTTGGTTTTAAAATATTTGTGGAAGTACAGGGAAGATTTAAAGGTGAGACATAAGTCATAGGAGTTTAGGGCTTCGCCCCTATGGGTTTCAAAGTTACCGTGTTTTTGTTATGGAGTTTTGATTTTATTAGTAAACATTGTAAACAAAAGCGCCATGTTATTACTGTTAAACTTAAAAGCTGTAGTGGCCACAGATTTCTAACCATACACCGGTTAGAAATCTGTCGTAGTGGCTATAATGTAGCAATACCTTTGGAAGTTCAGACAACTTTTATTGGCGGTACGAAGTTCGCCGGGTCTGCTAGTACTTTTATAATATTACTACTGCAAAATATTTGCGCTTGAAATTGAACTTTACTCTGTTAGTAAGTAACACCAAAGTGATACTCTTTGGTAACACAGATAATTTATCTGTGTAAGTAATGATTAGTCTTACTTATCTAGTGTTTTGTTCCTTCAACAAGTTGCGCCCTCTATTGGTAGACGGAGATAAGAAATTGTTGTGGTTTTCGATTTTTTTGGTAATATCAAGTATTGGCTTTTCATCGAGATCAATCTTGACAAATTCAAGCAACCCGTTTCGAGGTTACACGGTTTTTTCTAGTAACACGTAATTTAGTTCCCCCTCCCTTTATTTTGACAGAAATCGCAAAAATTCATTAAACAAAGTTTTACATATTGATCACTAGTTTACAATGAATATATTTTTTTAAATCCCTTACTGAGGAAAATTGCCCAAAAAATGGGAATGTCAAATTGAAATCAGTGAAACGCCCTCTGATGGCAATGGTAGGAAATTGAAAATAATTTCCAGCATTTTCTCTTGGGCACATTTATTATAAGATTTTTTATTTCACTGTTCTATCTCAAATAGTTTCCGAGTTATATGGCGGGCCTCCTTTCTTAGTTGTACACCCTGTACAGTTTACTTTATTTCTTAGAGGAAAATTTAAATTCTAGTTTAATGGTACAAAGGTTATATGATTAATTACCATATGGTGAATATGCAGGTATTGGTACATTACATATGCAAAATCGCAGATTTTTATAACCATCTTGTCTTTTTTAGAGGTGTAATTAGTATTCCTAGTTATCGGACAACCATTTTCAAACGCTCCTTCTCATACTTGCTAAAATTTATAACAGCTTGCCATGATTATTTAAAATGGTCGTCTTGTAAAATATTTAAGGAACAACTACACCGGAGGATACTAACTGAGCAATGTACTTAATTTAATTCATTTAGTACCCCATATACAATTAATTTACATACTTCTTTTACTTCCCGAGTACGAAGTAAAAGGGAAGTATTGTATTAGTGTTCCAAAAAAAATTGACCTATACAAATTTTTATATATCTTTGCGTTTCTGAATCCGCAGATTAAAAAAATGAAAAAAAATTCCTTCTGCCGTCTATAGTCTATAGTCTGTAGTCTGTCCGTACACATTTCCTTGCAACGCTCTAAACTCAGAAACTATTAAAGTTATCGAAATGAGATTTTCGCCAATAGATTTCATTCGGGCCAAGGGCGAAAATGCTTATATTACCTATGAAGAGGTCACTTCCGGTATAATCTAAAATGGCGGCACTCATTTTTTTTATAAGATAAAGTTGCAGTTTTATATGTTTAAGAGTCTCTTTTTCTAAATTCAGCAATATATTATATACATATACAGGGTGTCCCACTGCTCCGTAATCGGTCGATAATTCAATGTGGGTTGAAGATGCAGAAAAAAGTTTCAAATAAAAGTTGCTTTGATTTGAATTGCGCATCTTTTAAAAATATTCTTACATCTACAGTAAGTTGCATTTTCACCTGGCAGGAAAATGTCACTTTTTTTAAATGGGACACCCTGTATTTTTTTCCTTCATGTATCGACCAACCCTATTTATATCACGCCTGAAATTTTTTTTATGTTGGATGTGCGGTTGCCAAGTTATTAATTATTTTGTCCAAATTTTGTACAATTCAAGGTCGGAGTATAATATTCATAACTAAGTTATTCTTCAAAAAAGGAAAAATTTATTTGATGGATTAGTTAATCTGTAGGGTGCTTTTCATGGGGGCGAAAAAAATTGCATAAAACTAATTTTCATTCATACTGTCGAATAGAGAATTAAAAGACGCTTCAAATGAGGGGTCGGTCGACTTCCTTTCCCTATTTAAATTCTTGAGTTAGGGGTTGCTGGGGCTAGGGGGTTGACCTGACAAAGTCAAATTTGACATCAAAAGTTGTCCCCCAAAAATAAAAAATCGACGTGTCCGAGCGTTTTTTTAAGAAACTAGTCTAAGTGTCCCAAAACAGGCGTGTTTCCTTTTCAATGGCCCACCCTGTATGTCAGTTTCAGAGACAGTGAATATATCGTACAAGGACAAAGGTCAAACAGTGACATTGGGTACGGTGACATAACTTGCGGAATACCTCAGCTTTCCATCCCCCGACACACCAATTTCCACATTTCCCCGAGTTTAGGCGCCATTTTCTCAAAAACGGTAACAGATAAAAAAACATTGAATACACCGTTTTGTAGGGAATTTAACTGGCTTCATTTTCCTAATTTCATGTTGTTTAAAAAAATTCATCGTTTTCGAAATATTTCGAGAAAACCGAAAAATGGGAGCTAAAATCCAAGATGGCGGCCGGTTCCCGGACTCCCATCATAGGGGACTTTTAGTATGTTTAACAGGAAGGCCAAGGCCTAATAGCCATTTTCGGCGAAACAAAAAAACCTTTGCATTTTTTGTTCTTCTAACAACCTTCGTTGACTGGACTAATGACCTTAAACAATGTGAGAAACTAAAATTACTTTTAACAAATTTTTTTACGTGAAATTTTAAAAATCGTAAATATTAACAAAAGTACAAAAAATAATACCAGGAAATATTTTTCGCAACCGAAATATTGGTGAACTTATTAAATAAAGATTTTATATATCTAATTGACTAATGCAAAAATACATACCTAATATGTACTATATAGTATATATTATATATATTGTGCTATATTTATTTTTTGAAAAAAGTGTTAATATGAGGGAAGGTCGCATGGCAACTTTCCAGAATTTTTTCTATTATATATTGTAATTGTTTTGAATCTTAAGTTTAGTTAATTCAAGGCCCAGTGGAAGAGCAAAGTTCATTTGAACTGCACCTTGCGATTATTTGTTTGAAATTATTATTATTATTATTATTTAAAATTTTTTTTTGTTCCTCTTTCTCTTCTGTTGTAATAAATAATGGGATATTTATGCAAACAAATAATAAAGACATTATTATTATTACATAACTATGGATATTCTTTGAAGAGTAAATAATTTCATCTCATATGAAAACATTCAAACAACGCTGCCGCTTCAGACATAACGTTACCTGAGTGGTTTTTTTGTTTGTATATCAGGGCACTGAATTAATCTTGTATTATTTAACATCACTATTTACATATCATGGGATATTGTTACTTAATGTAGTTAATAAACATACGTTGTTGCAGTGCACGTCAACGAAGAGAACAATGGAGTAGCTGAAACTGCAGTAAGAGTCGCAAGTTTATATGCTGACAGGCGTGATAATCTAAAAATGTTTGTTAAACTTGAAAAGGCAACTGGATACGACGGTGACTCGAGGAAAACGCTGATTTCTCGTATGTTTCATTTCATATTTACCGTTTAAATAACGTGTAAAGTATTATATGATCCCAGTTTAATTTTTCTTCTCTTATTTCTTTTCATATTTTCCTTCAATAGTATGCACCACGTATAGAGCGATGGTAGATAAAAATGAGCCACCACAGCTACTTTTGGACACGACAAGAACTGGTATAGTTTCAGAAACGGTTAAGGGTTTTGCATCAGCATTAGGAATTCCTACCGTCAGTGGAACATTTGGTCAAGTTGGAGATTTTAGACAATGGAAACGTCTTACTCCAGCGCAGCAGAATTATTTAATACAAATAATGCCCCCTGCCGATTTAATTCCTGAACTAGTTAAAGTGATCATGCTTGAACAACACATCTCCAATGCAGCAATTCTCTTTGACGATTCGTTCAGTATGTCTTTTTAATATCCTACGTGTGATCGTGCACTAATTGGTTTGAAGAGCACTATTTTAACCTATCTTCTAGACTTGATTAGGACCTGCCTCTAACTTATTACAAAAATAAACACTTTTGTAATTATTAGTATTAGAAATCATTGTTTCGTAAGTGCTATGAATAGTTCAGAATGAGGGGTAATTTGAACTACTTCTTGAAACAATAAGATTGTATTAAATTTGGTTACGTTTGAAAACGAGGCATGTGCATCGAAATACAAGTTCAATGATTTCAAAATGTTTGTAAACCCTGACGGTCATTAAAGAATAAGAAAATCCATTGCTTTTACGAGCCTTGTTCAAATCAATTGAATAGTGCCCTGTTTAACATAAAAAAATCTTCTCAATCACTCAAAGTTCAAAAGATAACAAAAAATTAATAATAAATAATAAATCACTGTATTAATTGATTAAAGGCTCCCACAAACCTTCCTTATATTGTTTTTCCTAAAATAAGTTTCTATATATGTAGCATAATTTAAACGTTCACATATTAAAGGACCTCATCAGGTATTGGATGCTTTGGCAAACTGTTAATGACCGTTTTTTTCTTTCTTTCTTTTTAACTGAATTTGCATCCGTTTTCATCTCCAATTTTACTTTGGCTTGCTTTGTGGTAATGACATCTCTTTCTATTTCAACTTTCTTCAACGAATTCTACGACGATTATTAAGGTTGTAAGCGTAAAACGTTGATGATGAAATGAAATTGATCCGCAAATTCATATAGCTAAGGTCCTTTGTCGTGGCGTGACGCAACAAACAGTTCTTCAAAATGCGTATTTAATATGTACCTTTAACACAGCATGTTACTTTTTCGAAGCTACCAGTGTTTGAATCATTTTCATTGGTTCTTGTCGAGTGGTAGTGGTCGTACATAAAAATACTTTTGCGGCGTTCGTTTTCTTTTCATTTTTCGTCCTGACCTTTGGAACACAACGAGCTTGTTTAATCCGGAATTCTACATAAAAAGTTTCTGCAACTGCTGCGGATTTGATAGCTAAAGACGTTCTTTAATCATACTGTCCTCGCCAGGAGTGTTTACCGCTACGTCATCAGCATCACATACAATCATATGGTGTAATATGAAAAACATGAGTCAAAATTGTACTTATTAGTCAAATGAGAATTAAATTCATATGCATATAAAATGACTTGATATTACGCTTAAGTATAGGTATACTCTTTCTACCACATTTGCTTATTCAATAGATACCATATGTCGATTTCGACAAATGTACTGCGGATGTTCACCATCCTTATCTCATTCACTATTTTATATGAGAAGACAGTATAAACAAATCGGATAGTTAGATTCATAAATTAATGACGTAGCGGTAAACACTCCTGGCGAGGATATTACCCTGCATACGATCAATATTTTCAGACTGACCGCTATTTTTGATTTTTCTCCACGGCGCGTGGTTGATTAGATAAAAAATTTCGATCTTGTTAAATTTCGCAAACCTCCGATAAATTGTTGCCCCTTAAACCCTTCTTTCTTATAGTATAGTCTGTCCCGCCAACAAATTCACAATTTATTTGTTTTTAGCACAATAAATTTCATTTCAATGACGTTGCAAGATGTAGTTATGCATACTACGTTGACCACACTGTATGTAGACACTAATTAATTAATCAAATCATTGTGTTTCAGTGATGGATTATAAGTATACATCTTTGTTGCAAAACATTGCTGCGCGTCATGTCGTTGCTGCAGTACAAAAAAAAGACTATATAAAAAATCAGTTGGTCACACTGAGGGAAATGGATATTATGAATTTCTTCATTCTTGGCAGTGGAGATACTGCAAAATCAGTTCTCAATGCAGCAGATGATCTCGGTTATTTTACAAGAACGTATGCGTGGTATGTTTTAACACAGGAAACTGAAGAATTAAACTGCACATGTCGAAACGCTACTATAATCCACATAAAACCTTCACTTGCTGATCCATACAAAAATCGCTTGGAAACTCTTCAACGTTATTTTCAATTGAATGCCAAACCGCCAATACTAGCAGCTTTCTATTTTGATCTAGCTCTTCGTTCCTTTATGGCTGTGAAGTAGGTGTACAAACTTCCAATTAATTGGTTTGATTTAGTTATTTTTATTTGTAGACATCTGCTTGCCACACAACGATGGCCGAAAGATATGACTTATATTAAATGTGAAGCTTATGATGGTCTAAAAAAGAACACTCCACCTCGAGAAAACTTGCTACTTAACAAGAGTTTAAGTGAGGTACCGTGCACTGTTCCATGAACCACTTATTGTTATCATAATTATGCCATCCCCTACTTTCTTTTCATTATATAAATGATTTTCTATTTTGTCGCATCAATTTTCTTCACCGTTTGAAATAACAGATTTAACACATTATTTCTTAAAAGCATGTTATGAGTGTAAATTGCAAATATTTTTCAATATACGCACGAATTAAAATGCTAAACTATCTAACACTTCCTTTCCTTCACACACGTTCCAATACGTATAATAATGACGACTGTTTACTATTTACTTACTATAACAAGTATAACTAAACTAAACTATAACATACAACAAAAAGAAAAATCAAGACATATAATATACATACTAAAAAAAGAAATTAGTGAAATAAGAAAAAATTAACCAAATATGCTATTCACAATATTAGTAAATCTCAATTCAGACGAACCTACCAAATCTTATTATTTATTTGTTCATTTTATTATTTCATCACATCCAAGAGTGTATTCACACTGAGGCTGTCAAAGTAGATATCTGTTATATGGCAAATTGAATTATAGTTCGTACACATTGAGTGGACAGGTGATCTACTAAGGAGATTGGTTCTACAAGAGCGACAATAAAAAGTGGGAACTTTATATTACGAGACTAAATCCTGGGGATGGAAAATTGTAGTTTGTTTAGCAGATAGCTATAGTCAGTGTTATTATGTAATATAAGTGTTTTGACTGACGCGCGTCTTCTTCTAATGTCTAACGATAACATATAATTACATCTATCGAGTAGAGATTCTTGTGAGATACCCTGCTCAGGATACTTATTATGAATCGCAAAGAAATTAACAAACTGAAAAATTATTCTAATTTAAAAACAAATGCATATCCTCTGATATAACCATAGAGAAATTATTAATTTGTGTATGGGTATAACTTACTATTTACCTACTCATTCATACATTAGGTACTTACGTATACCTACATCATAATTCACTTCGATTTGACAATATAATAAAGACTATAACAAACAGTGGATTATCGACCAACATTTCTAGGTCATTTCTATCAATAATGTATTTTTCAAAGTCAAGCGCAAGTGTAGATACTAATTTTATGGAGCGTAAACACCTTTCAAAGCTTTTTGTATAAATGACAATGACTTTTCTTTGTCATTAATAATTCTTTTCTCTTTCATTTAGTTTAGTTTGGCATTCCGTAACAATAGCACTTGCACAAAACACAAAATAACACTTCAATTTGAAAGTTTATTTTAAAGCGACGATTATTAATATGAATCACTTTTTGGAATTGCCCTTAATAACTAATTTGTAAGTTTGATATTCTCAGTTTCACCCACATCCACCCCTCCTTTTTAATGTCATGTGTATAACGCAAAACTTACAAAAGGATTTAGATGGTCTTTACGCGTGGCCAAAAATGTATTCCCACAAATCAAAAAGGATAAGTACTACCTACTACCAAATATTATATAAATTATATGTATAACAAAACACGAGGTGTGTAAATTAAGTAATGAAACTGATTTTATTCAATTTTATTCGAATAGAATCACAATTCAATATTGTCTCCTTCAATGTAACTTCCTTGAGAAACCAGACACCGCTGGAGACGGTTCTTCCAATCCTATCATAGCAGTGCGGGAACTCGGATACTATAATAGCCTTTACACGATCGGTTACAGCCGTTTGAATGTTTTCGAGTGTCCAAAAATGAGTTCCCTTGAAGTGATTTTTCAACCTCGGGAAGAGGAAAAAGTCACAAGGACCCAAGTCGGCCGAATAACGAGGTTGAGCAGCCACAGAAATGTTTTTATTGGCCAAAAACTCGTTTATTGACATTACTGTGTGGCAAGGCGCATTATCGTAATGCAACGCCCAGTTGTTCTTGATGTTTGGTCTCACAGGAATGACCCCTTTTCGAAGTTAATCGAAGTAGAATCCCCTTTCTTCCTTCTCAAATGCCTTAAACCACCGGAAAACCTGGCCCATGACAAAACACTGTCTCCGTAGGCCTACTGAAGTTTCAAAAGTTTCAATTGCACTCACGCAAAATCAGATAAAGTCTTTCCGTCATAAGTTTGTGGGTATCGGATTAAAATTGTGAAGTAAAGAAAAGCTTTTCTATAGTTGACTATGCTGTGGACCAGATGTATAGTTAGCGCGCGCATTTAGGTATCTTATAAAAGTTTAGTTGGTCTTACAATACCCTGAAGTGCTATTGTAGACCAACTAAACTCTAAACTAAACTCTGGTCCACAGCATAGTCAACTATAGAAAGCTTTTCTTTACTTCACAATTTTAATCCGATACCCACAAACTTATGACGGAAAGACTTTAGCACACCGTTGCTCGAAATTGATGCCACTCATTTTTAGAACACACTAGAAACAAGTATAAAAAGGCGCAAATTCTTATAGAATTTTAATTTCAACCAACTTCAAATCTGTAACTAATTATGGCATACACTATTATATACAATATATATGTATATAACTACCCCCCCCCCCCCTCCCACCTCAGACACAACCACGCCGGATTCTGCACAAATGAGTCATTGTTTTTCTTTCCACCCTTAAGGGGGATGGGAGTGGAGAGGGTGACGGACAATTTGTAAATCACGAAAAAATGTGAGAGGAAAAAAAAGTAAAAAAGATCGTTTTTCTGCGGACGTGCAATTTTCCCCCTTTCCACCCCTAAAAAAGGGGTTGCAGTTGGGGGTGAAATTTGCAATTTGAATATCGTTTTTTATGGAGAATCCAAAAGTAAAAAAAAATAGGTGTTCCCATTTAAGTTTTGAAAACTCACCCCCACTCCACCCCACAGGAGGGGTGAGGGTGATGTTTACGTATCATGACTCAATAGGTTTCAACAAATAAAGGAAACGTATTTTTTTCTTTTTGTAATTGGACGTGTCGTTCTCGAGATATTAAAGGGTGTATATTTTGTCTTTAATGGCGTCCCGACGACGAACGGGTGATCCGATCAAAAAATTTACCAGCGATTTGGAATCAGTGAAGAATTTCCTATAAGATGACACCACTTCCAGCTTTCTAAACCCTGTAACATCGACCAACGCACAGACACACAGACACACAGACACACAGACATCCGGACGAATTTAGTAACCAACTTTTTGAAGTTGGTTGAAAACTGTTTCACGAAAAAAATCGCTACGTACAACCAAATGACTTTTAGCGAGTACTGAGAGCGTATCACATGTTCACCTGCCCCTCCTCCAAGTCCTACGTCCCACGTGTCGCCAGATCGAGCGCTACGTTGCCAGTCTCATTACTTAATTTACACATCTCGTGCAACTACAAAATATATGAAATCTAAAAATCAACACTACAAAAGGACGTAGATAGAAATATTTGAAATGTAAGATAACCTCAAGGATGCATACATATTAAGAAGAACGCGCCCTCATTTTAATTTCTTGTTTAAAGTTTATTTTTTGAGATGAGCTGAAAATATAGGGTTACTCAAGAACGCCAGCTATACTTTTTTTGAAATGGCAATCCTCACGAATTAGAAGAAGTAACAAAAACCCCTTTCATCTTTTATTAAAGATTTCTATCGTGGGGAAAAACTCTCATCGATGAGGGAGAACCTTAATAGACATAATCTTACAACAAATAAATATAAACTACGAAAAATAATTTGCACATTTCAGTACTACAGGACTACATTCGAAATATGGACTATTCATAGTATTTTATCGTTATTTTTCAACATGCTTTCCTTAAATATCAACTTGCTTGAACCAGCGATACTACAGTGACATTATATCCATATGGTGATTTGATTAGTCATACAAAGAGCACACGTTTCCGAGCCATTTACGCTGCCTTGAATTTATCCAAAAATGGCAGCCTAATTTAAACCGTTGATAGTTTGGCCCTTTGTAAAATAATCATTAATCAGTGTGTAGTATCTTCTTCGCATCTCAAAAATCATCACCACCCCGACAGACGCAAACGACTTGACCTTCTTTGCAGGCGATGTTTTGATTCTGGAGTGTAATAGTGAAGCCATGTTTTGAGGCTGAAAGTTTTTGCTCAAAAGCTCACTGGAGATTCGTGCGCTTTACGTTTTGGGTTGTTTCTCAATATTGAATCTTTAGTGATCCAAGATGACATCGTGCATTTTGATCGATTATTTCGGGAGTTGCCACCGTATGTTAATAGATGAACTGTGTAGAAGGTAAATAAACAGCTATTTATAGCTGATATCATCCAAGGTTTATTCACCTTGGATATCATCAGGCTTAAAATACAATAATGGGATTTACAAAATAAATAATGATATAATCACATTAGTAAAATTGTTGTTGATGAGGGAAATCGGGATAGAATTTAAAATCAAGGGAATGGCTCAGTTATGTAATAATAATGACAAAGTGTAATATAATACAATTTAACTATTAATGGAGTTCTACATGGTAAGTGTAATAATTAAATGTAATTTGATTTATATAATTTGTAATTATAATAACAAATAATTCCACTTGCCAACACAATACGTTTCGGTACTAACAATTATTATAACGTGTAATAGATTATGACAGATTAAAATTAAACAATTACATATGAGCAAAATACACATTAAAAGTACCAAACCAAATAAGAAAACTGATACAGCATTCAAAATAAGCGCGAAGAGGAACTGAAAAGGGCAGATAACTAGTGGTCAATAATAGATCCTACAGCATAAAATAATCATAAACGAAAACGCTGGGAAGGAAAGAAAGCTACGTGAAAAGTCACCGGATACGAATTAACAATTTGGCCAAATGTGAAAGATAACATAATGTTTAAGAAACAATGCCAATCTGACAATTTACGCAAATAGAAACGAATAACGCGAAACAAAAAAGATATGTATCACTGCAGGAGATAAGTTAGTGTAAAGCAAGACGAAACAGAAATTAGGGACTATGAAATAATAATAAAATGTAGGTGTATAAATGGAAGAATAGCACATATAAGAATACTAACGGATCTATTTAATCTATGTTTAGTAAAAATATGCGCATCTACAGAGAATGCAATAGAGGAGGGGAGGGAAAAGGTAAAGAAATTATCTGTAACATTCCCAAAATAAGACCTACTGAGAGTGAGAGGTCTCAATGCCCAAATAGGTATTGGGAAACATTTAAAAATTAGAGCGCAAAAATACACAATCAAAGGCAATAATGGACATAAATTATGTGTGAAAAGTAATATTGGGGTGTATCTAGCTCCTGCTGATGCTCGTAAAAAAGAATGAATAAAAGTACACGGTTTATTCATTACAAAAACTAGAAAAATACACACGTTACAAATGCAAGCTACATATTTGTTGCTGTTCATATATTCTTTATTGTATATGTGCATGCACACTTATTGACAGGTTTCTAATTGGCCTTGAACACAAACTCTGTTGAACTTTACAAATGTCCACGTCTGTCACTTCAGGCGTCTCATCCTCTCATCATTTCCCGCTACTCTTACCGTACACTTAACATTATCGTTAGCTATGTCTTTTTGTTGTTTTTGAGGCGTTGTTGGAGGACACTTTTAAATATTTGGTCCAGATGCCTCTTCCAGATTGGCCCATTTGCTGTTTTACAAAGGTATGTTCTAGGACCTTAAACTTTATATATTTTTGCTAAAACCCATGAGTTTCTATTTAAATTTCTGTAATATTGTACATAAACATACTCCCCCACACTAAACATATCTCTTCTACCTGTTCTCATTATCTCTAAATTCTCTTTTGATACATATTCTGGTTTTATGTTATCGATTCTCATTTTTAATTGCCTACCAAACATTCGAAAAGCTGGTATTTCTTTTGTAGTGCAATGGATGTTATTTCTGTAATTTAATAAATATCGAGCAAGCAAACAACAAAGTAGTTGAAATATTAGAATTTTTTGTGTCTCTAAAAGCTTTTATTAATGCTGTTTTAACCGCTTTAACACAATTTTCTGCAGCCCCATTCATTACTGCGTGGTAAAGCTGGTGCTAATGAATGTTTGATTCCGTTTCTTTCACAAAAATTTTTTAATTCGTCAGAAACGAATTACGGACCATTATCTAACACTATGTGATCAGGTAACCCGTATATAGAAAACATTAATCGCAACTTGTCGATCATGCTTACAGCTATGGTTGAATTC
The DNA here is from genome assembly GCA_036250285.1 of Pyrocoelia pectoralis. Lineage (NCBI taxonomy): Eukaryota > Metazoa > Arthropoda > Insecta > Coleoptera > Lampyridae > Pyrocoelia > Pyrocoelia pectoralis. The sequence continues at coordinate 18,032,240 of CM070074.1, forward strand.
ATTTCTACTACCTCTGGCCATCTAAGGTATGAATCCAGTAGTACTAAAAACATTTTATTTCTCATTGGGCCAAAAAAATCTAAAGGTATACGTTAAAAAACTCTATTTGGTTCGTTATACCTAAAAACTTCTGCTTTTCTTGGATTTGGTCTGGTTTCGTTACAAATTTGTCATGTTTTAACATAATTTTCAATCTCCGAGTCTATCTTTGGCCACCATACATATCACCCAGCCATTATCTTCATTTTTACAATTCCAGCGTGTGAGGTATGCAATTCACTTAATATCAAATTCCTAATTTTAGTTGGTATTACCAAAGAACGTACTATATACTACGTTCTTTGGTGTTACTTACTTGGTGTCCTAACATGATTAACTCATTTTCAATATGTAACTCTAATGTTCTATTAAAATAGGGTTTTATTAAATTATTTGAGGTAAACTTTGGCCAACCATTCTTTATGTAATTAAAAACCTCCAAAATTTAAATAAGTAAAATTTGAAGTATAGACAATCTGCAATAAGGTTATTTTCCCCCTTAATATGCTCCATCTTAAAATCGAATGCACTCAGGTAAACTGCCCAACGTTGTAAACGGCTTGCGGCAGTCACCGGAATGCCCTTCTTGTCTTCGAATAAATAAATCAAAGGCCTATGGTCGGTGACTAAAATAAAACTATGCCCTAGTAAATATATAGTGAAAATTTATTAATTGTGAAATAGATAGCTAACGCTTCCCTATCGATAACTGCATAGTGCGTCTCTGCTGTATTTAATTTTCTAAATGCATATGCCACCGGTCGCTCAGTGCCGTCAGGATAAATGTGAGCCAATACCCCTGCAATACCATATGCACTAGCATCACAGCTTACTTTAATTTTTAAATTTGGGTCAAAATGTGTCAAAATGGTTTCTGAACTCATCACTTGTTTAGCATTATTAAAAGAATTTTCACAATCCTCATTCCACAAAAATTTCGCATCAACTTTTAATAATTTATAGGTATAATGGGAAAAGTAACTGTGTTGTGTTTTGAATAAATTTGGAATAGTAATTCAACATGCCAAGGAATGATTTCAATTCCGTTACATTTCCTGGCCTTGGGCAATTTATAATTGCTTTGATCTTACTAGGATCTTTAGTTAAAAACCATGTGGTAGCTTAAAATGCATGAAATTTGCTTATTGGACATTGATGCAATGCGTTTAGAGCTTTTCCTCGCGAAACTGGTGCATAAATAATGATTTTGAGTAAATATTGCTGCATAACTTTTCTAGCAAAAATTCATACGTGATCGAGATGTAATAGTATTTCGATTTTTTAAGTCGTACAACCTGTGTCAATAACCTTGGTAACCTCCTTTTGTGAAAGAAAAACGCAAGTTTAAATGTCAAAGTGTAGGTCGTTTGTTTGTCTTAATTTTGTATACTTTAATAAAATAATTACTAATTAGTGACATAATATCTGCTTTCATCTATAACACTAGACGTGACTTGCGTGGATATAGTTTCCCCATCCTACTTAGCTCTCACTTCAGAAGACATAGTACAGTCAATTTAAACACAAAAATATACAAACATTGCAAAAAATCCTATGTTAGGTTTGCTTTTTTCATGGTGTTAGGTTCGGTCCCAGTAGTAAATACTCAATTTTGCAACTTCGAAAAACTTGTGGAAACTGGGGGGGGGGGGCACCAAAAACCGCGATTTTTTCGGACTTTTTTCAGTTTTAGCCTCGTAGCTCAAAAACTATGAGTTGTAGTGCAAAGAATATGTTTATATTTTTTAAACTAGACTACCATTTGGGCCTAACCGGAAGCCTGTAAGTATAATAGTTTCCGAGATACAGCTCTTCAAAAATAGGCAATTTTTCCCTAAATCTGTTTTTAACGTATCATCCATGATTCGAGCCAGATATTGCCACAACAACGTGCCCTACGACTCTTGTCATGGAGGAAAAAATTGTAGGATATTTTATCACCTTTTATTTAACAATAGATGCATTCCTGTAGGCCTAACAGTTCTCGAGAAAAAGACGGAAAACCGGAAAACAGTGAAATCGCTACGACTCCACATATATGTAATAGCATTAATATGATTAGAAGACATTTTGTGATTATTCTTATTTAGCATAGCGAACGAACGCTCAAAAAGGGCTTGTAGACAGACTTTTTGATCCTAAAGATTTTATTTCTGGGATGTGTTTGTAGGTGTTTGGTGATGATTATACGAAAAGTAGCGTAACAAAATGTGCGGATTTGTTTGGTTTTCCGTTTACATCTCTTGAACAGGCCATCGTAGTGAGAAATGGCCAATTATAAAATAAAGCTGATTATATTTTCTACAAGTTTGTTTCTATGCGTTTTTTCTCTATCTCTATCATATCATATCAAATCATATCATATCGCTGTCAAGAATTGACATTTTTTTTAAATCGTTTTTACACGACGTTTTTCGGCAAATGTTGTGTCCTAGCTCCTAAAGTATTGAGTTTATAGCAAAAACTGCTGGAATAAAATAGACCATTAAATTTCCTATAAAATACACGTACAGTTTAATATTTTGTCTCAAATAGATTAGATGTTATAGTTATTTAAAAAAATTCTGGCAAGTTGCCACGAGACTTCCCTCGTATTAACACTTTTTTCAAAAAATAAATACTACTGAATTCAGAAAAAAATACTCTTAAACTACATAAAAAACTGCAATTTTATCTTATAAAAAAATGAGTGCCGCTTTTTAGCTTACACCGGAAGTGACGTAATCAAAGGTAATATCAGCATTTTCGTTCTTGGCCCGAATGCAATCGATTGGCGAAAACCGCATTTCGATAACTTTAATAGTTTCTGAGTATAGAGCGTTGCAGTCATTTTTTAAAAATGATTTTTTAACACATTTTTCAAAAAATAAGTATAGCACAATATACAGGGTGATTCACGACTATTCCCTCGGTCTCTCATGCCTAAAGGGTACAAGATATCAGCTTCATTTTTTGGTGACATATGTAAATTGATAACGACTACTTTTTAAAATTATTTTCAATTATACAGGATGCTTCACAAAATTGTAATATATCAAAGTTAGGGTTTTTTAAATGCAACCCCCTGTATTTTATTACATTTTTAGATTATACGTTAAAAACTAAGGTAACTTTATTAAACCTTCCCTATACCTATCGCTTACCAATTTTGAGAAAATTGTGATTTTAAGGAAAATATTCAATTTAAACAACCCCTAATAACACGGAAACCACTTACTTTCAGTAACACAAATTTATATCGATTTATCTTGACATTTAAGGCTTTCATTTGCACTACGTAGGATTTCGATTTTTTGTACAGTGTGTTTAGAAAAAGGATTCATATTTTATATTTTTCAAACATCAAAAACTCACTTAACTTAAATCGAACACCCTGTATGTTTTTATTCTATGTTGAATAACTTTTCATTTTCTATCAAAAACTATGAGTAATAGATATGTCTAAAATCAACGATTAAAAGTTATTAAGATTTTTCTCTAAAATTTTTATGGAAATGGTTTTTGTTTGCATTCTAGTAGGCCATGATTTTTTTTATTGTAGTTGATAATTAGATATGGGATCATAACTTAATTAAAAATGAAATTAATAACAAGAAGTAATCATTTATGGAAAAAATGGTATAGTAAATGCTCAATATGATGACCATTTTCTTCTATGCACAACCGCACTCGATTTTCAAAAGATCTAACGTTTCTCAGGATATCTGGTGTTATAGTAGCAAACGCATCCTTTATTGTAATCTTTATGTCATCAGCAGTGGTAGGTGGAGTGTTGTGGACCCCTCCTTCCAATCCATTTATTGAGGAATAAGGAATTGTCTATCTAAATATTTTTGAAAAAAACATAAACACCATTTTTATCACATTCAACTTCACCAGAATTGATATGGACGAGGCTTTCAACGAAGGTTGAATTTTTGTTTATGGAGTCTCGAAAAAGTTGGAGAAGAAGATGAATTCTTTAAATATGTTTTATTTACCGACGAGTCCACTTTCCACAACATAACGGCTTGGTAAACTGACATAACTTTCATTACTAAATCGTCACCTGTATCGCACTGTTGACCGCCAAAACCGGTGGAGCCACAATGTATTTGGGAGAATTTAGATTTTTTGATGGAAACTTGAACGGAGTAAAATTTTTACGGATTTTAGAACAACACTTTTTCGAGTCTTCTTGATGAAGTGTGTTTAGATATTATTATTATTATTATAATTAAAAATTTAGTTTACAACACTCCACCTGCCACTGCTGATGACATGAAGATTGGAATAAAGGATGCGTTTGCTACTATAACACCATAACGTTAGATCCAAACACATCTTAGAAATAAAATCCTTAGGATCAAAAAGTCTGTCTACAAGCCCTTTTTGAGCGTTCGTTCGCTAGGCTAAATAAGAATAATCAGAAAATATCTTCTAATCATACTAATGCTATGTGAAGGATTTCACTGTTTTCCGATTTTCCGTCTTTTTCTCGAGAACTGTTAGGTCCACAGGAATACATCTGTGCTTAAATAAAAGGTGATAAAATGTTCTACAATTTTTTTCTTCGTGACAAGAGTCGTAGGGCACGTCGTTGTGGCAATATCTGGCTCGAAACATGGATGATACGTTGAAAAAAGATTTTGGGAAAAATTGCCTATTTTTGAAGAGCTGTATCTCGGAAACTATTATACTTACAGACTTCCAGTTAGGCTCAAATTGTAGCAAATTTAGTATAGTTTAAAAAAGATAATCGTATTCTTTCTTTGCACTATAACTCGTAGTTTTTGAACTACGAGGGTAAAACTGAAAAAAGTCGCTGTGTGTTTTATAATTTATAGTGCTTTTGTTATCAGTTTGTTATCAGAAAGTTAATTTCTTTTTTCTTTCTTACACCTATATATATTTAACTCTAGACAATTAATTATCTAATCCTAAAATTTTTAGTTTTTACCTACTGTTCCGGATCTACCGAAACCCTGTAACGTGTCCCTGTTGGTCCAGGGAGCTGAAAGTCCATTCTTAACCTATAAAGAGCCCGTATATCAATTACGAAACGATTGGTCGCTTCTAAAAAGAGTTATCGCGTACACGGACGGACAACACCACAAAACTATTAAGGATCCTTAATAAAGGTGACATGCGACTATCAACTTTAACATAAGCAATCCTGGTCGTTATAATTACCACTAAGGTATTGTAGTTTGGTCCCTGTTGTCGACGTGCAGAATGTAGGTACTTTTACTGTTGTACTCTTCACTCTGTTCGTCGGGGCTTATTTCTGTGGTTTGGAACTAATTTTCAGGGAATTTTTCCTACAAGGATTTAACTTCGTATTTCTATGCCACATTAAATATGAGTTTTGAAAAAATGTGCTCAGTCTGTACCTGCCATGCACACACATTTAATACATTACTCAAATAAATAAGAGAAGGAGAAGAGTATTTTACAGATTGCAGATCTGTGCAATGTGCATGGTACACTTGTCGGCGCCGTTAACCCCAAACTTTTTGAGAGCTAATTAAATACACAATGCTCTTAGCCCGCTACTACTTACAGTTTTATGCAACTTTATCTTAAATGCTAAGGGTATATGTGTGGTAAGATTTTGCCTCTCGCGAATGCCTTTTTGGATCCACCTCTAATATTTACTTAATCGCACATATTTAGATGATAAAACTTGGTTCTTATCTCTCGAAATTAAGTTGTAGTGTCTTTTAGTACTAAACCCCCTACGTGTTACGTAAAAAGATACGATTATTACGACGTGGTAAGAGAGTAACACAACACGGTATGCCAATCTCAAACAATTACATCTTTTTATTTATATAACTTTCATTTTTAATGCTTCTTGTTCTTACGGTAGTATTTTTTTATGTGAATACTAAAAACAATTGATTTAGGTGACGGGAGAAGAAGCGGCATTTGGACCCTTCCTTATAACTTCAAATGGAAAAAGTTACATGCAATTTGACATGGAAATTTCGGCGGTTGAAGTTAGAGATGGATCCCCTAATAAATCTGTAAAACTAGGAAAGTGGAAAGCGAGTATGGAGCCTCACTCTAAGATCGAATATGCCGAATCCCAAAGCTTATCGAAATACCGTGCAAATATTGTATACAGGGTGTACACAATTATAGTAAGTTACGCGTTTTAATATAATATGTATTGTCCCTAAATTAATGTATTGGTATGTATTGCTTTCACTAATAGTTTGATCACCTATAAATGTTTAAAATGCTGTGGTTTGTAGTAAAATATACTCATAGGGGAATTTTGTATGGTTATTCAATAGACAATGTGCTGAATATTGAAGTATCAACATCGTTATTCGTTATTAAGGGTTTTTCTCATTTTTTATGGGTAATATCATATGTGTAACGTGGCGACCGAAAATCTTGTGTGGAAATGGCACTTCATGTTCAACTGAGCGTTTATAAAATTATAAACTACAATCACTTATCGAAAAGCACTTGCAACTGCTCCCGTGATGTTACTTTGCAATCAAGCTTTGCGCACGTCACTTCGATTTAAACACAAATTATTGCCAGATAAATAATGCTGTACAGTTTATTTGGCAATATGTATATTGGTCAACTCTGTTTTATATGGTTTAAGTCCATAGTCTGTCAGTCTGTGTACCAACAACGTATTCTATCATGTTCAGTTACAACAAACCCTATTGACCCTATTACAAATATACACAGCAAGTTGTACTTGAAAACACCACACACAACAAACTATAGATATTGGAATAGGACACTACTCACAGATATAACTGTATATTATATCTATGTATAACAATAGGCCAGGGCAGACACAACACTTATGCATAATAAATGTTACCATTTCCAACAATTTAGCCAATACACACGAAGAGAAACACCGCAAATACACTGATATATAACCAGGAACTTAAATGGGAGCTGCTCTTATAGTACCCATTGTTCTTAGTGCAACCGGAATTATATCAAAAACAATGCACCACACAGCTTACACATTTATATGGCTTAAATAAAAACATTGTACGTACAATTACAAACGGCATCATGAACAATTGTCACATGGTTAGAAAATTTCTACACAACGAAAGGTTTGGCAACTATAAGTGATTGCGTATTTTTGATAAGAAATAAAATTCAACATTTTTGCTTAAAAATATAACTTTATTCAATTAGGTATTGTCCGTTTTTGTCGATGATCTTTTGCCATCTTGCATAATCCCATGTTCATAAAACATCTGATTTTTGCCAGCAAAGAACTGAATTAAATGTGATTTTATATCAGCGTCATTAAAATTGTTACCATTTAAGGAGTTCTACATGGAAAAAATGGTAATCTGAAGGCGCAAGGCCAGGACTATTTGGTGGATGTGACAACATGTCCCAAACTAGTTCTAATAATTTTTGGCGAGTGTTGCATTTTCATGATGGAAAACAACATCCTTACGATATGCTAATTCTGGCGGCTTTTCTTGAACTGCTTCGCCGACTTTGGGGAGTTATTCAACGTAAACGTTTGAATTAATCGTTTGGTTCCTTGGTAAAAGTTCAAAGTACATCATTCCTTTATTGGTTGTGTGGTTTCATTACAATTATTCCTTTATAATCCCACCAAACTGGCAGCATAATCTTTTTTTGGTGAATCTCAGTTTTTGGTGTCGTCTGGGCTGGTTCATCTTGCATCACCCACTTTTCGTCGCCAGTAATTAGTAGTTTCAGAAATGAATCAATTTCGTTGCGTTTCAGAAGCGAATCGCACATATTACGCTGCCTTTCTTTCAAGGCTTTATTCCCATATACGGCATATAACTTCTCGTGCGCTTCAGTGCTTGTGATGCGTTCTTGCCTTCTCAGAAATAATATAATAAAATATGTCTAAAATGTGCGGCTTCTTCTTCCATTTCTAAATTGGGATAAAACGAAACTAAATAATTACTAATCAATACAATTTTTTATTAAATTAAAGGTTGAAATTGTAAGCAATATGGGTTAGGTGCTTTGAATACGTTGCCAAAACAAAAGAATGTGCTAAGACCACCTATTGACAAAATCCACAGTCACTTAGTCGCCAACCTTATACCTACCTTCATCACTCAGAACCGTTCAACTAATGCGAGTCAAACACAAAATGAAATACAATACTCAAATCTTCCTTCACAGACTGAAACTATGTTGCATGCACAACATAAGATTACAGAAAGTCCATTACAAACATAACATACTTTAATACCCACTCATGTGACACCTTTATTTAGTCCGCACCGCATACACCCAGGCGCACATAATGTACCTAATACACTCACAACATCAGAACACACAATTAACAAAAAACACTAACAACACATTACCCACTCGAGTGCAACCTATGCGTCGAGTTAAACAACTACACAATGAACGTAATACTATTACAAAACACACATTATGTTTTTACAGCAACTTTAAATTTATTTTGTATACCAGAAGGCTTCGCGCGCGGATGTGCGCTGGCGGTTCTTCCGCGTTTCGCGCCTTGGTATCAGTAAACATCTGCTACTGTGATGACTGAGCTGTTTTTGCCGTTGTATTTGAAAAATTACACAATTTCGAAGCGCATGCAGTAAACTAGATATACATGTAGTACCTGTATATCTACTTTAATCTCATGTCTACTTTAATGCATGAAATTAAAGTAGGTACATATATCTACTTTAATGTCTTTAATTCGAATTTGTTACGGGCGGACAGGACGCTCGTTCATTAGCAAATATTGTATACCTATATTAGCAGGACTGATAGTTACTTGATTTCAATCCGTGCGGTTAGTTAACCAGGTAACCAGGTTTGAGCTGAGTATCGATAGAAATAATAATTAACCAGGCTTGGTCTGAGTATCCATAGGAATCGAAGTAGAATAATCATAATAATTGTTTACAAAGATCATGTGTAAATGTCGAATATCCTGCAATGCTGCTCAATTCATGTGAAAGTTGGAAAGTCGACATCTAGTGCGGTAAACCAACAGAACGATATCCCTTAGGGTTCCGTTTCAAGTGTCACCCTTTTCGCGATTGTAATCAATAACAAAGCAGACAAAACAAACCCTTTCACAAAAACCTTACTATACGTAAACGATCTCTCCATCGTCCAAACGGGACAAAACATGAACATAATAATGGCCCAAATACTTCACAGCGACATCGATATCCTGTCGGAAGAAGCCGAAGAACGAGGGTTTATTTTCTCGCCAATAAAAACGAAGTGCACTTTTTCAGACTATATTGTAATCAACTATGGTATTGTTTGAGCTCCACTCCATTCATATTTGTCCAGCATTTGAGATTTTCCAAGCAGTGAACACAGAAAATGGTTGGTCGGTCTTATTAAGCATTTTTGTTTCGTAGTTGAGGTTTCGTTCAAGGAATCTGAAATTAAGAGGAATACTACGTGCTGATTCCAGATAACTCCTCACAAAAGCGTTGAAAAATTTTCCGCAAAGATTCTTGGTCTGCTCCCCATGTGTGATTACATAGTACTATTACTCTGTTCGGCATTAGCTTACATTCATCAACGAGCTTTTGAATGTGTATCTTCCATTTTAGTTTTTTATCAAAGGTAAATCCTAACAGTTTAAAATCATCTACACAGGGTATGACGTTGTCATGTATGTTTAGTTCAGGATCTTCATGTGGTTTTCTTAACCTGCAAACATGCATACACACAGTTTTTTTTGAGGAAAACTTCTCCAGTGGCGGCTCGTCAGGTGACGCAGGTGAAGTGTTACTTCACGAGAGATTTACGGATTTGAACTCGTATGGTTTTATACCATAACGCCCTTAAATATATTACCATAATCTTTACTATTAAATGTACATTATTGTGAGAGATGATTGTGTCTGTGTGTTTGTATAAATTCTGCGCCACCTATTTCTAAAGTAACGAGGCGCCACTGAACTTCACCGCTCGCTTCGACTTCCTTTGTTACCTTATTTAGACCATCTTGCATCATTACCCTCATTTGCATGTATGATATCGCTACCAGTCACGGCAATTGCAAGGTCATCCACATAAAGCATAACTTTACTTCTGGGATTGATTGAGTCTGCAACACTGTTTATTGCAATGGAGAATAATGTGGTGCTTAAGGCTCGATTCACACTATAGTGCCGGTCACGGTTCGCTCTCGGTCCAGTCTCGGTTCAGTCAAAGATTCTCACATAAGAAACAATGAGCGTATTCATACTATCAGCACCGCTCAAGTTTCGATTCAATCACACTCCGGCACCGATATATTTTGAAGAATATTTTGCCGGAGCGTGATTAGACTGGAGCCGACTTGTACTCATAGTGTGAATACGTTTTTGTTTTAAATCTAGTATCTATTCGCCTCCGTTGTCCTCGCTAATAAACTTGGATGCACCCACAATCTTCTTTTCGTCGTCTTGTGTTTCACTCTTTTCTTATTTGCAGCATCTTCATCAAGAAAACGAGGTAAGTATACCAGCTAATTCTTCAATTGAAAAATCGAACAATATTGTCAGACAACTGCAAAACTTGTACTTTAATAAATGAAATAAAGTAAAATTGTATTGCCAATTAAATTCATCCGACTTGGACAATCAATGACTTCATACTGACTGAAGCTGGTGTACACATCGAGACTGAACCGTGATCGAACGCGAACCCATAGTGTAGATACAGTAAGATTATAGCGAACCGAGGCTGGAGCGAGAGCGAACCGTGACCGGCACTATAGTGTGAATCGAGCCTAAAAGAGCCTTGTGGTATTTCGTTATTGAGCTGGATTGTACTAGAATATGTATCTCCTACGCCCACTCGGAATTTGCAGTTTTGCAAGAAGCTTTGAATGAAGTAACTTTTGTTGCCTACAGCTGACTTAAGTTAAAGTCAAGTGCAACATGAATCTCGCTCTATCTTTCTCTAATTCACTTATGCGAACCTTATGTGTCTTTTCAAAATTACTTCTTGCATAAATCGGTCTGTTAAAACCTTGTCCTTTGGATAGTTTCATAAGGGAATTTTTGACACTACCTACTATGTATCTCTTATTTTCCCTCAGATTCTCACCATGCTAGCAAACTTGTAGTCGGCAAAGCGGGTAAAATTATGGAAACTAACGAGCCCTTTCAATTGTTTAATAATAGTATATTATACACCAAGGTGGTGAAGACAGTTATTATTGACCGAGCACCAAGATTATTTCGCGAGGGGCTTTGCCCCGAGCGGAATAAGGTGCGAGGTCTATAAATGGCTTCACCACCGTGGTGTATATACAATTTTTTCCACTACTAGTCAAATTTAAGACACAAATTAAAAATTAAAAATTTTCTTGTAAAAATCAAGTAGGTAGCACAGGAATGCAAATTCCCATTATTAACCTAGGTGAATAATATAATAGATTATTGACCACTAGGTAGAGAAATTAAACTTCTCAGTTGTCTAGGACAACGGTATTCAACCGGGGGTACGCGTACCCCTTGGGGTACGTCAGATAATCCTAAGGGGTACTTGAAAATTTTTAAATAAATTTAATATCTGACTGATGATCAAATGTAAAACTTGTTGTGTCTAGTTATGGTGGTATTTCAAATTTCACACTAGGAAACAATTGCCTACCTACAGTGTACACTGTACAGGTTTTTTTCCATTAAATTCCAATAATTTCCACCTTCAGGGGTACTTTAAGTCAGAGACATTATCTATAGGGGTACATGAAAAAAAAAGGTTGAATGCCACTGGTCTAGGATACGCAATAATTGTCAACTTCACAGCTAGTAGTGGAAAAAATCTATTGTACCGTAAGCTGCTTTCATATAATAAAAATATCACTATCTAATAATTTATTATTGGACGCCGTTACAGGTCCGTGAAGTTGGCGATAACAAATGATAGTAATGTGCTGTAATTCAGAAAACTGATTGTATGTTATTAGTATCGATTGTAGTCAAGCGTTTTAACATTTGTAGAATTATGTATTGCTCATAAATTAATTAAAACAAAATTTATCGCCAACTTCACGCTAGCGACAACATTTCACGATTATCGAAAATTAAGCCCGAAACATGTTAGTATCCCATTTGTATCGATTGTAGTCAATAAATTTAAAGCGGATAGAGTTTTAATTTAGTCGTAATTAATTAATCAAAAGTTTGTCGTCACTATACATATGTATAAAAGTACCTACTTGTGGATATGATGGTAAATTTCGCAAAGGTACATTTATCGAGTTTAGGAATTGCTTAAAAATTAGACGTAATAAAAAATACTGTTTTATAAAATTGCAAGTGATATTTAAAAAAAAATTTTTCTTGAAAATCATTAACTTCTAATAAATGTGATCTAAACACAATGTACATTAATTTATGTATAAAACAAACAATGCTTATTTTTGCAATGGGTTGTCTCAACTTTTTAAATGCGAGTACCTACGATATTTGAGAAACAGAAAAATTGTAATTGCACTTGTTGACGAATATATACCTACTTGCCATAATTATAATTCTTAATCAAATTGAAGAGCTCATGTACGAAGTCTGCTCAAAAAGTATCGCGAATTTTGAATTTCCGCGGGCTATGTATATTCGATTTTCGATTTTTTTTGTGGCGTTAGGTTAGTACTCATGTCTCTCCCTTATGCTGACAAAGTCGGCCATTTTCAATGTTTAGTTAATTGTTGACAGCTATTTTGGTTGGGCGTGTTTTGGCTTGTCTTCAACAGTCTTCAATTTTTGCCTATTCCAAAAAACGGATCAACCAATCTGTATCAAATTTTGTGTGAAAAACAAAATTAAGTGCGCGGACAATTCATCACAATGTGAACAACGAAAAGCGTGGCGGACGCCCGAGCACATCAACAACAGACGAAAACATTGATGAAGTGAAGAAAATGTTATTGGCCAATCGGCTAATCACCGTTGGTGAAATTCGTATCAACATTGCTCAATTGCGAATAAAAACAGTGTCGCGTTAATATTGCTAAGGAGCTGTTGGACTAGGTCCGCGACGTCTCAAATTTATTCCAGAGGATGGTGACGAATCATGGGTTTATGGTTATGACGTGGAAACCGAAGCTCAATCATCGCAATGGAAGCTACCGCATGAGCCAAGACCGAAAAAGGTGCGCGAAGTTCGGTCGAATGTGAAGGTTTTGTTCACAGTTTTCTTCGATTGCAGGGGCGTGGTGCACCATGAGTTCTTGCCACAGGGTCGTACAGTCAATAAGGAATATTACCTCAATTAATGCGCAATTTGTGCGAAGCAATCCACCAGAAACGCCCGGATTTGTGGAAGAAGAAAAATTGTCTTTTACACCATGATCACGCCCCTGCTCACACATCGTTGCTTGTGCGCGAATTTTTGACCAAAAACAACACTCTAATGATGCTGCAGCCACATTATTCCCCAGCTTGGCCCCCTTGATTTTTTCCTGTTCTCAAAAACTAAAGAGGCCCATGAAAGGACAACGCTATGCCACAATTGAAGCGATATTTGAACTTGCATTTTTAATCCTATGGATGACTACCTTTTTTAATTGTTGGTTTCTTTGTGAATAAATACTTCGTTACCGTCCGGAATTTCCGGAACTGCTACCATTTTGAAAATATTTTACAACAATTCGGCGTTCAGAGTAATCCCCTTTAGCACAAATTTTCAAAAAACTAACCATAAAAGTTTCCGCGAAACGTTTAACTATACAGCTCCTAGAAAAACACCCTGTATATGGTACTTTCTATAATCATTGCATTTATCATGATAAAGTACCGCTGTGTGCCTCGTACACATTGCACTATAGAACAGAGTGGTCCTGATTTTTGATCAAAACTACACAGAAAATTTCAAATAAAAATTGAAGGGTTCATAAATCAAATGGAAGTATCGCGCTAGTTTTACACTCTGCCGCATGATGCGCTACTAATCAGGAATGATTTTGTTGAAAACAGAGGTCTCGGAAATAAGATACCATTAATAAACTAATGAACAGAAAATGACCAAAAAAATTGTATACCTTCACGAATATATAATTTACTTCGGTACAGAGCGATTTTTTCCTTTAACCCTGTTGCATTTCTAAATATTTCTGTTCAAAGTTTCTTAAAAAATGCAAAGTTTGAGGGTTTGGGAAATTAAACAAAATAAACGAGGATGTCGGCCGTACCGTTTTAGATTATAGTGTCGTCTATCATATAATCAAATCTCTATCTCTTAAGTTGAATACTTACGAAATGGCACCTTATTTAGAAACACTCCAAATAGTATAGCAAAAACGAGCGGTGGATCCCTCTTTACAATTCCACTATAGTTTTGCGAAATGTCTATTTAAAAATAAACCATGTTTAAAGGTTTCAAGGGATAAAACAACAAATTTTATATTAAAACATAAATGATAAATTAAATGTGAGCAAATAAGCTCTAAGATTTTAACATGATAACGTATTTTGGCGACACAATTTTGATTAATCAATTGCGACGAAAGTAAAGCACCGTTTGCTTTAAATGTGCTGGCTACAATGGATACAAATGGGATACTTACATGTTTCATGCTTGATTTGTGATAATCGTAAAATGTTGTCGCTAGCGTGAAGTTGGCGACACAATTTTGATTAATTAATTACGACTAAACTAAAACTCTGTCCGCTTTAAATTTATTGATTACAATCGATACAAATGGGATACTAACATGTTTCGGGGTTGATTTTCGATAATCGTAAAATGTTGTCGCTAGCGTGAAGTTGGCGACACAATTTTGATTAATTAATTACGACTAAACTGAAACTCTGTCCCCTTTAAATTTATTGATTACAATCGATACAAATGGGATACTAACATATTTCGGGGTTGATTTTCGATAATCGTAAAATGTTGTCGCTAGCGTGAAGTTGGCGACACAATTTTGATTAATTAATTACGACTAAACTAAAACTCTGTCCGCTTTAAATTTATTGATTACAATCGATACAAATGGGATACTAACATGTTTCGGGGTTAATTTTCGATAATCGTAAAATGTTGTCGCTAGCGTGAAGTTGGCGACACAATTTTGATTAATTAATTACGACTAAACTGAAACTCTGTCCCCTTTAAATTTATTGATTACAATCGATACAAATGGGATACTAACATGTTTCGGGTTTGATTTTAGACAATCGTGAAATGATGTCGCTAGCGTGAAGTTGGCGATAAATTTTGTTTTAATTAATTTATGAACAGAACATAATTCTACAAATGTTAAAAAGATTGACTACAATCGATACTAATAACATACAATCAGTTTTCTGAATTACAGCACATTACTATCATTTGTTATCGCCAACTTCACGGACCCCGCTGTTACGGCGTAACAGGGGTTGCTCATAAACTTTAAGATTGTGTAAAAAGGTAGGTACTGTAAATAATCAACATGTCAAGTGAAAATGACAAACACATGCGTCCTCGTCATAATATTAATTAATTGGTTTGCAGCATGTCAGCATGTGTACTAGTCTACTAGATTTAACAAACGAAATTGTATGCCTCCGAAACATTACAATTTAAGAAATCTATTCATCCTTAAAATACCCTTTTTACAGCAAATTTATGTAGTACCATTGAATTATTCAATGGTAGTATAATACAATACTATTCATTTGACATTTTGTTATAACTGCACGTTATTTCATTTCAAGGAATACAATAGCATTGTCCTCATAATTCAACCCTTATGGGTTACATTTTATGACTACCCCGGACGTGCAGTCCTTGTATCTTAATGCCCACGCCCACGCATAAGTAATAAAAGGGCTGCTAAGACGAAAACCAAAAACTGCCAAAAACAGTTGATATGTAATCTTCCGACAGTTAATATTGTTGTGTATTTTTGTACCCTTCCTCTATTTTTATATTGAAATCTATAATTTACCACCTACATTTATTTTATCATTCTCAAAAAAAAACACCCAAAATACAATTCTACAAATTATTACTAGTCAGTAATTAGGTACAACAATTTTAGTTTGTTTGTACTCACATCTGTACATTTTTTAAACTCTGTCTATATTTTATATTAAATTATAATTAATTACATACATTCATGAGTATAAAACAACTTAAACATAACTCTTATCTACCCAGGGTTTGAATTCATAATTCTCAAAAAAACAAATCACCAAAAAAATCCAATTTTACATTTCCATTGGTCGTCAATAAGTTCAAACATTTTTATTTATCTGTACTCACATGTGTATTTCCTGTCCGCCAATTCAAACTCTAACCATTTCATTTAATACGTTTTATATTAAAACTTTTCACATCCAGTTCAACGAACTTCCTTTTCCATATACCAATTTTTCCTTTTTTTCACTTTATATCCACTCCCTTCATTTATTACACAATAATTTCTTCTTTTTACATCCACTTTCTTACACAGACAACTCTTAATTAATTCTTTACAGCGACCTTTTCCTTTTCAAAAACAAACCCAAAAACAACTATCGTCCAGTCCAACTCGTTCTTCCTTCTCATCCCGCACACCGTCTTCTCTTTCTAACGTCCGATATCACTTCCCGCACTCATACATTTGTCCCTCTCTCTTTACTCACTATTCAAGCCCTTTCTATCTTTTAAATTTTTAATTTTACAAAACAACAAACTTATTCTCCATCCCTAATAACAAAAACACAACAATATCTAACTTTCGAAAAGTGTTCATTGTTATGTAATGTAACCTTTGAAGCTATAAGAGTTTAAATGTAAATTTTGACGCTATAACTTTCGTATAAATTATTATCTACTGTGAATTCGGTTATCTTAGATGTAAGATAAAAAATTCAATTAAACAATTAAGAGTTTGAACCAGTAATGATTTATTTGGGGTTTCGTCCATGGTGGGTGCACTTCCAACACAATCAACAACAGACGCAGTTTAGAAAACTATAACATTTTTTCAGCAACCGCCGTTCGTATACGTCAATACAAGCCAACCAAAGGGGTATCATGGATTTTGCATTGAATTAATGGATGAAATTGCAAAGTACTTAGACTTCGATTATGAGATTAAAATTCAAAAGGAGGGTGGATTCGGATCCATTGACGAAAAGGAAAATTGGAATGGCATCGTTAAATCTCTTATGGAGAAGAAGGCCGATATAGGTTTGGGTTCAATGGCGGTTATGGCGGAACGAGAAACTGTAATTGACTTCACCGTTCCTTTTTATGATTTGGTCGGAATCACAATTTTGATGAAATTACATAAAAGTCCACCTGCTTTATTCAAATTTTTGACGGTATTAGAACATGAAGTGTGGATATGTATCCTTTCCGCCTATTTTTTAACGAGGTAAGGCATTTTATTTTACGTTAAGTAAATTGCGTATTGAAATACTTTCCATTTAGTTTATTAATATGGATATTTGATCGCTGGAGTCCATATAGTTACCAAAACAATCGTGAAAAATACATAGATGATGAAGAAAAAAGAGAATTTCATCTCAAAGAGAGCTTGTGGTTTTCTATGACATCATTAACTCCACAAGGAGGAGGCGAAGCTCCTAAAAATTTATCTGGTCGCTTAGTTGCAGCTACATGGTGGTTGTTTGGATTTATTATTATCGCCTCTTACACCGCTAATCTAGCTGCTTTTCTCACGGTTTCTCGTTTGGAAGTACCTGTAGAATCGCTTGACGATTTGTCCAAGCAATATAGAGTAAAGTATTCTCCGCTTAAAAATTCGGAAGCTGCACTTTACTTTCAACGTATGGCAAACATCGAAGCGAAATTTTATGAGTAAGACATTCGGTGTACACTATGCAATAGTGATCAATTTAATCTTACAGCATATGGAAAGACATGAGTTTGAATGACAGCTTAAATCATATTCAACGTGCACAATTTGCGGTATGGGATTACCCAGTAAGCGATAGGTATACAAAAATGTGGGAGACAATGAAACATGCTGGTTTGATGAATACATTAGACGAGGCTGTAGCAAAAGTGAGACAATCTAGAACTCAAAATGATGGTTACGCTTACATTGGTGATGCTATTGACATTAGATACTTAGAATTGACTACATGCGATTTACAAGTGGTAGGGGATGAATTCTCTAGGAAACCTTTCGCATTAGCTGTTCAACAAGGATCTCCTCTAAAAGATCAACTAAATAGAGCGTAAGTTAAATGATACAAATTTTTCATTTCCTAAAAAAATAAATTTTACAAATTAAAGCACAACAAATTGTTATTTGAAATTATGCATCTTCGTTCATGCCAGTTTCCAATGCTTTGCCCCAAAGGCCTAAGATTGTTGGGGGTGGGGGGGGGATGTAAATCTATCTCAATATCTTATCGTTTATAAGTTATCTGATTTTAAACAAATTAATTGGTTTTTCTGTGTTATAAATTTGTTGAAGCCCAATAATTGCTGTTATGTCTATTGAAGACTCCGTTGCTCGTAAATATTGCTTTGTCTGTCCAAAGAATATCTATCTAATAAATTTGTATCTTCTTGACTTCTAATAAACAGCCACTCAAAAAACTCAACCCTTTTACGGACGTTATTTATGTTTGTTAAGGATACGATAAATTGTTACGTACGAAATGCCCAGTTCTCTTTCAGGTCTACCTATGAATAGTACCTATGCATAACACAGAAAAACCAATTAGAATTAGGTAGGTAATCTGTTTAAAATCAGATACATAACTTAAAAACGATAGGATATTGAGATAGGACTTATTGATGAAAATGGGCCTAAAATTATCTGCAGAATTCAAAAATGTCAAAATATGTATACAAGGTGTTTCATTTGAAAAAATTTAGTTTTACATTTTTTCTAACAAAATTGAAATATATATTTAGAACACCCTGTATGACGCTTAATCAAAATACATACTTTTTATCAATTGACCTACATCTGTTCAACAAATTACATAACAATTGTTTTTTAATTATAACTTTTACTGTGCTTAATTCACTCGCGAATGCAAGGTTGTTTTTTCAAAAATTATCATAAAATACTAAATATCTCGAAAACAACAAAATATTGAGATAGGACTTGTTAAAGAAAAATGACCGAAAATTAAGCACAAAATCAAAAAATGTGAAAATATACAGGGTGTTCCATTTAAAATAAAAAATTTAATATCAAATCAAATATCAAAATAATAATATTTTAGATGGAATCGTAATGTCGAAAAAACCCCAATTGGAAAATTTCATAATTCTATCTTTTGTCATTTTTGAGAAACGTCTAATGGCCGATCGTTGTGAAAAGCACTGTATTGTTCTTTATTATTTATATGAGTGCATCTTATGTTTGCTTAAAAAGTTAAACGTGCGGCATTAGGATCAAAGCCTTTACAATGACTGAGGTCTGAGTGGAAGAAGATATAAACTGGACAAGAAGGGTGCTTTGCATTTACAAGATATCTACAGTTGATTTTATCTAAACTTACATTGGCAGATTTCATAAAAAAAGTTATACTTATTAGTAAAACAGAAAGTGTTTCACTGGTAAAATATTTATTTTAAATCATGCAACGCTATTCGACACTATTCTCATTATTAAAGGTTATTTATACAATCTGTAACCTTTGATAAAAATCGATATAAAATAAAACTGATAATAACTTATTAATTTATAAAATAATGAAAGGTAAGCAAAATTTATAAAATATAGGTACACAAGAAGCATGAAATATTTCCCAAACAGCGTAAAAGTAGAAAAATTCTGTGTAACACGCATAAATAATTTAAAATGAATGTTGTGGTTGTGGTGTCAAATATGTTTAAAAATGTTTTTGATGCTGTACAAATTGATCTGTCTGCATATATAGAACTAACATAGTTTATTATTTCAGAATATTACATATGTTGAACAACCGAACGATAGAGAGGCTTAAAGATTATTGGTGGGAAGAGAATCCTTTCCGTGTAAAATGCGAAAAACGAGAAGATCAAACCGAAGGCATTAGTCTTCAAAATATTGGTGGCCTCTTTATTGTCGTTTTGATAGGCATAGGCGCAGCTTTGGTTACGCTTGTTTTTGAATTTGTGTATCATAGGTGCCGTAAAGTGGGAGATGTTATTGATATTACAGCAGGAAGCAAAGACGAGTACGACATCCATGGTCAAAATATCAATAAAGATGTAAAAATGCCTGAAAAAGACACATCTGAATCTGATACGCAACATTTCAAAACACTGTCGGTGTATCCTACATCAAGATTTTAATCTCTGTCACAATGACAAATTGATAAATATGCTTTGAATTCTCGAACAGTTTATTGCATCATATCTTATGTGTACATTTGAAGTGACGATACACCCTTAGGATCCGTGTTGTAGTTACAAAATGTTTCTACGAATTGTCTTATTTTCAAAACATTTTGTCTTAGGTTCAAAAACATATCATTAAAAGACATCATTTAACAATTTAATGTAGAAAACAGTATCTAGTAAAATGCGTTCACCGCAATTTACTAATATCACATAGGTAGTCATTAGATTCATGATCATAATAATAATATTTCTGAATTAAGTGCGCTAATTGTAGTAGGTAGTACATTTTGCATGTAATTGCAAAGAATAACTATTCTTACTAAATGAGCAACATTTTGTATTTTATTGTTCATTTCATTTTTGTTTGTAATAATTATACCTATTTGTTTATAGGGAAAAATTTCAGAATGATATCCGTGAAATAATGATATTTTGTGGGTCATTTAAAAACAAATAGAATATTACAATAAACATTAAATATTTATATGCCGCGACGTCCCTTCGTAAACACTTTGGAAATCTCACACTCTGAAAGTCTCCCCCTAAATAATCATTTTCAATCAACTCTCAAATTATGACAAAAATTGGATACGTGGATCTTTTTAGGCATAGTTCGATTGCAATTTGCAATTTCTATGAATAATCTGATTAGTTACGCCTATTGGACTAACAATAAAAAGTAATGGTATTTATGAAGATACATACTTTTATTCCTCATGATCACCTTCAGTGTATGCTAAACAATTTATATTGAGTGTTAGATTTACGAATAGATATTAGTTACGAATGTGAGTTAAACGCATGTAACTAATTCAATTTTTCGTAGATAGATACTGAACCCAACGTAGACATTCAATATCTATGTGATATTGCAATGCGTATTTCCTTTCGATGGATAGTTTTCATAGATATTCATGTTGTTTCTGTGATCTCTGTTTTCGTGTGATTTTCGTATTCTTTTTATATGTACATAACCTCTCAATTTTCCTACCTAAGATAGGAAATTACGAAAAATTAAATTATGGATATTACATTAATTCCTCAAAAATTTAATCCACAATCATTTTAATTGAAGTCGATGGTCAGAGTGTCATATTTGATCCTTTTGAATCCTGGAAGTGAGACTTCAACAGCATAATATGCTCATTTCAAGTTTCAATTTTATCCCTCAAGCAATTTAATGCCTCTAATGAATTTTCAATACCAATGTGTAACGTACCTTGCTAAGGTTTTTTGCACTAGTTGAAATTTAATAAATTGTACACTGTTTGTTCTTTGATATGTCAAATGTTATCTAAGCTTAAGCAGACATTAAAAATAGATTATAATAGACATATTATTTATTTAAAAAAATCACAGCATCTTTAAGACAACTTATCGTTCAGTTTCAATCGCAATTCAAAATTTGCTTAAGCTCTAGTTGACATTTTTAGTGTTTAAGCTTGTATTAATTGTTGAATTTTGAAAGTTAAATATATTGTAGATGTTTACTTATTTTTGAAATTAAAAACGAATACAAAATAACATGAAGTATATTATAAGTATATTATCCTCTTAAACCAAGAAGTATACTATGTACTCATTGGTAGTTCCTTGGCTACTGTTGGTTGTTCGTTGTAAATGAACTAAACGGATTGGGGTCCCTTACGCCATCTCAAATTTACGGTTAGTGCAGTATATTGGTATTTAGTATTTAGTTAACCTACAGAATAGTATAACTGTAATAAACCTAACAATTAGCAGAAGAATCCATTGTATGTGTTACTATAAATCGTCATGTAGTTCTCATCGTCCATCCAGTTGGTCAGTAATGCGATCGTGTATTTTTAATCCCTATATGATCCAAAAAAATAAAATGTTTGCATTTAGTTTGAAGACTTCTGCATAGTGTTTGTACCTGAACATTTGTAGCCGCAGGTTCTTTCTGGATAGCCCTGTGCAAAAACGCGCCAGGCTACGAGATGGTCCTCTAAAGGCCTCTCTCGCGTGACGGCATTCTGACATCAAGTTCCACCTAGCCTTATGCTGGGCTTGGGGGTCTTGAGTTATTAAGTTGTTTACTGTTGATACTGTAAGTGGGACAGCCGGCTCTGGACCATAAAACAGTTGTTTTGAGGCCAGTCGGGCTAACTTATCGGCTTTTTCATTGCCTGTTGTTCCAGCATGCCCTTTAACCCATACAAGCTCAAGGGTGTTGCTGTTTGTCACTTGCTCTAGTATTTGGTGACACTCGGAAACCAGCTTGGAGGTAATTTTGTGTTGACCTAGTGCCTGCAGAGCCGCTCTGCTGTCACTGGAGATCCTGATACTTTTCTTCTTTATGCTGTGCATAAGAATTATTCTTACACTAAGCGTTATTCCTGCTAGTTCTGCCTGAAAGACAGTCGAAATTTTGCCTAGTGGTTGGCTGATATGGAGACTCAGTTCTTTGGAATAAATTCCGGTGCCTGTTCCTTCCATTGTTTTAGATCCGTCCGTGAAGATGGATATGTCTGGTTGGGATGCCAGTTCCACATCAAGATGCGGTAGTTTTTCCCTAGTATAAATC
The DNA here is from genome assembly GCA_036250285.1 of Pyrocoelia pectoralis. Taxonomy (NCBI): domain Eukaryota; kingdom Metazoa; phylum Arthropoda; class Insecta; order Coleoptera; family Lampyridae; genus Pyrocoelia; species Pyrocoelia pectoralis. The sequence goes on from CM070074.1 coordinate 18,055,062, forward strand.
GAGGGATGAGTGAGTCAGATCGTCCTTCTAGTATAGGCAGTCGTTTGACTGCCTCGCCCAGAATTCGAGAGTGGCCCACCTCAATACCTCTGCTGTTCAACAACCCTTTATTTTTCAGACGCAAGGCTGCCGCCGTGGTCTGCTCTCTCACGCGGAGATCCACTGGAGGCAGACCCAGGAGGGCTTCCATGACGGCTGTGGGGGTCGTTCGCATTGCGCCCGTGCACGAAAGGCACGCTAGTCTTTGCACATGGTTAAGAAGTGCTATGGTTGTGGAGAGTCTGGTTCTAGGCCACCAGACAATTGCTCCGTAACAAAACATAGGTCAAATCACAGCGGTGTACAGCCACAGGACAGCCTTTGGGGATGGGCCCCAAAGTCTTCCCATTGCACGGCGACATTGCCAGAAGGCCCTATTTGTTTTCTCCGTTTTAAGCTGGATGTGTTTGCTCCAGTTCAGTTTGTTAAGTGTAATACCTAGATACTTCACTGACTCTGAAAACTGGAGGTGTTTTTGGAAGAGTAGAGGAGCTCGAAGGCCCTGAATCTTCCTTTTCCTTGTGAATAGAACTAGCTCCGTTTTTGTCGGGTTTATGGACAGGGAGTGTTCCTTACACCATTCTTCGGTTACTCTGAGAGCTGCTTGCATAAGACTGCACAGAGTAGCCTCAAACTTGCCGGTTATTAGGATAGATAGATCATCCGCATAGCCCAGTGTATAGGAACCGCTGTTGTTGAGACGACAAAGCAGGCTGTTTACAGTTAAGTGCCACAGAAGTGGTGACAGCACCCCACCTTGAGGGCATCTTCTCACTACTGTGCACCTCATCGTTATGTCGCCTACGCTGATGTGCACTACCCTGAATTTCAGTAGCTGCACAATCCAGCTTCGTACGACCTCAGTTACGCCATGGTGGCGTAGTGCAGTTTCAATTGTTTCGAAGGTTGTTTTGTCAAACGCCCCTTCTATGTCTATGAATGCTCCCATGGTGGATTGTTTATAGTCCAGCGATCTCTCAATCCTCCCCACGACGGAATGTAGGGCTGATTCTGTGGATCTTCCTGAAGAGTATGCATGTTGATTAGGGTGAAGCGGGAATCGTACAAGCGCTGTATCCCTTATATGTCTGTCGCACAATCTTTCAAGTGCCTTAAAGAGAAAAGACATTAGACTGATTGGACGATATGATTTAGGTGTGGAGTAATCACCTTTGCCAGGTTTGGGGATAAAAATAATTTTTACCTCCCTCCATTGTTTTGGTATGTATCTGAAAGCGATACAGCCCGTACAGATTCTCACTTTTGGAATGTGATAACGTATAACATTTTAGAAACGTTATAAGTGTGATGTTTTGTTTGAAACAAAATAGTCATATAGTTGTGTTTAGTAGTGTTGCACCAGAAACCTTATCACTTGAAACATATCGTAAGAAACAAATCATACACGTTTCAGTGTGAATGTTTTAGATATGTATCCGAAAATATATCTCTGTGATACATTTTTTGGAATGTGATAAGTAAAGCTAGGATGGCTTTTTTTATAAATGGAGAAACTTAAGGCAGACCCTATTTTCTTGAGAAGACTGCCAAAAACCACCCGAAAATCATAAGAGGGCAGTTGTGTGGGGCGGTGGTCCCGAATTTCACGTCGAAAACAACTCCCCGAACACCTGGTGCACCAGAACCTGACCCTAAACGTCATCTCCGGGAGTTTTCCTCACACAATCAAAGCCAGAGTTACACATTAATAAATGTGTCAAATTATGAGACGGTTTTTGGTGAGTTTGTTGGGGTCGTATCTGTACAACTCTCGGAGATGACGTTCTAGCCCGGGTTTCGGTGCACCAGGTGCCAGTGGGGTGCTCGCCGATGCCAGATTTGGATTCAGCGGGCCAAAAAACCCCCCGAAATTATTTTTGGTTGACCTTCTTTGATTGTGTCAGGAAAACTCCCGGAGATGACGTTTAGGGTCAGGTTCTGGTGCACCAGGTGTTCGGAGGTCAATTTGAACATTATATTCGTGATCAGCGGCCTCGAAAACCCCCGAGTACCCGATCCCGGCCAGTTCTGACCCTTATTTATCAAATTTGAAAATCTTCCAAAAGGCCTCCCAGATAATGCATTTTTCGCGTGCACTTTGGCCTGCAGCGATGCAATTTTCGGTGGGAGGGAAAATTCTACCGAGGTACATTTCGTGATAATCGTTTTGGAAGAGAATGCAGAAAACCGCATCCCGATCCGACCTTTGGCACCACTTTCCCAGCATCATCCCCATTTCCGCAACGGTTGACGCGACTATTATTATTGCTCAGACTGGGAACAGAAAAAGTGTAGGTATTCATTTATGTTGGTTGATAAAGGTTATAACTGCCAAGTTTGGTGATCATAAATTATATCTTAAATATTTATTCGTCGTATTATCAAATTGGATGATTTGACAACGTTTCGCCAGATAACTGGCTTTTTCAAATCAGGAAAGTAGATTAAACTTAAATTATAAAATAAAACGAAATTATTCAATTGCATGCATTATTACATGGAAGCTGAAGGCAGACACTTCGAACATTTATTAAAATAAGGGTTGAATTTGCATAAACTGGTTTTATTAATTATCACAAGAAAAAATTAACCCTTGTTTTTATTTAAAAATTTAAGGGTTGTTTACCCTGTACCCAAGGGGTGAAACAATGTTGTCAAATAGCAGTAAAAGTACCTAGCTTCTCTAAGAAAAAAACAATTGACCTGTCCGATCTTTTTGAGTTTTTAAATGCCTCAATCTCTTTCCTCATTTTCCATTTTGGAGCTTCAATTTTTTTGGTTAAAAATTAAAAAAATATAAAAAAAACTAGTGCACTGAATTCAGGACAGAAAGACCTTTCAAATGACGTATCATTTGCCCCATCATCCCTATTTAAATTTTAGGGGTTGTTCTCACAGCACTAAGGGATGAAATCACTTCAGGTTGAAAATCATGGCGAAAGTTGTCCCCCTTGATATAAAAATTGACGTGTTTTTGCGTTTCCCAAAAAAAATTCCCTCTGGCCAGAAACCCGTCTGTTACCTTTTCGTTGGGCCACCCTGTATAATTGTACACATGTTACAAAATTATGTTTCTTCTTTATATTTTAAATCAGGATGTGAACAAAAATATACAAACTGTAATAAATAATAAAGTTGCTCACCTTTTTACCACCAAACACACTTATGTTATACTTTTTTAGCAATGTAAAGATTCGGAAATAACTTTCCTCCTTCTGACCCTCATGGATGAATATGGCAATGGGCAGAGCCCCTGCTTTAGAAGCGGTCAACATAATTGTTAATGTAGAATGCGTACTGCGTAGTATCTACACTAGATGTAGAATTTAAGAAGATGGTCTCTGCAGAGTGTGAAAGTTCTTGGCATCTTTTCATTATTGGTGTTATTACAATAACCGCCCAAGGAGAACCTTCTATAATCAATGGTAATACCTGTAAAATGAAGAAACATAAATAGTATATTGAACAACTATTATTTACAGAATGTAACTAACTTACCTTGTTCGGAATAATAGGAAATCTTCTGTTTAATTTTTTCTATGCTGTCTATAACAAGTCCATAGTGTTCTTTCCTCCAAATTATTATACCGGGTGAGTCATTTAAGCTGGAATTTGAAATATCTCGAAAAATACGCATTTTATAGAAAAATGTGCCGAATCAAAACTTGAATATCTTCGAGGGGGAAATTTGTTAGAACTAAATTACACCCTCACCCGCACCCCCTGTAGGCGGGGCGGGGGGCAAATTTAAAATCTTAAATAGAAACCCCTATTTTTTATCGCAGATTCGGATTTTACGTCGAAAGTTACGTACGATTTGTCCGAAACATTTTTTTCGATTCGCGACAGGGGGCGCTGTAATCGCAAGAAATGGAGCAGAAGTCAAAAAACAGATAAACACGTATTTAGTAAAATTCGAGAGGTTATTCAATGATGTTAGGGTTGCCCTCCCCTCTCCTGCAGGTGTGTGTGCGGGGGAGGGGTGTTTGGTGAATAAACTGTTTTTAACGTAACCCAGGAACAAGAACAACGACGAGGACGTAATAGTTTTATGTTGCATTTGGAGTGCTTCATTAACGTGAATCCCCTTACCCCTCACTAATCAAGTCAATGATCGAAATGGCGACTTTGAACTTGAACAACCTGGACACAAACGTTCGTCTATCGAAATAAATACGTGTTTATATGTTTTTGACTTCTGCTCCATTTCTTGCGATTACAGCGCCCCCTGTCGCGAATCGAAAAAAATGTTTCGGACAAATCGTACGTAACTTTCGACGTAAAATCCGAATCTGCGATAAAAAATGGGGGTTCCTATTTAAGATTTTAAATTTACCCCCCGCCCCGCCCACAGGGGGTGGGGGCGAGGGTGTAATTTAGTACTAACGAATTTCCCCCTCGAAGATATTCAAGTTTTGATTCGGCACATTTTTCTATACAATGCGTATTTTTCGAGATATTTCAAATTCCAGGTTAAATGGCTCACCCGGTATAGATGCTTTACCATATTATATGTTGGATTGACTCGCGAATTTGCAGCAGTTTGTGGTAAACTATTAAGCAGATTTATGAGAATTTTATTCTCATATTGTTTAATGCTTTCAGCAACTCCTAAACCATCTTCAAAATATTGCAAAAAGTGTTGTTTCGTCACATCATCAATTCGCAGCAAGTTTAATGAACCACAAGTGTTTAGCAAATGATTATGTTTTTCATTAATTTTTACTATAGCTTGTAAAGGTATGTCACGCTTCAACCAAGCATCATTTTTCTTTATGCCTTTATTAACCTTTTTAATTTTAATATCAACACTTGCAGTACATCCTGTATTCCTTTTAGTGTCTTTTGCACGTTTATTTTTAGTCGAACGTTGGCACACTTATGATAGACTAACCTACAGCTACAACAGCCTAATTTGTAAGAACGTTTCAATGATGTAATGAATGCACAACTTTTTAGGATTGTAAATACCATTTCTTACAATCCAGTAGGTGTCCGTCTTCTTCGAAAACTCCTCGATCCATTTCTTTCATTACTTAAATTACTCCTGTATATTATCACCTCGTCACTACTTAAGTCTTCTACTTTCTCAAACAAGTATTTACTTGACGTATCCATTATAGATACACAACGAAGAGCAAAGCACAAGCAGGCCCCGACTTACATGTTTTGCGCCCATGGGCATGGACAAAATCGACGCCCCTCCAAAGCACCAACCACCCTCCACAGTCAATTTATGATACTTGTGTGTACCTGTGGCGTAATTAGGTGTTTTTTCAGGAGGGGCGATAGACCAAAGGAAGGGGTTGCGATTTTTCAGTGCCCTTTCATGCATTTTACGGCCATTTTTGCACGCGTTACCAAACTATGCAATATCTAAAACACGGGAAATACCTATGTCCTATCCTATAATGCTAAAACACAAAAACTGTCATTAAAGTTATGTTGCTGTACACAGTAAAATAATTAAGATTTACTAATTTAGTTATCCGGGAATGTTGATTCAGCTGTAGGGTAGAAACAGAGTAACAATATTGATAGTAAGCTGTTGCACTTAGAGCTTTTACAATGTGACTCATAGATGGCGCTTAAAATTACGCGGGCGTTTTAAGCAGGTTATAATAGTTTTATTGCAGTAACATAAAACAGTTTTACCTTATTACCTCACATAATGTTCAAGTATAAGGTTTTCAAGTATCACTATAGAGTAAACAATGCTCATTTTGCTGCCCGCACTGTCGTTCAGGGGAGTAATTAGCCCCCTCCTCCAATTACGCCACTGGTGTGTACTGTCGTATAGGTTGCCCTCGTCAGTCATGGCGTTTGCTTAACATTATATTACGATTGTCACTTTATTTCAGATTTTTTCGATTGTGCAATTCTGTGTATAAGCGTAGTTTTTTTTACATTTATATTATCAAAAATGTGCCGCCCCTCAAAAAACGGCCGCCCTGGGCAGTTGCCCAGTCTGCCCATTGGTAAGTCTGGGCCTGAGGACAAGAATGGTGAAATAAGTTATACTACAACTTATCTAAAAGAAAAATATAATTAAATTCCTATATTTTAATTAATAAAATCACTTACAGTTTTATTTTTATTGCAACGGACTTGGATAGTCTTGAAAAAGACTGATTTCTACGCTTAGACTGACGATGGATGTGTAAATAAAAAAGGGTAATTGATTTGAAAAACTAAAAAAAAATTATTTAAAAAGCAAAGTAAGAAAGTGAGTTAAAAAATGTGTAATAATTAAAGAAAAATAAGCGCGACTTGTAATAAACAAAATAATTTTTTGTTATGTGAATGCAATATTCGAATTTTGAGTTTTACGGTTATAATTACGCGAAACAACGAACCGATACCGATGCACAAACGTGAGAGCCAATCATAGTGCTCTATTTATGATGGGTCCTGTAGCGCTTATAGGGCGGCAGCCCAGCGTCATTTTAGGTAGTGATCGAACCGCGTCTGCAAATCATACTACGTTGAAGATCATGTCACATATTAATAGCATAAAAATGGTCGCAAGTTCTGAACCTGGGGATAACATGTTCAAACAACCCTTTTTTTGTGCATAAAAAATCACTGTTTTAAAGTGAGTTGAGCGCGTATAATTCTTGTACGAATCGAAAGGACAAATGAAAAACGTCGTCAGAAAGGTATTTGCAGACGGTTTCGGAGGTGCAATAACCTTGCAGACGGGGTTGAAGTTGCATTTTTTTTATAGATTTTTAAGTCATTTGAGCGCGTCTGCAATTCAGGTTAATGATTCATGTTCTTGCGTATGTCACGAAAAAAAATGCAGACAATTCGGATGTGGATAAGTATGTTAATTAAACAATTGAAGTACCATTTTTTTAGCAAAACTATGATTTAATTGTTTTAGGACCAAAACATAAGAGTACAAAAGTCTTCAATACTAAAAATGCTACCTGAATGGGATGTTTTCTCCGACCAAAATTCTACTGTAAGGAGGAAAATGAAGAATTAAATTTTTAATTAGAATTTGCAAAAATCACATTGCCATGACGGCGGTCTTTTTGAGCATTTACTTTGATCTTAAAAATTCCCGTTAATGTGTTCGAACTAGCTTTTTATTGTTATTTTCTTTGATTCTTATTACTTTGATTTGGATTGGTATACCTTTTTATTCTTATTATTTAAATAAAATTCTACTTTAATACTTATAAGTTTAAATTTATTAAATTCACTGTTTACTTTGTATTTCCAGTACTAATGAAAACGTCAAGATTGTACACTTGTTCATAGCGCAATTATTTTAAAATCATGGCAATGTGATTTTTGTAAATTCTTTTCCAACATTTAATTCTTCATTTTCCTTCTTACCTCTTATGTTTTGGTCCTAAAACAATTAGGGGAGCAGGAAATTGCATAGACAAGATTTTACATGTAAAATGCTATTACCGAGCGGTCGGATCAGCACCCGGTATACATGAAACATTTTTTAGAAAAATAAAGAATCAGGTAAATTTTCCTATGGTTGCAAAAACATTTATGACAGACATAACTGATATCTTCTACAATGCTTGGCGAGTTGTAATGGGGGAAGTTGAACATCAGTTTTACTATGCATGGCACATTGACAGAGCTTGGCAGGAAAATTTAAACAAAATTAGAAACTTAGACACACGATACTGCGTATATAAGAAATTTAAGTTTCTTCAAATGTTACAAAAATGAAAACGATTTCTCTTCCTTATTACAAACCACTATAAATGTATTATTACCAGAATGTGAAACTGCCGAGTTTGGCAAGTACTTTTTCAATAACTATGGAAATAACTATCTATTATGGGCAACTTGTTTTCGCAAACAATGTGGAATAAACACAAATATGCGATTGGAACCAATTTCAATCAACGAACCAATGCATAAAATTAGAAAATACTTGGATGGAAGAAAAGTTCAACGACTAGACAAGGGAATTCATGCATTGTTAAATTATATTAGACGTAAGGTGGTAGACTGAGTAATAATAAAAGACACAAAACCAAAAGGCAAAATAACAGCCAGCATTCATAATATAACAACACGTCACAGAAGTGCATTGGCTGTCGATACATTTACGGTAACTATGATTACTGAAACACATTTTCAAATTAAAAACAATGAAGCTTATGAAATTAAAAAAAGTCAGACCGTATACAGGGTGTCCCAGGTTTAATGATCAGGACTTTGACATTTTGTAGAAAAACACATTTTAAGGCGGGTTGCTCCTATAAACGTAGTTCTTAAAATTCTTTGTTTCTGAGATACAGGGCGTTAAAGTTTTCTAAAAAATAAAGTTTTTATTTATTTATTTCCAAACTGTGGTAATAATTGAAACCAAAATTGGCACACAAGATACAAGGAAAGAGGGCCACCACATTGAAGAATATCAATTTTTTAATCAACCAGTGGCGGAGAGATATGGGTAATCCGTTCTACTAATTTGATAAATAAAAAGAGTACGGCCCTGAATTAAATATTCGAAATATACTTTTTAATGGAGCATTCAATTCTGAACAAAAAATGTCTCTAGACTTTTTTTCGGTTCTGTTACCGTACGGCCGCAAACTAGATTTTTGTCATTTATTTCACGAAAAATGTATTTTGGCTGTGTACAAAAATTATGGTTGCCATAGATCTTATGCTCTGTCCATGTATCTTGTGTGCCAATTTTGGTTTGAATATTTTCAACAGTTCGGAAATAAATAAATAAAACCTTTATTTTTTAGAAAATTGTGACGCACTCTGTATCTCAGAAACAAAGAATTTTAGGACCTATGTATATAGGAGCAACCCACCTTAAAATGTGTTTCTCTACAAAATATCAAAGTCCTGATCATTAAACCTGGGACACCCTGTATAGACCAGTGCAGATAATATTTTTAGAGGAAAAAATTAATAACAGCACGGCGCTAGGTGGAAATGGTAGCAAAAAGTATGTAGAATTCGGGAAAAAAAAATGCATCACGATCAGAGGGGGGCGGGGGAAATGGGAGGGTGTTTTACGGGGTACACACGGTTTTTAATTATTTACAGCGAAACTAAGCCTCGTATCAAAAAACTTTATTTCGAAAAGTTGTAGGTATTAAAAAGTTCTGAAACTTTTGTATACAACATTTTTTTACATAACCTCAAAATTTCCTGAAAAATAGAAAAAATCGCGTTTTTCGTTTTGAATTTTTTCTCCGGTGAAAATGAATATTTTTTCACCATGTTTGGTGGAAACATACCTTCTTATGTCCCAAATAAGCTGGAATTTTTTCAAATAATAATATTAATTTTTACGTCTTACATTGCTCGAAAACTGAAAAAAGTACCTCAACTTCAGTCAAAAAGTCTGGTATCAAAACTCAATTTTTTTGGTAATTTCCGTGTCGTGTTTTATTAGTTGAAATGTGTACTTTTAGATGGTTTAATCAAAAATTGGCATCACAATAGAAAAATTTGCCAAAAAATGCGAAAAACTGAAAAAACGTGATTTTCAAACAGCATTTTTGTCATTTTCCGTTAATATATGTAATTATTTATTAAAATTTACAGCAACAATCCTTGAAAATTATAACATTTATTGTTATATCAATAAATAAAGCAATTGCAAACCCTTAAAGTATGGAAAGTTGCAATAAAACATGAAAATATAATTATTTATCCGACTATTATTGTAAGGTTTTACGTGGTTCCACAAAGAAAGAATGGTTACTGCAATATTTTTCCATCTCAAAAAGTAGATTTATTAAAACATTAAAAATTTACATTGAAAAACTCCAGCTTGGTTGAAGTAGACCCCCTTCGCCTTGCAGGATTAGGGGTTCAGCCTCGTCAGTGCATCGTTGTCGGTCAGTATTGGCCTCTTTGAAGAACTCATCGCCGGATTCGTAAAAACTGTCAGAATCTGTTGGATCCTCGTCATGGTCATCATCTTCAAATCCAACGTTCTGTTTGGTGCGATTTGGTCCACCGTCGTTAATGTCTTCGTTGTCGCTGAAAGAATCATATGGTTTTGTCTCGTAATTGCAGCATTTTTCAGAACTATCACAGTTAGTGCATAAACATGTACATTTCAAGCCGTGCTTCTTACAGCCACATTTTTTATTGTTGCATCCAGTTTCACAGATTTTGACAGTTTTTATGAATCCAGCGATGAAGAACTACCATCAAAGAGGCCAAAACTGACGCACAACGATGTACTAACGAGGCTGAACCCCTAATCCTGCAAGGAGAAGGGGGAGTAAGTCTGCTTCAACCAAGCTGGAGATTTTCAATGTAAATTTTTATAAAACAATGTTTTAATAAATCTACTTTTTTAGATGGAAAAATATTGCAGTAAACATTCTTTCTTTATGAAACCGCGTAAAACCTTACAATAATAGTCGGATAAATAATTATATTTTCATGTTTTTTTGCAACTTTCCATACTTTAAAGGTTTGAAATTGTTTTATTTATTGATATAATAATAAATGTTATAATTTTCAAGGATTGTTGCTGTAAATTTTAATAAATAATTACATATATTAACGGAAAATGACAAAAATGCTGTTTGAAAATCACGTTTTTACAGTTTTTCGCATTTTTTGGCAAATTTTTCTATAGTGATGCCAATTTTTGATTAAACCATCTAAAAGGACACATTTCAACGAATAAAAAACGACACGGAAATTGCCAAAAAAATTGAGTTTTGACACCAGACTTTTTGACTGAAATTGAGGTACTTTTTTCAGTTTTCGAGCAATGTAAGACGTAAAAATTAAAATTTTTATTTGAAAAAATTCCAGCTTATTTGGGACATAAGAAGGTATGTTTCCACCAAACATGGTGAAAAAAATATTCATTTTCACCGGAGAAAAAATTCAAAACGAAAAACGCGGTTTTTTCTATTTTCCAGGAAATTTTGAGGTTATGTAAAAAAATGTTGTATACAAAAGTTGCAGAACTTTTTAATGCCTACAACTTTTCGATATAAAGTTTTTCGATACGAGGCTTAGTTTCGCTGTAAATAATTAAAAACCGTGTGTACCCCCTAAAACACCCTCCCATTTCCCCCGCCCCCCTCTGATCGTGTTGCATTTTTTATTCCCGAATTCTACATACTTTTTTCTACCATTTCCAACTAGCACCGTGCTGTTATTAATTTTTTTCTTTCCTGGCTGTTTTTGAACCTAACTGCACTGGTCTAATATGTTGTCCATTAGTTTGTAAATATTGTCCGTCTACATCGACCCGTCAGCCTGGATTCCAGAACCAGTCTACCCTCCGGCGACCGACCAATCTACCTACTGCCTGTACCTCCATTATTAACCGCTTTCCGCGCTGTTAAAACTTGTACATAATTTGTAAATAGAAATGTTAGTTGTTTTCACAACTTCCAAAACTTTATCGTTTTTTGGCACGATCACCCAAATAGCTGGTGATCCGATTCAACCGAAAGTCAAAATTTTGGTTCGGTAATCTGTCTGTAATTTTAGAAACTACCAAACACGATAATAAATGGGTAAACTTTCTACCGTTCGAAATTGTTATAAGGTCTTGGATTATCTCGTGAACGACACGTCACCGCGTAGCTGCGAGTAGGAGGAGCCATAATTATGAAATTTTGGTAGTAAGTGAAGTATAAAAACATCGACTTACTTTGGAAAAGGCGCCAAAATGTAAATAATGTGTTCTCGTTCTCATGTATCAACAAATTTCATATTTATCATGTAATTTATTTTATTTACTTACTGTTCAGTCATAATTACGCGTGCTTATTGTTTCATAATGACGGGCGATATTTTTAGGAAAGTTGCCTACATAAAAGTTTGACGAATTATAGTTACCTGCGACGTGGTCACGTGTCGTTCACGAGATCATCCAAGACCTTATACAATACATCGCATTTTTTTTTAAACTCTGGACGTGGACTTATTTATTCCAAGAATTGAGATTTCTGCGTCAATCAAATTATTTTAGCAATGTAGCTGATAATGTCACTATAAATGAAGCCTTGCTGAATTATTATCTAAATAAGTGTAAAAAACCAAATTTTACTTTTAAAGCAATTGAACGGGAAACTGTATATGATATCATGAACACGATAACCTCAAATGCTATTGGAGCCGATAATATATCATTGAATATGTTTAAATTATACCTACCGCATTGTATTAATGTTCTTGTGCAAACAATTAATGATAGCCTACTACAGAGCATAGTCCCAAATATCTGGAAAACTGCTGTTATAACCCCATTGCCGAAAGTTCCTAATGCTACAGCTCTTACTGAACTTAGACCTTTAAGCATATTACCCATGACTTCTAAAATACTAGAAAAAGTAGTTGCTTTACAATTAAAAGATTTTCTAAACAAAAATTCAATCTTGCCTATTCACCAATCAGGTTTTCGTAAACTCTATAGTACTCAAACTGCACTGCTTAAGATAGTAAACGATATTTCTTCTGGAATTGATCAAGGTAGCATTACAATTTTAGTGTTACTAGACCTTAGTAAAGCTTTTGATTTAGTTAACATACGTTTACTAATTGCTAAATTACATTCTATCGGACTTGACAATATTGCGTGCGAATGGTTTAAAAGTTATTTATCTGATCGCAGACAAGCGGTAAAACTTGAAAATCAGTTTTCTGTTTATAAGCAAGTAAAATCTGGTGTGCCTCAGGGAAGTATCCTAGGACCACTTTTGTATTCTATATACACGTATGATTTACCGGATACCATCCTAAATTCTTCATATCATATGTATGCAGACGACATACAGATTTATGCTTCATGTAAACCTGATTCAATATCTAAAACTATAGATTTAGTTAACGATGATCTAACAAGAATTTACTCTTGGTGTGAAGATCATGGGTTACGCATAAACCCGATTAAAACCAACGCTATGTGTTTAGGTAGCAAACATTTACTGTCAAAAGTGGATTTGTCAAATATACGTGTGAAAATAAATGGAACTAATGTAAACTGGTCATCGTCTGTTAAGAACTTGGGTCTCACGATTGATTGTTATCTAAATTTTGAAGAACAAGTTAATAATATTGTTAAACTATCTTATTGTAAACTTAAACTACTTTACAAATTTCGTGATTCCTTAAGCTCACAGACCAAATTAATGTTAATCAAAACATTAATATACCCGTTGATAGATTATGGCATCTGTATCTATTATAAATTTTTAACTCGAGCAAATCAACGCAAGCTTCAGAAGATTCAAAATTCCGGGATCCGATATTGCTTTCGGTTATATTATCGCGATCACATTAGTCCGTATTTGTCTAACATTAAGGAACTGAATATTTATAACAGATCTCAATACCTGCTAGGTATATTAATGTACAAAATAATCCAAAATAAGGAACCATGTTACCTATATTGTGTACTTAGTAAAAGGTCAGATGTACACATAATATTAACATTAGAGTGGATAAGTATAACGTCCCAAAGCACTCGACGTTAAAGTTCGAAGGTAGTTTTTCTCATATTGCTCCAAAAATGTTAAACGAATTGGGCAATATGTTATATTTCTCACTTTCCACATTTAAGACTAAACTTAAAGTTAAGTTATTGTTAAGTTTAGAGTAAATTTCTGTTTATGTTTATAGAATTATCTGCATTTTCGTTATATAATGAATATGTAAAATTATGTTGTGTTTAACCTTAGGTGGGTGTGGTAGACCGACGTCAGTCGAACACCCTCCCTTTTGTGTATAATTGTAATTGCACAATAAATATAAATAATAATAATAATAATGGTTTTCCTTACGTAAATAACAAGATATTTATTTGAGTTGCGGCGGCGTTAATTCGTCGTTCTTTGTTAACTGTTTTTACGTTATGTTATTGGACTCTAGCGTTTCTAACAATTCCGCTCGAGATTTAAAGAAGGCCTCCAATTGATCTAATTTTGGTTGTATATTTTTCCCACTCTGGGAATGTTGTATGATCTACCTTAGTCATCAGTAAATAGATTAGTATTCTGCCGTAATGTTCAACTGGTTGCTTAAGCGATTCTAATGAGCGCAGAATACGCAAAAATTGGGTCTAGGACACAACGGCCACTGGACACTACGGCCACACAGAATTGTAAGGTAATGTTTGCGATAAAGATTTCACATATAATAGGAGTTTTCTATTTATAAGAAAAAAAAATACTAAATCTGCAAATAACCTAGGCGCTTAAGTGTCAATCTACGTTTAAGTTTAGCATTATGTTTTGTATCAATTGAAAAAAAAAAACTAAATCTGCAAATAACCTAGGCGCTTTAGTGTCAATCTACGTATCTGATATGTGGCCGTAGTGTCCAAGGTGGCCATCGTGTCCAGCTAGACCTGTGGCCGTTACGTCCAAGGTGGCCGTTGTGTCCACGCATCACGTTTGGCCGATGTGTCCAGTGTGGCCGATATGGACATACTAAATTCTGTGTGGCCGTTGTGTCCAGTGGCCGTTGTGTTCAGACCCCCAAAAATTCATCATTTAATACTCTTAACCCTGAACAACATTCTTTAGTAATCGGTTCTAAATTACACAAAGCCTGCATGTGATTATTAATTAGGATTTTATAACTGTCATATCTATTCATAAGTAATTCAAAAGCAATTTGATAATTGTGGGATTTAAAATCCAGTGCATGAATACATTTTAGTGCATCCCCCTATGACGCCCGAAGGTAATGAAATGGATTGAGAAACTGATTGGTTTTTAGTATTTTATTGATGATTAAGTATATGTACTGTACAACAGTTATTGGAGAAAAGATGCATTTTCGTCGATCGAAGGGTATTTAAGCCTTATTGAAGGCAAGTAATAACCGGATGCTTAAACAATAGCAGGTACCGAATGCAGGGAGGTACTTTCTCCATTCCTAAATAGGCAAATTTACAATACAACAAATAAATAACAATTTGTCCAGTGAGAATTATTCTAAGTTGTAGGAAATAAGAAATAAATAAATAAATAATTAAATAAACTAGTAGGTACTTTTTACCACTTTATAGAGTCTACAAATAATGCAGTTTACGCAACAACGATCGGAATAATAATGAAATCAATCATTCAAAAGTGCATAATATATGTCAAGGTAACTGAGTGTATCTAATGATAAAGCCGTTGTTTAAGTATAGGTAACATTTGCGCAAGTAACTGATCGTCAGACCGCGCGACCTTGGTAAATTAAGATGCAGGAGGCTGATGAAGTTGTGAAAAAAAGTGTCAAAAAACACGTTTTCGTAAATAACTGAAAAAGTATCAATTTTATCAAAAACAAACACGTTAAGAAAGTTGTAGCTGACAAAATTCCGCACATTTTGATGTTTTATTTTTATCTCTACGACCAATAGGGGCCCAGATAGATTTTTTTTAAATGTCGACTTTTTTGCCGCGAAACGGTAACACGTGCGCGCATCGCGCGTATTTCGCTTATATCTCCAGAATGGCCATGCGTATCGCAAAATGCTTCAAATAAAAGTTGTAGAGAATTTAATTACGAATAATTTTCTTTTTTAAACATTTCCATACGATTAATATTGACAGCGATATAATCACTTAAACCTTTTTCTAAGACAATCGGTGCTCGTTTTGCATAATAAAATCAATAATAAGTGGAAAACTATTGATTCTACGTACTTAGTGCATATAATAAAAGTTGTAGAGAATTAAATGTTCAATCTACACGTATACACAAAATGTCATTTTGGTGATCTTTATAAGGCGAGGAGGAAGAAATAATGAAAAATTCTCATTTTCAAGCGTTTCCTTGCAAATAACTATGTTTTGACTACTTGTAGACAGTAAAGTGTCTTATAGTTTTTTAAAGATAATTAATGTACCTGTAAAATGAGCGTCGGCAGAAGTTGGTACGACAAATAGTTCGCTAGTTACAGCTGTTTGAATTGACATTTTATTAAGAATCCCGATTTTCGCTAAAAATGGCTGTTAAATTTTTGTTAAAAATTGGTTTTATCCTATTTTCAGTACTTTATATATATACAAAGGTAATACAATACAATAAAATAAATAAAATAAAATGTCAATTTTTGAGCCTATACCTTCAAACAGCTGTAACTAGCGAACTATACAGGTACATTAATTATTATCTTTAAAAAACTATAAGACACTTTACTGTCTACAAGTAGTCAAAACATAGTTATTTGCAAAGAAACGCTTGAAAATGAGAATTTTTCACTATTTCTTCCTCCATCGCCTTATAAAGATCACCAAAATGATATTTCGTGCATACGTGTAGATTCAACATTTAATTCTCTACAACTTTTATTATATGCACTAAGTACGTAGAATCAATAGTTTTCCACTTATTAATGATTTTATTATGCAAAACGAGCAGCGATTGTGTCTTAGAAAAAGGTTTAAGTGATTATATCTCTGTCAATATTAATCGTATGGGAATGTTTAAAAAGAAAATTATTCGTAATTAAATTCTCTACAGCTTTTATTTGAAGCATTTTGCGATACGCATGGCCATTCTCGAGATATAAGCGAAATACGCGCGATGCGCGCACGTGTTACAGTTTCGCGGCAGAACAGTCGACATTTAAAAAAAATCTATCTGGGCTCCTATTGGTCGTAGAGATAAAAATAAAACATCAAAGTGTGCGGACTTTTGTCAGCTACAACTTTATTAACGTGTTTCTTTTTGATAACATTGATACTTTTTCACTTATTTACGAAAACGTGTTTTTTGACACTTTTTCACAATTTCGTCAGCCTCCTGCATCTTAATTTACCAAGGTCGCGCGGTCTGACGATCAGTTACTTTATTAACAGTAAGAGAACTACCTATCGTGAAAAATTTATAGTGTATACTTTCACTAGCTAAAAATGTCCGTAGCTCCCGTACTATAATTGAAAAATGGAAGGAAAGTGTTACAGGCCATTTCAACAAGCTGTTGTAAATATACAAGAGTTATCTTTTCATTATTATTGCAAACATTTAATTAGATTTTATTTTGCCTAGACTTACAATTTTTGTGTTTCCTAATATAACGTAAAAGGATAAAGGTAAAAGGATAAAAGTTATACAAAACTTTATGTCTCTACAAAGTTTTAAAGTAGGTAGAGTAGGTTCAGAATCTCGTGGCACTCGGAATGCGCGGCGGGATTTACAACAATTTCGAAAAATAGGCACGACATTATACGTCCAAAAACATTGGTAGGTAAAATGCCATCCTAAATATGTAGAGTAAATAAATATAGGTGTAATTATTTATAGAACTTCATATTAGTATCGTAGTATCGGGTTTAAATAAATGCCGCCACACATCTCGAGTGCCACGAGATTTTGAAACTACTCTATCATCGTGACAGGAAATCGTAATGATACTACACTTTTTGTAAATATTTGCATAAACGCAATTTGTCAGAAAGCATTGAAAGTTAAATTAACGTGTATAAAGTGAAAGACAATGATTTGTATTTATGAAGTTGAAAACAAGGTTCACCAATAAAAACGGACCAAATAACTTACATATAATCAATAGATAATTTTTATATAAATTGTTCTATCGTGACTTTTGAATCAGTTTGTAATATAAAAGAAGGAAAAGTATGCTCGAACGTGAACAAGTATTTTATGTGAGTACGTACGTTCATACATAATTAATAAATATGTGTTTGTTTATATCGATATCGCTTGGCAACCTATATGCCACATACTTACATGTACAGAAAGCAAAAGGAATTTTTGTCAGTTCAGGAGACGGCATGGGTGCGTTAATTTACGCACCGTACTCGGTACTTATTGTACTGAGCTTCATTTCTTTTAAATGTGTTCAAAGTCAAATCGAAACTATCAATGTGTGTAAGTAGATGTTTGGTTATAAAATGCACTATCTGTGTGGAAAAATTTTAGAGTGGGTATTTTGAATGCAACGCTCTTATTTATTTATAAATATAAAAATATATTTTTTCCTTCAAAGAATATTATCACTTTTCCCAAAACTTTATTTTTGCATGTCAGTGCGTAATACTTTTAAAATTTGATGGGACACGATAAAATACCCTTCCCTTTTTTTAAGTACATGTGCAAATATCTACATTAATTTGAAAATGCTTTAGAAAAATCGAAATGACAGTTGACGTTGTTAATATTAATCCTAATGAGGTGAAGGTAAACATAAAATAAAACGCAACAAATTTACTACTTACAAACGCACTATAATTTTACTAATTTCCCCAGACCGCGGCAAAGCTGCGGGTAAGGAGCTAGTTTACTGTAATTTTGTTTGCAATTATTTCTTGTATAATTGTAGTCCAGATTCTTTACTCTTAAACACGGGTTCGTTGAAAATAACCGTTTTGAAACGGCTGTGTTCATAACATACATATACAGAGATATTACTCTTTCAATATCAGTTTAATTAATTTCAATTCTTCTCTCTTTCCATTTTCACGAATTCCATTTACGTACGATTTACAATGCCACAGCAGTGCCAAATATTTGTAACGTAAAAGATCCCCAAAAGTCCCACATTTGTGTGGGGGAATTGTCGTACAGTGTGTGCTCACACAAACATTTTTGAAGACAAACTATTTAGCCGTAGCCCATCGCAAACTATAAAAATGTGGTGGCTTCCATATTCTAACGCTTCATGGCTCATTCGAATTTTTCGAAATTGTCTGTAGGTACATAATTATAATTATGTATTTTGTATACCTACAGAACAGAGAGCTTCAAAGCGATGTCATCTCGTTTTCAATATAAGGAGTGCATCAGCTTATGCGATATATGGCTAAATTTGCGTATACCATAGATTACGCGTAAACACGCATTTTGCAATCTTTGAATCTTTTACTCCGTAAACACCACCATAGTTTTACACTAGGTAATTCATACTTTCTCAACACGAGAGGCCGGAGATTTTCTATGAAGTGATAAACTTCAAAAATAAATTTATGAAACGAATTATTAATAAACTCTCTGTAATTGAATTAAATTTCAAATCTCCACCTCTCCCTAAGATCCCCCTTTATTAATTTTATTACAAACAAGTCCAGTGGCGTAGCTATCGGGGCAGCAGGGGCAGCAAGCGCAGCACGGCGCCAGGCACCGATAGGCGCATTGCCGAGGTAGCCGCTGGTCATAATAGAAGTCATTTTAGAACGTGACGTTAAAATACAGCGGAAAACAAAATGCATCGTCAAAACAAAAAAAATCGTATTATAATATCTATCATTTTTTGTTCAGTGCAATAAACATTTTTTAATAAAAAGCGCCTGCCGAGTCCAGTCAGCGGCAGTGAGGCGTTGAATTACTTACTTAAAAGAAAGAAAGAGTTGTACTGTCCACAGTGGATGTGAAACTGAGTATTGTATTATTGTATTACTATTACTTGCGATAAGATAAATAGCAATTTTCAAATAATAGAATATACGAATATTCCTTAGAAATCCATGTACCTACCTAATCGTTTTAAAATAATATTTGCTTAACGCCTTTCCAATCAAATGTCTAAACGCGCTTTCTTTCTCATTAGTTTAAGCGTTCTGAAGTCCCTTATTAGCATTCATCGTTATCCATTTTCCTTTCTTTCTTTTAAATTTTTAAGTATTTTAATGAAAAATATGTATTTCCTAAATTCCTTAAATAATGAGTAAAAGAAAACCTAGCGGTTGGGAGTTTCACAAGCGCCCATTGGAACAACAATCGAAGAAAGCTAAACTTCCAAAAATTAGTAGCTTTTTTGACGCAAAGCCTTCAACGAGCACTGCAAATACAAGCTATTTGATACTGTAACCTACACCAACGTGAAAAGTATCGAAGATGTAGACACTTGTAAGATAGTGATTGTTCAAAGTCAAGAACAAATATTGCTACCACAAGAAGCTCTCCATAATTATGAATCGAGAGAGGCGTACAGGGACACCACTATTTTTTCTTCCAAAGTAGGTACCGCAAATTGTTAATGAAATAAGGGAAACTCCATTTTTTTAAATTATTTTGTACACGACGCATCACCAAAATAGACCAGTTAAGTTTAGTATTCCGGTTTACAAAAATTATTAAGGATCAGAATGAAATGCCCAAAGGTATAGAAATCATAGAGGTTTTTACTGGATTTTCTATCTTAAAGGATGAGTGCACGCATATAATGGGTTACAATCCAAAATATTAGAGATTGAAAAAAATTTTTCATTATTCAACTTTAAGTCGGTTCTTGATATTACTTATAATAATTATTCAGTTAAAAAATAGAATGACCGGCTTTCATATTGTTTATTCCAAATTTCAATTTATAACTTTAAAATTTTTAATTGACGCTAGTCACAATAAACTTTACAACAGTGCAAGTCGATTAAGTCAACATTTCAACAATATGACAAAGATTTAACACGTGAAATTGTTGATGAATTGTTAAGCTTTCGATGTATTTTTAAAAACAAAATTGCTATTTGTTTATCGGTAGGTTAATTTAGTTTTTAAAAAATATACTTAACATCCTCATTATTAAAATAAATTGCCTCAATTTTTTAATTTTCATATCAAGGCGCCGAAATTCTTTTGCTGCCCAGCGCATTATAACCTAGCTACGCCGCTTAGTAGGTAGTGATTTAAGTTAAAAAAAGTTATCAAGTAGGTAGGTCTGTTAAAGGTTTTCGATATGTACATGTGATTCATAGATAAATTTTATTCAAATTGAAAAAATTAAATGATTTTTGTCAGGTGAAAGAGCGAGAGGTTTCAGGAGCCTACATTTTCGAAGATGCCCGAAATACAAACTGGCTCTACAATAAAAATTATGTTCGTATATCTATGGAACGCCGTTTTGGACAAAAACAGTGAAATGATCGAAATACAATTTTATTCATGTATATCAAAATGTGGACAAAATTACACGAGTGTCAAAATATCTGCTAGGCTAAAATCTTAAATTTCATAAATAAAATCTGTAAAATATTAAACGCAAATAGATTCATTGAATTTAGAATGAGTTCCTTAAATTTTTACATTTAACAATGACTTTTATAAAACCTGGAACTTTGAAAACTGAGTGAATGACAAAATTGTTTAACTTTCATTAAAATGGATGCAGGTAAGTAGTTGAAATTAACCTAAAGATAATTACAAGTTTACATTATATAGTTAAATAATTTTATATGCGAAATAAACTGCAATGGGATCAAAATTAAAATGCAGGTTGAATATTTTTACAGTCGTACTTTTTCATGTTACATATACTTCAGTGTTCATTGATTGTAATGTCGAAAGTTACGAGTTCGAAAAAGTTAAAAGTCAAAAATTTTCACAATTCATAGAAATACGTACCTATTCAATGAATTGCAGTTGTATTTATATGACAGGTTATTGCCCGTGATAACGTATAAATAATCAATTATTGTATTAAAAACTCAACCTTTCCCGATATATGGAAATTAGCACGGGTGATACCTCTTACAAACACTTCGAATCCATCTGACTTTAAAGATCTGCGACCTATCAGTATACTCCCAACGCTCTCTAAGATAATGGAAAATGATACTCAAATCCGTAATTTCCTCATTACCAATATGCTGATACCTGAAGTACAATCAGGATTTAGACCTGGGCATAGCTGCAGTACCGCTCTGCTGAATATAACCGACGATGTTCTAGTTTCTTACGAGTAAGCAAAGTCGTAACGCAAGGATCTGTACTGGGGCCATTATTATTTACGATATACATCTCCGTTTTCCCGACAATACTAAAATCGTGCAAATCACACTTTTATGCCAATGACGCCCAAATTTACCTGTCCTTTCCACCATTGGAAGCTCAAAACGCCTGTAAAAAAAATTAAATGACGACATTTTACAAATTTCGAAAATCTCAGAACATCACGGCCTACAACTTAATTCTAATAAAACCCAAGCGATTCTATTCGGGAGAGTCAATGAAAGATTACAGGCAACACCTAATATCTCTTTGAGTATGTATAATCAAAATATTCAATTAACAGACTCTGTAAAAAACCTGGGATTAGTCATGGACCATAGGTTAAGGTTCAAAGAACACATAACAAAATGTCTTAATGTTGGTTATGGCATGTTAAAGTTGCTTTTTCACAATAGGCACGTCTTAAACTTAAAATTAAAAACTATTCTTTGCGACGCGCTTATATTGTCGAGGTTCAACCATTGCAACGTAGTATATGGGCCATGTCTTGATAACATTTATAATGGCAGCATCCAAAAACTACAAAATTCGTGTATGCGCTTGATGTTTGGCATTAGGAAATACGAAAAGATTAGCCATATGTTGTCTGTATTAAAGTGGTTGAACATGTCCCAACGATGGGATTTACATGCTGCGTCCCTTTTCCATAGTGTCAATTAAGTCCCCAAAATATCTGTATAATAAAATAACGTTCCGCATAGACGTTCATACACTAAACTTGCGTTATAAAGGATTACTTACACCATCTCCTCATAAAACTGAATACTTTAAAAGATCTTTTACATATAACATAGTTAAAACGTATAACAGTCTCCCCGACGCGACAGTTTAAAATCTCTCTCCTCGATTAATTTCAAAACAAAACTGCGTAACATGATGAGGGGTGGCCAAGCATTTCAATAACATTTCAATAACATTTCAATAGCATTTCAATTTTAACATTTCAATTTCAAAATAATAATATTACACAACCAAGCGAACTAACCAAGTATAATGTTTCCTCTCGCCGCACAGCTTTGCACACAGGGTTAAGTGAAAGAGCAGACGGCAAAATTCTTTTTTGCCGAACAGAACTTCGCCCTGTAATTTAGTTTAATTAAATTGTTTATTTTTAGTATACTTAAACAAAGACAACAAAAAACGAAAAAAAAAGTTTTGCCACTTAAAGGGTTAAAAGGTGTAACGGATAAAGATACAAAATTGTATAAAGATTTAGAAGTGCAAGTATGTTTAATACGTATGAATGTTCAAATTACAGACAGAAAGTCAAAAGAATTACATTTAGCAACAGAAAATCACATAGACTTAATGCAATTAGAAGATTACATTATCAACGGGTGGCCTAATAATGTAAATAAAATAGTTCACAGCGTAAAAGCGTACTACAAATACAGAGATGAACTGAGTGAAGCAAACGGGCTTTTATACAAAAGTAAAAATTTAATAATTCCAACAGTATTTAGGAAAGAAATTCTTTCAAAAATTCATTACGGTCACTTACAGGGGCGGATGGGCCATAAGACGAACCGGGAAATTTCCCGGTGGGTCGGCTGTTCAGAGGCCCGCAGGGCCGGTAGCTGAAAGTACGTCTAAGTGATCTACCAACCTATCTTCATAAACATGTACTTACCGAAAATAACGAACCTGTATTTTACACTGGGTGGTCAGAAATTCACTCATCGACGGGTAAGGGTAGTATTGGGGATGTTGCTCTAACGAAATAAATCCAAAAATATCTAGTAAAAGTCGTACCGTTTCTGAGTTATGCGCAGCTAAAGTTAACCAATAAGAGCGCTGGGCGGGCGAATTCAAACAGCCATCCACAGGCGGTGTTGCCAAGCGTACTCGAGGCATGCATCCGCCAAAGAAAGCGAAAAGAAAAACTCTCTTCGGAAGCGGGGATATAACTCGCAACCTTCAGATTGAGAGTTTCGCGTCTTACCGTGTACGCTGCCGAAGCACTACAATTGGGTGAGTTCATAAAAATAAATTTCAAAATAAATATCAGATTCTGCTTTAGAGTCGTGTGTGTAAACTGTAGTAGTTCAAAAAAGTTAAATAACCCGAACCATTTTCGAGAAAAAAGAATTAAAGTGTTCAAACATGAGCGTTTGCGCTAAATCAGTTTGAAACAGATAGTGACGTCATATGCTGGTATCGTTTGCTGTCAGTCGGCTAGCTCGATTTAATATGCCGTTGCGTAAGTGATTTTTACGATGGTAAATGGAACTTATTTGAAAGCTAAGTCGAATACCCTTCCTCGAGTAGACGTTTTTATGTTGGTCGAGTTCTTAAAGCAGGATGATCGGTTTGCTTCAGAAATTCGTGGAGCCAAAGCGGAAATGTAAATAGTCATTGGCTCATTCCTAAACGTTTCTAGGCAACATTTTTCGGGAAGTCGGGGGTGTTTTTTTTTGTACCAGTAACTAAACGATTTTTGTACAAAAATTAAAGATTAATCTAGCAAGCATTATCAACTAATTCAAAACCAACCCCCATACAAAATTCCTTTGATCCCACCACCGAGTTCTCGAAGAGAGTTTTTCTTTTAGCTTTCTTTGGCGGATCCATGCCTCGAGTACGCATGACAACACCGCCTGTGGATAGCTGTTTGAATTCGCCCGCGCAGCGCTCTTATTGGCTAACTTTAGCTGCGGATAACTCAGAAACGGTACGACTTTTACTAGATTTTTTTTGCATTTATTTCGTTAGAGCAACGTCCCCAATACTACCCTTACCCGTCGATGAGTGAATTTCTGACCATCCTGTATAATTAATCAGCAAAAAATTGAGTTTTTGTATTTCTTCTTCCGACTGCCCATAAATAACTCTCAAACTTTTATGTTTTATTTATTTTGTGGTAATTAAGATAAGTCACGCGTTACGCGCTGTAGGTTGCTTCCTATTCGATTTTATGAAATGAGAGTTGAGGATATGTAGGTACTTGACTGGGAGTCCGGCATTTTTAACTAAAACAAGGTTTTTTGGATGGTAAATGTAATCTGATTCAAAAATCTGTAATAAACCTATGCTCTATTAAATTTGAAACGAAAAATGCGTAACACTTTGTAAATGTATATTTTAGGCATATCCGGAAATAAAAAATGGCCAACAAATATTATTTCCCGGGCCGCTAAGAAGTTGCCCATCCGCCCCTGGTCACTTAGGAATTATCAAATGCAAAACTAGAGCGAGAAATTGTTTTTACTGGCCGGGAATGAATAAACAAATTGACGATTTAATATCTAATTGCCCCACGTTCATAAAAAATCAAAATTCCAATGCAAAACAATTACTACAATCACACGAAATACCTTGTATACCGTGGATGAAAGTAGGCTGTGACTTATTTCTATTAGAAAATAAATTATACATTCTTGTAATTGACTACTACTCAAAATATATATGTAGAGATAGAACAGTTGGGGTCAGAGTGATTGAAAAATTAAAATAGATTTTTTCACGACACGGGATACCTAATATAGTCATTTCTGATAACGGTCCTCAATTTTCAAGTTATAAATTTAAAAAATTTTCTCACGAATGGGACTTTGAGGCGGAGCACACTACATCTAGTCCAAGATATCCACAATCAAATGGGATGGTGGAGCGTTCAATACAAACTGTGAAAAAAATGCTTAAAAAGGCAAAGTTAGACAACAAAGATCAGTATTTGACACTTTTGATGTATAGAAATACACCAGTAGATAGTAGGTATTCACCATCACAACTTCTAATGTCTAGTCTAGAACTTTAAGAGACATCCTACCTGTCAACCCAAAAACACAAAAACCAAAATTAATTTTAAAAAAAAATATTGTACTAATCTAGCTATCAAGCAGAATCAGGATGAAAAATATTACAATAGAAATGTTAAAAAATTAACTCCTCTGGGAGTAAACGGCGATGTGAGATATCAAAAACATCAAGGTTCTGAGTGGGAGCTAGGGGTAATCAAAGATAGATTAAGACCAAGGCCATACAAAATTAAAACGAATGAAGGCGAGGAAATAATTAGAAACAGAAAATTTATAGAAACCGTTCCGGAAGGAACTTCAAAAAATTCAACAATAAATAATGACGTACCGCCAACTATTTTGGATGACCTAAATTTAACGGAGGAGGTGGAAGTATTTAATTTGCCAACCGTATCAAGTAAAGGTAGAGTTATTACACAAACTAGACGTTATATTTCATAAAGGAAGATTATGTGTTTATTTGAATATTATTTAAATTTTGTTAAATTTATATGTATAAACAAATGTAATTTAAGTTAAAAAAAAAGGAGATGTCATGTATGAGTTATTGTATAGAGATTCTAATAAATATTCGATGTTAGACCATCGTAGCGTACACATTACAACGGGTTGATAATAATTCCACGATTAATGTGCACGAAAACCTTCCCGGTGCACGGTCCTCCAAGAGGTTGAAAAACCCATCTCCGTATATTATCTCGGGAACTACCTACTGATGGTATCACCAAAGAAATTACGTTCTTTGGTATCACGATCAAATTTGCGCGACCGACGGGTTGATAATAATTCCACAATTACTATGCACGACAGCCTTCCCGATGCACGGCCGTCCAAGGGGTTGAAACCCCCCCCCCCCCCCCCGCATATTATTTCGAGAAACGCTCATTCGACGATTCAGAAATAATAAAATCAGAGTCCATAATGATGGTTGATAAATTCTCCAAACGGGGCAAATGGTAGATTATACATAGAATGAATAAATCACACAACTTTCCCCATAATTATTTTTATTAAAGTTGTAAAATTGAAAGTTGATGAAACCAGTACATTTAATGCGATACTACATGTTTCGAGAAACAAATTTATATCATCAGGCTAAAAATTAAAGGTTAAGCATTAAAACTAAAGGTTGTAACGATACTTACTATACAATAATACAATTGTTATGAAAATTAAAGTAAAGTTGTGACGTATGAAGTAATGGGGTGTGAGTGAAATTTGTTTGTTGAAATATGTAGTACTTATCGCATTAAATGTACTAGCATAGAGAATGTACTCTATGGTACTAGTAAAAAATTCTGGCAAGTTGCCACGAGACTTCTCTCGTATTAACACTTTTTTCAAAAAATAAATATAGCTGAATTCAGAAAAAAATACTCTTAAACTACATAAAAAAACTGCAACTTTATCTTATAAAAAAATGAGTGCCACCATTTTAGCTTATACCGGAAGTTACCTCATCAAAGGTATTATTCAAATTTTCGCACTTGGCTCAAATTCAATCGATTGGCGAAAACCGCATTTCGATAACTTTAATAGTTTCTGAGTTTGGAGCGTTGCAAGGAATGTGTACGGACAGACTACAGACTAGGTACAGACGACAGACGCAATTTTTTTTTCATTTTTTGAATCTACGTATTCAGAAACGCAAAAATATGTAAAAATTTGCATAGGTCAATTTTTTTTTCGCCCCCATGAAAAGCACCCTCTAGATTAACTAAGGTGGGGGTGTTGTTTAGGAAAAATCCTGAAATGTGCCGTTCAAAAGGTCAAAGGTGACGTGTTTCAGGATTTTTCTTAAACAACACCCCCACCTTAGTTAATCTAGAGGGTGCTTTATATGGGGGCGAAAAAAAAATTGAATAAAACTATAATTTTCATTCATACTGTCGAATAGAGAATTAAAAGACGCTTCAAATGAGGGTCGCTCGACGCCCTTTTCCTATTTAAATTCTTGAGTTAGGGGTTGCTGGGGCTAGGGGGTTAACCTGACAAAGTCAAATTTGACATCCCCCAAAAATAAAAAATCGACGTGTCCGAGCGTTTTTTTAAGAAACTGGTCTAAGTGTCCCAAAACAGGCGTGTTTCCTTTTCAATGGCCCACCCTGTATGTATATTGTAATTGTTTTGAATCTTAGTTTTAGTTAATTCAAGCCCCAGTGCAAGAGCAAAGTTCATTTGAACTGCATCTTGCGATTATTTGTTTGAAATTAATACATTATTTTTAAAAAAATTTTGGCTTTTCATTCTGTTCTGTTCTGCCATTTCAGACATAACGTCACCTGGGTAGTTTTTTTGTTTGTATGTCAGGACACTGAATTAATCTTGTATTATTTAACATCGCTATTCACATATCATGGGATGTTGTTACTTAATGTAGTTAATAAACATACGTTGTTGCAGTGCACATCAACGAAGAGAATAATGGAGTAGCTGAAACTGCAGTCAGAGTCGCAAATTTATATGCTAACAAGCGTGAGAATCTAAAAATGTCTGTTAAAATTGAAAAGGCAACTGGATACGACGGTGACTGGAACAAAACGCTGACTTCTCGTATGTTTCATTTCATATATGATCCCAGTTTAATTTTTCTACTTTTATTTTTTTTCATATTTTCCTTCAATAGTATGCAAAACGTATGGAGCGATGGTAGATAAAAAAGAGCCACCACAACTACTTTTGGACACGACAAGAACTGGTATAGTTTCAGAAACGGTTAAGCATTTTGCATTAGCCTTAGGAATTCCTACCGTCAGTGGATCATTTGGTCAAGTGGGAGATTTGAGACAATGGAGAGATCTTACTCCAGCGCAGCAGAATTATTTAATACAAATAATGCCTCCTGCCGATTTAATCCCTCAACTAGTTAAAATGATCATACTTGAACAAGAGATCTCCAATGCAGCAATTCTCTTTGACGATTCGTTCGGTATGTCTTTTTAATATCCTACGTGTGATCGTGCACCAATTGGTTTGAAGAGCACTCTCTTCTACACTTGATTAGGACCTACCTCTAACTTATTACAAAGATAAACACTTTTGTAATTATTAGTATTAGAAATCATTGTTTCGTAAGTGGCCTTTCATCTAGTGCTAGAGGTCGTCTACTAGCGCAGCGGTTGGCGAGACTACCTGCCTGTAGGTACCCCAAATACTCATTGTTAAATCCAGTGGCGACAATGTGATTACACCAAATTTTCAAATTAACAGGTTTTTTACTTTTTATTAGATGCTATTATACAAACTACTACATACATACATAGATAAGGGCAACTAATGAACATTTACTGTTTTCACGTTAATCACTGTCATTCTAATATTCGTCATTACTTTCACTGGTGCAATCATTGTGACGCCACTGGATTTCCACAACTTGCACTTTTACGTTAATGTCAATTATCCTAAGAAGCTTAATAATGTGTATTTAGGGTCGCAACAGCCAGGTAGTCTCGCCAACCGCTAGTAGACGACCTCTATGAACAGTTCAAAATGATGGGTAATTTAAACTATACCTTATTCAAGTGACCAGCCGTTGCACGTCATTATTCGTATGGCAATACTATAATTGCCCAAAAAACCCCCGGATGTCTAGAATCATTTGAGAGTGAATTTCAGCAAAATCTACGGAGATGACGTTGCTCAGCCATCCTGAGCTCCATGTGGGCGATAAGCCAATTTGGAGGACATATTCGGAATCGGCGACCTCGAAAACCGCCGTGAACCTGAATTGAGTCGATTCTAGAAGTTTATAACGAAGTTATGAAATTTTTCAATGAAAATGCATTTTTCAGGATGCGTTTTCTACTGCACAAAATAATGCAATTTCGAAAAAAAAAACATGATCAAAAGTAGGTGCAAAGCTTCCTATTGAATTTAGGAAGCGAATGCAAAAAAACGCATCTCAATCCGTCTTACTACAAAAATTTGGTAGGTTTGGCTTTATTTCCTCGCCTATTCATAAAATGCGCATTAAATCCAAAATGTCATCGTAAAGTACAGTTGGTATTAAAAGCCATTAATCGTGTAGGGTTAGCAACCATATTTTATCCTTGTCGCACACTTTGCAGTACGTATTTACAACTTAAAACGTAGTGGGAACATGAACTCATAAAATATCTCGATGTTGCAGGTCAAATTTTATTTACTTTGTCAAATAACCTTTTTTTTTATTGGTGTCCTATTTTAGCCTTTTAAACCACGCCCCAGCGTGTTTAAATCGCGTTTTCTAAAACGCGCGTGTTTTAAAGTTGCCATGCCAACATCAACAATTTGAAAAAAATTAAGTTCTATTGGTTATTGATCTAACAGGAGTACTTTGTTACGTCAAATAAAATGACAGATTGCAAATTAATTGCCGTTTATTTGTTATTGATCTGACAGGTGTTCTTTGTTACGTCAAATAAAGTGACAGATTGCAAGTTAATTTCCGTTTTTCTCACTTCCATGACAACGAAAAGTATACTGATTTCACATTACGAATTCAACCATTTCACATTATTAGTTCTTATTTCCATTTTAATACCAGATTTCAAAGTGAACCAATAAAAAAAATAGCGTAAAGTATTCGTGGATAAACAGGTCCTTAAAACACAATAGTAGTAATGTTTTTTCGTAGGTATTAAAGTGTCCATATTAGGACCTCATCAGCTATTGGATGGTTCGCAAACTGTTAATGACTGGTTTTTCAATGAAACTTAAGTTCGGTTACTAAATTCAATGTACTCTGTCTGTGTGTCCGTCGAACGGTTCCCGTATTTATGTAAATTTTCACGCTGATTACGAATATGCAATTCACTTGTTGATAACACGAATGGTTATCGAGGTAATTGAAGTCAAGATCAAATATAAATGTATACATATCTCGTTAACGGTAATAGATAGACAAGTGGTACCGAAGGCTTTATTGTTAAGAGTGTTGAGATGAATAAATTTGCTGTTGAACACATTTTGATATATCAAACCAGTATTGATATAATTGATGTCTAAATGTGACATTCAGTGGATGATTAAACATACATAGAATTAATTATTAAATATGAGAGTCATGTAGGAGCTGCGTCCATTATTTATTACTTATTGCTATTGAACTATATGATTATATGACACAGGGAAGTAATGTAATCGAAAAAAAAACCGATTTCGAGTTTGTGATAAATCTCAACGTTTTGAGTCCTCCTGAGTCCAAAACCACCATCTTTGAAAAATGTTTGTCTGTGAGTGCGTGGGTGGGTGGATGCGTACGTTATGGCTGTGGAACCTAAACTAGTAGACCGATTTTGATGAAATTTAAAACTAAGACCTATAAAAAACTTCATCGGTAAAACAAGCTTCGCTTCAAAATCGGCCCAAAGGGGCCCAAATTAGTGGTGTTATTTTGGGAGCAAACATTCAAATTTTAACCCAGTCTAATTTCCCTTGGTGAAAAGTTAGTAGACATGGTTACAAGTAAACCACGGTTTTTCGTTTGTTTTTAAATCCTAAATGGCGGCCAATATAACAATTCTCCAAAGTTTTATTGTAGCTCAAGAGTCGTTTGACTTAATTAAAATTTGAAAATTGGAAATTATAGCCAAAGGATGGCTAGAAATTTTACTTGTAATTGGTAAAGAACAAAAATTAGGCGTAGCCAATTGGTCAAATATTAAAAATGGATTTTCTCAAAATCTGCTCCGAGCATTTTTTTTATTTTTTGAAATGTTATACATATAGTTCATGAAAAACTATTGCCACTACATTTATTTCTTTATTCCCATAGGGGAAGGGGGATGAATGTTTGAATTTGAAAATTTTAAAAATTCATAACTTTTGTGCTAACAAAGATGAATTGCGGCGTTCGTTTTCTTTTCATTTTTCGTCCTGACCTTCGGAACACAACAACAAAAAACTTCTTTAATCTGGAATTCTACATAAAAAGTTTCTGCAACTGCTGCGGATTTGATAGCTAAAATAAAGACGTTCTTTGATCATACCCTGCATACGATCAATATTTTCAGACTGACCGCTATTTTTGATTTTTCTTCACGTAGTGGATTAGATAAAAAACTTCGATCATATTTAAATATCGCAAACCTCCGATAAATTCTTGCCCTTAAACCCTTTTTCCTCATCAAGTCTGTCTGTCAACAAATTCACAATTTATTTGTTTTTAGCACATTAAATTTCATTTCAATGACGTTGCACGATGAAGAGTCTATACTCTATAGTCTATAGTAATCATTTTCTTTATATAAACAAGATCTCATAGTATCTTAACAGGTTGAGCGCCATGATGAAATCTTGTAGCTTTCTCCATGGACCAACATGAAGTTTGTATTCAATAGGTATTCTTACATGTTAAGAAATTTTGTAACCCTAAGGCGAATAAATATTCTGTGGGGCCATATCGGTCACGCCTTAACGTAAAATGCATTAAAAGAGCGGTCACTATGGAATGATCGCCACTTAAAGCGGGCATTATGACCGCCGCGGCCTCTCAAGCAGTAACACGAGTGGACATAATGACCGCCACCATGGCGCTCAACCTGTTAACATCAACAAGACCTGACGCTCCTATAATACTTTTTTTACCCAGATATAAACATTAATTATGCATTCTACGTTGACCCACTGAACTCAATAGCGTTCAGTGCGTTGACCACATTGGATGTAGATACTAATTACTCAAATCATTGTGTTTCAGTGATGGATCACAAGTATAAATCTTTGTTGCAAAATATTGCTACGCGTCATGTCGTTGCTCCAGTACATAAAATAGGCAATATAAAAAATCAGTTGGTCAAACTGAGGGAGCTGGATATTATGAATTTCTTCATTCTTGGCAGTAGAGATACTGCAAAATCAGTTCTCAATGCAGCAGATGATCTTGGTTATTTTACAAGAACGTATGCGTGGTATGTTTTAACGCAGGAAACTGAAGAATTAAGCTGCAAATGTCGAAACGCTACTATAATCTATGTAAGACCTTCACTTGTTGATCCATACCAAAATCGCTTGGGAACCCTTAAAGGTTCTTATCAATTGGATGCCAAACCGTCAATACTAGCAGCTTTCTATTTTGATCTAGCTCTCCGTTCCTTCATGGCTGTGAAGTAGGTGTACAAACTTCCAATTAAGGATTTAGTTAGGTATTTTATTTGTAGACATCTGCATGTCATACGACAATGGCCGAAAAATATGACTTATATGAAATGTGAACAATATGATACTAAAAGGAAGAACACTCCACCTCGAGAAAACTTACTACTTAACAAGAGCTTAAGTGAGGTACCGTGCACTGTTCCATGAACCACTTATTGTTATCATAATTATGCCGTCCCCTACTCTCTTTATTTCTTTATATAAATGATTTTGTTGTGTAATGATTTTCTATTTTGTCGCATCAATTTTCTCCACCGTTTGTAATAACAGATTTAACACATTATTTCTTAAAAGTATGTTAGGCTTGCAAATATTTTTCAATATACGCACGAATTAAAATGCTAAACTATTCTAAACACTTCCTTTCCTTCACACACGTTCCAATGCACATAATAATGACGACTGTTGACTATTTACCCACTATAACCCTATAAGATATAAGAGCCAAATTAAGGGGGGGGTTCAAGAAATTTTTCGATCCAATATTGACCCTGATTTCTATCGCGTTGAAGGCCTCCAAAGCTCTCTTACGTCTGCCCAGTTTGGTGTTCTTCTTAGCCACCTTTCTTTCACCTGCACGCACCGATTTACGTTGGCCCATTCCACTGAAGAAATCTCTACGAATTTGTTTGATGAATTCCGAAATTTTCGAATAATGAGAGCAATTTACGAGGAAATTTAGCCTGAGGTAAAGAGTTGTGATGGAACGACAATTTTTCCTGCTAGTACGCCAAAAGTTCACTCGCCATTGGAAAATACTCGGACTTCATTTTTTGGAAAACTCGCTGTGACCACTGTGGTCGGATTGTTGACTTTTATATCTGAAAATGACCCCAATGAACCCTCACGGCAGTTATGCCTATGGATATCGCATTGGGGTATGCTATTTCTATTGTAACTTTGAAAGAATCGCAAAATATCGCAAGAAAACAGTATCTGTCTCACTTTGACACATCCTAGACAGCTTGAAACATTATACTTTTTTGCTAAAACTAGGCATATGAGCCGTGGCATGTTCTTAGGGTCATTTTGAGACATAAAACTCCATGATCGGAGCAAAACTATGATCAGAGCGAGTTGTCCAGAAATGCATGCCAAAGTCCAATTTTAACATGGCTTTTATATGGGAGTGCGATTATGAAATTTTTATTACTTAGGACAATTGAACCCCTCCTTAACAAACTGAAAAATTATTCTCATTTAAAAACAAATGCAAAACTAAAATAATTAAGCGTTGTTCGCACTGCACGCATTTTTCGCTTTAAAAACACTATGCACATCTGTGATATAACCAAAGAGCATATATAATAACACTCTTTGATT
This sequence comes from Pyrocoelia pectoralis, assembly GCA_036250285.1. NCBI lineage: Eukaryota > Metazoa > Arthropoda > Insecta > Coleoptera > Lampyridae > Pyrocoelia > Pyrocoelia pectoralis. The sequence continues at coordinate 18,088,988 of CM070074.1, forward strand.
TACTTAACTTACTATGTATTTACTCATTCATACATTAGGTACGTACATCATAATTCACTTCGATTTCACAATATGTAACTAAGTACATATAACAAACAGTGGATTATCGACCAACATTTCTAGGTCATTTCTATCAAATGTATTTTTCAAAGTCAAGCGCAAGTATAGATACTAATTTTATGAAGCATATTCATAGCTTTTTGTATAAATGACAATGAATTTTCTTTGTCATTATAATAATTCTTTTCTCATTTAGTTTAGTTTGGCATTCCGTAACAATAGCACTTGCAAAAAACACAAAATAACACTTTAATTACAAAAGTTTATTTATGTACAACAATCAACAAGTTTATGAAAGCACATAACCTCATTTTACCCATATGATGCAGGGTATGAATAAGGGGTAAAGTACATTGAAGGTCAGATATCACAAAGGGGGTAAATTGTAATAAATAAAACAACTCTAAACCTCCCCTTAGACGATGAAATTTAATGAAATAAAGTCCAACTTGATGGAATATGAAGGTGGTTATGTTTTTTTTATGTTTTTTGTTACGTACATAAATGTAGATACTTCGTCCTGAAAGCGTATCACATGTTCACTTGCTCCTCCTCCAAGTCCCACGCGTCGCCAGATCGAACGCTACGTTGCCAGTCTCATTACTTAATTTACACATCTCGTGCAACTGCAAAATATAAGAAATCTAAAAATCAACACTGCAAAAGGACGTAGATAATAATAATAATAATAATATATTTGCCCAACAGATCAAGACAATCCTAAAATAGGACAAAAGTATTTACAACACAATAAATTATACATATTGACACAGAAAAATCTCACACAATGGTTACATACGGTGGAAATATTGACAGATATAAATACAGGGTGAGTTTTTTTTTCATTATTTGTATGGGGATCTCGGAAACCATAAGAGTTACACATTTGCTTAAATGGGGAAAGATTTACTTCTTTGGAAGACTAATCCATATACGCTTTTGTTGATTTAAGAAAATGCATGGCTTACTAGATATTTGTAAAAAAGTAAAAATCTCCAAAATCGTTTCAGCCCTTTAATTCGTTTATTTCTAAAGATAGATAAAAATTGTTCAAATACAATTTGTAGATAATTTTATGCCGAATAACGTCACCGTACTAGTTTTCTAATTTTGCTTAGCATTTTGAGGTTATGAAGCAAAGTTGAATTTTTTTCAATGGAAACCATGGTTGGCTATGACGCATTTTAATAGTGCATTTTTTCTGATTGTCACGATGGAAGGGTTGGATCACTTATTTTGACAAATAAAGGCACAATACACGTTTTCCTATTATTTAGGTTTACAAAAAATCATATCCTCCCATGAAAAACAAAAGAAATTATTATCGACACACATTGTGACACCTTTAAGAAATAAAACTTCCAACCTTCCCTTGAAACTTTAATAAATCGGGAACCAATTGATGAAAGATTCGAATAGCTTTTGCACGATGGTGATGTACAATTAGTATAAGTTGTGCGACATGTTTCGAGAACTGACTGTTCTCATTATCAAGCGAAATTATATAAATGTCATTAATAAATTAAAAGGTTGATAACTAAAATAAACACATTAAAAACATCTTCCTTAAACAGTTCAACTTACCTAGAAACTAATCTAGCATAAAATAGGTTAAGTTAACATAATATACTTAAAAATCTTAAAGTCTTCAAAAATCGTCAATACAATTATAACTATTAATCCCTTTGTGATTCCGGACTTCATCATGTTGTGACACCTTTTCAACACGGAGTTAACAGCTTTCCCAATTTTACGCCCATTTACATCTAATCTGCTAAACGCATTAATAACAACTTCCTGCAGCTCCTGCATCTTTTATTCCTCCAAATACAAAAAAGTTGAAAGGTGTGTCGATAATAATTGTGTACATTTCGAAGGTTCACGGTCATTTGCCCGCCGAAAAAATCCCGCCGGTGAATTGCCCGCCGGTAAATTGTTCGCCTGGTAAAAACCCCGCGCGGTGAAATGTTCGCCGGTAAAATGCCCGCCATGACAAAATCCCGTCGGTCAATTTCCCGCCGTAATTTTTGAAAAAATAAGCAATTAAGAAAGTTCTTTTTTAAATAACTTCAGTTTTGTAAACATGTGTGTCATGCCACTATTTTAGTATCAATTGAAAAGAAATATACTAAACCTGCAAATAACCTAGGCGCTTTAGTGGGGGAATAAGCGTAGAAAATGGTACAACATTTACGTGTTAAGAACGAGGTTGAAACAAGAGATAGTAGCAGGCGAGTATTCATGTATAGTGCCGTAGGTCTGTAAGGATGTCAAAATGCCATCGGGAAGTGCTTAAAATGGGCGTCGAAAATATTTTACATATAAATTTATATATAACGGTTCTTTTGTTAAACATGGCAATGTCTGGTTTATTAATACAGTCTTCTTTTATGAATTTAGCATGTTTTAATTTACAGTAAACAGCGGCCTCAAATTCATCTTACGCCTCCTGAGCGCATAATCCGCCACTGGCTGCACATAACTTAGGTACATATGTAAGTGGATCTTTATCACAAAAATAGGGGAATATCAGGGGAATCATTTTGCCTACAGCGGCGGGCAAATGACCGACGGGATTTTGTCATGGCGGGCATTTTACCGGCGAACATTTCACCGCGCGGGGTTTTTACCAGGCGAACAATTTACCGGCGGGCAATTGACCGGCGGGATTTTTTCGGCGGGGAAATGACCGGATACCCATTTCGAATACTTACTGTAAATTTCTTTTGTTTTCCATGGCAGGATGTGATTTTTGGTAGACCTAATAATAGGAAAACGTGTATTGTGTCTTTATTTATTAAAATAAGTGATAGAACCCTTACATCATTACAATCAGAAAAAAATACACTATTAAAATACCTCATAGCCAACTATTGTTTCCATTTAAAAAAATTCAACTTTGCTTCATAACCTCAAAATGCTAAGCAAAATTTAAAAACTTGTACGGTGACGTTATTCGGCACAAAATTATCTACAAATTGTATTTAAACAATTTTGATCTATCTTTAGAAATAAACGAATTAAAGGGCTGAAACGATTTTGGAGATTTTTACTTTTTTACAAATATCTAGTAAGCCGTGCATTTTCTTAAATCAACAAAAGCAGGTATCCGGTCATTTCCCCGCCGAAAAAATCCCGCCGGTCAATTGCCCGCCGGTAAATTGTTCGCCTGGTAAAAACCCCGCGCGGTGAAATGTTCGCCGGTAAAATGCCCGCCAAGACAAAATCCCGTCGGTCATTTGCCCGCCGCTGTAGGCAAAATGATTCCCCTGATATTCCCCTACTTATTTTTGTGATAAAGATCCACTTACAAACTTACATATGTACCTACGTTATGTGCAACCCGTGATGGATTATGCGCTCAGGAGGCGTAAAATGAATTTGAGGCTGCTGTTTACTGTAAATTAAAATATGCTAAATTCAAAAAAGAAGACTGTATTAATAAACCAGACATTGCCATTTTAAGCACTTCCCGATGGCATTTTGACATCCTTTACAGAGCTACGGCACTCGCACTATACATGAATACTCGCCTGCTACTATCTCTTGTTTGCTCGTTCTTAACACGTAAATGTTGTACCATTTTCTACCCTTATTCCCCCACTAAAGCGCCTAGGTTATTTACAGGTTTAGTATATTTTTTTCAATTGATAGGTACTAAAATAGTGGCATGACACACAGGTTTATAAAACTGAAGTTATTTAAAAAAGAACTTTCTTAATTGCTTATTTTTTCAAAAATTACGGCGGGAAATTGACCGACGGGATTTTGTCATGGCGGGCATTTTACCGGCGAACATTTCACCGCGCGGGGTTTTTACCAGGCGAACAATTTACCGGCGGGCAATTGACCGGCGGGATTTTTTCGGCGGGGAAATGACCGTGAACCACAAAAGCATATCTGGATTAGTCTTCCAAAGAAGTAAATCCTTCCCCATTTAAGCAAATGTGTAACTCTTATGGTTTCCGAGATCCCCATACAAATAATGAAAAAAAACTCACCCTGTATAAATTCATTGTATTAGTACAACTATTCACAGAATATAATATATGCATTTATTAATTGCTGAATTGTGCATATGTTTATATCACACACATCAGAAATTTTATTATATAGCGTGCACATAGTATAAATAGGCGATCTCATAAGAACATTAGTGCGTGGTATTGGGGTATAGAACACGCAGGAGTTACGTAGAGCAAAAGAAGGCGTCCAAAAATTCAAATAGCTCAGCAACTCCGCACAATCAATCGTATTTATGGAGCATCCCACGTAAACATTTGAGATGACTCAAATGTCGTCTAATAGCCAGAGATTTAAAGTTAAAACTACGGAGTAGTACTTCATAATCCGACCCTCTCTCAGAATAGACTCCAGTGGTGCGGAAAATAAGAAATTTCAAAAATCTTTTTTGGACTGCTTCTAAGTTGTCTTTGTATTTGTTGTAGTAGTATGGGCTCCAAATAAGTACACCATATTCTAATTTAGATGGAATCAATGCATAAAATAGCGTTTTCAAAGCAATTATGTATATTCGTAAATACAGCTTCTTATAATAAACCCAAGTAACTTAATACTAGATCTAATAATGGCATTTAAATGATCGTTGAAATTGAGTTTTGAGTCAAAAATAATGCCGAGATCTTTCACACGATTACTTCTCTCCAGCAAAATGGAGTTTATAGTATAGGGATACATTATCCAATTTAATTTACGTGTGTAGCTGACAATTCTACATTTCGATATATTTAAAGATACTAGGGTTGCCAACATGGTTATTTTCACCCGGAGACTCCGGGTTTACAACTAAATCTCCGGGCTCCGGTATTTCAATAAAATTCTCCGGGTTTGTAAAATGTAAAATTTCACGAAATTCTCGAATTACCACGAGTGGAATATTTGAAAACAGACGAATGCGCATCTGACCTTCAAATCATCTCTGCGCGCGCTGTAGTTTTGATTTTTGTCAGCCTTCGTTTTGAACTATAACAATGCTTGTTTTATTTTTATTTTATACCATATTGTATAAAAAAACTCGTTTTTATAGTTTAAAAATTGTTTTGTGTTATATTTTATAAATAGTTTGTATTTATACAGGATGCTATAGTAAATGTTATGGCATTTTTTTTCTCCGGGTTTGTTTTATTTTTGTAAGTATTTTCTCCGGTTCGCCAATTCAACCATGTTGGTAACCCTAAAAGATACGTTGTTACGAGTACACCATTGAAAAACTTTATCAAGTTCATTCTGAACAAAGATACAATCACTGATTGTATAAACAGACGAATAAATTTTTAAATCATCAGCAAACAATAGATACATGTTATGGTTTATGTAATGAAAGAAATTTAGTTAAATAGTGAAATATTTAAGTTCAAACGTCAATGCTGGCGAATTTAGTTTTTTCTCGATAAAAATGTCTTTTTAAAAAGCAATTCTAAAACTTTAATTAGACAAAAAAACGGAGTTTACAGCTTGGATGAAACTTATAGACTAAATTATAATTAAAAATATAGGACGCACTCACGCACTATTCCCATTTACTAAGCATTTTCTTATTCTAAGTATTGCAAAAGATAAAGATTATCTTTTGCAACTAAGGCAGGTCGATTACCTTAACTGGCGGGGATTATGTAACTTTTGTTCTTTACGTACCTACTTAAAAACGCCTGTTGCGTGAAAAATGTATCTACTTATTCTATATTTTGTTAAATCAGTATTTGTTCAGAATGTTTAAATAAATGAAATACTTATACTAAGATGTTGCAATTAATGGTTACTGTTATGGCGAAAGTTTAGTGCCTGATGCCTAATAAAAATAATAACAATACAAATTTTTTGAAATGTAAGATAAGCTCAAGGATGCGTACATATTAAGAAGAACGCGCCCTCATTTTGATTTCTTGTTTAAAGTTTATTTTTTGAGATGAGCTGAAAATACAGAGTTACTCAAGAACGCCAGCTATACTTTTTTTGAAATGGCAATCCTCACGAATTAGAAGTAACCAAAACGCGGAACGCCTTTCTTCTATAGTGGGGAAAAACTCTAATCGATGAGGGAGAAGCTTAATAAACATAATCTTACAACAAATACAAATATATAAACTACGAAAAATAATTCGCACTTTTCACTATTACAGGACTACATTCGAAATATGGACTATCCATAGTATCGTTATTTTTCAACATACTTTCCTTAAATATCAACTTGCTTGAACCAGCGATACTACAGTGACATTATATCTGTATGATAATTAATCGTACAAGGAGCACACTTTTCCGAGCCATTTACGCTGCCTTGAATTTATCCAAAAATGGCAGCCTAATTTAAACCGTTGATAGTTTGATCCTTTGTAAAATAGTCATTAATCAGTGTGTAGTATCCTCTTCGCATCTCAAAAAATCGTAATCATCACCACTCCGACAGACGCGAGACGCAAACGAATTAGCCTTCTTTGTAGGCGATGTTTTGATTTTGGAGTGTAATAGTGAAACCATGTTTTGTAAGGAGCAAGTTTTTGCTCAAAAGCTCAAATTATCACTGGACATTCGTGCGCTTTACATTTTTGGTTGTTCCTAAATCAATGTGCAAAATGTCTACGATCCTGGCTCTCTCCTCAATATTGAATCTTTGGTAACCCAAAATGGCATCGTGCATTTTGATCGATTATTTCTGGAATTGTCACCGTATATTACGTGATATTAGGTGAACGATGTAGAAACTAGAAGGTAAATAAGCAGATATTAGCTGATATCGTCAAGCTTAAAATACAATAATGGGATTTACAAAACAATTAATGATATAATCACATTATTAAAATTGTTGTTCATGAGAGCAATCGGGATAGAATTTAAAATCATGGGAATGGCTTAGTTATGTAATAATAATAACAAAGTATAATACAATACAATTTAACTGTTAATGGAGTTCTACATCGTAAGTGTAATAATTAAATGTAATTTGATTTATATAATTTGTAATTTTATAATTCCACTTGCCCTTTTGATTATAAATACAACAAAACATTCCCAAAAGAAGACCTACTGAGAGTGAGAGATCTCAATGCCCAACTAGGTATTGGGAAACATTTAAAAATTAGAACGCAAAAATACACAATCATAAGACAATAATGGACATAAAGTATGTGTGAGAAGTAATATGAAAATAAGTGATACGAAGTATCGCTACGCAAGAAACTCAAAATAACTTGGAGATTATCGTATTCAAAAAATATAACACTATAATGATTACTCGGCAAATACTGGATAATATGGATGGATGGATAACTGGATGCATAAATAACAATTTTTTAGTGAAATCCATGTGATTTTGGGTAAATATTGCTGAATAACTGTTCTAAGGATCATAAGCTATAATCTAGCAAAAATTGATACGTGATCGAGATGTAATAGTATTTCGATTTTTTAAGTCGTACAACCTGTGCCAATAACCTTGGTAACCTCCTTTATGAAACAAAAACGCAAGTTTAGAAGTCAAAGTGTAGGTTGTTTGTTTGGCTTAATTTTGTATAGACTTTAATAACATAATTACTAATTAGTGACATAATATCTGCTTTCATCTATAACACTAGACGTGACTTGCGTGGATTCACTTTGCCCCATCCTACTTAGCTCTCACTTCAAAATACTCTGTAGCTGGCGCGGAAATGGCATGTAAGAGAAAACATGACAAACATTCAAGGTTGAAATCAGCACAGTTTTCCTTTTTTGGCCTTGTCTTTGAAACCCTTTGGCCATGGTGCAAAGAATCGATCTCGTTCATCGATACCATTGGAACATCTGTAATCAAAGAATTAGGAGGCAACAGAGCAAAATATTACCTTTACCAAAGAATTTCAATGGCACTTCAAAGAAGAAATGCAGCTAGTCTCAGGGGGGCGCTTCTTCCAAATCCGATCACCATGGACGAAATTTATAATTTATAATGCTTTTATTATCAGTTTTTTATCAGAAAGTTAATTTCTTTTTTCTTTCTTATATCTACATAAATTTAATCTAGACAATTAATTGTATCTAATCCTAAAATTTTGTTTGAAATCAGCAAACTTTTCCTTTTTGGGCCTTGTCAGTTTGTTATCAAAAAGTTAATTTCTAGACAATTATTTATATCTAATCCTAAAATATTTAGTTTTTACCTACTGTTCCGGATCCACCGAAACCCTGTAACTTGTCCCTGTTGGCCCAGGGAGCTGAAAGTCCATTCTTAACCTATAAACAGCCCGTAGGTATATCAATTACGAAACCATTGGTCGCTTCTAAAGAGTTATCGCGTACAAGGACGGACAACAGTAGAGAACTATAAAGGATCTTTAATAAAGGTGGCATACGACTATCAACTGTATGGGTACAGTCTCTAAGACAAGGCTATTTGCTACTTCTGATGTTGGTTTATTTCTAACCTTTCTATAATTTCATCTACAAGATCACATCATCAGAACATAAAGCAAAAAGCGTTACCCGAAAATACGTACCTACTACTAGGGAAAACAACAATCCTGAGCGCATGTATTTGTTATATTATAATTACTACTAAGGAATTGTAGTTAGGCCTCTGTGTTCGAGGTGCAGAACGTACTCTTCACTCTGTCCGTCAGGGCTTATTTCTGTGTTTAGGAACTAATTTTCATAATTACGCAAATAAATAAGAGAAGGCGAAGAGTGTTTTACAGATTGCAGATCAGTGCATGGTACACCAATCATGTTAGCGCCATTAACCCCAAACATCTTGAGAGCTAATTAAATGCACGATGCTCTTAGCCTGCTACTACTACAGTTTTATGCAACTTTATCCTAAATATGTGTGGCAAGATGTTGCCTCTCGTGAATGCCTTTTTGGATCCACGTCAAATATTTACTTAAACGCACATAATTATTTGGATGAAAAAACGTGGTTCTTATCTCTCGGAATTAAGTTGTAGTGGACTGTCTTTTAGTACTAAACCCCTTACGTGTTACGTAAAAAAATACGATTATTACGACGTGATAAGAGAGTAACACAGCACGGTATGCCAAACTAAAACCATTGATTGAAGAATTTACTTCAATCAACGCTAAAACAATTATATCTTTTTACTAATAGAACTTTCATTTTTTATGCTTCTAGCGGTAGTTTTTTTTATGTGAATACTAAAAACAATTGATTTAGGTGACGGGAGAAGAACTGGCATTTGGACCCTTCCATGTAACTTCAAATGGAAAAAGTTACATGCAATTTGAGATGGAAATGTCGGCAGTTGAAATTACAGATGGATCCTCTAATAAATCTGTAAAACTAGGAAAGTGGAAAGCGAGTATGGAGCCTTACTCTCAGATCGAATATGCCGACTCCAAAAACTTATCGAAATACCGTGCAGAGATTGTATACAGGGTGTACACAATTATAGTAAGTTACGCGTTTTAATATAATATGTATTGTCCCTAAATTAATGTATTGGTATGTATTGCTTTCACTAATAGTTTGATCACCTATAAATGTTTAAAATGCTGTAGTTTGTCGTAAAATATATTCATAGAGGAATTTTGTATGGTTATTCAATAGACAATGCGCTGAATATTGAAGTATCAACATCGTTATTAAGGGTTTTGCTCATTTTTTATGGGTAATATCATATGTGTAACGTGGCGACCGAAAATCTTGTGTGGAAATGGCACTTCATATTCAGCTGAGGGTTTATAAACTACCTGCAATATCACTTATCGAAAAGCACTTGCAACTGCTCCCTTGATGTTACTTTGCAATCAAGCTTTGCGCACGTCACTTCGATTTAAACACAAATTATTGCCAGATAAATAATGCCGTGGAGTTTATTTGACCATACGTATACGTTCATTGTTCAACTCTGTTTTATATGGTTCAAGTCCGTATAGTCTGTGTACCAACAACGTATTCCATCATGTTCATTTACAAGCAACCATTTGTTCCTAACATAGTGCACATATGTATTTCCTTCTTAAGAGAAACTGTACTAACTCCATTTATAATTGGGAGATATTATGAGATACGAGAATACACCAAACTACATAATATTGCAATAGGACACTACTCACAGATAAAACTGTATATAACAATAGGTCATATACAACACTTATAGATAAAACACAACAAATTATATGCATAATAGATATTATATTACCATTCCCAACACAAACAATTTAGCCAATAGACACGCAGAGAAATACCGCAAATACACTGATATAGCTCAGGAACTTAAAACGCAATGGAAAATGGGAACTGCTTTTACAGTACCCATTGTTCTTAGTGCAACCGGAATTACACGAAAAACAATGCACCAGAGCTTACCATTTATGTGGCTTAGATAAAAACATATACGTACAATTACAAACGGCATCATGAACAATATTGCCACGTGGTTAAAAAATTTCTAAACAACGAAAGATATCGTATAACCTTGGCAACATTTTTGCTTAAAAATATAACTTTATTCAATTAGGTATTAATTGTCCGAGATACCTTTTGCCATCTTTCATAATCCCATTTTCATAAAACTTCTGATTTTTGCCGGCAAAAAACTGAATTAAATGTGATTTTACATCAGCGACATTAAAATTTTTACCACTTAAGGAGTTTTGCATGGAACCAAAACAATGATAATCTAAAAGCGCAAGGTCAGGGCTGTATGGTGGATGTGACAACACACCCCAACCTAGTTCCAATAATTTTTGGCGAGTGACCAAAGATGTGTTGCATTATCATGATGGAAAACAACATCCTTACGATATGCTAATTCTGGCGGCTTTTCTTGAACTGCTTCGCTGAGTTTGGCGAGTTGTTCAACGTAATCCTTTGAATTAATCGTTTGGTTCCCTCGTAAAAGTTCAAAGTAGGTACATCATTCCTTTATAATCCCACCAAACTGGCAGCATAATCTTTTTTTGGTGAATCTCAGTTTTTGGTGTCATCTTTGCTGGTTCATCTTACATCGCCCACTTTTCGTCGCCAGTAATCAGTAGTTTCAGAAATGGATCAATTTCGTTGCGTTTCAGAAGCGAATCGCAGATATTAATGCGTTGCGTCAAATGAATTTCCTTAAGCTGATGAGGGGCCCATACATCGAGTTTCTTGACATAACCAAGCTGTTTTAATTTTTTTTAATTATATATAGGGATAAGGACTCTAAACAATAGAATGTGCTAAGACCACCTATTGACAAAATCCACAATTACTTAGTTGCCAACCTTATACCTTCATCACTCAGAACCACATCACACACGTTCAACTAATGCGAATCAAACACAAAATGAAACACAATACTCAAATCTTCCTTCACAAACTGAAACTATGTTGCATACACAACATAAGATTACAGGACGTCCATTACAAACACAACACACTTTAATACCCACTCATGTGTCACCCTTAATTCGTCTACATACACCGAAAGGTAAATACATAATACACTCACAACATCAGAACACACAAACAACATATTACCCACTCGAGTGCAACCTATGCACCTAGTTAAACACCACTTACACAATGAACATAATACTATTACAACACACACTGCACACATTATGTTTTTACAGCAACTTTAAATTTATCCATAGTATCCATATGAATCCAAGTAGAATAAATAATCATATTAAAATAATTGTCTACAAAGATCATGTGAAAATGTCGAATTTCCTGCAATGCCGCTCAATTCATGTGAAAGTAGGGAAGTCTACATCTAGTGCGGTAAACCAACAGAACGGTGTCCCTCAGGGTTCCGTTTTGAGTGTCATCCTTTTCGCGATAGCAATCAATAACAAAGCAGACAAAACAAACCCTTTCACAAAAACCTTACTGTACGTAGACGATCTGTGGATCGTCCAAACGGAACAAAACATTAACGTAATAATGGCCCAAATACTTCAAAGCGACATCGATGTCCTGTCGGAAGAAGCCGAAGCACGAGGGTTTAATTTGTCGCCATTAAAAACTAAGTGCACTTTTGCAGACTATGTACATCGTAATCAACGATGGTATTGTTTGAGCTCCACTCCATTCATATTTGTCCAACATTTGAGGTTTTTCAAGCACTGAGCACAGAAAATGGTTGGTCTTATTGCGTACTTGAGGTTTCGTTGCAATGGAGAGTGAGGTGGTGCTTAAAAGAGCCTTGTGGTTTTCCGTTATCGAGCTGGAATATACTAAAATATGTATCTCCTACGCGCACTCGGAATTTGCAGTTTTGCAAGAAGCTTTGAATGATCCTTGGTAGCCTACCTTTAAATTTCCAGTTCAATGGGGTTTTTAAAATCTGGTGTCTACAGACTGTATCGAATGCTTTTTCTAAATTGAAAAACACTACCAGTGCGTGTTGAGTTTTTGTAAAGGCTTCGTTAAGTATTTGATCCATTTGTACAAGATGGTCTACAGTAGAGTACCCTTCCTAAATCCAGCTTGGTATTTACTGATTTTGGATAATTGTTCCAACACTGTTAGAAGCCTATGATGTATGATGCTCTCTAATACCTTTCTGAGACAGGAGGATAGAATAATTGGTCTGTAGTTTTCGACCTTGGTGATATTTACTTTCCTTTTTGATATGGCGATTATGGTTGTCGCTTTCCATTTAGAAGGATAAGCACTTGTTTCCTAGATACTGTTGTATATGTTTAACAGATCTCGTTTTATTTCAGGTGTGAGGTTCGTAATCGTACTATAGATTATGGTGTCATCACCGGTGGCCGAATGCTTTGTTCTCTTTAACATCCTTTCCAGTTCCGGGTAAGTGATTGGTTTGTTGTAAGATTGGCTGCGTAATCGTTGTCATACCTTAGCGGCCATTGTTCATACTTCCTTTTTTCCTTTTTGATTACCGTCTGATATCGGGTGTTACCAGATACGTCCTTGAAATATGAGCCAAGAAGGTTAGACGTAATGTCAGGATCGTACATTATACTTCCCTCTTTCTCCAAGGTGGGTGAAGGAGGTGTTTACGTGTTCCGGTAATACTTTTAATTTTTTGCGACATTTCTCTCACGGGTGGACTACAATTAATGGAAGAAATGTATTCTCGCCAAGATTTTAGTTCTGCCGCTTGTTTTAGCTGTCTCCATTGTGCCCGAACTATTTTAAATGGAATAAGAGTTTCAATACTGCGCCTCTTTTTATAGTACGTAATAAATATTTCTTTTCCCTATTAACCTTTACTATTTCGGGTGGCCACCAAGGAACTGGGCATTATTTGTAAGCTGTTGATTTAGAGGGGGCTAATGCTATCACGTTAGTAATGGCTTCTACTGCACTATATGTGCGTTTTGCAGTTTCCAATACTTCCGAAATGCTTCCCATTACTTATTTTCCACTTTTCGATTGATACTCTTCCATTACTCTCATTTAGGTGAGTTAGTTGTCCATCATTGAGAACAATGAGATTGTTATCATTAATGATTGTTTTTAGAAGTAACCCTTTGCGGGTAGTTCTTTATGATTGTCACGTGGTATTGGGGCAGTGAATAAATACCTGATATTGTTATAATTAATCAAGTAGACTGTAACATTGATGCTGCTGTGTCATTATCAACAAATATTATCAACTGAAAAAGAGAACTCAAAAAAATATGAGGTACTGGTAATTGAGACAATATCAGTTTAGAATTTGACTAATTCTCTAATTGTTATTTCGGCGGCAGGTGTAGTGCCTATCTTACAAATTTGAACCTTATTTAACATCACTAAATTTAAATCTAAAATTATTTTTAATAATACAACCAGCTGTTTTATTACAAACATGTCACATTGTCCTAAATTAATTCAACTTATTTCATAAATCTTGATCTTAATATAATTTTGTTTAACCTAGTAGGTAGTGATTTCTTCAAAGATTAACTTATGGTTGGATATTATCCGCCATAAATTTAAATATCCTACTATAAGTGTGAACAAATAAATAATAATAATAATGTTTATTTGCCCAACAGATAGAAAAAGATATAAATTGTAGTTATTGCATATTACATATTATACTGGGTGACCTTTTTAGGGGATTAGTTTTGGATAAGGGTAAGTAAAACGTACTATTCCCACAGGATCCTTGGCGTGGAATTAAAAAATTAATCGTCGCTAATACATCAGGAGCACCAATATGATTTACAACGTTATATAGAATATAGAATACTAAACTTGATCTTATGCGGCGAGACAACATATTCACACTAACTTGTCAGCAGTGTTTGATGTTCACAATTCCTCTCTGAATAGAGTCCATAAATTTTAAAGTACAGGAATTTACAAAATTTAGCATCTGCATCTATATTTTTAAATGACTTGCAATTTCGCACAACAAAACCGTACATTCGCAGAGCGTCACCAACAACTTTATCAATATGGACCTTAATGAGAGCTTTTCACCGAAGTATATTCGAAGGTCTTTGACAACTACAGATCGTGGTAATAATTCATTTCCAATTTTATAATTGAATATTATTCGATCCTTCCTCCGACAAAAAGAAACAACAGTACAGTTTGAAATGTTGAGCGATAATTGGTTGAGTGAACTGCAATCCTGGATCTGATTTAGTTGGGCTTGGAGGTCTTTGCAATCTTCAGTTGACGATATAGTTCGTAAAACTTTAAGATCGTCTGCAAACAATAGTCTCTCACAAGATATAACTTCCGTAATGTCATCAATAAACAGGAGGACTAGTAAGGGCCCCCGGTTCGAACCATGGGGAACTCCAGAGATGGAGTAACCATGTCGAGGAATCTTAATGGAAAACGTACTGTTCTACCAGCACGCGTCTTCTGAGGTTCTTGAATAACTGGTGTCGGCTCAGGTACCGATATTGTAGATTTATCTGTGGTGTTGTGTGTGTTCGGTATGCAAATTTGTGGTCCTTTATCACAATGATTAGTGTATAACTATTTATACCACTTTTTAGTATGTTTAAATAATCAAACTTTTATAATAATTTATTTGACATGTAAAAAATATTTTCATTAACAAAAAACTAACTCTCCACTAGCATACTATTTTTTTATATCTTCAAAACCAAAACTATTGCCAATTGGCACTGCCACAATGGCTACAAACATCTAACAATTATAATCGTTATAACACACATATTGCAAACGGTAATCAAGATAAGAAACAATTAGTGATAGCAAAGCTTCATCAAAGCCATATCTATGTAGCTTCCGTATCAGTACATTATGACTTATATGGTCAAATTCCTTAGCCATGCCTGTATAAACGGCTTCGACGTGTTTTTGTGAGTCCAAATCGCTTCCAATGAATTGAGTAGCACAAACCATGTTGCGAAACCGAAATGTACCTTTTTACATTTGCATACTCTTATTGTTTTTTTAATGCACTGCGTATTCTACACAACGTTTAACAACTAATCCTATGATTACTTGATAAACGGTAAAAACACTTTTAAAACGTTTTTACCAACTTTCGAATTAAAAAGTCGTTAGTGTTTTTATCTTCTACTATCGTTAAATTATTTTTTTGTACCTACTCTCTCTGTTTAATTTTTTTTAATTTCTTTTATGCAAACCTTGTCCTTAAAATAACTAACACAAAAAAAAGAATTAGGTACCTATCCAATTTGGTGCAGTCGTTCGGAAGTTATGCTCGTACATACATTTCGGCTATGCATTTTTATTTATATATATATAGATGAGTAGATATAATATATGTATAATATTATTTTCGTATCCGATAATTTGTCGTGCGACATTTTTCCCCCGATCTTTTGTCGCGCGACCTTTTCACTACGATCTTTTCACCTATAAGTACAGGGTGTACAACAAAGAATGAAGGGCGGCCATAACTCAGAAACTATTTGAGATAGAACAGTGAAATAAAAAATCTTATAATAAATGTGGCCAAGAGAAAATGCTGGAAATTATTTTCATTTTCCTACCATTACCGCCAGAGGGCGTTTCACTGATTTCAATTGGAAATTCCCATTTATTGGGCAATTTTCCTCAGTAAGGTATTTAAAAAAATATATTCATTGTAAACTAGTGATCAATATGTAAAACTTTGTTTAATGAATTTTTACGATTGCTGTTAAAATAAAGGGAGGGGGAACTAAATTACGCGTTACTGGAAAAAATGGTGTAACTTCGAAACGGGTTGCTTGAATTTGTCAAGATTGGTCTCGATGTAAAGAGAATACTTGATATTACCAAAAACATCTAAAACCACAAAAATTTATTATCTCCTTCTACCAATAGAGGGCGCAACTTGTTGAAGGAACAAAACGGTCGACTTTTCTAAAAAAATTCAAATGGTACTAAATATGTTTTTCACCGCTATTGGGAAGAAAATTAATAAGGGAGTAATTTAAAAAAAAATTATGTCGATAGCTCTTATAGTACCGAAGATATAGTCAAAAATGTGGTAATATAAGAGGCAATTCTTAGTTGTACACCCTGTACATTCCATTACCAGTCCATTACAAACACACAACACTTCAAACAACCGCTCATGTGATACCTCTAACTTCACAAACTGAAACTATATGTTGCATATTATACAACAACTACATAGCATTACAGAAAGTCCATTACAAACACATAACACGTCAACAACCACTCATGTGACACCTCTAATTCGTTCACATGCACTCCAACGCAAACACACAATACACTTACAATATCAGAACTCACAATTAACACAAAACAGAAACAACACATTAATACCCACTGGAATGCAACCTATGCGCCATGTTAAACAACAAACACTTACACAATAAGCACAATACTATGTACTATGTATTTCAAAACACATATTATGTTTTTTTTATTGGTGTCCATTTTAGCCTTTTAAACCACGCCCCAGCGTGTTTTAAATCGCACTTTTAAAAACGCGCGTGTTTTAAAGTTGCCATGCTAACATCACCAATTTGAAAAACGTGAATTCTATTCGTTATTGATCTGACAGGAGTACTTTGTTACGTCAAATAAACTGACAGATTGCAAATTAATTTCCGTTTATTGGTTATTGATCGGACAAGAGTAATTTGCGGTACTTTGTTACGTCAAATAAAATGCCAGATTGCAAATTAATTTCCGTTTTTCTCATTTCCATGACAACTAAATGTATACTGATTTCACATTAGGAATTCAACCATTTCACATTATTAGTTCTTATTTCCATTTTAATACCAGATTTCAAAGTAAACCAATAAAAAAAATAGCGTAAAGTATTCGCGGATAACTGGTCTTTAAAACACTTGCTCTATTTCAAGCACTCCGGCTGCGCCGTCGTGCTTGAAAACTCGCGCGTGTTTAAAAGACCTGTTTATCCACTTATACTTTAATATACTATTTTTTTACAGCAACTTCAAATTTATTTTGTATAGGTAGATACATACAGGGTGGCCCAACGAAAAGGTAACAGACGGGTTTCTGGCCAGAGGGAATTTTTTTTTGGGAAACGCAAAAATTTAGTGCACTAGTTTTTTTTATATTTTTTTTATTTTTAACCAAAAAAATTGGAGTTCCAAAATGGAAAATGAGGAAAGAGATTGAGGCATTTAAAAACTCAAAAAAGCTCGGACAGGTCAATTGTTTTTTTCTTAGAGAAGCTAGGTACTTTTACTGATATTTGACAACATTGTTTCACCCCTTGGGTACAGGGTAAACAACCCTTAAATTTTTAAATAAAAACAAGGGTTAATTTTTTCTTGTGCTAATTAATAAAACCAGTTTATGCAAATTCAACCCTTATTTTAATAAATTTTCGAAGTGTCTGTCTTCAGCTTCCATGTAATAATACAGATTTTGATTAACTCGTTCCTCCTGATCTCATCCCATTAGATTTTTTTTATGGGGTCATGTAAAGAGTAAAGTTTTTTCCACTGGTCCGGAATCTTTGGAGGAGTTACGTGACCGTATAGTACATGAATGCCGCCTGATCACTCCTGAAATGTTGCAAAATGTACGGGAACGATTTAATGAAAATTTGTACTATTGTATGGAAGCTGAAGGCAGGCACTTCCAACACTTATTAAATTAAGGTTGAATTTTCATAAACTTGTTTTATTAATTAGCACAAGAAAAAATTAACCGTTGTTTTTATTTAAAAATTTAAGGGTTGTTTACCCTGTACCCAAGGGGTGAAACAATGTTGTCAAATATCAGTAAAGTACCTAGCTTCTCTAAGAAAAAAACAATTGACCTGTCCGAGCTTTTTTGAATTTTTAAATGCCTCAATCTCTTTCCTCATTTTCCATTTTGGAACTCCAATTTTTTTGGTTAAAAATAAAAAAATATAAAAAAAACTAGTGCACTGAAATCAGAAAAGAAAGACCTTTCAAATGACGTATCACTTGCCCCATCATCCCTATTTAAATTTTAGG
Source organism: Pyrocoelia pectoralis (assembly GCA_036250285.1). Taxonomy (NCBI): domain Eukaryota; kingdom Metazoa; phylum Arthropoda; class Insecta; order Coleoptera; family Lampyridae; genus Pyrocoelia; species Pyrocoelia pectoralis. The sequence goes on from CM070074.1 coordinate 18,107,393, forward strand.
GGTTGTTCTCACAGCGCTAAGGGACGAAATCACTTCAGGTTAAAAATCACGGCGAAAGTTGTCCCCCTTGATATAAAAATTGACGTGTTTTTGCGTTTCCCAAAAAAAAATTCCCTCTGGCCAGAAACCCGTCTGTTACCTTTTCGTTGGGCCACCCTGTATATGTATTAGTAGGACTAATCGTTACTTGATTTCGATCCGTGCGGTTAGTTAACCAGACTTGGCCTGAGTATCGATAAGAACCGAAGTATAATAATAAAGTAATAATAGTAGGTAATGCATAAAGTGTTAAAAAAAAGTAGCTACCTACTAACTTCTAACAGAAGAAGGTGATGACCCAAGATCACTTACGATATGGTAGTGCTATTTGGTAATGTACTATCTTCCAACTTTAAAAAAATTGAGGTTTAATAATCAAGGTTTGTCACTATTCTAATTTGTATCATTAAACATCTTTTGTTGTCATTTTAGAGTCAAGTGAAACATGAATCGCGCCCTACGTCTGTTAAAACCTTGTCCTTTGGATAGCTTCATAAGACAATTGTTGACACTACCTACTATGTTTCTGCTATTTTCCTTCATATTCTCACCATGCTAGAAAAATTGTAGTCGGCAAAGCGGGTAAAATTATCACAACCAACGAACCCTTCCAATAACTTATTGTTTAATAAAATCTATTGTACCGTAAGCTACTTTCACATAATAAAAATATCACTATCTAATAATTTATTATTGGACCCGGCACCTGTAGAAAACTATAACATTTTTTCAGCAACCGCCGTTCGTATACGTCAATACAAGCAAACCAAAGGGGTATCATGGATATTGCATGGAATTAATGAATGAAGTTGCTGAGTACTTAAAGATCGATTATGACATTATAATTCAAAAGGAAGGTGGATTCGGGTTAATGGACGATAATGGAAATTGGGATGGCATCGTTAGAGAGCTTATGGAGAAGAGGGCCGATATAGCTTTGGGTTCAATGGCGGTTATGGCGGAACGAGAAAATGTTATTGACTTTACCGTTCCTTATTACGATTTGGTCGGAATCACAATTTTGATGAAATTACCTAAAGCTTCAACTTCTTTATTCAAATTTTTGACGGTATTAGAACATGAAGTGTGGATATGTATCCTTTCCGCCTATTTTTTAACGAGGTAAGGCATTTTATTTTACGTTAAGTAAATTGCGTATTGAAATACTTTCCATTTAGTTTATTAATATGGATATTTGATCGCTGGAGTCCATATAGTTACCAAAACAATCGTGAAAAATACAGAGAGGATGACGAAAAAAGAGAATTTCATCTCAAAGAGAGCTTGTGGTTTTCTATGACATCATTAACTCCACAAGGAGGAGGCGAAACTCCTAAAAATATATCTGGTCGCTTAGTTGCAGGTACATGGTGGTTGTTTGGATTTATTATTATCGCTTCTTACACCGCTAATCTAGCTGCTTTTCTCACGGTTTCTCGTTTGGAAATACCTGTAGAATCGCTTGAAGATTTGTCCAAGCAATATAAAATACAGTATTCTCCGCTTAACAATTCGGAAGCTGCAACTTACTTTAAACGTATGGCAAACATCGAAGCGAGATTTTATGAGTAAGATATTCGGTGTACACTATGCAATACTTAGTGATCAATTTAATCTTACAGAATATGGAAAGACATGAGTTTGAATGACAGCTTAAGTGATGCTAAACGTGCAGAATTTGCGGTATGGGATTACCCAGTAAGCGATAGGTATACAAAAATGTGGGAGGCAATGAAGGATGCTGGTTTGCTGAATACATTAGAGGAGGCTATAGCGAGAGTGAGAACATCTAAAACTCAAAGTGAAGGTTACGCTTACATTGGTGATGCTAGTGACATTAGATACTTACAAATGACTACATGCGATTTACAAATGGTAGGAGATGAATTCTCTAGGAAACCTTTCGCTTTAGGTGTTCAACAAGGATCTCCTTTAAAAGATCAACTAAATGCAGCGTAAGTTAAATAACATAAATTTCTCATTTCCTAAAAAAATAAATTTTACAAATGAAAGCACAACAATTTTTATTTGAAATTATGCATCTCTGTTCACGCCAGTTTCCAATGATTTATCCCAAACGCCTAAGATTGTTGGGGGGGGGGGGGGGGGGGGGGGGGTCAGATGTAAATGGAGTACATTGGCAACGGCATTCCATTACCCGTTATATTGTTCTTTATTATATTTATGTACGTGTTATGCATCTTATCTTTGCTTAAAAAGTGCGGCCTTTATGATGACATTGATGACTGAGTGGAAGAAGATGCGAACTGGACAAGAAGGGTGCTTTGCATTTACAAGATACCTACAGTTGATTTTATTTAAACTTACATTGGCAAATTTCATAAAAAAATTATACCTATTAGTAAAACAGAAAGACTTTCACTGGTAAAAAATTTATTTTGAATCATTCAACGCTATTCGACACTATTGTTATTATCAAAAGTTATTTACAACCTGTAACCTTTGATAATAATAATCGATGTTAAATAACACTGTTACCAATGGTATTAGCTACTTTTTATAATAACAACTTATTAATTTATAAAACAATGAAAGGTAAGCAAAGTTTAACAAGAGGCATGAAATATTTCCCAAACAGCGTAAAAGTAGAAAAATTCTGTGTAACACGCATAATTTAAAATGAATGTTGTGGTGTCAAATATGTTTAAAAATGTTTTTGATGCTGTACAAATTGATCTGTCTGCATATAGAATTAACATACTTTATTATTTCAGAATATTACATTTGTTGAACAAGCGAACGTTAGAGAGGCTTAAAGAATTTTGGTGGCACGAGAATCCTTTCCGTGTAAAATGCGAGAAACAAGAAGATCAATCCGACGGCATTAGTATTCAAAATATTGGTGGCGTCTTTATTGTCATTTTTTTAGGCATATGCGTAGCAATGGGTACGCTTGCTTTTGAATATTGGTATTATAAGCACCGTAAAGTGGGAAATGTTATTGATATCACAGCAGGAAGCAAAGACGAGTACGACATCCATGGTCAAAATATGAATAAAGATGTAAAAATGCCTGAAAAAGACACATCTGAATTTGATGCGCAACGTTTTAAAACACTGTCAGTATATCCTAGATCAAGATTTTAATCTCTGTCACAATGACAAATTGATAAATATGCTTTGAATTCTCGAACAGTTTATTGCGTCATATCTTATGTGCACATTTGAGGTTAGTAAGTGAAGTGACGATACACCTTTACGATCCGTGTTGTGGTTACAAAATGTTTCTACGATTTGTCTGATTTTCAAAACATTTTGTGTTAGGTACATACATTCAAGAACAAACCATAGTTTTGCACTCATTCTTTAGAACAGTTATGCAACGTGGAAATTTTTAATTAAAAATTAGTAGGACCTGACGCTGTAGTACAAATAATTACGCAATCACGTAAAGATCCTTAATTAAAATTATACATAAGTAATAAGTAGTTACAATAAGATTAATTGACTTAAAGAAATCATTTAACATTAACAATTTAATTTAGAGGGACATTATCCAGTAAAATGCGTTTTCCCCGCAATTTATTAATATGACATAGGTAGTCACATTGACTTTAGTGTATAAAGTCAATGGTAGTCATTAGGTTCATCGTAATAATAATAATAGATATTTCTGAATTAAGTGCGCCATTGTAATCGGTAGTACATTTTGCATGTATGTAATTGCAAAATTACTAAATGAGCAACATCTTGTATATTATTGTTCATTTCATTTTTGTTTATAATTATACCTACTTGTTTATAGGACAAAATTTCAAAATGATATCCGTGAAATATTTTGTGGCTCATTTAAAAATAAATAGAATATTACAATAAACATTAAATATTTATATGCCGTGACGTCCCTTCGTAAACACTTTGGAAATCTCACACTCTGAAAGTCTCCCCCTAAATAATCATTTTCAATGAACTCTCAAATTATGACAAAAATTGGGTACGTGGATCTTTTTAGGCATAGTTTGATTGCAATTTGCAATTTCTATGAATAATCTGAACCTCTATTGGACTAACAATAAAAAAGTAATGGTGTTTATGAAGATACATGCTCATTTCAAATTTCAATTTTATCTCTCAAGCAATTAAAGTGTATTTTCAATAACAAAGTGTATCGTACCTTTCTAAGATTTTTTGTACTAGTTGCAATTTAAAAAATTGTACCTACACTGTTTGTTCTTGATATGTCAAATGTTATCTAAGCTTAAGCACACATTAAAAATAGATTATAATGTACATACCTATTATTTATTTAAAAAAATCGCAGCATCTTTAAGACAACTTATCGTTCAGTTTCAATCACAATTCAAAAGTTGCTTAAGCTCTAGTTGACATTTTTAGTGTTTAAGCTTGTATTAATTCACAGTTGAATTTTGAAAGTTAAATATATTGTAGATGTTTACTTATTGTTGAAATTAAAAACAAATGCAAAATAACAGAAGAATACTATCTATTCATTCATTGGTAGTTCCTTTGCTACTGTTGGTTGTTCGTTGTAAATGAACTAAATGGATTGATCAGGTCAGGTCCCTGACGCTATCTCAAAATTTTTTGATCATTTTCTTACAGTTCGGAGTCGAAGGCAAACGGTTAGTGCAGTACCTACAATATTGTTGTTTAGTATTTAGTTAACCTGCAGAATAGTATAACTATAATAATCCTAACAATTAGCAGAATTTGTATGTGTTACTAAATCATCATGTAGTTCTCATCGTACATCCAGTTGGTCAGTAATGTGATCATTTTTTTAACCCCTACATAATCCAAAAAAATAAAATGTGTGCATTTAATTTGAAGACTTCTGCATAGTGATTGTACCTGAACATTTGATTGAGTTCAGTCATATGGGGAAAAGCATTCAATCTTGAACGATCACCTTCCTTACCTTCTACATTATCTCGTATATCCAGTTGTATGAAAACCAGATCCTTAAAAATGGTAGATATGTCAGATCTATTTTTATGATAATCTGATGATGAATTCTTGGGTCTTACAATCACATCCATTCTAACCCAACATTTTTTATAGCGTATGATTTGCCCAGCAATTGGTTATGGTGTGAAAAACATATTTTGTATATTGTATTGCGTTTGACACTATTTACATGACTGCTGTCATTATCTAATGTCCTTCATATTAATGTCCTTTAATGTAAAACTAATTCATAAGATCATTTGAAAATTTACAAATACTACCGTTCGCGTTCCTTTAATCAATGAAACGTTTCAATCAAATAAGATTCCTCAATTAATTGCGTACAAGGACCCATATTTTCTTTTGGATGACAGCGTATTCGAACTCCGAAGCGTTACAATACTAATAGCTTCGAACATATAACAAAAGGAAGGAACATGTATATGGCAAAATGAGTAACATTAATGGTTTACCAATATGGCTACCTACTGTGACGTATTCCGTCGAGTCATTGGTGTACTGTTAAGCAGGGTCGTAAATCCAACATTTGTATGTTTACGCGCCTGCTGTAAACAAAATAAAATGCATAAATTTTTTTTAAAATTTTATTGCCCTTTAAACATAATTAATTTGGTATGCATATTTCTAATTTTTTGCACATTCTCTATGTTCTTAACCGTATAATGAATTCTACGCTACTGGTAATTTTTTTGTTTTAAATTGACAAACTGCACGCTACACCCGTTTGACCAATCACAAATGGTTTACTCTTACGTCACTGTGACGTAAAGCCTGCGTAACTTCCGTTACATTGTACTATCTACTAAACTATAGGGACATTCCTTCCTTTTGTTATATGATTTACATCTACATTCTTAGTGCCCGACCACACTATGCGTTTTTACCGGCCCCGTTTAGCGGGAGCGTTACGGGATGAATCGTCATCCGTCCACACCATCCCGCGAAACCGGACGGTCTATACCGAACAGTATAGGAGGACGGTCGCTATCTTGGCAAATTATTTGTGCGCTTGAAGCCTCAGACTTGTTAAAAACACCGGTGCAACGGATATATTGGGTCCACCCACTTCATTAAAAGGCCAACCAAGCGAAAATTCAAGAAAGACGGTTCAATAGAGTTATCAACCGTTGAGTGTCACTGGTGACGCATAAAGCACGTTTACCATTCATATACTACAGGTAAATTTCTTTCAGGTGCTCGAAACTAAGCTTGAACTCGACAGAGATTCTTCTACACTACTTGATGTATCTAGAGACACAATGGGCCAGAGAGTACTTAATAGGTACCACTGAGCTTTTCGTCCTCTAGAAGAGAATGTTATAAAACTCAGCGATGGCTTGCTTTTGACCTTCAATGTCCTTTGGCAGAAGTTTGTGTTATTCTTGAACTTCACTTAATAATGTCACAATATTCGCTAGTAGATGCTCCTCCTTTTACTTTCTCGCATCCTTCTGTCGCCCAGGTGGCGCCAAGCGGTTTATGTGTACTACCATTTGCCTTCTTTCGGTGATTACGTCTTTGATTCTTTTTATAATTTTGTGTGGTTCATCCAAATCGCTTTTTGGCGATAGGTCTCGTGTCTTTGAGGACGATATAGTCAAATCAAATCTCCTGGTTGGTACTCACTAGCATGACCATTAACGTCATAAATCTCCTTCATCTTGTCGCTGGCCGTATTTGCATTTTACTCCGAATGTCATCATATTTTCGACGTAAGTTTTCAACATGCTACTATTTTGTCACAAGATCACATGTTTACCCAACTTCCCGTCCAAACTTTACAGAACTTGGACCAGTACTTTATTGGACTGCTGATCCATTCGCTATCAAAAAGAGATAAAGGTATTCTGCCCTACTTTTTCAAAACATAGTAACTCTCTTTTACCCAACTTTACAGGAGACGTAAATTTAAAAACAGCTTTAGGTCACGTATTAGATTTATAAATATAGCAATAAAAGCAAATCATTTATACGTATTTTTTTCTGCTCTTTCATAATTTGGTACCTATTGTTCTTTAAGTAGAAGCAACGGTTTAGACAACAATCGAATTACTATGTTTTAAAGTCAAATAATGTAAACTGATTTTAAGAATTCCTACTTAATCAAAACGTAGTAACTCAACCTACCACGTTGATATAAACTGCTTTGAATATGTTTTCATGGTTGTTTTCCATTTCAAAGCATAGCTGCTCAAGTTACTACATTGATGTAATAAAGGGGTTAGACAAGGGTTAGACAGTAATATTTTATTAAAAATAGTAACTCAAGTAAATTTTCTATTATATTACTAACAATACAAAATGAAATGTATTTACACTCGATATACACTGGATGCAAAGTGAGATAATATTATAAATTCTACATTTGTAATTTTTACCCACACAATAATCTTTGAAAAAACACAAATTATTTGCATGAGAACTGCTCGGCATTTCTGTCCAGAACAAAAGTTTTCTGTTCGGCATGGACCCTCCTAAGGTTGATATAATTTTATTCTTCTTTGCGTTATTTATACCCAAAGGATGAAGCAGGGGTTGTGCTATTTCAGTGGAAAACTTTTTCTTCAATATGTCACATTCCTTGTAATCCATGTGAGACAGCATTTCTTATAAAATAAATTTCCCACAGTGCAAAAAAACGTTTCTGAAATGTTTTAGAAACGTATCTCTGAAACATGAAACATCTCCGAAACAGCGACAGAAACGTATCATACCTACACACAACATAGATGTTTAATGTCCGCCTTCAGAAACTTAGATTTGAAACAACACAGAAACGTTACATCGAAACATTTTATATATGTTTCAAGAAACAATATCGGAGAGTAATTTATTGATATGTAGGAGAAATGTGTCCTTATAAATGTTTCATACGTGAATATTTGAAATGTCTCATATATGTTTCATTTGAAACATACCTGAGTATAAAAAAATTGAGATGTGGTAGAAACTATGGTATCGAGAGCCCCAACTGCTCTGAGGGGCTCTTTTCCCAGTGCGCAGGCCCTGCAGGGCCCCGTGTACTCAGGTGGCTTGTTCTCCAGGGCCCCCAAAATTCTCTTAGTGTAGACTCGAAGGAGGTCGGTGATGCTGAAAAATCGTTTTGCTTCAAGTGGGATTCGAACATCGGTCGCTTGTTTAGGAATTCAGAAAACAGCTACGCAAACTACCTGAGCTACCGACTCGCTGGCAAATAAGCCATTTAGATGTGCAATATTACCCATCTACTTATGATGAATAAATCTATTTTTGGAAACGGAAATTTTTCGTTCCAATTAAACACTAAATTGTAATTTTGAATAAATATATGTAAAACACTCACATTGAAACGTGTATTTTTAGTTTCTCACGATATGTTTCAAGTGATTAGGTTTCTAGTACAACGCTACTAAATACAAGTAACATTAACTTTCAAAGATGACTTCAAACGAAACATCACATTTTTAATGAAGTTTCTAAAATTTTATACGTTATCAGTATCTCTAAAGCTGGGATAGTTAGACAAAATGAAAGTTTAAAAAAGGCAGGCAAAAGGCATAAAAAATAATTTAAAAAAAGCATCTAAAAAGACAAAAAAGGAGAAAAATGGCACGGAAAAGCGAAAACTGTCGAGATAAAATCAACACATACATAGGTATTCAATTTAGGTATAGACAACAAACATTTATTTGAAAAAGTAATTACAGTTGATAGATGCTATCTGCTGGTATTCTTTTTCAATAAAGTTTTCTGGCTAATTAAAATACGCTTAACTCGGCATAATGACTAAGGGATGCAATTTCAACAAAGACTGCATGTAGGTGCAGCTTGCAGGTAGAAATAATACAATGGGACATATTTCAAAGTAAGGAAAATGACCCATCCGAGTTATTATTGTAAGAGTCTTAAATATTATAGAGAAAGTTTGTATTCAGTTTGTATACCAAATTCCTTTCCCTTTCAAACAATTTGCTTTCTTAGAAATTACCCAGAAAAATATACCTATATAAAATCTAAAAATTAAAAAATACTTACTACTTACATTTCAAAAAACTAAAAAAAAATTACAGGAAAGGTACTAAATACTTACGCGAAAATACCAAAAAAAAATTTAAAAAACGCAATAAAACTAACAGAAACCAAAAAAAGGCAGAATAAAGTTTGCATTTTTGGAAAGTGCGTACTCTAAAACGGATTTAAAATATGTTTGTCCATTTATAAAAAAAGGCATCCTAGCTTTAGTTATCACATTCCAAAAAATATATCACAGAGATATATTTTTGGATACATATCTAAAACGTTCACACCGAAACGTGTATGATGTGTTTCTTACGATATGTTTCAACTGATAAGGTTTCTGGTACAACACTACTAAACACAACTCCGTAACGTTAACTTTGAGATATGACTGTTTTGTTTCAAACGAAACATCACATTTGTAACGTTTCTAAAATGTTATACGTTATCACATTCCAAAAAATACATCACAGAGATGTATTTTTGGATACATATCTAAACGTTCACACCGAAACGTGTATGATGTGTTTCTTACGATATGTTTCAACTGATAAGGTTTCTGGTACAACACCACTAAACACAACTCCGTAACGTTAACTTTGAGATATGACTATTTTGTTTCAAACGAAACATCACATTTGTAACGTTTCTAAAATGTTATACGTTATCACATTCCAAAAAATACATCACAAAGATGTATTTTTGGATACATATCTAAAACGTTCGTATTGTAATGTGTATGTTTTGTATTTTATGTAACATATCAATTGAAACGTTTATTAGACATTACCATTTATTCGCTTTCGACAGGAATGTACCAGTAATGTGTCTTAGATGTTTCTTAGGAATGTTTCATTTGTAACCCTTATGCAACATTTAGAAACGTTTCATGGATGTACTGTGTTCAGTGGGTTCTTGAGCCTTTTTGGAATCGCGCTTCTTTTATTAAGTCTAACAAAGGCAAATTGCATAACCCAGAATCGTCTTTTCTCCGTTGCTTGGTACCATCTGTAAAAGACATAAAGTCGCTGATGGTTAAACAGAGCGTCTTATTTTTTTTAGATGACTTATTAATTATTTGTAGTAAGTCATATACATATATTTTCGTTTCTTTTCATTTCGTGGCTAATATTACCGTGAACAGAATCTGCAGCCATGTAACTGTGCCCTGGCTCAAAATATTTCAACGTAATGTTATTGGGCCCCCAATCAGAATTCACAATACAAATCAATGAGGAAACAGCAGCCAGTTCTTGTTTTGAGCCGAGCAATTGTCGGCCCAAAATGTGAATTCCGTTAGATCAGGATGTGACTTTTTAATTATACCTATTATAAAACGCAGAAGTGACGTCTGCGGCTAACCTGCCTCTATTTGCCTCATGCCAAATAACATAGATATTATCTTGATGTTTCTTTAATCCGGCAAAAGTTTCATTAAACACAACAAGCCTTGATACGAAATATGAATTCTTTATTGCCATCTTAGGCAGAATTAAGACCTTTTGCATGTCCACACTGTAGATTGTTTCAGAACTATTCCAATCCCTGTCTCTGTCTTCTTGGTAGAATTTTCTTGCTTCCATGTACTTACTTTTTTTTTATGAATATTATAAATCATACACTGCTCACAGACGTTATCCTTATCATTATCAGCATTGTACTCTTCTTCTGGCTGCATAGACTCTGCGTGTTTTTGGTATTTAAAGCACATTTCGCATTTGTCTTGCTGCGGTGTACTTAAATTGCTATACTTTGAAAAAGTAATTACTGCATGAAATTTGCTGTTTTACTTTTTCAAAACATAGCATCTTAAATAGTTACTTACTATGTTTTAAAAAAGTAAATTTTAATACTATGTTTTCAATATGTACAAATTGTAAATTTTCTACTTACTATACATTGTACTGTGAGGAAAGGCACTATATCTGAGCGTTTGACAAAGACAGAAAATCTTCAAAGTAGGTAAAAACGTGTGGAGGTTTCAAAAATCAGGTAAGAGTTTACAATGTATAGTCTATTCAATCTTAAATGTCCTCTATTTGATTAAACGCCCCTAAACGTATATGGTAACCTATTTCTTCCTTATTGCGCATACCTACCATTCATTCATTCCTCGTTGAATGGTAGGTATGCGTAATAAGGAAGAAAACGTTACCATATACGTTTTACTTTGTCTTAACTTTAGCAGCGTTTAATCCGATAGAGGACATTTAAGATTGAATAGACTATAGTAACTCGAGTTACTAGGTTTTTATAAATTGCGGCAGTATTGCTCTTATTCATGTTGGAGGGTCGCATTGATGTGGCTCTCGGGCATGAAATGTCAAAAAAATTATTGCTGTATAAAATATGTACAATAGCGCTGTTAATGGTCATAGTTGTTCAAACATTTCATTGGCCAAAGAACCAAGGAGGGGGAGGCATTATAATATAATATAAGAACATCATCTAGCGATAAAACAATATAACACCTTCTACTCCTCATTGGCAACGCATCGGATTGACACTGATCTGACATAGACACAAGAAAAATTCACTTATGAACTCCAGCATATATGTACTTTACCAAGGGAGAGTAATACGAGAGACCATTGAGATCGAGAAACAACCAGATTCATTAAATAAGAGAAAGATGCAGTCAGGATTCCACCTATATGGAATATGGTTATAAGGAAAATAAAAAAGACCCATAGCAACAAATACTGCATCTAGTGATACTGTGAATTCACCAGTGGCGTAAATAGGATTTGAATTTGGGGTGTGATGAATCCGACGTCACCGGGGGTATGGAATACCACCTCTGCAAAACCTTGAAGGGAGGTGGGCGGGATCAGGGGTCCTCCCCTGGAAAATTTTTTTTCGAATTATTATTAGCCTCTGGAGTGTGATTGATCACCCTGATCAGTGTGATAACCCCCCTTATTTACGCCACTGGATTCACCAATATCTCCCATGACTCGAAGTAAGAAATGAATGACAAATTTATAAATCTGGTTAGGTAGGTATATAAGCTCAAAAATGATATCTTGATAAAGGCAGTACAGTATAACTTCCGAAACGTAGAATTTTATTAATTAAATTACAGGAGATGAACTCAAAAATGAATTTTAATGTATGTGGCTCGCCAAAAAATTTTAAATACTTAATTGGCTCAAGCCAGGTTAAAGGTTGGGCACCACTGGTTTAAACAATCTTCACCAAAGACCATGTTGAAAATGTTAGTTTTTAACACTCCATATAGTCCGTAAAATGTAAATTAGAGTAGAGGATGGGACCTAAGTCCACGCGTACGTAGGGGGCCCTTTGTACTACCCCCTGCCAAACACACCAAGCCTCAGAATGAACCGGTCACCTATCCAAGTGCTAACCAGAGTGAGCGTTGCTTTACTTACTTGCATGGATTGTGACTATACATTCTGCCGTAATGCATATAGACTTTTTGAAAAACCGAAAGATTGAAGATGTATTCAGTAGCACAATTGGTAATACTGAAGATTTAACAGATAGGTACTCTAGGATTCTGATTCGATGTTCACCTACGCCTCTTGAACAAGTATTTTTGAGTTTTATGACCTTGGAACATGGCCAGAAAAATTGTAGACCAAACTGCGAATGCTGCTAGTACAAATTCATTTACCTGGTAACACATCCTAAGCAGAATCCAGGTGAATATCGTGTGATTAGTTTTATCGTATATTAGCTAACGGGGAAATGGTTTTGTAGTGTTATGGTGTTATTATACAGGGTGATTCATTAAGAATGTCCAATCTCTGAATTGTAGATTCCAGACCTCAAAATATGATGATTCTGCCCAAGATACCTTAACAAATATTGCTAGTTTCCGAGATACCGGGTGTTTAAAGTTTAAATATGAATTTTGATTTTCGCACAATTTTGGTATGTTACACATTTAATAATTAAATAATATTTTATCCAAAATTTTTGACTTGAAAAAGCCTCGAATAGGCGAAACGTCGTCGTGTTAATTGTAAATCAATGTAAAATAAAATAAAGTGACATTTAATAACCCTTCAATATATATAATAAAATATATAATATCTAAGTAAGTACATATACAATTATACATACTTTTATTAGATACAATAACCGATACACAGCAAATGGAGTCACTTTTAGAACAAACCGTAACCGATAGTTTTTACGGAAAAAGCTGTCGAAGAAACCGAAATTTAAGAAATGACAATAACTGTGAAGTGAACTTGGTGAGAAAGAAAATTATCAATATAAATAAAATCTATTACTCATATCAGATGTCATAATGACATCTCATAAGTGACGTGAAAAAATGGTGAGCTTTAAGACGTCATTATATCGTCAGTAATAGGTCGAGTGACGTTAACGACCAATGAGACCTGTAAAGGACGTCAAAATAATGTGACTGTTTACTGGGAAGCTAAAAGGAAATCATTACAAAATATAAATTCAAGGATCTTTTAAGTCGATAAAAGCAAGCAATGGCCGTAATGGTGAAAAATCACATAGGGAATGGATACAGGAAAGATGCAGACAAGGATTATTTAATATGGAAACGTTAAAAAGTATCTTTTAGAGCCCTCTTCAAGATAAGTTTTACTTAACGAGAGTCGATGAAGGATGGGACATTACTTCGCAAACCAGTTCGGCAAGCGTGGCGCATGGGGGGGGGGGGGGGGGGGGGTTACTAGAAGAATAACACATTTGTTTAGAAGACCAGTAAAGCAGCTGCCCGCACCAAATAGTATTAACTATTTTTCTTTTCTCAAGAAACTCAAGGTAAACTGATCCATTCACGTACTATAATGCTGGATTCTAGATTGCGATATAAGAATGGACAGCAATGGTACTCCCAACATGGACCCCTTCAGCAGCACACTCATAAATTATACGAGCTGCTAAAAGGAGCGATCGGTGCCGCTCTAGTTACACGGAAAACCGGTAGGATCGCTCGATTTAATAGTGTACTCTGTGGTCAAAACCTTGAAAATATTTGAAAGTAAAGAAACGTTAACAAAACCTACCTTCGACGGCACGTGTGGCTCCATACCTACTGTAAAAATTTAAAGGTTGAGTGTAGATTTTGAGTTATTTCTAAAAAATAATGGCTTTTTTATGTATGCACTATAATAAATCTTATTCATATCAATCATGTCTAAATAGACATTCAAGAAATGTGCATGAAATTAAAAAAATGACTATTCATATGAAGTAAATGTCCATAGAGCCAGATGTGATCAGTGTCAATTAAGTTTTCAATATGTATACAGGGTGTCTCGCGGTGGCCACCCATTAGAATATGTCAGAGACTACTTTGATCTGAATGTTAAAAATTTGGGCAATGGGTTTTTCGTGCATGGGCTCCTCAAATAAAATAATGGCGTCTACGTAACACTTCCGGTTTTTCCGGAAATGACACCAACTTTGTTATTTTAAATGTAACACCCTAAATATTATTCTGAATTTCGATTCTACGTAAAATTTTAGGGGGACTTTCATTAACTTTTGCTATTCCTAAAATTAACCGTTTCCGAGATATTTAATTAAAAAGAAAAAAATTAGAATAAACACTATCTAGCTTAAAACCATATGAATTCTACACAAGAAAGATAAAGGAACCATATTCACAAGGGAGATAGGTAGACCCCTAAGCTTTCCATCCATACTTTCAAAGTGCCTTAATTGCATAAAAGGTGGTGGAAATTTAATGCCGAGTTTAGTTAACTTCAAATCATCATAAGATGGTATTTTCAAATGGAACACACTGTATGTTTTCCCATATTTCCCTATACCTATCTCTTCTAGTTTTTAATGTATCAACAGTTTTTGTGCAATCAACTAATATCATCCAATTTTTTGCGAAGATGGCTGTGAAATTCTCAGCAGAACTTCAAAACAAACGACGCTTCTATTACCAGTTATTTGTTGTCAGTCTAACAACAATAGTAACGGTTGAATTGAATAGCATTTATTAAAAAATCTCATTCATGCACTTCAACCCCGAGATGTTCAATAACGTGTACAATTTTGTGAAATGATTTTAACTCGAACACAAGATTATCCTAATTTTTTGCGTACAATTATTTGAACAGGAGGATCTAAAGTTAGCAGGGAGGGTTATTTCACTGAAAATCAGCATATCATTCGCGAGGGAAATTTTCAAAATAAATTTAGTGTTAACGTTTTCTGTTTAGTTAGACACTCACGTTCGGTATCTTGTATATGAGAATAATTTACATACATATGCAAAGCTATCTCCATATTTTGCGAACTGTCATAGCTGATTGGTCAAAATTAACAAATTTAGAATATTATCTGCACTTGAATACGTGTTATTGTTTTCCATTTCTTTACTAAATGGTAGGTATTCAATTCAACTGTCACTATTGGTGTTAGACTGACAACAAATAACTTAACTGGTGATAGAATAGTCATTTGTTTTGAAGCTCTGCTAAGACTTTCACAGTCACAAACATCTTCGCATGAAATTGAATGATGTTAGTTGAATGCACAAAAACAGTAGATATCTTAAAAACTAGAGGAGATAGGTATAGGCAACCATGGTACCGTTCGATAGAGAATAAAATTGTGCCTCAGTATATAGAGAAACATACAGGATGTTACATTTGAAAAAAAAAACTTATGCCGATTTGAAGGGGTCTAGCTATCTCTCTCGTGTGAATATGGTTCCTTTATCTTTCTCGCTGTAGAATTTACATAGTTTTAAGCTAGATAGTGTTTATTTTAATTTTTATTAAAAAAATTAAATATCTCGGAAACGATCAATTTTAGGAATTGCAAAACTTAGTTAAAGTCAACCTAAAATTTTACGTAGAATCGAAAATCGGAATAATATATAGGGTGTTACATTTAAAATAACAAAGTAGGTGTCATTTCCGGAAAAACCGGAAGTGTTACGTAGACGCCATTATTTTATTTGAGGAGTGCATGCCCGAAAATACAGGTACCCAAATTTTCAAAATTCAGATTATAGTAGTCTCTGAAATATTCTAATGGGTGGTAACCGTGAGACACTCTGTATAGTTGATTTAAGACAACATTTATTAGTAAAACATAATGTGCCTGTTGAGAAATCCGAAGAAGTATTTGATAACATGCAAGGTAAGTAAAGTTTATCTTTGTTAAAATTGTTCGCAATTTGCGAACTCTTTGTTCTATTGAAGTGAGGCCTCAATATCGAAGAGAGAAGCATCACAAAAACTATGTAAAATGCAAAACAGAAAAAAATAAAATTTGTTTTTTGCTAAAAACAAAAAAGTATGTACTTCTAAAATTTTAAAATACAAATGAGATTGGTTTTTGGAAAAAGTGAGAGCCCCTTAGTCATACAAAACTTTCTAAAAGTTTTAAAGTAGGTATCATCGTGACAGGAAATCGTAATGATACTACACTTTTTGTAAATATTTGCATAAACGCAATTTGTCAAGAAGCATTGAAAGTTAAATTAACGTGTGTAAAGTTAAAGATAATGATTTGTATTTATGAAGTTAAAACAAGATTCACCAATAAAAACGGACCAAATAACCTACATAATCAATAGATAATTTTTATATAAATTGTTCTATCGTGACTTTTGAATCAATTTGCAATATAAAAGAAGGAAAAGTAATGCTCGAACGTGAATGAGTATTTTATGTGAGTACGTAGGTAGGTACATAATTAATAAAAATGTGTCTGTTTATATGGACATCGCTTGGCAACCTATATGCCATTATAAATTACATGTACAGAAAGGCAAAAGAAATTTTTGTCAGTTTAGGAGACGGCATGGGTGCGTTAATTTACGCACCCTACTCGGTACTTATTGTACTGAGCTTCATTTCTTTTAAATGTGTTCAAAGTCAAATCGAAACTATCAATGTCTGTAAGTAGATGTTTGGTTTTAAAATGCACTAATATTTCATTTTTAATCATTTCTGTGTGGAAAAATTTTAGAATGGGTATTTGAAATGCAACGCTTTTTATTTATAAATATAAAAATAATAATCTTATATTTTCCTTCAAAGAATATCACTTTTCCCAAAGCTTTATTTTTGCATGTCAGTGCGTAATACTTTTAAAATTTTATGGGACATGATAAAATACTCTTCCCTTTTTTAATTACATGTGCAAATACATTAATTTCAAAATGCTTTAGAAAAAATCGAAATGACAGTTGAGGTTGTTAATATTAATCCTAATGAGGTGAAGGTAAACATAAAATAAAACGCAACAAATTTACTATTTTACTTACAAACGCACTATAATTTTACGAATTTCCCCAGACCGCGGGAAAAGCTGCGGGTAAGCCAGGCGCGTACCAAAGGGGGGGGGGGGGGGTTCATGAGTTAAAACCCCCCCTGAAATATTCATTAAAGGCTCAATCACTGTTTCTAAACACAAAGAATAAGAATAATAATATTAATTTTGAGATTACAGCTGTCATCACGAAGAAATAATCAATCGTCTTGCGCGCTTATCTAGACGTCTTAACTTTGTTATTTAGATTATTATTATTTTAAAAAACTGCTTTTTTTAATGTTTTTTTTTCCTTCATAGTGTAGTCCGTGACTTACAAAGGAGTTGTAGATAACTTTGGTTGGGAGTTTTATTTGTCTAATGTTGTTTTTAACCCCCCCGCCCCAACGAAAATCCTCCGTACGCCCCTGGGGTAAGCAGCTACTATCGGAGTAAAAATGCAAGGCCTCTGACTTTAAGTGATCATAACAAAAAAACTGAGGGGTGAAATTTCTTCATTTTTGGGCAGTACGTTAGTCATTTATATATGTTTAACATGTGTAAAAAGCAAAATGGTAGAATCAGTTGTTTAACTTTTATTTTAATTAACAGCAATAAAAACGCTGTATTTAGTATTTTCCTGGGTGACGGTCAGTTTTAAATAAAATTGTTATTGTTTCATAAATTGTTACCAAATTTACGAATGTTGTAGCACACATACTTCTGAAAAGTCGACAGTCAATAAATATTGATTATTCATATGATTAACTGGTTCTATAAGCCCTAACCGAAAATGTGCTATTTCGCAATTTACGGAAGTTACAGAAAAATTCTTGTTTTAAATGCTAAATTTGATATTACTTAAATCTAACTGCATTATTCTCTTATTGAAAATAAAATTTGTTTTCTTGTAATTCAAAGTAAATGTTATGTTTATCGCTAAAGAAAGACGCACATATTCCCGCGAGAGGTAATCTACCACATCGTAAGCAGCGAGCGGCAACCCACATCAATGTGATTATTCTTTTGCATTGTACAAAACCATGCGCTTTATAGCAATAGTGTACGACAACAGCTACTCCGCGCGCCGCGCTTCCCCCCTCAAACTGGTGCATGCATCCTTTTTTCAAAATTTCTTTAAAAAAAAACGATGTATAATGACATTATTTTTGTGAATCGTGTTAGACCACAATATAATTGCTTTAACCTTGTTATGTTACTGTCAAATTGTTAATATCGAACGTTCAGGTACTGAGTTACACAAGATGTCGTTTTTTCATTATAGCTTTAAGACTAATAAACCAATTGGCCTCAAAAGCATCTCACATTGACAAAAAAGTATACATTTTTCAAATATATAAGTATCTACCACTCAGTTTCAATAATATAGCCGTAATTAATTTTTAAAGTGGAGCGCTTGTGCGATTTGAGTCATAATTAGCGCTTTTTCTCACATACATTGATACAGAAAATTAACGATGTATTGTAAAAATCTAAAACTCTACACCTTTTTGTAGAAATAAATGGTCTTTTAAGTGCACTTTATTCCATTAAATTATGATTGCTAATTACTGAGATACAAGCTTCTAAAGTCAGAGGCCTTGCATTTTTACTCCGATAGTAGTTTACTATAATTTTGATTGCAATGTCTTTGTACACTTATTTCTTGTATTAATTGTAGTCCAGATTCTTTACTCTTAAACACGGGTTCGTTGAAAATAACCGTTTTGAAACGGCTGTGTTCATAATATACGTATACAGGGTGTCTCACGATGACCGTCGGTTAGAAGTATATCAAGAACTGTAAAAGCTAGAAATTTGAAATTTTGCACATGCGACATGGAGTGTTTAATCTATTAAATAAAAAAATTTTCCAAATGGCAGCACTTCCGGAAATACCGGAAGTGGGTATCAACTTCTTTATTTTAAATACAAACCAGGCAATTTTTTTTCACATTCTGATGTGTTATAAAATGTTTAGTAAGTATGCTTAAAATAATCAGCATATCAATCTTGATTGTTGAGAAAAAAAATTTTTTTCACTGAAAAATGTCAAAATCTTGTTTAGGAAATAAAATTGAAAGTCGAAAGTGGTAAAAGTTAGGGAATTGGGATTTTAGGTTCTCAATGTCAAAAGATTGAGACACAATTGCCTGTAACGGATAATAAAAAATTGCCCGCGGTTACGTATCTATTTGACGTTATTTCCAGACTTAAGAAAAACTTTAAAAAGTCTCTTTTTTCAAATGGAATGCCTATTTAATTATCAGCCTATTCGATGCAGAAATAAATTTCGTTTAAATTGATATACCATGTTCCTATACCTAAAATCAATCATTACAGAGTTATTTACATTTTTCTATTTAAATTTATAATTACATACTTTACAAAACATAGTTGGCTTTGAAAATTTTCAAAAAAATTTTATTCAATTGTTTCTTATGATCACAGTTGTCAGTTTGAAAGTTTACGCTACATTTACGTTTGTTATCAGTGTTATCTGTTTCAATTTTGATTTTTGTGCTAAATATTTCATTTTAATTGGGAAATATGGAATACACAAACGCTGATATTCTAAATTTGTTTTACATTCAAGGCGAGGTTGCTCGTATTACTTTTCGGACCTGCAGAACCTTTAACTATTGAATAAAGAATCACTCAACACTTTAACGACAGATATCCACATTTACCTACAATGACAGAACGAAAAATCAGGATGATTGAAAAGAATTTTCTAAATTTGGGCGAAGTAAATGCGCCACGAAGTTTGGCAAAGCCAATTGTCCCCAATGACGCTGCAGAAACCAATGTATTGGGATATTTTAATGTTTTCCCTGAAAGTTCTGTTCGTTCGGCGGAAAAAGACCTTGGATAGTCAAGAAGTTGCATAGATAGAATTTTAAATAATCATAAAAGCACAAGAAACATTTGAATAAAAATTTTTTGAAAATTTTCAAAGCCAACCATGTTTTGTAAAGTATGTAATTATAAATTTAATTAGAAAAATGTAAATAACTCTGTAATCATTGATTTTAGGTATAGGAACATGGTATATCAATTTAAAGGAAATTTATTTCTACATCGAATGGGCCGATAATTAAATAGGCATTCCATTTAAAAAAAGAGACTTTTTAAAGTTTTTCTTAAGTCTGGAAATAACGTCAAATAGATACTTAACCGCGGGCAATTTTTTATTATCCATTACAGACAATTGTGTCTCAATCTTTTGACATTGAGAACCTAAAATCCCATTTCCCTAACTTTTACCACTTCGACTTTCAATTTTATTTCCTAAACACGATTTTGTGAAAAAAAATTGCCTGGTTTGTATTTAAAATAAAGAAGTTGATGCTCACTTTCGGTATTTCCGGAAGTGCTGCCATTTGGAAAATATTTTTATTTATTAGATTAAACCCTCCATGTCGCATGTGCAAAATTTCAAATTTCTAGCTTTTACAGTTCTTGATATACTTCTAACCGACGGTCACCGTGAGACACCCTGTACAGAGATAATACTCTTTCAATATCTGTTTAATTTTTTTCAATTCTTCTCTCTTTCTATTTTCACGAATTCCGTTTACGTACGATGTACAATGCAACAGCAGTGCCAAATATTTGTAACGCAAGAGATCCCCAAAAGTCTCACATTTTTGTGTGGCGGCATTGTCGTACAGTGCGTGCTCACACAAACATTTTTGAAGACAAACTATTTAGCCGTAGCCTATCGCAATATATAAAAATGTGGTGGCTAGTGGCTTCCATATCAAATCAAATCAAATCAAATCAGTTTATTGAACCCATTCAATAGAAATTAATATTGTTTGGTTACGTCAAAAGATTCTACTTACCACATATGTTAATTTATCTGAGGTATTACATTGTATACTAACAATAACAATACTACAAACTAGTACAGACTATTACACTTAATTATACACATTTACATTGGTGATGTAAGTATTCGTCAATGCTATAGAAGCAGTGTTCTAAAAGAAATTGTTTTAGAATGTTTTTGAATGGTACAAATGGTAGGCTTTTTTTGTACTTATCTAGTTTATTATATAGTTTTAAATTGGTTGAGTTATTAGTAGAGATCTTAAGTCTGTAATTTGGAATATAAAGTAAGCCTTTATTTCTAGTATTTAAACCATGTCTGTCTTGGACTAATTCATAATTCTAAAGCTTCATGACTCATTCGAATTTTTCGAAATTGTCGGTACGTTAATTATATGTATTGTGTATACAGAGAGCTTCAAAGCGATGTCATCTCGTTTTCAATATAACGAGTGCATCAACTTATGCGATATATGGCTAAATTTGCGTGTACCATAGATTACGCGTAAACACGCATTTTGCAATCTTTGAATCTTTTACTCCGTAAGCACCACCATAGTTTTGCACTAGGTAATTCATACTTTCTCAACACGAGATGCCGTAGATTTCCTATGAAGTGATAAACTTCAAAAATAAATTTATGGAACGAATTATTATTAATAAACTCTCTGTAATTGAAGTAAATTTAAAATCTCCACCTCTCCCTAAATCCCCCCTTTATTAATTTTATTACAAACAACATAGTATGTAGTGTAAGGCCACTGAAAGATCTACAAGTTGCATTGGACTGAAATTGTTCAACAAGCTTCCTTGTAGTATAAAAGATGTATCTAATTTAATTAGTTTTAAGAAGTTACTAAAACAATTTTTGATTGACAGTTGTTGCTACACTCTTTCTGAGTTTCTTAATTAACCTTACGTGTACTTATCATTGACAATTTCTTATATACGATATGTGTAGTCGTCTGAAAGAAATAAACTTATTATTATTATTATTTATTCATTCACACTTACTTAGTGGTACAATAATTAAATTTATGGGGGATAACATCTAACCATAAATTTATTTTTTAGGAATCTTAAGATTAAAACAAAATTATATTATCTAATATTTATGATTATGAATGAAATTAAATTAATTTAGATTAAAGAATATTCGAACAATGTGACATGTTTGTAATAAAACAGCTCGTTGTATTATTACAAATAATTTTGGATTTAAATTTAGTGATGTTAAATATGATTCAAATTTACAAGAAATTACACCTGTTGCCGAAATAACAATTGGAGTAATGTAAATTTTAGTCAAATTCCAAATTGCCATCATCTAAATTGCCAATGCTTCATATTTTCTGCGTTTCTCGTTTTCAGTTTTTATAATATTCGTGGATAATGGCACAGCAACATCAATAATGACAGCATGTTTATCTATTTTATTAATTATAACAATATCTGGTTTATTGTGTGAGACTTTCCTATCTGTTATAATTATTCTATTCCAATATAAGATGTATGAATCAGTTTCTAATATTGGTTCCGGAATGTATTTATAAGGTTTAATACTGTTTATTAACTTTAAATTTTTCGCTATTTGTTGATGTAAAATTTTGCAAACCTGGTTATATCTATAAAGATAGTCAATCGGTGCTAAATTAGAACAACCAGCTATAATGTGCTCTATGGTTTCATTTTGGGAGAGACATTTTCTACATTTGTCAGACACTTCCAGATTCATTATGTGTCTTTTGTAATTATTTGTTGCAATGACACCATCTTGAATTGCGCATATGAATCCTTCAGTTTCTGAATATAGAAATCCATCTTTTAACCATCTTACGGACATGTCTTTATTTATTTCTGAGGATTTTAATACAGTTGGATATTTTCCATGCAAGATTTTGTTCATCCAATTTAGTTCAAAATTTAATTTTGGTTCACAATCGAAACTTTTAAGTTTAAGATTTAGACCTGAATAATGTTTATCTAACCGAATGATATTATTAATGAGTAGATTTTCTAAAGAATAAACATAATATCGTAAAAGATTGATTTGATTTTTGCACAAATTAAATAAATATATTAAACCGCGTCCTCCGTCTTTTCTTTTGAGATATAGTTTTTCTACAGAAGATTGTGGATGTAAATAGTTATATTTCTTTAGCATTTTTCTAGTTAATCTATCTAAATCATTCAAGTCAGTATCTGACCATTTTAAAATTCCAAACGAGTAGGATAATGTAGGAATAGCCCAAATGTTTATAGCAGAGATCATGTTCTTAGAATTTAGTTTTGTTTTTAGTATCATTTTTAACTTTTCTATGTATCTTTGTTGAAATTCATTTTTGAGTAATGAATTATTTAAAACAAAATTTTGTTTCATTCCTAAATATTTATAATACATGTTAGGTAATAATTGCGGTATTTCATTTACTATTTCAGGATTAACAATCGGTACTCCTCTTATTACATTGATTTTAGAACATTTGTTTAAGCCAAATTCCATAGAAATATCTCGACTAAATATTTTTGTTGTTGAAATTAGATTGTCCAGTTGAATTTCAGATCTAGAAAATAATTTTAAATCATCCATGTATAGTAAATGTGTAATGGCAAGATTCTCTTTGGTATTTAAATTGAAACCAGAAAACGAATCATTTAATAATTTAGATAATGGATTTATTGCTAAACAAAACCATAGAGGACTTAAAGAGTCACCTTGAAAAATTCCCCGTTTAATTTTGATCATATCGAGTAAATGAGAACCATTGATAACGATTGTATTCCAGATGGACATCATAAAATCTAAAATATTAATGTATTTGTAATTAATTTTATAAATTCGTAGAATTTCTAATAGGCATTCATGAGGAATCGAGTCATACGCTTTTTTATAATCAATATAGCACATATGTAGGTTTCTTTTATTTATTTTTGCGTGCTTTGTAATAATTGTGTCAATTACCAACTGTTCACGACATCCTTGTGCACCTTTGGTGCATCCTTTTTGTTCAACACTAATAATGTTGTTTGTCTGACAATGATTTCGAATTTTTTGGCTTATAATAGATGTAAATAATTTATAAATTGTAGGTAAACAAGTAATTGGACGATAATTTTTTGGTTCTAATGGGTCTCCATCTTTTAAGAGCATATAAGTTACACCAGTACATAGAAATTTAGGTATTATCATTGAATAACTATTAGTTATTCAATGGTATTATAGATGGATTATTAAGTGCTTCATTAAACCAAAATAATATAGGAAGATGAATAGAAGTAAATTTTTTTAACCAATAATTTTGAATGTTATCTTTTCCTGGAGAACTCCAATTGGCACAAAATCGTAATGTATTTTTGAATTCATCTACATAAATTGAATTTTCTTCATTCCATTGATACTTTTCTGATTCATTTCTTAAAGCAGTTAACCAAAATGCATTTTTGTTATATGTAGAAGGGATACCCCACATTGTTTTCCAATATTGAAACATGTGGTCATTTTTGGGAAGTTTATTACAAGTATTTAAAGGTGTTAGATATCTAAAAAATTTTGATGTGTTCTCCATAAACAATTTATTTTGTGTTTTCCTTTTCGTGCAGTTGTTGTATCGTTTCAAACGATGAGCAATTGCTTTCAGTTTTTGTTTAAAGTATAGCCCCTAGAAACACATAGTACCGACAAGCTGGAGCAAACCTGACATCAACATTGAAATACGAAAACTCCCTAAGGCAATCGACGCTAATTTCAAATGTTATGATTTATTATTTGAGGTTAAATTTTCATAACTAGGTAATGTGATTAATTGAACCATTCATGGAATGTTAATTCAATAATTAAAACTAGAAAATTTATGAAAAATGTCTTAACAGCCGTTTTCAGACTAATCGGGCCCTCTCATTACCTTTTGTTACAGCCTCAATAGTTCAGATTCACGGCCTGTCGTTACACAAATAACTTATAAATTGCAAATTATACAATTTCAATGCGAGCAATTCACATTACTGTAAAGGATGCATTTAAGTACCTATATTTTTGTTTATAAGGGGAAAGTGAGGTTAACCATGTTTTTGTCCTACTAAGGTTCGCAGGGATTCTAAATAAACTTTGTCCGTTTTTGCCACTGCTGGTGCAACCTCTTGTAAAGCAACCTCGCACTTATAATAATTTACAATTTATGAATTTACATGTTATTTACGGAAATTTTCAGATGGAAAGATTGCAGTGTAAACAAATAGAGAAAACAATAAAAGCGAAAAAACACATGTGGCGTTTGCGCTGTTGCGCTTTCTCATCGCTTCTATTCACGCACTTCATCCGCTTAGGGAATTTTTTAGTGTTACCATTGTTACCAACCAATTTTGCTCCAGTCGGCAAGATCAAACGTTGTCGGTACTATGTGTTTCTAGGGGCTATAGTTTTAAGTTATCTAAACAAATTACCAATTTCGAACTTAAGTTTTTGTCATAACTATTTAATTTAAATTTATGAAATATTTGTTTTACCTTTACATATGTCACATTGTCCGGATTCTTAGTCAACATTGTCAAAATCCCTATATCTTTCCTAAGACCAAGAATCCTCTTTTCTAAGCGAATTTTCCAAGGTGGTTATTCAAAATTAGAATTATTTGAATGATCAACTTCATACAAAATTTGTGATCTTTCAAATAATTTTCAATCACCTTGTTTAACATTTCTATAATGTTTTTTTTATTTATTGATTCACACTTACATAGTGGTACAATAATTAAATTTATGGGGGATAACATCCAACCATAAATTTATTTTTTAGGAATCTTAAGATTAAAACAAAATTATATTATCTAATAAGTATTTATGATTATGAATGAAATTAAATTAATTTAGATTAAAGAATTTTCGGACAATGTGACATGTTTGTAATAAAACAGCTCGTTGTATTATTACAAATAATTTTGGATTTAAATTTAGTGATGTTAAATAAGATTCAAATTTACAAGAAATTACACCTGTTGCCGAAATAACAATTGGAGTAATGTAGATTTTAGTCAAATTCCAAATTGCCATCATCTCAATTGCCAATGCTTCATATTTTCTACGTTTCTCGTTTTCAGTTTTTATAATATTCGTGGATAATGGCACAGCAACATCAATGATGACAGCATGTTTATCTAATTTATTAATTATAACAATATCGGGTTTATTGTGTGAGACT
This sequence comes from Pyrocoelia pectoralis, assembly GCA_036250285.1. NCBI lineage: Eukaryota > Metazoa > Arthropoda > Insecta > Coleoptera > Lampyridae > Pyrocoelia > Pyrocoelia pectoralis. The sequence continues at coordinate 18,133,638 of CM070074.1, forward strand.
TCCCTATCTGTTATAATTATTCTATCCCAATATAAGATGTATGAATCAGTTTCTAATATTGGTTCCGGAATGTATTTATTAATACTGTTTATTAACTTTAAATTTTTCGCTATTTGTTGATGTAAAATTTTGCAAACCTGGTTATGTCTATAAAGATAGTCAATCGGTGCTAAATTAGATATAGTCTTTCTACAGAAGATTTTGGATGTAAATAGTTATATTTCTTTAGCATTTTTCTAGTTAATCTATCTAAATCATTCAAGTCAGTATCTGACCATTTTAAAATTCCAAACGAGTAAGATAATGTAGGAATAGCCCAAATGTTTATAGCAGAGATCATGTTCTTAGAATTTAGTTTTGTTTTTAGTATCATTTTTAACTTTTCTATGTATCTTTGTTGAAATTCATTTTTGAGTAATGAATTATTTAAAACAAAATTTTGTTTCATTCCTAAATATTTATAATACATGTTAGGTAATAATTGCGGTATTTCATTTACTATTTCAAGATTAACAATCGGTACTCCTCTTATTACATTGATTTTAGAACATTTGTTTAAGCCAAATTCCATAGAAATATCTCGACTAAATATTTTTGATGTTGAAATTAGATTGTCCAGTTGAATTTCAGATCTAGAAAATAATTTTAAATCATCCATGTACAATAAATGTGTAATGGCAAGATTCTCTTTGGTATTTAAATTGAAACCAGAAAACGAATCATTTAATAATTTAGATAATGGATTTATTGCTAAACAAAACCATAGAGGACTTAAAGAGTCACCTTGAAAAATTCCCCGTTTAATTTTGATCATATCGAGTAAATGAGAACCATTGATAACGATTGTATTCCAGGACATCATAAAATCTAAAATATTAATGTATTTGTAATTAATTTTATAAATTCGTAGAATTTCTAATAGCCATTCATGAGGAATCGAGTCATACGCTTTTTTATAATCAATATAGCACATATATTTATATATTTATTTTTGCGTGCTTTGTAATAATTGTGTCAATTACCAACTGTTCACGACATCCTTGTGCACCTTTGGTGCATCCTTTTTGTTCAATACTAATAATGTTGTTTGTCTGACAATGATTTCGAATTTTTTGGCTTATAATAGATGTAAATAATTTATAAATTGTAGGTAAACAAGTAATTGGACGATAATTTTTTGGTTCTAATGGGTCTCCATCTTTTAAGAGCATATAAGTTACACCAGTACATAGAAATTTAGGTATTATAGATGGATTATTAAGTGCTTCATTAAACCAAAATAATATAGGAAGATGAATTATTATTATTATTATTATTATTATTATTATTATTATTATTTATTCATTCACACTTACATAGTGGTACAATAATTAAATTTATGGGGGATAACATCCAACCATAAATTCATTTTTAAGGAATCTTAAGATTAAATAAAATTATATACCTAATATTAATTTGTGAGTGAAATTAAATTAATTTATATTAAAGAATTTTCGAACAATGTGACATGTTTGTAATAAAACAGCTCGTTGTATTATCACAAATAATTTTGGATTCAAATTTAGTGATGTTAAATAAGATTCAAATTTACAAGAAATTACACCTGTTGCCGAAATAACGATTGGAGTAATGTAGATTTTAGTTAAATTCCAAATTGCCATCATCTCAATTGCCAATGCTTCATATTTTCTGCGTTTCTCGTTTTCAGTTTTTATAATATTCGTGGATAATGGCACAGCAACATCAATAATGACAGCATGTTTCTCTATTTTATTAATTATAACAATATCTGGTTTGGTGTGCGGTCAATTCGCCCCGGCACTTCGCCCTCGGACACTTCGCCCCGGACATTTCGCCCTCGGACATATCGCCCCCAAGACATTTCGCCTCCTGATATATCGCCCCCAAGATATTTCGCCTAAAAACATTTCGCCCCCGAAACATATCGCCCCCAAGACATTTCGCCTCCGAACATTTCGCCCCCGAAACATATCGCCCCCAAGAGATTTCGCCTTTATATATTTCGCCCCCGAAAGATCGCCCAAATATTCCATTATCCATTGTCTATTAGCTTATACAGTGGTCCAAATTTCGACGCTCACCATCGGTATCTCGGTTATTAGAAGAGGTAGAGCAGCGGTTAAATAGGAAATGTTTTTTAGAATTCAATTCTCGCGATAAATCTCATTTCTAATTCTCTTCAATGTCTTTAGATTTTCGAAAACATTTTCAAGACAAACTTATTGATGTAATCAGAAAACCACCGTTCTATTTTTAATTTTTTAAGTAATGTGTGCCAGCAATGGTTTTCATACGGCAGATGTTATAGAATTTTTATTAGTTAATTGCCTTTGAAAAGAGATTTTCAAAAATGTATAACATGCCTGAAAAATATTTATTTATGGGAGAGATATTAACAAAAACATGTATTTATCTATAGCACATGAGAAATATAACCTTAAAGGTATGCAAGTGCTAAGTAAAACTGTGAAATACAGAAACCAGAACTGTGTTTTTGAAAATCTACGAAAATTATGGAGAATTTGAATGTCACGGGTATTAAACCCTGAAAAAAATTCCCTAAGTATTTAACCGCTGCTCTACTTCTTCTAATAGCTCTACAAATGGTGAGCATCGAAATGTGGACACACTGTATAACGGATGAAGGCGATGTGAGGGCGATATGTTTTGGGGGCGAAATTGTCGGGGGCGATATGTCCTGGGAGGCGAAGTGTATGGGGGCGATATATCTTGGAGGCGAAGTGTCAGGTGGCGAAATGTCCGGGGGCGAACTGTCCGTGGGGAGAAATATCCGGGGGCGAACTGTCCGGGGGGCGAAATGTCCGGGGGCGAACGGTCCGTGGGGCGAAGTGACGGGGCGAAAAGTCCGGGGGCGATGTGTCATGGGGCGATTTGCCCTAATTGTGACTTCCCTATCTGTTATAATTATTCTATTCCAATATAAGATGTATGAATCAGTTTCTAATATTGGTTCCGGAATGTATTTATAATAAGGTTTAATACTGTTTATTAACTTTAAATTTTTCGATATTTGTTGATGTAAAATTTTGCAAACCTGGTTATGTCTATAAAGATAGTCAATCGGTGCTAAATTAGAACAACCAGCTATAATGTGCTCTATGGTTTCATTTTGGGAGAGACATTTTCTACATTTGTCAGAGACTTCCAGATTCATTATGTGTCTTTTGTAATTATTTGTTGCAATGACACCATCTTGAATTGCGCATATGAATCCTTCAGTTTCTGAATGTAGAAATCCATCTTTATTATTATTATTATTATTATTAGTGATTTAAGTTAAAAAAAGTTATCAAGTAGGTAGGTAGGTAGGTAGGTAGGTAGGTATTTAAAGGTTTTCGATATGTACATACATGTGATTCATAGATAAATTTTATTCAAATTAAAAAAATTAAATGATTTTTGTCAGGTGAACGAGCGAGCTGTTTGAGGAGCCTACATTTTCGAAGATTCCCGAAATACAAACTGGCTCTACAATAAAAATTATGTTCATATATCTATGGAACGCCGTTTTGGACAAAAACAGTGAAATGATCGAAATACAATTTTATTCATGTATATTAAAATGTGGACAAAATTACACGAGTGTCAAAATATCTGCTACTAAAATCTTATATTTCGTAAATAAAATCTGTAAAATATTAAACTCAAGTAGATTCATTGAATTTAGAATGAGTTCCTTAAATTTTTACATTCAACAATGACTTTTATAAAACCTGGAACTTTGAAAACTGGTGAAAGACAAAATTGTTTAACTTTCATTAAAATGGATGCAGGTAGTTGAAATTAACCTAAAGATAATTACAAGTTTACATCATTTTTGCTGTCATTTTTATGTTAGTTAAATAATTTTGTACGCGAAGTAAACTACAATGGGATCAAAATTAAAACGCAGGTTGAATATTTTTACAGTCGTACTTACCTATTCATTTACATATACTTCAGTGTTCATTGATTGTAATGTCGAAAGTTACGAGTTCGAAAAAGTTAAAAGTCAAAATTTTTCACAATTCATAGAAATACGTATTCAACAAATTGCAGTTGTAGTCCAGTCATTTTAAACATGAACATTGCAAAAAATCCTATATTAGGTTTGACTTTTTTATGTTGTTAGGTTCAGTCCCAGTAGTAAATAGTGTAAATACTCAATTTTGCAACTTCGAAAAACTTGTGGAAACTGGGAAACGCCAGATTAAACCACACTAAATTTGCTACAATTTGAGCCTAACCGGAAGTCTGTAAGTATAATAGTTTCCGAGATACAGCTCTTCAAAAATAGGCAATTTTTCCCAAAATCTTTTTTCAACGTATCGTCCATGTTTCGAGCCAGATATTGCCATAACGACGTGCCCTACGACTCTTGTCACGGAGAAAAAAATTGTAGGACATTTTATCACCTTTTATTTAAGCATAGATGCATTCCTGTGGGCCTAACAGTTCTCGAGAAAAAGACGAAAAACCGGAAAACAGTGAAATCCTCCACATATATGTAATAGCATTAGTATGATTAGAAGACATTTTCTGATTATTGTTATTTAGCCTAGCGAACGAACGCTCAAAAAGGGCTTGTAGACAGACTTTTTGATCCTAATGATTTTATTTCTAAGATGTGTTTGGAGGTGTTTGGTGATAATTATACGAAAAGTCCCCGGCCCTACCGTATGAGCTAACTCCGTAGCGTAACAAAATTTGCGGATTTGTTTGGTTTTCCCTTTGTATCTCTTGAATAGGCGATCGTAGTGGGAAATGGCCAATTATAAAATAAAAGCTGCCTTGAGAAAATACTTTCGTTCTTTTCGTCAAACATTAACCATATCATAAATGTATTTAGAAAAGACTAGAGACCATTAAACATGGTGGCGGATAAGACTGAAATTGTTTGGCTAAGGATGCAGGTAATCTGTATTTAATACTCACATATCAGATTTAGCTCCAAACCTCCCACAAAATTAGTTGTTCTCTAATGCCCTGTATTCCATCTTGAACTCAACGTTTTTTTTAAATAACTATAACATCTAATCTATTTGAGATAAAATATTAAACGGTATATGTATTTTATAGGAAATTTTATGGTCTACAACTTTTATTTCAGCAGTTTTTGCTATAAACCCAATACTTTAAGAGCTAGGACACAATATTTTCCGAAAAACGTCGTGTGAAAGCGATTTTCAAAAAAAATGCCAATTCTTGACAGCGAATATCTCTTCAACGGATAGAGATAGAGAAAAAACGCATAGATGCAAACTTGTAGAAAATTTAATCAGCTTTTTTTTATAATTGGCCATTTCCCACTACGATGGCCTGTTCAAGAGATGTAAACGGAAAACCAAACAAATCCGCACAGCTACTTTTCGTATAATCATCAATTCATCACCAAACACATCCCAGAAATAAAATCTTTAGGATCAAAAAGTCTGTCTACAAGCCCTTTTTGAGCGTTCGTTCGCTAGGCTAAATAAGAATAATCGCAAAATGTCTTCTAATCATATTAATGCTATTACATATATGTGGAGTCGTAGCGATTTCACTGTTTTCCGGTTTTCCGTCTTTTTCTCGAGAACTGTTAGGCCTACAGGAATGCATCTATGCTTAAATAAAAGGTGATAAAATGTCCTACAATTTTTTCTTCCATGACAACGGTCGTAGGGCACGTCGTTGGGGCAATATCTGGCTCGAATCATGGATGATACGTTAAAAACAGATTTAGGCAAAATGCCTATTTTTGACCGATTAGGCTCAAATGGTAGAAAATTTAGTCCAGTTTAAAAAAGATAATCATATTCTTTGCACTACAACTCATAGTTTTTGATCTACGAGGCTAAAACTGAAAAAAGTCCGAAAATATCCCGTTTTTGGTGCCCCCCCCCCCAGTTTCCACAAGTTTTTCGAAGTTGCAAAATTGAGTATTTACTACTGGGACCGAACCTAACACCAAGAAAAAAGCAAACCTAACATAGGATTTTTTGCAATATTTGTATATTTTTGTGTTTAAATTGACTGTATTTGTATTTATGACAGGTTAGAAATGATCAGGTATTGTAGAAATAAATGTTACAAGTTTGTATGTTTCAAAAAATTACAGGTCAATATTATCAAGTGTAATAAAAATTAAAGAGTCAATAATTTCAGACTGCTATACAAATACAAAAAGGAGATTCTTAATTTTTAATCTTAGAAATTCATGTTTAAACAAATCAAAATTGTATTTTTATGATGGGTTCGAAATAAATGTTCAAGTTTTATGTTTCAAAAAAAGGCATGTACTTAAATTTTTCAACTGTCATAAAAATGAATGTCATTTATTTCAGACTGTCATAGAAATTGCACGTCGCTCTAGCGGCGAGTAGCTGCTCTCATGTGTTAGTTAAGCCCGTAGACGCGTGCCAGTACAGTTGGTTGAACTGCGTTTAGAGCGAGGTTCATTTTTGTCGGTGTTTTACTTAGACCATATAATAATGGACTGATAATCCCCTATGTATCAAATGTATCAAAAAAGCTCACCAACCTGCAAACCTGCAAGCGAGAGAGCAGTATTGCGCATCCTTAACCGTTAGCTATAAGGCCTGCCGCTCACTAGGCAGCCTGGCTGTAGCAGCCAGGCTGCGGCAGCCAACCCAACATATGATTGCTAGTGGAGCCCGCACACGAAGCGGCCAAGAATTCTTGGCTGCGGCAGCCGTTGAATGCATATGATTACACGGCAGCCAACCCAACATATGATTGCTAGTGGAGCCCGCACATGAAGCGGCCAAGAATTCTTGGCTGCAGCAGCCGTTGAATGCGTATGATTACACGGCAGCCAGTTGGCTGCCGCAGCCTGGCTGCTACAGCCAGGCTGCCTAGTGCGCGGTAGGCCTAAGGCTACTGAGGGACGGTAAGGCCTGCCGTGCACTAGGCAGCCACCTGGCTGCCGTGTAATCATATGCATTCAACGGCTGGTGCAGCCAAGAATTCTTGGCCGCTTCGTGTGCGGGTTCCACTAGCAATCATATGTTGGGTTGGCTGCCACAGCCAGGTTGCTACAGCCAGGCTGCCTAGTGCGCGGCAGGCCTAAAGGAAACGATTATATTTTCACTCTTTTCACGATGGTGCGTTTTTAAACGTTGCATTAGCAGTCCATTATTATAATGGTCTAAGTAAAACATCGACAAAACTTAACCTCACTCTAAACGCAGTTCGACCAACTGTACTGACACGCGTCTACGGGCGTCGGGCAGTATCGTTGAATAGCTGAAAACACTCTGCGCATGCGCGTGGTTATAAATTAATAGTATTTACAGTAAGAGTGAGGATGGTAAAACTTTCGTTCACGCGAACGCAATTCAAGTGAACGAATGTGACCTTACTCTCGAGTGCTGACGTGCTGTATTTGATTTTGTTCGATACCTCTTATCTTTAGAAAGTGACTCTGTAACTATTAAATTCATTCAACTGTCATTGAAAGGGTTCAGCGTAAGTTCCTTAAATATGTTGCATTTAAAGCAGACGGCACTTATCCTGAAAGGGGTTATGCAAATGAATTGCTTCTCTCACGATTCCACGTCTTATCAATGGAAAAGCGTCGCATGCACAATAGCGTGACATTTTTATATGGACTGCTGCACAATTTTATCGACTGCCTTTATATGTTATCTCGTCTTAATTTCTCTATTCCGTCGCGTACATGTAGGTATCCGCAAACATTTCAATACTCAACACCTCGAACAAACATTTTGTTCAGATGTCCCACAGTACGTTTGTCCATTGATTTGCTGGGCATACTGTACGAATTTTATTGGGCAAAACACTTTTATGAATTAATACACAGTTCGCCTAGAAATATTTAATTAAAATAATAATAGGGAATGAGAGATACACTAAGTTTAACAGAATAGTAAGAGCAGCACGCCACGCCAACCGCCTCTACTCGAACACCCGTTCCTCGCCTCACACGTCACGCCATGCGCCTCACCTCTACCGGTCTGACAGTCGCCCACGCCATTCGCCTTCTCTTCGTAACAGTCGGCCTTCCTGAAACAGTAATGACCTCAGTATCGCTGTAAAGAGTCAACTGCAACAGTCGCCTGAAAGCGCTGATAACCCCGAACGCCTTTTATCGCCTCTTTTACATACCTGCCATTAGGTAAGATCCTCGCTACTCTATAGGGTCCATCAAATTTGTTCGCCAATTTGTAGCTCAACTTGGCGTGCGCCCGCCACGTAGCTGCAGCTCGTATCTTATATTCGGTAGCCCTTCTCCGCCTTTCATTATAACATGCTTGCATTCGCCTAGCCGCCCGCTTTAAATTAAGGGCCGCCCTACCATGGGTCGCCTGTAACTGATCAATCATGCTGGAAGTAATCGCATCAAGGTCGTCACCCTGATACTTTCCCTCTTGGCTGTTTGAAAGAGGTCTTACGCCAGTGGATCCGCCCTGATCCAATGGGTTTTCGCCAACTCTGCCCTTATTATCACTAACTAGTGTTTCACCCTCGCCTTCGCCAGCCAAATCAGGCGGTAATAGAACATCAACTCGGCAGGAGAATATCCAAAACTCGAGTTCACCGTGTTATTGATGCCCCAAATTACTTCAGGGAAATGTTTCTTTTTTCTATCTATTATTTAAGAAAGCGTACTATATGTATATTGTAATTGTTTTGAATCTTAATTTTAGTTAATTCAAGGCCCAGTGGAAGAGCAAAGTTCATTTGAACTGCACCTTGCGATTATTTGTTTGAAATTATTATTATTATTTAAAAAAATGTCAGGGCACTGAATTAATCTTGTATTATTTAACATCACTATTTACATATCATGGGATATTGTTACTTAATGTAGTTAATAAACATACGTTGTTGCAGTACACGTCAACGACGAGAACAATGGAGTAGCTGAAACTGCAGTAAGAGTCGCAAATTTATATGCTGACAGGCGTGAGAATCTAAAAATGTCTGTTAAAATTGAAAAGGCAACTGGATACGACGGTGACTCGAAGAAAACACTGACTTCTCGTATGTTTCATCATACATTACCGTTTAATATGATCCCAGTTTAATTTTTCTACTTTTATTTCTTTTCATATTTTCCTTCAATAGTATGCAACACGTATGGAGCGATGGTAGATAAAAATAAGCCACCACAGCTACTTTTGGACACGACAAGAACTGGTATAGTTTCAGAAACGGTTAAGAGTTTTGCATTAGCATTAGGAATTCCTACCGTCAGTGGATCGTTTGGTCAAGTGGGAGATTTGAGACAATGGAGAGATCTTACTCGAGCGCAGCAGAATTATTTAATTCAAATAATGCCTCCTGCCGATTTAATCCCTCAACTAGTTAAAATGATCATACTTGAACAAAACATCTCCAATGCAGCAATTCTCTTTGACGATTCGTTCGGTATGTCTTTTTAATATCCTATATGTATGGTCGTGCACCAATTGGTTTGAAGAGCACTATTTTAAACCTATCTTCTAGACTTGATTAGGACCTTCCTCTCAGGGGCGTAACTACCATGGTTCCGCCGGTTCCGCGGAACCCAGGCCCGTGATCTATGGGGCCCGGATGTCACGGCACCAATATTTGTATTTTCGTAAATATTCCTCATAAACTGCTGATAAACGTATTTAAAGGAATTGCATTACAAAATGTTTTATTGCCACAATTTCCGGCCTACCCTTCATTTACTAGCGGTGTTGTTGTTTGTGCTCGTATCTCGTACCAATCATAAACAAAACAGATGCACCGTATTTATTGTATTGTATAAAGCTTCTGAGAATTCTAACCTGCTGTTTTCATCACTCCAAATATTTATAATCTTACTTATAATTTAAATATTATTACTGTAATACTTTTTTCTTAACATTTGTGGGATAATAATAAATTTTGTTATTTATTTTAATTGGTTATTTAAAATTCTTATTACGTGGAGGGGGGGCCATTTTTAGATTTGGAACCCGGGACCGGTGCCTGCTAGTTACGCCACTGCAGTTCCTTCCTCTATCTTATTACAAAGATAAACACTTTTGTAATTATTAGTATTAGAAATCATTGTTTCGTAAGTGGCCTTTCATCTAGTGCTCTGAAGAGTTCAAAATGATTAAACTATACCTTATTCAAGTGACCAGCCGTTGCACGTCATTATTCGTATACCAATACTATAATTATAATTTACTAAGCAAGTTTACTAAAATCTGCATTAAATCCAAAATGTCATCGTACTTTCTAATCTTTGGTCATCGTAAGGACAGTTGGTATTAAAAGTCATTAATCGTGTAGGGTTAGCGACCATATTTTATCCTTGTCGCACACTTTGCAGTACGTATTTACAACTTAAAACGTAGTGCGGCCATAAACTCATAAAATATCTCGATGTTGTCACGTCAAATTTTGTTTACTTTGTCAAATTCACTGGTACGCAATTAACCTTTTTTTTAAATTGCCTTACTAAAAACAGTACTTGTCAGTACTCTTATTTCGTTTATGTCTATATGTATTTTATTATTGCATAGGTATACAGTATCTATTTATTCATAATCTAAAAATAATTATAAGCAGTCAGTCTGACAACACGTACACTTGACAACGCTGATTACCACGTCATTGATTTAAGAAGTTTTAAGCTATGACGTACAACGGCTGGTGACTTGAATAAAGTATACTTCTTGAAACAATAAGATTGTATAAATTTGGTTACGTTTGGAAACGAGACATATGCACCGAAATACAATGTGCACAAGTCCAATAATTTCAAAATGTTTGTCATCCATCACCGTCATTAAAGAATAAGAAAATCCATTACTTTTAGGACCCTTGTTCAAATCAATTCAACAGTGCCCTGTTTAACATCAAAAGTCTTCTCAATCACACAAAGACCGAAAGATTAAAAAAAATTAATACATAGTAATAAATCACTGTAAGACTCCCACAAACCTTCCTTATATTGTTTTTCCTAAAATAAGTTTCTATGGTATATGTACTAGGTATTAAAAGTGTCCATATAGGACCTCATCAGCTATTGGATGGTTCGCAAACTGTTAATGACTGGTTTTTCAACGAAACCTAAAAGTTCGGTTACTAAATTCAATGTCTGCCTGTGTATCCGTCGCAGGGTTCCGTAGTATCAACATACAAATGATATATGAATTTTATGTAAATTTTCACGCTGATTACGCATATGCAATTCACTTGTTGATAACACGAATGGTTATCGAGGTAATTGAAGTCAAGATCAAATATAAATGTATGCATATCTCGTTAACGGTAATAGATAGACAAGTGGTATCGAAGGCTTTATTGTTAAGAGTGTTGAGATGAATAAATTTGCTGTTGAACTCATTTTCATATATCATATATCAAACCAGTATTGATATACCTAATATGACATTCAATGGATGATTAAACATACATAGAATTAATTATTGAATATGAGAGTCATGTAGGCAGTAGGAGCTGCGTCCATTGATTACACTCCTTTATTATTGCTATTGAACTAATATGACTATATGACACATAGGGAAGTAATGTAATCGAAAAAAAATCAATCTCGAGTTTTTGATGAATCTCAACGTTTTGAGCCCTCGTGAGTCCAAAACCATCATCTTTGAAAAATGTTTGTCTGTGGGTGCGTGGATGGGTGGGTGCGTACGCTATGGCTGTGGAGCCTAAACTACTAGACCGATTTTGATGAAAATTAAAACTAAGACATATAAAAAACTTCATCGGTAAAACAAGCTTCTCTTCAAAATCGGCCCCAATAAGGGGCGTTATTTTGGGAGCAAACATTCAAATTTTAACTCAATCTAATTTCCCTTGGTGAAAAGTTAGTAGACATGGTTACAAGTAAACTACGGTTTTTCGTTTGTTTCTAAATCCTAAATGGCGGCCAATATAGCAAATCTCCAAGTTTTTACTGCAGCTCAAGAACCGTTTAACTTAATTAAAATTTGAAAATTGGAAATTATAGCCAAAGGATAGCTAGAAATTTTGCTTGTAATTTGTAAAGAACAAAAATTAGACGTAGCCAATTTATTGGTCAACTATTAAAAATGGATTTTCTCAAAATCTGCTCCGAGCATTTTTTTTATTTTTTGAAATGTTATACGTATAGTTCATGAAAAACTACTGCCACTACATTTATTTCTTTATTCCCATAGGGGAAGGGGGATGAATGTTTGAAGTTGAAAATTTTAAAAATTCATAACTATTTTACTAACAAAGATGAAGAAATAAAATTGTACAGTGAAGTGGAAGACATACCACTCTTTTAATCGAGTGTAATAAGTATACCAATTTACTTCCGGCCTAGCCGGAAATGAAAAAAATATTAAAAATATTTATGACATACCCTCTACATTATTTTAGGAGAAAATCAGAAATCGATTTCTGATTACATACAACTATACTACACACTCTACATTGATTTTTTTATTTTTTTGAGTTATTACGCAAAAACTATTTTATTTTGAGTTATTAATGGAAAAAAACCATTTTATTTAATACCTCATTGTAGTAAACACGGGAAAGTTATGTGCTGGTTTACTGGTCATTTAATTTTTTAGGAAAGGGCAAACATAAGTTTTGTTGTAAGCCGTACATGCGCGGCTCTATTTTTTTTTCTTTCATTCATTTTAACCAAATTTGCATTCGTTTTTATCTCCAATTTTACTTTGGCTGCTTTGGTGGTAATGACATCTCTTTCTATTTCAACTTCAACGAATTCTGCGACCTTCATTATGGTTGTAAACGTAAAAACGTTGATGATAAAATGAAATTGACCCGTAAATTCATATTTTGATGTAGCGATTAATCAGGATCGGAAAAATTATGAAAACCATCTGTGGCATGAACACTGAACTCTATTATTTGAGTTCAGTGGGCATGAATCGTGGATATTATTTTCTTTTAAGCAAGCAACGTCCTTTGTCGTGGCGTGACACAACAAACAGTTCCTCCAGTAAGTAAAAAATACGTAATATATGTAACTTTTACACAGCGTGTTGCTTTTTCGAAGCTAATACTGGTACATAAAAATACTTTTGCGTTTGGTTCGTTTTCTTTTCATTTTTCGTCCTGACCTTCGGAACACAGCGACAAAAACTTCTTTAATTCGGAATTCTACATAAAAGTTTCTGCAACTGCTGCGGATTTGATAGCTAAAGATGTTCTTTGATCATAACCCTGCATACGATCAATATTTTCAGACTGACCGCTCTTATTGATTTTTCTTCACGTAGTTCATTAGATAAAAAACTTCAATCATGTTTAAATATCGCAAACCTCCGATAAATTCTTGCCCTTAAACCCTTTTTTCTCATCAAGCAGTGGCGGTTGCTCTATAAGGCCGCTTGGCCGCGCGCCCCTCCTAAGGATTGTTAATAAATAACGTACCACAATTTAAATGTTTCCAAATTGATACATACATACTAACTAAACCAAATAAAATTTCTAAATTTCAACAAAAAACTAAATATCTAGTCTACTTCTATCATCTCATTCATCTAATACCTAATAGCAAAGAGCATTTATTACTTTGCTAATAATAAGTCTCGGCGCGGCGCCCGCAACCAGCGCCCGGCAGTTTAGCATTTGAAAAGCATACGAAACAGCCCGAAAGCCACAGGATGATACACGATCGTAACGTGCTATGAGGCCGCAAGATATCGGCGGCGGAGGCAGTATCTTATCGTTTGCCGTTGTGTTTGTATGTATCATGCCGAGTTTTTCGTTTTGTTTGTTGCGTGCGGCTGTGATAATGAATACGGTAAATTATATTATTCAAATAAATGTTGATAGGCTGCCGTTAGTCGATAAACTTAAAATTAAAGAACTAGGGAGACCGTTACCAGACTTAAAGTTATCGCAAAGTTGCGAACGAAAAGCCGACAACAGGTCTTTTACCTACTTATTTTATTTTGTTTAATTTGTGTAAATATTTTGTTCTTTCATTTTTCTACTTAGACAGTGCCTTAGTTAGACTTTAAAGATTTTAAAGGTAGGTGAACTTTTATTTAAAACGAGTAACTTTTGACTTTTTTTCGGCGTGGCACCCCCAACATTTTAGCCTGCGGCGGCACCGGCGCCTACAGCGCGCTTATTCGATTTGCGCCCTTCCAAACTTAAACCTCACGACACGCCACTGTCATCAAGTCTGTCCTGTCAACAAATTCACAATTTATTTGTTTTTAGCACATTAAATTTCATTTCAGTGACGTTGCATGATAAACAGTCTAGGTATACTCTATAGTCTATAGTAATCATTTTCTTTATATAAGCAAGATCGTAACATCATCAAGAGCTGACGCTCCTATAATACATTTTTGACCAAGATGTAAACATTAATTATGCATACTACGTTGACCACATTGTATGTAGATAGATACTAATTAATCAAATCATTGTGTTTCAGTGATGGATCACAAGTATAAATCTTTGTTGCAAAATATTGCTACGCGTCATGTCGTTGCTCCAGTACAAAAAATAGACAATATAAAAAATCAGTTAGTCAAACTGAGGGAACTGGATATTATGAATTTCTTCATTCTTGGCAGTAGAGATACTGCAAAATCAGTTCTCAATGCAGCAGATGATCTCGATTATTTTAAAAGAACGTATGCGTGGTATGTTTTAACACAGGAAACTGAAGAATTAAGCTGCAAATGTCGAAACGCTACTATAATCTACGTAAGACCTTCACTTGTTGATCCATACCAAAATCGCTTGGGAACTCTTAAAGTTTCTCATCAATTGGATGCCAAACCGCCAATACTAGCAGCTTTCTATTTTGATCTAGCTCTCCGTTCCTTCATGGCTGTGAAGTAGGTGTACAAACTTCCAATTAAGGATTTAGTTAAGTATTTTTATTTGTAGACATCTGCATGCCATACAACAATGGCCGAAAAATATGACTTATATGAAATGTGACGAATATGATAGTAAAAAGAAGAACACTCCACCTCGAGAAAACTTGCTACTTAACAAGAGTTTAAGTGAGGTACCGTGCACTGTTCCATGAACCACTTATTGTTATCATAATTTATGCCATCCCCTACTCTCTTTATTTCTTTATTTAAATGATTTTGTTGTGTAATGATTTTCTATTTCGTCGCATCAATTTTCTCCACCGTTTGTAATAACAGATTTAACACATTATTTCTTAAAAGTATGTTAGGCTTGCAAATATTTTTCAATATACGCACGAATTAAAATGCTAAACTATCTAACACTTCCTTTCCTTCACACACGTTCCAATACATATAATAATGACGACACTGTTGACTATTTACCCACTATAACCCTATAAGACATAAGAGCTAAATTAATAAACTGAAAAATCATTCTCATTTAAAAACAAATGCAAAAGTAAAATTAATATAAGCATTGTTCACACTTCACGAATTTTTCGCTTTAAAACCACTATGCACATCTGTGATATAACCAAAGAGCATATATAGGTAACAGTAACACTCTTTGATATACTTAACTAACTACAGCACGCACGAAGAAAGATTGCCCCAAGGTCGGATGCGCACTCGTATAATTGTAAATTTTCCAAGCTTGGCAATCATGTGATACCAGTGGTGTCGCCGCTAAATTCCGTTTAATTAGTAACATCTGGCTTGAATATATAAAAAAAAAGATTTTTGTCTTAAATGAGTGTATTATGTGATTTAATTTTACATGTACACGTATTTTTTCTTACTTGTTACTAAAATATAAATTTAAAAACACTGCGAGTTTTATTTCATCATAAAAATCGACGCCTCTGTTAAACGTGGAAAAAGCAATTTACATGCCGATCGCTTCCGAATATACGAAGTTCGCCTGCGCACCCGAAGCAATCTTTCTCCGTACGTACTGTATGTATTTACTCATTCATACATTAGGTACGTACATCACAATTCACTTCGATTTGACAATATGTAATTACATTTATAACAAACAGATTTATCGACCAACATTTCTAGGTCATTTCTATCAAATGTATTTTTCAAAGTCAAGCGCAAATACAAACTAATTTTATGGAGCATAATTACACCTTTCAAAGCTTTTTGTATAAATGACAATGAATTTTCTTTGTCATTACCTTTTACCTATAATAATTCTTTTCTCTTTCATTTAGTTTAGTTTGGCATTCCGTAATAATAGCACTTGCAAAAAACACAAAATAACACTTTAATTAGAAAAGTTTATTTATGTACAACAATCAACAAGTTTATGAAAGCAATTAACCTCATTTTACCCATATAATGCAGGGTATGAATAAGGGATACAGTTTTTTAAAGGTATCCTACGTCAACTAAAATATTGTTGATATATGAATGACTTTTTGGAACTGCCCTTAGTAACTAATTTGTAAGTTTGATATTCTCAGCAGGTGTTCACCCCTCTTTTTAATGCCATGTCTATAACCAAAGAGTGACATACTCTTTGGTATAAGCCAGTGGGGTGCTGGAGCGGGCTCGACTGGGCTCGCGCGAACCCATTGTTAAATTTTTTGAAACTTTGCGAGCCCATTGTAAGAAGTAGGTTTTCAGAGTTTTCACAATCCCAATCTATCGTCTACCGGGCTATTTATCATTTGTGCGCAACTAGTTAGGTGTTAGGCAACCCAAATTGTCTTTTATTAGGTGTTCATGAAAACGGTGTATCGTGCTAGAGTCGCTAGAGGCGTCTAGGTATAACACGGCTGGGCGATTACTGAAATTTACACATGTGCAACATATAACATGCATCGCGTTTGTTTTTGTTTCTTGAAATTTTTTATATAAATTATTTTATAAAAATAATTTTTAGTTTTTTTAAATAACCATGAACATCCCCCCCCCAGCGCCGGCCCCGGGCCGCGAACCCATTGTTAACATTTTTCCAGCACACCACTGGGTATAACGCAAAACTTACAAAAGGATTTAGATGGTCTTTACCTTTACGCGTTTCCACAAATCAAAAACGATAAGTACTACCAAAGAGAATAATACTCTTTGGTACAACGTACCGCCAACTATTGCATATATTATACATTGACATTGAGAACCTAAAATCCCATTTCCCTAACTTTTACCACTTTCGACTTTCAATTTTATTTGCTAAACAAGATTTTGAACTTTTTAAGTAAAAAAAATTTTTTTCTCAACAATCAAAATTGATACGCCGATTATTTTAAACATACTTCCTAAACATTTTATGACACATCAGAACGTGAAAAAAAATTGCCTGGTTTGTATTTAAAATAAAGACGTTGATGCTCACTTCCGGTATTTCCGGAAGTGCTGTCATTTGGAAAATATTTTTATTTAATAGATTAAACACGGCATGTCACATGTGCAAAATTTCAAATTTCTAGCTTTTACAGTTTTTGATATACTTCTAACCGACAGTCACCGTGAGACACCCTGTATAACAAAACACGGAACTATACTAGGTGTGTAAATTAAGTAATGAGACTGGTTTTTTTCAATTTTATTCGAATAGAATTACAATTCAATATTGTCTCCTTCAAGGTAACTTCCATGGGAAGCCACGCACCGTTGGAGACGGTTCTTCCAATCCTATCATAGCAGTGCTGGAACTCGGATACTGGAATAGCCTTCAGCCGGTCGGTTACAGCCGTTTGAATGTTTTTGAGTGTCCCAAAATGAGTTTCCTTGAGGTGATTTTTGAATCTCGGGAAGAGGAAAAAGTCACAAGGACCCAAGTCGGGCGAATAAGAGGGCTGAGGAGCCATAGGAATGTTTTTACTGACCAAAAATTCGTTTATTGACGCTGCTGTGTGTTACGGCGCATTATCGTGATGTTTGGTCTCACACGAATGACCCTGTTTCGAATTTTTTTAAGAACCTCTCTGTAAAAGTGTTGATTGACCGTTTGGCCTTGAGGCACAAACCCTTTGTGAACGATTCCCTGGCTGTTGAAAAAACAATCAGCACACATTTCGACTGACTCGTTCTTGCTTTTCTGAGCCTTGGAGAGGTTGAAGGTGCCACTTCATGCTCTGGCGCTTGGTTTCCGGGTCGTACTCAAACAACCAAAACTCGTCACCAGTAATAACACGTTCCAGAAAATGGGGATCATTTTCAATCGAATCGAAAAAGTCAAGACACTTTTCTCTCCGGTGTCCTTTTAGTCTTGCGAAAGGTTTTTTGGAACCATTGCGCAGATTTTCTCATCCCCAATTCATTGGTCAAAATCT
Organism: Pyrocoelia pectoralis; assembly: GCA_036250285.1. Taxonomy (NCBI): domain Eukaryota; kingdom Metazoa; phylum Arthropoda; class Insecta; order Coleoptera; family Lampyridae; genus Pyrocoelia; species Pyrocoelia pectoralis. The sequence goes on from CM070074.1 coordinate 18,151,843, forward strand.
TCCGCTTCGTGGTTCATCTTGAATCGATTCTCTCCCTTCTGAAAATGCTTTAAACCGCCGAAAAACCTGGACCCTTCACCAAACGTTGTCTGCGTAGGCTTGCTGAAGTTTTACAAAAGTTTCCGTTGCATTATGCACAAGGCTGAAGCAAAATCTAATGCCACACCGTTTCTCGAAATTGATGCCACTTATTCTGAGAACACACTAGATAAAACTGTGTCACGAATAAAATCGCTACCTACAACCAAATGACTTTAACGAGTTCAAACTCGTACTGAAAGCGTACCTATCACATTATCGCGTTGTTGACGCGACTTTGCTATTTTTCATGAACAGAATATATTTACACACGGGGTACAAAAACATAAAAGTAAGTACATGAACATAAATATAAAAATTAAATACATGAAATGAAATAATAGATTATTAACGAAAATGAACAATTTATTCTAAACAAGAACTTGAACGTAAAGTTATGGCGCGTATGTACGTAACACATTGCCTTCTGGGATCCAGCGGATGCAGTGGTTCTCTTGGAGGGCTCGCATAAGATTATCGTATTCAAAAAATATAACACTATAATGATTACTCGGCAAATACTGGATATAAGAACATACAGAGGAAAATAACAATGAATTGAAAGGTAGGGAATAAAGAAAATTAATATTCAGTTCTCTATTTTATCAGATGGAATTCAACATTAGCCGTTGTTTCAAATTAAAACTAAATAAAGCGGTACAACAGAATATCGTAGAATCCTCAGTATTAACATCCCTTACATTGTTGAATTTTGATCAAAAATGATGTGGTAGCTTAAAATGCATGAAATTCGTTTATTAGGCATCGATGTAATGCGTTTGGACACTTTTCCAACTAAATTTGTGCATAAATAACAATTTTTTGGTCAAGATCCATGTGATCACAAAAACGAATAATATACCCTTATTGAGCACAGATGTAATGGGTTTCTACATTTTAGTAACGTACTGGATCCACAAATAACAATTTTGATGTCTTGGTTAAAAACCATGTGGTAGCCTAAAATGCATGAAATTCGCTTATTGGACATTGATGCAATGCGTTTGGAGCTTTCCTCGCGAAACTGGTGCATAAATAATGATTTTGGGTAAATATTGTTGCATAACTTTTCTAAGGATCATAAGCTATAATCTAGCAAAAATTGATACGTGATCGAGATGTAATAGTACTTCGATTTTTTAAGTCGTACAACCTGTGCCGATAAGCTTGGTAACCTCCTTTGTGAAACAAAAACGCAAGTTTAAAAGTCAAAGTTGTTTGTCTTAATTTTGTATAGACTTTAATAAAGTACTTACTAATTAGTGACATAATATCTGCTTTACATCTATAACACTAGACGTGACTTGCGTGACACTTGCCCCATCCTACATAACTCTCACTTCAAAAGACGCTGGAGCTGGCGCGGAATTGGCATGCAAAGGACAACATGACATACATTCAAGTTTGAAATCAGCAAACTTTTCCTTTTTGGGCCTTTTCAGTTTGTTATCAGAAAGTTAATTTCTAGACAATTATTTATATCTAATCCTAAAATGTTTAGTTTTTACCTACTGTTCCGGATCCACCGAAACCCCGTAACGTGTCCCTGTTAGCCCAGGGAGCTGAAAATCCATTCTTAACCTATAAAGAGCCCGTATATCAATTACGAAACAATTGGTAGCTTCTAAAAAGAGTTCTCGCGTACACGGACGGACAACAGTACAAAACTATAAAGGCTCCTTAATAAAGATGACATACGACTATCAACTGTATAGGTGTGGTCTTTAAGACAAGGCCATTTGCTACTTCTGATGTTAGTTTATTTCTAACCTTTCTATAATTTCATCTACAAGATCACTTCATCAGAACATAAAGCAAAAAGCGTTACCTACCCGAAAATACGTACCTACTACAAAGATAAACAACAATCCTGAACGCATGTATTTGTTATTATTATAATTACTACTAAGGAATTGTTAGGCCTCTGTGTTCGAGGTGCAGAATGTACTTTTACTAGTGTACTCCTCACTCTGTCCGTCAGGGCTTATTTCTGTGGTTTTGAACTAATTTTCAGGAAATTTTTCCTACAAGGATTTAACTTCATATTTCTATGCCACATTAATATGAGTTTTGAAAAAAATACGCTTAGTCTGTATCTGTCATACACATATTTAATACATAATGCAAATAAATAAGAGAAGGCGAAGAGTGTTTTACAAATTGCAGATCTGTGCATGGTACACCAACCATGGTTGGTAAAACATGTTGGCGCCATTAACCCCAAACATCTTGAGAGCTAATTAAATACACGATGCTCTTAGCCCGCTACTACTTTCAGTTTTATGCAACTTTATCCTAAATACTAAGGTATATGCGTGGCAAGATGTTGCTTCTCGCGAATACCTTTTGGATCCACCTCTAATATTTACTTAAACGCACATATTTGGATGATAAAACGTGGTTCTTATCTCAAGAAATTAAGTTGTAGTGGGCTATCTTTTAGTACTAAACCCCTTACGTGTCACGTAAAAAGATACGATTATTACGACATGGTAAGAGAGTAACACAGCACGGTATGCCAAAATCAAACAATTATATCTTTTTATTTATAGAACTTTTATTTTTAATGCTTCTAGCGGTAGTTTTTTTTATGTGAATAGTAAAAACAATTGATTTAGGTGACGGGAGAAGAACTGGCATTTGGACCCTTCCTTGTAACTTCAAATGGAAAAAGTTGCATGCAGTTTGACATGGAAATTTTGGCAGTTGGAGTTAGAGATGGATCCCCTGATAAATCTGTAAAACTAGGAAAGTGGAAAGCGAGTATGGAGTCTCACTCTAAGATCGAATATGCCGAATCCCAAAGTTTATCGAAATACCGTGCAGATGTTGTATACAGGGTGTACACAGTTATAGTAAGTTACGCGTTTTAATATAATATGTATTGTCCCTAAATTAATGTATTGGTATGTATTGCTTTCACTAATAGTTTGATCACCTATAAATGTTTAAAAAGCTGTAGTTTGTAGTAAAATATATTCATAGAGGAATGTTGTATGGTTATTCAATAGACAATGTGCTGAATATTGAAGTATCAACATCGTTATTAAGGGTTTTGCTCATTTTTTATGGGTAATATCATATGTGTAACGTGGCGACCGAAAATCTTGTGTGGATATTGCACTTCATATTCAACTGAGGGTTTATATTATAAACTACAATCACTTATCAAAAAGTGCTTGCAACTGCTCCCGTGATGTTACTCTGCTTTGCGCACATCACTTCGACTTAAACACTAATTATTGCCAGATAAATAATGCCGTGGAATTTATTTGACCATACGTATACGTTCATTGTTCAACTCTGTTTCATATGGTTCAAGTCCGTGTATAGTCTTTGTACCAGCAACGTATTCTATCATGTTCATTTACAAGCAACCATTTGTTCCTAACATAGTGCACATATGTATTTCCTTCTTAAGAGAAACTGTACTAACTCCATTTATTTATATTATGGCATACGAGAATACACCAAACATAACCTTTCTACTGATAACAAACCTATTACAAATATACACCGCAAGTTATACTTGAAAACACCACACACAAACTATATTGGAATAGGACACTACTCACAGATAAAACTGTATACCTAGAACAATAGGCCATATACAACACTTATAGATAAAACACAACAAATTATATGCATAGTAGATATTACCATTTCCAACACAAACAATTTAGCCAATAGACACGCAGAGAAATACCGCAAATACACTGATATAGCTCAGGAACTTAAAGCGCAATGGAGAATGGGAACTGCTCTTACAGTACCCATTGTTCTTAGTGCAACCGGAATTACACGAAAAACAATGCACCAGAGCTTACACATTTATATGGCTTAGATAAAAACATATACGTACAATTACAAACGGCATCATGAACAATATTGCCACATGGTTAAAAAATTTCTTAACAACGAAAGATATCGTATAACGTTGGCAACATTTTTGCTTAAAAATGTAACTTTATTTAATTAGGTATTGTCCGAGATACCTTTTGCCATCTTTCATAATCCCATTTTCATAAAACTTCTGATTTTTGCCGGCAAAAAACTGAATTAAATATGATTTTACATCAGCGACTTTAAAATTTTTACCATTTAAGGAGTTTTGCATGGAACGAAAAAATGATAATCTAAAAGCGCAAGGTCAGGGCTGTATGGTGGATGTGACAATACACCCTAACCTAGTTCCAATAATTTTTGGCGGGTGACCAAAGATGTGTTGCATTATCATGATGGAAAACAATATCCTTACGATATACTAATTCTGGCGGCTTTTCTTGAACTGCTTCTCTGAGTTTGGCGAGTTGTTCAACGTAATCGTTTGAATTAATCATTTGGTTCCCTCGTAAAAGTTCAAAGTACGGCATTCCTTTATAATCCCACCAAACTGGCAGCATAATCTTTTTTTGGTGAATTTGGTGTCGTCTGGGCTGGTTCATCTTGCATCACCCACTTTTCGTCGCCAGTAATCAGTAGTTTCAAAAATGGATCAATTTCGTTGCGTTTCAGAAGCGAATCGCAGATATTAATGCGTTGCGTCAAATGAATTTCCTTAAGCTGATGAGGGACCCATACCTCGAATTTCTTGACATAGCCGAGCTGTTTTAATTTTTTTCAGACTGTTCAACGAAAAGCGCCCAGGAGTATAGCGACTTCAGTGGTGTTATAACTCTAACAAACCATATATATTATTAAATGGGACGGTTTTTGCTACAATTTGATGAAAAAAAAAATCTTTTACACGCAGCCATTCGTTTGTTGTGACGTAATCGACCATTTTTTTAAATTGCACGATCTAATTTTTTTGTCTATTTTTGTAGACAATTTTACGTACTTTTCATCTATCTAAACATTTATTACGATTTTTTTATTTTTTTTATTTTTTTTATTTTTTTTTTTAATTTGTCAGTTCAACCTTAGAAGTGTTATACATGACATATTTGGTGTAAAATAATTAGGCTACATAATATTTACATTAGTGTGTTGCCATTTTAAGACATTTTTGAGAAAAATGTAAGAAACTAGTGTGTGTAATAATTTTGTTTCTATAAAAGTGTTGATGTAACGGCGTACTAGATCGAATTATTTTATTACATTTTTCTCAAAAATTTCTTAAAATGGCAACACAGTGATGTAAATATTATGTAGACTAATTATTTTACACCAAAAATGTCATGTATAACACTTCTAAGGTTGAACTGACAAATTAAAAAAAAAAATAAAAAAAAATAAAAAAAATAAATTTAAAAAAAAATAAAAAAATCGTAATAAATGTTTAGATAGATGAAAAGTACGTAAAATTCTCTACAAAAATAGACAAAAAAAATTAGATCGTGCAATTTAAAAAAATGGTCGATTACGTCACAACAAACGAATGACTGCGTGTAAAAGATTTTTTTTTCATCAAATTGTAGCAAAGACCGTCCCATTTAATAATATATATGGTTTGTTTGAGTTATAACACCACTGAAGTCGCTATACTCCTGGGCGCTTTTCGTTGAACAGTCTGTATATAGGGATATAAGCGATTGTGGATTTTGTCAATAGGTGGTCTTAGCACATTCTTTTGTTTAAAGTATATATAGGGACTCTAAACAAAAGAATGTGCTAAGACCACCTATTGACAAAATCCACAATCGCTTAGTCGCCAACCTTAATACCTACATCACTCAGAACCACATCAACACGTTCAACTAATGCGAGTCAAACACAAAATGAAGCACAATACTCAATACTCAAATCTTCCTTTCAAACGGCTTATTTTATCGAATTCCAACAAGAGTACCTTTTCGTTAGCTTAATGCGTAGGGAAGTCACTTTCGATAATTTCATACAGAGTGTGCCAAACTGCAAAGTTTTTGGAACACTAACCATTACGAGTAGTCCGCCCCTGGCTTCAAGGCACTACTGTAAATCTGTTTACCTTCCCAAAATAAACATACACGTACGTTATAGTTATGAGGAAAAATTTATAAAGATCAAATAACCAGTACAAAAATTAAAAATAAAAAACAAATTCAAAATTCAAACTTTGGAGACCTATAACTCGAAAACGAGGGCCTGCATAGAAAAAGTTTATATGAAGTACTAACATTATTTTGGCTCAGACTACACGCTCCTGACTTTTTCCCATTAGTCCCGGGACACCCTGTATAATCAAATTCGAATTAAGGTTATTGAAAAATATGCACCTGTGGGAATGCATTTATTATGCAGAATAACAATAAGTAAATGAAGATTATGTACGCAACTGACTTGTATTTTTACAGTAGTCGGCTTTCGGAATCATGAATCGGGTTGCCCCGGTTGCTCGCCTGACGTGACTACGACCAAATACATTAAATAGTTGTATTTGCGACGACTGATTTTTATCTCAATGTACTATACATAAAGAAACCCTGTACGTACGTGTACGTTGATGATATCATCTCATGTATACCTAGCTCTAAGATCGATATGACGTTAACTATTTTTAATAGTTACAATAGACATTTAAAATTCACGTTTGAAAAAGAGATTAACGATCAAATACCCTTCCTAGACGTTATTTTAATGATCAACAGAAAGGACAACTCTCTACTAACTAAGTGGTATAGAAAACCTATAGCTTCAACCAGAATTATTAACTACTATTAATTCTAAGCAAGCGTTTTTACAAAAGATTAACAGAATAAAAAGCATGTATTGCAAAATAACAAGATTAAGCAGCACCATTTACCACAATCAAAATAAAACAATATTATTACCCATCTTAAAAAATAACAATTACCCCCATCAACTAAGTCAACTAATAATTAACTCTACTCAATGCAACACTCAACCAGATCCCACTAACAACAACATCTCAATGCAGTCCATCAAGCAATACAAAAAACTTATTTATATACTTACCTGGTCTGTCCGAAAGACTCGCTAAACTACTTAAAAGTGAGCAACTAAATATTGCATTCTATAATAACAACACCATTTATCGACATGTGTACTCCAAACTTAAAGACAGGACCAACGATGGTGACAAGCCGTATCACCTATAAGTTACATTGTAACAATTGCCCGAAGGTGTACATAGGGCAAACGAAGCAAAAACTGGTCAGTAGAATTAACAACCACAGATGTTATTATAAAAAACTTAGTGAAAAAACTGGGCTGTCAATGCATCACGTCAAAGAAGGACATGTATTTCAATTTAACTCTCCCATTATCTTGAACTATGAACATAAACGCTTGATTTCGGAGATGATTTACATCAAGGTGCATGACGACAACAATGTGAATTTTAGGACGGATACCAACGGCCTCAGCATTACCTATGTATAATCATCTAATATCGACGATCAAAATCTAACACTAATCCCCTCAGTAGTCATGTTCCTAACGCTACGTGCTCGTGCACTACATCGAATACCATCGTCCATCCCTGAGTGGTAGCTCCTGAAATCCAATTCTAAATTGTGACATCTGTAATTATTACTTGCATACCCGATGATAACAAGGACCTCACCTTTGAACTCTCATATTGTACATCTTGTTTACACGTTGGTGGTTATCATATCAACACTCAAGGACCTTTCGTTGTGATTCCCTGTCATTCCCTGTTTGTTCGTGCCACCACCCAGTCTGTTTTATACATATATTTTAATTTTAATTGTCTTGCTGACTAATTGCTTGCCTCATGTGATGATCACATGGTGCTTAAATTATTAAATAATTACCTACTTACTAGTACTGGATCGAATGGGTAGATATTTGTCCGTTTCTGAATCTTCTAATTCTTCAGGTAAGTGTTCTGAAAAAAAAATGTCTATATTTCAAAGATTGTGAATTTTATTATGTACTAATTACACACTTAATAAAGAGTCCTGAGAAAGACTAGGCAAGTTGCATGAAGTACTTGAAGTTTCATTAACTGTCCCACTTAACAACTCCTTCAGAAGGTCTTCATCGTGGAAAAGAACACCAAAGTCGATTACGACGAGCTCCATCTATGGGTAACTGTTACGTTTGATCGTCTGTTTTGTTCCTACTCGCTTGAAGTGGATGGTATGGGTTCTTCCTAAGTCGTGGTAGATCTCGCTTGAGAAATTCTCATTCTGTTTACCTCCAAACGAGGCCTACACCCTTCTTCAGTGTCATTGTCTCTAAGATTGTGAACTCGACTTGCGTTACGCGTACGTCGACCGATATTTTGACGCCTCACAGGTGGCATATTCTTAACAATTACAATAAACAACACGACGGCAAACCTCTAAACACACATCACAACACACGAAACACCGTTTTGTTACTGCGAAAAAAGCGGTAATTGTATATGAATTAATTAATTATGAGTTATGACGTATGGTCTGTTGAATAACAAATGCTGGCTGAACAACTGAACGTCAATCTGAGATCTCTCATTCACTCACTCACTTTGCATATTATTAGATTTTAAACTCTCTCTGTTCAATTTTTTTTAAATTTTCTTTTATACAAACCTTGTCCTTAAAATAACGATCACAAAAAAAATTCTGCCATGTATTGCCACGAGACTTCCTTCGTATTAACACTTTTCCAACAAATAAGTATAGCAAAATATTTATTGCTGAATTCAGAAAAAAATACTGTTAATAGGGCGGCAGCCCAGCGTCATTTTAGGTAGTGATAAAAGCGCGTCTGCAAGTCATACTACGTTGAAGATGATGTAAAATATAAGAGCATAAAAATGGTCGCAAGTTCTGAAGGTGGGGATAACATGTTCAAACAACCCTTTTTTTGTGCATAAAAAGTCACTGTTTTAAAGTGATTTGAGTACGAATCGAAAGGACCAATGAAAAACGTTGTCAGAAAGGTATTTGCAGACGGTTTCGGAGGTGCAATAACCCATTAGACGGGGTTGAAGGTGCAGTATTTTTATAATTTAAAAAAAGTAATTTGACCGTGTCTGAAATTCAGGTTAATGATTCATGTTCTTGCGTATGTCACGAAAAAAAAATTGCAGACAATTCGGACAACATAAACCATACACACGCAGAGAAACACCGGAAATACACAGATATAGCTCAGGAACTTAAAGCGCAATGGAGAATGGGAACTGCTCTTACAGTACCCATTGTTCTTAGTGCAACCGGAGTTATACCATAAACAATACATCACAGTTTACACATTTTAGGCTTAGATAAGAACATGTACATACAATAAATTACAAAAGGCAGTCATCATCAACAGTTGCCACATAGTTAGAAAATTTCTAAACATAACCGACGATACCGCACATCATTCAGAACCACATCACACACTTTCAACTGATACCATTCAAACACAAAATGAAACACAACACTCAATCCTCCCTTCACAAACTAAAACTATGTTGCATACACCACATTGCATTACAGAGAGTCCATTACAAACACACAACACTTCAAACAACCGCTCATGTGATATACTTCTAACTTCACAAACTGAAACTATGTTGCATATACAACAACAATATAGCATTACAGAAAGTCCATTACAAACACATAACACGTCAACAACCACTCATATGTCACCTCTAACTCGTTCACACACACTCAAACGCAAACACACAATACACTCACAATATAAGAACTCACAATAAATTAACACAAAACACAAACGACACATTACCCACTCGAGTGCGTTATGGTAGTGCTATTTAGTAATGTACTAGGTATCTTCCAACTTTAAAAAAATGGAGGTTTAATAATCAAGGTTTGTCACTATTCTGTTGTATCATTAAACATCACACATATTAGTGCTGTTTAATTCTCAAACTAAATTTGGCGTTTGCTGAAAGAGAGTTTTCCAATCATTGTTTAATAAAATTTCATATAATAAAAGTATCACTATCTAATAATTTATTATTGGACCCGTCACCTGTAGAAAACTGTAACATTTTTTCAGCAACCGCCGTTCGTATACATCAATGAAAGCAAACCAAAGGGGTTTCATGGATATTGTATGGAATTAATGGATGAAATTGCTGAGTACTTAAAGATCGATTATGAGATTACAATTCAAAAGGAAGGTGGATTCGGGTTAATGGACGATAATGGAAATTGGAATGGCATCGTTAAAGAGCTTATGGAGAAGAAGGCCGATATAGCTTTGGGTTCAATGGCGGTTATGGCGGAACGAGAAAATGTTATTGACTTTACCGTTCCTTATTACGATTTGGTCGGAATCACAATTTTGATGAAATTACCTAAAGCTTCAACTTCTTTATTCAAATTTTTGACGGTATTAGAACATGAAGTGTGGATATGTATCCTTTCCGCCTATTTTTTAACGAGGTAAGGCATTTTATTTTACGTTAAGTAAATTGCGTATTGACATACTTTCCATTTAGTTTATTAATATGGATATTTGATCGCTGGAGTCCATATAGTTACCAAAACAATCGTGAAAAATACAGAGAGGATGAAGAAAAAAGAGAATTTCATCTCAAAGAGAGCTTGTGGTTTTCTATGACATCATTAACTCCACAAGGAGGTGGTGAAGCTCCTAAAAATTTATCTGGTCGCTTAGTTGCAGCTACATGGTGGTTGTTTGGATTTATTATTATCGCCTCTTACACCGCTAATCTAGCTGCTTTTCTCACGGTTTCTCGTTTGGAAATACCTGTAGAATCGCTTGACGATTTGTCCAAGCAATATAAAATACAGTATTCTCCGCTTAACAATTCGGAAGCTGCAACTTACTTTAAACGTATGGCCAACATCGAAGCGAAATTTTATGAGTAAGACATTCGGTGTACACTATGCAATAGTGATCAATTTAATCTTACAGTATATGGAAAGACATGAGTTTGAATGACAGCTTAAGTGAACGTCAACGTGCAGAATTTGCGGTATGGGATTACCCAGTAAGTGATAGGTATACAAAAATGTGGGAGGCAATGAAGCATGCTGGTTTGCTGAATACATTAGACGAGGCTGTAGCGAGAGTGAGAACATCTAAAACTCAAAGTGAAGGTTACGCTTACATTGGTGATGCTAGTGACATTAGATACTTACAAATGACTACATGCGATTTACAAATGGTAGGGGATGAATTCTCTAGGAAACCTTTCGCTTTAGCTGTTCAACAAGGATCTCCTTTAAAAGATCAACTAAATGCAGCGTAAGTTAAATAACATAAATTTCTCATTTCCTAAAAAAATAAATTTTACAAATTTTTATTTGAAATTATGTATCTCTGTTCACGCCAGTTTCCAATGATTTACCGCAAAGGCCTAAAATTGTTGGGGGGGGGGGGGGGAGATGTAAATGGAGTAAATTGGCAACGGCATTCCATTACCTGTTATATTGTTCTTTATTATTTATGTGCGTGTTACGCATCTTATGTTTGCTTAAAAAGTGCGGCATGAGGATCGAAGCCTTTATGATGACTGAGTGGAAGAACTGGACAAGAAGGGTGCTTTGCATTTACAAGATACCTACAGTTGATTTTATCTATAAAAAATTTATTTTGAATCATTCAACGCTATTCGACACTATTGTCATTATCAAAAGTTATTTACAATCTGTAACCTTTGATAATAATAATCAAATAATTGATATAAAATAACACTGTTACCAGTGGTATTAGCTACTTTTTATAATAACAACTTATTAATGTATAAAACAATGAAAGATAAGCAAAATTTAAAAAATATACACAAGAGGCATGAAATATTTCCCAAGCAGCGTAAAAGTAGTATAGAAAAATTCTGTGTAACACGCATAATTTAAAAAGAATGTTGTAGTGTCAAAAATAGTTAAAAATGTTTTTGATGCTGTACAAATTGATCTGTCTGCATAAATTAACATAGTTTATTATTTCAGAATATTACATTTGTTGAACAAGCGAACGTTAGAGAGGCTTAAAGAATTTTGGTGGCACGAGAATCCTTTCCGTGTAAAATGCGAGAAACAAGAAGATCAATCCGACGGCATTAGTATTCAAAATATTGGCGGCGTCTTTATTGTCATTTTTATAGGCATATGCGTAGCTATGGGTACGCTTGTTTTTGAATATTGGTATTATAAGCACCGTAAAGTGGGAAATGTTATTGATATCACAGCAGGAAGCAAAGACGAGTACGACATCCATGGTCAAAATATCAATAAAGATGTAAAAATGCCTGAAAAAGACACATCTGAATCTGATGCGCAACGTTTCAAAACACTGTCGGTATATCCTAGATCAAGATTTTAATTTCTGTCACAATGACAAATTGATAAATATGCTTTGAATTCTTAAACAGTTTATTGCATCATATCTTATGTGCTCATTTGAGGTTAGTAAGTGACAGAGCCTTTAGTAGAGTAGATTTTTATAATCTCTGTCAGAATGACAAATTGATAAAAATGCTTTGAATCCTCCAACAGTTTATTGCATCATATCTTATGTGCTCATATCAGATTAGTAACTGACAGAGCCTTTAGTAGAGTAGATTTTTATAATCTCTGTCCTCTGTCAGAATGACAAATGATAAATATGCTTTGAATTCTCGAACAGTTTATTGCATCATATCTTATGTGCTCATTTGAGGTTAGTAAGTGACAGAGCCTTTAGTAGAGTAGATTTTTATAATCTCTGTCAGAATGACAAATTGATAAAAATGCTTTGAATCCTCGAACAGTTTATTGCATCATATCTTATGTGCTCATTTGAGATTAGTAACTGACAGAGCCTTTAGTAGAGTAGATTTTTATAATCTCTGTCAGAATGACAAATTGATAAAAATGCTTTGAATCCTCCAACAGTTTATTGCATCATATCTTATGTGCTCATATCAGATTAGTAACTGACAGAGCCCTTAGTAGAGTAGATTTTTATCATCTCTGTCCTCTGTCAGAATGACAAATGATAAATATGCTTTGAATTATCGAACAGTTTATTGCATCATATCTTATGTGCTCATTTGAGGTTAGTAAGTGACAGAGCCTTTAGTAGAGTAGATTTTTATAATCTCTGTCAGAATGACAAATTGATAAATATGCTTTGAATCCTCGAACAGTTTATTGCATCATATCTTATGTGCTCATTTGAGGTTAGTAAGTGACAGAGCCTTTAGTAGAGTAGATTTTTATAATCTCTGTCAGAATGACAAATTGATAAATATGCTTTGAATCCTCGAACAGTTTATTGCATCATATCTTATGTGCTCATATCAGATTAGTAACTGACAGAGCCTTTAGTAGAGTAGATTTTTATCGTCTCTGTCCTCTGTCAGAATGACAAATGATAAATATGCTTTGAATTCTCGAACAGTTTATTGCATCATATCTTATGTGCTCATTTGAGATTAGTAACTGACAGAGCCTTTAGTAGAGTAGATTTTTATAATCTCTGTCCTCTGTCAGAATGACAAATGATAAATATGCTTTGAATTCTCGAACAGTTTATAGAGCAATCCAACACCATAACCTCAAAATATTGCTGTAGGACACACAATGTGATATTTTACAAGCGTTGTGCATACATTTTTTGTATTATTGTGCAAATAGACAAGTGGTATGATAAATATAGTTCAGATATCTAATATTTATTTATTTTATTTCAAAGCAATCGACAATTACTGTTGTTTTCATGATTCGCCTCCTTAAAAACTGTGGTAGAGTTCTTTTTAAAACATCTCTTGTAGGCCGAAACACAAACTTCTTCAATCTTAAAAACATCACATGCATAAAACATTCTTAAAGTATGTAGCAGCTGTACTAGCGCTAATTCTAAACCTAAATGCTAAAAAGCCCTACAGACGGTATGATTTGTCGTACAACGTGTAGTACGATAAGTATCGTTTTAACTTGTCGTAGGTATAATTCCCTACAAACGTAAACGATAAGTCAAACGACAAATGTGGCAAACTATAAAATAATATTAGTGATCTTATTTTTCAAAATATCTAGTGTGGCGTTGGGGCATATTTTCTTGTACATACTTTTTCAGCAACTCTTCGTAACTGGAGTTAGGTTTAATTTTATTCGCACAGTCCATAAATTTTATAAGTTTATAAATCCTTCCCAAAAATCTTTATGTTTAGAATCAATTAATAAAAGTAAGTATAAACCAATTGATATAAACGTTATACACAAAACAATCCACTGTTTTTCCTTGAAGTTGTACTAAAGTTTGTCAGACATCGCAAACTGCATACACACGATACGATCTGGAAGTCCCAAATCGAGTAGTACCTACGCCAAGTTTTATGGCAGGTTCATACTACCATCCCATACGATTTCGACTTACGATACGACGCACGACAAGGCTACACACAGTACGATTATCATTCAGACTTGAGTCATCCATCCAAGTCGTACGACAAATCGTACCGTCTGTAGGGCCTTAAAATCTAAATTTAAACGTAACTTAATGTTAATAAAATTTGATTTTTTGCTGAGACAGTATATTTCACTTTTTTTATCGTCTACGTCTTCACGTTTAATTGCATTACGCCACTGTTGTCTTCTTAATGGAGAAGTTCATTGTACTGAATTTTATGTTTAAAATGTAACTCTGCAGGTACTCTGAAAAATTGCACTTGATCACGTTGTCCTCTGCTTCCGCAATCACCACACAGGAAAACAAAACCATGATTATTTTTTAGAATTATTTGTGAAAACTCGATACAACATACACGTTTCTATGTAAACAAATGCCTTGTGTGTCCTACAGACGCCATTTTTAAAAGGATTTGACAGTGCGTTGGATTGCTCTATTGCATCATATCTTATGTGCTCATTTGAGGTTAGTAAGTGACAGAGCCTTTAGTAGAGTAGATTTTTATCATCTCTGTCAGAATGACAAATTGATAAATATGCTTTGAATCCTCGAACACTTTATTGCATCATATCTTATGTGCTCATTTGAGGTTAGTAAGTGACAGAGCCTTATTACCATAGTAAAGTAGATTTTGTCATTGGGGGGGGGGGGGGGCGTAAACCCCTCCCATATCTAAGTGACGATACACCTTTATGATCCGTGTTGTGGTTACAAAATGTTCTACGATTTGTCTGATTTTCAAAACATTTTGTTTAAAAACAAATCATAGTTTTGCACTCATTCTTTAGAACAGTTATACACCGTGGAGATTTTTAATTAACAATTAGTAGGACCTGACGCTGTAGTACAAATATGAAATAATTACGCAATCACGTAAAGATCCTTAATTAAAATTATACATAATAACATAAGTAATAGTTACAATAAGATTAATTGACAAAGAAATCATTCAACAATTTAATTTAGAGGGACATTATCCAGTAAAATGCGTTTTCGCCGCAATTTATTAATATCACATAGGCAGTCATTAGGTTCATCGTAATAATAATAATAGATATATTTTTGAATTAAGCGCGCCATTTAATCGGTAGTACATTTTGCATGTATGTAATTGCAAAATTACTAAATGAGGAGCATATTATTGTTCATTTCATTTTTGTTTATAATAATTATCAGGGCCGGATTTACGGCGGGGCTGAAGCCCCGGGGCCCCCACAAATTGAGGGCCTCCACAAACTTTGAATTTTCCATTTTTTAATGGCTTTCAAGAAAGTGAAGAGAAATGAAATACCTATATCTAAATATGTAATGTAGATTAGAAGATATAAAAGAGACTGTCCGATTATAATAGGTAGTATCAAAGAGTATCTAAAATTCTTTGGTAGTATTTATTATACTAACGTAACTTTGGAAGGCCTAATTACCCCATTACCCCTCCTCTTAAATACGCGCTTGCCTGGAGAGATTTATTAAAGTTCAGACGGTCCTCCCTCGCACGTTTAAAGAACAGTAAACATTAAAGTTCTCGTTCTCGTCACTCCGTTTAGGCGTTTACAGTACCTATTTATATACTTCTATTTGTAAGACCGATAGTACTTTTGTGTATTAATTTCACTATTAAGCCTCCGCGACATGGCTTTTTAATCTAAAAATAAAATGATCCAAAGATATTTATTTTTTGAAAGGGGCCCCCCTTTGTTCATTGCCCCGGGCCTCCACACTCGTAAATCCGGCTCTGATAATTATACCTACTTGTTTATAAGGCAAAATTTCAATATGATATCCGTGAAATAATGATTTTGTGGCTCATTTAAAAATAAATAGAATATTACAATTAACATTAAATATTTATATGTCGCAACGTCCCTTCGTAAACACTTTGGAAATCTCACAGCTCGCACTCTGAAAGTCTCCCCCTAAATAATCATTTCAATCAACTCTTAAATTATGACAAAAATTGGATACGTGGATCTTTTTAGACATAGTTCGATTGCAATTTGCAATTTCTATGAACAATCTGATTAGCTACGCCTATTGGACTAACAATAAAAAAGTAATGGTATTTATGAAGACTTTTATTCCTCATGAGCACCTTCAGTGTATGCTAAACAATTTATATTGAGTCTTACATTTACGAATATTAGTTACGAATGTGAGTTAAACGCATGTAACTAATTCAATTTTTCGTAGATAAATTAAATACTGAACCCAACGTAGACGTTCAATATCTATGTGATATTGCAATATGCGTAGGTATTTCCTTTCGATGGATAGTTTTCAATTCATGTTGTTTCTGTGATCTCTGTTTTCGTGTGATTTTCGTATTCTTTTTATTATATTTGTAGGTACATAACCTCTCAATCAATTTTCCTACCTAAGATAGGAAATTACGAAAAATTAAATTATGGATAATACATTAATTCCTCAAAAATTTAATCCACAATCATTTTAAATGAAGTCGATGGTCAGAGTGTCATATTTGATCCTTTTCGATCCAACATCTTAAAGTAAGACTTCAACAGCATAATATATGCTCATTTCAGATTTCAATTTTATCTCTTAAGCAATTTAATGCCGCTAAAGTGTATTTTCAATAACAAAGTGTATCGTACCTTTCTAAGATTTTTTGCACTAGTTGAAATTTAATAAATTGTACACTGTTTGTTCTTGATATGTCAAATGTTATCTAAGCTTAAGCACACATTAAAAATAGATTATAATGTACATATTATTTATTTTAAAAAAATCACAGCATCTTTAAGACAACTTATCGTTCAGTTTCAATCACAATTCAAAAGTTGCTTAAGCTCTAGTTGACATTTTTAGTGTTTAAGCTTGTATTAATTCACAGTTGAATTTTGAAAGTTAAATAATATATTGTAGATGTTTACTTATTGTTGAAATTAAAAACAAATTAAAATAACATGAAGTATACTATCTATTAATTCATTGGTAGTTCCTTTGCTACTGCTGGTTATTCGTTGTAAATGAACTAAATGGATTGATCAGGTCAGGTCCCTCGCGCTATCTCAATATTTTTGGATCATTTTCTTACAGTTCGGAGTCGGAGGCAAACGGTTAGTGCAGTATTGTTGTATTGGTGTTTAGTATTTAGTTAACCTGCAGAATAGTATAACTATAATAATCCTAACAATTAGCAGAAGAATCATTCTATGTGTTACTAAATCGTCATGTAGTTCTCATCGTACTTCCAGTTGGTCAGTAATGTGATCATTTTTTTAACCCCTACAAAATCCAAAAAAATAAAATGTGTGCATTTAGTTTGAAGACTTCTGCATAGTGTTTGTACGTGAACATTTGATTGAGTTCAGTCATATGGGAAAAAGCATTCAATCTTGTACGATCACCTTCCTTACCTTCTACATTATCTCGTATATCCAGTTGTATGAAAACGAGATCCTTAAAAATGGTAGATATGTCATATCTATTTTTATGATAATTTGATGATAGAATTCTTGGGTCTTACAATCACATCAATTCTAACCCAACATTTTTTATTAGCGTATGATTTGCCCAGCAATTAGCTATGGAGTGAAAAACATATTTTGTAAATCGCGTTTGACACTATTTACATGACTGCTGACATTAACTAATGTTCGTCATATTAATGTCCTTTAATGTAAAACTAATTCTGGTCAAAATTCATAAGATAATTTGAAAATTCACAAATACTACCGTTCCTTTTATCAATGAAACGTTTCAATCAAATTATTATTATATTGTACTTTGGTTCTTATCCGATACTCAGGATAAGCCTGGTTAACTAACCGCACGAATCGGAATCAAGTAACGATTAGTTCTAGTAATAGATATACCTATATAAAATAAATTTGAAGTAGCTGTAAAAAACATATGTGTTTTGAAATAGTATTATGTTTATGGTGTAAATGTTTGTTGTTTAACTCGGCGCATAGGTTGCACTCGAGTGGGTAATGTGTTGTTTGTGTTTTGTGTTAATTGTGAGTGTATTATGTGTTTGGGTGTATGTGAACGAGTTAGGAGGTGTCACATGAGTGGTTGTTGAAGTGTTGTGTTTCAATTTGTGAAGAGAGGATTGAGCGTTGTGTTTCATTTTGTGTTTGAATGGTATTAGTTGAAAGTGAGTGATGTGGTTCTGAGTGATGTGCGGTATCTTCAATTTAGTAAGAGTATTTTTTCTGAATTCAGCAATTGTGCTACACTTCTTTTTTTGAAAAAAGTGTTAATACGAGGGAAGTCTCGTTGCAACTTGCCAGAATTTTTCACTTTCCTACGTTACCATGACACCGTGTAGAAAAAATTTTATGCGCGAAATACTTTGGTGATTTCGACTATTTTTTTAACGTTAAAACGTTAAAAAAATCAGTACTCGATCACCAAAGTGGCATTTCGCGCACTTAATACAATAATAACTATTCCAACGTCGAACATTACAAAATGGGCGGCACGACCGGATAGTGTGAACACTCGTATTTAAATGTAAGTATGTGTTCTTGTGGCCGTCCCCGTCCCGTCGTCCGGTTCGACCGCAGAATGATGCGGTCGCTTGCCGCCGGTGCGGTGCCACCGGATAATGAGGAATAGAGCCATGTGTTTTGCTCGTCCTGCCAAACGGAACCGATAAAAACGCATAGTGTTTTCGGGCATTTAGGTAGATCTGTAATGAAATACATATACCTAAGTGGATATTTCAAATTATCGCTGTTTAAATAAATACAAATATGATAGGTTAGGTTGCATCGGCATACTTTTAATGGATCTAAGTTTTGATGTCCCTGTTTATTTCCCTATATTTTCAAATACATTAATACTAGTACACTCAACACTGTCTTCTTCAAATGAACATGTACCTAGATGATACCTAAAGACGGTTCAATAGAGTTATCAACCGTTCAGTGTCACTATGATGACGCAGAAAGCACGTTTACCATTCATATACTACAGGTAAATTTCTTTCAGGTGCTCGAAACTGAGCTTGAACTCCACAGAGATTCTTCTACACTACTTGATGTATCTAGACACACAATGGGCCAGAGAGTATTTAATAGGTACCACTCAGCTTTTCGTCCTCTAGAAGAGAATGTTACAAAACTCACCTTTGGCAAAAGTTTGTGTTATTCTTGAACTTCGCTTAATAATGTCACAATATTAGCTAGTAGATGCTCCTCCTTTTACTTTCTCGCATCATTCTGTCGCGCAGGTGGCGCCAAACAATTTATGTGTACTACCATTTGCCTCCTTCGGTGATTACGTCATTGATTCTTTTTATAATTTTGTGTGGTTCTTCCAAGTCGCTTTTTGGCGATAGGTCTCGTCATTTTTGAGGACGATATAGTCAAATCAAATCTCCTGGTTGGTACTCACTAGCCTGAGCATTAACGTCATAATGAAATAATCTTTATTTTAATTTAACTTTAATTCATCAACTAGATCGGTGCAACTTACTAGTATCGATTACCCAAGAGTTGTGACGGGAAAAAAATAGTCAGCCTAACGTTTGCATATTCTATGGGCTTCATACTTTCGATTGGTATGGAATTTGTCTATTAACCAAACCAGTGAAATGTTAAAAAAAACAATTTTTTAATTGTTAATTAATCATATTCTGGGCCGACATTTTTTAGACAACCCATTTGCAATATATTTATTGACATATTTAATTGACTATAAAATACTTTTCATCCATTAACCAGCTCGGTGAAGGTCGTCTTATAGTGGGATCCTATACTAACAGTTTTACATAGTTGGATTGCTTACTCTCCTTCTACACCAACAACCTTTTCATTTTTGTTGCCGTTTTCGTACAAAGTTTTTCTCGATAAACGGATTCAATACGTGGGAGAAGCATGAATTGAGTCCTTTTTGAATTGACATGGCATAGTATACTCGAAATTAAGGAATGCTTTTTATGCAGCTTAGTTTTTAGAATCGGGATCAGGGATGCGTTATATCTTACATGCATACAAAACTAACCCATTCAAGTTTAACTTTATTTACATGGTATTTTACATATTAAGTTAAAATCACAATGTTAGAATATCAAACAAAATAACGTTCTGCCAGGATAATTAAAACGTCTAAACTTTTATCTCTGAATGTAAACAGTTATTTACATGAGAAAGAGTTTAGCTTTCTATCAATTAATTACAGCTCGATTGTCTGAGTGATTTCTCCCGTTGGAAAACTCTTCGGCCCACTCTTCCTATTCATTTCTGTATTTAAACAGTCTAGCTCATTTTCAAGTGCTTTTGTCCGTCTGTACATTTGTATGTAATTAAATTGTAACTGTTTTTGATATTTTAACACCTTTTCTTTTTCTTGAGCCCATACTAACCTCTCCTTCTCAAAATCTTTTCGTTTAGTTTCCATTTCTTCTTTTAGTTTACTTACTTCTATATTTTCATTGCTGCCTGACTTTAGGCAAAAATTTGCTAGGAGTTCTTGAACTTCTTCTTCTTTACTTTTCATTGATACACACGGAAGTCTTTCGACGTCTTCTTGTAAAATATTATCAAAATCGGCGATCACATAATCGTTATGAATTTCGCAGACATTGGTGTTATTTTCTAAAACCTTGTGAAATTCTTGTTTTAAGCTTTCTATTTGTACATTTTTTGTTTTTACTACTCTCCTTAAGTTTTCTGTCGCAGCTTTACTTGCATCAAGCTGCTCTCGAATATCTCTATATTCATTCCTTATTTGCAAAAGCTCATGTCCCTTGCTGGTTTGATCACTCTAAAATCATAAAGTTAATGTTTATTACGAATTCAAAACGACAAGAATAATACCTGGTGATCCTTTAATTGTGACTTAAGTAGGGAGATTTCTCCAGTTTTTTGGCATAAACTCCATTCTGTTTCTTCTAACCTATCCCTTAGTATTTTAACCTCTTGCTTCAACCTCTCACTTTCGCCATTCGCTTTTTGTGCTTCACCGCATAACCTTTTTTTATCTTGTTGCAATTGATAAGTTTGCATCATTAGCAATTGTTCCAATTTAAGAGCCTTTTGTGCTATAGTTCTTAACCGATTTTCGTGTAAGGTTTTCATCCTTCTCAGTTCCCTTTCCCAAACCCGTTCTTTTTCTTGATATACCCGAAAGATGACTTGCTCATTATGCTCCATCGTTTGCCGCAGGTAAGCAAGCTCCGAATCGCGATCTCGTAAAGCTGCTTCTAACTCTGATACACCTGAATCCGACGGAGAGGGAGTCAAATCCAAGAGGGAACCACCTACGCCCGACAACCTATACGATGACTTATTTCTGTAATAGATTAACATTCATTTGTTTACAATTGCAGGTTTAAGTATACCACTTACGTTAAAGTACTATCGGCAGTAGATACTGGTGATTTTCGAACGCTTTCTAAACTGTCATAGTTACTAATTTTTTGAGGTAGAGAGCTAAATGTCGTGGACATAGGGGACGACCTTATTGATTGGCAAGAGGATCGTAATTTTCGATCTAAAGAATAATTCGAATTAGGTACAAAATGGTGTTTATGATCGCTGCTACCTAAAATATTGTAGAATACAGAATTTTATTAGTCTAGATGAACCATAAAATATTTACGTGTTAAAATAGGAGTAGATCCATAACGTTCGCCTTCTAATCCAAACCTTCCGGATGGTGACATACCGGCTGGCCGAAACGCAATCGGGCGAATAACTGTCCTCCCCTGAAAATATTACAACTAAAATATAAATTCTACGCATATAAGTATACGCATGTAAATTAAATTTCGTACTGTCTGCAACGGTAAGTACCTACTTCAGAAGAGCAATTCGATCTTAAGTGATTAGCACTGCGGGGTTCAACTGCCCCCTAGACGCAAATATAATGTGTGATCAAATTATGTGAAAGAGCCACGTTATGATTTATGTTACACTCAATCTTGTTTTCA
The DNA here is from genome assembly GCA_036250285.1 of Pyrocoelia pectoralis. Classification (NCBI taxonomy): domain Eukaryota; kingdom Metazoa; phylum Arthropoda; class Insecta; order Coleoptera; family Lampyridae; genus Pyrocoelia; species Pyrocoelia pectoralis. Next base: position 18,174,095 of record CM070074.1, read on the forward strand.
TTTCTGAAAAATTTTAATCCTTGAATAATTTTTGACAATTATAACTAAAATTGGTGATGACGCCTTTATTTGTTGCTGTCATAAGTTCTGTTTTGTTCTCATATATTTGTGAGTACTTTTTTCTTTTCTACTAATTATCTGTTTAACCTTGAACATTGCAAATGATTACGTTATCATATGAAGTTTCATAAATATTCATGTCTTTAGCTACTGTACCTACCTACATTTCTTAAAACACCATAATATTTAATTGTCAAAATAAAACTGTTGTATTACAATTAACCTACTCCTAATTCCTTTAAAATGTAAAAATAATTGAGTCGAGTAATTCAAAGGTCTCTGCACTCTTCCATAACGAATAAATTTTTGTGCTACCTACTAAAAATTTGTTACGATACCTAACTCACTTTCTAAAAAATTAAGACAAGATGTCCGTCTTGTGTTGTTTTGTTTCTTTTCTTTTGACGGGTTGGAATAATTATTATTGTTTCAGGTTTGCAAAGGATTCTTTTGAAAATAACCGGTTCATAAATTAATATTATAGATGCCGTAATTTCAAGATCTTTTATGCAATATAATTTATCTAATTAAACAAAACCTGCTTTTCTCGATGAAATGAATCGTTTTTCCCTTCATTGATATAAAAATGAATATAAAAAACCAATGCGAGTGGTCGCGTGTGTAAATGCTCTCACGGTCAGTGGCCACAACAAACCTGTAAGCAATAGAGGGCGGGTTTCCGCACGAGCCCACATACGAGCACATCGTAAGTACAATGTCATTACCAAACTTATATCATTGAACAGTAATTTATTCATAATTCATTTTTCCATGCTCTTAGGTTTGAATTTAATGAGAGTTCCTTGCATTCTATCGTTTCAGTTTTTATTGTTATTCTTCTAATTGCATTACTATTTCCATAATAATAATATTTTCGGCTATGTAAATTTCACACAAAATCAAAACTAAGTTCTACCATCCATGATAAAAGAATTAGAAATAAGAAAATTTAAAGTACATTTAAAACTATAACTTGAAACATAAAACTAATGCAAGTAGAAAATATTATTGAAAGAAAAGCTTCTTTTGGAAGATCTGCATTGCTATTGACTTTAGGATCTTCAAACTCTATCACTAGGGTTTTTCATGTTGAAAAAATGTCACCTGCAGCGGTTTAAACGTACATACGTAAAAAGGGTCGACCATGGAAGTAATCTCTGTCAAATGTATGCGTGTAAGACTAAACTAGCTAAGATTATTAATAAATAAATACAATTACAAGCATTAACTTTATCAAAAACCCGACGGTCCTTCGAGTGAATGCAAAAAGAAAATAAAACCAAAGCATTTTCCAAATTGCAAAACAATAAAACAAACAGTGGTAGTGAATTTAAGTACTTCCATTGCATTGATGTCAACATAATTGATGGTTCAAAATAGTGACTAGAAAATTCATTACCATTTTGGCTGTACATACTACCTGAGATATTCAAAATACAACTCCATTTGTGAGGATTTTTAGACCTCAGACAAAAAACGACTCATTCACTGTGCAAAAACTTTGGTGTAACTTATAGTTTAGGCAAATTTTACACTCACACCAACATTTTTTTCAAATTGTCTGTAATCAGACTATACGCACATGCCATATTGTTGTCTGATGGCGAAATACACACGAGACCACAGTTTATTCTGCGCTCTTTTACATTCCAACGAACAAATTTTCAGCATTATTTCTTCATAGTTGGATACCCTTACATTCGCATATGAATGTGCAATAGTTCCATAGCATTAGCCATTGACGTAACTATACGGTTTGAGGCCCGTGGCAAATTTATCGGATAGGGTCCTTCCTCAATGTAAAGAAGCTCAAGCAACGTTATAGTTTTATTTTTTAATAAATTTAATTTTAATTAATCACTACGGTATTATAATTAGGTAGTTGATTTTCTAGTAACTTTTAATTTAAAGATCGTATTGGACTGAAATCATAATTTTTGTTTCGTACAAAATTTTAATATTAAAATTGCTTTTTTCGGGCTTTCTGTTCAGCAAAAATGTTAATGACATCATCAAAGTTCAAATTTCGGGCCATGGGATGTTCGATGGATAGAATAGCTATGTTGCGCAACCTTTCTTGTCCCATACAATATCTTAAATAAGTTTTCATCAATTTCAATTTTGAAAATGATCGCTCGGCACTAGTCGTGCTCACAGGAATTGTTAAAAATAGCAGAAATGCAGTGTACACTTCAAGAAAGCTTGAAGAAATAAAATGAATCTTTTTAGTTAATAAATCAGCAAGTTTTCAGTGCTTTTTGAACTTGAATAAACCAAACTTTTAAAGCAAAAATGGCATCGAAACATCCTGCCCTTCTAGTTGGATTTGAATTTGAAGATTCCCCGAACTCTCCTTCTTTATTAGACATAAAACGTAATAATATATTCCATCTTTTGATACTATGCCCTAAAAATTATAAACTTGTAGCGCAGTTTAAAATTTTTTTGCATTTATACAGGGTGACCCAGGGCTGTGTGATTGATCCATAACTTTTTTGCTATTCAAGATATCGACATGCGGTTTTCACCGACAAGTAAGCACACTTATACTGCACATTATAAAAATATTTTGATTATATACAGAATGTTCCTATACAGGGTGGTAAACCAAAGTTATGTTTTTTTAAATGGAACACCCTATATATTTCTACATTATTAGTTTTTACATGAAAAAATAATGGCACTTTGTATAGGTCACTATGGGCCTAGCTCTCTCCGTTTCGGCGTTATTCAACGTTTTGTTCGAAAAAAGACTCATATTTGATGGGTCACTGCCCAGTAGGCCATGGATATTTTTCGAAAAACTTGCCACAGAAAATTTTAGAAAAACTTGGAATTTTAATAAATAGTCGACTTTTGGTCCATGCATGCACACACTATACAGGGTGTGCTGAAACGCAAAAAGTCGAATAACTCTTTTTTTATAAATGGAACACCCTGTATTTCTGTTCACGATTCGATTAAGTTTCTTATAAGCTTTCCACTGATATACAATTTGTATGGTCAATTCTGAATAGTTACTGAGATTTTCCGGAAAAACTATTGTAATTACGAAGAAGTAGATTTTTGCAATTAGGCTGCTGTCAGCGAATATCGCAAGTGTTTAGATATCTTGCAACACGAGTAAAACATCCACTTGAGTTTCTTCATCAATCCTCCCTACCAATATCTCTTTTTTTCCATATTTAATGCTGCCAGATTCTTCAAATCGATTTCTAAGTTTTGAAAAGAAATGACTCGTGGTACTCTCGTATCGGGAGATTTTTGATGGTATATTCTACTGGCTAACAAAACATTTCGATCGACTTCACCAATACAGTAACAAGGGCGTCGCCAAGGGGGGGCCAGGGGGCCATCGCCTCCCCTGGGAAAAAGAAAAAGGGCAAGTTATTAAAAATAAAAATAAATTTTGTACGAAATCTTGAAAAAACGCCAGAGCCACGAACTCCCAATAGTGCTTGCCCCCCCCCTCTGGGAAAATTTTCTGGCGACGCCCTTGTACAGTAAACCATATTGATTAATTCTTGATGTGTGAAATTCATTTTAGTCGAGCAAAAATGTGCAACAGTAACAATGTAGATTATCACACTAGCATCTAAATTAACTGTCATATCACTTGCGATATTCGCTGACAGCAGCCTACTTGCAAAAAACCACAACTTCTTCATAATTACAATAGTTTTTCCGGAAAATCTCAGAAACTATTCAGAATTGACCATACAAATTGTATATCAGTGGAAAGCTTATAAAAAACTTAATCGACTCGTGAACAGAAATACAGGGTGTTCCATTTATAAAAAAAGAGTTATTCGACTTTTTGCGTTTCAGCACACCCTGTATAGTGTGTGCATGCATGGACCAAAAGTCGACTATTTATTAAAATTCCAAGTTATTCTAAAATTTTCTGTGGCAAGTTTTTCGAAAAATATCCATGGCCTGCTGGGCAGGGACCCATCAAATATGAGTCTTTTTTCGAACAAAACGTTGAATAACGCCGAAACGGAGAGAGCTAGACCCATAGTGACCTATACAAAGTGCCATTATTTTTTCATGTAAAAACTAATAATGTAGAAATATATAGTGTTCCATTTAAAAAAATATAACTTTGGTTTACCACCCTGTATAGGAACATTCTGTATATAATCAAAATATTTTTATAATGTGCAGTATAAGTGTGCTTACTTGTCGGTGAAAACCGCATGTCGATATCTTGAATAGCAAAAAAGTTATGGACCAATCACACAGCCCTGGGTCACCCTGTATATAACCTCTTTTACTGTACCATTAATTACCAAATTTAAATCATGAGCAACACAATGGACATACACCGTATTTGGCTCGATATCTCTTATGAGTTTTTGAACTCCACGATAAGGCTAGGGGCAAATTAAAAGCTGCAAGTAGTAGAGCGTAGATCATAGCGAGGAGCCCATCAGTGAAGCAGGTGTGCAAAGTGAAAGAGTTTAGTCATGATCTTCGATTCAACATGAAACGATCACAAAAACGTATGTTTCTCTTAGAAAATTCGTTATCAAAGCATTACATTGTTCAAAATGAATGGCATTTATAGCTATGCAAGAGGAAGTGCAAATATAATAAATTAATGCAGAGGCGAATTTGGTGAATTTCATCACTTTTATTCAAATTTAAGGTCGAATCCGGTAAAATTCTTCGAATATATGCGAATGAATATTTCTACATTTGATGACATTTTATAAATTTAATTCAATCTCGTATTACGAAAAATTGGACAAATTTTACAAAAATACCGATAACATCCGCAGAACGTCTCACAAAACACCTCGAACTGCGATTTCAAACAAAATTGAATTCGAAGCTTGAGTCTATGATACCTGCGTTGCATACTCTGTACTTCTTGCTTCTACTTTGCACAAATAGTCATACTTGCGTTTGAATTCGCAGCTATGATTTACGCTCTACTAGGCTCTGTACTTGCATCTTTTAATTTACCCCTAGCCAAGTGTCTTTCATGTTATTAGGAGCTTCATATCTTTGTCCACGCCACATATTCAGAAAAATATTTTGGTCATTTATGGATTTTATAATTTCTTGGAATTGGGGGCCCCTCCGGCCGGGGGCCCGTGGCATTTTGCCCGTCCTGCCACCCTATTGTTACGCCACTAGCTTCAGCACACAAAAATTGAATGGCCGCACTCAGATGAACTTGTATCAGAAATAAACACAAAGCAAACATGATCAAAATACGTTTTCATTGAACAAGCATAGTGTATTGTTGCATTGCAAGATATTGTGGAAATAGTGTTGTCGATGCACTGAAGATTGTATTGTTTTTCTCAATTTCTAAGATCTAGAGACCTTCTGTGCTAGAGACAATATTATTATTACCCAGTCGACTTGTGAAATATATAGTCACAAATTTCTCACTATATCTCGGGAATGGTGAAAAATACGAAATAAATGTGTAGAAGTTACTTTGCGGGATATTTAATTCTAGACAGAAAAGGTGTCTTCATATTTACTCGAATATTGCATATTTTTCGAGTATAGTTAAAATAGGCTACGCATGTATATGAAGCGCTTTCATGCGAAGATAGTAGGTTATTGAGGTCTGGGCGTCTGGCAATAGGTCCGTACGCACTAAAACATCTGGCATTGTCATTTCCTACCTCAGTACGTGCGCACGAATTAAATAAGACCAAAATCGACCATCTGGCTGTTTGGTAAAGTGCCATCTTCCATTTGACTTCAAACACCCACCACCCCCAAATCCGGCCGGTCCAAAGTGCCAGACTAACCTTCGGTATCTTCGAATAGTGTATCGAATGTGAAAAAAAACAATTCTTCTTCTGGAAATGACTTGACCAAATCGGTCGCTAAGTGTTAGTCTATATAATCATTACAAGATTCGTAGCATTATGCCTATTTCTTATGATGTATTTTATTGAATGCTGCAATCTGTTTGGCGCTTCTCTATTTACAACCTTACGTGGCGCTGTAATTAATTATTATCTCCCCATGTTATTTTAATTCTTTACAATATTGATAATTAGTCGAATGGTTAGAAGATTTAGGGAAAGTATATCACACGACATAAAACGTGGCAAAGATAAAAATAGTGCCACAAGTCACATTGATTTCTGAAACAGGCGTTAGAAATCGAAAATAATTGAAATACTCCTGTCAGAAATGTTCGAATTTCCGCTTTAACGTCAGGCGAAGACTAAAAGAAGCTGAATTAGCTAGTAAAAGACCTGCCTTCAAATGCAAGGGAAAAGGAAATCATTACAAAAATAAAATCAAGGATTTTTTAATTTAAGTTGATAAGCAAGCAATAATGGTGAAAAATCACATAGGGAATGGATACAGGAAAGATGCAGATGGAAACGTTAAAAAGTATCTTTCAGAACCCTCTTCAAGAAAAGTGTTACTTAACGAGAGTCGATGGAGGATGAGACACTACTTCGCAAACCAGTTCGGCAAGCGTGGCGCATGTGGGCGGGAGGTGTTTAATAGAAGAATAACACATTTGTTTAGGAGACCAGTAAAGCAGCTGACCGCACCAAATAGTATTAACTGTTTATCTTTTCTCAAGAAAGTCAAGGTAAACTGATCCATTCACATACTATAATGCTCGATTCTAGATTGCGATATAAGAGTGGAGAGCAATGGTACTCTTAACATGGATCCCTTCAGCAGCACACTCACAAATTATGTGGTACGCCGTCTTTCCGTCTGTATAGCATCCTCTACAAGATGGAGATTCGACGAATTCCACGGTGCATGTGCTTCTTTAGTTTACAGTGCCCAGAAAGTAGGCTGCGAGAAAATATAAATAAGATTAAATATTTAAAGATTTATTAGTGAATTCTGGATTAACATTACCTATTGCTCTTTGTATAACCACTCGTACGATACAATTTCCACACTACAATTTAACAATTTTTTATTACCGAACATAATTTAATCAAGGATCTACATTGTAATATCCATCAAGGAACTAGAAGCAGTGCAAAAATGAAGAAAAAGATGGAGTTACGGCAGTGAATATGCGTGCCAGGAAGTTAAAAAAATTACATAATCAATTATAATAATAAAAATCATCGATTTCATTTAGCAGTTAACAAAAATGTTGAAGTGGGCGATTGAGCAAAGAAATGCAAATGAGCGGTCAAAACAAAGGAGTCTATTATGTGGTTTTGAATCGGTGCTAAGATGCTTGCAAATAAAAAGAAATAGACGATTGCATTGCAAATAAGAAAACAAAGACTAACAAGCGCGGGTCGTGATGAATGGGAAGTCGCCCAACCTGCATCTTCACGACGCCAGATCGAAGATTCGATCACGAAGATAACAAAATCAACCAACCGATTCCATTTGGTATCCATTACGTCGACGTAGTAATGGGTAAAACAATCGCGTAACAAAAGATACCGCTCAAATTCTTTTAAAAAATTTTACATACAAAAATAAAGGCTGACTACTTTATGCTTCAAACTATTCATCTATTCAATGCAATTTAACTTAGACAGAGATTCATAAATGATTAATCATATTAGTTTTACGCTGAAATATCTGCTTTGTGTAAAAAAGTCAATGACCATAACGCCGGAAGTTTTTTTGTAAATACGTAAGCTCAGTTTTGTACAGAACTTTACTGATTTAAATTACTTACGTAACCGGTATCATTCACACTCCTTTTACCTTCCTCTAAATTTTTTTTTTAACTATATTAGGACTAGATATAGGTAAGTAGTTTTTGATAGATAGATATAAGTGCTTCTGTTGAGGTGGTTGCTCTTAGACACAAGCTTTAAGCACAGAATAAAGCACTTGTGCTTTATTCTGTGCTTTAAGCTTACTTAAGAGCATCACCTCAAAGAATATATTGAATATAAATATTTTTGTAAATTTGAAAATTTGTAAATTTTGAAAGGACAAAAATAATAATAAATAAATAAATAAATAAATAAATCTAAATTTGTTGTCACCTGTAAATTAGTCACTAAAAATTATGAATACCAAACGTTGGCCGTGTGATCTATTTTCTACGGTTGTTCAAAAAGCATCCTTACACAACGATTCATTTTACATTTCATCTAGCGCATGTTAAAGTGTACATAGGAAGAACACGAGATTTTCTTTCAGAGCAAAACGAAAATACTTCGAGTAACAATGAAATTCAAAGTCGAATCTTGCAATTTTGAATATTTTAAACTACTTGTCCTTAACATAGGATCTTCAATGACTTCAAATGACGCTAAATAGTAGACAAAAATCAAATTGCGAAGACCATGAAGCAATATGCTTTATACTATACGCTGTGTTCATTTGAAAAGGACCCACTCCTAATATTTCAGAAATGCGCCGTGTTGCCCGTGTTGGAGAGAAATACCGAAACACGTCAACTTTTAACTTGAGGGGGGACACTTCTTGGCGCTAATTTAATAAACGTCAGATTCACCCCTCCCTTAAATGGCTTTAGGTATCAAGTCATACCACATTTAATAGGTCTGGTAAATCTGTATTCAATCATATATATAAATGTATTTGTGACTTTCATATCGGTCTTCCATTGTTTTAATCGGTGTTTAAAATTGAGTCTCGAAAACGTCCCTGTTTGGTCGAATTTCGAGTTTTTTTTTAATCGATCAAGTTTTCCAATCCAAGGAAATTGCAATTTTATTTTTTTCGAAAAAAGTTAAGAATATATAACTGTGTATCATAAAAAATCGAATAATACACAAAAATTGTACGAAGTCCACCTATAAGTGGCTCATTTGTACAATAATAGAAGAAAGAGGATGGCGAAGAAACCCTCTATTTTGATCGATAAAGAACGATATCTCCGAAACGGTGCAACTTTGAATGGAACGAGTGGTAATTATTTAATTGCCTTCTGATGATCTATACGAAAACATCTTTGTTTTGAGAATCTTTTTATCGAAAAAATTTCCAAGGGGTTAACCTTGCAATTTTAGCTACTTTTGCCAATTAGAGAGTGCAACTCCATAAAAGGTCATTTCAATGTTATGAACATTAAAATCTTCTATCGCTCGACGCTAATAAAAACCCAGCTAATGTTTTATTTTGTTGCGCGTTAATCCTTTTTCTTAGCCATTATCCGCGAATAACAGTGTTATTTTAAGAAAGAAGCAGATATAGCCTTTTTCAGAAATTCGGCTTATTAGAGTATTATCGATAATAGTTATTTTTCTATCTACTGCGCGAAATGCCTCTTTGGTGATCGAGAACTGATAATCGAATTCACCAAAGTATTTCGCGCACGAGTTGTAAACAACATTTTTTCTACAAACGTTAAAAAGTTGACAATTATTTTAACGTTAAAATACAAAACTCTCATATAGTTTTTGTACAAACCCCTCATTTGAAGCGTCTTTTAATTCTCTATTCGACAGTACAAATCAAAATTAGTTTTATTCAATTTTTTTTCGCCCCAATGAAAAGCACCCTCCAGATTAACTAAGGTGGGGGTGTTGTTTAGGGAAAATCCTGAATCACGTCACTTTTGACCTTTTGAAAGGCACATTTTGATGTCAAATTTGACCTTATCAGGTCAACCCCCTAACCCCAGCAACCCCTAACTCAAGAATTTAAATAGGGAAAGGGTGTCGAGCGACGCCTCATTTGAAGCGTCTTTTAATTCTCTGTTTGACAGTATGAATGAAAATTAGTTTTATTCAATTTTTTCCACCCCCATGAAAAGCACCCTCTAGATTAACTAAGGTGAGGGTATTGTTTAGGAAAAATCCTGAAATGTGCCGTTCAAAAGGTCAAATGTGGCGTGTTTCAGGATTTTTCCTAAACAACACCCCCACCTTCGTTAATCTGGCGGGTACTTTTCATGGGGGCGAAAAAAAATTGAATAAAACTAATGTTTATTTGTACTGTCGAATAGAGAATTAAAAGACGCTTCAAATGAGGGATCGCTCGACTCCTTTTCCCTATTTAAATTCTTGAGTTAGGGGTTGCTGGGGCTAGGGGGTTGACCTGACAAAGTCAAATTTGACATCAAAAGTTGTCCCCCAAAAATAGAAAATCGACGTGTCCGAGCGTTTTCTTAAGAAACTGGTCTAAGTGTCCCAAAACAGGCGTGTTAGCTTTTCAATGGGCCACCCTGTATACACAGTTATGTATGTTGATTTTGAGGTTTCCGCGAGTGCTGTATGAACTGCTATTCTCCTTCCGGGTTTTTTATGTATGTATATATATTTTAACGTTAAAATAATTGTCAACTTTTTCACGTTTCACGCGAAGTAAGTATTTCGCGCACGGCGTCGTCATTTCGCGCAGGGTGTCATGGTAACGTAGGAAAATGGAAAAAAGGGTCACTTTATCGATGTTATCGATGCGCAAACCTTGTCATTTTTTGACGATTGTAGAAAAATGTAGTTTTTCGTCGTCTCACAATGTTCTTTTAAATAAGTGAGTCCTTCACTAGAAGGAAATATAATACTCGCACCTAGCGTAGTAAGTGAAGTTAATAAAAAAATTTGGTTAGGACTCAAAAAAATCTTTTATGGTGAGCATTTCGTACTTTCGTTGTATTTTCCTGGAAGAATTGTGTAGAAAATTTATTGAAGCGATTGCCCATCATCATCATATCAATCTTCGCGGAAGGATCTAAAACAATGTAAGGAACAAGAAATGGAACTCGAATGGATTAAAGAGCATGCTGGAACAATGATTAATCCAGTGCGTTAGCCCGACTAGCCGCAAAACCTGGCCTGGCCCAGGGGGGACTCCTGGCTGTACATGTACAATGTACATGGTTATCATTTCTTACGCCTCCCTCGTTCAACGTCTTCAAATTTATCTTATGTGTGGATAGCATATTATAAGTGAGGTTGCAAATCGGACGACTCTATTCAGGAAGATACCATAAAGGACCTACATGCACATCAACTGTCCACTTTCCTATCGTAATCCAAAATCCGGATATTAATCCAAAATCTGTATGTATAAGCATTAGGAGTTCAGAATATGACATTTTCTGTAGAATATACGTTCATATACTTACAATAGTGGACTGTTGTTCTGAATTTTTTTATTGCAAATTTATTTGTATTGGTATAATTTCACCATTACATCCCACTTCCGAATCGATTAATAACAGGTGAATAAGAATAACACTCCAAGACTCCAACTCTCACAATGTGACAATATTGTTACACAAAAGTACATACAATCCAATTGATATAATTGATTTTCCCACTATTCCCAACATCTCAAAAATCTCTATTCCAACTTCCTATACATAATATAAGAGAAAGCAGAAATTCACGTCCGTCATATGCACCTTTCATCCTAGGAAACCCATTTTGGTAGAAATGTTCCTTCCTGCTAAGTTTTTTATTCAAATGTTATTGTTTCCAGACAGACGAACGAACACACAGGACAGCCATAAAAATTACTTAATGTAGTTCATACAATTTAAGGGTCTTCATTTCAATCTTTACGCTTATAAGTTGCGGAAAGCATTTCATACAATATTATTGCTTGTACAAAATCAACTGAAATTATAACCCGAAATTGTCGCAATAGTTATGCTTGAATGTGTCGTCCGCATAACACGAAATTTCGGTAAATCTTTAATGACATTGATGATCTTCTGTAATCGTTTTTGTAATTAGTGTTTTGATTAGTGATTATGTCCTCCGGTTTGGCTCTTAAAGTGGAACATTGGATAGTTAGATTGTTTCATCAAATTGATTTTCCGTTATTGCTCTGAAATGCCTTAACACGATAATAAATTTAGTAAGTTTTTACTTTGACAGATTTATCTTATCATATTTTTTAATAACGCCATTAAATTTACAAAAGAACTTAATTACATATGCAATGAGAAAGCGGCTTTGGATTTAATTCATTAGGACTATCGTTAAACCGTTAAAATATGCATAATAAGACGTCATCGTATAAATTTAGTTAGATAAGTAATGCAATACGCGACGGCCCCCACGTTCAGCAAACAATTTTTCGAAAATTTGAAATCTGTGTAAGTATGTACGCCTTTTTGCTGCAAATAAAAATATGCTCGACCCTGTTGCATTAAAGTCACCTGAGGACTTCCATTCTTTAACAAATACACTCTCCATTAAACTACCTAAAGAGATTTGGCAATTACGCAAAAGTAGCTCAAGCACGAAAGCTGAAAGAGCAACCTAATTGCAGTTCATCACACTTAATATCGTGCCAATCATCTTTTATATTAAAAACAATTACGATTATTAATTCGTGGCTCACGGTATTGCCAATTACAACATTTGCAAATATAAATATGTACATAGTATCTAATCTACATAGTGAATTGTTAATTTTAACGGAAGTTACATAATATCATTGACTTTATATACCTACTTAATATAATATGATTAACAGCCAATTCACGATAGTTCGTAGTTGATATTCTTGCAGTCTGAGAAAAACGTTAACATTTTGTGAAATCGAAAACTGATTCAAACCGGTTGTTGTAATGGTTTTTTACCACAGCCAATTCTTTTAAAATAAAATCGAATCTTGTCGAGAATTTTAAAAATGTATCGCAGTCACACGTAAATAATATACTTTTTTTTAATCTCCGTTCGTCGTATCGTATGTGACCAAACTAATGTGTCCCCCATTCCCCCAATAAAATCTTTGATATAACTTACCTTCTCTAATACACCACTAAAAGGTTGTATATTCGGTGGTCGATTTGAAATATGTTGACATTCTGTCACTTCGGGATCTTCTCCTGATAAAGCACTGGGAGAACTAATTAATTCGCAAGGAGAATCGTCCGAAAATAGTGTTTCATTTCCACTATCCACAGTGGCCATTGTTACATATTTGAGACCTGAAAATAAGAAATTAAACGTTATTAATCACTTTTAACCATTTTAATTAACGGTTCACGGGATAAAGCAAATGACAACTGTCGAGCATTAAAATATAGGCGATATTTCGGATTTCCATCAATGTTCCTTTTTCCTTAAATTATATAAACATACATATGCATATACTAAATTTATACAGTATTACTGTTAAGAGGTGATATTATACACACATAGTTACGTTTCCATAAAGTAAACATGGGTTATGTTATATGTTATAACTTATAATCCTATTAACAAGAAGTTGAAGTAGGTATTACTTTCAAAGTAACACGTAAATAGTATAAGTATATAATAGTCAACATTTTAAGGAGATCCAAGGTTGTGAGGAAGGTTCTGAGGGTTTTAAGGTTATTACCTACATGTTTGATCCAAGTTTCCTGAACAACTGATATAATAAATAATAATATAATAATATAATAAATAATATAGTATAATAAACTTTACATCATTTTGTAGAAAATTTTCTGCTCCATAAGATGGTTGTATTTTTATTTGACATCAAGCAAATTTTTGATTCAAGCTAAATACTATACCATGCCAAAAGAATTTCGGAAAATTTTTTATTATGAACTCAAATTGGATCAAAATGCTGCAGAAACGGCTCGAAACATTATTCAGGGTTGTGGGGCCATAACAGAAAGCACAGGAAGTTCCCTTGATGCTGAACCCCGTAGGTGTCGGCCGACAAAAATTACGGACGCTGAATTAAAGGAACTTGTTGAAGCTGATTCACAACAAAATGTTCGACAAATGGCCGAAGGATGTGATGTGATTTTTACTGTTAGTGAACGTTTGAAGAAAATTAGGAAGGTAAAGAAATTTGAAAAATGGGTGAAACCATTGATACAGTAAAGTATTGTAAACAAATTGATGAAATGTATCAAAAATTAGGTGAACAGTCAGCACTGATCAACAGAAGGGGCCCAATATTGTCCGCATGTTTCACAGATGGCTGTACAAAAATTGAACAATTTCAACATAGAAGTTCTACTTCATCCGCCATATTCACCTGATCTTGCTCCAACAGATTACCATACGTTCAAGCATTTGGACAACTATCTCAGCAATAAAACTTTCAAAAATGAACACGAAGCAAAAGCAAAAAAAAATGAGTCGAAGTAATAAACCATTCACTTACTTCCATCTAAGTACATTTCACAAAATTTGAAAATATATGAAAACTTGATATTATTACAAATACTGAAACCAAGACCGAAACTACATATTACTTTCAATTACCTTCGCGTATATTTTTCGATATTTGAAAACCTCACTGTTTTATTTCCTACTTATACAGGGTGTAGATTTGGCCGATGCACCATAGGGATTTCAATGTAAAAATCTTAATATTCGATTATTTGCTTCCATAATAATTATTTTATACAAACAATTTATTTAACTTTTTTGTAGAGACAAAAATTGTGAATCGACTGAGTTAGGTACTTATTTTTACTTCAAATTTTTGAGAAAGCAAATATTTAGGCAAATAAAAATTTCCACTTTCTCAAAAATCAGAGAAATTGTTGACAATGCAACTAAAATCGTTTAATTAATAATACTAATGCCTGCTTTCACCATACAAATTAAGTACATAATGCTTAAACTTAGGCAGAACTTAAATAACATAGCAACCATTGTCTCAATAATCGTTGCCATAGCGCTTAAGTTCTGCCTAACTTTAACCACAAGCATTACTTAATTTGTATGGTGAAAACGGGTATAAATAAATGAAATAACTTCATTTAACATGCCTGAATCTTGCTGCAACGACGCTCAAATTAGATAAAAATGACAGACAAACAACGATTATTTTTACGTCAACCATTCCATGGCACCACTATTTTTTTGCCAAAATATCATTTTTAATTTTGAGTTCTTCTTCATGCTATATTAATTATTGATTTATTACGTCGCCTCATCTTTGGTCAGATTAATTATAAAATGTAATTTAAGTAACTCAAATAATAATAATGGTTAATTAAATCCTGACACGCTTCAGTATTGTAATTTAAAACTAGCATTATATGTATTATATGAAACGTATAAACAATTCGCCTTCAATGACGCACGAATAGATCATGTACTTATTGGAACTCTTATACCTTAATTGGAACTATTTCATTGTAAAAGTTGCGCAAAATAGCAGTTGCTCATCCATTATGTCCAAACATACAGGTTTAAAGGAATCATTAAATACAATAATAACAGTAACAATCACTTCCTTGTAAATAAGAGATGAAACAATCGCTTATTTACGATATTGTTGTTAAATGAGGACACCGTTAATTAACCTTTTGAACTGGTAATTTATTTAATAACTAAAAAATCACAATAAAGAATCGACCCAGACGTCTTATTATAAGAATCCGTTATGTCACGAAGTCTTATTAGATGTCGCGATACAATACCGATTAGATTCTTGATAAGTTTTACAGATCATGCTTTGTTCGTGTCACCGTTATATAGTATGTGTATATAACCAAGCATGCAGAACTCCTTTTTATGGGTCAAAGATTTTGAAGAAAAAGCTATTGTGTAATCTAAGATAATTGGTAATTTGTTCACCCGCGATTATTATAATACGCTTGTAATGGAATACTCGTATTAGAAAATAAATTGTCTTAAAATACATTTAGCTAAATAAAAGAACTATAGATACCTATTCCAAACTTATTAAAGGCGATCATTGACGAGTATCGTAGATGGAATGGCACCAAATACATTTTGTTTGACATTTTTTATAACCCTTAACAACCCGGTGAATATGACAATCTCAGTCATTTTTTCCCCAACTTCAAGGATCGCCCGTCAATGAGTTGAACTCTCTAATTACAATAATCTTGGTCGAACTTATAAAAAATAATGTCACATTCTGACATTCTTATTTTTTACCTTCACATCATTACACTACACTTATATAATCCCAAAGAACAACGCTGTTTAATAGCATAATTTTCTATATATGACATAGTTATATTTTTTAAATAGAAACAATATTTGATATTAATATGGTTACAACTTGGTTACATAGATTAACGCTTTCCTACAAGATATTTTCAATATGTCTATCATTTACTTCTAAACATTTCGCGATGCGCTTTTCCAGTTTTCTGTTACAATTTATTATACCGACGTTTCGACTAGATAAGCCTAGTCTTCTTCAAGGCGGTTTCAAGACGTCATCTAATGCATCTTCAATTTAGTGTTGGAGCAAATGCAAACAAACGGTCTTATTAAAAGGTTCCCCACATGTTAAATACAAATAGTTATTTTATTATAAATTCCCTAATTTGTAAATCTACTTCTATTGCTCCAAAGAATTTTACTAGAAAACGATGCGTCATTTGCAATTCATTTAACAACCATCCACAAAATATAACTCATCCATCTGTCGTAACAGCTTCCTTACTTACCTGCAATTTAGTTTTTACACTATAATTCTATTGTCACACAAACTTTTGTAGCCAAACTTGCGTAGGTATATGATCAATTGCAGATACTGTACTAGCGGTGAATTCGAACTTGGCATTGTAGAATAGAATCCTTAAATTTTTGGTGGGGCTTATATCTCCGAAGGACATTAATCCCACATCATTTACCCTATACAGGGTACGCCAAAGATTCCGGAATAATCAAACATCTCTATTTTCTGCATTTTTTCAATTTTCTATGTATATACCGTAAAGACTCATCATAATACCAATTGTTTATTCGGAATAGTTTAACCGGAAATGTTATCAATTTATTTTGTAATATAAGAGATATAGATAACCTGTAAACTTTTCTGTTTGAATATCAAATAAAAAGTACGTTGAAAAATACAAACAACGAACAGAAAATACAGAAAAACAAATAACACTTCACTAAAACATTAAACATTCCATACCAAAAGAAGTGCAGTGGTCCTTACCATAACCACTTGATAACGAACTTTAAAATGCATAAAAAGCGAAATTCTCTAGAGGTCTTTGTAAATTTGATTCGGATCTGTAATACAATAGGCATAACCTATGGTTCTCCGAAGAGAAAGCGACATGGAGAGGTGGTGGATGTCCATCCTCATAGGATTTCGAGCAATACCAGAGATAATCATTACTTGAAACGTAGTTTAGGTTATGGTTGTTGATGAACATTACCTCCAACCCTAGGAAGCATTACGTGTTTTACACTCTATAACCGTCTAAATTTATGAAACTTTGTAATTACCATGACGAACATACATACATAACAACCGTTATGGGTAGATTAGTTTCCCTGATTCGCATTTACATTTTAGTGGTCTCATCACTGTACCTTTATGGGACTATTCTGTACATTTTCCACTTTCTTGTTGATCCCTGTTAGAGTAACTAATTATGGCAGTAGTCCCATGTGTTTGTAATTGACAACGCTGCGCTTCAGTTCTCCAAATTGAGATAAACACCGAAGAACATTAGTCCATGTATCCTTTCAGTATTAGCCATTTTTCCATATCTTCACGGTCTTTTACACTATAAAACTTGTGCTATGGTTTTCAAAGAGTTGGGTAATTCATTGGATTTTTGCTCTCTAAGAAGATTACGAACATGAGTCCATTTTCAATTTCACATAGGTATAATGATTAATTAGGGTCGCTATTTTTATGTGTATAGAAACCAAAAAGATATACTTTTAACCCACACTATAACCATTTTATGTAATAACAACATTCAACATACTCAAGTACAAAATAAATATTGTGTATAAAGATAGCATATGGCGTCAATAAATTAACAATCATTTGAGTTATTACAAATTACAATCATAAGTAGGTAGTAGGTATAAGGGTATTCATTACCGCAAAAATTATGAACTAACAAAGATATAACTGTTCCTGAGTACATAATAATACGAATAATGATTACCTATTAGTGACTGGGCATCTCATTCCATATAAAGTATGTGTTCAATTGTTCAGTCCTTTCACGTGTAGGTGCTACAAATAAAGTTATCAAGATCTGTGAAGAGTAAATTTAATGTTTACCTTATAAAGTTAAAAAAAAACCGTTGCCCTATTTATGAAAGATCTAATTACTTTCAAAAGATCTTATCTTTCCTATTGTTCTTTAGTTGTGAAAATATTGTGAAAAATACATTTACAACCTTACAGACGTGAACAAATAGTTCAATGGAAGCACATGCATAACATGTTAAGAAAACATGTATTAGAAATACATTAACTTGATTGCATTTAATGTTTTGAAACTATAAAATTGCTAATTTCCGGAAATGTTAATTTTATTACACATTTGTAATTGTGTAACTCTAACGAGAGGGTAATTATTTAATGTCTATTAATCAAAACTAACAAAAATAATGAACTTAGTCCTGAAAGTATTTCTTGTACAGCATAGATACTACAACTACCTAATTTTCTAACAAACGTTAATTGAATGCAATGACCTATAGTAGAAACATGTTGCTACCCTTATTTCGTAGCGCCAAAAAACCGTGCTACACAGAATTTATTTTCTTGATGTAAAAACCATCATCAGGCCGTTCGTCTGTTAGTTGATGAATATTAATACAAAATAAAATAATGTGAATTTTTTTCTTGTTCCCCCGTGTGATATAACTCTTTTGTTGTCAAGCGCAAAGGTGGACAATTGTTTGAATAATTATACAGCTCTATAACATGAATTCTCTGTTTTTGGAATAAGGAAATAATAAGTTTTGGTTGCTTCTGAAGGAAATGGAAAGATTAATTATTATACATTAGTATCAATTGAACTGAGCACGACAATATTTATTTTCCAACCTTATAGCAATTGTTCCGTAATTAAGGATTATTGAAATTCCAATCGTAAGGTTACTTTCATGAATAATACATAATACGTACAGTGTATAATGTTTGTTACCTGCCGAGTTGAAGCATGTGCCGCTGATTGTGTTTTGTTCACTATTTATGGTTCAAATAAATAATCTACTTCTGGAATTTATTCTATTGTTTGAAAGATATTTTTTTACATTTTTTTCTGCTTATTACAATATGTATATTACGTAATTTACCATTCTTTACAAAATCCGATCCAGCGCATACCCGGCTTGTTAAAGCGCGGTATTTAATATTTCTTAAATAACCTACAAATCAAATAAAAGTGGCTTTCGACATTACTTCATTAAAAGGCAAATTCATTCCATTTGGCCACCACCACAAACTGTTCATCCACTGTTAACAATCACAGTGGAATATATGAGCTAGTGAGAAAATTCATCATAAAATTAAGATGCTACTGACTTGGCGTCAGTATTTGATTGGAATTGTTGTCATTATACAGAACAAGAAGGGTGATTTGTGATATGTTTTTGGGTTCACCGAAGAAATCTTAAACACGTGTTAATTAATGGGACTAAGGTAACTACAGAACAATCAGATTTACAGAACAGAAACTATTTTATTTTTATCCACGCAGCGTTCACTTTTCTACATTCCATGACATGACATATATATGGTTACATGCGTAATACCAACCTAATATTTAATATGCGTAACAACTCCCTGAAATACAGGGCCGCACTCAATACACCACATTTTCCCCCCTCGTTAACATATTTACAGATCTAACCTTTGTGGAGGTTTTATGGTTCTTTGGCTACGTCGCAACGGTTCAGTAGTCCCAGCATCTGCTATAGATTGATTGACCGCCACATCGCTCTTGGTAAGTACAAGCTTAACTGGACTTCTAACTGTTGGACTTACAACTGGTTGATTATCATCAATAGGTGTTACAATATCAGCAACTGCACTTGGTACGGTGGAAGGCATACTTTTTGACACTACCACGGGTAAATTACAAGTGGTAGGGTTTAGAGGTTCTTCCATTAAGAAACTTTTTCGTATAGAATTCACATGTTTATACATGATCTTGTCTTCCACTCTCACCAAATACGTCACTCCACTTATTACTTTCATAACTACACCCTCCTTCCATTTTACATTACTAAGTGGACCTAAACCACCTACTAACACTTTCTCTCCCACTGAAAAAATTGGTGGACAGTTAAATTTTTCTGGTTCTTTTAAAACAATCATAGTGTTACTAGTTGGTTTGAGCATGTCTAATCTAGTTCTAGGTTTATATTTGAACAAATAATCATTGGGACTCATACCAGTGGAATTTGGCGTATTACGATATGAGAACAGAAAATTAATTACTTGTTGCTCTATACTTAAACTAGAATTTTCCATTACATATTTAGATAGTGACCTTTTGACACTTCCTACCATCCTTTCTGCTAAACCATTGGATTGTGGGTGATATGGAGGCGATTTCAAAGCATGAATACCATTTATTTGACAAAATTTTTGAAATTCCCCAGAATTGAATGGAGGTCCATTATCACTCACAATACAACCTGGT
Source organism: Pyrocoelia pectoralis (assembly GCA_036250285.1). Taxonomy (NCBI): domain Eukaryota; kingdom Metazoa; phylum Arthropoda; class Insecta; order Coleoptera; family Lampyridae; genus Pyrocoelia; species Pyrocoelia pectoralis. The sequence continues at coordinate 18,194,412 of CM070074.1, forward strand.
ATACCCAATATCGAAAATGTTACTTTAAGTTTTTCAATAGTTTGAGTTATATCTGTACCTTTACACATAACATGAATATCCACCCACTTGGACTTGCTATCTACTATTAACAAAAAGGTTTTCCTTTTAAAATGAAAGAAATCAATATGAATTCTTTGCCAAACATTTTCCGTTTTAGGCCACGAAATCAAATTAGTTTCACGTGCATTATTCTGCGTCATTTGACAAATGCGACATTTGCCTATTAACTGCTCCAATTCATCATTTAATCCTGGCCACCACACAGCTGTTCTGGCCAACATTTTACATCTTACGATACCCACATGATCAGCATGAATAAGCTCTAAAACCTTTGACTTCAACGCCTCCGGAATGATTACTCTATTACCGACCATAAGACAATTTTCCTCGACTGACAGTTCATTACGTTTTAAGAAATATGGTTTTAGTAAAGGATCCTTTATCGCATTTGGCCAACCTCTTAGGCAAAAATCCTTAACTTTGATCAAGATTAGATCCTTTTCTGACATTTTACCTATCTCTATGCTCGATAACGGTATTTCATCCACTACGCTAAATGAATGTATCGACGATTCCACATTAGTGGGCTCATTTAACGGTAAACGAGAAAGAGCATCTGCTTCTTTCAAATCTGATCCTTTTTTATACTCGATGGTATAATTATAAGCGGACAACATAACGTTCCATCGGACCAAACGTGATGCTGACATTACTGAAATTCCTTTTTCTGGATTAAATATGACTTTAAGTGGTTGATGATCTGAGACTAGTATAAAATGACGACCGTATATAAATTTATGGAATTTTTTTACCCCAAATATTATGGCTAACGCCTCCCGCTCGATTTGAGAATAATTTTTTTCTGCTTTAGATAGCGTACCTGATGCAAAAAATACAGGTCTATCTACTCCGTTTATACGATGACTTAATACACTGCCTACTCCGTATGAGCTTGCGTCACATGATACAACAATCGATTTTGTTGGATCATAATGTACTAGCACTTGATTTTCTTGAATCAACTTTTTACTATACTCAAACGTATTTTTACACTCTTGTGACCACCTGAACTCGGTATCTCTTTCTAATAACTTATACAAAGGTGCTAACTTGGACGATAGCATCGGCACAAATTTCGAATAATAATTTAACAAGCCAAGATATGCCCTCAATTGACTTAAATTTTCAGGATCTGGCGCATCCATTATGGCTCGTAATTTCTCTACTGTGGGATGAATTCCCTCTTTATCAATGCAATGACCCAAATACTCGACATTGCTTTCAAAAAATTTACATTTTGACAAATTGACCTTAACTCCATACTTCTCCAAACGCCCTAAGACTTGACATGTTAACGCATAACACTCATTAAAATCTTTACCCGCTATTAAAATGTCATCTAAGTAACAACTAACCTTAGAAATTCCCGATAAAATTCTATCCAAAACTGCCTGGAATATTGATGGCGCACTAGTTAATCCGAACGTCAACCGTGTATATCTAAACAATCCCATATGTGTGTTTATGGTGAGCAGTTCCTGCGACTTTGGATCTATTCGCAACTGCGAATATGCTCCGGTTAAATCCAGTACTGTAAAAATTTCTCCTCCGGCTAGCGATGCGAAGATATCATCCACCGTTGGTAATGGATATTGCTCCGCTATTAAGACTCTGTTCACCGACACCCTGAAATCCACGCAAACCCGCACATCGCCGTCTTTTTTCTGTACCACTACTATGGGTGAAGCCCATTCACTATTTGTTACTCGCTCAATTATACCTGACTTCACTAATGCTTTTAATTTACGCTCTACTCTTGGTCGTAATGCATACGGCATATTGTAGGATTTTCTAAATATGGGCTGCACTTTGTCCCTTACAGCTAACTTGATCTCAAACTCTTTTATCGGGGTGGTTAAGTCTGCATTAAAAACCGACCCATACAGTTGTTTTAAATTCTCAACGGGACTACCCTTAGACAAACATGACAAAGTAGCTACTGTAAAGTTACCCTGCCACCTTGGGAACAACACATCTAACCAGTTTCTGCCTAATAAAGGCATAAAATCTTTTTCCGATTTTACTACTGTTAAAGGTAGCACAAACTTCTTATTACCTTTATAGACGTCTACCCTTAATTCACCTACTGCCTGTATTACTTGACCCGTGACTGAACTTAAATTATAAGATACTGGTCTTAATTTACGTTTACCTAACTTATCATTAAATACATTTATCCCCATAACAGTTTTACATGCTCCTGTGTCGACTTCAAAACATACAACTTTATTCGACACCTTTAATGCCAATTTGTGTGGACTATTTTTCGTACTTACATGACTCACCACCTGAATACTATTTAAAGGAAACAAATCTGCACTGACTTGCTGTTGACTGGCTTCCTGCGGTGACTCTTCGACTTCGACTGTTTTTAGATGACCCTTGCTTCGACAAACCTTGGAGGTGTGACCTCTTCTCTTACACTTGAAACATTCCCACTGCTTGGCTGGACACTGGTTTGGATTATGGAATCTGCCACAACGATAACATGCACTTGACCACTGCTGGCTTGTTGACGGTTTACTTGCGGACTTATTTGAATGATTTCCCTTGCTAGACGACGACTGACTGTATTCTGTTTTCTTGACATTATGTACTTCTCCCGCTGACAACAATTTGACTTGACTTGCTGCCATCTCATGTGCTTGAGCAATTGTACACGCTTTTGAAAATGTTAGCTCTCTTTCAGCCAAGAGCCTTTTCTGTAAAGCCTCCGAATACAACCCACACACTAACCTGTCTCGTAACGCTTCCTCCAGGAACACCCCAAACTTGCAGGTATTTGCCAAATATCTAAGCTCGACAATATAATCTGACACTGACTGTTCTAACTTTTGATTGCATTTATTGAACTTAAACCGTTCGCTTATTTCCGACTTTTCCGGTAAATAATGACTTCTTAACACCGTTATAATTTCTTCATAACTCTTTTCTGACGGATTTTGCGGTGCCAACAAATTTTTAAGTGTACTATAAACCAACGGACCTGCTAGTGTTATAAACATTGACACTTTCATATGCTCTTCTACGCAATTAACTGTAAACAGATGTTGCACCCTTTCAACGTACATTTCAAAATCTTCCGCACTGCCCTTGAAATGTTCAATTGACCCGATTAAAGCCATTCTCGTCGCCACTGATATGTTTTTGGGTTCACCGAAGAAATCTTAAACACGTGTTAATTAATGGGACTAAGGTAACTACAGAACCATCAGATTTACAGAACAGAAACTATTTTATTTTTATCCACGCAGCGTTCACTTTTCTACATTCCATGACATGACATATATATGGTTACATGCGTAATACCAACCTAATATTTAATATGCGTAACAACTCCCTGAAATACAGGGCCGCACTCAATACACCACAATTTGGTGGATGGATAATCCAAAACAATCCATTCAATTTTTTTAACTCCTTCTCATATATAGCGTACCGTAACAGATCTATGGGACAAAGTTATTAACTCTTTCTTTTCAAATTCTTGGACGTCTTCAAGGTAAGCCAAGCCAAAAATGAGCACACTGTGATTCTGACTTACACATTAGTCCAAATCCAAATATGAAAGGATCTTAATAATAATTTACACATCCAAAGACAACACGGTACAAGCTATCCATTTTATTAATTCATAGAAAAGGTCGAAGGGCCACTAAATTAGACACAATGACCGCCTGTTCTAAGAGCCTTGAAAAATGGTAAAAAACGAACATATTGAGCAAGTTGTACAATGTACAAGCTTCGACACGGGGCAGTACGTCCCCCTCGGTTGCATGTAATGGGGTGTGTTTAAGTGATTGGCGTCATTTTTTGAGAGCTAAAATACGACTGGCGTCGTTGGGATTGTATGTACAATCAGTACAACAGCAAAAAAGTTAAAAACAAATTACTTTTCTAATAACAGCAGAGAAATACTTTATTTTAAGTTAAAGTTTGCCTAAACGACAAGCATGAGCGCTCAATATTTCGAACAGAAGTTTTCGCCGCATTCTGAAAGAGTTACACTTCCATCCCTACAAAATTCAAATCGTACATAGCCTCGAGATATTGAAATACGCCTTGACTTTGCGAGCGTTTCGAAGGGATAAACCCGAATATTACCGATTGTGCTTGCTCATGTCAGGCGAAGCTCACTTTTACCTGTCAAGTTTTGTTAACAAACAGAACTTTCGTTACTAGGCGACGGAAACTCCTCAGCAACTGCACAAAGAACCGCTTCATAGCGAGAAAGTCACTATGTGGTGTGTAGTATTCGTCTTTGGAATGTTTGACCCGTTCTTTTTGAAGAAAATGGATTAACTGTTACTGTTACAAAATTGGTTGGTGGAGATATCCGAAGAATATGGTTTGAACAGGACGGAGCCACTTCCCACACTGCTACGGAGTCTATGGCAACTCGGTGAAGAATGTTTTCTGGTCGAGTCGTTTCAAAATTTGAGGATCTCACGTTCGGGACACTCACCGAATCTGTTTACTTGTGATTTTTTTTATGGTGCTACCTAAAGACAAAAATATTCGCTAATCGACCTCGAAGTTTGCAACAACTGATGCAATATATTCGAACAGAGATTAACGTAATCCCAATTGAAATGTTGCAGGAAGTGAGTGGTAGACTTCAGAAATCACTTGATTGATGTAATATTCAGAAAATATAATTGCCATGTTTACTCAAGAACTTTTTGTTTCATATTTCTATTAAAGTTTAGCCATTAATGATTACGAATATAAAAGAGATACTTCATTCTGCCTCACCCTGTATAAACTATTCTCTATGATTGCATTGTCTGTGTCAATTATTATCTAAACGCTAATAAATCCGTCCCAAGCTGCAATATGACCATTGTCCTAAAGTAGGTACTTGTTCAAATTAGTAATAATGAAGTGCCCAAGATAGTGTTATAGAATTTAGTTGCTGTTGTCCTTTTTCCCAGTTTCAATACTTTTCCATTATTATACCTCGTTAGAATTGGTAAACTTTAACACATCATTCAGATACTGGATACCCCACAATTAATGAAGAATTATGAAGAAGTTATGGCATAAAATAAAAAATTGGAAACAATAGTATACAGGGTGTCTCACGGTCGATGGTACGTTAGACGTTTACGGAAAACGGCACATTGGATTATTCTGAAAATTTGGATACATCAGTAGTTGCTCCTGATCTAACGATCTAAAATATTTTCAGCGATGCAGTGTTGCCGCTTATACCAAAAAGTAGTATCAACTTTGTTATTTCAAATGAGACACCCTGTATATGTTAGCATTTTTCGATTCGTAATTACTTTTTGAGACTTTTTGCCTAATAGGTTCCTATACTTATCTCCAACGGTTTTTGAGTTATTAATTATTTTCCCTATTTTTTATTCAAAACATAGCTCCAATGTAATGATTGTTACTTAGGTATTGGGATTCGTATAAACTTGAAATTTTGATTATAGCATACCAAGATCCTGCGTATTAGTTTGGTAAGGAGAAGTTTGTTTTGCATTATACAGGGTCGCTTCAAATTAATGATTTTGCCGCTAGGTACAAAAATGGTGAAAAGTCAATTTTTTTAAATGGAACACCCTGTATATTATCAAACAACTTGAAAGACAATTAAAAACCCTTCCAAATGATATATCATATTCCTATACCTAAATGGTAAGGTTCCGAAGATAACATGAAGTTTCTATAAAAATTGGGATTTTGGCAGATTTATCGTAGATACCAATGAAATATCATTGTCAAACTTGATAATTAATAAATAATTGGTGTATTAATAATAATAGATTTGTGCATTTCAGTGAACCTTCTGCATATTCTTGTTATAATTTGATTACATTGTCCATGAAGAGTAAATAGTTTCCTTTGAATAGCGATTTCCTTCCATTTCAGTTACTTTCGAAATGCACAAATCTATTATTATTAATACACAAATTATTTATTAATTATCAAATTTGACAATGACATTTCATTGCTATCTACGATAAATCTGCCAAAATCCCAATTTTTATAGAAACTTCATGTTATCTTCGGAGCCTTACTATTTAGGTATAGGAATATGATATATCATTTGGAAGGGTTTTTAATTGTCTTTCAAGTTGTTTGATAATATACAGGGTGTTCCATTTAAAAAAATTGACTTTTCACCATTTTTGTACCTAGCGGCAAAATCATTAATTTGAAGCGACCCTGTATAATGCAAAACAAACTTCTCCTTACCAAACTAATACGCAGGACCTTGGTATGCTATAACCAAAATGTCAAGTTTATACGAATCCCAATACCTAAGTAACAATCATTACATTGGAGCTATGTTTTGAATAAAAAATAGGGAAAATAATTAATAACTCAAAAACCGTTGGAGATAGGTATAGGAACCTATTAGGCAAAAAGTCTCAAAAAGTAATTACGAATCGAAAAATGCTAACATATACAGGGTGTCCCATTTGAAATAACAAAGTTGACACTACTTTTTGGTATAAGGGGCAACACTGCATCGCTGAAAATATTTTAGATCGTTAGATCAGGAGCAACTACGGATGTATCCAAATTTTCAGAATAATCCAATGTGCCGTTTTCCGTAAACGTCTAACGTACCATCGACCGTGAGACACCCTGTATATGCCAGATTTACTTGCTTCAGTTCCTCCATCACCAAATCCGTTGTATCTCATCGACGCTAAGTAGAGGAGTTAAATAGTAGAACGTAAGTACATATACTTTAAGCAAAGGCGGGAGGTGTTTAATTAAAAAAAAAATAATTTTAAAATTTAAAAAAAACTCTAGTAACTGCTAGTTATGTGGACACCCATTGGTCTGTTTCAAGCCTATTGCCAACATTCACACATTGGCTGGATTACTTATTTACCCAAAATTGAATCATTATTTAATTATACATTCATATAACTTAAACTTTCACTATTGACTGAATTAATTGTGTTGGTATAAACTTTAACAAGAATTGGGTAATGTATTATTATTCTGGATCTATGCTTCACATACTTCAAATCCAGCTACTGTTGTAATACTGTGACATAAACAACGAGAGGCTGGACTCTTTTTTTCTTTTCTTTCTTGCCTTCACAGTGCGAAGATAATGGACAAAACCATTACATATCGACATCCTTAGTATAGAGTAGGTTTTATAGTTTTGAGTTTGTAGATGTTACAGAAAAACAAGATAACAAAATTACATTTTCATGATTTACATATAAATACCTACGTCGAATCCTCTTTAGTTGTTTTTAGAGATACGCAATTAAGGTTTGCTCCATTTTAATGGTTCTTGCCGGAAATTAAGCTCGTTAAATAAAATGCAACATACCAGTTACATAAGTAACTATTTAACAATATTTATACGACAAGAACTACTTAATATTACCATTCTAACAGTTTTTCTTTGCAAACTTTTACGATTTAACGGAATTCATACGAAGAATGTGCACAAACAACCTACTTACTATCAGTGATTCAAAAATTGATAATTGATACAATAATACCAATTGATTTATTTTAGCATGTTTTAGTTATTATCTAATAATTATTTATCAATGATAGTCTTGCCGCTTTACACTTGTTGTTATCGATCTAACATGTTAAGTTTTACATTAGGCAATTTTCATTAATTATAATTTAAATAAAGGTGAGGATTTACTATTAATTGCAGTATCATAAGTAATAAAAAAAATCACACTATGAAAAGTCCGTAATAAAAAAAATGAATTCGGTTTTGTACATATATTATGTATTATACATATTTTATGCGTTTTGACTTATCTACTGAAAATGTCAGTTTCGATCTTGACAGCTTTTTTTTCTGAATGTTTATCTCCGATCATCTAACATACCGTTACGTTGTATTATTATAATGCCAACAATAGCTTCATCAGTATGTTCAAAGAGTATTTCCTTGCTCTGGATTATTTATCTTTATAAAAAGAAAAAAGTGAATGCATTTATAGTTTTAGGTGCTACAAATATTAAGCTTTGGCCACATAAAACAGTACCTAAGTACTCCTTTCAATCGTTATATTTTATCTAAGCTTCCTATGAACTAACTAAGGATATAATATTATTTCCAAGATAAGTACATAAAACACAAGTTTTCTCACGAGGAACACTCATATTTTTGTCTTCGTAACTAACAGTTATCAGTTATTCATTAATATTAAATAATTACCTGCGGCACTTTGCGTGGATATAGCAATTCTGTAAAAGTGGACAATTACAGTTTTATGTCCTAGATATCAAAAGCGCGTATTCTTTGATATTTAAATACAAAACAATTTTATGTAAAAATAAGCAAGTATTAATTGGAAAGGTCAATACAAAGCCTTGACACTTTATGCACCTTGCAAATAAATATTAGGTAATCGAACTACCATTTGCATTTAATTTTTTATTCAATTGCTTTTAGATACTTGCAATGATGGAATATGAAATTATAATTCCCATTAGCACGATAAGTCTGTTTTGATTACTTGCTGACTTTGTTACCCACATGCGTTGAATATTTATGTACCAGATGGTTCTTTTACTACAACATTAATAGGAGCAGGAGCACTTTCAAATCCTTGCTAAAAGTCACAAATCCAACGTGAATATGAATTAGGGACAATCGAAAAATCTTCATTTTCGTGAGACAACTGTCTCCATAGAGACTCTGGTTTTGGAGAGTCTTTGGTACAGTATGTGTTGGTATTTTGACATACATGGCAAGATCCCAAAAGTATTAAAAAAAAATAAACTGTGCAGTTTCTCGTGAAGTAACTTATCTAATATACATATAAAAGTTGAATGTAACAAATCTGTTTTTTACGGATTTTGAACCCTTGGGCCAAACTAAGATTTTTGGCTATGATGAAAATTGCGCATATGTCGGTCCGTCCGTCCGTCACTTTTCTATAACAGGAATAGACTCGAAAATCGTAAGAGCTTGAGAACTGAAATTTTCCATGAATATCATACATGACGCTGGGGTGGTTTATTATCATTGACTGATCAAAATAGGGCAACGTGACCATCATTTGGTTTTAAATTGTGGAGAGATCAGGTTTTCAACCAAGAAGAGAAGATTACCATTTGGCAGAGGTATATAAACGTAGCTATAAACAATTATCGTAGAAGTCAATTGTTAGATAACCTTTATTGATTCCGTCCATATTCACTTATAATTCCTGATTTGGAATAAACGTCAACCCTAAGCTCTACTACTCCTTGAGCTACCCGAAGTAAAACCTTTTCCGAACAAGTTTCATGACCGAAAAAGGCTGGTTACAATACAAATGTACACTTTGTACTCGAGATTCCAGAAAGGAACCCCTAAAATAATTCTAAACAAAATTGTTAAGCTGTACTAAAGGGGAACTAAAGTGTAGTCTATTCCCAAAATTATTTCTCAGAATAAATGTCACATGACAGAGCCTTCTTATTTTATTATTAGTGTACCACTTTGAGAACTTTCTCAAAGGTCTACCATAAGTCTAAATAATAAGTAGGCTTAGAGCACTTTCACTCCCATTTCAACACCAAGGTGACGCCGTCCTTGAAATATAAGCCGATGCATTTGAACAAGATAAGGCCACTTGTGAACTCACAACCTCCCCTTAGAATTATATTTAATAACAACAGTAAGTTTATTAAATTGCTGTTAAATTGCTACATGTTTCGAGATACTCCGATCCCATTATCAAGCAAAATCGTTGGAAATATCCGTTAAAAATAGTTGTATAAAATAATTACATATCTAATTGCGACACATGAAAATTAACAAAATCGAGTTTAAATGATAGCAAGTCTTGCTATCACCTTTAATTTCCCCATAACTTTATTCATCCCCTTTCATCCCCCTATTTCCCTGGCCCTTAAGGCAATACCCGGGTTCCTCACTGGAGGACCCTTTAAATTTTATCAATTTTATGGCGATTTGAACTAGTTCAGTTAGATCAGTTCTTAACCTATCATTTAAACTCGATTTTGTTAATTTTCATGTGTCGCAATTAGATATGTAATTATTTTATACAACTATTTTTAACGGACATTTCCAACGATTTTGCTTGATAATGGGATCGGAGTATCTCGAAACATGTAGCAATTTAACAGCAATTTAATAAACTTACTGTTGTTATTAAATATAATTCTAAGGGGAGGTTGTGAGTTCACAAGTGGCCTTATCTGTCTAACCCCTTTGCGAGAAATGGACCACACCACTGTTTGAACAAGATAGTATAGTATAGAGCAGGGGTGGCCAAGCTACTTGATAGTCCGAGCCATTTTTCAAAATGTGAAATTTTTCGCGAGCCGTAATTTGTTACAACGCTGCACTTGGTCTTTCATATTTGTTGTCAGTAATTTAAAAGACATTTTGAAACACATACGGAACGATAATAATTTTTTTAACTATAATAACAAAAAAATGAAAAGGGAACTCGGGTAAATTTATCGAGAGCCACAAATAATCCTTCAAAGAGCCGCATGTGGCTCGCGAGCCGCAGGTTGGCCACCCCTGGTATAGAGAATAGTATAGAGGTACTCTTCTAACAAATTATACCAATCGACACTATTACTACAATGAAATACAATGAAGAAGAGGTTTTCCCTTCACTAAAAGAAAAAAAGTGGGAGCACAAATAAAATGTAATATTGCAGATCGCGGAAAGCCAAATCATAGATGACAAAAGGTCATCTGTGTCTAGATTTTTTTCCAGTCGATATTTTTACTGTTTCCTCAACTAAAAAGCAGCCTTTCAATTTTTGAACAGGTAACGAATTCAATGATGTATTTCTAATAATGATTTCAAATCTGGAAGAAAAGCTTCAAAGGCTCCGTTCTTTTCCGAAAGTAGTACAACTGAGTTTCCCAATTACTTTTACTTTGGTTTGTTTTTTGGAGAATTATCAAAAGTACAACAATAAGGTGATTGCAACGTTCTTGGCAAAGAACGACTAATATAATTAATCAGTGTGGTTAAGCTCCCCACATATTCTTAGAGAATCTTAATAACGTCATGTTCCTTTGTGAGGACATTCACTTCATGGTTACACAATTATAACGGAATAGGGCCACCCTTTCGGTATTTAAAAAAATAAACAAAAATGATTTTCAAAAGGTTATAGAATCTGTTATGCTTCTCGCAGTTTATAATCCTGCAACAACGTATCTTATTTTTCCGTCAATTTTGTCGGATAGAGATGATATGGAGTTAAAGAATTTTTTCATTACGTATCTTAAAAATTAAATTCCACCGTTAAGTTAGTACTGTGAGCAGACTGTGTTCCTTAGCGGCTTGTTCAAAAGAAACTTGAACGGTATAAGTGAATAATTTCAGTTGAGATAGATTAGAGGGCGCGTTTTATTTGCGGTCTACCTAAATCCTTTTCTTTCTTATAAATAAATGAACCTACTTTGTCGGGTAAAGTTGCAGGTAATAACGGAAGATCTTGTCTTCTTTAATGTTTGTTTTCATATATGTATTCGCGGTGGTCTTATCCTTTTTTTTATTGCGACGATAACCACACTAATCACTGAAGTAGGTTATCTTTTTTCAAGTGAAATAGTCGTGACACTTTAACAAGTAATATTTAATTTAAAAATTAGTAGACCTCACACTTGGCCACTGCCATAATGTGTGGTATATCATGTTGGTATTAATATAAATAAATTGACGCTCCTCAGGCCTTGTGGGCTTTATATTAGATACCCATGACTAAATTGCTCAAAGAAGCCACTTTTTAACATAATCATTCTCATTAAAGTATTGTTCATTCAACGTCCTTGCCACTAGCGGACTATTCTGCATAATTAAAGCAAACGTTAAATAACAGTTATCTAATTATTTAAACTAGAATTAAGACTAGGTTTTTCTGATTTTTTTTTATAACTGAAGATAGATCATTTCCATTACATTCAATATTTAGGGCGAGCCTGAGTGGGGTTATTTAATTTTCAAAAGCCAAGATTTTTCTGACTTCTCTCCAAGATATAGATCGACACGCCAATCCTCCTGGGATTCGGACACGTTTTGTTGCAATCAGGAAAGGTTCAGGTAGTTTAAACGTTATAATCTTTACGATAATCCCCTCATAAGTCATAACCATAATAATATAACAGTTCCAAATAGGTACACTCTTAAATACATTACTACCATGAACTCACTACAGAAGTATGATAAATTTTCATATTTAGGTAGACAAATTACTATTGTCTACACTACACTATTTTAGTTGAATGATCTTTACTCATGCATATTAATACATCAAATAACTACATAAATTTGCATATCTCATTTTAGATTAAACTTAAGTTGATTAATTAATGGAATAGAAACTGGAATGGATAATCAATCCATGTGATGAAAATAAAAAGTGGTAGTAAAAGAATGTTCATTCAACTTAATATATCAAACATGAATCATACCTTCTTGTTCCAGAAATTCTAGAATACCAAACTATTAACGATTTTACTCTACATATCGGTGTTATTAGTTTACCACATGATACGGTGTATTTTAAATAAAATGAAATCAATTTTACTTTTTCCTTATTTGGAGCTGGATCAACATGTAGTTGTCCATTTATGGCAAATGCGTAACAGTGTTTTATGTAGACTAGAAAATAAATCAGTAAGGTATACGTGCAGAGATGCCGCATACCGTTCGACATTTTCACCTGTCTTTCTGCTTGTAGTCGTACTCTAAATAAATTATACTACAATTATGTTACTTATATCAGAAATCCGAGAATAAAAATTTCTTTTTTAGAACATAAATACTAGCATTATTTAACTGTAAAAAACGGATATTGTTGACACGTAAAGAAGACAATGAGATTTCCTTCATTTTACACATCATTGTCTACCATCTTTTTTGGGTAATAACTAATAACAATAAGGGCGGTTTCCAACTATTTTTTGGAAATTTTAAGATATCGTTGTACCATTAACTAATTGTTGTTAGCAATGGCTCGGATATTGCCAAGAAACGATAAGTTAGTTTATCTCAGCGAATTCTCTACTGAAGTAGTTTATACCTAAACAGTTATTACTTTAACATCATACAACAGTTAAATTCAGCTATGTTGATTGAGAATTTTGCTAGCATATTGATATGCAAGATAAATCTTGCAAGGATAATTCTTTAAGTTGGAAAGAAAACATTCAAAACATGGCAGTTGACAAAGGTGACCAAACGTACTTTTTAAGAGTATTGTTCTCTTAAAGGTATCATCACAATTTTAATCCGCAAGTCACGGCAATCATTGTTCGAAGAAAATATACCTAAATGCAATGAACCGTATAATATAATAATGGCGCTCTTTCTTGCAGATAGGGGAAAAGATGGTAAAATGACGAATTCCCCAAATATGTATATAAATCAAAAAACATAAATGAGGAATACACGTGAACAAAAAATTTACGTTATCGGTGGGCGTTTCTATAAATATCGATATTCACTTTCGCTTCCAATAGGGTGTTTATCAAATAATATCCTTATATTATTTATTATATGATAATCAAAGATAAACTCCTTGAAGGTAAGATATCGAAAAATATGCTGGATAATAAAAATATGACGAATTCGTCATCTTATACACCTTGGCTTGAGTACTAGAATAACGAAAATATGAAAAACGCACACAAGAAAAATGACAAGACAATGTTGGAGTTGGAGCACAGAAAGAAGAAGTCACTGTCAACTCTTATTTAATCTAGCTCGTTATAAATCAAGAATAGCTCGCCAATTATTTTACGAATATCTGTTAAAATAGTAAAAATTTCCACATCCATCTCCTTTTGCGAAAAAACTGATTTATTGAGGTAAAACAGCTGTGGTCAAATAGAAGATAACTGGGACAATTCACCCTAGGTACTGTGTCGATATTAATCCGCTGACCGAAATTCTCTAAAACATCCGGAATTCACTGAATGGTTCTTAGATGCTCTGCTTTTTGAAAATTTAGTACCAAACAGCAAAAATCCACCACAATTGACCTTTAATCATATACTATACATTGCTAGCGTATGCGGACTATATAGTAGTGATGGCAGACAGAGAGGAAGAGATGAGGGGGTTAATTGGGGTAATGAAGAGATATTTGGAGGGGAAGAATTTAGAAGTAAATGTGAAAAAGACTAAAATGATGGTTTTTCAGAAGAAACGGGGGAGGGGTATAAAGCAAAAGTGGTGGTTGGGTGAGGAGGAATTAGAGAGTGTACAGGAGTGGAAATACCTAGGGTATGTAGTGCGGTATGACAATAAAGATGGGGCACAGGTGAGGGAATTGGCGAAGAAGGGTAATGGAATAGTGGGGAAAGTGTGGGGTTTGGGGGAAAGAGTGTTTGGGAAGGATATGGAGAAGAGAAGATGGTTGTTTGACAAGTTGGTGAAGAGTGCGATGGGGTATGGAGCGGAGATATGGGGGTGGAAGGAATGGGAAGAAATAGAAAGAATTCAGGAGAAGTATTGGAGGTGGACATTAGGGTTGGACAGGGAGACACCAGGGTATATCGTAGGGGAAGAGGTATAATTAGAGAAAATAAGGATAAGGGCAGGAGCGAGGGCGGTAAAATATGAGGAGATGATCAGAAAGCGGGAAGATATTGTTGGAGTAAAGGAGTGCATGAGAGAGGTGGCAAAAAAACGGATAAGGTATGGGCAGGAAGAGAGAAGAGGTTCTATGAGAGAGTGGGTTATGCGAGGGAAGAGATAGAAGGGAGAAGAGAGGGGGGAAGAGATATGGTGGATGAGTTGGTAAGATGGGATAAAGATGTGGAAGCACAGGAAAGGAGAGCGAGAATATGTAATGGAAGATATAATGGCGGATATCAAGAAATTATGGAAGAAGGGAAGGCCGAGTATCTGATGGGAGAAATGGAGTTGAAGGAGAAGAGGATGGTGGCGAGGTTTAGATGTGGAAATGAAGAGAACGAGAATAGATACTGGTGGGAGAACGAGAGAAGGGTGTGTAGAATGTGCGGTAAGGGACGAGAGAGTGTGTGGTATTTGATGAGGGAGTGTGAAGAGCTGAGAGAATAGGGAAGAGGAATAAAGGTGATCTTAGGTGGGAACGGGTTGGGAGTGGGGTGGATGAAGGGGGTGATGGAGCGAAGGGATAAGCTGAGGCCAAAGAGCCAGGAATAGATGTAGGGTCAGTTGAGGAGAAAGTTATGTTTTTTATGTGTGTGTGTGTATTTTTTTTAAATTGAAATTACGTTGTTTATTTCTGACAGTGATATTATAAGCTTATATTGTCATAGTTACGATACCAATAAAGAGTGTCATAACTCCCTTGGGATATAAAGACGCTATAATTCCCTCTACGGCTCTTTTATGAACCAGTAACCTAGCAACAACCAAAACTGCAATCGACGATACCTGAATCAAATATACCGGAAATGAACAAATTTTATTATACTCGGTCAGAAATAAAATTATCTGTGTATCACGGGAATTAATAGGTCTCAATTACCTCGGGTAATTGCTGTCCCTCGGGCGCAAGGCCCTCGGGACGCAAACTTTACCCTCGGTAATTAAGACCCTTATAATTCCCTTGATACATAAATAACTATTACTTAATTAAGTAGTTAATAAGAATGCTTTTGTTTCGATTTTGATTATAACAAAATAAAGGGCTATCTATCTATCTATCCATCTCCTTTTGCGAAAAAACTGATTTATTGAGGTAAAACAGCTGTGATCAAGTAGAATATAACTGGGACAATTCACCCCAGGTACTGTGTCGATATTAATCCGCTGATCGAAATTGTCTAAAACATCCGGAATTCACTGGATGGTTCTTAGATGATCTGCTTTTTGAAAATTTAGTACCAAACGGCAAACATCCACCACAATTGACCTTTAATCATATACTATACATTATACTAACGGACTAACCTTTCTATGGCGACAGCCTGTTTAGGTCTCTGTCCATGTTCGACAGCTTACCATTAACTGTAGCGTAACTACTGAAGAATTCTGTTTGCCTTACGTTATTCCATGAACTCACATTAAAAGCGACTAATTTATGTTTAGAGCAGACTATTAATTAAATATCAACGATAACGGCATTCATAAATTGTTGCATAAATTTCCTGTTTGGAAAGGAAATAAAAGTGTCCCATATCGTATCTAGTATATGATATTTCTGTATTAATCCAATTTACTACTATAAGTATTACATTATTCAATCAGAGGATGTGGCTGACTGAAAGAAATTGCTGTGTCAAAGTCAACCTAAAGCCCAGCACCGTTTGGTACAAACTGCGATCAGGATTGTAACCTTGTAAGCAATCACGCCAATCATTTCATTGGGAATACAATAGACCTCTTTCAAATAAAACGTTATTCTAAATTTTTAGGTGTTATGTTAAAATTAAATAAAAGTAGTTGTGAGTTGGGGCCGTGTTATTGAATATACTACGAAAACCTGTGTGGGTACCTCAATTATTAAAAACTAACTTTTGAGAGGTTACAGTGCGACCCAAATTAATTGGTTATCCATTTACATAAATTACCATAAACAGCCTTCAGTTACCAAAAAATCCTTAATATTTGTTATCATTCCTATTTGCCATTTTGGCTTGTTTTGTTTATATAGAATTTATTAAGATAGTCTTGGAGTCAATTCTAAGCTCATTCAGAATGCACAGAAATTGTGAGGGAAAATAATTCTCGATAAGGTTTTTGTTTCTTCTTACTACTTTTTTATTTAAATCAATATTAACAATCTCAACCATGAAGAAGTTTAAAACTGAGGTAGGTAGTAAACTAATAGTGCTTCGACTCATCTAGTTAACAAATACCGGTTTTATTGAACAAGTCGGCTGTTTCCATTATAGTATATCCTACTTGAAATTTATTAGGTAAGTACCTACATCAACTTTCCACCCAATCCATCTTACATTATATTTATAGTATACCGAAATTGCCTTTTTTAATAGGATGAAGCGGCGAAACAGCTGTCATCCCGTGTTAATTACATACATCATCCACATTCACTTTCTCCTATGACACACTTAACAAAATATTTTTTAATAATAGATCACTAAAAACCATCTACCAAATATTTAATTAATTAGCACATACCTCACATTTAAATTAATTACTTAATACCTTAACAATTTCTACAAAAACAGCAATTATGTACCTACTTACTAATTCCATAACATAGACACATCGACAAAGTTTCACAATTAAATGAAAAAGTTTCACGTTTGCAAACAAAAACGAACTAAAGATGACCACAGAAGTCTCAACATTGTACGAACAAAGTATGCGACTTTATATTCAAGAATCGGAACTTGTACCACCAAAGAATCAAGCTTGTACTGTGAAACAGTAAACAATGAACGTGTCTTGGACAGGGCTATAACTTCGGTATTCTTAAAGCTATTCAAAAAAGAATAAATATATAGCGCTGATTCTAAGAACTGTGGTGTAACTCCACAAGTTGGGCTTTTTCTGTATTCTAATTTCTAAGTTTTGGCGACGGCGTATTGTAATTAATTAATTTTTTTCTTATTCTATTTTAACCCTCTAAATTTGAAAAACTTGTAAGAGTTAAATGCAAGCTATCGCAGAGAGGACGCTATTCCCAAAGATTGTTAACAATAGGCATTAGTATTTTAATAATCCTGCAAATATAAGAAGCTTCTAGACGAATATCTTTGAAAGCAAAGTGTGTGTAATAATGGAAGCAAAGTGAAGATAAAGCTGTTCTGCTATGAACGTTTGTCACCATCCAATGCAAATAAGATATATAAGAAGTAATGATCAAAGACTGCATGCGCAACTATATTATAGTTACCAAGGGTCCGGGGTTCAGTGAACGTACCGAAAAGTAAAACGGGTGCATCGAAGAAATTTACAGTTGTGGATGAAAATGAATTCTTCCTTTATTAAGACTTTAGAATGTTCTTGCGTCCTGAAGGTACATATTAAACAATTTTTTTGAGCTTCCGACAAAATAAATGTACATCTCAACCAATTGGAAAAAACATGTTTTGGAAAAACCCCTAGCAAAATAGTAATGTACATATTAGGATTGCCAAACCCATCTTCCTATACCGGACACTGCCTTCGTCGTACTTCTGCAGCTGCT
The DNA here is from genome assembly GCA_036250285.1 of Pyrocoelia pectoralis. Taxonomy (NCBI): domain Eukaryota; kingdom Metazoa; phylum Arthropoda; class Insecta; order Coleoptera; family Lampyridae; genus Pyrocoelia; species Pyrocoelia pectoralis. The sequence continues at coordinate 18,212,580 of CM070074.1, forward strand.
CTAGCTAGTCAATGCAGAAGCAACTGTGACTAACTTAAAAAGACGCGGAGGATGGAGAAGTTCCACGGTGGCGGAGAGATGTTTGGAGAATACTTTCCCATCAGAAGAGGCAGGCATCTCGACTATAGTGAATAGAAGCACCTTAATCTTGTTTGTATCGATGGGTTACGGCACTTGCTGAACAGCGCTTTGGTTCGTACGAAGTTGTGAAAAAATTCCTCGATGAATTGTTCACGGCAAAAGGGGAAGATTTTTACTGGCGTAGTATCCAGAAATTACCCGAAAGATGGGGAAAATGTATAACTAGCAATGGGTTCCGAATTTAACTTTTTTTTGGGGAAAAAGAATCCGCATTTCATACTTGTATATCATGTATATTATTTATATTTATATTATGAGCCGAAATCTAGGAACAGCGGTCATATTTTTGTTTTGTGTCCATTTTTTATATATAAATGAACCAGCAAATAATATTTTATTTATTGAAGATGAAGTATTTTTAAAGTTACATAATTATCCACTTCATTTTTTGGTCCTTCGTACCGGATATGTTTTTTCGACACATTCTGGCTCTCTGATTTCTGGTAATTGCAACGAACGTTATGAAGAACAGTTTACCCTTGTTTGCCGACACATCAGTTATACAAACGATCCATTGACAAGTCATTTGGATGGAAGTTTTTATTGATGATTATAATGGTATTTTGACAAGCAAATTAGTTATCCTGACGTATTTTTTGACTTTTGCACTGCTGTCTTGAGGTGCGTTGTAACGTTTATATTGCATTTGACTGAATTTTGAGTCGAAAATAGTTAAAGTTGCTTATTGCTTTAATTTAAATACGCTTGATTATATTTTGACAACGTTCATTTGATAATTCTTTGTGCATTTTTTTTGCATTTAGAAGAACTATCGAGGTTTTTCACAAAACATTTTTATTACTTTACAGTTTTATTCACGATTTTGTGTATTGATTTGATTAAAAACTATTCATGATGGCTCCAAAATCTAAAGATTTCAAATTATTGGCATTTAGAACTCGAAATATTTTAGAACAAGTTAATAGTTTCAACGAATTTATTAATTCGTTTGACGAGGACATATCATTAATCGAATTACAACAATTAAAAGTTGAATTTGAGTTATTAAAGCCAACATTAAACGAATATAAATCAGTGTCAGAGCAGATGTCACTTTTTGGAGATGAGACACACAATTTTCCAACGATTCAGCAATTTTACAAAAATTTTGTGTCCATTTCAGTGACAGCACAGTCTTTGCTTGATAAACATTACCAAGAGGCTAAATCACTTTCAAAAGAAAGCTTAAATAGCACTCGATCTACTTCAAGTAAATCTAAGGAAAATGTTAAACTTCCTACCATAAACCTTCCTATTTTCTCAGGAGAGTATCAAGATTTTAGAGCGTTTTTCGAATATTTTCAAGCTCTAGTCGACTCCAACGAAAATTTATCTCAAATTGAGAAATTTTTATATTTAAAAAACTGTTTGAAAGGTACTGCCCTGCAAATTTTAAGCGAAATTAAACCTTCTGAAATAAATTATTCCATCGCTATCGATCTCTTGAAAGAAAGATACGATAATCGAAAACTGCTTATCTTCAGTAATTTCGATTCATTATTTGAAACACCAACAATTGCTAAAGATACGCAATTGCGTGAATTTTACAATAATTTCATTAAACATTTGCGCACAGTAGACAATGAAGGTATGTCGGTATGTCGCCCGAAGAGTACAAAGATGCTGTTTTGGCATACATTGTTAAAAATAAAGTGGATCCTATCACTGCTAGGGATTTTGCAAAACAATTTCCAAGGAAAATTCCTAGCGTTGAACAGACATCCAACTTTTTGTCTAATAAATGCAACATTATCGATGACATTTCAAATGTCACAAAGGGTTCTATTTCTAATTCTTTGAAAAAGCCCAGTCAAAAGGGTTCTTACACTTTAGCCCAGACTACGCATTCTTGTGTCTTGTGTAAGGAACAACATTTTTTAAATCATTGTCCAGCTTTTCTGGCCTTATCAATCAAGGATCGTTTCCACAAAGCCAAATCCTTGCGATTTTGTTTTGTGTGTCTTTGTCATGACATTAAGTCCAAATGCACTTCTACTACGAATTGCAAAAATTGTAACAAACGTCACAATAGTTTACTTTGTTTCAAAGCTGCGAATTCAAATAATTCAAAGCAAGAACCTGCTCGGCCAAGTTCTCCTCGTCAGAATGAGTCCAGTAGCTCTTCTGCCTTTAATGCTGTTGCTTCTCCTGCTCAGTCAGCTACTCCAGCTGTTGAGTCCCCTGAGACTCCCACTACTTTTTCTGTATGTGGTTTTTCAAGATCCTCTGAGGTCTTACTGTCCACGACTCAAGTTAACGTTGTCAGTGGAAACAAGTTTTTTACTGTTAAGGGTATTCTTGATTCAGGGTCCCAAAACAACCTTATATCTGAAAATCTTCACAAAAGATTGAATTCTTCTTGTAAATCAATCAATCTTACTCTCAAGGGTATTAACGAGTCAGTATCAACTTGCTCAAGATACACTTCTGTGGAATTACATTCTACAACTGGACGTTTCAAGTCTAGTATCAATTGTTTAGTAGTTCCTAAAATTACTGATCCGCTTCCTCGAGTTATGTTCAGTAAGGACCTTTTGAATATTCCTCCGAATTTACGTCTCGCTGATCCGTCCTATCATCAACCAGGCGACATAGACATTTTGATTGGTTCATCTATGTACCATAAACTAACTTTGCCTCGAAAAATTTCTTTAGGCGCTTCGATGCCCACTTTACAAAATACTCTTCTTGGTTGGGTTATTGCAGGAGATTTGCCTAATAATCTGTTTGCACCCTCAAATTCCGTAGGTTCTAGAATTTCGGCAGTTTGTTACCACACTACATTTTAGGTCAATGAATTCAATACTGATCTTCATCAATCTTTGACCAAGTTTTGGGACTTGGATAATCCCAAGCCTATTTCAAAGTTGTCTTTACTTTCGCCTCAGGAGAGATTTTGTGAGAAGCACTTTCTCAACACTATTCGTTCGGACGAAACCGGTCGTCTTATCGTTTCAATCCCTTTTAATTCAAAGTTATTACTTTTGGGCGATTCTAAACACATCGCCGAATCACGTTTTCTCCACTTAGAGAAACGTCTTCACAGAGATCCCTCTCTTCTAAAACAATACTCACAATTCATGTCTGAATACGAATCTTTGGGTCACATGACCAAGATTTCAGACGCTGAGAGTCATTCTTCTTCTGACGCTCATTTCATTGAAACGCTTGATGGTCTTGTGAACATCTCGGAGATACCTCCGCAGTTTTTTCCCCATCACGCTATTGTTAAGCAGTCTTCCTTGATTACAAAGTTACGCGTAGTTTTTGATGCCAGCGCAAAACAAAAGTAAAAAATCGCAAATTCGTACAGTATTAATAAAGCAGTAAGACTTCACTCCTTCATTTACACATATTACTTCAAAATTGTCGATTTTGTTATCAATTTGACACAACAACTGTGACATCGCGTGGTCATAAGATTTGCCAATCCGAAACTGTTACAGGAAACCGTTTCCGAATTTCCATCAGCCGCCAGAGACCAGCCTACAATGAAATCATAAATATCTAAAAGTAGTAGAATTAGATACAGTTTGATGGAATTTAGGCCAAAGCGCCCAATTTTTAACGTAATTATTTGTTAAGAAGTTTTCTTTTTAAAACTGACAAATGACGTTAACTAACTATCAAAAGAAGTTTTACGAAATGCCCTGCTGCTTGGTTTCCCGATGTCAAACAAAATCGCCCGTTGCATTTTAAAAGTGCTTCTCCTGATTTGTGAAATTTTTGTAAGCCTTCTTTCAAACCGTCGCGTCGGTCGACGAAAATTGGTAATTGCTTTTCAAACATATTCGATTCTACTTGAGCAAACAAAAATGTTTCATTTTTAATAATGGCTCCCTCACACACTTGGCTTTGTATCATATTAACATGTCTAGCAAGACTATGCACAAACCGTAAGCCCTCTCCATATAACTGTAATTATTCATTTAGTAATAGGTGCTATTTTAATATGCGGTCTACCTATTTTTATCTAATTTAATATGCGGTCTACCTATGATTTTAATATAATTTGTAACTAAGAAGTAACGGCGGTAGAAGTTTAAAAAAACGTTCTACTGTAATATTTTATTATTTAAATAAAAAGAACTGGAATTACTAAGAGAGTTGAAAAAAATATGTTAATGATTACTATATAAAAAATTAGTTTTAAATTAAAAAATTCTAAAAATTAAAATAGATGATCCTTACATATAGGTCATAACACATGTAAGAAAAAAGTGAATAACCCGTTATGTGTTGTTTATTTTAATTAAAAAGAATGTTTTAAATTCATGAGAAAGGTCCTTCGTAATTCTGTTTCAAATTTTCTGTTAATTTAACAATCTTCACAATTGCAGGAAAATACTCGAGTATCTTGCCTCTGCACGACGTGGCGAGATGGCACTGTCACTATGTTCACCGTGATGCAGAAGCCGCGCTCAGGATATCTCATAACTCGTTATGGAAAATCTATGTTCTTAGTCTTCAGTTCTCGAAGTAAGTTTTCCCGTCCCTTGGTATCTTAGTGACGAACACTTCCGTCTTTAGCACCACGTTTGTCTGGAGGAGCTGTGCGGAAGATATCCGTAATGCTTATAGCCAATTTCACGTGATTCTGATAAAGTATTTATTTCACGGTCTAGGGAAAACACATACGCATACCACACCTAAAGATCATAAAGGTTAACAATTTTTGTTATGATCAACAATGTGAAGTACATAATAACAAATCAATAAGGTGAATTTGCTCATTAACATTTATTATGTGAAGTAATGGGATATTTTGTGTTCTAGTAAATTTGTGGCGTAGTTTGACCTATTTATGTGTTTTATTTGGGTCTATTTCGAATGGCTTCAAAAGTTGGACCTGTCAAATTCTTGTGTCGGCGCTTTGGACATATTAGATTCGGTGAAATGGCCTTAGTCGACGAAATGGCTGTGAGAGGTTTGGACACATTCGGCGTTTTAGTCCATTAAAAATCGTGTCGGCATTTTGGACATTCGATATGAAACGATCTAGCCCGAATTTTTTAGTCGCCCAAAAATCATTCGTTTTATTAATTACGAATTTTAATACGCAAGTCGCATGGTTAATAATATTGTGGATGAAAATTTAAGTCGTCACTTGATGAAATGTGCGATGCTTTTAAACAACCTTTAGATAGTACCAACTGTCCGTATGAAGTAAAAGTGGAAATTTTATATACATATTATTATTAATGTTAATATTTATAATAATACTGTTCCATTGTCCATCTAGTGATTTTAATACTTATAGCCCCTATAGTTAACAAGGGGCTATATTAATACTGTGCGCTGCTACAGTTTTTACACGACGCTTTTCAAGCAATGCAGACAGTGTTGTTTACTAAGGGTAGGGGAAGAGTGCACGATTACCTACTCGGAAATAGTCATTTTGCACAAAATATGATTCCTCTTTTTTTTAATTTTGTTTAGTTTACTAATGGCAAATTAATTTTTATGTACCCTTTGAAAGGGCATAGGTTGGTACTTACTCGAAGACGATTTTTGCATTAATTTTCCATTACGGAACAGCTTGAATTTTTATGGACCATTTTAGGACAATGAATTTGATGCGCAAATGGTTTGATAAACTACATAGGTAGATTGTTACGGATTTGTGGCGGAATAGACAGACCGCATAAGAAAAGGTAATATGTAATTATTTTTAGCGGCCATGCTTAGTAATTGAAATAAACGAGACGTTGTGTAAATTTTATGCCAGTTCCCGTTTTATTAAATTTCTCAGTGGAATGGGAGTTTCAGTTTGCATAAAGCTTTTTTTTACGTAAGATATACAACATGTTATGCTTATTGTCCTTGTATAATTAAGAATCTAAAAATAGATCCAATACAGCTATATTATAAGTTTAAAAATGCTCGTCCGCAAATTAAAGGTGTGAATATATTTTAATGTAAATTAGAGACATTTCAAAATCCGTCAGAATTGTCTTTGTGAAATGTAAATAGAAAAGCTCACCGGAATTTTATAATAGTGGAACAGTGACATCGTTCTCACGTTACGTGAACTTGACTCCCGCGAATCAGGTAGGTATAAATTTTTTTAACGATGCGAATACGAATTCACTTAAGCATAAGGTCTGAAATACTCATATTTGTTATTATATAGTGCTACCATTAAGATTTAATTGCAATAAGAAGTAATGCCAACAAAGTTATAAATGATGTAATAATGGGAATCTAGCTAGACAATGAAGTGGGGAATGGGGCCTTTAGGCGATTCAGTGGTGCGATACGGTAAGTCAGCGTGGGAAAGGTTTCGAGGTGAATAAGCATGGGCGGTGCGGGAGCGGCCGAAGGCGACAAGCTGAAGACCTCGCAACTCCACCAAGCTATTGGGGTAGGAAATTCTGTAGGTAATGCATCGTCATAGAACTATTGAACCTTGTTATATAGAACCAAAGAATAAAATTATATCGGGGTCGATGATTTCATACGAGGTCAACAGGTATAATTCATTTATTTTTCGTCTTAATTTTACGTTACGATTTGAAATCGATTCATTTATTCTAAATGGAAAATATGACTTCACTGTTGAATGAGCTCTTTTTCCATTTTTATAACTAATTAAAGCGGCAATAAAGTATCGATATTCATTCGTTAGTTGTAGTATTGACTTTTAAGCTCCACACCTGACTCGAAATTCCAAATTTTGTTGGTCAACTTGCAACATTTGCAATTAAAATAGAATCGACCGAATGCAATATTATAGTTTAAATTTTTAAATTCAAATTCAGAGAAATTCCACCATACAGAGTGTTATAAAAATGACGAATAACGCAAAAGCTCACGTGAACTCAACCGTTACGGACATACAGGACGTTAAAGTTTTAAAAAATCAACTTGAAATATCTCTCTAACGAAAAACGGGGTTTGCTCAAACTCGGTATTAAATCATCATTTTTAAATATGGCAGTAGCACAAAGTTGCACGCCAATGTCGCCAATGAAAAAAATCGTCGCGCTCCCTAAATTCAACCGTGGTCATGTTACGGTTAGTGAATTGCTCTTTTGGACGGCACGATCACGTACGTACCTTATTAATTTAACCGAATTAATACAAAAATTCGCTCATCGGTTTAAACATTCAGATTTGTCTGCAGTGTTAATATCTTGAAATTTAAAAACAATTTTGTTTCACAGTGCCTCCCATCACCTTTAACACAACTATCGATTCTGAATACAAAATTATACGGTCGTCTGGTTGTTTAAGCTGTTTCATATTGTTTGAATAACGGAAAAAATTTATAACATGTTTAGTTGTTTACTTAACGCTTGTAGTTGACTATTACCAAAAAAAATAAGGGCTAATAACACCAAACTCCACACCAAACAACGACTTTTGGACGATGGAGATTTTCTGTATCTAATTCGTGAGGAAAAATATCGAATGTCAAAATGTATATTATATTAGGAATCCTGTACAAAATTTACGTACCTACATACCGGGTGCTGATCCGGCCGCTCGGTAATAGCATTTTACATGTGAAATGTTGTCTATGCAATTTCCTGCTCCCCTAATTGTTTTAGGGCCAAAACATCAGAGTACAAAAATTTTCAAAACTAAAAATACTACCTGAATGGTATATTCTTTGCGACCAAAATTGTACTGTAAGAAAGAAAATGAAGAATTAAATGTTGAATAAGAATTTGCAAAAATCGCATTGCCACGACGGTGGTCATGGCAACTTCCAGTACTAATGAAATTCTACACTTGTTCATAACGCAATTATTTTTAAAAGCATGGCAATGTGATTTTTGCAAACTCTAATTCAACATTTAATTCTTCATTTTCTTTCTTACAGTACAATTTGGTCGGACAGAATATACCATTCAGGTAGCATTTTTAGTTTTGAAAATTTTTGTACTCTTATGTTTTGGCCCTAAAACAATTAGGGGAGCAGGAAATTGCATAGACAAGATTTTACATGTAAAATGCTATTACCGAGCGACCGGATCAGCACCCGGTATAATCTTTTAGTTTCTTTAGGTTTTATAAGAATAGAAGTTAATATTTCATATTCCAATTCGACAACTATCTAAATAAAGAGACTGACAACGGGGGATCATCAAATATATCCAAAGGTCAGTGGCGTATATCGGAGGGGGGGGGGGTGAACCCCCCGAAATAAGTTAACATTCTGCACTAAATTCTAAATCACATGGTCAGCCGTAAATTTTCTCATTACTGAATTGGGGATAGTTGACTCGACTTGACGAACTTTCACGCAGAACCCCGAAAATTATCTACAGCTACGCCCCTGCCAAAGGCGATTTAACCTAAACACGTAGATTGCAACAGAAGCCATATGGGACTTAGGACGTTGACAATATATGTAAACTAGTATTTTATTTCACTTTACCTTTCAGTCACAGCTTTCTATAAACGAATTCCTATTAGTATCCTGTAACAAACGTAATTATAAGAAACAATTCCTCATTAGTACAAAGCAATTTAACACATTTCTCTATGCGAGGGAGGAGATAGAATGAAGAAGGGAGGAAGGAAGGGATATGGTGGAAGAGTTGGTAAGAAGAGATAAGCAAAGCCAGGAAAGGAGAGCGAGGATAGCTGAGGGAGGTATCATGAGGGATATCAGGAGATTGTGGTAGAAGGCAAGGCCGAGTACCTGTTGGGGGATATGGGATTGAAGGAAAAAAGAATAGTGGCGAGATTTAGGTGCGGAGAATGCAAATAGATATCGGTGGGTGGACGAGAAAAGGGTTTGTAGAATGTGCAGAGAAGGGAGGGAAAGTATGTGGCATATGATGAGGGAATGTGAGGAGCTAAGGGAAGAGGGGATGGAGAGAAAGGAGATTCTGGGTGAGAAGGGGGTAGGAGTGGGGTGGATGAAGGAGGTGTTAGAGAGTAGAGAAAGGATGAAGAGAAGTAGGCAGGAATGAGGAAAGTTTTTTAGGGTAGAAGTATTTATTTGTAATAGGTTAACTAGGGTAGTTGGTTTTGTTTGTTAGGTTAGGTTATTAGACGAATTCTTGTATATTTAAGAAAGATACAATAAGCAATTGATGATGAATTTAACCCATTTCTATAATCATGCGATTTTAGGCAAGGAATGTAAGGAATCAATAATTTAAATTTAATGAATCAATTTTCGTACCCTGGTTTAAACTGACTAACCTCGACCTCATTGTGCACGATTAATATTGACACGAAGCATCCATTGAATCAATTATATAATATTACTATTATTATGAGTCGCTATAAAGTTTATGAGATCTATAAAGTTTGAAAGTGAAGGTAGACTTGCGGGAGGAATAAATATATAAATATACTTATGTATATACTTTCTATTATTTCTTCTACAATTATTATTAGATTAAGTATAGCTTCACGGTTGTGGTTCTCAAAAAAATAAACTTTATCTCAAGTACAATCGTTAACGTAAAATATTTTCTGTTATGGCTATCGGTTTACCGTAAATTGAGTTCCGCTTTGTTATTTTAAATGGAAGAGATGAAGATTTGAATTACTGGTAGCATTTGAGGGTGTACATTTGTGTCGAAATTAACAGCATTCCTTAATTTTTTTGGAAGAGTATAACTAAACCAGGTATGTAAGTCTGGTGTGGTTTGCACTATCCTATTTGAACGGAAGCACTGTATTATTGTGCATACTTACAGTTAATTGTTTAAAATATAAATCATTTATTATAACAAATAACCGGCTTGTCCATTTCAAGTTTTGCATGTATTTTTACAATAGTAGGTACATTCAAAATTTTGTATCAGACGTATCTCGATTTTTTTTGGGCGAGGTATTGTGGTTCAGAGGAATGCAATCTAGTTTGTGATACATTTTCGTTGTTCTTCTAAAATATCTCGATAAATCGCAAACGTTGGTTACTTTTTTTAATTTATTTTAATATCTTTTGTTATTGAAAAAAGTGGCCCAATCTATACAAGAAATAATTGGTGTGAGAGCCCCGTCTTTATACACAAGCAATTAAAGGACTCAAACTTGTTCCACGTGTGTCTTTGGTTGTACCTGAGAGTTCGTTTAAGAATTAAAGCTATTGCTTGCGTATCGATCCTAACTACGGTGACGGTCTCCTTTCGTCAAAATGCAACTTTGCTTTATAAATGGAAAATGGCACCATCAATTCAACAAGCCATTGCGTCATTGAATTGTATATAAAAGAAGGATATCTTGTAAGTACATACAACGACTGTACGATTTATATGTATAAGACGTATTTAACTTCCATGGCAGTTGTGCATTGTACATGGAAAGGATGAAATTTGTGCTTTTGCAAAAGTTTTGTTCACTGAACAGCGACGAAAAACACTGAATTTTCATCAAAATTTATCTACAATACGCTAGATTATAATCATAAGCCATTCATAAATGAGAGTGACTAAATTTAACTTTAAAACCTATACAGTTTTGGTTTGAACCCTTTCTAAAGTATTTATGGTAATGGTTTGTTACATTGCGTATTCTCAAAAAATAATTCTATTTTTTTAAATAGCACTACCCCATGTGTGTAATAAATACATCATTGGAAAGATCTTTAAAGATCAGTACCAAACAAAATAATTAATCGATTATTTTTCAAATAATACGAAAAACAGTATTTAAATCAATTTATTCAAATTTTGTTGTATTAAATGTCAAATCCTCCGATAAATAAACAATATTTTGTGTCTTGATCTTTTTGAAGTGATTTGATATTAGTAGCGATAAATACTAAATTTACTGAAACTTTTTTACCCTTTTTTCAATAAAATAATCGATTCATTAACATTTTGATTATTACCTACTGATGAATAGCATTTGTGAATTACTTTTCAATGATATGTCACACAATGGGGTAGTGTAATTTAAAAAATAGGGGTGAGTGGAGTGGATTGCAGAAGATTTACCTCCATGTTCTAGAAACGGTTTCGAGAAATTTCACTAAACTGCAAGTTTTCAAATTGACGTCTGGTACATACACCCGATTTGGTATATTCTAACTGAAGCAATTGGAAATCTACAGTAATTAACTGAATAATTATAATATTGTTAATCAATAGAAGATCATTAAATTCTTTGCTTGTAAGAAATACGAAGGAAATGAGATCGTTATTTTGCAATAATGGCTAAAAGCGATTTACGGCGTTGGCTTCACATAGCGTGCACATAAAATACCGAACATGTCACTCCATGAAAAATAAAAAAGGTTATGTGCGATTTGCATAAAAAATAAGCATTCTCGCCCACATTTAGTTAACTGTTTTAAAAACTTCTGGGTAAAAATTGTTTCACATTTCATTGACACTTATAGATTACATTAAATTATGATAACACTCTAATATAAATTAATGTCTATTTCTAATAAATACGTGATATTGTCGCGGTACAATAATTAAAGGATAGTTAAGTCATGACAATAAATTGTGAAATAAATCAATCGATATACTGTAGATTGTAAATAACGAAGCATAACAAATCAAAATTGCAGAACGAAATCTGACGGTTATTGTTTTGCAACTTCTAGGTAGGTAATCGTCAAGCTATTACTGTTGCAATTAATTTCGTCTTGAATAGTTAGTAATAGCACGCTTACATGATCATATACTTACCACTGTAACATTAGTAGTACTTGTAATAACATGGTTAAGCACACTGCATTAATGGTTTATAATAGTTAAGGAAAGAAAATACACAATTACAAGGGTAATATTAAATGAATTGTTTCCATTGACTCTGAAATACACTAAAATAGTGCAAATTGTCCCAAATTTTATAATAAAACTGAATATAATGAAGCAATTTATTAATCAGTATAAAAGTAGATACATGTAGTTTCAAATTTTTGTGCTAAACGCGTATTTATTGTATTCTGGTTTGTATTTGACCGTTATTTTAGACTAAACGAGCTCTATTCCTCGAATAAAACAATTTCACCATTTCCACTTTCAAATGAATTGCGAATTGCGAATTTATTACAGTAAGTACCTAATAAGCTGTCTAACTTTAGAATAAAGATTATTGAAAATGAATATGTTGATGGGTGAAGAAAATTTTAACTCTACAAAGAACCTATGTTTTTACTCTAAAATATTTTTTGGAGAATTGAAGTCTCTACGATGCGTTGTTCATGCCACCATAGATTTAATAAATCGAAAAAGCCTATTAGAAGGATCAATATGGCAATGGAAGCACAAACAAGTTAAACAAAAGAATCATGACTGAAGAAACTGACGGTCGGTTGATTTTATCTGGGCATATAATGGAATAATTTCTTTATATAAATGTTATGTATTCACATTTTTAATATGAATACATATTTCCTTAACGTTATAACTTCTGTAATTTTAATCTATCACAATCTATTACCTTTGATAGTGACACATAGTGTTAAAATGCACATTGGTTAAGTGCTATATTCACGTCTTTCTTTTGAATAGGTTATTCTTGAAATAATTATTAAGTTCGTCAACTGTATATTCATTATGGCCTGCATTCAATAGGGTCCCTAGAAAGTATGAAATCAAGGCTGTAGCGTATCAAGATAAACCATTGCTAATGTAAATCCGAACGCGAAACAATATTTTAACAGTAGGTATATGAAGTATATTGTATATATGACATGAGTTGTTAATTATGAGTAAGAGCAAATTAATTTATGAACCAACGGCAAATCAAGAATACCTAACTTTAGTTGACAAGTAAGCAAAATTCAACACGTCCATTATGTGCGTTATTTTAGCTCTTCGTGAACCAGAGCATCAATTTACTCACGGAAGCGGGTTTCTGAAGAGGTTACAGGTTAACATTGTACCCGGAGGAGAAACAAAATTACCGTCTTTGCAACACGCATATTATAATTGGTCGTATTTCAACTAACCACCTGACCCAAACTACAGTACAATATAAACCATTGCATAATACAAGGAAATCCCCAGTTCTAAAAATCCAGTTTGACTGCAATTTTTTATAACAAAAAGTATTTTTATCTAGATTTCTATTCCAATTAACTGCACTTTAAACTCTAGCAACATATTTCGATTAAGATTCCGTTAACACCCTCACCCTACGCACCACCTTACGAGTAATTGTCATAAATAGCCGTGTTATTTATTTAAGTATAAGATTTGTGTCACAATCTTCAATACTTCCTTAACCTCTGTGTTCTGTCTTTCATTGCGTGAATTATAGTCACGATTAAATTTATCCATTGATTAAAAATCAAGAACGTTATTTATAATTAAGTAATAAAGCAAATATCGGAGGTAAACGAATTTCGACCGACTACCAAAACATTGAATTTCATGAAGACCATAATGTCCATAATGAAATTGAAATAACACAAAATTGTTATGCAATCGCCATTCGCCATTCGTTTAAGTTTAAAACTACATAATAAATTGATTTGTAAATGTGAGGAAAAAGCTACTAAAACTTTAAGTCTAGATATGTATATTCAAAACATATTATGATTGCCAAACCGTTAATCGAGTTAACATAACACCACTATAAAACAAAATGCACTAATTATGAAATTAAATCCAGTTACCATGACACAACACCAATCAATTGGTCTATGGTAGGTTGGACAGATACAGTGTTAATTTTGATCAAATGATCACTATGTTCATGAATATAATTGGCTATGTAAAAGGCGTATGCTCAGCGCAACTGAGAGGTGACAAATTTATGTACCACATACAGATAGCAGATTACTTATACATTGATCATGATCAATGTATAAGTAATCTGCAGTTATCATTATTATCAATAATTTGATTTCATTCTCAAACACCGTTACAAAACCGATAAAAGATGTTCTACGGGATCTCAAAGAAAATATTCATAAGTGAAATGAATTTTATAATTTCGAAAAGAACAAATTTAACTTAGTAATTTAATACTTACTAGGGCCATTAAAGACACTGTCCATTCGTGCTACTGTTCCACAAGGAAATATTCTGGGCCCACTATTTTTTATAAAGTCAACTTAGGCGAGAAATTAAAGTGCAGGAATAATACATTTTTCGCATTCCCGAGACTGAAATACGATTTCAAAATCCCGTAAGGCGAATTGAAGTGGAAATTTATTTTCCAAGAGATTGAAAATACTTCCAAGGGATTGAAATGAAAGCTAAATAATTTACTGAAAAACTAAATAGAAAATAAAAATCTATTGTATCAACATTAATGATTACAGTGTTACAATTTATAAATTAGATAAACGATTATCGCATATGCTCGTAGTTTATTTGAAAATGCCGTTTTATAAGAATCTGGCAAGTTAATAGCCCCATTAGGCTTGATTCACACTATAGTGCCGGTCACGGTTCGCTCTCGGTCCAGTCTCGGTTCGGTAAAAGATTCTTACACAAGAAATAATGAGCGTATTCATACTATCAGCACCGCTCAAGTTTCGATTCAATCACACTCCGGCACCGATATGTTTTGAAGAATATTTTGCTGGAGCGTGATCAGACTGGAGCTGACTTGTACTCATAGTGTGAATACGTTTTTGTTTCAAATGTAGTATTCGCTTTCCGGTTTCCTCGCTAATAAGCTTGAATGCACCCACATTTTCTTTTCGTCGTCTTGCGTTTCACTCTTTTCTTATTTGCAGCATCTTCATCAAAAAAACGAGCTATAATTTTCAATTGAAAAATCGAATACCTAATATTGTCAGACAACTGCAAAACTTGTACTTTAATAAATGAAATAAAGTGAAATTGTATTGCCAATTAAATTAATCCGATTTGGACCAACAACGACTTCATACAGACTGAGACTAGTGTGCACATCGAGACTGAACCGTGATCGAACGCCAACCCATAGTGTAGACACAGTAAGATTTTACCGAACCGAGACTGGACCGAGAACGAACCGTGACTGGCACTATAGTGTGAATCCAGCCTTAGATTATATTGTATCTGCTATCGTTTCTTGTTTTCTACTGAGTTTTCAAAACAATATCCTTCTGTTACTACATCTCCATTCTCCATGTATTTTCAAAACGTCAACGGTAAATCCAACGCCAGTTAACAAATATGTGGACGTACGCGTAAAGCGGTGGCTGGTATATAACGAAACATTAGGCAGTTTTAGAAAGGCAGCTATCTTTTGTGGAAATGTCTCCATTGTATTTTTGTCAACTACTTGCGCTATGCATTTATTGTTCTTGATTTGATTATTGAATACGAGGCGTGTCGGTCTTTCATTAGCTCATGTATTTTCTGCTATTTTGTGAAACTCCTTTCAACTCTTTTTTTTGTATTTTTAACGGTAAAGTCAGTTATATGATTAATAGAGAAATCAAGTAATTCTTTATTTCTTTTCCTCTACAAGCACCAGCTATACCCAAAATCAGGGCAATCTAAAGTCAAAAGAGAATATTAAGCATCTTTGCGATTAAAAATCATGTTTACCTACTTTAATAATTAAATATTCACTATCCGATGTATCTTTTAGAAATTGATCAACTTGCCCTCGTGCCAGTATTTTTGCTTTTATTAAACGATAGCAATTTAAAAAACTGCTTATGTTTGTGGTGTTCTTAACAATCACATCGATTTGAGGATCGAATAATGCGACCAAGGAGTGGAAGGAGCAACAGATTTAGATTTTTCGTGAAAATACACGAGAAAAACGATTTTCGTATAATTTTCAATTTCTTTCTACATTTCAAAAAAGCATCTTTTTGAAATTGGTACAATTTTCGGAATTTCTCGCAGCCTCTTCTGCGTCTTTTTTGATGGCAAAGTCTCCATTTTCATTCATTTTTCAACAAGCTGTTCTCAAAAGGCTTTTTGATGGATTTCAGTACAAAAACTTATACTTAAATAGACAATAACATTTTCAATCAAAAACGTAAAATATAGTTACATAGTTACATATTTAGGAAGACTTACGCCTAGAATCTAGAATGGTAAACTAAACTGGACATAAGGCACTGATCAGTCTGATCAAGTGATCACCAATCATAGCAAACTGCAAGCGCTCGAGTTCTTAAAAGAACTCCTTATACCATTTTTTATTCTGTATTGTCTAAAGTCAAACAAAAATTGTAATTTAATTTTTTAGGAGGCGAAGGGGTGAAACGGGTTACCCAAACGATGGCCATCAATGAAAAACAATGAATTTACTTATTTCTCATCGCCACAATGCATTTGGTCGTTTTCCCATAGAAAACAGTATATAAATAAAGATTTTAGACATAATTATTGTCTCCAAGATTTTAGACATCCCTGAGAGCAATCCATGACTAGGTGGTAAAACCTTAAAAGTTAGTTCTCGTCCATTGAGGCACTTTTTTTGAAACAAAGAAATAAACCTACAAATACAAATTTCCAATAAGATCAAAATATAATAGGGAGTTACTACGTACAACTAAATAGTTTTCTCAATCAACGGTACAACCAAAAGGTCTAAATACAGGGTGTTTCTACTCAAAGTGGACAACGTAATAGAGGTTATAGAACTCATCCAAACGAACACGTTTTTTAAAATAATTTTTTTCAATTTACCATATACGTTTTATCTTGTCTTACATTTAGGAACGTTTAATTCGACAGAGGATATTTAAGAAGGTATAGCTATAGATAACGTGACCATACGTCTCGTTTTGAACGGGACCGTCCCTTTTTTCGGTACTCCGTCCCGGTGTCTCCGAGAAAACCCCCGGGACGCAGAATTGTCCCGTTTTCAAAAACTGCTCAAAAATTGGCGGACTACTATTTTGCCTGAATCTACTAAAAATCTACTAAAATAATTTAAAAAAATACCGGAAATCTACATTATACCCCATAATATAATTTTATATGTAATAAATAATACCGCGTGATTCTCTAATATTGATGACAGTTTGAATTTCGCGCGTAGTGCAGTTTATGGAAGAGCACCCCAATTTTAATATTCCTTATCGAGTGTTTGCTAACCATAAGAAACGAATTGTTGATCGATTTGAAAATTGTTTAATTAGCAAAGGATTATGACTCCCAGTTTTCCAGATTTAACTCCGTTATATTTTTTCCTGTTCCGCGTTTTTCGAAACCGTCTCCATACATTGGACGAAGTAAAGCAGCAATTACTGCTAAAACTTGAAAGAATTACACCTGCAACTCTGGAATTCGAACAAAGTGGAATTGTGTCGTGAACATAACGGTGGAAATTTTGAGCAATTTATATACAGGGCGGTCCAACGAAAAGATAACAGGCGGGTTTCCGGCTAGAAATTTTTTTTTAAGAAATGCAAAAACACGTCAATTTTTATATCAAATGGGACAACTTTTGTCATGATTTTCAATGTGAAATGATTTCATCCCTTAGCGCTGTGAGAACAACCCCTATAATTTAAATAGGGATAATGAGGCAAGTGATACGTCATTTGAAAGGTCTTTCTTTTCTGAATTCAGTGCACTAGTTTTTTTTATTTTTAACAAAAAAGTTGAAGTTGCAAACATGGAAAATGAGGATAGAGTTTGAGGCATTTAAAATCAAAAGGAAGGGCAGTTGGTCAATTGTTTTTTCTTTAGAGCCATTTACTGCCATTTGACAACGTTGTTTCACCCTTTAGGTACAGGGTACACAACCCTTAAATGTTTAAATAAAACAAGGGTAAACTTTTTCTTGTGCTAATTAATAAAGCCAGTTTATGCAAATTCAACCTTAGTTTAATAAATGTTCGAAGTGCCCGTCTTTGGTTCCCATGCAGTAATAGTAATACAGATTTTGATTAAATCGTTCCGGTACATTTTGCAAATGCAAACCAATGTCCCGTTTTGAGTCAAAAAATAAATGGTCAGGTTAGCTATAGAGTACATAATATAACCATGTTCATAAGATCCCTGCAGTAGCAACGCCGAAAAGTAAACTAAATATAAATAAATATATAAATATAACATAAAGTTCCGCAATTCACGTTTTAAAAATTAATAACGCATTGTATTATACTCCTTTATAGATCACTAATGTCTTTCCCTTTACTGAAAATGCAAGTATGTCGTGTTTTTAATTTATTATTCAAATTTAAAAGTTAAAACTACACTGAGTGTCAGAGTGTAGTACACAAATTAAATGTTCACATAAAATTAGTCACCACGAACTGTTTTGGAAAGAAGAACAAACACATTTTCACTTTATGTAACATAATTGAATCATTCAATTAACAGTCTGATTACTAATATTGGTAACACACCTTAATATTTATGTAATTCGTACTCCAAAGGCAAGTTTCTTTAACTAAAAGCGGATTTATAGCCATATGGTTTTTATAATAATAAGTTTACACGGAAAGAATGAAAAAGAAAGAAGTAATATAAAAAAAATTGAAAACTTTCACAAAGAAAATTATGTCAATTGCTAGTACGTCAACTGCATATTAAGTGGTTTTATAGCAAAGTCGAACTTTCCCTAATTACGTTATGTTTGAATGATCGAAGTGCAACTGAGTTTTAGTTTTAGTCAAAGTTACGTAAAAATTGTGTGGGAAATATTTCGTTTGATTTGTACACCACAACATTAGTAATGGACAAGACGAATTAGAATATAATTAAAGTCTATTTTAGACACTGCAGTCATTATGTTTTTAACATATTAAATCTTTGCAGTCAATCTCATTCGGCTGCCTTGTTAGTATGTAACAATTATGAAAATATATTATTCTATGAAGTTAATTACCCATTTCTACCAAGTGTGTTTCGCTAAGTTACAATTTTTTGTCCCACCAAGGTATACTGCCCAATTTTGAAATAGACGTTACCTTTTAAAGTTAAAGTTTATGTAGAAAGATGCACGAATGGGAAATACTTCAAGCAATGGAAATTTATTCAAGATGTTCATAAAAACATTTTGAGAATTGTCATATCAATTCATCGACCTACTAGAAAATTTACACTTAGGTGCGTGCTTCGGAATTTTTTTTCCACTACAGGTAGATATGTGTGTTAAGTTAACATTAGATCTAGAGCACACCCTTCCACTTCATCGTTATACTCCACCATCTCAGTTTTGATTACATCATCTAACAATTATATTAGTGTTCACCACAATCCTCAACCGAACCACAACTTAAAGGACTTAATTACAAATACCTAGTAGTAGGTATTGAGCTACCTACCACTAATTATTATAATTGAAGCTTTGTCTTTACCTAACACACTCTTCATAAACCTCCAAGTTGTACACTAATCCAGACATTTACTGCATATTTGATGGTTTCATGTTTAGAAACTGTATAATGATGATTATACAACGCATATTTTTTGTTTTTCCTTAGAAGTCTCTCCAATTACAACCGGAAGTAAAATATCAACAAAAATATGGGTATAGTGTACAGTACGTGCAAGATATTTCTGTCTTTAATTTATGCAATTTTATCCACCCAGAACGATATTGTGCCTCACATTACATTTCGATGCTAGGTATCCATAATTACGCTATGGTAAATTAACTTTTACGACCTCCATTTAAAATATTTAATTAATTAATTTATAAATTGACTCAACATTGTTTTTATATAGGTATATTATTTAAATAGTACATTCATAATTAGCTCTAGCTCAAATAGTATACATTATTAACGTAGGCAGGACCGGATGCACGGGGGGGGGGGGGGGGGGGGTTGGCCCCGAGTCCCATTAGATAAAGGGTTCCCATTTTTGAAAAAAATGTTAGTAAAAAGAAATAAATTAATATATTTGTTTAATTAAATTAAAATATTTATCGCTGATCACTGAATATCACTTTTTGCTACGAACGATGCCAATTTAATGTTAGCCTGTGCCATTTTATGCGCTGATGTTGGGTAATGAGTAGGGTTGCCATCCGCTCCGATATATCGGGACTGTCACCGTTATTGAGGTCTCTGTCCCGACGTCCCGACAAAAGACTAAAATGTCCCGATTGAAACTGCGCAATACAAATCAATGGAAAAATGTTGCTAAATCAAAGCTTCATATTAACAGATTAAAAGATTAAGGTGGAAGGCTGAGGGCCAACAAACCAATCATCAGTCATCCACCTTAACCTTTTAATCTGTTAATATGAAGCTTTGATTTGGCAACTGTATTATTAAATTTTTCCATTTCACTCGCACACCATCACTTCATTCACCTAATAATTATTACATGTTACGATACCTGATGATGACTCTTTTGACTTGAAACATGTATATTTAAATTTAACTTTAATCCCTTTGTGTCAACCTCAGCAATTTAATTTTACTTATGGGGAAGGTTGAGTGAAATTTTTTACCATTCCTTAATTATTTCACCCGATTTGGAGCATTATATCACCTATTATGGACCCAATCGACTGGCCAACCAAGACTACTTTTTTTATCACAAAATTGAGTATTTTTATACACCCCCTCCTAGAGTTCCTAAATGTCCCGACGAGACCCTAGCCAAATATGGCAACCCTAGTAATGAGCAGTACCTAAAGCTGCATTTATAGTGTCGGTATCGGTAAGCAATAAGAAATAAGAAATAAGCGGTAAGGAAATGAACTTATGGATAACCTGTATATCATTTATAGTAGAAATAAGCGGTAAGCAGTAAGCAGTAAGAAATAAGGAATTGGTTCAATTTTATTTTTTACCGTTACCGTTACCGAATCGGGAACATTCGTATACAGCTGTTAGCTTACGAGCTAAGAAAAGACAGTTGACATCAATATAAATCAGATGTTAAAGAAATATTTGAGTGAAATATATACTTATTCAAGAATTGATGGGAAAATATTATGTCAAGTTGATTTTAATTTTACAATCGTACATTAGGTATCCTAAGAATCGTACCATAAACATAGTAATAATTTAAATTAAACCCGCAATGCGCATGTCTACTCTGTTACCGTTAAAGAACTATAAATGCGTTTTTATTTCTTACCGCTTATTGCTTATTTCTTATTTCTTATTGCTTACCGATACCGACACTATAAATCCAGCTTAATACTAAATATAGACAATGTGACATCAAACCAAGATGGCTTTGGTTCATCTTAAAGGAATCCGAATGATCACAAAGGGGTGAATGGAATGGCTTTGGTTACCATACCATTAATCAGTCAGAAATTGACCTGGTACTAAAAAAAGTGGATTCTTACCGTCACTATTCGATATCGTCGATCTTGCACCACATTTGACCATCTCTGGTAACAGTGGTTTGGTTTCGGTTAAGACAATTCGTAGAATTCGCTCAGTTATCGATAATTTCTGCGTTTGTTAAGTACTGATCAAAAAGAACGCACTCCTTTATTGGTGTTGCACTGATTAAATTTTGGACTTTTTATAGACAATACAAAACAATACAATTAATATATTCTATACTCTAAAGAAGCAAGTACACTGAATGTACAAGCTGTTACATCTAACAATGTTGACCGTTATGAAATGTACCTACTTGTATACATAAGTATACTGTATAGTGTAGAACATTTATTAACCAGTGTTGAATTATGGTATTTGCTATGATAGTTGTCACCTTAGAAATGAAATAAATCTATTGAGCTATAAAATAGGAGACACTTAGACACGTTTAACGTATTATATACTATAAACAGGTATTTACTAAAAATTCCGAAACTATCTAATCTTACAAATAGAAACGCATTGTTCTGGTATGTTAATGGACGTTTCGGATATCGCTTATAATAGAGTAACAATAAAAAAATCTACCGTTAAACCAAATTATTAGACATGATAAGTTCGCCTCCACCTGTAATATTTGTATATTTGTACAGGGTGTCTCACGGTGACCGTCGGTTAGAAGTATATCAAGAACTGTAAAAGCTAGAAATTTGAAATTTTGCACATGCGACATGGAGTGTTTAATCTATTAAATAAAAATATTTTCCAAATGGCAGCACTTCCGGAAATACCGGAAGTGAGCATCAACTTCTTTATTTTAAATACAAACCGGGCAATTTTTTTTCACATTCTGATGTGTCATAAAATGTTTAGTAAGTATGCTTAAAATAATCGGCGTATCAAATTTGATTGTTGAGAAAAAAATTTTTTTTCACTGAAAAATGTCAAAATCTTGTTTAGGAAATAAAATTGAAAGTCGAAAGTGGTAAAAGTTAGGGAAACGGGATTTTAGGTTCTCAATGTCAAAATATTGAGACACAATTGTCTGTCATGGATTATAAAAAATTGCCCGCGGTTACGTATCTATTTGACGTTATTTCCAGACTTAAGAAAAACTTTAAAAAGTATCTTTTTTTAAATGGAATGCCTATTTAATTATCGGCCCATTCGATGCAGAAATAAATTTCCTTTAAATTGATATACCATGTTCCTATACCTAAAATCAATGATTACAGAGTTATTTACATTTTTCTAATTAAATTTATAATTACATACTTTACAAAACATGGTTGGCTTTGAAAATTTTCAAAAAATTTTTATTCAATTGTTTCTTATGATGACAGTTGTCAGTTAGCTATCAGTTTGAAAGTTTACGCTACATTTACGTTTGTTATCAGTGTTATCTGTTTGAATTTTGATTTTCGCGCTTAATATTTGTTTTTAATTGGGAAATATGGAATACACAAACGCTGATATTCTAAATTTGTTTTACATTCATGGCGAGTCTGCTCGTATTACTTTTCGGACCTGCAGAACCTTTAACTATTGAATAAAGAATCACTCAACACTTTAACGAAAGATATCCGCATTTACCCACAATGACAGAACGAAAAATCAGGATGATTGAAAAGAATTTTCTAAATTTGGGCAAAGTAAATGCGCCACGAAATTTGGCAAAGCCAATTGTCCCCAATGACGCTGCAGAAACCAATGTATTGGGATATTTTAATGTTTTCCCTGAAAGTTCTGTTCGTTCGGCGGAAAGAGACCTTGGATACTCCAGAAGTTGCATAGATGGAATTTTAAATAACCATAAAAGCATAAGAAACATTTGAATAAAAATTTTTTGAAAATTTTCAAAGCCAACCATGTTTTGTAAAGTATGTAATTATAAATTTAATTAGAAAAATGTAAATAACTCTGTAATCATTGATTTTAGGTATAGGAACATGGTATATCAATTTAAAGGAAATTTATTTCTGCATCGAATGGGCCGATAATTAAATAGGCATTCCATTTAAAAAAAGAGACTTTTTAAAGTTTTTCTTAAGTCTGGAAATAACGTCAAATAGATACGTAACCGCGGGCAATTTTTTATAATCCATGACAGACAATTGTGTCTCAATATTTTGACATTGAGAACCTAAAATCCCATTTCCCTAACTTTTACCACTTTCGACTTTCAATTTTATTTCCTAAACAAGATTTTGACATTTTTCAGTGAAAAAATTTTTTTTTCTCAACAATCAAATTTGATACGCCGATTATTTTAAGCATACTTACTAAACATTTTATGACACATCAGAATGTGAAAAAAAATTGCCCGGTTTGTATTTAAAATAAAGAAGTTGATGCTCACTTCCGGTATTTCCGGAAGTGCTGCCATTTGGAAAATATTTTTATTTAATAGATTAAACACTCCATGTCGCATGTGCAAAATTTCAAATTTCTAGCTTTTACAGTTCTTGATATACTTCTAACCGACGGTCACCGTGAGACACCCTGTATATTATAAGTACACTTGAAATGACAATCGTAGTTTGTTACACTAATTGGTATAAATATATTTCTATAATTTGAAGGGGCGAAACGTAGAGTAGAAAGCTGATTATAAAACACAAATTTTGCAATATCGATTATTTATTACAATATATAATTTATATTTTCACTTTATGTTTTCTTACCTAGCACTCCTAAATTAGACAAATAAGTGCTAATTACCTAACCAATTTCTGTGAACATCAAAGCATTCGTTAATTCTTACAAATTTCGTCCTAGTTGAAACATTCTATCTACGGAACGGAATTATTGAAATTGTGCACGTATTAAAAATTTTTAAAACTGTTCGTCAATGTTTAGTCATATTGCACTTTACTACGTTACCTTTTAGCAAAGACCATATAATAATTGGTCTTTGCTTTTAGTATGAATGACAACTTTAAATGCACATAGTGACGTTGAATGAATATTAGTAAAAAATTTCTTTTAACCGGTTTAGATATGAAGGATTCTTCTGGACTGAATGCCGAGATAAAGTTATTAGAAATAAATAACAAATTTTCTAAGATTTTAAAGTAAAAGTCTTCGATCACGCATTTTAATTACTCTCTCTCTCTTTATGAACTCTTCAAACCATGACAAATGTGCAATAAAAGATCTGATTTCTAATTAAATAAATAAATATGTATAAATGTATACATTTAATGCCATCATAAAAAAATAAATTGTAGGAAAACAAGCGCGTTTGCAACGGTTTCCTGTTGTTTATCGGGTTATTGTGCGTGAAAGGTTTCCTTTTGATGTTATGATTCAAATTAATGTTTATCCGAAATGATATTTTGAGAGGTATATGAACTATGGGTTCTCTTGAAAACCATTCGCTTTAAGAGAAACACAACATCTGCTACGGAAATGATCCTAGAACTGCCAGTCATGGATCAAAAACTATTGCTGTGGTGCCAATCGTTGGTTTTCGACGATAATGTGAAATACAAGATACACGCCAGTAATTCGAAGAAATTATCATAAATTTTGAATTTTTCTAATCTACATAAGCTTTAAAACATTTCAACATACTGTACACGAATTTATAATGTCCGAATTAAAACTTTAAAGATTCTTCAAAGCGATCAGGTACTACGAACGGGCATTTGTTGTCTATATGACAAACCGTTCGTAATAGAAAATATTGTAATTGTTACAGGGCACCATTATTATCATACTTACATGATATGTAGTATTGTGGATATAAAATTACTGATAATATAGGACTCGGCGATAGCCAACTGGAAAATTAATTAACGATATAATGCTGATAGAAGTTTACTTTCCCAAAAAAATGTACTTATTATGACAAGTGCGTTCCGCACAATTATTTCCAATTGTTGATGTACCTACCTACTCAACATTGCCTTAAAATCAAAGTAGTGTTTTTCGCACTAATGATCCCAATTAACCTTGAATTATTCTTAAATACAACGAAGTGAAAGGCGGCATCCTATTCTGTATTATTATATACCATAACAAAAGTTAACAACTCTCATTAGAAAAGTATTATTGATTTATTGAACCAAAATAATTTAAAGATGAAATTTTCTCGTGAGAACAGGGAACTAACTGTTTAAAAATTATCATTTGATAACCGCATTCGTAACAATTCTTTTGTTTAACGCATTAAACATATTTAACGTCCTCAAAGAAATTATAGGTTACAGACATTGTTACGTTATTAGGTACCTAAGTAATTGAAAAGCTAAGGGACATTAAGAAAATGATTTATTTCTATAAGTAGTATGCATATATGATATATTCTACATTACAACTACACCGTCAGATGGTTATAACGCGGTTAAATAAGTTTGGATGTTGTTCCTTTCTCCTAAAACGGCCAACGGTATTATCAATTTACAAGCACTCAATATTTCGCGTTTATTCTTACTATTATACTATGAATTTCAATTTGCTAAAAATAGATGTATGTACTTTTGTTCTTCAAACTGTAGTCATAGTACTAATAGTACGTTTGGAGCTGACGTAATATACAAATACACCAGATGTAACCAGGTAATTGAACAGTTATGTACCTATGTATAGGTATGTACACATATTATTTAGCTTTGTAATCAAAAGAACATTTATTAACAACTAGTAGACCCGGCGAACTTCGTACCGCCAATAAAAGTTGTCTGAACTTCCAAAGGTATTGCTACATTACAGCTTTTAAGTTTGACAGTAATAAATATAACATTGCGTTTTTGTTTACAATGTTTACTAATAAAATCAAAACTCCATAACAAAAACACGGTAATTTTGAAACCCATAGGGGCGAAGCCCTAAACTCCTAGGACTTATGTCTCACCTTTTAAACCTTCCTTGTACTTCTACAAATATTTGAAAACCAAAATTAGTCAAATCGATTCAGCCGTTCTCGAGTTTTTATGAGACACACAAACGTCAATTCATTTTTATATATAAAGATGTAAAATGTCATCCCTTAATTTGGAACCCTTAGAGGGTAACTTTTGAAAAAAGGTGAAATACGTGTCTCATGGATTTCAATACAGGTGCTTTTGAGCAATTTTTAGATTTCCATCTGCCCCCGTTACATAGATCGCTTCAACCATTTTAAAATTTCAACCCTTATTTTGACCCACTTAGGAGATGAATTTCGAAATTCGCTTCTTAGTGGGTGCCTACATCATCAGGGGAAGGTTCACTGAAAATGTCAAGTTTCTAGGTTCATTGGTTTGGCCTGGGCGTTGATAGATCGGTGAGTGAGTCAGTGAGTCAGTCAGTCATCATTGTATCCTTTTAAATATGTAGAGATGACGGCTAAAAGTTACAAAATGGCGGCTGAGCGCCATCTTGAATCGTTTTTTAAATAGAACATTGCGTATATTGTCACATTTTCGAAATCTGCTCATGATTATTAACACTGTTCTCTAATACACCACTCCTAAACTTTATTGTTTTCGAAATATTAACGTTTAAAAATGTAACTCTTCATAAGCGATTATAAACCCTAATAAACCTTCCAACTTCATACTTTTGGTTCAACTCAATTTTGACATACCTACATGTCAACCGCGAATTGTTTCCACAGTCAGTCAATCTGTCCAATTTAGAGACAAACGTTACGATTCTGTTTACAATATTTTAAATTAGTCATCTTCAATTAATGGCTTTAAGGTGGCGTTTACAATGTATGCTTCACGGATGTAAAAGTGAGCTTACTATTTCCTCAATAACTTGACTGTGAAGAAATAAAATTGTCATCTGTATAAGAGCAATTATTGGTAAAGGTTCAAACTTGTGAACAAAGTAAATTTTAAGCGAAATTATTACGGTTTTGATATAAAAATGGCATGTATAGAACGGCGTTTTTTGATGTTTTAATTTCTCAAATAACAGCGAAAGTGTAAGGATTAATGCGAAAATTTTTGTTTTATGCAAAAGCCCTAACGTTATACATTTCAATGAATGTTTTCCTAAGTAACAATTTCCTTTGAATAAGCAGTTATTGAGGAAATTAATTATTAATTATTTTTTAGCGACATCTATTGAGTAATAGAACGTGGTCGTGATTCTTTGCGTTATAGTTCAGCATTTCTGCAATGAATGGTGCCAATGTCGAAACGATTCAAAAGGTTGCACCCACACCACAAATAAAAGTCTTTTATTAGTTTTATTTATGGTTGGATGGTTGCACCCTACTCGAACGCATTAAAATTTTCCTCAAATGTAACCTTGAAATTAGTGCATTGCGAAGAAACCCTGTTCTTTATGTGTCTGAATAACTGAATTTTGAGAATGCTTTCCAAATTTTATATAGGTAAATTAAAAAAACACATTCATCAATCGCGTGATAATTATTACATTTTATTGGTGATTTTGGGGTTTCTTTTTATATGTAGACACTTTTTAACGTACCTTTTTTGATCATAACTACATATCAATCATTATAAAAATATATTCTTCTTAACAATATGCATAATAGCGCTTATAATAATGTAATGTCACTAGGCATGAGTCATATGATTAATTGAACCCGTGAGTAAAAAAAAGCCTGTGACTGTGAGTAATGAAATATTACTCGCGGGTAGGTGATAGGTGTTATTATCTATTCAAAATTAGCGATTAATAGGCATATTATTAAACAGTCGTAGAAAAATACTATTTTGGAAGTTTTAGAAAAATCAAAATTTGTTGAGACAAATCATACCTAGTCACTTCTCTGTTCAGTGAGCCTATCATAGTCAGAAGAGAACAGCCCTCGTATATAGATATATTATTTGACATTACTTAATTAATTATGATGTAAAGTTATTTTGGTAGGTATTATATATAATGTACAAACAAATGATATACAAACTTTAATATTTTAAGTTTCTAATAAGAATTAATCATAAACGTAAAGCAAATTTAAAAAGCTAGATTTCGTCATTTCGAATTAAACAAAATCAAATTCAATACCTATTACACAAAATGCAAAATTTCTTTCCTGTTTCCTCAACTGCGTCTAAAGTGGCGATAAATGAGAGAGGACAGGCAGGACACTGACGTCATTAGGTCGTATACCTCTTCCAAATAATGGAGTACCTATAGGAAGATTTTATTTAGGGGTTTGTAATTGGGCAAATAAGCGCTAATAACTGTTACAAATATCGCTCAAAAGCAGTTTTTATGAACTATACGTAAAATTCGAAATGGTCATAATAAAATTATTATACAATATGATATGTAGTATGTAGGTACCTACATCTGAAGAAGGAATATTAATGAAAAAATTAAGTTTTGCTCGTAATCTCTCAATAATTAAATTCAATTAAAAAAACCATGTATATTAGTATCAAGTGCAACTTGCAAGGACAATCATTTTTATTTTTATCTAAAAGAGACCCCCAACAGATATTCGTTACGTTATAAATACAAGAATAATATTATTTATGGAAAAATAAGCAAAGATCGAACATCGAAAGCTGCTGTGTGGTTGAAAATGGCTGAAAGATTATAAAACTTTAATTGTGATCACTATTTTTTGAGTGAATACTTAAAAGCGTTGATTAAATTTTATGATTATTAAATATTTTTTGTTTTATGCAAAAAAATGATTTTATATTAGAATTAATTTGTTCATACGAATAAATTTGCGTAACATACTTTAAAATTTTTGTGGTACGTTGATTTGCAGTAGGTCTAGTTGGTAAAATACCTGCAACATCTGTTTGTTTATTTCTAAGAGGTTTTCCTTTTCAAATAAGTTTACTCTAAAATTAAAATACCTAACCCTTTATTGTTTGTGTTCCTATGAAGTGGTCATTTTGACTGAGTGAGATGAAAGTATGGAATTCTAGTGCCCAACTGAAATGGACCCAAACAGCACACGGATGTTGTTACGATGTATAGCAAACATTTTCTAAAAATATTTAAATGTTTACTCAACATTTTGCTGTACACAGAATATATTTTATTAATATTCTCAGAACATGTCGATTTCACCAGGTTGCATGTTCTAGCAATGTTGTATAGAAGTAATTTAAACATTACTACAATATTTATTCTACATTTTGTAATATTTAAACATTTCAAAATATTTCTGGCACATTGTCCATAGGGGTACTAATACGTTTGCAAAATATTCTATGGAGTTATGCCGAATGTTAATATAACATTTCAGGAACACCTTCTGGAATGTTTTTAAAATGTGAAATATATATACGAATAATATTTAATAAATATTTTATTAGACATTAAGATTACATAGAGAATATGTACATATTACATATGTATTTACATATTAATTGATATGGTCCGGCTCTGGGTCTGGCAGTGGCACATCATCACTGACGCTAGAACAAAAACAAAATCAGAATTTGTAAGTTATAAAAAGTCACGCGGCTATTTCACTACTTCATTGAGTAGAAACAATCTTTAAATTACAATCAATTGAACGATTGAACCACAAACCACACAAAAAATGGAAATTCATCACATGAAATTTCTCCCAACAATAGGTATACAGGGTGCAAGGATTATTACAGGGTGTCCCAGGCGGAGCTTACGCTAGACGTATCTTGGAAACCGAATGTCACAAAAAATTGAAATTTTGGGGCCAAAGTTACTTTTTCACTTACAATCGACTAAAATATTTGCAAGGAAGTAGCACTTCCGGTTATACCGGAAGTAGGCCATAACTTCGTTATTTTAAATAGCAACCCCGATTTTTTTCTCTGATTCGAATTACCCCTTTTATTTGTTTTCCAAATCACCATGTTAAATGTTTGCATGGCCACCCTTGACTTTATAAGTGATTTGGCTGTAACTTTTGAACACTTTAAGATAGAAATGCAAGTGATACCTGGTTTTATAGAGGAAGAAGTGCTCTTTCTAGTCGTCCTATAGCTTCTTCAAATGAAATGCTCCAAGGTCACGTTTTGCCTCCTTAAATATTCGACATTTCAAATGATGAAAACTCCATTTTTTTAAATGGCAACCCCATGGTTTGTTTTCATCATTGAACGCAGAATTTCACTAGCTTTCATTCAGTACCCATAAAGTATGGTGCGTGGAAAACATTTTTTTTTCCATTGCTGGGTTGATATTTACCGAATTATCGCATTAAACATAAAGAGTTGCATTATTTTGACAAATGTTTTCCACGCACCATACTTTATGGGTACCGAATGAAAGCTAGTGAAATTCTGCGTTCAATGATGAAAACAAACCATGGGGTTACCATTTAAAAAAATGGAGTTTTCATCATTTGAAACGTCGAATATTTAAGGAGGCAAAACGTGACCTTGGAACATTTCATTTGAAGAAGCTATGGTGCGACTAGAAAGAGCAGTTCTTCCTCTATAAAACCATGTGTCACTTGCATTTCTATCTTAAAGTGTTCAAAAGTTACAGCCATTGGCGTGAACCTCTGCATTCCATAAAATTTCCATTAAATCACTTATAAAGTCAAGGTGGCCATGCAGACATTTGACATGTAGGGTGATTTGGAAACCAAACAAAAGGGGTAATTCGAATCAGAGAAAAAAAATCGGGGTTATTGCCATTTAAAATAACGAAGTTATGGCCTACTTCCGGTTGAAGTACTACTTCCTTGCAAATATTTTTAGTCGATTGTAAATGAAAAAGTAACTCTGGCCCGAAAATTTCAAATTTTTGTGACATTCGGTTTTCAAGATACTTACGTCTAGCGTAAGCTCCGCCTGGGACACCCTGTATAGGTACAGTACAAACAATACTCGCAAATTGTGATGATATGTAGGTAACAATTAAATTTAATTAAATTGATATAGATCGACATATCTACTTTGTAATACAATAGGTGTTTTCTTTTTGCATTGCCACAGGGTTAGGTAAAGTTAAAATCATTACGTGATTAAAGTGCCTTGCGTCATGTAGACATTTCTGCCTCAGGTTAATATAAAACTTAAATAAAGCTTTAAAAACGAATAGGCTTATTCAGAACTGAGTCAAATTATTTTTATAAAACGAATGGTGTGCTATTGACAGAGGTGACTTGGGTCTACCACAACGTGCAAAAAGAAAACACCTATTGTAACTTGTTTTTTTAAGTTCATGAGTGTAATTTAAATAATATAAGTATTATACATACCTCTAATATCACAATAAACTAAAATAATTAAGATAATTGCACTAAATCGTAAAAGACTAAAAGTAACAAAATGGTGCACGCGTCAAACAAAACCCAACGCCATCGAATATCGAATTCACATATCGAACTTGCACTTGCTGATCACATGATTATGATCGTATCGTTTCGGATATTTTCGTTAAATATTTTTACTTCCATTTCAAAATATTGTAAAATAATATTCTTGGAACTATATAACAATATTGCGTAAATGTAAACAAATATTTAGTAAACGTTCAAAACATATTTATGCAATATTTATTAAGTACCTAATAATAAATGTTGCAAAAATGTAAAATAAACATTGCAATCTCTTCGAAACCTTCTGAACGCTATTTAAAGATTCTAACAATCTTTGGAGAAAATATTTTAAAGAATGTTTAATAAATTATACTGGAATATTGTATAAAGATAAGTCATTATTCAATTAATATAGAAAAAATATTTTTACAATGTTCATCAAAAGTTTTGTAGCAAGCGACTTATGAATATTGCATAAATGTATAAGAAACATTTTAATGTTTTATGAACTTTCTGAATTTCATTTGAACATTCTCACAACATTCTGTGTTTATTGGGGATGTTGTATGACAAATGGGACAATTTATTAAAAGACGTATATTAAAAACCATTTGAAATAAAGTTTACAGTTACATATTTTGAAACCAAGCAGTAGTGAGTCACCCAGTATTATTTGTAACAAATCCTTAAAATTGCGATCTATGCGACATCTTGTAATCGATAGAAAAAATGGATGTAATGTTGATTGCCTATATTTCAAAATGTGCGATTTTCATCAATGCAACGGCCACCTTAAACCCTCCTATGGTTAATCTGAATCACTATGCAAAATTGTATTAGTACTTTTCGAGTTTTTGCGAGACTACGTAACGCACAGTAATTGATTTTGAATTGATTAGCTTACGTTCATTTCCCGTCGCTCTCGAACGTAATTCGGACATGCTTAACGCTACTATTTTCATTATCCTTCGCTCGATTTTTAATTTTAATACTAAGCGGGATTGCGGTGAACTAACTGCGATAAACAAACACTTATAAAAAAAAATCACTCAACAAACTCAAAACTGGATAAACGTTCAAATCGAATGGACTGTACACCAAGAAATGAATACTTTTAAATGAATTTTTTGATCAATAGATGCCGACCGATGCGGATGTTAAACGACATTTGCGACGCGTGAACTGTCAAACGCGCGAACTGTCAAATGGGCGAACTGTCAAACGCGTTAAGTTTTCTGAAATTTACCAATTTTCTGGGCAATTTTCTTAATTTTTCTTTCCGTAAGAACCTTCTACAAAGTATTAGAAACATTTTAAAAAAAAGATGACTGAAATCGGTAAAGTCGTTCTCAAGTTATGGCGTGACCAAGGAAATAGCGATTCATTTTTATATATATAAAATTATAAATTTAATATTAAAACGGCAGAAAAAACGTTCCATATGATTAGTTTTATAAAGCACTAAATGAAATAATACATAATATAACTTTTTGATGGAGTTCCACAATGTAAATTTATAACATACAATCTATTAATGGTTTTCTTTGTGGCGAAAACGATCATTTTAGAAGAGTGTAATAATTGTAATACATGCTTCCAATTAAATATATACATTAGCCACAAGCAGTTTATTACCAATCTTTGTTGAGGTCCCTCCTAATTACTATTTTTTATCTTACTTTATGGCCTTTTTTTCTTATGACGCACTTCTTGTTTGACCTATGGTCCACAAGCAAAGAGAGTGGCTAACCACAAAACCTTTTTAAAGATCCATATTACTTTTTATATCGTGCATATTACTCGAGTGATGAGATATGTGTTTATACAAACCCCAAACACATACATCTATATTGCTTCCATCATCTTTTGTAATTTAAGAGTGAATCTTTCTACTTACTCTAGTTCGATGACAACGGTTTTTTAAAGGTAAGTTCATGGTGGAGTCAGAGGTAATCAATTAATCACATCTTTGGTTTTGCCGTTGTTCATTTCCAATTTTTACTTTATACAGACAGTATAGGCAATGGGAGGCAGTCCGCCATCTTGTTGCCAAATTTGAATGTAGATATATGGAATACTTTGAACAAATATGGATTTTCTTAGGTTGTAAACAATGCTAATGTTCAAAATGTAAAAATATACAATTTGGCAGCATCCATATTTGATCATAGCATTCCATATATCCATTCAAATTTGGCAACAACATGGCGGACTCCCTCCCATTGTCTATACTGTCTGTATAAAGCATTGAATTGTACGCTATACGCAACTGGAAAGGAAACGCGCATAAGTAGCACTGAAGCCAAGCGAATGGGTATCTCTATCTTTTTCTCTTACACGTAACCTCATACAAACGATGACACGGAGCATAAAATGCAGATGACAGATAAAAAAAATATATTGCAGCAGTTATCTCTCTCGTCTGCTCTACTACCGCAACAATCTAAAAGGCGACAGAAGTACCCATTCCGCATCTGCCTTTGTCAGCCTTCAACGCCTACAATGCATTGAAATAAGCCGTTTCCCTTCCAGTTGCTTATAGCGTACAGTTCAATGGTAGCTACATTGACAGCTAGGTCATCTATTGGCAAATTCCGGTTTCATATTTACATACCTGGAGGTATACACGAATGGAAAAATATTATCAGTGGATTGACTTATAATGAGCTAGAAAGAAACCCAATAAGCATTATATGAATATGAGAGAGACGTTACCGATGTTGCCATTTGTAGATACATATACATGTAATCACAAAATTGGAACTACTCAAGGCTCCTTCAACGAAACCAATTCAATTAAGATGATGTCGAAAAGTCGCGTGTTCTTTGAAACTATTAAGTAAATACTTTACACTTAAACATTAAACGATAATACCTCAAACATCGAAGTTTATTGTAATTGCGAATTTATGACATGGTTCGATTACTACTCGTAAGAAGAACCAAGAAGAAACTTACAAGAAGTACAACAAACAAGAACATTAACATTTACATTGATAGTACAATAACTTAAGTTTAAGGTTTAACTTAAGCATTATAATTCTGATTGCAAAGCCAACTATTTGTAAAATGAACAGAATACACTTTTTTCTAGACGCTACTTTATAAGATTTTCGAAAAGACCTCCACCTTGCGCAAGGCAGTAACCCAATCTCTGATGTGTGAATCCGCCTGTGATGCTGTTTAAAGAATCTGTAATTTTGACACGAAGTTCGTCCAAATTGTTAGCACGTTCATGCCTGTGGCCATAACTTTGCTGGGATACGTATCCCCAAACAAAATAGTCGTTCGGCGCGATATCAGCTGAGCGAGGAGGATATTTTATGGTACCTTTCCACTAATAATACGGTTAGGGAACGTAGTTTTCAAAAACTCTCGAACTCTTATTGCAGTATGAGCAGGACAGCCATCTTGTTGATACCAACTATCATCAAAATTTATATTGAGGCGTTGAACAGCTGGAACTATCTGGTTTCTCAACAATTCTAAATATTTATCCGCATTCAGGTTTCCGTTGATAAAAAATGGACCAACTATGGAATTGCCTAAAATTCCTGCCCACACATTAACTTTTTGGGGATATTGTGTCCGGTAAGGAATACTAATGTGATTGTTTTTCCTATACATATAGGAACTCTAATGTGCATTTTTTTGTATTGTAGTTTTTCTTCTAAAGTTGGTTTTTCTGGGACCTACGACCTACGTTCAAGTTCTATTCTATTACATAGAAATTTCAAAATAATATTTTATGCGCTGGTGTGTAAGTATGTATATTTGATTGAGATAGAATTGTGTCATTTTATTATTTATAGGTATGATTAGATGTAACCTTTCTCGATATGACTTAGTTGCCATTGAATTATTTAATATAAAACTACACCATTGATCGATTTTGTAGAGTTAAAATGTGACTAACGTTTACGGATTGAACTACCGATATACTAACAGTTCAATGCGTTTACGTATCCTCACGTTGATGAAGTAGAGCGCTTGAATGGCTTCTACTGCCCACAAACAGCGAAATCTCGCAACGCTGCATTTTTCATATTGAAATCACTTGTTAATGACGTTCCCGATTAATGTCAAAAAACAAATAAATATTTTTAAGATATTTCAAATTACCTAAAACCTCGGTGAATTAATAAGTTTCAGCTTGTAAAAAGGGTGACGGTTTGATCATGTGTACTACAAAAATGTGTGACGCAGATGACAATACTTTCACGGAAGATGAAGATTATGAGTTGGAATATTCGGAAGAAAGTACGTCTGAACCTGACGTGGACCTAGAAAATCAGTATTATAACAGTAAATCAATTAAAGAAGAGCATCCCACAGAAGCTTTACGGTCATTTCAAAGAGTTATCGATATGCAAGGAGATCAGAAGGGTGAGTGGGGATTTAAAGCTTTAAAGCAAATGGTGAAAATTAATTTCAAGCTAAAAAATTACGTCGAAACCATAAACCGTTATAAGGAATTACTAACATACATTAAGCAATCGGTTACAAAAAATCATGGAGAAAAATCGATTAATTCGATTCTCGATTATACCTCGTCTTCAAAGAATATTGAACTTTTACAAGGATTTTATGAAATCACACTAGATACGTTAAAGCATGCGAAAAATGATCGGCTTTGGTTTAAAACCAACACGAAGCTAGGTAAAGTTTATTTAGATAGAGGGGAATTTTCGAAAGTAAATCACATCATCAAACAATTATATCAATCTTGTCAAAAAAGTGAGGTCTCAAACGACGTTTCCAATGGCAACCAACTTTTGGAAATTTATGCACTCGAAATACAAATGCACACTCAGCAAAAAAATCATAAATTACTTAAAGAGCTATACCAACGTTGTTTAAAAGTGAGATCTGCAATTCCCCACCCGATTATAATGGGAGTAATACGAGAATGTGGAGGAAAAATGCACCTTCGATCAGCTAATTACGACAAGGCGTATAGTGATTTTTTCGAAGCGTTTAAAAACTATGATGAATCGGGAAACCCCAGACGCACAACTTGTTTAAAGTATCTACTTTTAACAAGTATGCTAATGAAATCCGATATAAATCCTTTTGACTCTCAAGAAGTAAAACCGTACAAAGTTGATCCTGAAATTCAAGCAATGACCGATTTAATTACTGCGTATTATAACACCGATATGAAAACTTTCGAAACAATATTTCAGCAAAATAAGGCAACATTATTGGAAGATTCTTTCATTCGAGAACATATCGAAGACTTAATAAAAAGCGTTCGGACACAAGTTTTGTTATCATTAATTAAACCCTATCGAAAGATCAAACTGAAATTTATAAGCGAAGAACTAAACATTCCAGAAGACGATACAGAAAATTTAATTTCTTTGTGTGTTTTGGACGGTTTAATTCAGGGACGTATCGATCAAGTTAAACAAGTGCTGGTGATGAACGGTGCAAAAAATGTTGCCGAAGTTGCACGATACGAAGTTACACAAAAACTGACTACCCATATCGGAAACATTAACAACATCCTCACCAATAAGGTCTGTTAGTTTATATATTTCCCGTGTTCCCTTAATAACATTTACATTTTTACAGCTGTAAAAGATGAAGCGCAATTGCTGTGTTTGTTCGTATTTGCGCGATTTGCACTGAAATCGGTAAGGATCATAGTTAATCTTCGTTTGTAAATAGTTATACTCGTAGTACCCTTACCACATGTTATTATATTTGATATTTATAAAAAACGTGTCATAGATGTATGACGATTTACAGGAATAAAAATTATACTACATATATACAAAATTAATTAATTCCAATGGATTGAAACCTTCAATCCAAAAAAAATGTTGAAGCTTTTTTATTGGAATGAACCTCGTTACTGGTCTTTAGAATATCCCAACCAATACATGTAGCAACATCTTGCAGACCTGGCAATGAAAGACTGTGGGCTGGTTTCACAAAACTATTTAATCCAGTGTTCCATGATCCCCGTGTTAAGGAATATGATGAGTGGACAAATTGTCATCAGTCAAATACTCGTTCGCCTCCACAGTTCACAAGTTCACAATCTAGTACAACATTTTAAGTGAGTGCAAATGAAACTTTTCGTGTGATACTAATAGAAAACAAATGAAAAATTCAATAGGTATATTCTTTAACAACATCAATAATAATGCACTTAACATTGCATTCTCTGAAAGAATTATTAGATGGCACGTGAGGGATAAATGCCTACGAAATACATACAGTTGATACAGTTGGTCGAGGGGATCTTTGCCGATGTATGAAATATACAACAATATACGTCCTCACAATTTAGGTTCTTATTTACGCACCAAAAACAAAGATAGATGCTACACTACTTGTTATATGCGTGTGTTGAAAGCTCAGAAATAGGTTGATACCAGTTTAGTTTGTGTGTAGAAGCATAATATAATAAGTTTGTCGTAGCTTACGCTGTATGGATACCAATTCTATTTTGACTACTTCCACCGAATAAATTGTCATTTGTTATTAATTATTATCATTCTTTGACGTTTGGTTTGTTTATATTTGTTCCTCGATTTTTGTGTGTTAAATTTGTTGTAGTGGTTGTTGGGTTCCATACTCACAAAGAGAGAAACAGGAATCGGTGATTAAATCTCACAACCTCAATTTATTGATTTAGGATTTATGAAATGAGATGAGATGAAGGTTATGTTTTTATAGTAGATATGCAAGATCAGGAGGAGTAAAATTCTGATACATTTCATAATCAACCTCGTTGAGATAAACCTTTAAACGTTGGTTATCGATGTGGTTAATGATGAAGTTTAAATTTAATTGGCAATTTTTTTTTAATTGATTGGCGACATGTTTCGAAACTGAACTCGTTTCATTATCAAGCCTTAATGAAGAAATGGAATTCATTTCATTTCATAAATCGTCTATTATCATCAATAAATTGGCTAAAGGGGAGGTTGTGAGATTTAATTACCGGTTAAATTGGTTGTTGACAATCTAATATATTTTGTGACAGGTCATGAAAGTAGTTGCTGATTTAATATTTTATCTTGATTCATACACTTTGGACGGCGGCCATATCTGCAAAGATCCCCTGGACCAACTGTATCGACCCATTAATCAATTATACTGGGTATCGGATTTTAATCTTACCAGAGGAATTTCTCAAAATGAGTACATCTGACAAAAAAAGTTGTCGAATGACAGTTTGATGGTATGGAGGGGGACGTGAGATTCTGTAACAAATTTCACCCCCCGACATCCAACGACTTTAAAATTTTAAATGGAAACCCCTATTTTTTATTGCAGATTCAGAAAGACCATACAAAATTATGAAGGTTTTATTTGGGAACTTTTTTTATTTGCAACACAAGGCGCTGCAGTGTATTGCGTTTTTTTGTGGATTGTTTCGACTATAAAAATCAAACGACGCGATATATTCAAATCTACACTTCCTTTACGGTTAACCTTGGTATCTTGATCAGAACCCTATTAAAAATCAATTTTTATATAAACAAATATCAAAAGGCGCCAATTCTTATAGAATTCTAATTTCGACCAACTTCAAATCTGTAACTAATTAAGGCATATACATACCTACCAGAGGTGGGGAACCTTTTTACCATTAGAGGCCACATTTAAAATAGGCAATAATTAGAGAGGCCGCATAAGTTGATATAGGTACCTATGAAAGTGACTTATAACATTGACTAAAACGCTTATAATTATATATGTATTAATTAAACCAAGAGCTACCGATCGAGCTACCTTTTATGAAGGCCGCACAAGAAACTCACGGAGGCCGCAGGTTCCCCACCTCTGGCATGTACTATATCAAAGGGTATCCTTCCCCGATAGATACATAGCTACATAATAGGTGTTTTCTTTTTGCACGTTGTGGTTGACTTAAGTCAGCCCTGTCAATAACACACCATTCGTTTTATAAAAATAATTTGACTCAGTTCTCAATAACCCTATTCTTTTTAAAAGCTTTATTTAAGTTTAATATTAACCTGAGGCAGAAATATCTTATGACGCAAGCTTGACGCAAGGCACTTCAATCACGGGATAATTGTGACTTTGCCTAACCCTGTGGCGCTCCAAAAAGAAAACACCTAATGTATACCTACCAGTAAAAGTGTACTTTTTGATGTATCCGATAGGGTTCAGTAGCATCGCTCGTTTTGTTGAAGGTAGGTACGTTTCAAACTCAAAAAGACGTCCTAACTTGCACTGCCCTTACTAAGAATTCCACAGTATGTCTATTCTTAACCCACAGCAAATACTAAACAAGTATGTAGGTAGGTAAGTAGGTGCTGCTTCCTTATTATTGAGTGTGTTTCCATAACACATACAGAAAAACAAAAAAAGCGCGAACTGACAAACGACCAAATTTGTTGGCCAAAAGTGCAATAAAAAATAGGTATTCCCATTTAAGTTTTCAAAGCTCCACCCCACAGGGGGGTGAGGGTGATGTTTACGTATCATGATTCAATAGGTTTCAAAAAATAAAGGAAACGCGTTTTTCCTTTTTGTAATTGAAAGTGTCGTTCTCGAGATATTAAAGGGTGTATATTTTGACTTTAATGGCGTCCCGACGGCGAACGGGTGATCCGATCAAAAAATTTACCAGAGATTTAGAATCGGTAAAGAATTTCCTATAAGATGACACCACTTCCAGCTTTCTAAACCCTGTAGCATCGACCAACGCACAAACACACAGACACACAGGCATCCGGAAGAATTTAGTAACCAACTTTTTGAAGTCCATTGAAAGGTACCCCAAAAATCCGTTTTTTTAAATTATTTTGTAGACTATTTCGACTACAAAAATGGAAAAACGCGATATTATTCAAATATGGCAATAACGCCTGAAAACTATAAACAGAGCTACATTATTTCTATATAACTGATCTTCTGTCACTTGGTTTCAATTGAGTGGTACCGTTATATTTTTACACTAACAAGGCCTGAAAAAATTCAAACTTCGGTTTCCTTCAAACCAAAATTGATTTCTAAAAGACTTTTAATAAAGTGGCCAAGGTAGTCCTTTTAGACTTTCAAATGTGCAAAAATGACCTTATCTAGCGTCGTTCCATTTTTATAGTCGAAATAATCTAGAAAATAATTTAAAAAACGGAATTTTTGGTTTTTTTCTACACATAAAAATTAATTTTTAATAGGGTTCCGATCAAATTACCAAGGGTACAACAAATCAAACAAATGTATTATAGCTCTGTTCATAAGCTTTCAGGCGTTATTGCCAGATTTGAATTATGTCGCGTTATTTCCATTTTATAGTCAAAAAAGTAAAAAAAACGTTTTTACGTCTCTCCTGACCACAAAAGCAAAATCTCGAGGGTATAACGACGACTTTGACACCTAATAAATTTCGATTTGGTCTCAAAGGCAGAGAAGAAATAAAATTTTATCGAGCAGTGTAATTTATATCATACAGATGAATTAACAGTTATCTAAAATAAATTTCACACTCGACAAGCAAATACAAACGGTAATAAAAATACGTAATATTCAAGAATTCAACAGAAAAATAACTAAATTAGTGGTTGTTTTCAACAACAAAATTGTTTTGGCTTATTTTAAATAAACTATTAGCAATAGAATTACTTATTCCATCAAGTTATATAAAAGCTGCCGCACGAGAATGCAAATACAGTGAGAAAAATAAACAAAAGCTTCTGTGAGTAAATTAATCTTCAGTTTTAGAATGCAATGATAATTACATTTGCCTTGACCTAAAGAAACCAAATTGAAGTACCACATAAATTTTATTATTTTATATTCATTACTGTTGTGGCCTAAATAGTTTACGCCACTCATCTTTGTTAATGATCTTAAGTATTGAACCATTTATACAAAAATGTAGGTAGTGGTCATTTTTCCTCACGATCGGGAGCTGTCTTTTATGTGTTATATTAACATAAAAATACTCTCTCAATTAGCAGAATACAATTAACGTTTTTCATTTAATGACGTTCACAAATTCTTACGATTACATTATATCTCTACTAGGAACTTTTTTTCCCCCACCTACAATTTTGCGTACATTTTACAATGTACGGTTCCGCTTCTTTGGCTATATCAGTTCTCAAAATTATCACACATGGGACGTATTTGAAGAGGCATTAACACTCTCTAGCAATTTGGCGTAGGCTCCAACATCTCGAGATAGAGTAATAGTAATATAATAGGCTAAACAGTCGAATTACTTTTCCCACAAAAGATAGGCTATAGTATAAACCCCTTCATACGGTATTTCAAGCTTTTTAAATAAAAGTGTTTTTTTTTTAATTTATACTTCTTTATTGTAAATTTTCAACAATAAGTGCAGCAACTTCAAAAATAAATACGTCAAAAAATAAATGACTTTGTTTAAAATGTCATCCAGATGGCCAATGCTAGCGAGGTTACATACATAGTTATTGTTACTATTTAAGGAATTTGTATTTATATTGCAATAATAACTAGTAATTCTACAACAATTTTGGATTTTAAGATAACCCAACACGTTCCAACAAATGGGGGGTTATGTTGAAATAAAAATTAAGGGCGCAATTACTTGCTATTATTATGATTATGATCTAACTATTTATGTAATTCGACAGGGTAAGTATAGATTAAATTTATTATAATCGTGTCCCTTCCATCTAACGTTAAAGTTTCGAAAGGTATAACTTGCAGAATCTATGTACCTAAGCATCATATTTGGATTTAGATTGAGACCAAAAGTTTACCAAAAGATTTTCGAAAT
Source organism: Pyrocoelia pectoralis (assembly GCA_036250285.1). Classification (NCBI taxonomy): domain Eukaryota; kingdom Metazoa; phylum Arthropoda; class Insecta; order Coleoptera; family Lampyridae; genus Pyrocoelia; species Pyrocoelia pectoralis. The sequence goes on from CM070074.1 coordinate 18,254,742, forward strand.
TAGTAACCCTTTTCTAATGTTTATTTCGGAGTCTTCACACTTCCTTACTTTTTTTGCTACCAAATAAACAGTTTGATTACATTTCAAAAAGTAACGCCGTTCATGAATTTCACATTTCTTATTGGAAAAACTTTTTTGAACATTCTTGTCATAACATTTTTGAAAATTTTAAATGGCCTGAATTTTGGCCATTAGATAATTTATTAAGGTCTTTGTACAAAATGAATTGCCCATATCTGAAAACGGTTCGGTTTAGAGGCGTTACTACCATATCTTAGAACAAATTTTGATAATCATGTAGACATTAACATTTGACGAATAAAAAGGCGCTAAGTTGACAATAATTAAGATGCATAAATGTGACAATAAACATATTATATCCAAAATAATCGAATGGAAAATGCATTAGCATCCTAAAGTATTTGCGAATGGTTCGAGAATACCCCAGGTGTCTTTGGTGACTTTGATCATATAATATTATGCGGGGCTATCAAAACCACATTATGCTGACATAATTGTGATGATTGTTTGACAATTTATATGAAAAATTAATAATAAAACATATTCGAGGAATCAAAAAAATGATTTTACACCTTATAATTATTATTATGCAGTGACGGATTTAGGAGGAGGGGGGGGCTTTAAGAGCTGGTGCCCAGGGCGGAAAAAATTAGAAATTAGGGAGCGGCAAAGTTACGGGCCACCAAAATTAATTGAAGGAATCTTTTTGAAAAAAATTGGAAAACAATGGAAAATTAGAAATTTTATTTTACTTTATTTTATTTTACGTGATAAAAATCCCAAACATTGGATACGAATTGTTACAAATTGTTCCAAACATCCCAAACATTGTTTACGCTGCACTTTCAGTTTATTCAGTCGGTCTCATTTAAATATGATCCTAATTAGATGGATTATCTTATTTGGCCACTGGCCACAGGCTTTCTAAGAATTTGCATGACCATTTGCCGCTTCTTGTCGTCCAGATGTAGTATGTTTTATTGTTTTATTAAATTGCAATACGCCGAAAATGAAATAAATTCTATTTATTTTTAATAAAAAATGTTTTCTGGACTTCAGACTTGCATAAATAAGTTCTATTCTTGTGGTGAGGGATGTGATGGGGCGGCACTTTTCTTGTGCCCCTAGGCGGCATAAGCATAAATACGCCTCGGGCCGAACTCCTATTTTCCATTCACTTTTACTTTCCATAGCGTTGTTAATTGAATGAAACATATTAGAATGACCATCGACATTAACTGTTAACGGTTGGAAAATTGAGTCTTAAAAAAAGAACTCCCCTTGAATAAATGACAATAATAATATGCAACCTTGAAAAATGTAGGAGGACAATAAATGTGTTGATACTCCGTATCTGGTTTATAACTGCCAAATTGTATAAAGAATTAGTTGTAAATGACTTTTCAAAGCCATTAGAATAATATAATTGATGTTCAAAGGAATATGGTATGTGTGTGAAGAAAATGTCAGTAGATACTACCCAAATTTACAATCTATCGAACATTTTAAGAATCATTAAATACTTCCTACTTAATTAATTTTAAAATATTTGAAGTATATAATACGTATAATAAACAAAATCATAATATAATGTTGAAGTAGACACATTCAAAATAGTACAAGTTCCTGCATTGATATACATATAAGGCAGACCATTAGTTAAACATATGTTTGCTGTGCGTCAAAATGTAACCAAACGAGTATAAATAAATTAATAAGTTTTGCGAAACAAATAAAAGCATAATTTAGTCGCTTTTGTTATTAAATAATGAATTGTGCGCGATTCTGGTGGGCGTTCAAACCTTTGACAAAGATAATAAAAACTAATTTAAATAAATAATTTTGCACTTTATTGCACTGATGTCTCATTTCTTTAAAAAGAACATCTTTCCGGATTTTATTATACCTACCATACAGTGTTGTCTCTCTCTCTCTCTAAAATGGTAACAGTAACCATATACTAATCACGCAAAGCAAATTTAACCGCTTTGTGTTTAAATAATTTCCCACGGAACTTTAACAAGAGACCTATTTATTTAATTATTACGGTTGAACAGAGTTTTTGCAAGGGCGGTTTTAGAAAAAAATATACTTTAAACTTACTTCATCATTTCCTAAAATGAACTAGGTACGATTTGATACAATTAATAATAATTCATATAGTAAACCAAACTCTTTTTTAGCAAACAAATGTGTAATCTGTTGATTGGTATAAAATAAAAAATTGGTGTGACACCAATCGTTTCCATTAAAGGGTCTCCACAATACATAGCAACCAGCACATTTAATACGTAAATGAGGGTGGCAAGTAAACAAATTCACTGCTATTTACCTACCTCTTTCTATACAACAATTTGGTTGTATAAAAATGACATGCACCTATAACTTATGCAATCTAAAAAGTTTTACGAAATATTTTACCTCCATAGGTAGGTATGTGCAATAACATTAGACAAACAAATCATACGACGGCTACAATAATCGGTAACTAAATTGGTATGTTTTGCAAGGGCAGCTTTTCCAATGATATTTTAATAGTCGGCTAACCGCTCACATTGCATGTGAAAAATTGCAACCCATTAAATTTCTTTTATTTCTTCAAAAATTGGGTTAAATATGTCAAATTGTCTTCGTAACACTTTGAATTTAAACCTAACGTTCATTCAAGAACGTTACATTGTAAAATCAAAGGTTAACAAGTTTTCATTTCGTTCTATTATTATACAATATCTGAGGGTACCGGATATCAGTGGCCCCAATTAACAAATTAAACCAGGAACTCATAAGTACACGCAATTACATACTTCTAAATTCTATAATAATGAGCTTTAATGATGACTGTATTCTTTGTGCTCTCGTTCATGAAAACTCAATAATCATCAAAACAAGTTTCTGAAAAACTGCGATTTAAAGAATCAGAAACGATGTAAATTTCAATACCTACTTTACATACCAAAATTAAAAAATCGATATTGATCACCAAACAAAAAACGTATAAAAAGTAACCTTACCTCGTTTTAATATCTTCCTTCTCGACGTGTTGAAGTAATTATATGTCACTAATATTTTTTGCCTTTTAATAAAACACTTAGATAACCGGTGGAAATGACCTAGTAGAAACTCCACAGGTGTAACACGATTAAACGGTACGCGTTGTCATACTGGTTCTTTTACCTGTTGCAGACTGACTGACTTGAAACTCCGCACCATCAAATCTTTACAAGAGACTGAGGCAGGTGAACTAACTCAATACACCTACCTACTCACATAGGCTAATTTAAACTACTTATAAAACCAGATTTACTTTAAATTGAATAAACCCAACCATGAATTACCAAAAGAGTTTGCAGAAAATCTGACTATTAAACTGACAAATATGGCTTCTGTGAAAATATAATTACAAAAATCAATTATTGAATATTGCTAACAGCTCCGTCAATATAATATGTATATAATAGCCGTATATGTGTTATAACTTATAGTACAGTTAAGGAAGAAAATAACACGCAATGTTAGGTAGTACCTACCTAACAGAATACTGAAATTCGCCATTTTTTCTAGTCTATCTAGGAATTCTAAAACAAGTAGAAAACTCTTGCTTAGGTATATTAGGTTAGCCAGTTTAATCGTTTCAGAAAAACAGCGAATGCTTTAATTAACCGGCAAAAATTAGATGATTGCAACAGGCAAAATCGTTTTTTATAAAAAAATCAAACAAAGATTGACGATTTATACCCTTCATTGTGAGACTTAATTTAATACTAAACAATTTAACACTCTTGCTTTCCAAGAGTTGGGTCATTTTATTAGCATTTTGTTTGTTTTCCACGATTCGCCGCGTAAAATATAATAATTTAAAATTATGGGCACCCTCAAATGGGTTATATAATACATGTATATCTAACCCTTATAATTTGTTTGGTTCGTAATCTCAAAAAATGCACTTTAAATTGCGAATCGAAACTCAAACGTGTACATGTACACTGGTTTACTCCACACCCACAACACAACCTGACTCTCCTCCTTCGTTACCAATTGAAGTACAAGCCGCTTACCCGCATCTTCGCTCGCGGTCTTGCAGTTCTCGGTCATATTGTGACCAAACCATTCACCGAGGCAAGTTGACACATACTTATATGAAAAATGTTCAGCTTGTTGAGTTCTATCAAATAGGTCCTATTTGCATATCCACAAATCCTACCCAGGAGTCAGGGTAAGGCAGTTGATTCCCTGGAATTCCTATTACCAAAAAAAGTACGTTAAACTTATAAAACTGACAATCACGCCCCTTTTTCAAAAAAACTTCGCCTGCTGCGGACCATTTTTTTCCTTTTTACTATAGTTTGTAAAATACTGAAATCACGCCGCTGTCTTACCTTTGACTTCTTCAAAACCAGAAGTGACCTTGGCCGGATCAATGGTTATAAACCACATATATGTGATAGGTACTCATGCAAAATTTCGGCCCTTCAGCTCTTATTACTTTCGAATTTATTCGCGTCATAGAAAAGTGACGGACTTGTACCTACGTGCGCAATTTTCATCATTTCCAAAAATCTTACATTGGCCCAAGGTTTCATAATCCAAAAAAAAACGATTTGTGACATTCAACTTTATACATACCTATTATAGGCAAGGTTTAAGTGAATAAACCTTGACCTATAGGTACCTATATAACGAAAGCGCAACTGCGCGTTAAAGTATAGATAAGAAATTAGGGGGTTTGATTTTTGTCATTTCACCCTTCAGCCTCTGTAAACTCTGAAGAAACAATACAAACAATTATTATAGACGACAAAGGGATCGAATTAAGTAACTTGTAATTATATACAGTCATACAGAGTGTCTCACGGTGACCATCGGTTAGAAGTATATCAAGAACTGTAATAGCTAGAAATTTGAAATTTTGCACATGCGACATGCCGTGTTTAATCTATTAAATAAAAATATTTTCCAAATGTCAGCACTTTCGGAAATACCGGAAGTGAGTATCAACATCTTTATTTTAAATACAAACAAGGCAATTATTTTTCACATTCTGATGTGTCATAAAATGTTTAGTAAGTTTGCAAATAATCGGCGTATCAATTTTTATTGTTGAGAAAAAAAAATTTTTTCACTGAAAAATTTCAAAATCTTGTTTAGGAAATAAAATTGAAACAATTGAATAAACATTTCTTGAAAATTTTCAAAGAAAAATGTGAATAATTCTGTAATCATTGATTTTAGGTATAGGAACATGGTATATCAATTTAAAGGAAATTTATTTCTGCATCGAATGGACTGATAATTAAATAGGCATTCCATTTGAAAAAAGAGACTTTTAAAAGTTTTTCTTAAGTCTGGAAATAACGTCAAATAGATACGTAACCGCGGGGAATTTTTTATTATCCATTACAGACAATAATTGTGTCTCAATCTTTTGACATTGAGATCCTAAAATCCCATTTCCCTAACTTTTACCACTTTCGGATTTCAATTTTATTTCCTAAACAAGATTTTGACATTTTTTAGTGAAAAATTTTTTTCTTCTCAACAATCAAAATTGATACGCCGATTATTTTAAGCATACATACTTATTAAACATTTTATGATACATCAGAATGTGAAAAAAATTGCCTTGTTTGTATTTAAAATAAAGATGTTGATGCTCACTTCCGGTATTTCCGGAAGTGCTGACATTTGGAAAATATTTTTATTTAATAGATTAAATACGGCATGTCGCATGTGCAAAATTTCAAATTTCTAACTTTTACAGCTCTTGATATACTTCTAACCGACGGTCACCGTGGGACACTCTGTATACCTACTTACAAATGATTCTAACAAAGAAAACGATATTGACGAATGACGATGACGAGAATGGCGTGCGTTGTACACCTATAAAGCTGTTAGAAAGTACAAGGAGTCCTTTATGTAAATTTATTTGAAAATCAATATTTTTCCATAATTGAGTTGTTTCTATACCGGGTCCGTGAAGGAGAAAGAAAAAATTTTAACATATAATCATCAGCCAAAGACTTTTTGCAAACTATTGATGAAGCGAAATTTCCCACAAACGCAAACCTTTACTAGTAGCTCAACTTCCCTTCCACTCTACATCTCGTCTCCGCATATACATCCTCATCTATTCTCTCCATTAAATCACCCCTTATCTTCCTCCTTCTTATTGTTTCCCACAATTTCCCGCGATTTAGATTTTCGAATGCCGCCTTCATGTCTACAAACAGCGCGTATACCCCCCCCCCCCTCCCCCTCCTTTCTTTTATAACTCCTTCTTTATTATCTGTATAATTATGTATAGATATACATAATTATTATCAATCGCCCTCCTCCCCCTTCTAAACCCCGCCTGCCAGTCCTCACCGCCTCCTTCTCCTCCACTTAGTAGTAGTGTCTCTAGTCTCTGTTGTATACAGGGTATACCACGGAACCCGTTCAATAGAAGTTTCTGGGGTCCCTTACTACTTATGAATTTGAAACTTTCAGGTTAAGGATAACACATAGGCTTCTTTTGTTCTAAAATATTGTCGATGTTGTACAACTTCCGGAAAGACCGGAAATCGCCATTCATCTTCTTATTTTAAATGGAACACTCTGTATATTATTGCATTTTTGGATTATACAATCCATTCTGCGTTAATCTGTATTAGATTATCCTATACCTATCTTCAACTGTTTTTGAGATATTATGATTTTTTTGAAAAATTGGCGCTTTGCGGAGGGATGTTTAATAGCCCACCTTTTGCTCTTCTTTGAACGCAAAACATTCATACTTTACAAACACGAAGTAAAACCATAAGGGTTCACAAAATGTATTTGCAAACCTATCATAGATTATACAGGGCGTTCAAAATTAGTAGCAAAGTTAAAAAACTTCGAACACCAAAAAGTCATTTTTTTTCAAATCGAACACCCTGTATATTTTTACATATTTGGAAGACGATTTAATTTAGGCATCGATAAGCTATAGGTATCCCTATACCTATCTTTAGCGGTTTTGTAGTTATTAACACTTTTTATCTAATATTGATTAAAACTGCACTTAAAACCTATGCACATTTGAAAGTAGGCTGTGAGTATGACAACAGGAAAAACAATTACTTTTACAAAACGGATTTAATGATCTTATTTATACAACAAACAAATAAAAAGGACTATAAAATGGATATACTTAGAATAAATTCAAAATATCAGTATTGGAATATGCGTTAACTGCTTCCACTTTATAAAATTGTTTACTGTTTACCACCTGTTTGCTTCAATGAGCATGATATCCAGATAAACATTCGTTTGTCTAGTCATACTAATAATAATAATAATACTTACTTGATTCCGATCCGCGCAGTTAGTTAACAAGGCTTGGCCTAAGTATCGATAAAAACCGAAGTATAATAATAATACCTTTTATTGAGAGCAAACTATTAAATTACATAAGATTGTTCAAAATACGTTAAAACTGCACACTTGTTCTCAAAAGGAGTGAGTTCAGGTGTCTACAAAAAAAGTAGAGACCTGTTCTTCCACTCAACCCTCATTACCATATTTTATTTTCGCATATTCATAGCCTACTTTCAAATGCGCATAAGTTTTAAGTGCAGTTTTAATCAATATTAGATAAAAAGTGTTAATAACTACAAAACCGCTAAAGATAGGTATAGGGATACCTATAGTTTATCGATGCGTAAATTAAATCGCCTTCCAAGTATGTAAAAATATACGGGGTGTTCGATTTGAAAAAAATGACTTTTTGGTGTTTGAAGTTTTTTAAATTTGCTACTAATTTTGAACGCCCTGTATAATCTATGATAGGTTTGCAAATAGATTTTATGAACCCTTATGGTTTTACTTCGTGTTTGTAAAGTATGAATGTTTTGCGTTCAAAGAAGAGCAAAAGGTGGGCTATTAAACATCCCTCCGCAAAGCGCCAATTTTTCAAAAAAATCATAATATCTCAAAAACAGTTGAAGATAGGTATAGGATAATCCAATACAGATTAACGCAGAATCGATTGTATAATCCAAAAATGCAATAATATACAGGGTGTTCCATTTAAAATAAGAAGATGAATGGCGATTTCCGGTCTTTCCGGAAGTTGTAAAACATCGACAATATTTTAGAACAAAAGAAGGCTATGGGTTATCCTTAACCTGAAAGTTTCAAATTCATAAGTAGTAAGGGACCCCAGAAATTTCTAATGAACGGGTTCCGTGATATACCCTGTATGTTAACGTAAAACTATTTAATTCGGTAATATATACAATTACCGGTCATTGTATACGTTTAGGTATCAATTGAAAAAAATTCTGGCAAGTTGCCACGAGACTTCCCTCGTATTAACACTTTTTTCAAAAAATGAATTCAGAAAAAAATACTCTTTTAAACTACATAAAAAACTGCAACTTTATCTTATAAAGAAAATGAGTGTAATATCAGCATTTTCGTCCTTGGCCCGAATGCAATTGATTGGCAATGGCGAAAACCGAATTTCGATAACTTTAATAGTTTCTGAGTATAGAGCGTTGCAGAAAATGTGTACGGACAGACTACAGACGACAGACGGAATTTTTTTTTCATTTTTTGAATCTACGTATTCAGAAACGCAAAGATATGTAAAAATTTGCATAGGTCAATTTTTTTTTTTGGAACACTAGACACAACAGGTAGGTAGGTACAATCGCCGTCAAAAAAGAAGCCCATGTCCTGAGGCGATATTAAAAGTTTGGACATCCTTGGATATACGGGGATATTATATTCACATCATACAATAGCACAGAGTAACAATAGTAATTACCAACCGGTATAATGTCTAACAATAGCCGCAATTTCTCAGGTCGTTTGAAAATAATATAATTGATTATTATCGGGAATCATATTTTTATTGTACATTTTTAAACTTTACGAAACTGGAACGACCCTGATTATAATGGAATTCGTGAAAGGACGGTGCCATCTTTATTTCAACATGTTAATAGAGTATGGGAAAGCTTCCGCGGAAGTAGGATTTGTCAAAATTTAGTAAACAGCATGCCTGAACGATTACAAGAATGTGTAACCAATAATGGTTACTATATTAGTTATTAAAACATATTTATTTTGTTTATTTATTAGGTATTCATAATTGTAAGTTCTTTATTTGGTTGTTTATTTATTTGTTGACAGCATTACTTATATAATATGTATTTTATTTTTTATTCTTAATTCATAATTACTCCAGTTTTATAATTTATCAATAAAATGGAAAAAATATATTTGAAATTATTTTAGGAATAAATGAACCACAACGCATACAGTATTTATTACATTTTTTTCGTTTTTTAATATTCCAGAACCATTATGAGATTTAAAGAAAACGTAATTTAAATAAAAATGAAAAATTAATGGTTTAGAAAACAATTTATACATTTAATTACCTCTTGATTAAGCAGTATTCGATAATGACAAACTCATTTGCTTTTAGATCTCAATTTCTTTAATTTATATCGAGGAATGTTGCGGCTATTGTTAAACATTATACCTGCTTGTAATTACTATTGTATAATGCGAATACAATATCCCCATATACCCAAGGATGTCCAAACTTTTAATATCGCTTCGGGGCATGGGCTTCTTTTTTGACGGCGATTGTACCTACTTCCCTTTTACTTCGTACTCGGGAAGTAAAAATTAAATGACCAGTAAACTGGCACACAACTTTCTCGTGTTTACTACAATGACGTATTAAATAAAATAGTTTTTTTCCATAATAACTCAAAATAAAATAGTTTTTGCGTAATAGCTCAAAAAAATTAAAAAATTAAGGTAGAGGGTGTAGTATAGTTGTAATCAGAAAACAATTTTTGATTTTCTCCTAAAATAATATACCTACAGGGTATGTCATAAATATTTTTAATATTTTATTCATTTCCGGCTAGGCCGGAAGTAAATCGGTATACTTATTTTATTATACTCGATTAAAACTGTCGTGCGTCCTCTACTTCACTGTGCAATTTTATTTCTTCATCTTTGTTAACAACAAAGTTATGAATTTTTAAAATTTACAACTTCAAACATTCATCCCTCTTACCCTATGGAAATAAAGAAATAAATGTATTATAGTGCCAGTGGTTTTAACGAACTTCTTCCGACGCTCATTTTACAGGTACATTATCTTTAAAAAACTATAAGGCACTTTACTATCTACAACTGCAAATAGTCAAAACATAGTTATTTGCAAAGAAACGCTTGAAAATGAGAATTTTTCATTAGGTATTTCTTCCTCTATCGCCTTATAAAGATTACCACAATGATATTTCGTGTAATCATATAGATTCAAAATTTAATTCTCTACAACTTTTATTATATGCACTAAGTACGTAGAATCAATAGTTTTCGACTTATTATTGATTTTATTATGCAAAACGAGCAGCGATTGTGTCTTAGAAAAAGGTTTAAATCAGGGGTTCTCAAACTGTGGTACGCGTACCACTGGTGGTACGCCAAAACCTTCCAGGTGGTACGCGAGTAGGACTTATACTTCAGTAGCAAAACTGGCCGTTAGTGATGTTGAAAAAGTAACTATTCGTTACTCGAGTACTCGTTACTTTACAAAATACTAAGTAACGATTACTGATATCTCTGATTAATAGTTACTTTGAATACTTTGATTACTTTTGAGTACGAGTATTCATTAGTTAGTGGAGTATTCGCATTGTAATTGTACGATTGTATTCGCTATATTGCCGTTACCGATACCGAATACTTTTCGTGTTCTTTCGTTACACAATATCAAAGTGTAATCTTTGACCACAGAAGACATAATACAGAAGCGACACTCGTTTGATGTTCGTTTGACAAATCCTGGTGACCTTCGCCATTTTATTGTTAGTTTCTTTACGTGGGAAATTCAAAAACACTTTAGTTTTCAGCATTAATCTACTTCTCTGGATGGCAACGATATTTCGCAAATGTAAACTATTAAAAATTAAGTTAACATTTGCGAAATATCGTTGCCATCCAGAGAAGTTGATTCCTGAAAACTAAAGTGTTTTTAAATTTCCCACGTGAAGAAACTAACAACAAAATGGCGAAGGTCACCAGGATTTGTCAAACGAACATCAAACGAGTGTCACTTCTGTATTATGTCTTCTGTGCTTTGACAATACAAGGTTATGGATCCGTGACTATGCTGGTAATAAAAAACAAATTTCGCAGTAAAATAAATCTGGATCCGAATGTGCGCTTAAAACTATGTTCGGCTGAACCCGACATCTCCTCGCTTGTTTCCAAGTTGCAGCACCATCCATCTCACTAACAACTGTTATCTTTTCTTTTGTATACGTTTTTCTGGAAATAAATATAGAATTCTGTTATTTTCCTCTAATTTTTATTTTTTTTTTGCCGAAACATATACTAAATTAACTAAAATATTTATTAGGGTAGCGAGTGGTACGTGACTGAAGCTTAATATATAGAAGTGGTACGCGAAAAAAAAAGTTTGAGAACCTCTGGTTTAAATGATTATATCTCTGTCCATATTAATCGTATGGAAATGTTTAAAAACGAAAATTGTTCGTAATTAAATTCTCTACAACTTTTATTTGAAGCATTTTGCGATACGAATGGCCATCCTCGAGATACAAGCGAAATACGCGCGATGCGCACACGTGTTAGTGTTACTGTTTCGCCGCAAAACAGTCGACATTTTAAAAAAACCTATTGGTCGTAGAGAGAAAAATAAAACATGAAAATGTGCGGAATTTTGTCGGCTACAATTTTCTTAACGTTTTTGTTTTTGATAAAATTGATACTTTTTCAGTTATTTACGATAACCTGTTTTTTTGACACTTTTTGGCCCACAATTTCTCTCGGAGGGGGGGTACGGGTGGGGGGACTTTTGAACACTTCAAAGGGAACACAAAACAAGCTTGTTCCCAAATTTTCAAATTTTCATCCAAATCGTTAAATTTCGTCTTATTTTACTGGGCTATAAATCATATCTGGCTAATTATAGGTAGCTAATGTATTATTTATGTGTAACTAACGTGTTATGGGATTTCTATGATATAGCTACCCAAGGTTTATTAAATAAACCTTGATAGCTACCTCCCAACTCCCAACTCTCCCGCAAAAAACGGGAGTCTCCCGCATTTGAGTACGAACTCCCGCTTACCCGCATTACAATGATAAACTTCCGCAAGTTGCAAGTTGTCACTCGTGAGGGAATTTTTGACGAACAGGGTGTTTTTTACAGCCCAACTTCCTTGTCTTCATACACTATTTCATGAGAATTAGGTATTTTTTAGCAACAATTGTTTAGATTAAAATTTAATCGATAACATTAATTTTTGCGCTCATATAGATAGGCACTGTTCAACCATGTGCTGTGCAAAGACTAGCGCGCCTTGCGTGCATACCTTCGAACATATACAGGGTGTCCCAGGTTTAATGATCAGGACTTTGATATTTTGTAGAAAAACACATTTTAAGGCGGGTTGCTCCTATAAACGTAGTTCCTAAAATGCTTTGTTTCTGAGATACAGGGCGTTAAAGTTTTCTAAAAAATAAAGTTTTTATTTATTTATTTCCAAACTGTGGCAATAATTCAAACCAAAATTGGCACACAAGATACAAGGACAGAGGGCCACAAGATTGAAGCATATCAATTTTTTTAATGAACCAGTGGCGGAGATATGGGTAATCCGTTCTACTAATTTGATAAATAAAAAGAGTACGGCCCTGAATTAAATTTTCGAAATATACTTTTCGATGGAGCATTCAATTCTGAACAAAAAATGTCTCTAGACTTTTTTTCGTTTCTGTTACCGTGCGGCCGCAAACTAGATTTTTGTCATTTATTTCGCGAAAAATGTATTTTGGCTGTGTACAAAAATTATGGTTGCCATGGATCTTATGCTCTGTCCATGTATCTTGTGTGCCAATTTTGGTTTGAATATTTTCAACAGTTCGGACATAAATAAATAAAACCTTTATTTTTTTGAAAATTGTGACGCACTCTGTATCTCAGAAACAAAGAATTTTAGGACCTATGTATATAGGAGCAACCCACCTTAAAATGTGTTTCTCTACAAAATGTCAAAGTCCTGATCATTAAACCTAGGACACCCTGTATATAAATGTTCGAAGGTGCATACAGCATACAGCCGTCATGGACAGTGGCGTACCTAGAAATTTTGCAGCCCGGGGCAGTCTCTAATTCGCCGCCCATTCTAAGTCAATCAAATGGTGGTTTTTATAAATTAATAAACATAAATAAATAGTTGCAACTTTTTTACCATTGCATGCAATATTTAAATTAGGCAGTAACATGGGCGAAGTTAGGGGGGGGCTTAGCCCCCCCAAACTTCAATTTAGCCCCCCTAAACATCTTAAAAAAACTATATACGTTATACATATTATACATACTTCTTCAATTGAAGACGTAAGTGGATAAAGGTGTCATGTCACATTTTTTCACAAAGCAACTTTATGCAATTTTTGGGCACCTATGATATACATGTAACTTTCTCATGTCTCATTTGTATCTATTTTTCGAGGTTACAATCATTTAAGTCAAAAACTAAATAAAAAAGTTCCAGCTCAATATATATTATGCTGATATTATGCCAGTTTAGTCAAAACATTAAAAATGTGACATGACACCTTTATCCACTTATGTCTTCAATTATCACTGGGACTTGAGCCCCCCCAGATCTGTTCACCTAACTTCGCCCATGGGCAGTAATAAAGAAAGCCGCATGAGGCAGAAATGCAACCTTTATAAAAATAGAAGATACTTTTTAAAGGCCACAAGAAACAGAGGCCGAAGGTTCCCCGCCTATGAGACAACCTAATTTACAAAAAAAATTACCATTAAATATTTTCAACGAACTTCGTTCGTTACTGGAATCAATATTCCGTCCGTGCGTCCGTGCGTTGCAAGAGATGCGTATTGTCTACAATCGAGTTAAGATATGGATCTTATGTGAAATTTTATGCTGATTCAAGATCCGGTCCCAATTTTTCGATATCTCAAATACTTTTCGAAATTTTGTCTTTTTAATAAGGCCAGATTTTTTTTATACTTTCGTTACTGCGGTATTCGAAGTTCGTTTTGTAATCCAGGGATTTCAACTAGTTTATTTTATATTTATAAATGCAATCCAATCCAAGCACCAACATAAACAAAATGCTGTTCGGGCAGCGAGAGTTGGCCACTGCCGTCCGGTGCGGATCGCGCCCACCGCACCCCCCTAGGTACGACGTACGACACTATAGTCATGGAAGCCATCCTGGGTCTGCCTCCTCTGGATCTCCACGTGAGAGAGCAGGCCACACTGTCAGCCTTGCGTCTGAGAAATAGAGGGATCTTAAACAGAAAAGGCACCCAGATGGGTCACTCTCGAATTCTGGGCGAGGCATTCAAGCGACTATCTTCTTTGCTGTGGAAGTGGCATCCCATCCAGATATCCATCTTCACGGATGGATCTAAAACAATGGAAGGAACAGGTACAGGTATTTACTCCCAAGAACTGAACTTCATATCAGCCAACCACTAGGCAAAATCTCGACTGTCTTTCACGCAGAACTAGCAGGAATAACGCTAAGTGCAAAAACAATTCTTATGCGCAGCATAAAGAATAAAATCATCAGAATCTCCAGTGACAGTAGACCCGCTCTGCAGGCAATAGATCAATACAAATTCACCTCTAGGCTGGTTTCCGAGTGTCACCAAGTACTCTCTAGAGCAAGTAACTAACAGCAATACCCTTGAGCTTGTATGGGTTAAAGGGCATGCTGGAATAATAGGCAATGAAAAAGCCGAAAAGTTAGGCCGACTGACCTCAAAACAACCGTTTTATGGTCCAGAGCCGGCTCTTCCACTTACAGTATCAACTGCAAACAACTTATATGACCCAACACACCCAAGTCCAACACAGGGCTAGCTAGGTGGAACTTGATGATGTTAGACTGCCGCCACGCCTGAGAGGCCTTCAGAGGACAATCTCGTAGCCTGGCGCGCTTCTGTACAGGGCTATACAAAGGAAACCTGCGGCTACTTGTAGGTATACTTTCTGGACACCGTAAACTTAACAACCACATGCACCGCATGGGCTTGGTAGATTCACCATCCTGTAGATGTAGAGGATGTTACACAGACGACGAGACGGCGCAACACATACTCATACTGTGTGAATGTCCCATACTTGTCAAATTAAGACAATCCATGTTGGGAGAATCCTGACCGGACATGGCTAAGATTATAGCCGCTTCCCCGTCCAGCATCCTCAGGTTTATCTCACGTGTGGGATGGCTTGAGTGACGTTGTGGGGTTGAACGACTCTAATCAGGGAGGTAGCACAAAGGGCCCGAATAGATGGCCTATTCAATTTATTAGACGATGTGTAACCTACTTGTGTAGATTTATTTTGCATACCAACTACACCTTGTTTATTATAATGTATCTCATACAATGGCTTTTGGAGTAGCAATTATGCTTTTTGAATGAATAATACTAACATACTATAACTCAAGAGGATTTATAGAGGGTGCAAAAGCCAAAGTGCATTCTAGCAGTACATATTATTAGAGTTCACTCGCTATAATGCGACAGTTACTGGCCAGAGCGCCAGAGGGGGTGTCGGATTACCAAAGGTTAGTTTTTTTAAAACTGAATTTTAACAAAAATTTAAGTTGTGTACAGGTCTCGAGTTATATGGTGGCGAGAGGCGGCGCATGCCGAAAGTACGATCGGGGGTCCTCCGTGTGTTGTCAAATATTGTATTGGCTTAAATTTACAGTTGGCGCTTCATTGTGGCTTCAATATGCCAGTGCGCAACCAGACCTCTCGCTACCGTATAACGCGACACCTGTATGTACGTACTGTAATGTGTATAGGTATGTGTTGTTACAATATTGACCATATTTATGACAAAAATTAGTAACAACATTAAAATATGTAGCCTTAACAACGTTAAAGGAGCACGCACAACAGCACATTGAATATTGAAACTGGTGCGAGTCATTGAGCAGACAGGAGGCGCCTGTGACGCCAAGTAGAACTACCGAGCGTGTCGCACTGTCAAATGTTGGATTATTGCATTGCAACTCAACGAACTCAACTGTATTTTGAGCAACAGTCAAATGTGTCACTGCAGTAATGGCAAAATGGTAGTTACGCAGAAATGTTCATGAAGTGTATTAGTTGTCTAATAAAGAAAAATAATGATAATTACAATTATCAGATAATGAGATAAAAATAGTTATATGTTACAGATAGAAACAGTCATCGAGCACATAGAGAACACTCAGACATCCACTGCAAACCATATGATTTAACACATAGTCAAATAGACGAGGCATTTCCAGTGGTTCAGCAAATGAATTTAATCGAAAAGTGTATGAAGGAAGATCTATAAGGAAAGGTAAGCAGAAACAAAAAGTTGACATCGTATTTGTCGCTCTTTTCTTATAAATAAGGCCTAGCAGTAATAAAATAATAACTTTATGAGAGAAGACTTTGTGGGGTAAAGTATATGCTATCATTTTCTCTAAAATCACACATTTTTGGTTACCACTTCACGGTTAATACATTCCTTTTTAAGAGAACCAATGAGTGCCAATAGTTGTGAAGAATTTTCTTAACAAGTCGCTGATAAGGAATGATTGGTTGTATCATTGCATAAAATACATACATGATAGCCAGCTGAATACTTATGTAAATAATTGCAGACTAATATGTAAACATATTCTTTGGCATACTAAATCTACAGCACACCTCCATACATTACATTTCGGCAAAATAGAAATAGCCAATCTACAACAGAAATAAGAGAGAATGTTAAGCAATTGAAATAGAAAATCGCTACAAAATATAGAAATGAAACACCAATTGTATATTTTGGAATTAATAAAACATTACATAGTACTTGTTTATTTTTATTTACCTTTATTGGTCGATACAAGTACAATAGGTACAAATAATTGAAGTTAAATTGAATGAAAGGTAATAAAACAAAATTTTTCTTATAAAATGTGTTAACAGAAATATGAATCTTGAGACACTACAAAATAAGTACCTAAAACAACAGATGCACAAGTACTTTTTGTTAATTTTTATATCAATAATACCACCTAATGGATTTCAAATGAAAAATTATAAAAAATTTAAAAATCCATTAAGCTAACCACATTGATACAAGTCAGTATAATTTTATTTATTCGCTACTTTTTTATTATTGGTTAATCTATAAACTGCAAAGTGTTTAAAACTACTGAAGTTTTTGATTAGGGCACAAAGTTGACATGCAACATCTAAACACCGCCTACATTCTTATAGTGACAAAATTCCATACCGTTGACTCCCAAATACCAAATACACTGCAGGCGATGCAATTTAAATTTCTCTTTATTAATATATATAACGGCTTGTGGTTCTGTAAGGCAAAAGTCAAAAATATGCTAGATTAAATAGGCACTCAAATAAAGAATTAAGTATTCTAAATACTAAGGCAGAATAAGGACAATCGGCAAAAATATCTTCCACAAAGATTATATATCTTGCATAAATTGCCGATCATTAATTATAATAAAATACATTAACTATGCAAAAATCCAACAAATATTCGTTTTACATTCATCTTTTCTAGGTGAAATGTTTCAGAGGTTTACTCTTCATGTGTGGAATTGCATAGTTTCTATATATTATTCCATTAATTGTTATTATAGTACAGTAATGATTTCCGCTGTACCAGACACAACACGTTGAAACATTTTTTTTTTATTTTTTTTTACATAATGATATAAAATTCAAAAGAAGAAAACTGTTGTAGATATTTTTGTAAAGTGACAAATTATTGCATTTTTTTGCAGCATAAATGTTCAACTGCTAGTGAAACAATATATTTCCTCAGCACCCAAATAATAAGTCACAATTTCTCCTTTCATCTTGAAGCTTAAAATGGTGCAATAAAATATATTATACATACAAACATCATTCCCACATACTATCACACATTCACAAAACATACATACATTTATATATGAATATAGATGTTAATTATTAAATAAGACCTTGAACAATAAACCAAACATTAACATTTAACAAAAATTTCGAAAAAAAAAACACAATAATACCCTTAATACCAACAATAACAAGTAAAAACCTTCAAAGTCTTATGTAATAGAATAATGATCAATTTTTTGGTAAAACTTAAAATTTGCAAATAAAATTACATAAACTAAGACACATATTATACGATTGTAGATATGTTTTCAATCATTGTTGAAAAAAATAATTTACACGCAAAAAAACTTTGGCATCACTGACTAACTTTAAGTGTACCAAATTGATAAGGAAAACAACCCTACAATCGAAAACAAAATATTCCCACTGCTTAATATTTTTCAATACATTTACTACAACAAAAGAAAATTGTACATTATCAATTGATAATATACAAGTTCTTTAATAACCATTAGATGTTATTTACTTATTGAATGCTACACTAAAATGCCCAAATTTTTTTTTATATATATTTAAGATTTTCTAATAGCAACAATAGGTAAATGATGTTACATAGGAATTTGCGTACAAAAGATTAATTAAAGAACAAAAATGTATCATAAAACGCAAAATTCCTTGAACTTAAATACAATATTTTTACTCAATATTGTTATTTACATGTAATAAGCTAAACTCAAAGCTCCGATCACTGTAATGCATTCAACTTTGAGCATAAATGATGATTTTGAACGATATCTGCATTTATTCCTAGGTGATAAAAAAACACAAAAATGATATGTTTTAGTTTTTTTTTTTCATTTTCGAAACTATGTTTATTATGATTATATTAAATAAAATGTTGTGATGAACAATTAAAATAATTACACGCAGATAGAAAATATATAATTTAGTGAATGCACAATCCACAAACGCTTCCAATAGAAAACCCTACACGAACATTTGTGGAACAGAAATAGGTGCTTAACTCATTAATTGTGTTTAAAATAAACCTAAAACCATTCATAATGGTCAATTCAAATTATTTAATAAAATTGTATTAACAATAAACAATTTAAAATAACAATGCCGAAGAAGTATGCTTAGCATTGTAACTTGCTGCTCCTTTATAGGAACAATTAAAATGAATTTTTATTCAGCAACTCCACAAAAAAACTCAAACAATATAATAATACACCGGTGCTCCTCAATAAATGCTGTATACCAGCTTTGTTTTACCCTGCACTTAAACATATATGGCAGTTGCTTAATTAGCAATAGAGGGTGTGATTACAATCATGCACACCACACTAAGAGAGCACACGGTGCTGTTTAATTAACTAACCCAATCTCCCTAAAGAGTAACAGAGTGTAAAACAGGGATAGAAGTCATCTGCATAAACCGATCCTGTTTTATATGTGAAGTTAAGCTCCATGATCCACGATGTACAGGTACGGCATTCTTCGCTGCTTCTATAACAGGGGAATGTCTTCTTTTGCGTTCTTTAGTACCGGCTATTAGCTCTGATATGTCATAACTTATTTCCGCAGTTGGAAGTTGCTCCATGTATGACTTTTGTAAAGAACTTAAATCTGATAACAACTGTTCTCCATCTTGACTGATATCTTCACGTAATTGTGATTGTTGCATACTTAATGGAGGGCGTCTTCCATTTAAACCCAAACAATGAGAACATACTTCACCACCATTCCATATATTTTCCAAAGTCTCTTTGTCCGTCTTCCATGTACTCTCTACCAAATCTGCTTTCATCCAATTGCTATTCCACAATGATTTGCCACTATCACATTTATCGCATTTAGGTTCGGTGTTCCACATTTCAGCTATTATATTTTGTGATTTCATTTCCTGGGATTCATTTGCAATGTTGTTAAAAAACGAAAAATTCATTTTCAATGTATCATTGCTTGGTTGTTTGGATTTAAGTATTTGTTCATTATCTAGAATCTCTTCATCTCCAGGAAAGAAAAATTCTTCTTGTTCACTGACCACTCTTTTCTTATAAGGAACCTGAAATGGATATGACCCTTTTACCAATTTTATTTCAAATAGTTATGCCACCCTATAATAGTAAAAATCATTAGTGCGAAATAGTGTTATCCTTAAAAGGTTTAGACAAAATCTATGAAAGAATGAATCCTTTCTCAACCCCCACTTTTTTATGTACATATACAGCGTGTCTCACGGTGACCACCCATTAGAATATTCCAGAACCCATTACGATTTGAATTTTGAAAATTTGGGTGATGGGGTTTTCGGGCGAGGCCTCCTCAAATAAAATAATGGCGCCTACGTAACACTTCCGGTTTTTCCGGAAATGACACCAACTTTGTTATTTTAAATTAACACCCTATATATTATTCCGATTTTGGATTCTACGTAAAATTTTAGGTGGACTTTCATCAAGTTTTCTTATTCCTAAAATTAACCGTTTCCGAGATATTCAAATAAACAGTATCTAGCTTAAAACCGTGTGAATTCTACAGCAAGAAAGATGAAGGAACCATATTAATACGAGAGGTAGCTGGACCCCTAAACTTCCCATCCGTACTTTCAAAGTGGCTTAATTGCATACAGGGTGATGGAAATTTAATGCCGAGTTTAGTTAACTTCAAATCATCATAAGTTGGTTTTTTCAAATGGAACACCCTGTATGTTTCGTCGTAGTCTGATGCAAAATTTCATTCTCTTTCGAACGGTACCATGGTTCCCTATACCTTTTCTTCTCTTCTAGTTTTTGAGATATCTACTGTTTTTTTGTGCGGTCAACTAAGGTCATTCAATTTCTTGCGTTTGTTGTTTTCAATTTTTTAAATAAATAGTATTCAATTTAACTGTCAGTAGTGGTGTTAGACTGACAACTAATAACTGGTGGTTTGTTTTGAAGTCCTGCTAGGCCATTTTTTTATTTGGTTATATAATTAATAAAGTAATTAAAAATTGGTCTAGCAAGAAAAATAACTTGAATAATAATAGTATTGCCCATCGGAAACAATACTGCACAAAATAAATAAAATTCACAAAAAGGTTAATATGGAGAAATCATTCGAGCAGCCGATATATGACGACTTTAGTCGAATGCAAGTAAAGTCAACATCCGTCTGTAGGGAATGTTTAATGAGTCGACTATAGGCGCCATCCGTCTGTACGAAACTGTTTAGTGTGTCGAATTAACGCACCATCCGTCTGTGCAGCACGTCGAAACAAATTTTAATGTCACTTCCACGTAATATTTTCGATTTCCTACAGAGAATGTTTCCTAATCAACAACTTCTTAAAGAAGAAAGAGAAAATCCAGCTAAACATGGTAATTACGGTCATTGTTGTAAAGAAAAAATAAAATCGTGCACATCTATGAAATGTTCAATATGTAACGTGTTTACTTTGTAAATGATATTCAACATCAAATGTATGTTACATGTGTTCAAAATGTCATCCACTTACTGCTAAGCAGTGTTGAGCTCTTCTAGGTACACAATCAGTGGCTCTTGAAAGGGGAGAACACATGTAATATTGGTAGAGTGGTCTCAAGTTGAGAACATGACAGACGCCATTAACTGTCTGCGCGGCGGGAAAATTCCAGTGGCGTAACATTTTAAACCGAGAATAAAGTTACACAGAAACGAAATAAACACACAAGGTGCACACAGGGCCGGATGCTCCGACGTTCAGATTTCGTCAGACCGTGCGCATGACGTCACCCGTAGAGTGAATTACATTTGCAACATGCTGATTTGATGTATTTTTCGGGTTAACTCAAACAGATTGATTTACTACAAAACAGTCCGCGGGGAGGGTGTAATTATCTCAATCTCAGTAGCTCAATCTGTTTGAGTTAACCCGAAAAATACTTGTATAAAGTATCATAATTACATCTGATGGCGTTTGCGCCGCGACGACACAAAAACGGCGCTAGATAGAGGAAAATTGCATATGAACAAATTTGTAGAGCACAAAATTTACTAAAGAAAAGTCCGCGGGAGGGTGTAATTATCTCCATTAGTTTGGGAAAAAGCGGTGTGGACAGTTGCGCGAATAAGGTTTGCATCATTTTGGACGCCTGTAACTCTTAAACTATCGAAGATCGTGACACCCTACCGCGGACTTTTCTTTAGTAAATTTTGTGCTCTACAAATTTGTTCATATGCAATTTTCCTCTATCTAGCACCATTTTTGTGTCGTCGCGGCGCAAACACCATCAGATGTAATTATGCTACTTAATACAAGTATTTTTCAGGTTAACTGAGAGAGATTGCGCTACCCTATTATTTTTAACATATAAAAGACATCATAAGGAGCATATTTGATCTTATGAAATTTTTTGTATCTCGAAAAATAAACTCGGTACAGACGAAAAACACATCAAATGAGTATTCCTCAAATGTAATTCACTCTACGGGTGACGTCACGCGTCATATTTGCGGACCGCCCACCATGCGCAACATCCTATCTTTAGTATTTATATCGTGAGGTGCACACAAGGGACGCCAATGACAACAACAAACTGTCTCCCCTTCGGTAATAATTTGGATTCGCCCGAACGCTTTCTAATTTACGGCGCATGATGACTAATGTCATGTTCTCAACTTGAGACCACTCTAACTAGATTTTAAAAGTCGACTTTTCAATTTTTTTTGTTAACAATAAATTTCAAATTTAATAGTCTAGTTAAAAGGGGTGGCAGTAATAAAATAATTTTTCCTATAAAACTTTCTTCTTTTTTAACAATCTTTCAAACAATACCTTTTTCAACTTATGGTGCCATTGAAAAATTTTGGAGTTGGAGGCCTTCTGGAGGAATGCTGACTTTTCCGAGAAATAATGATATCACCATTCGATTCTTTATTATGGCTTTTATAATCACTTTTTTTACCCCACCTCTCTACGACTCACCGTTCTTTAAGTAAACTACTGATACGGGTTGTCTCATTCACGATGTTTTACTAATAAAAGTCTTATTCCCTTTTAATGTATTATTACTTTGATATTGCCAATTAATTTAGTATGATTACTTTGACGTGGCAAATAATTAATATCCCCAATATTAAAATTGTTCGTTCTCTCTCTTCTCTGACCATCTAACATGAACCAATTTAAGTGACACATTGACTAAAAATGTTAATTACTTTCTTCAATTGCATCATAAAACATAAGATTTTCTAAATGTACGCCAGTTTGGTTGCAGTAAATTGAAAATTAAACATTTCAAGAATAAGCGCATATTAAAAAGAAATTATAAGTGACTTACCTCTTGCAAATTTTCAGTATCCATATCACTACAATCTAAATTGTCTGTTTGACAAGCTTTATCATTTTGATGAACAAAAAATTTTAAAACCAATGCAGACTTTGCCGATCTATCAACCGGACTCTTATACTCCAACAATTTTTTGGGAGACCCATAATCTGATTCAAGATATTGTGAACCACTATCGCTCCGCTTGTAATTAGGATTATCCAAATTTCCTGAAATAACAAAACTTGTGCCATCAGCATATTGCTTTTTATTTCGATGTTCGTTTAAACCATTAATGGAATTAATAGGTCGAAAATGACTATTTACTGAGGTGAGCAAGTTTTCCTCTTCCTTTCAAGATTAGATCTTTTGCTTTGTGTCAATAAATGGGTCAAATTAGATGTTTTGTTAAAAAATTAAGGACATTAGCACCAGACTTTGGTACAACTTCCATAAAAGAACTTTCTTCTCTACTGTGATTCAATTTCATAAGGCTTCTAGATACATTTTGAAGATAATGTTCGTTATCAAAATATTCGGCTTCTGACCACTTTTCAAACTTCTCCATTCCCGATACAGTGTCCCATAAATTGTGGCTTGAGAAATCGGTATGGTAAGAACTTACATTTGCAGTATCAATTAAAGATGATTTCTTACACTGTTCAACAAACATATTAGTTTCATTTTCTGCTATATCCGAATTGGACCAAATGCTTTCAATATTTTTGTTACCTACTGTTAAAGATTTAAATTTCATTCCTAACATTGTTTCAGAACGATCTTTATCTAATACCGAATTATAGGTATTATCAAACATTGTGGTATCAGCATCAAAAGTCCATATGGAACTGGTAATGTTGGTTCCACACTGAATAAAATTTTTATTACTAACATCACTCATATTAGCCAAATTAATCATTTCTATCGGACTCGGAGATTCTAACAGTTCTAATATGTCCACAGGTAAATCATCACATATATTCATACTATCTTCGTCGTGCCACAAATTTCGATTTTCTTCTAATTTTGTTTCTTTTTTGGGTGTGTTATTATTAAGCAATGAAGTTGCTTTTTCCTCCACTATGTTTCCATACTTATCAGATTTATTACCCAGCTTATTTTTAGTGTTATTTTTGAATAAGAACAGATCCCAATCGGTCATGCTTTCCGATCTTTCTACCGACTTAGCCATATTTCGAGAATATCCAAGATCGTTTCGACTTCTGCTGAAATAACTTAAACGTTGTTTGGCACTATTCCGTAATTTCATGCTATCGTTTTCGAGCTTGTAATGTAACTTATCATCAAAACTGGAGGATCTATTATGCCTCCTAGCTCCCTTTTTCTTTGGCGATGTAAAACATTTCGGTATTAAAGTTACTAAATTGCTGGGAGCTTCTGATGTATGATGATGACTCAATGGTGGAAAAGCGGCGTAATATTTTTTTGCTAAATCTTGAGGTGAAATGTTCTGGAAATCGGAACTCTGATTGGAAAATGTCACATCGGGATTGATACTGGAATCACTTTTAACCTCCTTTAATTTTTCACACAATTCGTCCACTAAAGATTCTATTCCATAACTCTATGAAAAATGAAAATAATTAATATTTTTTAATTAACTATTATGTTACAAGGTAAATAGAGAAAGAGGTTTTCGTGCACTTTTTCGTTTAAGGAATAAAGATGTACCCATTCATTACTCAAAAGTTAAGACAATATGAACATACTAAAGAACATTTACTCTAAGTAGAAGCAACAACTATGTCAATACGTTTGCTATTTTGGTGTGTTGAATTTGACAACCTCCATTTTGTTTGAGTACTGAAGAAGTGATTACACTCGTAATCTAGTTGAATTATGTTATTACATTGGTACCTATGTGATCATTTGACAAACATTTACCTAGCTACCTGAGACCTCAAATTTATTTTGTAATATGTATTACTAGGACTAACCGTTACTTGATTCTGATCCGTGCGGTTAGTTAACCGGGCTTAGCCTGAGTATCGACAAGAACTGAAGCAAAATAATAATAATGTTTATTGCCCAACAGAATAATAAGTTCCAATTATAGGACAAAGAAGGTTAAAAAATAATGAATATACTGAGGTAGTGCAAAACAGTAATAATAATACATAATTAAAAATAAGTATATATAACAAAAAAAAAAAAAAACTAAACAAGGATATATTAAGCCAAATTTGCGAAAACTATTCTAGGTATTGACTCAAAGGCACAATTATTGATATCTAATTTGTCTGAGATAGAATTGTAATTACGACTAATAATAATAGAAATGGGTGATCTAAAAGCTGCATTAGTTCCAGGTGCAGGTCCCGTCACGACTGAAGGCGAGCAGCCGGCGCATCGCGAAGGTGTTACGACAGAACATGATGTAGTTGAAAAGCTACTTCAGTGGGGTCGTTAAACTTAGAGTATAAAAATAGATAATATTTTATATTTTTAACTTAAGTGGTATGACTACAGACAATTGTAACTACGACTTTAATGTCCATATGAATAAATAATTGCAAGTAAAACAAAAAAAACCTTTTTGTTTAATTGGCGAGTAGTTCACCCACAGCCTAGAAACAAGTACGAATTCACGAAACGCCACTGTAAGCGCGGGAACCGCGTAAGAAAGACTAGTGCGCATCGAACAGAAATTGGCGCGCTCGCCTTCAGTCGTGACAGGACCTGTATATGTAAGTATAAAGGCAAAAAGTTACGTGAGTGATAAGACAATAATAGTAGCGGGCAGTCCAATTTGTTATTTAATAGATTGTACAATTGTAGAATACTGTTTAAAATTCGATGTTGTTCCAATGAATTGAAATGGAATCTAGATAATAGTGTGGTGTGGCAATATCCTCTTTCAGGATAAATGCCGTCCATTTTAAAAACTAAAACCTTAAGGAATCTTCTCTGAGTGGATTCAAGTAGGTTTTTTGGTAGTTATATTAGGGATACCAAATCAGCAAGCAGTACGCAAGCTTAGTTCGGACTAAAGAAAAATACAAATTTTTAATTTTTTATGACAAATCCTAATGTTGAGAGGGGTGATTTACAAATTGCATGAATGTGTTCGGAGAATGTAAGGCTATCATCGAAATACACTCCTAGATCGTTGATTATCTTGTTCGGGATATAGTAGAAGAATCGATTGAGTAGTTGAAATTTATTATCTCTCGTGAATGAAATAATTTGACATTTTTGTATATTTAATTGCAGGTGTAATTATTATAAATGACATATTGGGGTCAATTATCAAGGTATGATGTAAACAACAGCAATAACGAAGAATGAAAGTCGAAGTTGTTTAATTTTTTCAGTAACAGATCATGGGAGAGAGTATCAAATGTTTTGCAGATATCTAAGTAGATAACATCCACTTGTCCTTGACATGCAATTACATTATATAAGAATTCAGTTAAGCATGACAGGTTAGGTGTAGTTGAACGTTTTTCCATAAATCCATGCTGATGGGGAGAGATATAATTTTTTATAACAGGATAAATACGATTATATAGGACCAATTCGAAAATTTTTGCAAAATTATTTAGAATGCTAATGGGCCTATAATTTGTAACATCATTGCGGTTACCACCTTTTAAAACTGGACAAATGTTTGTTATTTTCCACAAATTCAGAAACACACAGGAGAGGTTGAACAATGTGGTAAGAGGTTTAGCAAAAACATTTATACAATCTTTGAATAAAAAACTCGGTATTTGATCAAAACCTGCAGTGTTTTTGTTTTTCAGTTTAAGTACAGCTTTGATTACTTCCTCTTCGTAAATAGAATGTGCAGAAACAGCAGATGGAAATATAAGTAAATTGTTACATAATTTTTTTACATTTTACTTGCACATAAATGGTTAGACACATTCTTAAATGAAGATATAATTGTAATGTCAATAGTTTTTCATGAACTATATATGTACTTAACAAACATTACAAAAAATACAAAAAATGCTCTCCTTAACCCTTCGTTAGGCGCGCGGCAAAAACTTACATGGTTGGGCGCGTGGTCTACAATTGTAGACCATTCATATTATTCAATAATATGAACAATTAGATAATTTATTGTACTAAGGCTTATTGTATATTGTATATCTAACAGTTATAAACACAATATTAAGTTTTTGTATATTTACCTGTTGATTTAAAGGTGGTAAATAACATAAATAAAGATATACCTCAGATTGATGAACATATATACAAAGGTGTTCTACTAATCATAAAGAAATGAAAAATATCATTGTATTCTATAAAAATTAAACATTTTACCAGGCTAAATACATTATATAATTCATACACATTGGTAATACATGAGTTCTCCTCACAGTGGCAGGTATTACTTCTCTGAAAGGCATATATTGCATATGTCTCTCATATAAAATCGATAAATATAACAGCGAAACAGAGTTTATAAACGCTAGAAACGCACTCATTCTATTAGTTAATGTTAAAAATGCAGGTACCCAAAACGGTATTTAGCAATAATGCACACCAACTGATAAGGACTAATCCGAACAGGGGTGGTCTACGATCGTAGACCGCGCGCTTAACGAAGGGTTAAAAAGTTTGCCCATGTCTGGTCTAAAAGTGCGTATACATTTGCTATTTCAATTTTTGAATACAACAGCCTGATCACGGGAGGATTTTGGAAATACAGAAAAGAACAATTATATACAGCTTTAAATATCAACAATCATCAAAATTCTTCACACCTACAATACACCAAGAATGACAAATTATTATACAAACTATCAATCACATAACTTAACAATCACAGAAATAAAAATGGTGCCACTACGCTCGGGTTAAACTATACTATACTATGCTCTCTTATAAAGTAAAAGATAAAATTAATCCCTTAGTACCTCAGAAAAGTAGTTGGATCAAGGCCATTTAAATTATCTAGATACAGACATAGTGGATACTTCTTTTGTTCTATGTAAATATTGCTTGCTGATATTTGATATACACAGTTTCATTCAAATAAGGTTGAGTATGACTCATTCTTAAAACTAGTTGAAATCTCTGGATTACAAAACGAACTTCGAATACCGCAGTAACGAAAGTATAAAAAAAATCTGGCCTTATCAAAAAGACAAAATTTGATAATTTCGAAATTTCGACTTTAAAGTCGAATATTTCGAAAAGTATTTGAGATATCGAAAAATTGGGACCGGATCTTGAATCAGCATAAAATTTCACATAAGATCCATATCTTAACTCGGTTGTAGACAATACGCATCTCTTGCAACGCACGGACGCACGGACGGAATATTGATTCCAGTAACGAACGAAGTTCGTTGAAAATTACACGAACTAAGATTTAGGCAACGTAAGTCTTGATTAAATCAGCAAAGTA
Source organism: Pyrocoelia pectoralis (assembly GCA_036250285.1). Taxonomy (NCBI): domain Eukaryota; kingdom Metazoa; phylum Arthropoda; class Insecta; order Coleoptera; family Lampyridae; genus Pyrocoelia; species Pyrocoelia pectoralis. The sequence goes on from CM070074.1 coordinate 18,283,384, forward strand.
CCTTTTAGGTAATATTTTTATCGGCAGATGTCTCCACATAAATTTTCATAAAATGTCAAAGAAACTGGAAAATGATTGCATGTTTTTTTATATTTTAACCCTTTCAGGACGGATGACGCTTATAGTCGACATTTGTGATTTTGCCCCACAGACGGATGTCGACTATAGTCGACGGCAATGGTTTTGCACTCCTTAAGCTCTCCCTGTATATTTAAACATTAAAATTTGTTATGATGTGCTGCACAGACGGATGGCGCGTTGATTTGACACGCTAAACTGTTCCATATGGACGGATGGCGCATATAGTCCACACGTTAAACATTCCCCACAGGTGGATGTCGACTTTACTTGCATTCGACTAAAGTCGCCATATATCGGCTGCTCAAACGATTTCTCCACATTAGTCTTTTTGTGAATTTTGTTTATTTTGTGCAGTATTGTTTCCGATGAGCACTTATTATTATTATTAAAGTTATCTTTCTTGCTAAACCAATTTTTAATTACTTTATTAATTATATAACCAAATAGAAAAAGTGTCGACAACAGTCTGTACAGTTTGACTACCTGGGGCCATCTGTGTAGCAATGTTAGGTAAAATCGACAGAAAGGGTTAAACCATCCCCCTCTAATACATGTAGTTGAGAGAGAGATAAAAATATGTAATTTCATTATAGTTTTACATCGATGAGTCATACCCAACTTTATTTGAATCAAACTATACATAGGTACTCCAGAAAATATCACCATTAAGAAACTTTGGAAGCTACGGTGATCGTAATGCAGTATGCTTTAGAATACAGTGTCCCAGGGAAAACGGTCCACCCTAAAAGACTTTATATGTAAATTTTCTAGCCAAAAACGACGAGACATGTCAAATGTAATATTAAAGCCACTTCATATCGAGAAATAAGGATGAACGTTGGTGAACAACATTAACATAACTTTTTCTTCTGTAATTTTTTTTTAAATGTTAAAAACTTGTACTTTTATTCATAACATTAATTTTAATAAGAAAATAAAAAGTCTTAACATTATTTTATTATTAAATACTGAAAATGACCTCCATCTTTGACCTCCACACACAAATGTAATTGATCTTCAAAACGTCTGCATACATTAGCAAATATTTCACACGTTATTCATTGACATTCGGCAACAATTCTATTTCGTAAATCTTCAAGGAATTCACGCTTTGTGGTCATACACTTTGGTTTTCAGATAAAAAAATCCAAAGGTCTAAGATGGGGAGATCTAGGAGGTCATTGTTCAACAACGTTCATCCTTATTTCTCGAGAAAGAATCAATAAAAATGAAAAACAAAAACAAGTTCTTGTAGAGAATGAAATTGGCCTTTCGGATAAAAGTATCACTTGACCCTACTTTCTATTTGTAAAATTTTATGGTGGGGTCTCTGGAGGGTAGGGGGATGTACAGTGACTTTATTACAAACAGTGACGACAAGCGGCGATTATCCGCCATTAAGAGGCAAAATTGTGGGCGGGTTTCTATGGACTCAACGGTGGTATCCTAGCAACGTGCCAAATTCAAATAAAAATTACACGCTGATCAAAGGTAAACACAGTCAGGCCGCCATTATGAGGCAAAATATACCACGACCAATAAAAATCGATACCACGCTTGTCGTCACTGTTTGTAATAGAGTCACTGTAGGGGGATGAAGTGAGAGAAACGCAATGGATAACATGTCCCCTTTAACATTAAATTTCAGGTGTCTTGACGTTTTTGGTTAGAAAATTTATTTTTACAGATTTTTAGTGTGGACTATTTTCCCTGGGACAACCAATATGCGTTATGTGTTAATGTGTGATAAAAAAAACAGTTTTTCAAATTGACCACCTCACATATTGTGCATTAATGTATAAAATGAAAGCAAAACTACTAGGACTGCATAAAAATTGTGGATACAGGATATACTGTAACGCAAATTGTCAGCTGGTCAACATATAGTTGCATTCTATTCTACATAGCTGTTAATAGTTAGATACCTGATCAGCAGCGGACATAAGGCACTCGATTGCAGCCGAGCGCTTCAGCTGTTCCGCATATTCACGCCACTCTGAAAAGCAGCGAAAACGTTTACGACCGCTGCCTGAGCGCCTCACTTCCTACATGCAATTAATATGGTTTCAATGGAAGAAAGATAAATGAAATGTATCACACTAATAAAACACCTACGTTAAATATTGAAATAATTACCTGATTGAGATGAGCGAAATTTAAATCGTGATCTGGATAAACAATGTCCAAAGAATCGCGATTTAAAAGACTTATTACATAACGAGTGTATACAACAGCGTCAATTCCACGTGCTTCCAATTGTTCCTCAAGCCAGTTTGAAATTTCTGATGGCATAGATACCAGCTGTGGGTACTTCATGCTCTACCTTAAAAATAAACAAAATTTTAGAATAGACACAAACGCATAATCATACGCACCTTAGTAATTTTTGCGGTATTGACTTGAAGGGCCTCGTAATTTATTAGTAATATAAGTATCTTCCCACTGTCCAGAGAAATTGTAGTCAAAGTTGGTACATTTATTCATTATGGGGAAGTGCAATTTTAAAGTTTGTTGTAACTGAGCGTACTGAGTTATGATAATAAAATTAATAAACATAAACAAAAATTACATCAAAAGGTAACGCTTTAGTTACAGAGGTGCCATTTATTGAGTGGACTTATAGTAAAAGTTGACCCCCATTGCCGACCTGCAAGCACAAAGAAGTTATATAAATAAAAACTTATTACACTACCAGTTTATGAAAGATTGTACACTATCATTGACTGTAATTTATTTACCAAACGTATTTTATATAAAGGTTGGTTGAATTTGTTGATACCTAGTATCCAAAATAGACTCAATTATGTGAAATGTTTCATTTGATCTGACTAATATCTTTAAAGTTCAAGTAATTCGCCTGAGCTAGAGGAGTTTTAATTAAAAGCTTCATACAAATACAAGCTATGGTTTTTAATGGTCTCCATTTTTTGGAAAATGACATTTGGGATTGATGAACCAGAAGATGACAATAATGTTTGAATATAAAGACTCAATTGTAAAAATACAAATCGACGCATGCTCACAGCCTCTCCAAGGAATATACTGGTCAATGTATATGTATACATATTAGGTTTTTAGAAATTAAATAAAGTGATTTTCATGTGAGTACGAAATAACATTACTCAGTTCTTGTTCGCAGATTTTGTTAATTTGCTGCTACATTTAAATATAAAAATTACATGCGTATAACAGATAGATCTTAGACATTCGTTATAATATTTAATTGGGGGTAATGATGGAATAAAATTTAGTAAGGGAAGTTCACTAAAAATTGGCGCTTATTCCTAAAAAGGCATACCAGTTCAGTTACAAGGGCCATTTTTTGTTTGATGATTTCATTCGACTTTTGGAAAAAAATGTATGTGTTGTGGAACGCCTATTGCGATCGCGATTGAAACATAGCGGCGATCTATCTGTTGCGGAAATGTTTAGAATGTGCGACGCAGACATTTATCCTAATTGTAAACTACCTGTTACACATTTTCTTAAGTTTGCCAATTAGCATGACTTCTGGAGAGAGAAGTTTTCAGTGGCTCAGAAGCCACATGAGTCATGACCCAAGATCGTCTCATAATGAATGTTCTTTAATAAATAAATCAAGTGAAACTACTCTTGCTATTTTTTTAAATAAACCATACTCCGCCACAACTTCACTTACATTTTATAACAAAAGGTTGCCAAAAAATTTACCGAATCAGTTCAATGCATGTACCTCTGGGAGGACCTGGCATATCAAGATGTATTTCACAAAATCCATAAAATAGTGAACGAATTAGAAAAAACCATAAGGTAAAAAGGTATGAAACACTTAAACCTTAACTTAGTTGTGTGAGTAGAGTAGCAACCATCGAATTGGGAAAAAATACCCTATCGTTCCTAGCAAGGATTTCTATATTTTTTGGTGTCAAATTGTTGGAAATGATGTCCTGAGTCTAACTAAAGTGGTTTTAAACCGCACCCATACTTGTAGGTACACAGCATGACAGTGAGAAATTAATAAAACTTATCTAATTTTGCACCAAATCAGTATTTTCAAAAGTATCTAATCTAACCAAAATTAAACAAACATAATCCAACAAAATTAGTCAGTGAAATCACTTCAATTTTCTAAACTATTCACTTCTCGGCATCAATTTCTATCAGGTCAGTTGTATTAACCTTAACCTTTTTGTATTAATTATCATTTTTTAAAAAAAACTCATATGTATAACATACTATAAGTACACGGTATTGGGACTCATCGAGGCAGGTATAGTGGCAAGCGCGGTATGAAACCACGTAAGACTTCAAAAAATATTGAAATCCTTGCTAGGAAGGATAGTGTACCTACTTATGTCCCGAGATCCCTAAAAGTAGTTAAATATCTTTAACGTGTAAATTTGCACCATATAAATGAATATAAGATAAACTTTTTTTAACTTGCCATTATCATTATTCAATAGTTAGTTAATCTCACAAAATTAAACAATTTAAAAAAACATTACAGTACCTTGACTCTCACACTTACAGCTGTACCAAAAATATATAAAATTCAGATTTTTAAAAATAATGGTTTTAAATTTAAATCCAAATAAAATAAAATTAATAATGACCTTTGCACAAGGAATTCAAATAATGATATAAGCTGTGGTTACGTTATGCAATGTTTGATCAAGGTCTTATTCTCCACGTGTAATTATGATTATAGATAAAATGACTCAATAAGGACAATTTGTTTAATTGTTTTTTAGTTCAGGACAAAAGAGTGTAAACTTACTTCTAATAATCCTGAAAAAATATATCACATGAGAAGAGCAACATCACTATTGTAAAAAAACCTTGTCATTACTGTAGGTAACGTTTATATTACAATTATGTACCTCCTTGTTCAAGTTCTTTGCTTTTGTGGGAAATGACATCAAACCTATTATTATCATCACTTTAAACAAAAGACACGACGCTATACATGTTTGTTTATTTAAAAGTGAGAAAATTCGCCGCCAAAATGCGATACTTAAACACAACAATTGCTAGAAGATCGATTAAATATATCATTTCAACCTTGATTGAATAAATTTAGTACTGTGTGCTGTGCTTGTAGTAGGTTCAATAACATACATACACACCACTCTATAACATAAAAATATCAACAAATAAACGTGTAAACAAATAAATAAAAGATTATTATATTGTTAAATACATACCTTTTTGAATGGGGTTGATGTTTTCACCCTTTTTTTTTAACTTAAGCACACCCCAAAACTAGTGAAACATGGCGGCTAGGCACAAAGGCCAGTGCCAATCAGAAAGAATCCCGCTCAAACTGCGCTTGGGCAAAGGAATTTGTCAAGTGAACGACGTAAAGGTGGGCCTACGCAAGTTTCCCAAGGTTAAACTACCAATATATAAAGGTGCACCTGTAAGGCTATTTATAAAATGATATTTTACATTGCGTACTTTGAATGTAACCACATGTAACACTATTTTTGGGAAAAAAATACGCATTGAGAAACAGTTAACATTGTATGAAAATAATACCTGCATTCTAACTGAGATTGATTATATGTATTAACTTATTAATTTTATATACCTACCTGAGAAGTGTATAGGTATACTATCTACTTTAGGATCTTAAGCTGCAAATGCGATCTCGAAAAACAAATCAACATTATTAATAATATTTGTGCGCAAATGAAACTGAAAATAGTATTTAACAATTAACCCAACATACAATTTACAAAACTGATAATGGTAGGTATAGGACGGAAGATGATTGGTGTTTTATACTGTTTCCATTTAGATTGGCTCAAATTTTGGGCACTCGTGTTAGTGTTTTTGTTCTAAAAAAGCAAAAGCCATTTTAAATTAAACAACTTACATATAGGTACCGGGAATTCGTTCTCAATGTCGAACATAGGAATCTAACATGGTATTGAACGTTTTTGCTCATTGTTGCTCGCCTATTTAACTTAGAGAAAAGGCAATAGGGTATCAACAGAAAGAGAAAATTATTGCGATTCAAATAATACTAATTTGTTTTGTTATTGTTTTTCGAATTAAAAAAAAATTTTTTTGTTCAATCCTACCATGGAAACTTGTAGTTTCTTACTTGGATACGGAACGCGAAAGCGTTTATTGTTTTCCTCACTCATAGCAACGGGTGGGCGAAAATATTATTACACTCACTTGTGGGTGAAAAAAAATTTCGCCCACTGGAATAACGTGTTGACAGATAAAATTGTCAAAATTGCGAAATTTAAAAAGCAGATTCTTGAAATTATAGTAGCAGGATTGAACAAAACGCTATACAGCACGCGTGAAGAAACTATTTCGCTCACTTTATGCATTCGCAAACTCGGCTAACGCCTCGTTTGCGAAACGGCATATGCGTGAGCGAAATTCTTAGTTTCTTCACTTGTACTGTAATATACTATTGTTCAATCCTACCATGGAAACTTGTAGTTTCTTACTTGGATACGGAACGCGAAAGCGTTTGTTTTCCTCACTCATACCAACGGGTGGGCGAAAATATTATTACACTCACTTGTGGGTGAAAAAAAATTTCGCCCACTGGTTTCCATGGTAGCATTGAACAAAACGCTATACAGCACGCGTGAAGAAACTATTTCGCGGTAGGATTGAACAAAACGCTATACAGCACGCGTGAAGAAACTATTTCGCTCACTTTAAGCATTCGCAAACTCGGCTAACGCCTCGTTTGCGAAACGGCATATGCGTGAGGGAAATTCTTAGTTTCTTCACTTGTACTGTAATATACTATTTCAAACGTCAGTAAAATTTGACTCTATACCTACGTGGTTTCACGTCAAATTCGTATCGACAAACCATTGAACTGTACGCTATACGCGACAAACAAACAGTAGAGGAACTGGTCCGAATATGGGCCCCCCATTTGTTTTTTCTGTATATTTTTGGGCATTTTTGACATAAAAATCTAAATATTGGCATACGTATAGGCCAAAGTGTTAGCTATAATATTCGGACCCATTTGTACTGAAAATGTAGATAACTATTTTGATTCAAGACAATATTTGGAAAATGATAATTTTTTGAGTAAGTGGTAGAATGCTTGAAATATGGGCCCCTATTAAAAATGGTATCAAACTGATGGATATCACAAAATCAACTCTATTTAAGTAAAAAGACATAAACTTCGTATCTAATATAAAACATCAGTATCAACATTAGAGGCAAAAATCACAAACGTAATACTCTTTTTCTGCTCCTGAACATTCTTCGTGCGCCCACAAACAACACATCTGGCACTTTATCACAGTTCTCTCCTGTTATTTTCAGAAAAAGCGACATCACAAAATATGCAAGCAGCATCTTTATCATCAGGAATATTTTGGCCAATTTCATCAATGTCCAAAATGGCCCGGGCCCATATTTGGACCCCTCAAGTGGCCCATATTATCAAAATCCCACCTTATAATTAAAGCGCGCGTATTTTATTTTTGAGGTTAGGTAAATCAAAAAATTGAGTAAACTTAAGAATAATGAACGCTAAAGCAGCAGCTCAATGCAAAGACCGCAAGCGAATTTAAGGTTAAACCTATTACAAAAAAAGTACTTCATGGCACCATCTACGTATAAGGAGCTCCAGCTCGCTTAAGAAGCATTTTTGGACTAAGGTAATTTGGGTTAAATCGACATAAAATAATGTCTACTAACTGGGGTTTTCGTTTGGCACCTTCATTTATGGACACCCTGTATAATCGGCCTTGCCTTCCACCATAGAGAATAAAATTTATTGTTCTATGCTTCCACCATTATCTCCATATATCTCTTGTGACGGTCTCATACCGCTCACTGCGGTCGGGCACAACTAGGGTACAAAAAAAACAACTTAATCCCCAGAAAATAAATATATCAACTAAAGACGTTCATGCGCAATAAATAAATCAAAGATATTCAGAATTAATATAAAACAAAAAAATACTATTAGCGGCTAAGTTAACCAAACGACAATAATGCCGTCCTTTTATTCACGTCGTGGAGGGTGTTTACGGTAAGGGTATCTTCCTTATACGGGCAGCGGGCAACGGGTAATAACGATCCGGGGTAGCTGGTTACGGGACTCGGTACGGGATACTCGGGCGCCAGATTTTACAGAGTTTACTCTCTCCTGGGTTAAGCGGCCTTCCGGTGAAACGGACTCCAGGGTTATACAGACTGCGGGCGGGTACAATTACTAAGGCCTTGAAGCTACGGCAAACAAAGGATTAGTTATACCAAAGAGTATCTTACTCTTTGGTTATCTTTTGGTATATTTCAGATACTCTTTGGTTATACGAACTACACGGTGCAAAGGAATAAATCAAAACTTGTAATTTAAAGTACTTTACCTTACCCTCCTCTTAACCCTTCTCACTAGCGGACACCACTCACCCCTGTACGACCGATACTTTTGGTACTACTCGCTCTAATGGCATTTTTCACTTTTCCCAAAAAGGTCTCTTGGGGTTATCCTTATACAGGGTGTCCCAAAATTGCTGGGACACAGAGCTACTACGTGTAATAGAGATCAAAATAAGTTGATTGGACCCAATTTATGTATATACCAAAATGTACCGTTTGCCCGTGAGAAGAGTTCAAAGTTTACATAAAAAAACACATTTTTGTACGCTGTTCAGACGTGAGTGAAACAAATTGAATGAAATTTGACAAAAGTGCATTTTAGAGGATTACTCTCCTTTGGGTAATTAAATAAATCCAAAAGAAATTGTAGAAGGGTTAAAACCACCCTCGCCCCCTTACATTTTTTTTCAGAACTTTCGTAGGGGTGGTAATACGATTCTCAAATTATTTTATCAAGAAGACTGATTAATTATCTTCATTTTGTTACTCTTGATAACATTTCGTATTCCGCATAGTTCCGAAGGAAAAAAATGTTTTCTTAAATAATGCTAACAGATATTCCTAGTACAAGTTTAATAAAATTGTAATACAAAATTTAGTTTCAATTTTTTACGTCGAATTGACCTTTGTATTGATGAAGGTGGCCGTCATATTGAACATTTATTATGAAAAAACGTTCTGCCTTTGTTTCCACTGCCAACTAAATTTTGTATTACAATTTTATTAAACTTGTACTAGGAATATCTGTTAGCATTATTTAAGAAAACATTTTTTTCCTTCGGAACTATGCGGAATACGAAATGTTATCAAGAGTAACAAAATGAAGATAATTAATCAGTCTTCTTGATAAAATAATTTGAGAATCGTATTACCACCCCTAAGAAAGTTCTGAAAAAAAATGTAAGGGGGTGAGGGTGGTTTTAACCCTTCTACAATTTCTTTTGGATTTATTTAATTACCGAGAGGAGAGTAATTCTCTAAAATGCACATTTGTCAAATTTCATTCAATTTGTTTCACTCATGTCTGAACAGCGTACAAAAATGTGTTTTTTTATGTACACTTTGAACTCTTCTCACGGGCAAACGGTACATTTTGGTATATAGATAAATTGGGTCCAATCAACTTATTTTGATCTCTATTACACGTAGTAGCTCTGTGTCCCAGCAATTTTGGGACAACCTGTCCGTTTTATCCGCTCGACCTTGCCCGCTGTTATTTACATTTAATGTATTTGAATTATTAGTAGCTTCGTTACACTCTCATTATATCTTCCCTCTGCTACCCTCTCTCTCCTTTCCTGACCTCGGACATCTTTATCTCTTGTTACTAATTCCCCTACCATATCCCTTCCTTCCTCTCTTCTCCTTTCTATCTCCTCCCTCCCACTCTCTCATAAAACAACCTCCTCTCCTCTTGCCCCCACCTTATCTGTTCTTTTCTGATTTCTCTCTTTTCCTGATCTCCTCCTCATATTTCACTGCTCTCTTTCATGCTTGGATCCTTATTTTTTCCGCTTTCGTCTCCTTCCCCACGATATACCCTGGCGTCTCTCTATCCAACCCCAACGTCCATCTCCAGTACTTTTCCTGTATTTTTTCCATTTTCTCCCACTCCTTCCATCCCCATATCTCCGCTCCGTACCCCATCACACTCTTCACCAACTTGTCAAAAATCCATCTTCTCTTCTCCATATCCTTCCCAAATACTCTTTCACCCATTCCCCACACTTTCCCCACTAGTCTGTTTCCCTTCTTTACCAATTCCCTGATGTGCGCCACATCCTTGTTATCGTACCGTAAACATACCCTAGATATTTCCACTCATCCACACTTTCAATCACCTCTTCCCCCCACCACCACTTTTTCTTTACACTCCTCCCTCTTCTCTTTTGAAATACGATCACCTTTGTCTTTTTCACATTCGCACTCAAACCCTTGTCCTCTAAATATCCCTTGCTCACTCCAATTAATCCCCTCATCTCCTCCTCACTGTCCTTCTTTCTTCTTTAACCTCCCTCTCAACACCTCGGCATACACCTTGTATCCCGCATTAGTAATACTAGCTCCTCTATAGTTTTTCACACCATCTCTTTCCCCTCCCTTGTATATCGGGACTATCCCTGCTTCCTTCCACTCCTCCGGAAATCCCTCCCCTTTCCATACTTTACTCAATATCCCTTTAATCCTTTCCCTCGTTTTCGCCCCTGTGTATTTCCCTCGTTCACCTTGTATTCCGTCCGGCCCTTGCGCCTTCCTTAACTTCACTTTTTTCAACGCTTCCTCTACCTCGTCACGCTTTATCTCTCCTCCACCCCTATTTCTTCCCCCACTTTCTTTTTCCATTTCCGACTTCTCCATATCTCTCCTCCCATCTCCTCCATACACTGCTTTCTCCATTCCTCCTCACTCAACTCAATCTCCCTTCATTCATAATTACCTCTTCTCTTGTTTACAAATCTCCATATCTCTTGCTCATTCTTTGAGATTTGATTGTAATAAACATTACGAAATTATTTTATACCTTGTTTCTTATTTTGATGTTGTGCTTTCAGTAACACAATAATTAATGCACAAGGTATTTTACGTATTTTATTACTATACCTACCTCTGTTTTACATAATGCTCTTTACAGTTATAAATTTATTGGTTAAACATCTCTCCTTGTTGTTGATGATCTATGTACAGTTCCTTTTGGAAGCACATTATTATTTGTATGATTAGCACAGGTTGTATTATGGGTCAATTTCTCGACGTCACAATACGAGTTGTCCAAAATTTTAAATTTCTTAAAAGACAATTTTGACGTCATCACTAATGGGGTCTATTATTTTTGTCACTGACCTTACAGGCGTTGATTGAATATTTCCTTATGATCTAAGAATATTTCAAATTTCAATCAACCTTACAGGTCAGCGTGTTTTTGTGCGCCTATTAGTTTCACAGATGGCAGCACATTCAGCCTATAAAATACTTGTCTTATAAAGAGACACCCCCTGTATAACATAACGGTCGATCACATTAGGTGTTTTCTTTTTGCATCGCTACAGGCTTGGGCATATGCACAATCATCACGTGATTAAAGTGCCTTGCGTCATAAGACATTTCTGCCTCAGGTTAATATAAAACTTAAATAAAGCTTTTAAAACGAATAGGGTTATTTTTATAAAACGAATGGTGTGTATTGACAGAGCTGACTTAAAGCTACCACAGGCTACCACAAAATGCAAAAAGAAAACACCTATTATCCCCAAAACTCTAAAGTTGGCAGAAACCACAGTTTTATGTTCTCTCTTTATTTAATCTATGCCTCCTTACGTTTTGTTATGTCAGTTATCATCGTCACCGTCACATCTAATATTGGAAATTTACCAAAGCTAGTTTGTATGTAACGCAAAAATTTTCCATTTTACGGTAAATTGTGTGTAACATCTGTCGTAACCACCTAGCACACTTGTCATTTCTCAAAATTTGATTGTTATAAGATGCATGCCCTTCTTCGTTCATCACATTCTTACAAATTATTGAAAAGTAAGTAAATTATGTTGTAACATTGAATTATTAAAAAAAAAACACATTTCAAGGTCTTCAATTATTTTATTTTAGGTTGTACCCACTCAAACCATGCTCTCAAATGTATATGCAACGAAAGTGATCAATTAAAAAGAAAATATTCGTCGGTACATTTCCAAGTTATAATTCCGACAAATCTTCATACATCATCATTGCACAATAAGTTAAGACCCAATTATCTGCATGCAGCAATTAGAAACTTTTCATTAACGCATATAACTTTAGACAAAGAACCTTTAAAACCATCTTCAAAAGTAGAAGTTACCGTTCAAGAAATAAAAAAACAAAAAGAAGAATTACCTGCGCTACCACCTCCTACAGCGGTAGTAAAAAAATCACTAAAACAAAAAATTGTAGACGAATTAATTCATTACTATCATGGCTTTAGATTATTGTTTATAGATGTAAAAATATCGTCGGGTTTAGTATGGCGTTTGTTAAGGGGAAAATCTTTAACTAGAAGAGAACACAGATTATTAGTACGAACGGTAGGCGATATGTTCAGATTGGTTCCATTCTCAGTATTTATTATAGTACCTTTCATGGAATTTCTTTTGCCAGTATTTATTAAACTTTTTCCCAGCATGTTACCCTCAACATTTGAAACTAAGTCGGAAAAGGAAAATAAAATTAAACAGAATTTAAAAGTGAAATTGGAAATGGCGAAATTCTTGCAGCAAACATTAGATAATATGGCTGTACAACACAAAGACAAAACCTCCTCTGCACAAGCGAAAGAATTTAATGAATGGTTTCATAAACTTCGCCAAAGTGGTGCCGAAGTAACAAATCAAGAAATTATGAAATATTCTAAATTATTTGAAGACGAGATAACCTTAGATTCCTTATCGCGAAATCAACTAATCGCACTTTGCAAAGTTTTAGAAGTTCAAACATTGGGAACCAATAATTTTCTACGTTTTCAATTAAGAATGAAGATTCGATCCTTAGCTGCCGATGATAAAATGATCGAGAAAGAAGGCATCGATTCTTTAACTTTATACGAAGTTCAACAGGCATGTCGGGCTCGAGGAATGAGGGCATATGGTTTACCCGAAATTTATTTGAGAAGTCAATTAGCGCAATGGTTGGACTTAAGTTTAAATGAAAAAGTTCCTCCCTCCCTCTTACTTTTATCAAGAGCATTAATGATTCCGGATGCCGTACCTACTCACGATCAATTAAAAGCTACAATATCTGTTTTACCGGAGGTGATAGGTGCGCAAGCAGAAGCTGCAATTGGGGAAAAAGAAGGTAAAATTGACAATAAAATTAAGATACAGGTAATTAAAGAAGAGGAAAGAAAAATCAAAGAAGAGAGGAAAGAACAACAGGAACATTTGAAGAAAATAGAGGAGGAGAAGAAAGAAGTGTTATTGGATAAAGCACCGGTGATTACAGATGAAGCAACTCCCCAATTACGTGATACTGCCAAAGTGATCTCAGCCGCAACGGAGAAACCTCTAGAAGCAAAGACAGAGGAATTGCATGCCAATGATCTTCACGTTATAGAACACGCTTTAGAAAATATTTCTAAAGATACAAAGAAATTTGTTGTTGAAAAAGAGGTAATTCAAGATCTAAAAGAAGAAATGGCAGATTATCAAGAAGATGTGCAGGAATTAAAACAAGCTACTGCAAATGAGGAAAAACCTGCAGTTCATGAAACTAAAGCTGCCCAACGTCTATTTAAGAAGATTAACAGAATGATTACAAAATTAGATACAGCTGTGGAGGATTTACAGAATAAAGAAAAACAATTGAAAAAGGATCTTGAAATTGAAAACACCGATAAAAAGAAAGAGGAACTGTTGGAAATTGATGAAATATTAGACGCAATTAAAAAAGTTAAAACTCTTCCCGATTATTCCCGGTTAGAACAAATTAAAAAGGTTCTCGCTAAAATGGACGATGACTCTGACGGTTCGCTTAAAGTCGAAGATGTACTCAAGGTAGTATCTCATACTTATTTAAAGTCTCGTTAAAATATGAACCATAATTTTGTAATAATTCGTGTTTTGAAATCAGGTGATTTTGCAACCTTGACCTTGATATCTTTATGTAATAAGGAATAAGGTTCAGTTTTAACATGTGACGATTATAAAATAATGGTTCTCCATTCTTGTCGCATGTTATTCAATGAAAATTGAAGCAATTTCATTATATCACTAAAATTCTGAAATATACATTATTTCTTTATGTATAAAATTGATAGCAAACCTATATACAATGGCGTATTAAAATTGTATATATGTGAATATTGGTACATATACTTTTCCTACATAATAGTCATAATACCATAATGTTGTAACTGACTGATTACTTGTATATATTTTTAGGTGATCGAATTAATTGGCAATGAAAATGTAAAATTAAGTGGCAAACAAGTTGATGAAATTATAGATCTGCTTGAGAAAGAAGAAATTTTGGAAGTTGAAAATAAAATTGAAAAAGCTTTGCAGAAACAGAGAGAAATTAAAACTGAAGCGGAAGCGACAAAATCAGAGTTGAAGAAAAAGTCTGACGAAGATACTCCAGCGACATCGAACGGAAAAAATGAAAGCAAAGTATCTTTTAAATCTGTAGATCAAAGCAAATTACCGCCTTCAAAAATGGAATCCCAACCTCCCACACTTCCTCCAAGTAACAGTATTAGCCCAAAAACTAGAAATAATTCCAAAACCCTTTAATCATTTTTATTTTTAGTTCCTGTGTTAAAGAATTTGTCCAGTTAATTTTTTATGTATCTGATACTGACAATAGCGCCTTTTTTTTAATCATTTATTGGTGTTAAAATGTACAAATAATGTAAAATAATAAACTATAGAAAATGTATTTTAAGAATAATACAGTTGTTCTTATGTTGTATAATGTAAAAAGCGCACTAATGTTTTTGTTATAAATATATTGATAGATAATAGACTTGTTAATAGTAGAAAATTATTTAGAATCCCTCATTTCTCGATTAATTGAATATTTAGAGCCGATCTGCAGATCAAAGTGACCATTAGCTATTTGTAGAATAATTTATTAGATGAGTGTAGCACCCTTAATATTTCTTCAATACAAAGTTTACAATAATTTCTAGTTGTATTAATTACTGCACAGAAAAATTGCAAGTCATCATTCTTTGAAAGCTTAATTCTTTTTAGTAAGAACCACTACACAATACCGCAAAGAAACAAAAAGTGTACGAAAAACGAATTAAAATTAAACAAATAAAGCTATCCGTTACTAAACAAAAGGACGACAAGAATGTAGAACAAATGTGCAAAATGTTACCCTTTTTTAATTAATTCAGAGAATGTGTTTGAGGACAATATATTGCGTTTTCAGTAGAACATAGTGGCTCAAATTCTTTATAGGCTCCAATCCAAGAGTTAAAAAATTATAGGTAGCAAGGTTTCATAACCATAATGGAATTCGAAGTAGTTGACGAAGGGGTGAAATCGATTGGTACAGAAATAACACGCAACCTCCCCTTAATAAGTTGTATTTATATGATAGATGAACGATGACTATATAACTATTTGGCTTGATAATGGGATATGTTATCCCGAAACATGTTGCCATGATGAAAATTGTCTAAAGTTTCATCGTTCATCTATCATATAAATACAACTTATTAAGGGGAGGTTGCGTGTTATTTCTGTACCAAGGTTTCATAAATTATCAGTGGCATATATAGGTATTAAGATTTGGTAAGTCGATGTTTATTGTGGTATATAGCTGCCCCTAGCTGTTTTTGTTATATATATTCTTGGTAATTCAGAATTCAGATCCTGGTGGAAAAACATGAGTGTAAAACGGATAAAGTGGATACCCAAACGCAATCGCTTCAAAAAGCACTCAAAAAAGGTGGTAGACGATGGGGATTCAAACACTATATACGCCACTATTATTAGAACAGGATTATAAACAAAATTTATTTATAGATGTAAACTACGTAATATTTTAGTACCTAATTTTCCCGATACCATCAATTCTTCGAGCAATTATTCTGGAGAGGAAATGTTACATGAGGACATAATGCTATTAGTGCTTACACTAGAAACTCACGATGTGGTTACCATCAGTATCACATAGTTAATACAGAATCTGAAAATGTTTATTTTTATGCATCTACAAGAGAAATATAATTTTAGGGTGTAGCTTAAGATCCATTTAACTTAATTAAAATTTAAAAAGTGGAATTTATAGCCAAAGGATGGTGAGAACTTTTACTTGTAAATGGTAAAGAACAAAAATTAAACGTAGCCAATTTATTAGTGCCCAAAATTGGTCAAAAATTAAAAATCGATTTTCTCAAAATCTGCTCCGAGGTTTTTTTTAATTTTTGAAATGTTATACACATAGTTCATGAATATTGGCACTACATTTATTTCTCTATAGGTATCTCATAGGGGAAGGGGGATCAATGTTTGAAGTTGAAAATTTTAAATCTTCATAAATTTTTTGCTAACAAGAGATGAAGAAATAAAATTGTACAGTGAAGTAGAGGACATTCTTTTAGTATACCAATTTACTTATGATTTACTATTACAAATGAACAAAATATTGAAAATATTTATCACAAACCCCCTATATTATTTTAGGAGAAAATCAGAAATCGTTTTCTGATTACAACTATACAACACACTCTACATTAATTTATTTATTTTTTCGAGTTATTACCCAAAAACCATTTTATTTTGAGTTAGGTATTATGGAAAACTGTATTTTATTTAATACGTCATTGTAGTAAACACGGGAAAGTTGTGTGCCAGTTTACTGGTCATTTAATTTTAATAAGTAGGTATTAAGATTTTCGAGCTTATAAATACTAGATACCTACGTAATGCAAATTGTCAACTAAAATAGTCTGTCAATACATATTCACACAGGCGTTCAACAATTATTGCACAATTAAGTTTTATAATAGGGGCGCATCTACAAATCTTGCACCGGGCGCCAAAAAGTCTAGTTGCGGCACTGGACAGAGGGTTGCAAAACTCTCAAGCTCATATGGGTTAAAGGAAATGCTGGAACGAAAGGTAATGAGAAAGCCAATGAGTTAGTCCGACTGGCCTCAAAACAGATGTTTTATGGTCCAGAGCCAGCTTTTCCACTTACAGTATCAACTCTAAACAACTATAATAACTCAAGACACCCAAGTCCACCACAAGGCTAGGTGGAACTTGATGTCAGACTGCCGTCATGCAAGAGAAGCCTTCAGAGGGCCATCTCGTAGCATGGCGGGCTTTTGCACAGGGCTATCAAGAAAAAACCTGCGGCTACTTGAGGACATACTCTCTGGGGACTGTAAACTAAACAAGCACATGCACCGCATGGGGTTGGTAGAATCGCCATCTTGTAGAGGATGTTATATGGAATTATAGAGGACGAGACGGCACACCACATACATACTTTGTGAGTGTCCCGAACTTGTCCAACTGAGGCAATCCATGTTGGGGGTGTCTTGGCTAAACATGGCTATGATTAGTCGCTTTCCCTTCCAGCATCCTCTCCTCAGGTTCATCTCACGTGTGTGGCTCTAGTCAGGGAGTAGTATAAAGGGCCCTAATTTGAGGCCTCCGTCATTGATTATATATCAATGCCTCCGTGCACCTCCATTATATTTATCTACCCATCAAAATTGATGTATTTTCCCCGCTACATTCCAACAAGCTTTGCATAATGACGAGTCGAGTAGGTAAGTGTTTTGACGACGTTCTTGATAAATGCAAAATTTTGCAATGTGTATTGAACATATAAAATGCCAAGAAAATCTTATGGGATTTAGAATATAGTGGAGTAGGGTAGGTAATGTTTTAAGTTATACACTCCCCACAACCACAATTACAGTTTCGCAAAATGGGTGTTTGGGACATTCTTTTGTTAAACGTGGAAAAAGAATAAGAGGAACTGGGTTGGTCAGTACTTACCAACCACTATTTATATTGTTAAATCTGCGCTAAAAACGAAAAACCCTAACAAAACCCCCTCACAAACATACGTGCAGTGCGTGGTAGATTGGCTAGTGGAAGTATAGATATTTGCACATATGATCCAATTTTTAAGTTTTCCAACCAGTGTAAGTTGTAACGAACAAAATTTATAACATCGAAGATAGAATAAGCTGGTGAAAATTCGGTTGCCATAACTACAACGGTTTTCAAGTATAGAACTCAAGTAAAATAACGAAGTTACTTACTTCAGACGAATTTTCTGAAGTGCTGGCATTTGAAAATATTTTATTTGGCGTTTAGAGCAAACCCTAAGTAAAAATTTTGAACCTTTGAAAATGTATTAACAATGTCTATTACAATAGCTATTTTTATAATTACAATTACAATTACATCCAGTTACATATTTTCAAATTTTTTTACTTATCTAAAGTTTTTATTTTGCTGAAGGAGAATTTCAATTGTAGGCGATTGTTTTGGTACCATATTTGGATCAGTGAGGTTTGCTGAAATTGTTGATCATTTTTCGATGATTCTATATGCGCATAGCTTTGGGGGGGGGGGGGGGGGGGGGGGGCTTCAACAAAAATAGCAGGCAGGCGATAAAGACCTTAGGGGTGGTCCTGCAAGTACCCTTTACATATATTTTTACACATCTTATATGTGCTTAAATTCAAAATTGTTACTTTTTAAATGTGAACTTACCTTATCTATTTACCCATTAAAAGTGTTAAAAGAGATGTGGATGAAACGAAAGGTTTCTATTGTTCTACATGGAACAAAATTTTAAATTTTGTCATATTAATAAGTATCATTAATTCATCATTAATTTACTTTAAAAAAAAACATTTTTAACATACAAGCTAAAAAGGAGAGTAGGTTTGTTGATATGTTAGTAAAATAGAACACACGTAATATAAACATTTTCTTATTCAAACCTATTTATACTTACATAATATACACAGTACAAAAAAATTATATCATACCTCTTGACGAGGCAAAGGAAACATACTTGTTTCTGTACAAAAAGACTCGATGCTACTGTACATAATTTTTAAAGCAAAATAAATTACGTTCTTATATGTTTCAAACAATTATCATACATATATACGACAGAAGTAAACAATTATTCGAAAATTAAACTTTACAACAAAAACCCAAATGGATTTAATAACAAAGTGAAGTGAGACACCTAATTTATTTTATAATCGTTGTAACATAAAAGTCGAGATCATAAAACATGATTAAGAATATTAAGAAACAACTGCAACAAACTAGAATTAAAATCTAAATTGCAATTGTTTATCAGTCACTGCCTAAAAACAATCTTAATTGGCACTTTGAATGAAATAGCACTTGAGTAATTTATTTTAAAAAGAATGCTGAAACTATTACTTGTCCAAACATAAGCAAAATCTAAATCTTTTAGAAACTCACAAAGGATACTGAGTAGCGTATTTTCAAAAAATTGGTAGTTAAAATACCATTTTACAGGCACAGTATACAAGTGAGAAAATAACCACTGGTACTTTGATACAACACTGATATATAAGTCCAAGGCAAACCTCAGACACCAAGTAGTCAACGAGTGAGTAGAATAGGCTAATTACAACTGGTGACTCGGGAGGCCACTAGTCACTACTAACAGGAAGATAAACCGTGCATTTCAGCATTTCATCCAACTAAGTCAATGTACATATATGTACACAAAACATCTCACGTGCATAGGGCATCGTTTATACACAAGTAACGTGTTTACATAATACACATTTTCTTATCACACTATTTATATTTTACAAAATTGATCGCTGGCTTATAAGCATCTACTATCACATGATTAAGCAGGCTCGGTAGAGTCCAAATTAGAGTTTAAATTGTCATCACCAGTATTGGTGCCATTTTGTTCTATAACTTCCTTATCTCCCTTTAATAAGTGCTTGTTGAGAACTGCCGTAAGTGACGACAACGAGTCCTTAACAGCGTGATATATAATATTTTTTATTTGTAATTTGTCTTCGTGATTTGAATGGGTATCTGACAAATCACGAAATTCTTGAGTTAAATGGAAACAGTGAGCAATATTTTCGGGGGATACAAAATCTTCCGCTACTTTAATACAATTGTGCAAATTTCGAACTTGATGAGGTGCTCCAGCAGGGATAAATACAGCATCACCTAGACATTGTACTATAGCGTATCCTTCAACACCGTACTCTTTATACAATCTCTCACGCAAAGCTCCATCTAAATAACAACTCTGATCGTGAATTGGATCGTGATGGGGTTCTAATCGCCCACCTTTCTCGACAACAATCTTATTCAACAAATCACGAATTTTATCCGCATCGCGTGCATTATATATATGCCACAGAGCACCTGGCAATTCACCTTTATCCCTTACTCTGCGGCGAGTAAGAATGTCACAACCGGCTTCATCAATAGCTCTAAATGCTTCTTTAATGTGTTCTTCGCAATCACCGTCTTTAGGAATACCAACATATACCATCACATTAACGGCGTCGGAAATATCCAAATGTAAGTTTGTCGTACCTTTTGTTGGATGAAGTGCAGAACCGTACGCATTATACATCTTTGGACCCAAATCCGGTCTAACGAAGCAATCCGGTAACCGACTTGCCAAATTTAATTTACCGCTCCTATGTGTGTATTCCGACAAAGGTAGCACTTTCATCAAGTCGTTAAATCTTGAAGGGAGCATTTCCGCAAAATCTTCACCGGGCGGCCAGTCTTTTAATTTAAGAAGCATTGGGTTTCCCCTTTCGTCCTTTAGACGTTTTGAAAAATGTTCCATACCCTCCCAAAACTTTCGCATAGGTTGATTAGGTACCAGATTTCCATTCATGCAATTGATTAAATCGTTCTTTTCATCGCCAAAATCTCGTGCAAAAGCTTCCGGATTCCACAAATCTTTATTAAGAAGTTTCGCAACATCTGATACAAGAACTGGTTGACCTCTTTTCCATTGATCCTGTAAATCATAAAATCAAATGTTACTTATAAAATTTGACACTTGATGCACATCAAAAAGGAAAACCAAAAATAAATCTTTTACATTAACAAAATTTTGCAAGAAAAATTTCACTGAAAAGGCAACATAGTGATTAAAATAGTGCCTACCATAAATATTTTGTAATTGCCACTATGATTAGGATCACACAGTCGTAATAGTTTTCCATCACATAACCAGCTATGAGGTGTATCGGGGTAAAGCACTTTGCTCTCGGTAAGAGTCATAATTCTAATTGGTAATTGTTTTCTTCCTTTACACTGCCAATTGTAACGCCTAACAAAATGTTTTAATTCTGATTTAACATCAACACCGATATCACTATGTTTTGGAACACTATCCTCTATAACACTAGATATCACGTCATCCAAAGTATCTAAACGCACATTAGTTTTTTTTGCACTTTTAGGTATAGTTGTGGTTGTCGACATGGCTGAATTTCCATTTTTCTGCATTAGTAAGTCTCTCAGAGTCGAATATTTGCCTTCGCCGCCCGAATCACTACTGCTGTCATCACCATCCATACAGTCTTTTTTATCTTCATTCGATAGAGCAACATCTGCCAACCAACTCAATGGTGATGTTTTCTCCTCCTTCACCGGTGTTCCATTAATTAAACTTTTGAAATCTAATTCATCTTTAATTTCTTTCTTTATACCATTTGATTCGCCGAGAAGAATACTCTTAATTATTTCCTTTCGAGCACCATTAGATTTTTGAGAAACTTCCTTACTTGCAGTACAACCACAATATTGTTCGATATTCCACAGCTCGCGCATTTCGTGAACCAATTTTCCTAACTTAAGTAACGAATCTCCGGCAATAATTTGCGTTAACATTAATTTTTCTTGCTCGTGTGGTTGTCTATTTGTACATAAAAGCCACGAAAAGTCATCTCTGTCTTTCTGAGATGGTTCGCCCCACAAACGAATAGTACCATTTTTACGGCCCTATAAAGAAAAATTTACACATAAATGATGCAAAAGGCTTACATTAATAACATCACATTACCTTATAACAATCTAAACAAACAACAAAGCCACATTTTCCACATGCCCAATGAAAATTAAATAAAGTTGTTTCACAAACATCACACATTTCTCGTACACCTTGAACAACCCTTTTCCAAGCTATAACTTTATCTGCAACACATATATCTTTATAATAAACATACTACAATGACACAAATAACATACCCTCTGACATATGCTCAGAGTAAGCATCTTTTTCTTGAACCAATAAATCACAGAACTGATCACCAACTTGCTTGAGAAGAATGCGAGAAGTGTCCAAA
Organism: Pyrocoelia pectoralis; assembly: GCA_036250285.1. Taxonomy (NCBI): domain Eukaryota; kingdom Metazoa; phylum Arthropoda; class Insecta; order Coleoptera; family Lampyridae; genus Pyrocoelia; species Pyrocoelia pectoralis. The sequence continues at coordinate 18,305,663 of CM070074.1, forward strand.
TCAAGATCTGCTGGAGGATTATCTGCCGATGGTAACCATAACTTTAGATCTTCCTAAAAAAAATAGTACAACATATCATAAGGAAAATGTTGCAATCGGAATTGATTTCAAGATATCACAATACAGATAACCGTGTATTCATTCCGTTAACAAATAATCAAATCTTCAGTACTTTACAGAGAATCTTATTTATTGAGCAATTTAAAAACAATAAAACCACTAAAAACACTGAAAAATTTGCAAACAAAATTAATGGATTACACTGAGAGAAATCATACCGCTTAGCAATTTATGACTTTAAATTTAAACACAGAAGAGCAAACAAACAAAAAACAAATCGACTTACCTCCAAAGCGTCTTTATGAGGATCGGAAAATCCGGCAATTGCAAGTTGTCCATTCTTTGTGTATCGCAATCTTCTAAAAGCGTAAAATCTGCAGAAAATATTTGGCATATTTTTGGAGCGCTGATTAGGTGTCCATCTGCATTCACGACATTTAGCCAATTTTGGTGCCACTTCAAAACACGGTCCATCTTGTAAAAAACTTTCACCAGTTTTCTTTAATTGCCCCATTGGAGGTTTGCGAAAGGGGTCGCGCTGGGGCATAGATGTTTCATCCTTAGCTTTCTTAGGGCGCGGCTCCTCGCCTTTATCGTTTTTTGAGGATTTTGGTCTTCTTCCTCTTTTACGTGGTTCTTTACCAGAAGCTGCTATACTACTTGGTTTCTTCAGTGTTGCTACTGTGGTACTTGCACCTGAATCGGAATCTTTTTCACTGCCAGTTTCTTTTTCACTATCACTTCCACTCTCACTTGCAGGAACTGATTGATTGTTTTTTCGTTTTTTCTGTTCGTCCGTTATTTTTTTAGGAGCACCTCCGCCCTTTTTTCTTTTCACTTTGGGTGGTTTTCTTTTAGGTGGTGACTTTCTACCTCTATCTTGATCAGAACTTGATGAATCCTCACCTTTTGTCGAATCACTAGGATGGCCATTTAAAGAAGCGTTATCTTTATGAGGAGTTTTCCTTCCAGTTTTTGAAGAAAATGATTTGACTTTATTAATACTATTTACTGCCATTGAACCAATATTGTGTAATGACGCTACAGGTGTATCTTTAGTTGATAAGTTACTAGGGATATTCAGTGGTAAGGTAACACAACTACCTCCGCCAGTGACACCTGTAGTATCTTCGGAATCCTCGCCTGTATGCCTTTGCAACCATGCTTTCTTTAAATGCCTGACGGGATAATTCGTTATTTTTGTAGGGCCTGGGCTATTAGATTTCTCTGAATCCACCATACTCGGCGTCACAGACGTTTTTAGTGGAGTATTTGGAGATTCTGCAGGTTGAGGATTTGCGGGAATGGGGCTAGATACTGTAGGAGCTCCGCTACTATTAACAGTTATATATGTCGACACAATATTCTCAGAGTCGGTAGACTTATTAAGATCACTTGCTATCGTCACTGCGGTAACACTAACATCGGCCAACGTTTCCGTTAAGGGTGATTGACTGGAGGTAGTAATTAAATTTGCAGATGGCGGCCTATAGGCGGCAGTATTCACTACCGTCGTAATAGTTGTTGCTGCACTTGCTATTAGTGGACTAGGCTCACTAACCCTAGCTAACTGAGGTTGGGAATTTCCAGAAAATATAGGAAGATTATGGGGCTGTACAGTAATACTTTGTTGTTCTATTCTTCTCTTTTTGATCTCCAAACTCATAGAACTTCCGCTAGAACTTACAGGAGTACCTTTTCTCTTTGGTGAAATTCCGTCATATTTATTATTAGACGAAACTCCCAAATCTAGCGGTTGCGTTTGAACCGCAGGTCCTCCGACATTTTGGGAGGAATGTGTCATGCTTGGTATACAATACTGCATTTGAGACCGTGACACAGGGGAAGGGGCTGAAGCTGCTGTTGGAGGTGACGTACCATGATGGGGAACAGCTTTTGCAGATAAACCTCCTGGCACTGCTCCTCCAGTATATAACCTTTCATACAAGGCAGGTCTACTGTCAATAGAACTTGTACGACTACTATGTGCAGGTGGTGGTAAACACGTTGTTGTTGGAGTTGTTTGTTGATGAGGTGGGTGATATTGAGACATTTGTTGGAATGGCGAAGGTGACACTGATGATGATAACGGCGGCTTAGAAGTTAATGGAATGGGATTAGCGGGAGACGATGCCTCATGTGCCCTCACAACAGGTATTCCTGATCCAATACCTGCCGATGGTTTCCCATAGATATGATGTGGAGCTGGACTACTAACTTTAGGTTTGGAATTTGATGATGTGGTACTTGCAAGATTATGGTGAGAAGTTGTAGATACAGGTTGTTGCATGTAAGAATAGGATGCAGGCATATGACTTTTTCCGGGAGATGGATAAATCATGGTTGAGGATTCTGATACGGTTCTGTACCGTAAATCGGGGGACTGATGTGGCTGAAGGTGGGGATGTGGGGACTGTCTTTGATGATGAGGACTAGAGAGTTGACTGGGGGATGGTCGTTGGTGAGTGGTTTTTCCAAGATTTTGGGGCTCCATATGGTGGTGAGGACTTGGAGTATGTGTTAAATGGGGAGATTGAGTTTGACTGCGATACTCGTACATGCTTGGTTTGTGTGTTTGTCCTGAAGGTAAATAGTGTCCGACCATATCTGCGGTTCTCAACTTTGGACTTTGTGAATGCGTTATGGATGCTTTGGGTTCTAAATGATGTTGAGGTTTTCCTTCATGTTTAACGATCACAGAACTTTTGAGTTCGCTCATAAGAGGTGGAGGGTTTGGTAAGGTATCCCTTTCTCTTTCCACCGAATTTGAACTTTTTGTAACCACTAAAGTATTCGGCTGCATGGGTTGTTTATGATGGTCCGCTTTAGTCTTTGGTTCGTGTAGAAAAAATGCAGTTTGAGGTTGATAAGCAGGGTAACCAAACATATTCACTTCAGCCTTTGGTAACGTTGAATGAACAGATAGCTTTTCAACGGTTTTATTTGTACTAACTCTACTATGAGCAGGTGGGGGATACTCGGCTTTGGTAACGGGAGGTGGACGTTGCGACTGCAATTTGAAATATATTTGTTAATACACAATGGTAAGCGAAGACGCACATATATTACCGATCCTGAATAATATCTATCTTGTCGCATAACCAAATGCCTTTGATGATCGCTATCTATCCTTTTCCTTTCATCCTCCGTAGTACTGTGACGTTGGGGAGGTGGTAAACTTTTTAAGTTCCAACTCTAAAATGGGCAAAAAACGAATATAAAATAAATTCAAATTGATAGTATAGTAAAGTTCATTTACCTTTTGATTTATACGTCGAAACGATTCCTCAAAATGTTTGTGGACAGCTTGCTCCGCCCTTTGCTTTTCTTGCCGCTCTCGCTCCTGTTCTCTTTCTTTTTCGTGCTTCTCTCTTTCTAGTTTTTCTCGTTCTTGCCTTTCACGCTCCAGACGTTCCCTTTCTTTTAATTCTCTTTCCTTGTGTTGCTGTTTCTCTAATTCACGCGCTTCTTGCGTTTGTCGCTCTCTAAACAACAGAAAAACAATTTGCAGTGAGACTCATAAAAACGTCTTTAACGAAAGAATGAAAGAAATAACGTAGAAAATGCATAACGCGTGTAAGTTAAGAAAAGTATGAAGATTTTATAATACTTATGTGATTTTATTATTTTAAGAAGACTTTAATAAATGTCAACTGTTAATTAAATTTACCTTAGCAATCTATCTTGAGCATAAACCCGTTCCCTTTCCAATATATCTTCTCCAGGGTGGCTACCTTGAGGTCCAAGTAAGTGGGCACCAACCGGTATAGGGTATCGCTGCTTCCACAACATTTCTGGCAAATGGTGAGCATATAATCCGGGAGGAGGTAAATGAGGTTGTAATGGATGAGGGCTCATTAGACTTGGTGGCGGTGGCACAGGTGGGTATAAATTAGAAGGGTGGCTGGCAGCAGATGTAGAAGGTGGGCCCGAAGCGGCCGGGGTTGATGGGTGCGACATGAGAAGCGACTGGTGCTGTACACTATGAATGTGGCGAACGTGTGGTTCTGACTCCAGCAACACGCTGGGGTCTCTCCACACGCGCACCGGCTCAGATGTACTGCTTATAGGTGCACTGTATGCGTGATTAGTTGGAACAAACAGTGGCGATCGATTAGTAGATTGTATTTGAGCAGGTTGTTGCGGTTCGTCAGAAGAACTTAAAGCACTGGAACGTGAACCCGAACGTTCATCGCCGCTACCAGATCGTAAGGAACTCACACCTGAATCCGAACGATCATCTGGAAACCTAAGCAGTGTGACGTTCGCAGACTCTGAAAGTTCCATTCTGCTAAACGGCGAAGATGACAGCGGTGCGTCATCGTCACCGTGACTCGAGCACTCCCGCTCGTCGATCTTTAATATTGTCCTTTGCGCCACTATCACACAATCGTCTTCTTCACTAACGATTTCACTAACTACCGCTTCAGGCGTTGGAATTGATTCGCACGTTTGCACATTGTCGACACCATGCACTTCCGGCACTATCTGTACACTACTGCCGCTACTTCTACTACTACTGCTGCTTGATTCATCTAATGTACTATCATTTTCACAAACCGCAACAGACTCCGATTCACTACTTTTCACTTCTACACTTGTACTACCTAAATCCTTTTCTTCCTTTTGTCGAATTTCAGATTCCTCGGGAACTTCTTTAAAGGAACGTCGACAAATTACGCCTAATTTTTCCGCTTGTGAAGAATTTTGAAGGCAATCCTCTACACGAATTTCGACTTCACGAAATTTGCTGTTATTTGTTTCTTCGAGTACCTTTTTTTTGTTGCTAGATCTACTGCAGCAGTTTCTTTTTTTCGACTGCTTATTTTCTAAATCTTCCTTACTGTTACTAAAAGAGTTAATACGATGCTTCGACGATAGAGTTTCATTTTCTGTTTTTCTTTTACGCACAGCCTTGGATATTGAACCTAGAACAACAGAAACGAAATGAAAATTATAGAGCTTTCCTTACTTGCGTAATATCTTTATAATGAATGTAATGGAATTAAATCGTATTGAATCAGAAAGTCTACGTCTAAAAAACCACGTGAGAAATAGGGTAGTAGGTAAGTTCACTAATGAGCAAGTTTTGACGCATTGGAAAGTTTCCATTGTAAATAATAATCTTTTGTGAACCAATAACGATTACACGAGAAATTAATCTATAGAGAAAACCGTACAGCAACCGGTCTAGCAAGTTGAGATACAAATCTGGGCCGCAGTCACCAGAACATAACATAAAAGACAGATGATCACACTCGCATTTCTCTTACGCCACACGCTAACCGAGTAGTAAAAGGTGAACGAACTCCACTTTTCCCCACTTCCATAATTACCGTAAGGTGATTATGCAAACAGCTATTGAAATAAATTGCCAACGTAGAAATTTACAGATTAAATTTAACACATCCTATAAATTGGCGGAAGATGCAACTTAACCATAAAAAAATTAAACCCAACTTACCATTTTCGTGGGATATAATTACACAAAAATTTATGATGCTTAGAAACAACAGTTACAATTTTTTTAATATATTCTTTCATATACAAAATAATTAATAAACTAATTGGCGTAAACAGTAACTTCTGTTTTAATTATAGAACGATCATTAAAAAATCCTGAGTAGGTATAAACAAAAATAGGTAGATACCTACCTACCTACTCGTTAATTATAAAGACATTTAAAATAAAGAATTAAGGTATCATACATAACACGTCGAGTCCAATTTCAAATATTTAAAGGGCGGTGCATACATAACAAATTTAAATTTCGAAACGTGTGAATGTGCACTTTGGAAATTTCAATTTGGCAACTTATTACAGCATAAAATATTGTGTGACAATTCAATATGTTTATAAACAAATGGAAAATTTACATGCAGCAAACCATCTGCTGCACAACACATAATACATTCGATTCATAATAAATAATAATTTTATTTGATGTTGTCTCTTGTTGTGACACGGTTAAAAGACAATGATTCGTTTGTTTACAGATGTAAAACAGATGAGAATTATCGAATATTTCTATAATCCCTTCCTAGATATTATTTGCTAAAGTTTAGCAACTCGACACATTTTCGATAATAATTGAAACATAAGTTTTATAAAATTGTCCTTTTCAACGAACTTTGTTCGTTACTGGAATCAATATTCCGTCCGTGCGTTGCAAGAGATGCGTATTGTCTACAACCGAGTTAAGATATGGATCTTATGTGAAATTTTATGCTGATTCAAGATCCGGTCCCAATTTTTCGATATCTCAAATACTTTTCGAAATATTCGACTTTAGAGTCGAAATTTCGAAATTATCAAATTTTGCGTTTTTGATAAGGCCAGATTTTTTTTTATACTTTTGTTACTGCGGTATTCGAAGTTCGTTTTGTAATCCGGGGATTTCAACTAGTTACCTATGGATGGGATGCTCGGTACATTTTCACATAGCGGATTGATTGCGTTAAACGATTCTATGATTAAACTGTAGTAGAAGGACAAAACTTTATATTGCTTATTTAAATATTTATGTAAATTACTTTATAAATCAAGTTCAACACAACTAATCTTCTCTATTCGTACCTACGTCAATGATTTCTGTATTTTTTTGTTAAATTAATTAAATTCAAACATGGTAAAATACTACGGTAAACTGTTTTCTGATGCACAAAAATCCATTAGAGTCGTATTTTTTAAAGGTCGACAAATCTCAAAATATACTGACGACATGAAAAAATAGAATACCAAGTACTTACATACAAAAAAAATGTTTTAATAATTTTTGGTATAGGAACATGTTCCTAATATACGATCAAATTTTGAAATAAACCGAGAAACAATGGGCAATGGGGTTGAAACTCCAAAGAGCGTTACGCCTATGGAGAATAAATTAAATTCGGCAACTTCTACACATACCCATGGAGCTTCTTGACGAAGTAAGGAGTTGCTTCCGAACTAAAAGTGTACGGCGGCGATCTGCTTAATGCTTGATAGCAGTTACCTGCAGCACTGAGACACTTCTGCTTGTTACACTGGCAATATCTCTAAAGCAGCGTTTCCCAAAGTGTGGGTCGCGACCCGGCACCGGGCCGTAGAAAAATTTTGCCGGGTCACGGAAAAAAATGGTAAAAACACAAAAAAAATTGTTTAAGTACCTATTACTTTTATACACTAGGAATAGTGGAAAAGTGTGCATTTGCACTCTTTCACATAGCTTTATCGCTCGGGTCCACGCGTTGTGCTGGTAACGTTGATAGTTTACTTCATTTACTAGTTTTAATTGAATATAATTTTTTAATTACTTTTATTTTTCTTATATAATTATTTTGAAATTTTTGTGTATGAAATAAAACAAACAAACAATTAACTAGATTTTTAATTAAAAAATAAAATTTGTTTTGTAAAGAAGTGGGGTTTCTTCATAAGGTGGGTCGCCAAAAATTTTAAAACCTCGTACCGGGTCGCGGTCAAAAAAGTTTGGGAAACGCTGATATAGTAAATGCTCAATATGATGACCATTTTCTTCTATGCACAACCGCACTCGATTTTCAAAAGATCTAACGTTTCTCAGGATATCTGGTGTTATAGTAGCAAACGCATCCTTTATTGTTATCTTTATGTCATCAGCAGTGGTAGGTGAAGTGTTGTGGACCCCTCCTTCCAATCCATTTATTGAGGAATTGTCTGTCTAAATAGTTTTTAAAAAAACATGAACACCATTCTTATCACATTCAACTTCACCAGAATTTATATGGACGAGGCTTTCAACGAAGGTTGAATTTTTGTTTATGGAGTCTCGAAAAATTTGGAGAAGAAGATGAATTCTTTAAATATGTTTTATTTACCGACGAATCCACTTTCCACAACATAACGGCTTGGTAAACCGATATAACTTTCATTACTAAATCGTCACCTGTATCGCAATGTTGACCGCCGAAACCGGTGGAGCCTCAATGTATTTTATTTGGGAGAATTTTAATTTTTTGATTGAAACTTGAACGGAGTAAAATTTTTACGGATTTTAGAACAACACTTTCTCGAGTTTTCTTGATGAAGTTTGTTTAGATATTATTATTATTATCATTAAAAATTTAGTTTACAACACTCCACCTACCACTGCTGATGACATGAAGATTAGAATAAAGGATGCGTTTGCTACTAAGTATAACACCATAACGTTAGAAGATCTCTTGAAAGCGAGTGCGGTTATGCATAGAAAAAAATGGCATTTACTACAGTATTTTTCCCATTGCTTTAATTTCATTTTTAATTAAGTTTTGATCACATATCTAATTATCAACTACAATAAAAAAAATCATGGCCTACTAGAATGCAAACAAAAACCATTTCCATACAAATTTTAGAGAAAAATCTTAATAACTTTTTAATCGTTGATTTTAGACATATCAATTACTCATAGTTTTTGATAGAAAATGAAAAGTTATTCAAAATAGAATAAAAACATACAGGGTGTTCCATTTAAGTTAAGTGAGTTTTTGATGTTTGAAAAATATAAAACATGAATCCTTTTTCTAAACACCCTGCACAAAAAATCGAAATCCTACGTAGTGCAAATAAAAGCCTTAAATAAATAAATAAATCGATATAAATTTGTGTTACTAAGTGGTTTCCGTGTTATTAGGGGTTGTTTAAATTGAATATTTTTCTTAAAATCACAATTTTCTCAAAATTGGTAAGCGATAGGTATATAGGGAACGTTTAATAAAGTTACCTTAGTTTTTAACGTATAATCTAAAAAATGTAATAAAATACAGGGGGTTGCATTTAAAAAAACCTAACTTTGATATATTACAATTTTGTAAAGCATCCTGTATAAGTGAAAATAATTTTAAAAAATAGTCGTTATCAATTTACATGTGTCACCAAAAAATGAAGCTGATATCTTGTACCCTTTAGGCACAAGAGACCGAGGGATAGTCGTGAATCACCCTGTATATGTATATAACTTACCCCCCTTCCCCTCAGGCACAAGCACACCGGATTCTGCACAAATGAGTCATTATTTTTCTTTGAACGCTTAAGGGGGATGGGGGCGGAGAGAGTAACGGACAATTTGTAAATCACGAAAAAATTTTAGAGGGAAAAAAAGTTAAAAAGATCGTTTTTCTGCGTACATGTGCAACTTTCCCCCTTTCCACCCCCAAAAAAGGGGTTGCAGTTGGGGGTGAAATTTGCAATTTGGGAATATGTAGTTTTTTATGGGGATTCCAAAAGTGCAATAAAAAATAGGTGTTACCATCTCGACGGCGAAGGGGTGATGCGAATAAAAAATTTACCAGAAATTTGGAATCAGTAAAAAATTTCCTATAAGATGACACCACTTCCACCTTTCTAAACTCTGTAACATCGACCAACGCACAGACACGCACACATCCGGACGAATTTAGTAACAAACTTTTTGAAGTTGGTTGAAAAACAGCGAGATAACGAAAAAAAAACGAAATTTGTGAGTATAACTTATAAACAATTATACAATTACAACACAGGAAAAATGGTAGATAGACGAAAACGAAGGAATGTAAAATTTATTGAAAGCTATATTTTATACCATTTTACGTAGTACATGAGTTTTGACCACGCTTACACGCGATCAAGTAATTTTAATAAATCCAAGGATTTTTGAACCGTCCATATAATATGCATGTCAACGACCATTAATATAAGTAATATAGGTACACAAACCGTACCGACAATAAAAGAATTCAACAAAAACAAAAAATAGATAAACAAATTTAAATAAACTAGAAAAAATCGCCTACGCCACATTTATTTATAGAATTATGCAAAGTAAAATAAATGAAATACGTATCAAAAGTAGATTGGCAATTACAGAGAGAAAATGTGAATACTAATGAATATTAAATACATATTCAGAATTGCAAATTCAATTATTTGTTGTCAGCGCGAGACTAATGACACGAAAATACCTCGTTATTATAATTTAAAATGTACAATAACGTTCGGATGAAATGCCATGACTTTTTCAAGGTCTATTCCATTATTCCAACACAATAGCGTTGTTCTCCACAGCCATAGTTATCTTCACAATTCAACCGCAACGATCTGGTTTTTTGAGTGACATAAAAGCGAGGAAGTAAACCTACGCACGAAAAACAAAATTGGCGCCTTGGATATCAATGGCAATTATGAAACATCTGTTACGTAACTAAGTAAACATTAAAAAGTTAAAGCGCGGTGTCGCGAAATTGTGTTAAATTGAATTTAAAGTAGATAGGTGCAAGGTGAGCAAGCTTATTCATTAAACAATCCATTACAACTCGTAAACTAAACGCAGTGGGTAACTTAACAGTTTTAATTCACTCGCAGCTCATATCACGTAGTAAATATAATCAAACCGCACACAAAAATGTAACAAAAGAATTGCGGGAATACATTAAACAAACGACCGCAACATTTCCCGGAGAAATGAATTTCTTTACTTTTATCGACGTCGGTCAAACCTTAAATATGCCGGTCATAAACAAGCAGATAGCGTTCTCCAAACTTCCGCTATAAATTAAGAGTCTCCCACAAAGAATTTATTGCCAATTAAAATTTTATCATTATGAATAATTAAGGGGTAATTACTGGAACTTTGAGATTTAAAAATCGTGGGCCTAATTTGGTACGATACGCGAATGTGGGTGGTGGTAATAGTAAATTGTAAAAGTTATACTGGATGTTATGCGAACTTCAAAAAAGTCTAAAGACAATGAGAAAAATTAATGTGACGGTTCTTTGGCGTAGTCTGCATATCAAATATAAACTGCCAATTCGCACAGATCGCCACGCCACAGTTCCTTGAAAAGTGGAACGCATAATAAATTAATAATAAAGCAGCGAGCACATAGAGAACGGAGCGTACCAGCACAGCACGGAACGTCATAACAACACCCGCACACTGAGAACGGCAACGGCATTCAGCAGTGTACTTCTTAATAAATAATAACAATGGATAATTAAATTTAAACTTCAATTAATACATAAAATAAATTGCTACATTACAATTTTTTAAAGTTGCAAGGACTGGTTGTTTTTAAATTTGCAATGTAATGTAAAATACCTGATAATTTTACTTTTTCGGAAATGTCTTCACATGAATTTCCTTTACGCTGATTAACATGATACTATTTATTAGAGGGATCGTAGATTAAGGGATATTGCCGAACTAATTCAATGATATTTTCGTCTATTGAGCACATTCAGCACGTTTTACTAGTATTGAAATGAAAGTGAGTGTTTGTGAATCATCTGTAATCGATCCGACACCGGCAAAGTTGCCCTCTCGAGAATATTTGCCGTTGCCGTTCGCTGCAGGTCGTTGCTGTTACGCTACGTGCTGTTCTGTATGTGCGCTTCCCCATTTGATTCAATGTAAAGCAACTCGACCAGCATTGCAGTGTCTGTCCGTTCCGTTCCGTTCCGCTCTCTATGTGCGGGCTGCTTAATAGCAACGATGATGTAATCATAGGTCTTTTAACCTTGACACCGACAAAGGATAATAGGCAACAGTGATTGCGTGTCGAAACATTAATCATTTTTACATTTATTATTTCTTACAATATTTATTGCAGACTATAAAAGTTAAAACATACAATTAATAATTGGAAAGTAGGTAAAAACACCAACTTTCTCTTTCATTGACATGACTGTTGCAACATTTTCTTTGAGTATGAAATTGAACTTGGATATATTATTAAATAAACATATGTGTACCTTGTAAATGATAAAAATAATCTGTAAAAAAACTGTTCTGCACTTAATAAATTGCAGATGTTCCTCGCGCATTCTTCAGAAATATATTTAGGTCAATTTGACGCAGCTGTTTGTTAAATTCGACACTTTCGGCATAATTCAATGGGTATCCCTCCATATTTATAAAATGACAAAAACTACTAACGTAAAATATAATTTCCTTTTGGGCAAAATATGTATGTGTATAAATAAGAAAAATATTATTGAGTTATGAAAATCGGCAGTGTTTGACGGTTCTAACACATGTAACACTATTCATAAATCATATTAATAACGAATTTTCATTAAACTTGTAATTCGTGTTACTAAAGCATCTCCATTTACTTACGGGAGTTTCCTTTATATAAAGGAATTAATTTTATTATTGAAAAAATTAACAACATTACTATGTACATCATAAGTACATAGGTATAAAGATTTTGATGTACGTAAACGAAACACCGTATCAATGAGACCTTCTCGGAAATAAGAAAATCATGTACTGTCAACATCAGATTATTTCAGATTCGTCTATTTTAGTAGTGGAAGCATTTCGAAGTGGACATATTTTATTAGCATGATCGTTTGAATTAAAACAGGAATAAAAAGCTTTTTTATATACGTTAAACATAAGGAACGAAACACTCTTCTGAAATACATAGTACAACAAGGTGTGCAGCAGCACACAGTTAGTTCAGGTGTTTCTCCAAATACCGTAGCACCTGATTATACGAATAAAAATAACCTAAACTTTAATTCTTGTATAGACCAATATGCAACAAATACAATAATTCTCTATATTTCAAATCAATTTATTGTGTAGTTTCATCACGACGACGAGACGTTTTCTCACTTAATAAACTTCATAAAAGGGTAAAGTGCGCAATTCTCAATTTACACATAAAACCTTTAAAATACCAATATTTGAAAACTGTGCCCCGAAACAAGTTCCATAAATGAAAAACTTAATTGACGTCATTTTAGGAAAAAAATAATCTAAGAACTATATGTGCCAAAACACCTCCTCAATGTAACCCAGCTATTATAAAGTAGCCTGTTAAAAGTAATTTAAAAAATGAATGGAACAACTGGCAATCTGAAACGATGAGAAGAGATGATCACAAAATATGCATCTGGATTTCGATGGGAGGATGGACACAGTCCACCTATTCGAGCTCTTTGTATTAGCTCCCTGATTAGAGTCGTCCGATTCCGCAACGTCACTCAAAGCCATCCCGTCTGACGGTGACGGGATATTCACAAAGTATGTGGTGCGCGGTATGGTTATCTGTGCAACATCCTCTACAACAGGGGTCTCCAAACTTTTTAACCTAAGGGCCAGACTGATTGCTCCACAACGCCCCAAGGGCCAAGATCTGGCTAGATCATCAGATTAACATACGACTACAGTTTTGAAAATTGAAGTAAATTTATTGAGTATTGAATTTTGCGCATATTCCCATTTCGGGAGTAAGATATGCCACAAAAATTTGTTGGATTGTCAGTGGAAAGTCACAGTTGCATAAATGTCACTTATACCTAATTATTAGAGCTCCGATACTTAGGGAAGTGACTATTTTTTAATTTTATAGGGCGGTACTAGATAAAAGTGTTTCTTCACGTTTGAGATGTTTTTACATCAAAAAACAAATTTTTTTAATGCCTAATGTGCTTATTTTCATCATTTTATAGAATAAGTGCCTACAGTTTACCTTACCTCATTTGATACGCCTATTTGGCTTATGTAAACTGCCTAAAATGCTTATTTTTTTTCGTATTTTCCATAAAATGGAATACACATTTAAGTTTACGGCAGTTCCCAAACAGCTTAAAATTTTTGCGAACAATAACAAAAACTTTCTAATCTCTGGTCATTTGTATACTGCCCATATGAGTGCCTAAAATGCATATTTGACTGTCTATCCTGCCTAGATAAATGCCTAAATATACACTTTAAAGCGCCTAGATGCCATATTTTAACATTTTTTAGTGCCTAAACGTCCGAGCTTTACTGTAATTATAATGTTTAATAATTTAATTATGTGGATTATTGTATTTTTAGTCGGAAAATACATCTGATTATTATGTTGTATAATTACTTTGTTTAATTTGATTTATCAAAATAAATTAAAAGGTGGGCCAGATACCAGGCACGTCAGGCCCACTGTCGCGGGCCGGATTGGTGGTGCTCGCGGGCCGTAGTTTGGAGACCCCTGCTCTACAAGATGATGATTTTACCAAGTCCATGCTGTGCCTGGCCTTGTTTAAATTACAGTGCCGACAAATAGCCGCAGATTCTTTCTTGATCGCTCTGTGTACAAAATGTGTAAAAATAAATTTAATTAAAGCAATTGTTTTTATTAATATCTGACCAAAAATGACTTGAACCATATAACCTAAGTAGGGGGACGGCCTAGTAGTAAATTAACTAGATTTCCGAAAAATAGATACTAGAGAGCTGAATTAGTAAGAGGAGCATACCCATTTACTCATCTGCCATTTTGGAAATTTGATATACTAAAGAGTTATGTATCAACTTGTTTAAATTAATATAATGAATGAGTTTAAACACCAACAATAATTATTTTATTTTTACTACTAATAGAGAACGAAAAAAAAATATTGATAATACATTTTCTAATGAGTGATTCGTTAAGTGTTCAAAAACGCAGAAAATGACGAATACTAATATAATTTCTTGTGAGATGTTTTTTAAAATATTTACACTTACGTAGTAAGATTAAATCATTAAAAATCGCCACCATGGGTGACGGTGGCACATGTCGAGGACTATGCTGTTGAGTTCATGGTGTACACGCATTTTGGACTTATTTCACTCTTGGTCAACCTCGAAGAAAAGTCTGCAGTTATATGGCGATCGAGAAAGACAATTAATACTGCCGTGTTTTAAGATTACACGTCCCCGGAAACTTATAGGTAGGTGATATTGTCTTTTCAGAATCAAATAAAAGATGCCTACACACTAAATACCACTTAGATGCATTTCTTCTTCGATAATCGCTCTTAGAACTCGTCAGTAACGATACATCGCTTAAAAAAATTATCTTGTTCAAGTTTCGGTTCTGCGCTGTTGCTGGTCTATCGACATCATTACCTACTTGTGTGTAAATATGGAAATGCAAAATCTTGGCTAAAATTCGTTATGTAGTGGAGTAGGAGTCACAGCTGGTGAGATCGGCGCCGAATCGATTGTTCGATTACACTTTTCACAAATGAGAGCAATATTTCCGAATGACAAACGCTTACATTGTATAATCTGAGTAGCTCATATTTCTGAACCATATTACAAATACTGCGTTCAGAAGGTGGATTGTGTACACCTATACCAAAATATTCACGTAATGTATGAAAGGCAAGTATTTGCTCCATGATTACTTTTGTACACTTTTCAATTTGCGAACCATCAAATGACAGATGTAAATATCGGGGACGTTACAAAACTATCGGTCTACCATGAGAAAATCCTTTAACGAATCACTCATTTGTTGCCAAAGATGTTTCTAATTTATTTTGTTCGTACCTGATCAGTGAATTAAGACATCTGAATATAAAGAAATAAGAATCCATTTGCCTCTTCGACTACTGAACCGTTTACGATTTCTTTGAGCATCGTTGCGAAATCTGAACTATACTTTATTTCAATTTCAAAAAATTGTCCAAACTCATAAAATTAGAAAAATTTGGCACAGCCTAATACAAAGAAAAAGAAATGTCAAGGTTAAAACTCAAATTTACCTATCTTTTCCATTCTTCATCTTCTTTTTGATCTTCAGCCTTGAGCAATTCAATAAAAATCTTGGGAATGTGAATAATTAAAAAAAGAATAACACTAATGTTTGTCCTTGTATAGGACATTACATATGAGTGGAAAACTTATCAAAGTATGTTTTACGGATATTTAAGTAGATAAAATGAATCAGTCAGGAAATATAATTATATTTAAAAAAAAAGTTAACGAGAACTTTAAGAGGAAGTCGCCACTTGAACCTTAAACTTGAAATTAAGCCGAATGTCCACTGAACCCACTGTGGCTATTTACATAACATCATTATAAATTAATACATAATGATGGTTTAAAAAATATCAAGGCAATCTTAAATTAACAGTAATGATTAATGAACGTTAAATTAACATTCAATCGAAAATATTCTTTGATGTGTTATTTTAATGCCTTAAAAATTCAATTTATTTACGAGTTAAACGCGAATCTGAAAATGAACGTTCAATAAAGAGTTTATAAGTAGTTACATGAATGAGTAATATAGAAAAGAATAACATTTAAGATCTTAAGTGTGTGCTATTAACTTAAGGTCAATAAAAATTTAAATATCAAACGAAATTTCAAAGTATTCAAAAAATTCAAGTTCAACGTTCTAAAGCGGTATGAACCATAAAATGTATGACACCGTTAATTACATGGATGTTCTAAAAAAGCGAAAATGCTGTGTTGTAATAAGAGAAAGTATTAATGTAATTTTAATTATACATAAACAAGGAAAGGATACTAATTTTCGTTTTTATGTCTAGCAATTGTAACATTTCTCTTCTTATTTCGATAACGGTGAACGGAAGTAATTTAGATAAATGTTAATATAAGATTTAACACGTTTTTCTTTCTACAAACCGAGACCGCTAAACCTATTTAACGTTATAAAAAGCGGTTATTTCGTAACCGATAATTAAAATTGCTCAAGCCTTTTTTTGGCGTGTATCTAATTAAAATCGATGAATCTGCCCAAGTGGAAGAATTTCGAAAGTGTGTACAACAAAAGCAGCTAAGATTTATAATCGATTGTGTTAAGTATTACACTTGTTATCGTTAGCAATCAAAATGCAAACGCAATACAAATCTCCAAGCACTATTAACAAAAGCAGACTCATTAAGAACCTCGGAAATTTAAATTATTATCCATTAAAACTTTCGAAGCTTTCCTATGAAACTTTAGAAACTTCCTTTCAAGTTACCCTCAACTCACGATGTAAAACGGGATTTACTTAAAACTTCTATACAAAACGTAACTTTGTAACATGTAAAGAAGAGTTTTATTGCAAACTTTTGAAACCGACCTTCAATGCCACATTAAAAAAGTTTGTGACTCATATAATTTATTCCTAAATTATATTTTTAAAATATACTTTATTGAAATCAGTCTTGAGAAAGCAATAAGTTTTACTTAATTATCAAATCACTAAATTCTTATATAATTTACATGACCTTTTCATATAATACATATATCTTTTACATCAAGGCGACTTTATCACTGATTAGTTAACATACTCGGGATTCATTTTTTCAATTTAAGTAATTTTGACGGGTACTCTTGGATAATTCCCATACATGAACTTGGATTGGCAACATATTTTATAGTATATAATGCAGGTATTCCCACGAGTAAATATGTTTTTCCTCAGTTTTCCCATTATGAGAATTCGGAGACGAAAAGGTATAAAAATTGTTAAATAAGGAACGAAGTGCAGAATTTAAGGTGGAATCTAATGGTCATCTTAAAAAGATATTTATCCCATACAAGGACGGCCAAAAAACTAAAATGTTTTCTTTAAATTGTTGAAAGTATGTACCTATGTTTTCTGTTTATGGAAGTATCAAGATAAAACAAAGAGAAAAGTTTTAGATATTATTTTTAAACTCAATCTGAATAAACAAAAAAGAATTCGAGATGACTTTTGTATCTATATATGTATTTTTCTTTAATGGAACACCATAAGGAAAACAATACAATATCCTTCAATTTGATAACATAGATTTATGAAAGTGATAGTTTTATAAACAGACGTCAATGCTGTCGAGTATACAATACTAGATTACTGCGTGTAAGTAAATGTGTTTTTCCAATGCATTATTTTTATATTTCCCTATCCCACTCCGTCAAGTGTAGACCATAGAGAAATTAATAATATAAGAGTTGTCAAATACATACAACGTTTTGGTATATAATATGCAGATGGCGACCCGCTGGAGGACTGTGTGTACTATGCCTAATTGAGTAGGTAAGTAATAACATGTAATAATGATTAAACTAAAAGTAGAGACTTTGTTGATATTCCCTAGTAAAAGTAAGGTTAAGTGACGAATAGTAAGTATATGATGAAAACGTACAAACTACAATACAAATTTCATTACATTTTGTTTTTAGTTGAATGTGTATCATATGTAGACAATAATTTGTACGTTTTGTCAACAAAGTCTCTACTTGTAGTTTAATTATTATTACATGTTTCTGTATTACCTACTGAATTAGGCATAGTACACACAGTCCTCCAGCAGGTCGCCACCTGCATATTATATACCAAAAAGTTGTATGTATTTGACAAGTCTTATATTATTATTAATTTCTCTATGGTGTAGACCCATACATTTTTTTAAATCCGTTCGCGCTGTTCCATATGCTTCAATTCTTAAGTTCTTTCTCACTTTAACCTTTTCTCTATCATTATTTGGTTATTTATTTGTGGTTAATTTGTATCAGCAAAAAAATTTGCCTACCATCAGCGATTTTCAAAAAAACTTTTCCTACAGCTAAGAGCTACTTTAAGTGTGTAAAAATCAAACTCTTCGGAAATGACAGATGAGGAGGTGTACAGTTTCGTAAATTTTGCCTTACCCAAGTTAGAACATGACAACTGTGAAACAGATTTTGTATTGAGCGACGAGACTATATTGTACTGCAGTGTTTGTTAAAGTAAACCACCACAATGTTAGAATATGGGTTGCGGAGAAACCATATATGTATGTACTTATCTATACCGTGTGACAAGTTTCAAAGCGGGACATAGCCGAATAGAATGGGAAATCACATATTTGCAGTTTGCTGCTCACCAATTATATCTACAAGAATGGTAATGATGTCTATCGAAAGAGCATTATTTTCTGAGCCTGTTTATACCAAATATTTTACCTATTTACTAATTCACTGCTTTTTAATTAGGAAAATATAATTTTCAAAAGTTAAAAATATGAGTATCCATGACATGTCAAATTCGAATAATTTTGAATATTATCAATATTCAAACATTTTCAATTATGTAATATGGCATTTTCCTGAAAAATTTAACCATGAATAATGATAGATAATAATAGTTATTATAACAAGGAACGAGTGTTTAAATAGGCAACAGGTCTAAAAATTAATATTAAACATTATTTGAATTTGACATGTCATGGCTGCTCATACTTTTTAACTTTTGAAAATAATTTTTTAATTAAAAAGCAGTGAATTAGTAAGTATACCAAACAATTTGGTGTAAACAGGCTCAGAAAATAATGCTCTTTCGGTAGACATCATTACCGTTCTTGTAGATATAATTGGTGAGCAGCAAACTGCAAATATGTGATTTCCCATGCTATTCGGCTATGTCCCGCTTTGAAACTTGTCACACGGTATATAGAGTTGTAGAACACGACAGACTCATCAACGGTGAATGTATTTATTTACGCAATTTACCGTAAAATTTGCGCTCCTTTTTTCTACTTAGAGAACATCCCTACGAGAATGCCGTATCTCGATATAACTGGTTTTTCACTCTGTAGAAACTGACTCTTTTAAGCCGGACACAGACGAGTGACGTATAATTGGTCAATATTTGTTACTGGCGTATACTTGCCATTTCGTGTGAATGGTTTATTTTAGTGCTGGCAAAAATTTCAAACTATGTAATCGATTAATTGATTCGTTCGAGCGTGATTAGCGAACGATTTTAATAGACCCAGAAATCGATTAATCGCGATCTTCGTTTAATCGATTTTCGATTTTCACAATTTTTCCCAGACCTAGTTTATTTGTCACTGACGTACTTATAATGATTTAGTTCCCGTCTTCTGCCTGTAAAAATGACAAAGTCAAAGGCGAGGGGTAAATCACTTAGCGATTTTGGTGTACAAGTCCGAGCGATTTTAAGCGATTTTAGCAATTTTTCAGCAATTGTAGCAATTGTCCAGCAATTGTAGCAATTGTCCAGCAATTGCGGCGATTGTGCAGTAATTGTGGCGAGTTTGGCAATTTTCTAGCAATTGTAACGATTTTCTAGAAATTTCCAAGCGATTGTAGCAATTATCCAGAGATTGTAGAGTAATGTTGATAAAAACTTTGGTAATTTGTGATTTGTGAATCATTATCGTCGACCTTACGTTAAATTACATGGTTAGTTTTGAAAATCAGCGTGAATTCGTTAGCTATAATTAACACCAATGATTGGTAAAGGAATTGTTCTTTTTTCATAGAGAAGTAATTAAATCGATGATAATTTTATTTATGATCAGTTGCCACGCATCTGGGTAACCAACTAGGTACTCTAATCACACGTGTCCAGATTACGGAGAAAAAAGCGCCTTCATTATAAATGAAATTACGTGGGGGCTCAAGAACTTCTTTCGATCCAATTTTGACCCTGTTTTCTATCAATATCAGTTCGCCTTGAAGGCCTCCAAAGCTCTCTTACATCTGCCCAGTTTGGTGGCACCTTTCTTTCACCTGCACGCACCGATCCTGGTTTACGTCGGCCCATTGCACTGAAGAAATATTGACTCTACGAATTTGTTTGATGAATTCCGAAATTTTCGAGAAATGAGACCAATTTACGAAGAAATTTAGTAAAGAGTTGTGATGGAAGGACAATTTTTCCTGCTAGTACGCCAAAAGTTCACTCGCCATTGGAAAAGACTCGGACTTCATTTTTTGGACAACTCGCTGTGACCACTGTATTGGTCGGATTGTTGACTTTTATATCTGAAAATGACCCCAATGAACCCTCACGGCAGTTATGCCTATTGATATCGCATTAGGGTATGCTATTTTTATTGTAATTTTGAAAGAATCGCAAAATATCGCAAGAAAACGGTATCTGTCACTTTGACACATCCTAGACAACTTGAAACATTATACTTTTTGCTAAAACTAGGCATATGAGCCATAGCATGTTCTTAGGGTCATTTTTAGACATAAAACTCCATGATCGGAGCAAAACTATGGTCAGAGCGAGTTGTCCAGAAATGCATGCCAAAGTCCAATTTTAACATGGCTTTCATAGGTAGTGTTGTTATGAAATTCTAGTTACTTAGGACAACTGAACCCCTCCTTAAGTATTTCATTACGCCTTACTAACCTGAAAAGTGCAATCGATTATTCTTTACTTGTGGCTAGTAGTAGTAGGGGAGCCCAAGCGGAGATATAGCGCGTTCCTTCATATAATTGTCAGATTCTCATTTAGGACGACTAGAACATCAAGCTGGAACCGTCTGTATAAAAATCTGACGCGCTCGAGTATTTCAAGGTCACGTTTTTTTTTTACATTTTCAAAAATCGGTCATGACTTGGTCGCGTCCAAATCGTCAGTCATTTGAATAGGACATTTTTTTGAGTTCACTTAATAGATCCTCTGAATAACGAATAACTTTTTTTTGTTTTTTTCTACTTACCCCCTTTTACGGCCACCCTCCACTAACCAATCGTCAGATTAATATCTCTCGGTTATCAGAAAGACATAGTACGTATACCTACACTATGAATGTCTGACAGTCTGACGCGCTCGAGTATTTCCACGTGACGTTTTTTTTTACATTTTTGAAAATTTGTACACGCTCTTCTCCCCACAAAAATGGCAAACGTAACATAAACTTTTTTCGTTTTAGGACCTAATCTTCACAGTTCAATAGCCCCCCCCCCCCCCCCCCATGACGCTTTAGTAACTACCGATTTAGCATCCCCGGCTCCCGTGCTATAGAGGCAATACAACGAGTTGCAGTTGCAGACTTGAAGGATTTAATTGAGGATCATTTGTATGAGGAATATTTTGGTTAGTTCAAAAAAGTTCAAATTTCTTGTACCTACAACACCGAAATTTATTAAAGGAGTTAATAAAGTATGTTAACAGTGATCACAAAATTATAATGGCCCAAGCTAAAAAATTTGCAAAAAAAAGAAATCCTCAAAACATTGCAGTTGTGCCTAGTAGTGAAGACGAAATTGAAGGTGACCATTTAGATCACAACGGGAATCATCAAGTAGCACAGCATTTAACAATAGAAAATCAATTGTGCCGCAATTGTAGCAATTGTCTGGCGATTATAGCAATTTTAGTTAGCGATTATTATACCGATTTTAGCAATTGTTAGCGATTGGCGATTTTAGTGTACACATATCTGGCGTGTGGTTAACCCCTCGGTCAAAGGGATCACAATTATTGGTGTACTTGCCAAGTGCAAACTTGTCGAAGTAAAACAACATTTAGGACAAGGTGTAAATACGAATATGTATATAGTTAAAACAATGAAGATTTGAAATAATAAATGTAAAAGCAAGCACAAAAATATAATTCCTTCCGAAGTTACTGTTCATTATACAAATTACTTAGTTTTTAGAAAAAGAAATGAATGCATTTAGAAAAACGTGAATTGCAATTTGCAGAATTTTTGGCATTTTGGATTTCATATTCTAGTAATATTTTATTATATTGCGTTTTTTTTCTACAATTGCATCTGTATAAGTTAGGGAATATATAGAGAAATTTGTTAATGTTTTTTCCAAATCTTCAAGATCTCTTCCATGTAAAACGTTTGGAATATGTACGCCTAGGTTTACCATCCCCACATCAACACCGTTGTCCTGCATCATTCACTCAACGGTTATAGATAAATCTAATGTACATTGAAATTGTTCTTATTGAATTATGTATTGTACTTATCACTAAATATGATTTCTTAATATAACGTCGCCATTTAAATCATGCCTATTTTTGTTGAGGACATATACAACTTAGTTTATTTTTATTCAAATCAACAGGAATGGAGATCTGTATTTTAACATTGGATAATGAACGATAATAACTGATCAAGAGCTATTGATGAATATAATGTTCCGAGAGTAATGGCAGTAATAATACCAGAATAGCAGAAATTGGGTTTTATGAATACGAAGTGAAAACCTTTCTTCGACGTATTTGGGAGCAAGTTACCTTTACCTATTCTTTTTTTTATGGCGGGTAGATTGTCAAAATATTAGTCGTGTGTCGAGACTAACATGATTGTAGATAGATCTCCTCGCTATTAATTTCTACACAGAAAGTGGTATCGCTTTCTTGGATTCCGTACACTCCCTCGATTTATTCCCCAAAAACTACTCCGAGACAGAAAGATCTGGTATAAAGAAATAAATTGAGAAACATTGAAACACACAGTACTGCGCCACGTCCATCCCTCGAGAACAAATAATTCGTCGATTGGTTACCGTATTTTCCAACAATTTTAGTCTCCGCAAAACAATTAATTAGAGGGATATGGTGCAAAGAAGTCAGCCCAGGAATTTGAAAATAGGAATCGTAAAGTGATGTTTTCAGTTCCTAAAAGTACAACAATAGTATCTACTGTACAAGGTTAAAAATGACCCAATTAGCATGATACCAGAGTTTTCTGATAGGTATTCATAGTTCAATACAGTATGATTCAAATTTCAAGTTATACATTTTTAATTACGTATGCTTACTTAGACACATATCCACACTGTCGAAGTGCCACGAAAACAAGAAAAAATAGTAGGTATCGAATTGTTAAACAAGCGTTCAGGAATTTTGCAAACATGGTTAACAGCGAGATTCGCGCGTTATGAAATATCACGGTGACGGTGACGCTATACTTCACATTTGGGAATGCATCGCTCCATCGTCTACAACGGTAAAAAAGTGGTGTATATTAAATATAAACGTAAGGAAGTTTCACAAATGGCGAAACGCGGCCCGACTGTCTAAAAACTTCAGCAACACGTGAAATGGTAAGAAGAGAAGAAGATTTTGTTGTTTTTAAAACCGTATATGTATTTACAAAATCCCAGTTCATTTCCGCACATTCAGTTCCTAGAATGCTTTCAACCGAAAACAAACGCTTTTAAGCATTTCAATTCGATTAATGTTTGTGGATGTAATATGGATAAATTACTATGATCAAAGTATTACTTCACAAATCCCATATTGTAATATCTTCTGTGGTTGAATTACTTCCACACTACCGTACTCCACGAATTTGGCCCCTAACCAAAGGATTGTTTCTTTGTTTTTGATAGACACCATGCATTACTTAATGAAACCATAGAAAATGTTATCGTTACCATGTTTTTGGAAGATTGCTTGCTATGGAAAGGTTGGAGGACTTTTAGATGAAGTCGAAAAACAAAAATGTCTCTCAGTTCGTGATGATTCTATCAATTACGATGCAAATTTAGAAGCATCCCCATAATTATACGCTCACCCCCCCCCCCCCCATGCACACACACTTTACGCCTCGAAAAAAGGTGAAGTAGAAGCAACTAAGTGCAAGAATTTTCAAAATTTTAGTCTTAAAATTCACGATCTATCTATAACAGCAATAGAATGATCAATTTGATACCAGATAAAATGATATGAAATAAACGTTAATTTTGATCGGTGCAAGCGAAAATAAAGTTATTGGCCACATAGGTCAGTAATTGAAAGAAATGCATAAAGAACAACTAATATTTTATCACAACCAATAAGTAATAATATTAATATAATAGAACGCAATACTAAATACAATTTCCAATCATAGGAAATACTAATTTAGGTTATAAATATCTTACGGTTTGTTATGTTTAATTTGTCACCGTCGCACCAAATGCAACTCACCATCGGCCATAATTATGTAAGTGGGATGAGATATTTTTAAACCAAACTGCTGGAAACGCTACTCAAAAGATGAAAAATAGCAATTGCTATTTATAATACCTAGTTATAAGCATTGTAGGGGTCCATTTCCCCAGCACACCCCACTTCGAATTTCGAAATGAAAATTTGCACACGAATTGTGCTCGTTTTGTGCTCAATTGTGCCCTTAAAATTTTGTTTTGTGCTTCACCCCTTCCAGAGATATCATCAATATACTTTGGGCGGTGCTGGGGAAATGCGAGCACACCCCACTTCGAATTTCGAAATGAAAATTTGCACACGAATTGTGCTCGTTTTGTGCTCAATTGTGCCCTTAAAATTTCGTTTTGTGCTTCATCCCTTGCGGAGATATCGCCAAAAGTATGGGCGGTGCTGGGGAAATGCGAGCACACCCCACTTCGAATTTCGAAATGAAAATTTGCACACGAATTGTGCTCGTTTTGTGCTCAATTGTGCCTTTAAAATTTCGTTTTGTGCTTCACCCCTTCCAGAGATATCATCAATAAACTTTGGGCGGTGCTGGGGAAATGCGAGCACACCCCACTTCGAATTTCGAAATGAAAATTTGCACACGAGTTGTGCTCGTTTTGTGCTCAATTGTGCCCTTAAAATTTCGTTTTGTGCTTCACCCCTTCCAGAGATATCATCAATAAACTTTGGGCGGTGCTGGGGAAATGCGAGCACACCCCACTTCGAATTTCGAAATGAAAATTTGCACACGAATTGTGCTCGTTTTGTGCTCAATTGTGCCCTTAAAATTTCGTTTTGTGCTTCACCCCTTCCAGAGATATCATCAATAAACTTTGGGCGGTGCTGGGGAAATGCGAGCACACCCCACTTCGAATTTCGAAATGAAAATTTGCACACGAATTGCGCTCGTTTTGTGCTCAATTGTGCCCTTAAAATTTCGTTTTGTGCTTCATCCCTTGCGAAGATATCGCCAAAAGTATGGGCGGTGCTGGGGAAATGCGAGCACACCCCACTTCGAATTTCGAAATGAAAATTTGCACACGAATTGTGCTCGTTTTGTGCTCAATTGTGCCCTTAAAATTTCGTTTTGTGCTTCATCCCTTGCGGAGATATCGCCAAAAGTATGGGCGGTGCTGGGGAAATGCGAGCACACCCCACTTCGAATTTCGAAATGAAAATTTGCACACGAATTGTGCTCGTTTTGTGCTCAATTGTGCCCTTAAAATTTCGTTTTGTGCTTCACCCCTTCCAGAGATATCATCAATAAACTTTGGGCGGTGCTGGGGAAATGCGAGCACACCCCACTTCGAATTTCGAAATGAAAATTTGCACACGAATTGTGCTCGTTTTGTGCTCAATTGTGCCCTTAAAATTTCGTTTTGTGCTTCACCCCTTCCAGAGATATCATCAATAAACTTTGGGCGGTGCTGGGGAAATGCGAGCACACCCCACTTCGAATTTCGAAATGAAAATTTGCACACGAATTGCGCTCGTTTTGTGCTCAATTGTGCCCTTAAAATTTCGTTTTGTGCTTCATCCCTTGCGAAGATATCGCCAAAAGTATGGGCGGTGCTGGGGAAATGCGAGCACACCCCACTTCGAATTTCGAAATGAAAATTTGCACACGAATTGTGCTCGTTTTGTGCTCAATTGTGCCCTTAAAATTTCGTTTTGTGCTTCATCCCTTGCGGAGATATCGCCAAAAGTATGGGCGGTGCTGGGGAAATGCGAGCACCCCCCACTCCGAATTTCGAAATGAAAATTTGCACACCAATTGTGCTCATTTTGTGTCGTTATTTCTTTTTGTGCTCTTTTCCTCCTAACAGATATTAAGGGTGGCAGTGGAAATGGCAGCCCCATTGCGCACAAATTACCATCATTAGTGCTCTCACCTTTCAATAGATATTAAGGAAACTTACGGGTGAAGTTGTCGAAATGGAAGCCCTTTCTATCTGGAATTTCTAATTGAAACAGGTCTCAATCTTTTATATATACTATACAGGGTAGACCATTTTAAGTGATACACGCAAATATCTCGAAAAGGAGAATTTTTTCCAAAAAATGTTTCAGGCGAAAGTTTTGTGGCTTTGAGGGGGAAAGATGATGACATTATCAATTTAATTGTAGATGGCGCCACTTTAGAGATTTCATCATGGCGGCCATTTTTTTAAACGGGAGTTGATTTTTCTTTCCAAATGAAAGTTGTAGCTAGCAATAAGACGAATACAACAGTTTTTTGTGTTTTTTCATCGCATCATTTTTCAGTGAGGTACGGTGTCCCAAAATGTATAAATTAAGTAAAGGTTCCACCCCCATAGTATACGTATTTTGTAATTCTGCACCTCTCGCACTATTCAAGTACTCCGAATAGTAAGAGGCAAGGGGACTCACGCTAATCAAGCACCCCAAAGGGATGAAAACCCCGTCACGTCCACGTCGTTCATCCTGGGTAATGCTAAGCAAGGGAAAATGCGTGTCAATCAGCCTGGACCTGGTTGACTATCAAACAAAATCGGTCCAGGTAACGGATAGGAACAACACAGAGAGGGGAGAGAAATGCAGAGTGGTGTGGAGTTACAAAATACGTACACTAAGGGGGGTGGAATTGTGGAAACTTTTACCTGTGCTTTTACTTAATTTATAAACTTTGGAACACCGTACTTAACTCAGTGAAAAATGATTAGATTACAAAAAACCAAAAACCATTGTATTCGTCTTATTGCCAGCTACAACTTTCATTTGGAAAGAAAAATCAACTCCCATTTAAAAAAATAGCCGTCATGATGAAATCTCTTAAGTCGCGCCATCACAATTAAATTGATAATGTCGTCATCTTTCCCCCTCAAAGCCACAAAACCTTCACCTGAAACATTTTTTGAAAAAAAATCTCCTTTTCGAGATATTCGCCCTTAAAATGGTCTACCCTGTATTTTGTACTCATTTATGCTGCATACTTTGATACTTCTATTGCCTACCTTTCCCTAAAGTAGACTCTTAAAAGTTTGGTTGAGATGCGTTAAGCATTCATTTTTCATAAAAGTTAGCTTTTAAAATTCAAGTGCTTAACATTAGTAAGGACGAGACGGCACACCACATACTTTGTGAGTGTCTCGCACTTGTCCAACTGAGACGATCCATATTGGGGGAATCCTGGCCAGACATTTGCACCTTATCCTTCGGTAGGCCTGCCTTTTTGTGATCTACCCAGGCATCATCCGTGCATCTACCCCGTAATAATAATAATGATAATAACAATATCACTAATAATAAAAAATTAGAAAATATTTAATAATAATATATGTATAATAATAACAGAAATCTCAAAAACAGAACAAAAACAGATATCTTCTAAGTTAACAATAAAACAAAATATAAACAGGAATTTTCTAAAAAATAAAAAAACAACCAGTCCTTTTGTAAATAAAACCATAATAAAATGAAATATAAAATATAAAATAAACCACCATAAAAACAAATGATCCTTCTACAGTGTAAATAGATAGAATAAATACAGGGTGCCCAGAAATGAAGGTGCCAAACGAAAATCCCAGTTAGTAGACATTATTTTATGTCGATTTTACTTAAATTACATTAGTCCAAAAATGCTTCTTAAGCGAGGTTATAGATGGTGCGATGAAGTACTTTTTTTTGTAATATCTCAAAAACGTTTCGATCGAAGATGTCCAAACTTTGCACAATGACTTACCTTCTGATCACATATCGGTCGCTGTAAATAATACTTCCTTGCTGCGGCCATTAGCGTCTCATGTGGGAGGGGCCGCAGACATTTTGGATTGTATTTTTCTTACATTTATTTTTTTGACATTTTTTGTGTCAAATTCGAATTCTCTAGGGTCTTTTCTAAAAATAATGTGCTCTTGTTTCAAATCGTTAGGATGCACCCTTCTCGAGAAAAATAAATTTAAATAAATTACTAATTTATTAATTTATTTAACTAATTACTCTTATATCAAGTTATATAAAAAACAACAAATTTTACAGTAAGTGCTCTAGATGACAGCCACCTGTTTCAATATATATTACAAAAAAAGTATACTTCATGACACCATCTATAAGGAGCTCCAGCTCGCTTAACAAACATTTTTGGAATAGGGTTTCCATTTAAAATTTTAAAGTTACCCTCCGTTCCCGCCCCACTGGGAGTCCGTGGGAGGCAAGGGTTAACAGCATCAGATGTCACCCTCAAAACCGTTAACTTTTTATTCGGGACATTTTGTGATCCGACCTAGTGTTATAGAATTGTTGCAGGTGGCGGATTAAAATGGGACACCCGGTATACAGGAAGGAGGAGGTCATGTTTAACACTTGTTGAGTTAATCTTAATACCTTGTTTGTGTCTAAATTGCAATTTAATAATAATGAAGGTTTAATATTTGTGAAAATGTAGAGTTGAAATATTAAATAATTTGAAATTGACATTTTACAGAGTGGCTGTATCTTCTAAACTAAAATGTTTACAAAGAAATACAAAGAGACAAAAAAGTTGAAGAATAGACGTTTGATTCCAGTAGCGTTCCATATTTTGTTAAAGTATAACCCTAAAAAAAGTTGGAGGGTAAAAGGGGTGTTCATCCCCTCTGAAAATCCATAATAAATAAAAATAATTGAATACGACTGTTTCCAATTTATTGGTTATCGTCTACTAGTATTTCGTATAAATTTTCATAAATTAAAGTTAAACCGTTTTAGAGCAATGATAAAAAAACTTATTTAAATTTTTATCTAAATCACCCTGTAACTTTTTTTGTGTGCACTTTTGTATATAGGTAAGTGAGGTTCAATCAACCTATTTTTGACCCACGAATATGTGGTATAATTTATGACCAATCTTTTCGCTACACCCTGTATACAGAACAATACACGTAAAAAGGAAGAAAAACAAAATAAGCTAAAGCCAAATAAAAAAATAAAAACAAAACGAAGAGCGTTTCCCATGAATATCACAAAATAAAATAAAAAAACTAAAAAATAACAAGGTAATATAATATACAGGGTGGCCCAACGAAAAGGTAACAGACGGGTTTCTGGGTAGAAATTTTTTTTTTTTGAGAAATTCGAAAATAGCAATTTTTATATTAAGGGGGACAACTTTTTTTCATTATTTACAACCTGAAACGATTTCATCCCTTAGCGCTGTGAGAACAACCCCTATCATTTAGATAGAGATGATGGGGTAAGTGATATCATGTCATTTGAAAGGTCTTTCTTTTCTGAATTCAGTGCACTAGTTTTTTTTAGTTTTTTTGTTTTTTGTGCGCAATGGGGCTGCCATTTCCACTGCCACCCTTAATATCTGTTAGGAGGAAAAGAGCACAAAACGAAATAACGGCACAAAATGAGCACAATTGGTTTGCAAATTTTCATTTCGAAATTCGGAGTGGGGGGTGCTCGCATTTCCCCAGCACCGCCCATACTTTGGGCGATATCTCCGCAAGGGATGAAGCACAAAACGAAATTTTAAGGGCACAATTGAGCACAAAACGAGCACAATTCGTGTGCAAATTTTCATTTCGAAATTCGAAGTGAGGTGTGCTCGCATTTCCCCAGCACCGCCCATACTTTTGGCGATATCTCCGCAAGGGATGAAGCACAAAACGAAATTTTAAGGGCACAATTGATCACAAAACGAGCACAATTCGTGTGCAAATTTTCATTTCGAAATTCGAAGTGGGGTGTGCTCGCATTTCCCCAGCACCGCCCAAAGTTTATTGATGATATCTCTGGAAGGGGTGAAGCACAAAACGAAATTTTAAGGGCACAATTGAGCACAAAACGAGCACAATTCGTGTGCAAATTTTCATTTCGAAATTCGAAGTGGGGTGTGCTCGCATTTCCCCAGCACCGCCCAAAGTTTATTGATGATATCTCTGGAAGGGGTGAAGCACAAAACGAAATTTTAAGGGCACAATTGAGCACAAAACAAGCACAATTCGTGTGCAAATTTTCATTTCGAAATTCGAAGTGGGGTGTGCTCGCATTTCCCCAGCACCGCCCATACTTTTGGCGATATCTCCGCAAGGGATGAAGCACAAAACGAAATTTTAAGGGCACAATTGAGCACAAAACGAGCACAATTCGTGTGCAAATTTTCATTTCGAAATTCGAAGTGGGGTGTGCTCGCATTTCCCCAGCACCGCCCATACTTTTGGCGATATCTCCACAAGGGATGAAGCACAAAACGAAATTTTAAGGGCACAATTGAGCACAAAACGAGCACAATTCGTGTGCAAATTTTCATTTCGAAATTCGAAGTGGGGTGTGCTCGCATTTCCCCAGCACCGCCCAAAGTTTATTGATGATATCTTTGGAAGGGGTGAAGCACAAAACGAAATTTTAAGGGCACAATTGAGCACAAAACAAGCACAATTCGTGTGCAAATTTTCATTTCGAAATTCGAAGTGGGGTGTGCTCGCATTTCCCCAGCACCGCCCATACTTTTGGCGATATCTCCGCAAGGGATGAAGCACAAAACGAAATTTTAAGGGCACAATTGAGCACAAAACGAGCACAATTCGTGTGCAAATTTTCATTTCGAAATTCGAAGTGGGGTGTGCTCGCATTTCCCCAGCACCGCCCATACTTTTGGCGATATCTCCACAAGGGATGAAGCACAAAACGAAATTTTAAGGGCACAATTGAGCACAAAACGAGCACAATTCGTGTGCAAATTTTCATTTCGAAATTCGAAGTGGGGTGTGCTCGCATTTCCCCAGCACCGCCCATACTTTTGGCGATATCTCCGCAAGGGATGAAGCACAAAACGAAATTTTAAGGGCACAATTGAGCACAAAACGAGCACAATTCGTGTGCAAATTTTCATTTCGAAATTCGAAGTGGGGTGTGCTCGCATTTCCCCAGCACCGCCCATACTTTTGGCGATATCTCCACAAGGGATGAAGCACAAAACGAAATTTTAAGGGCACAATTGAGCACAAAACGAGCACAATTCGTGTGCAAATTTTCATTTCGAAATTCGAAGTGGGGTGTGCTCGCATTTCCCCAGCACCGCCCAAAGTTTATTGATGATATCTCTGGAAGGGGTGAAGCACAAAACGAAATTTTAAGGGCACAATTGAGCACAAAACGAGCACAATTCGTGTGCAAATTTTCATTTCGAAATTCGAAGTGGGGTGTGCTGGGGAAATGGACCCGCATTGTAGACGAGCCTAGTTACCAATTACCAACTAATTGAATAAGTGGCTTTCACTCTTAATACGCTTATAGAAAATTCCACATGAAATTAATAAACCAAAATGGAATAAGTCATTAATTACAAACATAACTGAACTTCGTAATTATCGAATTGCCTGCGGCGAGTCGCGTGTAATTTTTACTCTTCCATAATTACCGCCGGTCTGCTTTTTGCTTTTATTAGGTTATAGCTACCTATATAATATTATTATAAATATAATCTACACAAAAATTACTAGACAAAAAAGTATCAGGAAAAAAAGTAAGGCGCTTCTTCTACATAACAGAAAAGTACAATCGCTACAGCTAGGTAGGTATAGGTATTTATGTTGTTTAGTTGTTCGTTTCGTGTTGAAATTGCTAAGGTTGAGAGCAGTAGGTCGGCGTGCGCTTAAATAATGTACGAGGGATAATAAAAGGCAAGTCCAACCGGTTGCGGTGCAGGCACTGTGGATCGACTACGCCGCTCCCCTAATTACATGCACCGCCATCTTGTCGTACGCTAGTACACCTAGTTCGTCACTTTAATTATTAAGTAATTTGTTAATAAAATATATTTGATAAGATAAGAAATATAATATGGGAAAGAAAACAGGTCACGTGATAAAACATGGGCTATTATCTGGCATAACAGAAAGAATCCGTTCCACCATCGCATACCGAGCGTGATTAATGCCCAACTATCTTTCCCATCCCACAGTTGTTTACAATTACATGCCAGTTTGAATCGCCGGAAGTACAAACTAACCAGACGAATGTCTTTACAAATACTCAAGGACGATAAACCGACAATTCTCGTTAATTATTATGTTTCATAATTATGGTCGTACGGTTTTCCTGTTGATAAGACCGGAATTTTTAGGTAAGCATTATTTTTGCGTAAACGTACCATAAAAACCTAAGCAAATATTGATAAAAATGTAGGCTTAATGATAGCATTTGTAAGAGGATTTTATGACGTGGTAAGGTAGGTAAAATGCAAAAGCAAAATGACTAATGAAATACGGTTCAACAATAAATGGAGTCAAGGAGACGGACAACTGCAGCAGTCTGATTCAACACGGCGTCACGCTAATGGAAGCGCAACGTAAGGTGAGGAAAGAGGAGGAAAGGCTGCAGTCACTGACCTCCATTGGTTGAGCCACATTGCGTGATGGCCATTTAGCCGATCGAAAGGAATACCGCAAACAGTCAGAAAATTCCTCTAAATAAAATGTTTGCGCTATCAAATGACGAATGGGAATTAATCGCATTCCATACAAACCGACGCGTCCTTCACAATACTAACGTACCTACCCTAACTAAAACAATAAAATTCGTTTGATTCCCTACGTTTAGATTAAATTGGAGGAACAGAGATGGAGAGAGAAAACGGGAATTGACAAACAAAAGTTAAGAAATGATACAGAAATTGTTGGAGGGTAACCAAGCGTGACGCCACTTCTAATTAGAATTGTTCAACGCGACACTAAAAACTGAAACCGAAAAATTTAAGCAGTTTTTATACATATATTTGTACAAGGTCAAACATCGTCATTAAAGAATAAAAGTATGTACAAATAAACAAAACTTAAAACTATGGAGAATAAAAACGAAACGACAGGGAATAAGAGAAAATGAGAGAAAGAGAAAGCCGATAACACAAATGGAAATGTCGGGCGGTTAAGTTAGGTAAACGAACAAAAGGTCTCCCGCATTCCTGGGTTTCTCCGTGTATATATATATATAATATATATTCAATGCGGGGTTTGCTCTTGGAAGGCAGGTCAAACTTTACTCAAAGAGGAGATAAAACAGTAGTACATATTTATATTGAATATGATGCAGCCTAATCAGTTATTTGCGTTGTGAGACGACATTCCATTGAACCGAAACGAATTTCAATACATACAAGAGTTCAAGGGTTCAAGCAATAGCAATCAATAAACATATCGTCATTTAGGTAGTGTCCCTAGAGTAGGTTTAATCGACAGATGGCCTACGCATCACGTGGGGTTAATTTTTTAATATCGTGATGTGGAGCACAACTTAAAAATCCTGTGGATGGATGTACCTATTATTAATTCGCTACGCGTTCTTTTCACAGAGGAGAAATCGTCGTTCTACATGATTATATCGTTTAGTTTGGCCTAAATTTACACAGGGAAGCACTTTCACACAAACACTTCGTTAAATTTGTGTTAGAGGGCTTCTTATTCACAAATAATTCAACATAAAACGATTCCTATTGCGAGAAACACCACCATATGTGCTCAAATACACACTAAATGTACACGTCCACGATTAAATTTATATCCGTTATTATGCACTACACGAGACAAAGAAACAAGGAATTTATTTTGTCGCACTTACCAAATTCGTCGAAAGAAATTGCACATAATCCAAAGAGTGTAGGTAATCCAAAAAAGAGACACAATTAGCACCACAAAAATCGCTAAATGTCCTTGAATCGAATTCAACGTATACGATATTTACGGTAACGAATGGGACAAAAGACTAAAATGCCAACGCCAACGAGTAGAACGCAACGCAATAGCGCAAGCAACGGGGAGAGTATACCGATTACCGATTTCAACCGAACTCCGTAAAGGCAGCAACAAGTGATATCTACCCAAAGGAGTAGAATGTCGAATGAGCTAAAAGTCACGTTAAAACTGCGGCAATAGATTTAGGAACCAGTTTTACAACTTCAACAAATTTCGCAAAAAATGCATTTGTGGTTTTCACCGTAAAAAAACAGTTGTTCGACAACCAGAACGATTTTAATTTTGCTAGGATAAATTACACAAAATTTTACACCCAACCACTGAAATATAAGCAACCAACAGACAAAATACTTTTTTCGTTGTTATTACGAGCGAGAAAAAAAAAAACGTGGCTCAATGCCAACCGAGTATGCGCACGTGTTCGAATGTATATTTAGTAAACGAAATTATTTTAATTTTCACTGTTGGCAGAAATATCTTTGGTATAAATTACAGGAAAACACAAAAAATTTGAGGATTTATTCCTATAAAAATAATTGCGAAAATGCGTCACAACTTTTTTAACACAAATAAAATTGTTGACTCACGTCTCGAACCGCACATGTATCTCATTCAACTTTCAATTAATTTAATTCTCCGAATAATCTGAACAAGTGTAAATGAAAATTTTAAATCCATTGTATGGCACTGATAACAGAGAGATAAAAAGATGAGTGTCGGTATGTTGAGATAAAATCGATTTTGCAATTACACCACGACGATACCGTAAGAAAACATTCGTCCTTATTGACCTTTCATTTTAAGTTTGATTTAATTCCGAACATTTCAATTATTTTACTGGCAATTTCATGAAATTTTTGTTCTCCTCAGACTCCAAAAAAAATTACTCTTCTTTCCGGTATTTAACTTTGAAGTCGAACTAGGTACACTTCGTTAAGCTCTACACAAACCTTCAATTATGCGACTTAACCGCTGTCGAGTTTTACGCGTTCTTCCTGTAATCAAATTCTGACCTTTTCGATAACTTTTTACTTTCTCCTTTTCAGCCAACTTCAGATGTCGATAACTTTTACCAGTTCTCGTCTTGTCTTTATTTACAAGCTACTTTCAGTAAGTATTAATGCATAGGTATCTGGTTAAAAGATACTTTACATAAAAATTATGAAACAATTCCATAAAAATGCAATAGCCTGGATAACTCCTCATGGGCGAAGTTAGGGGGGGGGGGCTAAGCCCTCCCAAACTTCAATTTAGCCCCCCTAAACATCTTAAAAAACTATATACGTTATACATATTATACATACTTCTTTTATTATCAGTGGGGTTTGAGCCCCCCCAGATTTGTTCACCTAACTTCGCCCATGTAACTCCTAGCCCTATACACAAGAAAGAATGGAAGAATCGATGTGAAAATAGATATATCAGTCACCATATATCAGCTGTACTTATACA
This sequence comes from Pyrocoelia pectoralis, assembly GCA_036250285.1. NCBI lineage: Eukaryota > Metazoa > Arthropoda > Insecta > Coleoptera > Lampyridae > Pyrocoelia > Pyrocoelia pectoralis. Next base: position 18,341,300 of record CM070074.1, read on the forward strand.
GCATGGACAAAATGTGTGTAATGTTACGTTGATTCCTGTTAGTACCATAGAAGTAGTTCACATTCGTCAAATGTGTGACGTACAAAGGTTAGCATTATTATAAAACATGAACATAACAATAATGATATAAAGAAAATAATAAGTTTTTTAAATGAAAACGAGCATCGAGCACAAAGTGTTGATTAATAGGCGAGTGCATTCAGGTAGCGAATTATAAAAATTAAGCAAAGCATGTGGTTTTAGTATACAAGGTCCTAGCCATTCTCGTGACGTAAACGTAAAGTAAACTGTCCAAAATACATTGACACGGAATCCCCAATATTACACCTACAATCGTCTCTACAACGAGCATTGATCATACTATGCACACAGCACCTTCCCATTGCAAATAGTACTCTGCCAAGGTCGCGTCGCTATAATTGCATAAGTAGCTCAGTAAATGAGGTCAAAAATAGACACCATATTAAAATAATTCAGAAAAGAAAAGGTCGACATTTGTACAATGAGAGTTCTAGCCTAATTGTAGAGTGAAGTTGTGCAAAAGTTCTCTAAAATTCAACGTGAACTTCACTAACAAAATGGAGGCCGAAGGTGGCGGACGAACAAGTTGCAATTTATCTGACAGATTTTTAAAGTTACACATAGACATTGATGTACACAAAACACAAAAGAAAAGACGCAAGGACTGTACAGTCAGTACAATTTCTCTACAATTCTAGCAATAAATCTAGACCGATTGATATGTTGAAGATATACCTACCCAATTACAGAAATAACAGTTGAAGAAGAGGATGGTGATGTCGTTGATTGTCACTACAGCTATAACGCTAGCTGTTGACTCCCATTCTATTACTGTAGCGCGAACGGTTCCGACCTTTTCGTTATTTTAATCGCATGTCGATCATCATTCATTATTCCTTTTACTTCCAGCAACGTAAACGAAAGGCAAAATGTAATAATTTGGTCCACTTTTCTTCATTCTGTAACTTGCTGCGACATGACTTCCACTATTTTCAGCAAGGGAAATGAGTTCTGTAACTTTAAACTCCTCAAACTACCAAAAACGAATTGAAATAAAAGAAAAATTCTTCATTGTGCTTTATGGCGAAAGAAATACATACATAATTCCTTGAAGAATTAAAATGCGTCTTCTATAACAATATAATTAATAGAAAGATCAAATTTTTATTTTTTTGTCCTCTCTACCTCTGCCGCTCATTATTCTCTTCGCGTTTACTCGAAAGTACAACATTGAGAAGGAAACGATTTTAATCCAAATGGAGATTAGGTTCAAAAAATGGCAAATTACTTCGAATACCGATTGAAGCCCATGTTGCTGAAAATTCATGGTAACAGCGACAAAGCATTGCCTTATTTTGGACAAACACAAAACTGGGATTTATCCATATAAGCGAAATAATTTTTCACAATGCGCCTGTCCACAAACGAACTTTCATAATAGGACAATTGAGAGATTGTTGAAACATTCACTCTATTGGCTAGATAGTTTCATCTATTTATATTTATCTAAAAAAAATTGAAAGTGGATAACGTATTGAGGCAAATGAAGGGATGATAACAGCAGTATTAATTCTCCAGACATCCCTGAATAGTGAGTAACACCTCAGGGATTCGCTGGCGAAATGTTAGAAAAAATATTGAAGTAAAATGAGACTGTGACTCTTTTAATACCACGTCGAAAACATTACACCTTGCCTTCGTAATGACATTTAAGAAGCAATAAAAATGTAAATCAGGTTTTGAGAATAACGTTAGCAAAGTGGCGACCGCGACAGTTTTTCGGGCGGATGGAAAAATCGCATATACCTTTGAAGTTGAAGTGAAAAAACTTCAATGGTCCTTGATTTCACAACATAATCCAGAGCTTTCACACAGCCCTATAAAATATAGTTATCTGGAGGTAAAATGACATAGACAGAATCAACTGTAGTAAAGATCATGTCAAAACTGGCAAGTACGCAAGGGAAGGTCGGGTAGGCCAGTAACTGTGTCCACAAATGAAAATCATAGATGTGTCCTCAATCAGGTGTTGCAGTCACCAGAGCGAAGTTTTCGACGAACATCCCTGAAATTAAATATCAGCAATATGTCACTTCGACGATTGTTTTAAAAACTTAGGTGGATTTCCGTACCGAATGCAGGTTGGACAAGGATTGACGGAGCAAGGCATCTCAGGATTAAATATTGTGCACGATTTTTGGTCATGTTGCACGAGAATCCATATTTATTACTTAAAGTGTGGTTCCTCGACGAAAGTCACATTCACTTGGACAGTTTTATAAATCGCGAAACAACTCGCTTTCTTGGTTTCGAGAGGGCAAACGTTATCGTCCAAAAACCGCTACATAGCGTGTGTGTGACACTTTGGTATGAAGTGTCAGGAAACGGTGTGCTAGGTCCGTATTTCATTGAGGATCTAACCTCTTATACCCGAACATAGTGGTGAGGTCATTTATGCGGGATCTAAGGTTTTGTCGTGCCAAGAACATTCAGATGCATGCCACACCACTAGACTAGACTTTCATATGTTCTAGCTAGAATATGTTTCAAAACCTGTGTGATAGTTATCAAAATGGAGCACATTTTGATTTTGAACATTTACAGTATCACTGCGATAACTAAATAATAACTAGAGTTACTAACATAGTTGTCCAGTACTGTATATTTTGACGCATACTGTAATTTTTTAAAACAGGTGTGTAAAGATGTAAGGTGTGTGCTGAACTACTTAACTAGCTATAAATTGGAGATACTGACACCAATACTCTTATCGGTTTAGAATTGAAATACATAATATTTTTTTAATTTACTCATTCTTCCTTCCTTGGTGATATACGACTATAAAAAAATAAATAGTTTTCGAAAGTTTTTCCATAGTAAAAGCCAAGTCCTATGTCTTATTTTTTGTTACTGACCACTGACCAGACCAGTCCCTTTTCTTTATATGGGAGTAGAAGTCTCAATGTTGATTATTTTCTCATTTTCGACCAACAATGAAGTAGTATAAGAAAATACTACAGTGTTTTTCACATTTCACCAAATTGTTGTGATTATCTTTGTTGTATTTTTAATTTAAGACAGACACACGTAGTTCAGAATATATTAGAAAGGAATTATAAAATAATAAAATTGTTATTTTAAGTTTTGATTTATTTAATTATTCGTAACAAAAGCTTATTGTTAACAACTGACAATGATAAACTTTAACTTGACTATCCAACAAATTAAATTTCATTCTTGTAATATATTTAGATTTAAATTTCAAGGCAGAGTCAACCCAAAGTAAGATGTAGGTAATATTTTCTATTAGTTTATAATCCTTGGGTAATATTTACACCAGGAATTGTTAAAAAATTAAATAAACAACTCGATTGGAATAAATAAAGATTTAACTATGTCACTTCGTTTCGCAATAGTCCATAACGCATTTGCTATTTTCATATCCTGTTTTTGTTTTATAACTTATTTTGCGAAAAATCATAGATGTATATGTAGACTGTATAAAGTAAAAAATTAAAAAAATATCGATTTTCTGAATCATAACATGTAGGTAGATGACAGTTTGTAAAATCCGAGAATAGTTTGACAAGATATTAAAAGGCATTTATAAAACGAAACAGTTATTTTGGATGCAATAAAATCAATTATGCACATAAGAATGTGAGATAAAAGTAATTCATTCGATGAATATTAAAAATTACAGTGAAAGTATTGGAATGACTGTGAACTTATTATATCACTGCACTATTAACATAAAACCACTATTTAATTCATAATGTAAATGACCTACATTTTCAATGTAATGGTTTCAGTTGCCAATTGTGAAAAACAAACGAGGTTAGTATACAATTATTATAAAATCCAAAAAGGTTATTAACCTATATTTTTCGAGCATTGAAATCGTTTTACAATTAAGATATTAAATCATCTTGGAAATTTAAACGAGGCCATAACTTATAATAAAAACATATTTTGGGTTGAATGACTGAGTGCTTATACGCTGACAATAAGTACGTTATCATTTTGTGGAAAATAATTATTGAAATTATCGACAGGCGAATTGCGTAATTCATATTTACTTTTGCATACGCATGACTAATTTAACAGTGTCTATATTAAATGGATTTCATTTTTACATTAATGTAAGGTTACATTATTCATTTTAGGAAACTCGTTTTCTACGTAGATAGTTAAAACGATTATCTATTATAACCAGTACTACTTTCTACGTCTTATCTAACTCCTATAATGCTGCTATATGCATCACCTTTTCTATTTCTATAGCAACTCGTCGACTTTCCCTATTTATCCAACGAATACAAAATTCCTAAGTATTGTAATAAATAAAAGATTAGTTTATTACATCTAACCTGTCGTGACTGCTTTTCATTATACCGTTAACATCATTCCTAAGATGAATATTTGTGGACAAGTCTTCTCTTTTGAAGAAATAAATTAAAGGCTCTCACACTTTTTATAGAGATTAACTTTGAATTTTAATAACTGTGTGGGTGCCGGCAATTAAACAAACGTTAAAAGTTATTTATTTTTAGCAAATAAAAATTCATAAAAACACTTCATTAAAGTACAATTAAGTATTTACAATTCAAGATAATTTTGTTATTGTGATGTTATTTAATGACAGCACAAGATTAAAGTACAAAGTAAAAAATGAATTTACTGACAAATTTCTATATTAAAATAAATACCACGTTGAATTATTGTGATCACACCCTCCCAGCATATTATCATAATCGTAATAATTAATATGATAATGAAAAAGGACAAAAAGTGAAGTGAAATATATTACTTTTAAACATTCAGCAGTGCGACCTCAATTGTCTTAAATAAATAAATGAAAGGTGAAATAACGGAAAAAGAAAACAAAAGTTATTAAATATGGAGGTAACTGCTGACCTTAACGCGTTGCCACAAAATTATGCAATAAATAAGCGGCATTTTTTATTTTCTCTTGCGGTGTTATTATAATTGACCCAAATTATTCATATCTATTTAATTTTTTTTTACATGCATTATGGTTAATGGTACTTAAAAAATTCCTCAATGTTAAAAAAGGTATTCGAGATTAAGGTCATCTGAATCATGTGTATTATCAAAAATAAACCCAATGTATAAACAATAGTGGTGATTTTAAACTAGGATCAAGGAATTTGTATGATTAATTGTTTGCGTATAATATCTATGTATACTATTTGGAGATACTAAATCATAAATTCCGTCTGTTATTCTCGTACTTTATACTTGAGAAATAGAGTAACTGCTTTAAGAGCGCTCGATAGTAATTAATAATGCATCACTCATGTTGGCAGAATTCCAAGGACAGCTCGTAACTTAGTATTTACATCAGCACACAAAATAGAGATCAAAAACATCAATTAAATATTCTCTCCTTCTCCTTACGAATTTCACAAGTATTCAACGACAATAAAAACAAAAATGGGGAGGAGTGGGGCCAAATATCACAATAATAAGCAGTTGTTTCTTGTGCTAACTACAATGTTTGGTCTACTAAGTCTTGCGAGAATACAAGTAACTTGTCCTCTTTATTTCCGAGAAGATTATTGTTTTGGAATTGAGCCAACTAAAAACACTTTTCCTTGTTATTTTATGTTTGTCCACAGTTTTCTGACAGCTGTACTATTAATTAAAAATTAAACATTTCTTTACATACTCAACACATGTTTTTAATTCATCACTAAACGGGTCAGAATCCGCAACTCCTTATCTATACACCACTAATTGTATAATTAATGAAATTCAGAATACACAACCAACAAACGAGTGAAGCTCTACACACTATTAACTCTAATAACTCATAAAAACATAAAAAGAAGTCAACGCGTCTAAGAACAAGATTTGACATCATCTAAATTTGAAATACTTAGAAAAAATTTGGATTGTAATTTATACAGCATGACATCAACTACAATTTTAAATATTAATTTGTTGTGGTAAATCAATATGAGGCAATTAGATGTCAGGGACGTTATTAGAAAACCGACACGTTTTGTTAGTCCTATTACGATCTAACCTATTTATTACTTAATCGTTTATACTTAAACAAAAACATAATATGTACTTAAAGAGTTTGACTTAATAATCTGTATTAAATTGTTTCATTTCCTTCAATTTACCCAAACTTTTCCATATAATTTATTAGTAACGATAATTTTATAGACACTAGACAGTGTATGTACTAATTAAGTAAATATAAAAAAAGCACACGAACCATATTTGAATATGCAAATATTTATAAACTTCCTCCTTCACAGTTCAGTTCAGAATAAAGCAAACACATTCTTGTGAATCAACTTTAACACACTCTACTGGTTCAGAATAATGTTTCTAAATCTTACAGTCTAATTATGATGAATGTGTACGCTCTCACCACAATTAATTTTTAGATTTTGAACAATAGTTAATTCTGATAATTAAAATATAAGTAAAAAAAAACAAAAAGATCATACAAATAATAATAATCTTTGTGAAGGTTATAATTATTAAAAATAAAAATTATGGCGTAGGTACTTATTTGCAGTTTTAAATTTTTCTAAAAAACAAAACCTGATATTTTTTAAAAGAAGTAAACTTTTGACGCTGCAGGGGAGGTTACTGTTTATTGCTATTTATACAATTTGTATATAACCACAAAATGCGATGAAGCAGGTTTTATAATATATTTAGCTTCTTTTACTATTAATAGGTACATATGTTTAAAACATTTTCTTTCCGTATTTTATTTTGTGATTACCGAAATCACGTGCAAATTAATGTTTCCATTATGCACATTTTTTAAATGTAAATGAGACTATGACGTATATAAAGTTATGAAATACAGATTGACCTTTCGCTTCGTTTTAACATATGCGGGTAAAAACAAAGCATGCAGCAGGCCATATGCAGCAATCAATATTATGCTCAACGCGGCTAGTTCGAATACAAACGAACTAATTTATTAATGCACCGATCACGCACAATTCATATTACGCGGCGTATAACTTTATCAAAACAAAATTCCACACAATTGATGGCATATCCAAGTTCAATAAATAAAAAGGGGTCCACTCAATATACCAATGCGGGAAACCTTAAATTCCGTTAGAAGGGTAAAATAGAAAACTACAAAATACATAAGGAATTGATTTTTGTACTGCACGTGCACATTGGTATTGGTGGATTTTTATTGCTTTCCGACTGTAAAATAATATGTCGAAGATTTGAACACTGTACACATTGGAAATTGAAATAGGACTTGAAATTATTATTAGATAAAACCAAATTAATTAAGAATTAAAAGGTAATCCATTTTTTATAAAGGTCATCTCATCGGCCAGTGTTTAAAGGATTTGCTACATAATTCAATTATTACGACTGTCTTTGGAAACCATATTTGAATACAGTTAGAGTAGAATTAAACCACATCTTCTACTTAAATGAGAAGATATTAAATGCTTGAATAGAAGATTAGAGCTTGAGCTTGAGAAGGATACGATACTCCAATTGTTTCTACTGAGCATCCGGGTAGGTCTATATCAAATTCTGAGACCAGTAAATAAGTTTAAAATAATCATGTCTAGCGACCGTGCTATCACAAGGCCAAGGCCATCACTTGAATATTTTATGGTACGAATAATCCATATCATACATTAAACAATGTCCGCTATAGCCTCGATGTCCCTAGTGAATCATCTACTTAGAGAAAGAAGAATCCAAAGGCACCAAAGATCCAAAACAAAAGAAACCGAGAACACACTGTTACAGATCGGCAGAATGAATGTGCTTAAAAGGAAGGCAAGGGGACGAAAAAATTAAGACCGGTCGCTAAATATCCACTTTCCAAAGAATAAACTCAGAGCGGAATGGGACAAGCTTAGAAAGAAAAATGTATATGTCCTGTAAAAAAAACATAAGCAGATTAATCAAACTACTTTTTCCAATGAAGAGGCTCACACTGTACCACCCCAAACATATTTCAATTGTTTTTTATAATTCCGGTTGTTTGCCATTTTCAAAAACCTAAGGCATAGTAGTGAGTCACATGGTCAATTTTAAGATCCATGTCTATTAAGTTATTAACACACTGTGTAAATGGAAATTTATTGTAGAAAATCATTCAAGTGAAAATGTGATCAGCTGATCACAAATAATTATTGTTTGATTCGAATTGGTCAAAACAAGATAAGTACATAGATAGTTAACGCATTACGTCCACACTAACCATATTATTATCTATCTAAAAACCTACATTATGTAATTGCTTTTTTTTCTAATTGCACATTTACTCTTTCTCTTAATAATTAAATACATATTACAAGTGCAGATTAAATTGCTGTTTAAATTAATACGAGATAACAATGCTTTTAAGCGTGGATAGATAGACAAATATTTATTTATTTATGACGAATAACTACATTTATTTATAACAAAGCAAATAACGGGCTGATTAGCGCGTCCAGAGAATAAATCGACACGCAATAGAAAAAAAAAACGCTAGAAAATGCCGAAGCATTAAATACAGGTAAAGTAATTCCAGAAATAGCAAGCGTACATTAATAAAAAATATATGCGTCATCGATTTTATTTACACATTTTTGTGAAATTATCTTTTAGAGAATTTCTTGTACCATCTCACAACAATATAAACAACTATAATAATTCTCAGAAAGTTGTAGATAAAATATTATCAAATTCTTGGTAATACCATGAACGTTACATTTACTACTCATTGTCCTCCGATTTTTGTAAGGATATTGAAACTGATAAAAATGATTAAAAAATGTAAGCATCAACTGAAATTGTGACTTTTAATTATAATTTAAAGTATAGTGATTAACCAATTAACTTTATCATAAATTTTCCACCACTTCGTAAAGACGGAGGTTATCGTGACGGTTACTAATAAATAATCTTCGTATAATAGTGTCGTATTTAAATGTACAACGTACACCAATATTTAAAAAAAAATTATTTATAAATAATATACGTATAAGGTTTTGACCCAACAATTCGTTATCAACAATTTGTTTAAATTATACACAATTAATCCACATTAAGCTATTAATAGCACGGAAGTTTTGAACGGATAAAGGAAATTCAAAAGGTCAGGGTGCGATTAAAACTGAACAAAAACGTTTTTCCTACACACGTGTTTGTTATGATAATATAAAATGATTGATTTCTGTATAGCTAATACGTAATATTTTAGTATCGTAGAGGATGAAGGTGAATGATAAAAAGAATTTACACATTGGAAAATGTTTGTTCTAGATTAGATTTCCTTTCAATTTGATTTATAATAACCTCATTTCTTAATTATCGGCAAAATCAAATTAAATTGGACAAAAACATTTAGTGTACGGTCAGAGTGGCAAAACTGGTTAAAAGACGAGAATGTAAATTACTGGTATAATGATTAAGCAAACGTTAAGTGTGTGTTTCTTTACATGTAGTTTCCGTTACTTTCAATAAAAAGCTTAGGGCCATGTTCACTTTTTACAACCAAAAAATTCTTTTTACTGTAACTGTAAACTAGATTAAAACCTAGAAAGCAGTAATTTACTTAACGAAGCATACTAAAAACCCGTTTACAATAATAACGACACGAAGTAAATCTATTTAGGAAAAATAGGCACATTCTCCAAACCTAAAATATCACAGTTACGTAAATTAACATTTAACGAATTTTTAATTAAAAGCGAAGGGAGAAAAATTTTACAAGATGAAATAATTAGAAATATTAAATCTATCCGGTGAAAGGCAACTGGAAAGTATTTAAATAACATAACGCTTAATTAACGGCAGTTGAACAGCCTTGGTTATATTATTATTAAAATATGATCATTACAATATCAATGCAGTTTATATTTATCAACACATACAAGCCATTAAATCAAGTAGTTTGACCTTATACGTTTGTCACAATCGTAAATAGCTCATTTATAACTTTAGCTGCTTATAATAAATGTTAAGAAAAGAAAAATCTAAATCTGAATTTACATACTAATTAAAGTCGTCACTGAAGCGTTTGTAACATTTTCGTTCACCTACTTTTTTATTTATCTTGGACGAAACAGTTATGTATTAAAGAGAAAAAGTGGACACCCACTCAAGTGTATCGATAAATAGTAACATCCATTAAGTAATTGAAAAAAAGACACAAACTAAAACAACTTTTGCTTTTTGTTTGTTGCTTCTGGAAAAAATATTTTAAAGGCAGCACGTGAAACAGTTTTGTAAACAAAATCACCATGTTTATATTTTGTCGTAGACTTATTCAATATCAAGTTATGGTAAAACTAAGGTCAATAGGTACGAAACGCCACTGTTGAAGATGCGATAGAATGTTCTAAATAAATTGAATAAAAAAATAATAAAACAACTGACTTCGCGCTTATTATAGGAAAAATACTTTACAGAAGAACAGGTGGGCGCTTCTAGCTGTGTTACCTGCAATGCACTTCAAACAATTAAAAAAGATAACATTTCACTTGCTATATGTCGCCGATGTATAAAATGCTTGAGCTATTTTTTATTTTTTTTTATTTCCCTGAATTCAACTCGTTTTTGCGAAAAAGCAACTACCTACTAAACAAAAAAGCATAAGACAGAAGGAATTACAGTGCAGTATCATAAGATATATTGTTAAGTAGGAAGAAAAGAAAACAATCTTCATGATTATTATGTTTCAGTGGGGAGAAGGTGCTTGATAAAACGAATGAAATAGAATAATTGGCAAAAAATCACTCGACTGTATCAAAGTAGAACATCATCTACTTTTCCAATAATTGGGAATTTGTGAGATGAAAAGTACACGCTACATATAAAAATTGTGGCAGTGGCATCTGTAGTACATCTAAAGAAAGAAGTGAAAGAAGAAACGAATTATGGTAACTGGCTACATCAACACGTCTTCCTTTTATAACTCATTTTGAATAGTTTGAACCCGACACCCTCTCCTCGGGTACAATACGCTTGAAGAAGAAGAAGAATAGTTTTAAATGCGTTTTAAAAACATTTTCCCCTTATGTAATTGGTCATGCACTCAATGTTAATACTGCTAGAAATTTTTCTGTCTACAGTAGTGATGGTGCACTCGGTTGTACGAGAGTGGCTGATGGTGATTAGTTTTGGTTTTTTTATACGAATATGTGTTGTCACAATCATCGACGATTCATGGACCTTCGTAACGAAATAGGCATTTTAATTAATTGTATTTTATGTCATATGGCTGCAAACATGACAATGTACCGCGTTAATGAGCAGATAGTAGACAATATGTTAGACCAAGAATTAACCTTTAAACCAAAAATGGCCCAGTGGATATACACTAAAATGATTAAGTAACGACGCCGCCATAGGTCGCAATGCAGGAACCAGTCGGGGTCACTCCTAGTAGAATAATAATAATGGCTGAAATTCAAATAACGTGTTTATGCACAAAGATTGCACATCAAATTTGGTCCTGGAATACATGCATTTTGTTGAAGCAAGGATTGTGTGACTATACGTGCAGAAAGCGATTGTATAAAAAAATCCATTGTCTAAAACGGTCTACACAAAGTCCAGTTTCTGTAACATCACAAGGGTCAAGTTTTTTTGACCTAAGGCCACTTCTTCCCTTAAAACTAAAAGTAATAATTGGATCAAAAACCTTGTGAACGTTATGTCAATGTTTGTCTATAATAACAAGAAAATCACCAATCGTTTCGTGCTCTGTACATTTGCAAACACAGATGGAAATATTCAACAGAAACGTTGCCCTGCTTTTACGTAATTATTAGTTATAATCGAAATAGATAACGTTCATTATTTACCTTTGCAGTTTCTACGATTTAGGTAATGTTTAGCATGCATTTTGAAAGTGGCAATCTACCACATAGCAGTCGTTACAGAATCCAGAATTGGGGTTATCCGCATAATTTTGCAGTAGCTACCAAAAAAATCTCCTTTTATACAATCTTAGATTTCCTTACTTTACTTAACGTTAGATTAGTTTTTTTTACAAATTCCCGAACAAATGTGTATTGTGATAAAACATCGAAAAGGATTTCCCAGTCTGACATCAGCAAAAAATCTGTATTAATGATATGAAACAAGAATTTCACGACGATGACGAAGGCGAAATATTGACTTGGCTGCAATTACAGTATTTTTCTAGAATAGTGTTTTTTTAAATAAAGTTTATGAAGTGGTGGCATAATATTTTATGTAAAAGTTGGCATTTTTTGCATTAATGCTGATCTTTTCTATAGACAGAAATAATGTTGACAAAGACTTGCTAAAGTTTTAACACTACCTAAATAATTTATGCCGCCTACACGCTTTTCTATAATTAGCAGGTGAAAACCCACAGAATATTGTGGAAAACGCCAATTTACGTTATTACTACATCACGCAATATAATTTCTCTCAAATTAAGCGAAGCACACTTAATTAAATCTTAAAAGTAAAATTGTAGGTACGACTATACTAAAATATCTTGAGGTTCTAGTATTTGGTAATCCAAAAGCGTGCAACAATGCAGTGTTATCGAGTAAAGGAGGCTGTTTGTATGCAAATGGCGTTCAAAAGAAGCTTATCTGGGTTTCTCCACGCCGAATTTATAAAGAATTATATTTTTGTCGTATGTAGATGTAGTGCGAACCTACTGCATAGATTAATATGCAATTTTAACTAATCATTTTACTTTTTAACTTACCTACAACTAACACTAGGCATCTTCTATTTGTTTTTGTCGTAGGTTTAAAATGCAATAAATCATTAAAATTGTTTCAAAATAAACTTTATTCTAAATTATAAACAATAAATTCAATAAAATTTATACTAAGCATTAAATTGATGGGAGGATACATTGTAGAATAACTTAACCTTTGGAAATTCTGCTGTTGAAAAAAACATTTAATGGGGGAATTTGACTAATAATGATTGTGCTCGTCAATCAATAAATATAACTGCACCCGCAATTATAGAATAAAGTTGTGTGAGTCATAATCTTTTTTATTAAACTTGACACCAGAATGTATAATTAAAGTAAATACGTGTGTTAAATATGTAAAAGAAAAGGTTTGTACGTTACTAAAATTAAAATAGTGAAGGTTTGTGGAAAATATATTTACATAGGTACTTCATTTTCTGATTTACAGTAAAGTGACAATGTTTTTAAAATTTTTATTTTTATTAATTACGCTTGTTATAATTGCACACATAAAAAAATTTGATACGATCCACACGTAGGTCTTCTATAAAAGCGCATAATTTTTTTTAGGTGGAATTTCTTTGTTCTAGGAAGAATTTCCATAGAATACTTTCGATTTATTTTATATGTAACCACTCATAATGTAATTCTTAATTTCAATGCGTTAAGGTAGTAAGGTAGATACACACACACATACAGTTTTTCCTCAAGGTAAAACTGCGCAGTTCGTGACTCGTAGAGCAATGGCATCTACCGATGATTGATAATATGTACTGCGATTGCTGATCATCTTGTACACGTCCTAATTGGGAGCTGAGCGAACTGGAATAACTTAATGGACGTTCCTGACCGCGGGATATAGTTGTTGGGGTTGAAGATTAGTGTCTGGACGGTAGTAGCGGCCGAATTGACGTTGATTTTGTAGAGATGCAGTCTCCTTAATAACAAGCTAATGCGCACATTTTGGAAGCCCTCTTAATTTTATAGCGATGGCTTTTCCAATAATTTCAAATCGGCAAAATAGGTACATCATTTACGATACGCAATTGAATGTCGTAATGTTGAACTTTAATAATACATATATGAATAGTAGATAAATACGTTTAGTATACTTTGTTCAAAGTTTTTAATTTCCAATTTTCCTTTATGCTATAAGCTATACTAAGTAAAATTTAAAAACAAAAACAACATCTACGGATGTGATTTTTTTTAATCTACCAAAAAGTTAAATAGCCTTTTTGTCTAAAATAATTAGGGAACCAAATAACCGAATATTAAGATTTTGAAACATTGAATTCCCTAATTCTACACCCTGTATTACATACATTTAAATATGCACTCTGTACGTTAAACCTTAAGGTGGCCCTTCTCGTTTCGATATGGCTCGCAGGCCAAGACGCACAGTTTCGATCTTAAGGCGAAATTGATCGCGCTCTTTTCACCCTTCACGTCCATATTTCAACAAAAGGTTTCTTGACGATATCGAAACAGAAAGTTCATAGGCGCAGTGTAGCTAATCCTTATTAAATATTTTTAATAAACGTAGTCCTCGACACCGTAAAGTAGAAGAGGAAGGATTATTATGTATGTACAAAAGTACCCACTATATGCCGTCTTCAATGAAAAAAATTAAGTATGAAACATGATGATCCCAAAATGCAAAGAAAAGAAAAAGGTGTTGGAGTAAGTAGTGGTTTCTTATGTGAACAGCACTGTTGAAATGAACCTGATCGAAACCAAATCGACAGGTAGCATTGGTTGTCTCTGTTCTACGCTACATTTGTTATCGTCAATGAACCTCAAGGGTTTCTTCCGTACTCCGCGATACAGTTCCCGCATTAACTGTGGCCTACGCAGTTGAAAATATTCAGCATGCTGAAAGATCGCAGATCTCGCCGGAAAGGCGAGACACAAATCGAATTGACCACTTCACGTTGAGTTTTGGACTGAATCGATGAACAGTACAGTTCAAAACTCACAAAAATCGTAGCGTGAAGGGGACGTTTTACGATACCACCACAGGCGCAGTTATTCACAATGGTTTTTCGAATAGAATTTTGTGGACTGCACACTCCACCAGCGGCCTCAAGGTCTTCACCATACACGTTGAGGAAAATCTCAAGGTTTGGACTGCGCAGTCCGTGCTTTTAGGAAAAAATGTGTGTGTGTGGCTACCTTTAGGGGTAGTTAAAACACCACATTCATATTTTTTGAAAATACTAATAAATTATGAAAACAGGCAACTAAGATATCACTTAGGTACTATTATTGTACGACACCTCGTTTGTACTTATAAAGCAACAAAAATATCAATTATACTAAAGCAACCAAAAAGCTATAAATAACTCTGTACTGCAGGGAGTACTGACAGTCGTAGCGGTACATCTAAATGTCTGTCAAATTGTGCGGGAAGTGTGAAATTAGGTACACTTATTAATTAGATCAAAATAAAAGATTTGACCCGCAGCACCCCTATTTTCAACCCTTAGTTTTCAAAAGTGCCCCGTTATAGTTTTTTCCATCCCCTAACGATAACTCCTTTGTTTACAACTTTTAGAAAAAAATATATTAATAAAAGTTTTAGGAATTCTTATAGGAACATTTTATATAAGGATAAAATTTTCACAAATATCAACCCTTATCGAGATATGTGGGAAAAACTGATTTTTGCAGTTTCATTACAAAATCGGTCATAGTTTTCTTGTTTATCGTTTCTCAGAAAAATTATTCAAATAAAAGATGTAGATATTAATATGATCAATATTTTAGGTATATATAATATTTTCACAGAAAGCAACCCTTAACAAGTTATTTCGATATTTCTGAAACTAAGCAACCATTAAGTATGAAATCGCTCATATCTTTTTTATTTGTAACTTATGAGGAAAAACATGTGAATAAATATTATAGAAAATTATCTTTTGGGCATTTTATGTAGGTATGAAAATTTCTCAAAAGTCAACCCTTAACGAGATATATCGAAAAAACCAGAAACTGTCAATTTTCACATAACATCGAGCATAACTTTTCTATATTTCACTACAGTGACATTATTGTTATATAATTCGGTAGGTATATGGATGTAGAAAATATAAGTAAGGGGTAATTTTTTTACAAAAACTCACCCTTAGCGAGATATTTTGAAAAAAACAAACTTTCGGCACTTTTTAGAAAAGTTTTCGTAACTTTTTCAATTACGATGGTTAATATTATTTCTTCGCGGTTAATAATAGCCAATTACAGTGCGTTTCATGAAATCATAGTGATTTTGCACCATATCACACTGGTGCGGGAATTTTCAACGTACAAAGTGTAGGGTTTATTCGCGGTAATATAATTAAAAAGAAACAATCTAATTATACCCAAAATGCAAACATAGGTCGATTTTTATATCAAGGAAGACATATTTTCATGTTATTTTCTTAGGGGTGGTTCTCACCTCCAGCGCTTCACAGGGGGTGATATAGAAATTTCAAATCGGAAGGCGGGTCAGGAGATACATCATTGGAAAGCTAATTCCTTGGCCTTTTTTTTCATTTTTGCATTTTTTTCACTTTATTTCTATCAGTAGCTAAGTAAAATACTGAAATATTTATTTAAACACATTTGGCTTAAGTGCGCGAGCTCGTTACGTAGCGGGCGTCGCGGCGTATGGTTTCGCTCGGGTGTCGCATCTCCTTTAGACATTTTACATGCGAAAATAAAAGGTAAGCACTTCAACAGCAAGTTAGTATTATCTCACCGACTCGTATTTCAGTGAGAACAACCAAATAGAAGACTAAAAAGGAGATGCGACACCCGAGCGAAACCATACGCCGCGACGAAATTTCAATGTCACCCCCTGTGAAGCGCTGGAGGTGAGAACCACCCCCAAGAAAATAACATCAAAATATGTCTTCCTTGATATAAAAATCGACCTATGTTTGCATTTTGGGTATATTTAGATTGTTTCTTTTTAATTATATTACCGCGAATAAACCCTACACTTTGTACGTTGAAAATTCCCGCACCAGTGTGATATGGTGCAAAATCACTATGATTTCATGAAACGCACTGTAATTGGCTATTATTAACCGCGAAGAAATAATATTAACCATCGTAATTGAAAGTTAGGAAAACTTTTCTAAAAAGTGCCGAAAGTTTGTTTTTGTCAAAATATCTCGCTAAGGGTGAGTTTTTGTAAAAAAATTACCCCTTACTTATATTTTCTACATCCATATACCTACCGAATTGTATAACAATAATGTCACTGTAGTGAAATATAGAAAAGTTATGCTCGATTTTATGTGAAAATTGACAGTTTCTGGTTTTTTCGATATATCTCGTTAAGGGTTGATTTTTGAGAAATTTTCATACCTACATAAAATGCCCAAAAGATAATTTTCTATAATATTTATTCACATGTTTTTCCTCATAAGTTACAAATATAAAAGATACGAGCGATTTCATACTTAAGGGTTGCTTACTTTCAGAAATATCGAAATAACTTGTTAAGGGTTGCTTTCTGTGAAAATATTATATATATCTAAAATATTGATCATATTAATATCTACATCTTTTACTTGAATAATTTTTCTGAGAAACGATAAACAAGAAAACTATGACCGATTTTGTAATGAAACTGTAAAAATCAGTTTTGGCCACATAAAGTCACGGCAATCCTAAAAGCGTTGCACGTGACATATGACGTCAAAACAGTACCAATGTAATACTAATTTTTCGGATTGTCATTAAAGGTAATATTCTAGGGTAAAATAATTCTACAAGTTGGCAGCATCATAAATAAAATTACAATGTTGCAATCAAGGACATCTGTCATTTATTGTCTTCCATTTCGTATTTTATTCTATTTCGTTTTAATCCATTTGACAACACTGTTGACATGTATATAATACTCGTGGCGTGCAACGCTTTTTGCTTTGCCCCAACTTTATCTCGATAAGCGTTGATATTTGTGAAAATTTTTTCCTTATATAAAATGTTCCTTATAAGAATTCCTAAATCTTTTATTATTAATATAATTTTTTCTAAAAGTTGTAAACAAAGGAGTTATCGTTAGGGGATGGAAAAAACTAAATACGGGGCACTTTTGAAAACTAAGGGTTGAAAATAGGGGTGCTGCGGGTCAAATCGTTTATTTTGATCTAATTAATAAGTGTACCTAATTTCACACTTCCCGCACAATTTGACAGACATTTGCGATTTTCTCGATGTACCGCTACGACTATGATGGAAGAAAAATTGCTCTCATATAACGATATTCACCGGCCATTTTGACCAATTTACCGAAGTGATATCAAAAAACAAAGATCAATTTATATTCGTACTTGGTAGGTAGTTCATCCTTCAAAAGAAGCATAGCATAACGTTTATGGTATTTCAACAACCTCTACATAATATATTCTTGTGTTACATAATTGTTCCTTCAACAGCAACTGCCTAAATTCTGAGGAATGTACCGCATTATACGGTTACTTGATCAAAACTAAATCAAAATGCAGGTGCAACACAAATTTTTTCCAGTGCAAATATCAACATTCCGAATTGTATAATTGACAAGGGGGATCCTAGGTAGGTGTCCTAATCCTAATATTGTAATATGTATATGGAAAATTCAAAGTGCTCTAAATCAACAATAATGTCATTTTAAATATGAATGTAATGGAATCGAATGATGACAATTTAAAGAACGCATATTTGGCTCTGTTCGGATTAAGCGCCACATCATTGTGCTTTCACCCTCTTTTAAAATAAAATCACGTAAAGAGAAGTTGTGCTATCAAAAATAGTGGTAGAATTGTAAAGAAGCTTGAGATGTAACAAAAATTGTTGATCTATTGGCAGATCAAAACTAGACAATAAATTATATAAAGAAGCGGAATAACGTCATTATTCGCTTAGTACGAATTAATAGACAGACACAGTGTTTAAGGGTAAACGGAGTTTAGGATATACGACGGTTTTATGCATAAAAGCTGTTCCATACACGATGCGGGTGTGTTTGAGATATTTGGGATAAAGTTTAAGTTGAACAAATCATTAACCCTAGGTTTAACCCATTATGTCAGACCGAAATGGTAAATATATTGTCATTTGCAAAACCTTCACCCTTATAATGTGAATGCATTCAGTGATAAAACGGTTGCTTTGTAATTTTAACAATTCACAAAATTAGTTCCTCCGCAGTATGTGCTGGTTACATTATCATTATCTAGAAAGTTACCAAAAATAAACCTAATATTCGTGTAATTACGACGACCGTTATACAAGGTTTAAAAAACAACTATAGTAGGTACGTACATAGTTTTCTAATCGGACTTCATCACACTTACATGAACAAACATCAATGTGGTTCATTAAATATTGTATTTAAAAGATGTCAAAATTTTGTAATAAATCCTATTAATACGACCTTGACTGCACCAACGTCAAATTATCCTTACTTTATCCAGGAATAGTCTTTACATTCAAACGTTGAAATACAAGGACGGAAATGTCACGTTATGATATTTGACAAAACCTAAACTGCATTTCAGTAAATATCTAGGATAGGAAATAGGAACTGTTACTTAAATGAAACTCATTTTCTCGACAAATAACGTGCAAACAGATTTAAGCATTAACGATGCAAGAGATACGCCCAGTAGCGTAGGATGTTGTACGGAAGGACAATCAGGTCATTCAGGTTACTGACATAACGAGAACTTTTCTATACTATTGCTTTGTGTACGTATTTTTTAGATGGGCAGTTCTACTTTAAGATACCATTTGTGTTGCTGTCATCCTGACAAACTGTTGGAACGCGGCCAACTGCTTCCAAATTATATACAAATTAAACAAAAAAATGAACTTAAGATGTACTAATAGATTGCAAAAGTGCAGAAACCTTTCAAAATAGCCTGATTTATTATGTCAATGTATGGGTTTTCCGTTATCTTTTACACAGGCCATAGTTTATAAAAAGTATTAAAAAAAGGTCTAAATTTTTAGAACATACCAGATCATTTTTAAAAACAAATTAAATGATAACAGACAAAAAAATTAACTAAATGTTTAAGAAAGGTAAACATTCCAATTGAGAAGGGAGAAAAATGAGGGCAAAGGTAGCAACGGAGTTGCCAAGCAACCGTCGTTGGGGTTTGAAGGCGGCGCCGGCATCGGTCTCAGCTGTAGGGTGGAATCGCATAGTAGCGGATGTGTGGGTTTGCAATATATGACACACCGTGTTTCCATAGAAACAGTTCAAGCGGGACGTGTGTCGCCTCGATTGTTTGTGCGGCGAAAATCAGGCGACCTCCTTACGCCCTTTGATGCGATCTACTAATACATACTACCATATTCGGGCTTCGGAACAGTATTAAAACTCAAAAGCTTACAAAGCCACAAAGGATGGAAACTTAACGAATCCGATAATTTTTTTTAAGTTATGAACGAAAATAAGACTTTAAAGGTACATAATAAAATTGATTTTAAAATCGAGAAGAGCAATTTTAGTTATGCACATCTTATAAGTGACAGTTTTTTAACGTAGAGAAAAAGGGGCCGAAGGCGTAATGGAGCGCTTTCATTTGGCAACATTTTTATTGTTATTGACTTCTATTCCTACTCTTTACGTCCTTCTATTTAGATTACATCTTCTCAATACAAAGAACGACCTTTTGTTTTGCAATTCATTACGGCGTAAATATCTCAAATGTTACTCTTACAATAAAGGATGGGATTGATTTTATTTAGTCAGGTTTTACTGTCTCATTCCGTTATAATAAAAACTACGTGCATCAAGAATCCTCACAAGTTTAATCGATACAATCCCAATCCTTACTTAACACGCGATACTATTGCATAAATCAACGTTTAAAACGAGTGACAACAAGAGTAGAAGAACGGAAAAATATTCTACAGGCGGTACTGAAGATACCAACGACAAGTTTTTAAAACAAAGCGATTCAAAACATTCATCCATAAAATGATATCAGTAATTACTCACGGTAACAAGTAAACATTTTTACACACAATACGATTGCCCATGTCCTTCACAATTTTAGTAGGTGTTTTTGTCTAAAACTGCCTTGGAAAATGGTATTTTCTTTAATAAATTGAGTGAAGAAACTTACATTCTCCTCTCTAGAGATGGAAAGTCAATAGTATTGCCATCACCATTTATCTATTCAAGGAAAACAAATGAATTCGATAAACTGTCAACATTTACAACTTAATGTAATAAATTCAAAATTGTTGAATATTTTGTTGAAGATGTTTGAAAAAATCATGCCAACTGGGAGCTTTATTCGCGGAAAATAAATAAAACATAAAAATTATTAATTGTAGAAAAGGAGAAAGATGCGGGCGAAGGTGCGGATAAGCCAGCTAGTTCTGAAATATGGTGGAACCGAAATTGATTTGATAGGAGTAGAATAAAAAAGAATGAAGAACAGAACTCTGATATTTGCTATAAAAGCGGGCTTACACTTGTACAAATCATACAGACATTAAGTAAGAATGTAGTAGAAGGAAGTAGAAGGTACTTAGGGGTCATTGTGTAGCCGTTGTCCGGCGAGGTTCAAAACATATTTGTCGAGCGATGCTCCACAAAAACAGAAACAGAAACAGTCACGCGGGCTCCTCTCATTATCCGAAACTCTCCTGTGTCCAGGTACATCAATAAGGGATTTGCAGCACTCTAAGAGCAGCTCTGAAGTGAGATAATGGGGTTATGGCTTAAGTTACACCGTTGTTATATTTCAGTGGTTCCACCTGACAGATGGCGAGTTTTCTGATATTTTGGAGAACGAAAAACTGCATCGCCATATGCTAACACCCATGCTGGGTTCCCATTTTCGTTTCATGTATCTAATGCTAAAAATTAGTGAAAATGTGGATCGTACTGTGAACACTGATTTAGATATTTGTTTAGGGAATCTTTAAATAGATATAACAGAAATAACCAATTATATCGTCTGATGAAAGGAATATCACTGAACTTTATATTTTATTAGTTCCCTAATGCAGTGGTTTTCAACTTTTTTGAATGCACGGCTCCCTTGACAAACTACAAACTTCTCGCGACGCCCCTGTTAATTTTTAAGCAAGCAGTCGAATTGAAAATGCTTAAAAAAATTATGAGTCATTCATTCATTAATGTTGTTTTTGTAAAAAAAAGAAAAGAAAAACCATTTTAAATAAAAGTATAATTTGAAAAAAAATATAAGCAAAGTGCACCTTGAAACATCAGATTTGTCATTATTTATTTATTTCTTATATTCTTATAATCTTATGAACAACAAAATAATAAACCTCGTTCACTCGCGGCGCCCCGAACCATCATCCGCGGCGCACCGGGGCACCATGGCGCACTGGTTGAAAACCACTGCCCTAAAGGTAATTTATGGGGATCACAATCGAATGGTAATTTTAGATACTTCCAATTTGGTTATTTGAAAGAAAGTATATGACGCAGACAACCGTATACCAAAATAATTCAAAAATGTCTGAAACTCAAAATGAAATTCTTTATTATGCGTACCTATTTAAACTTTTATTGTACTAAACATTTAATTCGTCAACGACGCATCTGGTTAACATTTAACACAAATTTCTTCTTGGACAAAAAGTACGACTACGGCCCTTAGTTAACACGATATTCCCAAGATAAAAGTTCTGTCTTTGTCTTAACAATAAATTCTTTCCTATAAACCAGTGCGCCATGGCGCCCCGGATGATGGTTCGGGGCGCCGCGAGTGAACGAGGTTTATTATTTTGTTGTTCGTAAGATTATAACAATATAAGAAATAAATAAATAATGACAAATCTGATGTTTCAAGGTGCACTTTGCTTATATTTTTTTTTTCAAATTATACTTTTATTTAAAATGGTTTTTCTTTTCTTTTTTTTACAAAAACAACATTAATGAATGAATGACTCATAATTTTTTTAAGCATTTTTAAGGGTCGACTGCTTGTTTAAAAATTAACAGGGGTGCCGCGACAAGTTTGTAGTTTGTCAAGGGAGCAGTGCATTCAAAAAGGTTGAAAACCACTGCTATAAACCAAAGGTGAGAATGGGATTAGTAAAAAATCTACTCTTTTAAGGAGCTTTGGTAAAATTTCTTCTGTTTTTATTTTATTGTTATTTTAACAGTCAACGTTCGTTACAAACGTGATCACGTGCTTAACCAACCATTTGAACATTAATTTTTTAATTTTATTTAATAAGCAATGATTAATTTTAAATAATGTGAGAGAAATAATATAAAAGAGTGGGTAGTTGGTTTCTGTTGTGGGACACCGCCAACACTGCTATTTCAATTTCTTAATACTTGGGTGCTGTAATTCATAATATGGTTTACAAATTATTACAAAAACCTGGTATTGAGGAAGAAGTTAAAAGTATTAAATATGGTTTGAAAACGAGCTTAAATTCTTATTTAATTTTTGAATTGAGATCGCGGTTATTATTTTAAGTTTTAAATGTGCAAACAGATCATTCCGCTTATTGCATCACTTACTAATAGTACTGAAGTGAAGTATTCGAGGGGAACGGACGACCTTACCTAGAAACCAACAAAAAATAAAATTAAAAAAGGTAAATAAATCATAATAGATAAATTACATTTAAGTATCTCACATCGCAAAGTAATCGTGTTTAATGGGTCAAACAAAATCAAGGATTTCTCAAAACATTCGCATGGTACATTTAACCTTAGCCTAGGTAGAATAACCGGTTTATAATTCGAGCTTGTAAAAACAATTTAAATTAATTTTGTAATCGTGAGGTAATATAATCTGACAGGTTGCTATCAGACAGGTACGTGTTTATCCAATATATTCAGACGGCAACATCCTCTTCTGAATAGTAATAAACTTTAATTCCAATAACCTTCTCGAACCTTAAATTTCTACCCGATACCTACTACATTCATTGGTATCCGCTTAAATTGTCTACTTGATATTCATTAAACCAAACGTATTCATCAATAATTGTTTGTAAAGTAAAAGTAAACAACTATTAGAAATGCAAAGTAATTTCTTGAATAAGAACGCGAGGAAAACAAAGAAGTTGCAGCAGTATCGCATCGCATTATAATCGTGACACGTTAAGCCTTATAGAATGTACAGTTGTGCAATTTGAGAATGGAAAAGAATGTAAGAACGTTAAGTTTGTCTAGTCGCTTTGGTGTATCATTCTGTATATTGAGGGTGCACGGAAGCAGCTGTCGCCTGAAAAGCATTTGAAGTACGCAAAAGGTCGTGCAGCTTGTGGGGCGGCAGGTGATGTAACAATCCGGTTTCGGGGCAAAGTAAGGGAAGCATGTGGTGACGGATGCCAGTTCTGAACTCAACTGTTCGGGCAACCACCTAAAGAGACAGGTGATTTTCAAAATATATTCTACTGCTATCCGTAGAATGCAGTTCCCAGACCTCTTGCCTTTCAAATAAATATGTTGAACAGGAATCTTAGACTATTTAAACGACCTTCGAATGACAAACAATATTGAAAATCGATATGCACTTAATATTCTTTCCTTTTCAAATGTTGATGTTGATTATAAACGCTCATCAATATTAAGGTTAAATCATAAAAAAGAAATGGAAGTCATTTTTAACCTAGTAATTTAGTGTAAGTTAATAACCCTAACACGAATAATGTAATGACATTTTAATTTCTCTACAACTAACTTTGAATGAACCGTCATTAACGAAAATTAGGCTAAAGGTGTTTACGCCCTAAACTTTGTACTTTTTCTAAGTGGAGTTCACAAATTGTTAGCCAATACATAATCGACTTCTATATCGACTCCCATTTCTCAAGTAAACTACATTACAAGCTCAAGTTTGTTCAAACTTCGGAACTAGATTAGAAGCTATTCCTAGTCGTAGAAAGTTTTTACTTTCTTTAAGCATGAAATCTATTTTTTGGCAGAAATCACAACTTTTTTAATTAGAACTTTGTGTGACAAACTCACCTTCATTTTTATGTCAACAATACTTATATTAAATTTCTGTACGTAATTTAGAGTAATTCAAACACAACCATCATAGGCATTATATCTATACTCGACTAATTCTTTGTTTTTTAAAAACCAAAACAATCATTAATCTACAGAAGAGATGAATTATGATGGTCTAATTTTGAATTATATAAGTGTATCTAAGTAGCTGAGATGAGGGATTCGTATCCCGATAATAGAATTCGTCAAGCCAGCCGGTCAAAAATTACAGCGCCACCAGCCTGTTGCAATATCTACCTATATTGTTTTTTATTACTATTCAACGGCAGGAACAGAATTAAGGAAAACTCATACAGGGAATGGTCACTGGTGAATAAATTTAAACAAATCTGAGTCATAATCATTACAACACACTATAATTGAAGGTGCGACCCACACGACGTTAATTCATTCTGATGACGTGCGATTCTTAGAACACCGTACCTGAGAAGCAAATGAAGATTTTAATACCAATGAAACGAAACATCGAGAATTGTAAAGAACAACCCAATTATATGGAACTCTTGACAATCCAAACTTCCTGAAGAAGGTGTCTTACAAAAGTGATATCAATACTAGAGCGATATACATTATGAAACAATAAAAATTAAAAAAACAATACAATACTCGCTGGTTAAATCCTCCAATCTCTATAATAATAGTTGTATTCAAGCGAACTCTATACATTTGTGCATTTATAAACGTCAGTGAGGCGTTTATTAATGAGAATGATGTAATTAGTGAGAAATCAAGATGTTTAATGTCTTCACAGTTAGTTAATACTAATCGTGCTGACATATGCTACTTTTTAAGTACAGAAAAATAACTTAAGCAGGTAATAATGAGATTCTCCATGATAGCCTAAAGCGTAAAGACTGAAGGATTTTCGAAAAATATATCCAAAGATCGTAACAGGAAATCCCCTCACACCTTATTGAGCGCGGCATACCTATACGAAATGACTTCCCACCTTACGTGCACGCTATTGTTGTTAAACTATGAAAAAATGAAGCAAATGTTGCTAATGATTAATGAAGAAGAAACAAACACTCGCTATCATATGAATTGACTACCCGCTTAAAAAATTATTTCAGAATGGGATAGTCTTCTACATTAACTTCATTTTTTTGACGGCCGATATTTCAACTGTGCCATTTAATATATTGATTAGTCAATGCAAAGTGTAGAAAGAAACTACCGAATCCCTCTAGACATAACCAAAAAACCTGATCGTTTTCTTGTTATTACCAAAAATGAATCAAGAAGTCTAGTTTGTTGGCACCAATCCATATCCATAGTTTCTAAATCTTTCTCCTCCAAATTTTTCCAAATTGTCTAGCATTTCATATTATCATTATTATGACGATTGGACGATTGAATGCTGGTATATACCTATTTGCCTAATTTGGTTGAACCCAATGTAAAATAACATCAAATACATAGTTCCAACAAAAAATTTAAGAAAAAATATTTATATATTTTTTTTTGTTATGCAATGGCCCATTATACAGAAATGTTAGTATGACATCTGTATTTAGTGTAAAAATAGGTCGAATCTATTTTTTTATTTTGATAGGAAAGGTAAAGAGTGAACATAACTAAAATAAGAAATGCAGTGTTAATATTGTATGTAGTGGAACAATGAGAGTACGAACGTAGAATGACCCGAATAAAATCACAAAGACAAGTTTACAATGCATAACAAAACAATTCAATCTTCAAAATGGTTAAAGCTTGGCATGATGCCAAAAAGCCCGATTCTACTACTTATTGCAGCCCACACGCTGAGACTTGTTCCGATGCCCTTGTATGCAACGAGTGGGTCGAAACACGCCAATATAAATATAACTGACAGATATCCCCCAGCCAACACAACATTCCGGAGTATATAAGATTCGCGATGGTTATTTATTAAAATAAAAAGATTTGTTTTTAGAATACCGAAATGCGTCAGTTGAGTATGCGGAACGGATACGCTTGTGGGTTTATCATTAACTCAGAGGAAGGAAACGATAAACGTGTGTCGGAAGCGTCAGATACTTCGATAATCAACTTAACGAAACAACAAAGAGGTATTCATGACTACGCTACTAACATTTTTTTAGGAAGCAATGTAAAAACTTGTATTTTCTTTGACCTTGATTATAAAGTAAGCGGTAACTCCACTACTTCTTTTTATTTAATTTTTAATTGCATTGATGTCTGATGCAGTTTTTCTTTGAAACACACATTTACATTTTGCTGCACCAAACTAGGTATACTTATAATTAATACGTTTGTTAATATTTTGAGTAGCACATTTTTGATATATTTTAAATTTAAAGTTGTGAAGATGCGAGTAATGTTTAAGTATTTATAATTGTATTACAACCCATTTGAAAAAGGTTATGTAAATATAATTAAACTTAGATTTCAACAAAGGATAATTCCACTGTGACTGGCACATATTGTTTATGTTTTGTGTAATATATCGTCCACATAACACATACTCGATTTTACCTTTGCCATTTATGCTTTGTTTATACGTATGGTAATTAACGTGGTATGTGTGGCTGAAGTCGAGTGTTTTACAGTCAAGCAAACTAAACAATTAAAGTTTTTCCAAAACGAGTAAGGAGTAAGTTCGTCTTTAATTAAATGAATGAACATTCTACGACATGTAACCCCATGAATTTGAATATGGTTATCATTGAAACTGGCACAGTGTTTGGCTGGCATTTTTTCTAACCGGTATAAGATTTTCCTGTCATTTCCCTTAACGATTACGATAATTAAAACACAAGCAATTTATTCATTGAATATTACAAATTAATACGTTAATTACGTTAATGCTAGATGCAGTTGAAAGTGTGCAAACTGAATACATATTACGTGGACATGAAAAGCGTTTTAGCAAATTTGTATAAAATAAAAAAAGAAATACGCACACAATACATGGTTTTGATTAACGAATCAAAAACTTTTTTTGTTTTATGCGCCCTCAATATTATAGCACCAAAATGAATTGTTTTAAAATAACAATTCAATTAAGCTTGACATTAATTTAGTGAGTAAAAATTCATCATTCTCATTAGGTACCAATTATAAATAGTATGTAATGAAAATTACAATTTTTATATATTGCTCAACGCTAATTAATTTTTTAACAAAATATTGATGTTCGCTTTAGAAATGATGTACTAATTGAATGATGTACAAATACATATTTAATACAGTTAATTTGTACTCAAACGGGCCCCTCTAGGGAAAGTTTTGGGGTAGTTTTGATTTTGTTGTTTTATATGTTTTTCGGGGTGCTGAATCCGAATATGAGGTTTGCTAACAAAATTTCGTGACGCAACATTGAAAAAAAATGGAAAAAAGCAGAAACATAAATATTTTTTACGATTTTTAGCTTATAACTGAGAAACTGTTGGTTTTTTGTGAATAACCTTCCCATACAAAATAAAAGTACATAAAATTTCCTACACATTTTGTCTTTTAGTTTTTGTTCTCCGACGAACCGTTTGGGCTCAAGTACGACTTTAATGTTGACTTATTCAGGTTATCTCGCAAAACCCCACATTACCGCCACAAAATTATTCCAGTTTTCAACGCATACCTTATTTAGATTGTGTATATGAAGGTACAGGTATTTTTTATTGAAGAATTACACAATGTTAAATATATTTACCTAACAACTGCGGAAAGTTATACTTTTCCGCACGCACTGGCGCGGCGTTTGCAACGACGCGCCAGCGAAGTTCAGGCAAGTCGTAAGTGCGGAAAAGTCTACTTTTCCGAACGCATTTGCGTGCTGAAAATATCACTTTTTCGCACTATAAATGTAAACATCCTTAGCTTTTCGTCGGAAATACTAACATTTTGATATTTCAAAATATACTGATAGGCTTGTAATTAACAAAATATTATGAATTTGTTGAAACCCTGCAGTTTTTCGAACGCGGCGGTCCCTGGCATAGGTTCGTGTTGTTGAATCGCCAGTTTCGGGTCTCGTTCATCTGAAAAATGAAATAGGTGCTCAGAACAGAATAAGTACGCTGTCGTCTGGTGGCTCGAAGTTTTCACACAGCCTTTCGCACGATGTGCAGATTGTAGAGCAGTGGAGGCCTGCTTTTCAGCATCCGCAATTGCGTTGGCAGCCTTTCTTACACTGACAAGAAATGTGCCGGAGTATCAAGTCCGGTGCAGGGTTTAATGTGGTTTGCACTGGCACGAGTCCACTTATAGGTTTTTTTCCACCTCCACTCGGTGGGGTCCCTTGCTCGTCGAGTACGGTTTGACCGGACAACCACTGCTGCGCTTGAAGGTAAACTCTCAGGCAATGTTGTCGAGCAGCAGCTTCGGTGGGTGGTAGTGAGGCAAAGTTGGATTTGGTTTTGTAGGATGAAGACACGTATTGCCTGTACCTTAAATTGTTGAGACTAGTCTCATGTCCTTTCCCATATAGAGCCATAAGAAACTCGTTTCCTGCTTCGGCAATCTTATCCTGGTGTGCATGATGGTCTTTGAAAATACGTATAACTTACTGCAAGGCATTGTTCTTCTGCAACACTTTTAGAAATTTAAGTTTCCCCTGGTTGAACAAAGCAGAAGATGTGTCGCAGCCACTCATTGCATGGAGGAATAATACACGATCTGATAGGGTTTTGTCAGCGGCAAGAGGAGGATTGTAAATTTTCTGAGACACCTTTCCTTTTCCTGGTTTCATGAAGGAGACATTCTTTACATCAGATCAATCAAAATCACCAAAAGGTCGATATCTTCTCCCACCACTGTCACGTTCTCATTTGTCGGGGCCAACATAAGTGCTGTTGTGACAATTAGGGTGTCAGCGTCCTCTACAAATTGTTGGGAATCAATTTTTGCTTGATCAAATTTTTGCATTAGCAAAAATATCAACCGGTCTTTGTTTTTGGAGTTGACCAGGAAACTCTCCTGCGAGACAG
Organism: Pyrocoelia pectoralis; assembly: GCA_036250285.1. Lineage (NCBI taxonomy): Eukaryota > Metazoa > Arthropoda > Insecta > Coleoptera > Lampyridae > Pyrocoelia > Pyrocoelia pectoralis. The sequence continues at coordinate 18,370,971 of CM070074.1, forward strand.
TGGTCACCATCGATTCTGTAAATGATATTACAATAGATTGTTTCCGTTGCACTCGTCTGCTTCGTTCGATTTGTTTGGTGCCTTCACAAGCTTCGGTAGGGTAGCCATCGAAAATAGCAACGGCATTTGATTTGACATATGATATATAACTGTTGCAAGTTTCTGCATTATGTCTGGCCATGATACCATTTGATGCAGTGCAATAAAAAGTACAAACGGAATCATATTTGCGTGGAATTTGAATACAATTTGGTTTTGAAAAGGTTTTTTTTTTCTTGAGAAAAACGTAAAAACCTATCTGAATATTTTTTATGAAATTTCAAATTTAATAGGACGGTTTTTTACGTTTTCTAGGAAAAATTGTAGTTTTCTAATTATAAGCAAAATCCGCAAAAAGATTTTTTTCGAACTCTTTCGCATGTTATTGAGCCCAAACGGTGCATCAGAGAAAAAAACCTAAATAATGAAATTTGTAGGAAATTTTATGTACTTTTATTTTGTATGGGAAGGTTATTCACAAAAAACCAACAGTTTCTCAGTTATAAGCTAAAAATCGTAAAAAATATGTATTTTTCTACTTTTTTCCTTTTTTTTTTCAATGTTGCGTCACGAAATTTTGTTAGCAAACCTCATATTCGGATTCAGCACCCCAAAAAACATATAAAACAAAAAAATCAGAACTACCCCAAAACTTTCTTTGCAAAAACACAATTTAACTGGACTAATTATGAAGGTTTGATATTAGTCTCAAACTCAATCCTAAATAATACAAAGAAAGGAGCAGGTATGCAAAAAATGAAGGATGTAATGTAACTTATAGATAATTTCAGTCAGTTACGCCCGCAATTAAAGTCTACAACTACAAATAAATTGATAGCAATTTTTTATTTATGGTTTGTATTGGTGCAAAAATAGCATATTGCGCGCACCAACAGTTTTACATATTATACTTAACATATAATATATCCACTATTAATTGATATTATATATGTGTTCGACGCCATGATGTGTTGAGGCGAAGCCGCCAAAGTCAATACTGTTTAAAGTACTCCAGGATTGCTGATATCAAGAAAATCCTCCTCCAAACACCGTCTACGTCCGTGACGGAAATCATTTGCTTTACGCCATTACGGGTTGGAAAGCTCTAAGAAATCTAGATTGTCTTTGATGAAGAAGAAGTTATATCTATCCAAAAAGGAATAATTTAAATAGTGTCATTGCAATGCCGGAGGAGTATGTATTTATAATAATGTGCAGAACGAAAAAAACAAAATAAGATAAAGATTAGAGGTTTAGATAATTTCCGGTATTAAAGCTACAGCAAGCTTCTACTACAACATTTTATCTAGCTGCTCTTCCCCAAAGATGCGGACTGCCCAAGTCCAAAACGCTCCGTAAGGTACAGTGTTTGGTTAATTCAAGAAAGCAGCGAAACACAAGTTTTTGTTGTTTCCGCAGACAACCTAATAATGTTTCTATAATTACTTATTACAACGTAAAGTTACAGAACAAGCTAATGTTCTTAAAGCATTGTGTATTAACTGTTACAATATAGCATTGGAGTTCTCAAAATATTCCTTAAAGTTTGTTTAATATCTAAATTAAGAAAAGGAAGGTAGGTAATGATATCTGGATTTGTACGGTTGATAGTGCAACTACTCGTATATGTAACCAGGATTGTTTCTCATTGAGTGGAACACCCATAAACTAGGGGTGGCAAAATGAGATACCTATTGTAATTTGTAACAAAAAACATATAATAACTAACCGTAAGTTGCAAAAGAAAGGTCTAAAAAGATATGGTAACTATGCTACTGGAGAAAATATTTCAATTAATTGCTCGATTAATTGCTATATAGCAGAGACACGTATCTTACCTATACGCTTTAAATCTTTAATACGTTAACGAGACGCTTTTAATAATCATGGTTTGTTTCCAAATTAGGTTTTGTTGGGGATGGTCTCATATTCTTATTCAATAGAATTTAACCTACAGAATTTTATTACTTAGTCTGTTATATAATCCTCTGTATGGTATGGTATTAAAGTCACTTCGCTGCTATATACCCATACCTTTCGTGCGGTAACTGATGCGTGTTCGTGCTAAAATTAAAATGATTCAGGTTTGGATTAGACTATAAAGAAAGTTATTTCAATTAGATTTACGGCGCTGATTTGAATATTCCAAATAATGATCACTCCTGAATACATCACAAATTTACACCTTTCAAAGGCTATCAAATGACTTGTTCCTCATTCCTCAAATTTCTTGTACATGCCGGCATTTTCAGTCTTCCGCTTCTTCTCGATCTTTGGGAACGTAATAATAATCATAATAATAATAATTTGATGCTAACGCTTACATTCATCAGACAAGAAAGGGAACGACAATTATGTTGAGAATTAATTGCTATGTGGAGTAGGTACATCCGTCATGTTACGATTAAAAAATTCTTGTATGTACTGTATAGAAGGGATTCCACTTGAAATAATTCCTTATGCTGTACTTCAACGTTTTAGGGTTTTGTATTGGGACACTAATAGGCAGGCAATTAAATAAATTGAGAGCCATCATTTCGACGATATTTTGAAACTTGGATAGAGGGCAAAAAGGTACACGGAGCAAGAGCGTTTAACTAACATAATGTGCAATTGCTTCTCCCTGTCCTAAACCCAAACCGATTCGAGTAGAATAAATTACGGCCTTCGAAATATTGAGTTATACATTTATATATTAGATTCTCGAAAACCTTGGAGAATGTAGGAATAATTGATACAGGAAGATAATTCTTAATATCATTAACATCTCCTTTCTTATGAATGGGCATAATAGCTGCTATTTTTAAAGCGTCCGGAAAGATTCCACTCATAAGGGAACTATCAATTGGTTTCACCAACGTCAACACACATAAACTGAAATTGCGTTTGACCATGTTACCGCTTACTCCAAACACATCTTGTGTGCCACTATTTTTTCGCGAACAGGCAGAAATTTGGGGGGAGATTTAAAATGCCCGTCATTTTCATTGGTTGTTTGCGGTTCAATGATAACCTACGGTAAACAATCGGTTGAATACTATCTGCTTTAACGAATGATGGAAACATAAACATTTCAGATTTAGCTACAAAATTGGGAACAATTTTTTTTTTGAAACGCTGTGTCTCGAATTATTTTCGTTGCCTTTGTTTCACTTTGAAACAGAGCTGACTGAAGTGACACACAACTCTTAGTGCAACATCTTCTAGTATAACACATTTTTGAAAATTACATTCGTCAATTTAACAATATTATAGCTTGATAAAACCAAATCAAATTTGTATGGATTTCTCGCATGTGTTATTTAAGTTAAAATACCTGAGATGTGTGTATAAATAAAGCCCCCAATAACGCTTATCGATCAAGTTTAAGAAGTTCACACACAGCAGCTGCCTCTAGGACGAAGAACACAAAAAGCGATTAATCTATCTTGTTTATTTCATCTACGTCGACATGGAAGGAATTAATTTCTATTACATTTTCAAAGATACAAATACTTGTTTTACTTTAAATAAAAGTAGGTAGTTCCTCAGCAAAGAAAGGTACAGTATTTTTATTTATCTAGCATTTTGAGATCTACTGTTTCCTGTATTACACCAAACTAACCATCTCATTAGTTTGTCAGGAGAGAAATCTTCAAAAAGGTTGCGGTTAATATTTGAAAGTAGGTATTCAACGGCTACGAAAAATATGAGCATTGCTGGACCAGAGGGTGTTGAAGACAAAAAAGTAAGAATACATAACAGATATGCATAATTATGTTATGTGTATAAAGCAATTGCACTTGTAATGAATTAAATAAATAATATTTCTCATTGTGGAAACCCACTTAGTGAGTAATATAAATCTTTGTTTGGGATGATTAACACTTGTTTGATTAACATAGTTAAATTTTTTATTTTATTGAAATTGTGAAACCAAACATAAAACAAGACGTGATTATAAATTCTCTTTAATCTTAATTAATTTTATAACGTTTTTTTTATCAAAAAGTAGATAATTATTTACAAAAATGGTTGCACAAGCAATGAATAATCGAGATACGTTTTCAATTTGCCGGTAACTTTATAAGCAAAATTTTTTATGAATGTGCGTGAGGAAATATATAAAATCGATGACGCATCAGTTTTATTTTTAGCCTACCGCTTCATTCCGGGCTAATTCCTATTACAACAGATAGAAGCAGAAGATAACAAAATTAATTTAAACACATAACGATAAAGTAAGAGTTAAGTTGACGACCTTCGTTCTCATTAGGTCAGAAACACTGTGTCAAGATTTTATTAGTGCCTGTGTTCAAAAGAGGAAAATGCAATCGTTGACATGTAACTTTATCAAGCTTAAGAAATTAAGTAGATAAAACATGTTTACATCATAAAGTATACTAAAAATTAAAGATAAAGGTAATAAACCCTGATTAATTCTAGGAAAAACGTGACCTTGTTCATTTAAGAAAAATATCCTTACAAAACTCAACTTTCAAAGGTTAACTGTTATTTATTTAGGGTTCTAATATCCCAACATTGGACAGGTAGATTCGGTAGGTGTATTTTAAAATCTAAATGCCCCTGGATAGTCCAAAATGAAAAGGGATATTGTATAAACACACAATGGATGGTAGGGGTTGCAGGAACGTCGCGTCTGCAGAGGGGATGCGCACCACGGACGGCGGGAAGGGCTCTGTTACCATAGCAACGACCCTGCGCTGCTGACTCACCCCACGCGCCCATATTTCAGCAAGAAACGTAAAAGAGGAGAACTCGGCCATTCAAATTATAATGAGTAAAAGTATTCGAAAACATATCTTCTTTCTCTCGATACTATTAAATACGGAATTCGAGCAAACCTTGTTTGTTTATTAGGATGAAAGGTCAGTTTGAATTACGTAATTTCTAGGTATGACGCAATTCGCTTTGTAATTACCTACCCCCCTTTATTAGAAGAACGCGTAGGAACATTGATTACAGTCAATTAGTGAAAAGAAAATCTAAACCAAATTTCTACTTTAAAATCAAGCCAATTAACACTGTATTGCACAATTTGCAATATGAGAACCGGAAAAGAGAACGTCGGAATTTGAATACATTTATTGCCTATTATTAAATGCATAAATTATAATGACCAAATAGTTGAATACATTTTAGAACTGCTCGGTCAATTTCACCGTATTATAATGACTGACAAATTCAACTGAAAATTATCTTGATAGATATATCAGAAGCGGAACTCATCAATATGCGAATCGTTATTTAAAAAAAAATTTCATTCATGTTAACAGTAACAACTTAAAAAGTACGCCAACTCCAAACATGAATTTAAACTTTTTATAAAGGAGCAACACACAGAACATTACTAGTGAGAAGACTTTCAATAATTTCAATTCAAAAAATCAATATGTAGGTACGACAAAAGCCGTAATAAAATTACTACACGTAATGGCCAACCAGGTTGGGACACTCGTATTAGTAGATAGTGCTTACTAAATACTATTAGTTGTAAATGCCGCGAATTACTACATTCATAAGGGCTGTTTTTCTGAAATACACCGACAATGCATACATATGAGCTGTCATGTTGGTAATGCACTTGCAGAAATTGTATTTAGTATAATCTGTTAATATGCCCCACCCAGGTGGGCCTTTATTACAGTAATTTTATCGTGGCTAATACAATTGAAACGACTGTTAGCTCGTAATTCGCAGATTGTCTGTTGTGTCTAAATAGTGGATGCAAGATGCAACCAACAAACCAACGAAGCCTAAACAAACTATGTATTTGTTAAAAAAAAGTTTATTGCTATGCATTTTGTTGGTGTAGTTCATGAATTGTGGAACCACGATCACGGTACTGACGTATTGTGAAACCTTTAAACACCTTCAATGAGCCATACAATACAATGCAAAAAAACTTACAAAACAAGGATATTATCATCAAAGATTGCTCATCTACGAGAACAATGCACGCCTACACACATCCACAAGAGTTTCATTTGTTCACGAAGGTTAAAGTGTGGTTAGGAAAGCGATGGTTGAATAATAACGAGGAGCCGAAAATTGGTGTGGAAGCAATACGGCAACATGAAAACATGATGGATTAACACAACTGATTTTCTGTTAGAACAAATGCGTTATGTCCATGGTGACTACAGTCGAGAAATAATTATAAGTATATTGGCCTTTATGATTTCAGTCAGTTCAACGAATCTAAAAAAAAAATTCTCGCGTGTATTATTTGTTAATGTTACTCTTTAAATTAATTCAAATATATATAACTATAACAGAACAGGGCGGCAGTATGGCAGAATGTATATAGTCACAATCCATGCTCGTATTCGCGCACTGATCAGTACATACTTGGATGGGTGACCCGATCATTCTGTGGCTCGATGTGTCCGGCAGGGGGTAGTACAAAGGGCCCCGAGGAGGCCTACGTACACGTGGACTTAAGTCACATCTCCCAATCCCCATCGTAATACACTATATTATACATATTTTCACTATACTATAATTTGCTAATGGAATCGAATAAAATTTACCCATAATGGCAAATGGCAAAGTCACTTTCATTACAAATGATTGAAATTAAAGAAACTTGCTCAATTTTTCTATGAAACACAACCTGAAAAATCTTAAACAAAACTGTGCAAAATAATATGGGAAACATGGTTGTTGTTATTATTATTATACTCGAGTAACGCGAAGTGAATTCCGGTCAAATACGTGCTGTAATAGTTGTAAATATAGATTTTGTATTCAAGTCGTTCCTTTGTGGTTATGGGGCAGTCACTCCGCATATTAATTACCCAACAGACTAACTTTTTCATTGCCGCAGGTTGAATCTTTCAGGTTAACTCTACAAGAATATTATTGGCAGGTAGTTGGACCTAAAGAGGCTGTAGGGATCCTTTCACGTTTCAAGGTTAAACTTTTAACTCTGTCTTACAAAAGATATAATTGGATGACCAAGTTTGGAAGATTAGCATGAAAAATTATAGAAATTGGAGTGCACGCCACTAATCCTCGATCGGTTTTAATTTCATTATTACATGGTTCATGTCAACGACTTAACGTGACTAACATAGACGATATTACTTAAGTAGTATTCAAATAAAAGGTTTTTGGTAATAAAATGGCGCATATTAAAAAAAGGCAACGTAGTTCAGTAACCGGAATTCGTATATTTATGACATTACATACTGTACTTTAAGAACAAAGTCATAATTACAGTTTACCCATAAATGCTATAAACTCAATATAAGGCCAGTATGAAAATGGGGTTGTAAAGGTTTTATACGCCGTCTGCGATGATATTAAAAATCGTACACGTATACATATGTGTTTTAAAAGCAATAAATATTTTAACTTCAACACGAAACGTAGTCGCACCCGCCAAGTCTTTTTTTTATTGTGCCCTGCTGACTACACTCAAAAGCAGCTAAGGGAGTATTGTCATGCAAACGTATCCACGCTAAACTATGATTAACGACCGTGCATTTCAATGTTTGTGGTGCGTGCCTGAAGGGTTTTCACATTAGAATGACGGCAGTTGTATACATTATCAAGGTGACTGCAAAGGAGTAATTAAACAACAATTAGTATCACTTTTTGACCTGGAAAATGATCACGGGATCGTGGTTTACGACAAGATATTGAATTTATACCGTTAATAACCTTTCAAAAACTGTTAGCATAATGAATTTCTTTAGAAACGCTACACTTTAAACTTAACACCTTTATGTTCACATAGGCGATATTTCAGCTATTACAGTACCACGCTCAATTGAGACACCTCCAAATGCCAGTGGACTTCAAAAATACAACTGATGGCACTTAAAATATTTCTACCTATTCAATGGAGAACGATGATGGAGAAAAACAGTGTACAATAATATCGATTGGCGGGTATACTCCGATAATATGAATTTCCCAAATAGGTTAACCAGCTCTGCTGGCAGCCTTCTAGCGAAGTCGCTGGGTAGTGAAGTTAAGCCATACAAAACAGTTGTACTTCTATGAAATGGCCGACGTTTCGATTAGTACCAGGCTAATCTTTATCTAGGCTTCAGAAGAATTAGTGTACATATACAGGGTGGGGCACCACATACAGCACGGAAGTTGGTGCCTAAACTATAACAATTTTTAAAAATCTTTTTATATGCATACATGTAGGTCAATAAGAGCTACATTTTAAAAATATTTATAAATATACAGGGTGGTTCAAAAAAATGTGGCGTATCAAAGTTATATTTTTTTAAATGGAACACCCTATATATCATCACATTTTCGTATTTTACGTTAAAAAATAATGTCTCTTTCTTAACAATTCCCTATACCTATCTTTTATGGTTTTCGAGATATCTCGGTTTTTCTCGAAATACAGTAGGTCACAGAAAAAAGAATAACGACAAAATGGGTAGGCGTAAAAGAAATTGCTTTGGATCAGTTGATTTGAAGCCTTTTGGCAACTATTTGCAATATTTACTATTATGTAGAAATGTACAGGGTGTTCCAGAACGTGCGAAACATCATTGACTCCTGCTAACTTAAATAACTTGCTTATTTTAAATAGAACACCCTGTATTTTTTTACCCTATTCGATACAGTAAAATATTGTCTTTCAAACGATATTAGGGTTCCCTATAGCTAAGTATAGTATTTTTCACGTAACCAATGGATAACAACATGTAGGTCACAAAAAAAAAGAATAACGGCAAAATGGGTAGGCGTAAAAAAAATTGCTTTGGATTAGTTGATTTGAAGCTTTTTGGCAACTATTTGCAATATTTACTATTATGTAGAAATGTACAGGGTGTTCCAGAACGTGCGAAATATCATTGACTCCTGCTAACTTAAATAACTTGCTTATTTTAAATAGAACACCCTGTATTTTTTTACTCCATTCGATACAGTAAAATATTGTCTTTAAACGATATTAGGGTTCCCTATAGCTAAGTATAGTATTTTTCACGTAACCAATGGATAACGTGTTTAAAGTCAGCTCTATGTCTTTCTCTTAGGAGTATACCTGAACGATACCTCAAATTCTTGCAATTACTGGCAATGTTATGTTTAGTTGTTGATATTTTTTATAAGCTTCGCTAATTATTAAATATTACAATAAATTATTTACAGCGTTGAGTGATTATTCAATGTTTACAGTTGATTCATTGTAATTTTTTTGGTTTCAACTATTTTAATATTGAACTGACTGAAGTAATGTAGGTAAAGCACAAATCAACAACTTGACTGTAGGAAACGTCTAATAAAAGTAAATTTAATAATTTCAGGTATTGTTTACAATAATACCCTAAGAGAATGACATATAGAGCTGACCTTCAAACAGGTTATCCATTGGTTGCGTGAAAAATACTATACTTAGCTATAGGGAACCCTAATATCGTTTGAAAGACAATATTTTACTGTATCGAATAGGGTAAAAAAATACAGGGTGTTCTATTTAAAATAAGCAAGTTATTTAAGTTAGCAGGAGTCAATGGTATTTCGCACGTTCTGGAACACCCTGTACATTTCTACATAATAGTAAATATTGAAAATAGTTGTCAAAAGGCTTCAAATCAACTGATCCAAAGGAATTTCTTTTACGCCTACCCATTTTGTCGTTATTCTTTTTTCTGTGACCTACTGTATTTCGAGAAAAACCGAGATATCTCGAAAACCATAAAAGATAGGTATAGGGAATTGTTAAGAAAGAGACATTATTTTTTAACGTAAAATACGAAAATGTGATGATATATAGGGTGTTCCATTTAAAAAAATATAACTTTGATACGCCACATTTTTTGAACCACCCTGTATATTTATAAATATTTTTAAAATGTAGCTCTTATTGACCTACATGTATGCATATAAAAAGATTTTTAAAAATTGTTATAGTTTAAGCACCAACTTCCGTGCCGTATGTGGTGCCCCACCCTGTATGCAAAACGCAGCTGGGTATGAACAAATCAGTCCATCTACTTTATGTATGTGAGCAACCATAATCATCAAAGACAAAATTGGTAACAAGAAGATTAATTAAAATTTGTAAAAACAATTGAATATACAGGCTCTTGGTAGTGACACGGTCAGTCCTCGTTCGACCGTGTCACTACCAATTGTTTTTACAAATTTTAATTAATCTTCTTGTTACCAATTTTGTCTATGATGATTATGGTTGCTCACATACATAAAAAGATCGACTGATTTGTGCATACCCAGCTGCGTTTTGCATCTACACTAATTCTTCTGAAGCCTAGATAAAGATTAGCCTGGTACTTATCGAAACGTCGGTCATTTCATAGAAGTACAACTGTTTTGTATTGCTTAACTTCACTACCCAGCGACTCCGCTAGAAGGCTGTCAGCAGAGCTGGTGAACCTATTTGGGAAATAATATCGATGAATTAAAATTTTCTAATACCCATCCGTATAATACGGTTTTTCGGTTGCCATTTAAACCAACTCATTATCATTAGGTTTCTTCAACAAACCACATATAAAAAAATTGTAGGCATTGTGATGTAATGTTTAGTAAACGCATTACGAGGTCAACCAAAAACTGAAAATGATATGAAATTCCGGCCAAAATGGTCAAAATGGAATTAAACAATTTAAATGTTGCGTCGGCCCAGACCTTAAGTTATCTATGTGCGAGTCAAGATCTCAATATCCTGGCATGACTCTATTGTAAGCAATAAATGCAACAAATTATAATACAACTTTTGCTCATAAATATACTCTCATCGATAAAAGGAAGAAAGGGTTATTAATTGTACATGGTAAAATATTGATGTTCATTAAAATATTATTTTGGTTTGCGTTGTGCTCTGAAAGTGAAGTTTCAGTGGTTTATTGTTTATACGGACCGTTGAATAAATCGGTTATTCATAAAATGCATTTTACAAATAAGAGGCAACTGTGAAAATGCAAATAAGTGTATTATTATGCAATCGTCCTCATTAGTTTAATAAAACTAAATGTCAGTTCGACAATTACATTTTGTGTGGTAAATAATAGTGATGATTTTGTAACAGTGAAACTTCAATGATCGTAATTGCAATGTGGATAAACTAAAGTAGAAAACAGTTAAAACTTTGAATTGATAATTCTCAAGCAACAATCTATTTGCAATTCTAAATAAAATTAATCATAAAAGATAAACAGTTATAAACTCCTACATTTAGAATGAAATACTTTCTAAAGAGCATTAAAAGATAAAACACTAACAAAACTTTTCCCTATCTCGCCAAGCGAACAACAATAATTGGTTTTACCATCGTAGTCACGTTTCACGGCAAATATGGCGGGGTCAAATGTGCACTGGAATTGTATGTAATTGGAGCGCATCCAAGTCGTTAAGTTTCTCATATTACTTTAATTAACTGATGCGCCCATTATATTTTTGTTGTAAAAGTGACAATAGCAAAGGCAAACATTCGTAATGGAATATACATATATTAATATTATAATATCCTTGAGCGGCCGCACAACTAACATTTTTGTTCCTTTTGCACTAAAAGGATACAGACATGACACGGATTTCATCTGGCAATTGGAAGTTATTCGGCAAAAAGTTTACATAATCTGTGAGTCACCTTGAACATTTAGAATAATATTTACTTGCGAGTTGTTTAAAAATTCGTTTGTAGAACAAATACAATTTCTCAGAGAAATTAAGTGTGCGAACGGTTTTTATGGACAAAATTTCAACCTACAACCCCATGACTCACCAAATCTCTGAGCACTCTTTTAATTTCCATCGTCCCCCACGTATTTGTCAAGAAATTACATTCGTTCAACCTACGCGAAGAAACCTACTTAATATTAACTATCAAACCGTTAACTGTATAATTTACCAACCTCTACAATCTATTTAGTATTCAAACTATTGCGCAACCAAAAACAAAGGCATAAAAAAATTAATCGAGTGTGTGAAAATAATTAAGCAAAGGTCACCAAAGTGAGATAACAATTTATATAATTAGCCATTAATGGCATTTTCTCTTTGACGTCAATTTCACGTGTTGTACAAATGAGAAAGCAATAATCGATCTCACCATTATCATTATCACAACAGCTTTTAATTTTAAATTGAATGCGTCTAGTCATTTTAGACAAAATTTTCTCTATATCAATTTCGATAGTTTTATGAATGTTTACGATCTATCAAATAAATATAAATAAATAACAAATTAACATTCCTGCATACGAAAGTGATAAAGTCTACTACGTAGGATAATGACCTACAAAAAGTCATATAACAACAAAGAAATAGTATACAGCCTATAACAGTGAAACTATTTTTAACAAATTACCTATTTGAACCAATAAATACTGTAGAGCGCATGTGACCTACTTTGCCACATGTATCACAATTTTGCTACAAACCTGTTAGATAGTAATTTCGATTGATTTCGTTCTTTGTGAGCCTACGAAAATATTCCTTCATTCTTCAACGTTTACAAAGATTACTTTTTATCACTTAAAATAAATAAATCAATGGCATAGTTGCTTGATTAGCATTACTCAACAATTTGACGATTTCGTCAAAGTATTACGTTACGACTATAAAATTTATGACATTTCGCCCTCAAACACTATTTTCAAAATAAAAGATGAGTGGTTTGAGAATTCCAGCAGAGTTGATTTGTGAGTAAAAAATTCCGGCATTATTTGCATACGTTACGATTGTCTACCATAAATCAGAAAATTCAGATTAACAATAATAAAAAAAATAAAACTATGAAAACTATATCCCCAAGCCAATGGTCGATTTAGGGAGGTATTCAAAAAACGTAATGTGCTGTGAAATCGAATGTTTTAAAGCTAAAATAATGATATGAAGTTTTATTAAACATAAAATTGTATTGACCCTTGATAAAGTTCGACTGAAAACGCAACTTTTAAAGATACACGGTTCAAATTTAGTTTTAAGGTATATTCGGTATTGAGAATTGGCATCAAAGTCTGTTTGTTAGCTGAGCAAGTGTCTCCTGAATCATTGGTAGATTTTTATTGTTTTCTTTATCTTCTGTTCAATTTTTTGAATATCTTTTATATACATGAAAATCGGTTTTCGTCAGTGGCGTAGTCAGTAGATACGGCGCTGTGTGGCTAGGATCAATGAAGCGCCTCATATCCACAAGCAAATCTTTAAAATTTAAATTAAATTAAATACATACTTACCCGAAATTTTTAAATTTGGATATTGAATTACATGTTTCAAATTTTAGGGAATATTAAATACAACGAAACTTAAAAAACTTAATGTAAAAAAACTTTTAATGATTGTAGTAGGTACCTATAACCTATAACACACATTTTTTAAAGGAAATGTACATAAATTAAGTAAAACTCTCTTTCCTCGCCTTCTCAGCTGCAAAAATGTCTATTAGAGTGTTAAAATTAAGTTTCTTTGCAAGTTCATTTTGCTTAAGAGGGACAAATCACTAATTTAATTTGCGACATTGTGCTTCTTAAATTGTTTTATTATATGAATACTTATGTTATACAATTTATTAATTATACACATAATGCTCCTCATGGTTCACGAGTTCAATTATACAGAAAATAATGGTACTAAAATTCGGTAGCGGGATATTAAAAGATCATAGCATGGGTGTACCTACACAAGTTTGATGAAATACTACAATTCGCTTTTGCTAAAAATGGGGTCTTATAGGAACTTCTACTGAACAATAGAAAAAGCAAATACATACGAAAGATATGTAAGATAAAAGAACTGTAGCAGTCTCCTTTCCAGTTAAACCTTCCCTTCCCTCATAAGTCATAAGCTTAGACAGAGTACATATATAATATGTACTATTTCTTCCTACATGTTTCTTTACGTTTATTCTTCGTTTTCATTTTTGAGTATTGTCTGTAGATAACAACTCCAACCTTCATTCGCAGCCATCCCACATCGTATCGGGAATCCACAATAACTTCATCAATTCATTACCTCATCGTGTGACTTTTGAGCATTTATCATGTACCACAATGTATACACTTATTCTTGGGTGAACGTTTTTTTGGTTTCTGAAATGCTTCCGCCTTCTTCCTTATGGACCAGCCATAGGTTAACCTTCGTAGTCTTCACAGTAGCAATTTAATCAAAATTAATAATTATTATAATCGTGCGAATTCATAAGATACCAACTATAAAACGTGCTTTTTCGCACCTTATGTTCTTTATACTTCTTTATAGAATAGTCTAGTGTCTTGTTTGACTACGTTTTCCCCGTATAGTTTGTGTATAAAAGAAGACAAGGTGAAAAATGGTTTACGATAAAACGTAAAAAAAAAACATGATGGAGTGAATACAAATAGATTTCACAACAGTAAAAACATGTAGAAAATAAAACCTACACCTTTCATTTTCATTTCAATTTTAGTTCACCGACTATTTTCGTTTACTTTCTTTTACGTCGCATACTTCTGAAGTTAAAGCTGAGAGCATAGATAATGATGAAAAGTTTGGTTGTTCCATTGTGCATCAAAACAGTAAATTTGAGGAAGCAAAGGAAGTGATGATAATGACACCGTGCGACAGGAAAAAGTAAGAAAAGAATTGAGGATTAAATCGGATGAAACATTAAAATCAATAACCAGTTCATGACGTTGAATCAGTCAGTCTTCCCTACCATTAACTATTTCCTACTTATTCCTCTTAATACAAAAGGGTAGTTCGATGATAAATAAAAAAATTTGGTAAGGGAAAGTTTTTTTTTAGTAATCCCATTACATTAGCTAAGCTAAAGATGGAAGCTTTTCAAACATAGTGAGATGACATTGAGAAATTAAAAATCTGCATAATTAGCTTCCAAACAATGTTTTTGAAGGATCAAAGCAAAGCGAGTATGTTATGTTGTCTTAAACTCTTCACAGAAATCCACAACAGTTGATTGCCCTCGCCTTTAATTTGCTTCTACTTTAAAACCGTAAGCAACGTTTGAAAAAACTGGAATTGCGAGGCGCCACTTATATGTAATTATTGTGAAGAATTTTTAAAAAGCCAATGCCGATCTATTTACGCTGTTAATAAAGAGTTGTCTCATTGTCTGTCTTGAACTGGGCACTAACTACACACACACACACACAGCTGGTGCTGCAGATGTGTTTGGATCCACTTCAACAATATAATAGTATGAATCACATACATTACATAATGCAATTACATAATTTTGGCAAAACAAATATACCTACTAGGCAGAATAGGTACAATGTTTTCATCTACTTTTGATGCCTAAAATGTCTCCTACTTAAAACACTGATCGAATTTAATCATGACAGGTAATCGAAAATGTACGATTCACCTTGGATAAAATTAAAGTTGAAAATGGACATCGTTATTTAAAAAAATAACACTACATTTACACTACCACGACATGCTGCGGAACAAAATGTCATACAGCGTAATGGAAAAACGTTTTCATTATGAAATTGTGTGCGGTTCGAGGACGATCGCCTTTCATTAAATGAATATAATCCCGTCTGGTTTCATTTTCCAGACACGATTAACTATTGACCTTGAAATATAACAGTCACGTTTTTATAACAACCTTTTGTTCTTGTAGAATTCCAAACACATAATTATACCAATAATTTAGGATAGTTGTGACGTACATCATTTTGAATACTTATATCAAATCCTCCTCACGTGGTGGAAAAATTTGTACCACAGTACATCAGTTAAATTGAAAATAATTATTGCCGTTAAATTGAAAAGAACAAACCGTTTATAGTAAAACATGGTTTTGGTAGTAAATTCATGTACTGCATTTTATGTGGGCGAAATTTGAAATACCACATGCGGTTCAACAAAATATTTTAGAGGATTTTCCTGTGCTTTAATCAAGAGAGAGCGCTACACTTTGGCTGGTATCCAAATTGGCTGCAATATAGAAAGGAGGCGCACAAAATCAACAGTCTTAGCACCTAACCGACCGACGCAAAATTTCTTACGTTGAAATACCAACACACACACATGTTCACGTTCTCATGACTGACCTTGTTCGTCATTGAAACTGTAACGTATGAAATTGTATTACATGGTGATTATGTTAATATCTCAAATATGTCTGCAACAATAATCACAATATACAATAAATTATAATGTGAGAATAAATAAATTATAGACAAAAATGTAAAAATAGTTAATTTACAAAAATATCGCAATTTTTTACACGGTGAATGTAAAAGAAATGTAAAGGGAAATGGTTACCGAGCTAATGTTGAAGTTATACAATTGTGAGAACTACAAAACACGGTCGGTTGAGCAAACACAAACAAGGTTACTTCTGGGAATTTACACAGACACATAACATTACAGACGTGTCTATCTTTACTCGATAGGATGCTCCAGTTGAAACCTCATCAGATTTAAATCGTGCCAACTCGGCAGGAACATTTAAACTAGAGCAAAAAATGTAAATTGCAACGTTTAACAACTGCGAAGAGATCGGTTTTGCCAAGTGTGAATGAAATAAAACAAGTCACGTACAGGAAATTACAACAAAGATTCCATAATTTATCATGTTTGGTTTAAAAGCGATTCCATGGACCTTGATGAAGGTCGTATTTATTAAAGCATATGTACACCAATTGATTTCGTTTCTCCTGAGCAGGTATGTATACATATTATGATATCCACACATATCAAATTTAACAATGAAAGAACTCACCTTTGTCTGATGGTTCTGGTGAAGCACAACCGAGGGACGCAGTGTCGTAAGTTGATTTGCCGGCACGGGATTTTCTACTGGTCACACCTGTTGTCGAATTACCATTTACACCAGAAATTCCTCGTATAATGCGACTCTATAAAACAATAAATAATAGTATAGATTAGTTTCTTACGACAATTAAACGAACCAATCTCATTGATCACATTATAATTTAAAACATTTTGCTATAATTATGTATTTCCAAATTATTATAATATTATGTACGTTTTAATTAAATACTCTCACTTTGCGCTTTTTATGAGGTTATTGTATATTCGAAATAGTTGGGTCTACACTAATTACAAGTACCTAATAATATCTATATTGAGATGGTATTTTAATTAGCATTTCAATTGCAAATTGCATGCAAAAAAGTAGAAAATAATAAGCAAGCAAGCACTAAATATTAAACTATTTATAAAATATTAATATGTATAAATATTTTCCCAGTCCCTGAATAATTCGACCATTAATGCACATTTCATTTTCCTTCATTCACAACCTGAAAATATTGTCTACTTACCAGGACACGATTTTTTTTCCGGACAACATGGGAAATGTCAATTTCGAACAACATAATATGTGCATTAGAATGACATTAGGATCTTTCATCTTTAAATTTAGATAATGTACAGACACTCTCATACAACGAATAGAAAAGTGATTATTCCAATAGAGGAAGTCGTTAATTACGTCAACACATAGGTCACGGAACTCTATTAGGTCATTTAGTTATATAAAAAACAAATTTTGGGGCGCCCTTTTATATTTCGTTTTGAATTTTTGATAAGATCCACTTTACTTGCTAATTTCATTTGGCAACGCATTTGTTTATACATAACATCTATCTATATTCTAACGCGTTGGGTAATCCAATCTTCACTTGCCTTTAAAACACCGCTTCTGCCGTAAGACATAAAACATGGCGTCTCGGGTCATTTTCGATAACGGCTGCGTATACACACTTGGTGTCTCAGCAATAATTCTGCACTATAGCATAGCCGCGTGTGCGTGGGTCGGCACTCGGCGGGCGTCTCAGTCCTATATAAGTTATATGGGACTGAAAGAGCTCGGCTGTAAGTGTCTGAAACTGTTTTTGGTTTTTTAATCTGAGACTCACAAGCGGCTACTCATGACCTGAAATATACGCAATTCATAAAATCCAAAAATATACAA
This sequence comes from Pyrocoelia pectoralis, assembly GCA_036250285.1. Taxonomy (NCBI): domain Eukaryota; kingdom Metazoa; phylum Arthropoda; class Insecta; order Coleoptera; family Lampyridae; genus Pyrocoelia; species Pyrocoelia pectoralis. The sequence goes on from CM070074.1 coordinate 18,388,906, forward strand.
AACGTACGTCTTTATTCACTATAATACAAAATAAAAGCAAACGTTTCTAAAAAAAAATACATATATCAAAGTTAGTAACAAATACTTCAAAAAAATTATTTGGTGCAGTTATGCATCAGAAAAAAACATGTTAAGACCGCGTGACTATAGGGGGAGGTCTCAATAAAAATTATCAGAAAATTTAAAATAAATATGTTAAAATAAAAAAAATACTCACGAGAGTTCTAGGACACTAAAGAAACACTACAATAAGAGAACAACTACATATCAAAACCATTGAAGAAATAATAAAGGAAAGAAAACTAGGATGGTACGGACATATGATAAGAATGGACAAGTACAGACAGACAAAACAAGTATGGGAGGCCAGAACCACCGGGAAAAAAAGAAGAGACAGGTCATGTAAAACTTGGAACACCGACATCATGGAAATACGCAACCAAAGAGAGAAGACATGGATAGAAGCAGACGAAACTAGCTAGAAACAGGACAGAATGGAGAAAATTTATTAAAAGAAGAAATAATTATTAAATATATTTAATGACGACAATTTTTTTTTTGGAACACTACTACAACACTTCAATTTTACTTCGTACTCGGGAAGTAAAAATTGTTGTACTTCTGAGTATAGTATAACTGTCTGCCGTGATGAACTTTTGCAATGAATATTAAGTTCCAAAAAGATGTGGATCATTGTAAGGTAAAAGCACCTACAATGAGCCATGCACCCAAAATGTGTCACTGAAAATAAAGTCTTAATAACAAGAATTCCTGACATCGAAGGAAAGTGTTATATAAACAATGAGTAAGCCTATTCATTACAAAAGTACCTGAAAAGGGTCACATCATGATTGTGTTACTAGTTACTGTATTTTAAACCGATTTTAAACAATGAAAGCATTTATGAAGTGCCGTTGTGCTGCTCAGAGTTAATCAGTTTTTCTAAACGTTGAGGATAAGCAGGTAAGTGTCAATTTTTATTTTACTTTGGTTTTGTATATTTTAACTAAAATGTGACCTTATATTAACTTAAGGGTTTGTTTAAGCCATGTCATCTAAATGTATTAACAAAAATCGAAATATGAACTAATTTTAAGGGGTGCTCATTCTAGGAACATTAAAATGTTCAAGTCGCCTATCTTGGGCCGGGTGGCCCAATATAGGAGCATACACTAAAATCGTGCTTAAAGTTGAAATATGCATGGTACAAAATACCAATTTGATCTGTATATGTTATGTGACAATGTTACATCTAAACAGGATCCCAAAATCAAAAATGGGTCGGGGTGGTCCATTATTGGTACATATCCGTCCCATTATAGGTGCACCGATGTTTGTTAGAGTTATTTAACGAAATATTTATACCAATTTTAGTGTTATGGAGAACTCTGGAAGGAAAAAATACCAAAAGTATACGGAGCAAAAAGTGAGAAAGGCCTTAGATGATGTAGACAAGGGAATGAGCCTTCATGCAGCGGCAATTGCCCATTCCATACCACGAGCGACCTTGCTTCGGAAATGGAGTCACCCAAACAGAACCATCCACAGTTTTAATTGAGGAGCAGGAAACAATAATCATATTTTGGATTGAAACCATGACAAAAGCGGGATTTCCTGTGACTAAAGAAACCTTGCTGTACAGCGTAGACAAGCTGGCAAGTGAGATTGGAGTGACCTTTGTAGAAGGAAAGACAAGACAAGTTGACTGTTATATAAAAGAAAAATAACTTCAAGCCGCATTCGAAAACCCTAAACGCATTTGTATACGGATGAAACTGCGTTCTTCTTGAATCCTAAACCCTCGACTCCACAAAATGTTAATTAAACTAAATGTTACGGGACCATCATATTATGCAGTCACAGAAACACCAGCAGATGTTGGTATGAGCGAGTTATCAAATACGGGGAACCAAGTCCAAGTCAGACTTATACATAATTCCGTCACCATTTAAAAGGGCGCTTTTATGGCCGATCCAAACAGCTCCCCAAAAAAAGAGAGCGAAGGAAAAATTCCCGCTGTGTGTACGTCTCCCAGTATGCTCAATTACTATAAGAAAGAATAAGTGAAGCAAAAAGAAGAAGAAGAAAAAGAAAGAAGAAGAATCACACGAGAAGAGAAGAAAAAAGTCACAGAGGGAAAAAAAGAATCGCGGCAGAAAAGAAAGAAAAACGATTACTTGATGAATCAGAATAGTCTTGTAGCGATTTGGAACTGACGCTACAGGAATCATCAGATTCACCGGGGGAAGTGTTTTAAAAACAAATGTTTTTATTCTTTTGGTTTATGTATTATACTTAATACTTTTATCGTGGGTGTGTGTTTTTTCTAAAATCCACAATTTCTTAATAAGTACTTATGCCAATTTAATATTCTTATAAGTTTATGATTTCCTGTCTAAATCGCGGTCAAAATAGTAAATAATACCAATACAATGATCGCTCAATATTGGGAGGTCCATTATTGGATCATCCACATACAAAGGGTGTCCATTCCGAGACTGTTTGCAACTATCTACTGGTACTTTAGAAAGGACATTTTAATGTTAAAACCGTTGTTTATTATAAACAAAGGTTGATAGAATTAGAAGCCGGCTTTAGTCATTGTTATTCTTCTATTTTGAAAGAAATATGAATTAACGTCCTTAAGGGGCCAATTATTGGTGCATTTATTACCTTAACTCAATTTAACACGTTTAGTAATTCAATAAATTTATGAAATAGGTATTCTTTATTTGGATTATTACAATGTTACAACTAACCAAGAACGATAAAATGATATTATAAAAGTAAATTTAATTTTATTGAATTGTCCCACCTTTCCAGTGATTAGTATTGCATTGTACAATCGCTAACTAAACATGGCTATTAAATTTCAGGATATCGGAATGTTAAGCAAAAATTAATTATAGAAAACATTAACTTTGCATTTTGAAAGTAGGAACGATGAAGAAATTTTTTTGACTTACTGAAAGAGACTAAAAATATAATAATTCCAAACGTACGATGAACTCTTGCTTTCCCATTACATCAACGCTAAATATCACTGCTAGTTGCTGCCAACTAAAACCAAAAATAATTATATTACTTCTGTATATTTAGTCTCCGTTCGTGGACTATTTACATCAGATAATTTATTTAGATTTTATTTAAACAGCCTTTTTTTTGTTACACGAATTCGTGAAAATGAAAAACGTGTTTAACCTATTAAATAGATCAAATAAAATAAATAGCGTTGTGTAGGAAGATAGTAAATACCAGTGGGAAACAGATTCCAAGCATGATAGTTAAGTATTTATAAACTATAAAATCGTGAAACTATTTCAGCAATTTTATAACATTAAAATGCATAGACTTAGTCGCATTGTAATAGGTTGTATATAAACATGGAAGATATTATTATTAAATAGGTATCAAACAATTTTATGTTCGAGAGACTAAAGTACAAAATGTAAAATATGCTGGATTTGCGCCAATTTTACTCCCACTGGTAGAAGGTAGATAAATAAAATTCGCCAGAATAAATCACGCTATATATAAATATATTTATAAATATTTTATAGTTTATATTTCAGGTTCAAGTGATAAAAAAATTATATTTACGTAAAAAGTTATTTTTAGAACCGGCATAGTTTTACAAAATTTATAAATGACATCAGTAAAAAAACACATTTTGTGTGTGGCGGCTCTGTGAGTCAGTATTACCATTTAACAATTTATGGACTTTTCAAATTTCAATTTTCTCGGCCCTATCGCGGCCAAACGGTGCACTAGGGTAACTTCACCCTTATGACAAAAAATGATCAGCTCATCAAGCTGTATCGGATAGGCCTAAACAAAAATTAACTTGGTGGCCTTTGGATCCCGAGAAAGTCGGATGCGACCCAGATCAGGTCATTGGGCATAAACCATCCCATGTGCCTAAAATACGTCCCTGCCAAATATTAGAGTTCTAGCTCTTACATTTTTTCGGGCATATCCATCAGACAGACAGATATACGCGGGCGTAACTTTGAGTACCATATTGATTGACCTCAAAGATCATAAGTTCAATAACTGCAATAAAACAATTTGTGACAAAGAAATTTATAGTACAGATATCTGAAAAAAGAATAGCTTTATTTTTATATAATGTAGATACGAAATATAAAAGTTTTGATCTTAACTTAGAGAAATTACCTACAACCGATAAGTAAAAATGTATTGTATGATTAAAATTGCTTGCAAGACGAAAGGAAATATAATTACATTGCACTTCTAAAAAACGATACTGTAAAGTTAATTGCAAACACATAGTTATTAATGGAAGAGTACATAATTATCTTTACATGTAGACTTCCTCTCTTTCTAATTAATGAAAACATGAAAAATAGACAGTATTACTCAATGCTATTAATGAATGTGTAACTGTGAATGTAATCCAACATATTATCTACTAGTGAATGTAATTTTTCCACTAGTATAAGATATAAAATTAAAATAAAGAACTATCAATTCGAATTGCCTTTCAACTCTGCGTGGAGTTAAAATATTAAAATGAAAGAAAATATCAAGCATCAACCAATTTAGATTATTGATTTTATACTCTTTTGTGATATGGGACAAAATGTACAGGGTGTACAACTAAGAATGAAGGGCGGCCATAACTCAGAAACTATTTGAGATAGAACAGTGAAATAAAAAATCTTATAATAAATGTGGCCAAGAGAAAATGCTGGAAACTATTTTCATTTTCCTACCATTGCCGCCAGAGGGCGTTTCACTGATTTCAATTGGAAATTCCCATTTTTTGGGCAATTTTCATCAGTAAGGTATTTAAAAAAATATATTCATTGTAAACTAGTGATCAATATGTAAAACTTTGTTTAATGAATTTTTACGATTGCTGTTAAAATAAAGGGAGGAGGAACTAAATTACGCGTTACTGGAAAAAATGGTGTAACTTCGAAACGGGTTTCTTGAATTTGTCAAGATTGGTCTCGATGTAAAGAGAATACTTGATATTACCAAAAAAATCCAAAACCACAACAATTTCTTATCTCCTTCTACCAATAGAGGGCGCAACTTGTTGAAGGAACAAAACGGTCGACTTTTCTAAAAAAATGCAAATGGTACTAAATATGTTTTTCACCGCTATTGGAAAGAAAATTAATAAGGGAGTAATTAAAAAAAAAAATTATGTCAATAGCTCTTATAGTACCGAAGATATAGTCAAAAATGTGGTAATATAAGAGGCAATTTGAGGTATAAACAAATGAAAACGCTTAAAATGAAAACTTTATGTCAAAGCTGTAAACTAGATAAGAAAATGACATTATATCTATTTCGGTTGTTGTATTATAAGCAAAAATGCTAATTTCCAATGGAGAAGCATTGGAGCATATTTTGAATGCATGCAAAATGCAACTGTTGCAGGACCACTGAAATTGTGAAAGAAATTAAAGTTGTCATAGCCTACTTTATTTATATTAGGCTTACGATTTGTTTATACCTCAAATTGCCTCTTATATTACACATTTTTGACTATATCTTCGGTACTATAAGAGCTATTGACATAATTTTTTTTTTAATTACTCCCTTATTAATTTTCTTTCCAATAGCGGTGAAAAACATATTTAGTACCATTTGAATTTTTTTAGAAAAGTCGACCGTTTTGTTCCTTCAACAAGTTGCGCCCTCTATTGGTAGAAGGAGATAATAAATTTTTGTGGTTTTAGATTTTTTTGGTAATATCAAGTATTCTCTTTACATCGAGACCAATCTTGACAAATTCAAGCAACCCGTTTCGAAGTTACACCATTTTTTCCAGTAACGCGTAATTTAGTTCCCCCTCCCTTTATTTTAAAAGTAATCGTAAAAATTCATTAAACAAACTTTTACATATTGATCACTAGTTTACAATGAATATATTTTTTTAAATACCTTACTGAGGAAAATTGCCCAAAAAGTGGGAATTTCCAATTGAAATCAGTGAAACGCCCTCTGGCGGTAATGGTAGGAAAATGAAAATAATTTCCAGCATTTTCTCTTGGCCACATTTATTATAAGATTTTTTATTTCACTGTTCTATCTCAAATAGTTTCTGAGTTATGGCCGCCCTTCATTCTTAGTTGTACACCCTGTACAAAGCAGCATATTACAACAAAGTCCAGAACCCAATCAACCCATAGGGTGTGCGCAACATGAAACGATAAACTTTGAAGGGCAGATCATTCTATAATCGAAGTATGCAAGGCCGTGCAAGAAATGACACTGTGGTAACTAGATTAATAAAGCGGGATATCATTCGGTTAAAATATACGCAGATACACTGTTTCAGTGACAATGATTAATCCAAAAATGAAAATTTTATTATCGGAATATTCCATAAAGCTTTATTTGCTGTTCGGTTCAATGGTGGCATCGATGTCATACTTCGTTGACTGTAAAGGTCAAATTATAGTTAAGGTACAACTAGAAAGTCAACTCAGCTCGAGCGTCACGCGATCCAAAAAACATTTTTTTAAAATTACATGAGAAATTAAAAAATATCTATCAAAACTGTACAAGCATTAGTTACGAGGATGTGACAACACTAAATTATACTTTACTGGATCAAATATAGCAAAATTACTAATTAGTATCCAAAGAATAGGCAATTCTACATTTATAAATCACACATCATTTTCACCACACCACTGTAATTATACAGTGCTCGCCAAAAAGTCGGCACCAAATGGATTTTTTTTTTATTTTTGATTTTTTAAAAAAACTTTTTACGGCAATAATTTGTGCTAGTCTGAAAACCTATTTAGCCCCTATCAGATATACCGAGTGATTTTTACTTAGCTAGGAAATGGCGTTTTTCGAAATTGTCTAAATTCAAAGTGTGCTATTTTTCGTAAATTAAGCAAGATTTCAATGAGATTTGTTCATCGTCTGTCAGTTTTAGCTTACCGAACAATCTCAAGACCAGAAAAAAATTTTTTTTTCTTTAACTTCCGCTAAAACTAAAGTTTTAATTTTTTGCAACATTTTCAAATTTTCACATACCAAGACATGATTTCAAAATTCAATTTGATTTCGTTAAAAACGTTAAAGATTTATAATTGGAAAAAACAATAGAAATTGTTAATTATTCCTTTAGGGTTGTTATTATTTACAGAAAAGTAATATTGTTGGATAATCTTTACGTTTTTGGTGCAACATACTTTATGGGAGAAATGTTTTTCATTGATAATGAATATCTATTTACGTGGCTTCTAAAAACACTAATTTACCCTTGCCGATTAATTACTTTCACAAAAATCCTGTAAATGTTCTTTTACAGTTGCCTAAACGAGGAGATTTTTCTTTATTCAGTTTACATGTTTCAGTCAATTAAGTAGGCAGAATATGAGACGGCTGTGGATTGTTTTACTATTTCATTGACTGATTATTTCTGTAAATAATAACAACCCTAAAGGAATAATTAACAATTTCTATTGTTTTTTCCAATTATAAATCTTTAACGTTTTTAACGAAATCAAATTGAATTTTGAAATCATGTCTTGGTATGTGAAAATTTGAAAATGTTGCAAAAAATTAATTTAGTTTTAGCGGAAGTTAAAGAAAAAAAAATTTTTTCTGGTCTTGAAATTGTTCGGTAAGCTAAAACTGACAGACGATGAAAAAATCTCATTGAAATCTTGCTTAATTTACGAAAAATAGCACGTTTAGAATTGAGACAATTTCGAAAACGCCATTTCCTAGCTAAGTAAAAATCACTCGGTATATCTGATAGGTGCTAAATAGGTTTTCAAACTAGCACAAATTATTGCCGTAGTTTTTTTAAAAATCCAAAATTAAAAAAAAATCCTATTGGTGCCGACCTTTTGGCGAGCACTGTATAATGTTAACTTAAAATTTAGAGGGTATACCCCGAGGGGTGTTTCACTCTCGCAATACATGTACAAAATACGCCGCAGTGCCCGCAATCGTCCTAGAAATCGCGTAATCTTTACGCAGTCGCTACAATCTCGCGCAGTCCTATGGCAGTCGCAAAAGTCACTGAAAATCGCGCCGCAATTTGCCGCAATCGCATAGGTAATCGCGCAATCGTACATCGCGCAGCAATTGTTGGAAATTAAATCGACCGTCATTAGCATTACACTTCCAACTCCAAAACAAATAGGTACTTCTCGCTTAGTGCTTTATATTCGGCTTTATAGGTGTTTTAGTATTACTATAGATATAATCGGAATTAAGACCGATTCTCATTAGAGCATCACTGAGCAGCGCGTCGCGTCGCAGCGCCAGCGCAAGCTGCTGCTCATACTTGTTAAGGCCGATTCTCATTAGAGCATCACAGCGCCGCGCTTAGCAACAAATTGCTGCTCATAATGGTTAGCTGGTTATTTAGTACAACCGTTCTGACTAAGACAGCGGAGCACAGCCATAGTAAAAAAGTACCAAATTAAGTTCATTGGTACTTTACTCGATGATAATGTAAAAAGGGACAGTTTGCAGGAATCGACTAATTTAAAAGTTGAAATTAAAAATAATTGTGCTTATCTGACTTTGTAACGTGTCAATTTATATCTAAGTCATTTCCGCAAACCGAAAAAGGTAAACAAAAGTGAGTACTATCTAATGTAAATCGACATTATAAGACTCACTTTCACCAGAAAACACAGAAAGCAACAGCAAGCAGATATTGACATTTTTACGAACATCTGAAAACTCTGTTTCAGAGATCATTTCAGAAGTAAGTGAATTAATGGATGATCCTAATACTCCATGTTGTCAAATCAGCGCATCATAGATCCTACCTATTTTTTACAATTGTTAAAGGATGCAGTCATAAAGAATGGTATTAAAGGGTCGAAATTGAAATGTGGAACAGATATAGTGATGAGTATAAACAATTTTGTTTGTATATTTTCCTCACTGCTGGGCGCATACCATACGAGACTGCGACCACCTGCAATGCGTTACCATCATTAGTACCTTTGAGCAGAACTCTGTCATTGTTTGGTAACATTCCGAAGGCGATATACAATTTGGAAAACGGAAAGACTTTTTAAACAAAAGAAATTACCCTCCTCATGTGTTTGTATCATAGTACTAAACGGCGATTGTCGGACGCATACGTTATGATCCAGCTACCAATCAATTCGTAGGCTGTGTCCCACTTATTTCAAAGGAAACAGTTTTTCCGATTCTAAATCAATACCCTGTAAATTCTTTGCCAAGACATAACAAATGAAATTGTGTCGATTATTTTCAAATTTTGCACTGATTATTATTTTTTGATTCTGAACATTTTTTCTTAATAAAATTTTGCTCTATGATACACAAAAAAGGTACTTTACCTGCAAAGAAAATAGTTCTTGTTCCACGATCAAGGCGGCTGTGAATTAAAAAAATTAAATTAAATTAAATTAAAAAATTCGTTTCCAATGAAGCAGGGCAGAATCTGAAAAAATCGTGTTGAAATTCCAAAATTTTTGGTCATTTACACCTATTTATAGTGAACTCAATCCGTGGACACACTGTATCTATATGGCGTAACCGTTTGTTAATGGTACTTACTCCAACTTTTTGTATTAGGTACTCTTTTTGAGAGAAAAAAATTTCAAGGAAATTCAAATAAATTTGGAAGAATACTACGCTGTACAATACGACATATGGGAGAGTCGTGAACAAAACTATCTAAACTATCTTAAATTATGTATTTTAAAGATCGAATTAGATGAGTACGTTTGACCGAAAGATGACAGTAGAACAAACATTCATTTTTATGGCCCAATTCAACTGTATGAGAGCGGACCATTTCGCCTAAGGCGAGAAGATAAACTCAATATTGAAAAATGTTTCAAACTTAAAAAAAAATAAATAAAAGCAGTCAAAAGGAATTGATTTTCGCTTTTTTATACTTACTAATTTATACCTACTTTGACTACAACATCCAACTTCATTTAAATTGATCGTAATCGCTTGTGACTGTACTGCAATCCTCACAATTGCCCATATTATCGTCAAATTGACAGGAATCACTAGAGACTGCGACGTAATCTGCACAATCGCTTAAAACTGTGGCAGTCGCTAGGTAATTACTAAGCAATCCTCGCATTCGCTTAAATAGACCGCGATTGCCGCAATACATGTACATTTTTACAAGAGTGAAACACCCCTCGGTATACCCCTCAATATTAAATGTTTTAATTCTTTTTTAAAAATATCCGATCAATCAATACAATCAATAATTATTTTGGATCCATATTAATAATTTACGAATAAGCCCACAATGATGTGCGAAACGTTAAATAAATAAAGTCATCAACCTTATGAACCAAAAATAAGCAATTTTAGCTGTTATTCTCTCCGATAATCAACATACGTAAATTATACGTTAATAAAGTTTTGTTTTTTTCAAATTAATAGAACGCAATAAATTTTCGGAGCTTAAACATATAAGAAAATTCAATAATTACTTTGTCAATTACCCCTCCAGAGTGAAATTCTGAAGTCCACATTTTTACAATTGCTACCTTGTAAATAAATGACTTCTACTACTACAATTTATTATAGTTATTACTATTATTACAGTTTAATGCTGTTAAGAAATTTTCACATATAGCAGTCTCGCCGACACTTAGTTATGACAGTTAATTCCTGTAATATGGACACCCTAGGTAAGGTTAACCAAATTTCATTGGTTTCAATTGGTTGGTTGAAAATGCTTTTAGAATAGAAATTCTTGTTTGTGTTTTAGAAATCACATTTTTTAATTAACATGTGGGAATTAAAACAGAATGTGTTATTGCTTGCGCATTCATCTATCTATTCTTCAGGGAATTTCTTCACAGGGACGATCTATACGTCTATGACACATTACGCAAGTTTCGAGAAAAATGCACATGCCTTACACATTTTGTACTTTCTTACTTTCGAGTATAAAAAGAGGTGAAACACTTGGTCTCCGGTGAAGGATAACAAACTAGTTTATTCTATACCTACTGCTGTTTTGACGTTATACAAATCAAATCCACAGTAGTTTAAATGTTATTAGTTTAATTATGACCTTTTAACAAGGTACTAAGTCACATTATTATAACATGCAATTCCACATATTTCTATTACGTTCCCCAAATGTTTCATTCATATTTTCACAAATTTCCCTCACGTACCTACTCCTACTTCCTTTTGAGTAGAATTCTTCTTGTTTGCGAAATGTGACCACTGTTTTCTGCTACTACGTCGTTATAATACTTTTGCTAAAGAAAAAAAGAACTCACACACGTGTGAAGCTTCACTCTACTTTATACAGATGATGGGCGCGCCGGGGGGGGGGGGGGGGGGGGGGGGGAGCAGGTCTAGGAAAAATAAACAAGGCAAGTTATTCAAAATAAAAATATTTTTTTACAAAATCATGAAAAACGCCAGAGCCACGAACCCCTAATACTACTTGCCCCCCCTGGGAAAATTTTCTGGCGGCGTCCTTGATACAGATTACGTGACCCCAAAAATAATTTAGAAAAATTCTACTTGCATTCTCTAAAAATATTAATTTTGTTATTGAATAATATTAATAACAAAGCGTTTGAGTACGTACGTACGGTTAGCATTAATCAAGTAAACAATTATTAATTATTGTTTTCATATATTTTTTCCCAATTTGCTTTCGGAAAAAGAGAAATATGTACAATAAGAATAACAAAAGCCTCCTGTTTGTAAGTACTACTGCTATAGTGTTAGGTTGAATGGAGTTGAATTTTGTAGATAGACCATCTATTTACTAGATTTTTACAACATCCATAATTATGAAATTTCACTTGTTACCTTTTATACTGGTATAATGTACCTAAACACAAAAAGCGGGTCTTTGATGATACATTGTTAATATCAAGGTCATCTAAATGTGTACTATTGTAAATAGTTTAGCCTATCTTAAAACCTCACACGGAAAGGGCATTTCAAGGACAATCGTTCTCGCTACATTGACAATTTGTTGCTATATCAAGCGTACGATTCTGTAGCATCAGCGGTGTCTTTTTTAGTACAATTGTACTAAATTTAGTACATTTTTAGTACGTTAGTACTACAATTTACTTAAGTAACCGTTTTTAACGTACAATTTTAAAAGTAGTAGGTATTGTATATTATGTATGTTATAGCTGTAGCATACATATACTCACAATGTATTGTCTACAGTTACTCTTTAGTCTTTATCTAATCCAGTTTCGCAAAGATTTTGTGGTCATATAGAAGAAAAAAACTTTGTATGTACCAGAAGTGTCCACAAAACGGAATATTTATTATGTAGATATTAATTTTACCGACCGATATTACCCCAATTGATTAATAAAGGACGCGTTAAAGACCAAGTTTTCAACAAAACAGATAAAACTTTCCACTACAAAAGAAACACGATGCAATTAAGATACATTTTACACCTGTCCTATAATTAAAATTTCTCCGTAATAAGCAAGGATAGGATGGCGTAGTTTTCCTCGAACACCCCTGCGTTTGCCAAAAAGCAATTATGAAAGCGGCCCCTCCCAAACGTCAGCCGTTTGTTTCCCCCCGCCCAACCGATTAAACTATTCCAAACATTTGACAATTAACTCAACCTCTTTATTTCTGCGCAACAAACTAAAATTTTTATTCCAAAATCTAATTATAGATTCCGTTGTTTATCCTAAATGATTAATTCAGATTTTATCCAAGGTTAAGGGGGATCCGAGTCCACGCTCAAACCTGTTTTATATGGAAAGCTTTTTGCAATATGGTTGTTCCTTTGAGTAATGAAGCAAAACCGACAAAAAAATACCCACACACGAACCGGTTTTAAGAATCTCGAAAAAATCCTCGACCGCAGAACGAGATAAACATGAATTAAAAAGAAAAACTCATCGACAGGAAATGAAACGTTTTATTTTATACCTTCTAAGGTAAAAGCGGAGTCGTTTATTACAGAATATTATACTTGTTTGTTGCATCGTCAACCATTTTCCAATTGAATAAATTACATCTTGAACTTTCTTTCGTTTACGATTCGAGTTATAAAATTGAAAGTGGAATTTTTCGCGATTATCAGTACATAGCTATTAATTAATTATTCTGGCATATAATACTCACATTTTTGGTAACTTTCCAAAGTAAAGCCTATCCATTTCATCACTACATTCCACTAAAAATGTATACGTAAAATATTCCACAATGGAACACTAGCACATTCACTAATGACAACTCACGAATCCGATAGGTATAAGACTTTTATCTAATTATGCAATAGAGAAAATTACAACAAAGAAAATTGGAAACTGACATAGAATATGTAGCAAACGAACTCGTCTGGCGAGAAATGCAGCGTACGGTTGGGCAGGGCAGCAAGAACCACTAGCGCAGCCGCTGAGAGCTGGTTTTATTAACATCTGCTACAGTGGTACTTGAAAGGACGGCAAATATCATTTGCGGACTTTACACTTCTTTTTATTATTGTTGTAAAATTGAAAGTACAGGATTTTAGTAGATGTTGCTCGAATTAATAATAATGGCGACAGGAAGAGGATCGAATTAGACGACAGAGCATAACGCGGCGTCTCCCGTGGCGTCCAGCCAAGGTATTGATTGCATTCCAACAACCCGGTGCTGGCGCTCTTTGTCTCCGTAGTTAAACGGGCGCTTGCGGGTGGGATGACTTGAATGAGCCTATATGTATGATGAGAATAATGGGCGGTTGGGCGCTCCCTCGCTCCGCATTCAAGTTATAAGGAATGCGGCTTTTAATTCAATGCCAAACACAATCGCTGCATCATTTAACAATTTCGATGTTATCAAATCAAACCTATATTTTAAAATGTCTGGGAAATACACTTCCAGGTTTATTTATTTATTTATAAAACTGATTCTCCAAACTTCGCATATTTATGTAAACACATCATCACAACAATAACATTTTTTTATCATTATACACGTCGTAATATTATTATATTTCAATCTAAAATAAATCCCGAAATAATACTCAGCGCGTGCCAAACAACAGTGATTTATTTAAAACCAAAGAGCACGAACGTTACTATTTCATTTAGAGTAAAACGAAATAAAACAGTCTAAACTAATGTCAAATTTATTCCCCTGCAATTAAACAAACTCGTTCACTTCAATCTGTATCTACAAACGTTTTTCTTAACCCAATTCAAAACGAACTCGACTGTCAATTGTACATTTTTCAGATTGAAAACACTTATGTAGCTTCCATCTTTTATGTTGCACAGACGACGAAAAAATTAATACCACAAAGGTTCTATTTATTATTGTGAAAACGAACTTACAGGACGTCTAAGCCTATTTAATAATGTTGACTAAAAAGTCACCAAAAATTTGTGTCCTGATGGGTGGTTATACTATACCAGAAACAAACTTTAAAATAATGCTTTATTTAAATTCAGATTGTATAAGTATTGAAGATAAACTTTGATCATTCGCAGACTGTTTTGAGAAGAGCTCAACACTCCAGTACTGACTATTCACTATGTAAAACTACCAAAATCTTAAAAACTATCGATGAAAAATACGGATGGTACCTAAGTTAGAAGTAATATAGCCAAAAGACCACTTTATTTTTCAGTGTTATTTTAATCCCCTGGAATAGTCGTCAGCATTTGTTTCATCCTAACCTTCCCGTACATGTTTACACTTTTCTTCAACGCTCCTCATCCTCATCTGCATTACCCTCGGCGCATCTTCACCCATTTGGTCCTCCACTATTAATCCTTTGCTGTTAATTAATCCTATTTTTCAAATACTCCGAAATTTGATTAAATTCGCATTTAAACTCCTCCTTTCAGCTATAATTTTTTACTCTGTCTGAGATTACCACGTACCTAAACTTTCAGCTTAAACATTGTTGTTAAAGGCGCCAATTCTCAGAATTCTAATTTCAACCAACTTCAAATCTGTAACTAATTATGGCATGTGCTATATACAATATATATGTATATAACTACCCCCTCCTCAGACACAAGCACACCGATTAAGCACAAATGAGCCATTGTTTTTGTTTCCACCCTTAAGGAAGATGGGAGCAGAGAGGGTGACGGACAATTTGTAAATCACGAAAAAATGTTGGAGGAAAAAAAAGTAAAAAAAGATCGTTTTCCTCCCCCTTTCCACTCCCAAAAAAGGGGTTGCAGTTGGGGGTGAAATTTGTAATTTGAGAATAGTTTATTATGGAGAATCCACAAGTGCAATAAAAAATAGGTGTTCCCATGTAACTTTCCAACAAAATTCGTTAAAAAAAGATTTTGGGAAAAATTGCCTATTTTTGAAGAGCTGTATCTCGGAAACTATTATACTTAGAGACTTTTGGTTGGGCTCAAATTGTAGCAAATTTAGTCTAGTTTAAAAAAGATAATAATATTCTTTACACTACAACTCATAGTTTTTGAGGTACGAGGTTAAAACTGAAAAAAGTCCGAAAAAATCGAAGTTTTTGGTGAACCCCCCCACCCTTCCGAGCTTCCACAAGTTTTTCGGGGTGGCAAAATTGCGTATTTACTACTGAGACCGAACCTAACACCATGAAAAAAGGAAATCTAACATAGATTTTTGCCTATGTTTGTTTTTCTTTGTGTTTAAATTGACTGTACTAAAGCATCATTTTTAGGACTACATATTTAGTGTGACATGCTATGATAATTGTTTCTATTTCAAGCTCATTTTCAGATTAGCCTTCGTTGAAAGGTGGTAGTTTTGGAGTTGATTTCTCTAGTAAAATGATTTATAAACTTTGGTTTAATCGTTTATCACTCATAATCTGTAAATCATGATATGACACATAATGTGTGGGCTTACACACACAATGAACTACCTTTGAATAAAGATTTAGTAGTGCAGTTACTTAGTTATTATAGCAATATATTTGGGCAATATGAAATGTTTTTAGTATAAGTATGACTCGTCTACCAACATAACCCAAACATTTCCATTTACCTATAGCAAGATCGTATTTCTGTAAATGCAGAGCGATTTTCATCTTCGCCTTATAACTTAATAAGAAGGGTGCATGTGCAATCGAAATACATACACCATTTTTAAACAAATGGTGCACATGGTATATAAGAGCACTTTTTCCCCAAACACATATACCTACTTAATATGGTATAAAAATAAGAAATTTCATCCCTTTAGAAAAATTACCTTAATAGTAACTGCAAGTCACAGAAATCAATCCTGACGGAAACAAAAACTAAAAAATTATATTAGGGGACAAAGAGATGAAACGAGTTATCAACGCTACAAAGTCGTCAAATAAATTTATTTCTCATCATACATTAGGTTGTTTTTTCATAGAAATTGGCACATAAGCAAAGAACATGACTATCTCCAAGGTTTTTGGACACCTCTGAAGCCAAACCATGAGTAACACAGTAAAACCGTAAAAGTTCGTTCTTGTACCATCGCTACAATACTTTTACACTTTTTCCAAAGAAATAAATAAACCTATAAATACAAATTTTCAATATGGTGGAAAAACTCTAAAGCCAAAATATGAATTACTAGACAATCAAAAGAATAGAAAGTACGACTCCAATCGGTTAGGTTAGCGCATGCAGATGAAATTAACATTTCAGTTAGTTGCCAAAACCGCTCTTTAGGAAATAATTCGTGTGGTAGGTATACGAACTTTTATGGAATACATTAAAAATATTTCTGAAACGTAACATTTAGATAATTATGATAATTAGTATTAATAAATCATCTTAAATGACCTTTAGAATAATTTCGATAACTTAAAACGAAATATTCCTTTTAAGTTCACACGCAAAATACCCATAAAACCTTTGATATTTCTATTTCAAAACATAAAAGTTGTAAGTAAACAACAATGAACTACACAGAAATTCGAAATTGAAATGTTTAAAGTAGTTCTACGCTATATACATATAATTTATTGATGATGGTGATCTATAAAAATATTGGGAGTCTATAATATTCATTTTGATTAAAATCAATCTACGTCAATTTGTAATACCACGGAACCTTCTAATATTATCGAGTTTCAGCAAGCATATAATGTTATCTTATCAGTAGTGTACGGTAGAAACCAGACTATTATTTCCAGTTGGTAAGTGGCTAAGTGGAATGACGATACAAAATATTTTCTATGGTATACTTACTACACCATTTATTGAACACAATATAAAACTACTTGAAATCCCCGGATCACAGAACGAACTTCGAATACCGCAGTAACGAAAGTATAAAAAAATTAATTATTTGCAAATGGGTGGTAATTTTCGCGACCCCAAGAATTGTCGCTCTAAGTCCAATAAATATTATTTTTACCCCAAGAATTATTTTTTCGACCCCAGCTTTTTAATTATTTTGGTCCCAAGATTTCTCATCCCAAGAATTATTATATTAGCCCCCAAAATTATTATTTTAACCCACAGAATCATTCTTTTGGCCTCAAGATTTTATTCATTTTACCCCATGATTTTATTCATTGTATTCAATTGAAAAAAATATATACTAAACCTACCTCTAACCTAAGCGCCTGAGTGGCAATATACGTTTAGGGTGACATTTTTTTTTCAATCACTTCTATAAAATAAGTAGTTAAATAAAATCTTGGGGTACGATAAAAAAATCTTGGGGTGAAATGAATAAAACCTTGGGGTAAAATGAATAAAATCATGGGGTAAAATGAATAAAATCTTGGGGCTAAAAGAATAATTATATCGGCTAAATTAATAATTTTGGGGGCTAATATAATAATTCTTGGGACCAAAATAATTAAAAAGGTAAGGTAGAAAAAATAATTCTTGGAGTGAGAATGATAATTCCTAGGATGTACAAAATAATATAATAGGAAACAATTGAGAAAAAATTCGACTTCAAAAGAGTACCTACATATATGATAGTTTCGAAATTTCGACTTTTAAAGTTGAATATCTCCAAAAGTACTTGAGATATCGAAAAATTGGTACCGGATCTTGAATCAGCATAAAATTTCACATAAGATCCATATCTTAACTCGGTTGTAGACAATACGCATCTCTTGCAACGCACGGACGCACGGACGGAATATTGATTTCAGTAACGAACGAAGTTCGTTGAAAATACGCTACCAGCTACACCTCGCCCATTTATAAACACCTCGCAATGAAAAGTACGCTTTCGTAGCTTGTAATGCAAATAACTATTACTGTTATCTAAAAATGATTTTTAAAAGTTATTACAATAGATCTAATAGAGATATAAATAGTTGGAGGTCTTCGTTCCTCAAAAATTTGAGAATAAAAGTAAAATTCACTTTTACCTACATATCGTTTTAAAAAATCGATAATGTAAGCATAATAGTGAATTACGTTTTGGATAAATCAAAGATAACCAAGATTGTACCGTACAGTTGCATCTGATCAACAACTGTTGGAGTGGCTTAATTAAATACTGCAAATACTTTTTGGTGTTATTAAAATAACTTGTACATCCCTGAAAAAGAAATGTAAATTCTGTGACGCTATTTAATTACGATTACTTAATTGTCCTTGAACGGTCACATGGGAAAATATAGCATAAATTATACAATGGACTCAATCCAAGGCCTTGTTTTATTTTTTCAAGATGTTTATTATGTCATACACAGTGTCCAAAATAAGGAAGGCTACTATGGGGATTTCGGAAACGGTAAGAGATAGGAGTTTCGGTTAAATGGGAGAAAAGTTGGGAATTCATGATTCAAGCATGTATCACACTTTATGGTTTAATTGCGATTTTTAAACTTATTTTACGATTATCGGTGAAAATCGCCAAAAGATGAAACTCCATCGGCTAATCTTATTAGACATAAGATAATGCAAGTATTAATCACCATAAAAATGAAAATGCTATTCTTGTGCTCAATCATGATACTACAAGAGGATATTAATAGAGTTAACGAATGGTGTATCAAAAATAAACTAAAATTAAATGTAAGCAAATGTGATGTTCTAACGATAACTAGAAAATGTATCAAGGTTGAAGATATTAAGTATGTCATTGGACATTGGAAAGTGTGTTGAAATAAAATATTACAGGGCACTGATCGTTTCACAAAAGGCATTTCAATCTAATTGAACGTGTTGTGTATTAATGCATACATAGCCTGAGATATTATCACAGTAAATAATAGACATAAACCTTAAATGATAAGACTGTTGGTCTTGGTGTAGTGTTCGTAGCAGTTAAATATCAGACGGTGATTTATGTTGAAATTTTTTTAAATGTATGCAAACCATCTTTAGTTTAAATAGTGTCTGCCATAACATATTTGTGGAAGTGCGAAGAGTGACATATAAATTGAACGAACTTCGTTCCAGTTTGCAACGTACAACCATCATTCTCTATGGTACAACAATAGCTTCAAGTTATTGGTCACATATAAATGGTATTGGTTTAAAACAAGTATTTATACTTGGACTTGGCTTTGCACTGTAATAACTTGAATGGTAGATATAAGTGAAAAAATTACCTGTAAACAGTGGCGAATTTCCGAATAGGCCGACGCCTACGGCGGAAAATTTTGAACGGCGGCGAATTTTAGACGGGGACAAATTTTTTAACTCTAATGAGTTAACCATTATTAATTTTTACGCGTGTTTACCTAAGTACAGTGTGTTCTAGGCGGCATACGAAGTTCGCCTACAGGCGGAAAAACCTTAAATCCGTCTCTGGCCTGTAAATATAAATAAAATTCGTTTTGAGTTGACAGCAACGCAAATATTCTAACAATAGAATTAGAACAATAAGAAAAACACTTGACGCGCCCGTTCCTTTTTAAGGG
Organism: Pyrocoelia pectoralis; assembly: GCA_036250285.1. NCBI lineage: Eukaryota > Metazoa > Arthropoda > Insecta > Coleoptera > Lampyridae > Pyrocoelia > Pyrocoelia pectoralis. The sequence goes on from CM070074.1 coordinate 18,408,695, forward strand.
TGTCAACAAAAATATATTACTGCTATAGAAAGAGCCAGGTGTAACGGTATTATTGAATCGTTTCGTTTAAAGGACAAAGAAAGGTCATCAACCGAGTTTTAAAATTGTCTATAATAGTCTATCGAAAGATCAATAAAATACATTACGGTTCCTTCATTACACACAAGCAAAGCGGATTGAAATTAGAACAATTTTTAATATGGAGCAGTCGATTAATTTTCAACACATTTATGTAATTCGTAAAATTTTGGTTGTGTAGCGAACGCATCTGACATAAAACGTTGCAAATTGAATGTAAAGGGAATTGGAAAACTTACCGTTTGCTGATGCTGAGTTTGTAGAACAGTTGTTGATCGCGACCTCCGAGGGGTGATTCCTACGTTTTCCCCACGCATTATAGACTCCACAACTGTCAACAAACAAGATTTAACTTTGAAATTATTTCAATAATTTTATTAAAATTTTATAAATTAGCGAAGTGCCTGAGATCGCATTGATTTAACAATATTAAATTAAATTGCACAATCATTTTGAAATGGCATTCCTTCATACGTGAGAACACCTCCAAAGTCCAAACTACAACAGATGTTTCAGGAGTAATTAAGCTAATGTAAAGTAAAAAGTAGTAGAAACAAAATACTTCAGCTGACAAGATATCATTTCAAGTAGCAGTTATAATTACATTATCCATTATTCTAACCTATCGTGATGGTACGGTAATTGTTTTATTTTTATAATTAGACTTTAAATACCTATAAAAACATTTCCATTGGCAAAGGATACGAGAGTATATCCATTATTGAGGTTAGCATAAGTGACTCTTCTCTTTAAGTTTTAACTCAATCTCGTACAATATTGCTTTATAGTTACACAATGCGTCTGACATGATATAAATAGCTACCGAAAAGTGTGCCAATATATTATACATAGTTTACTATTCAAAATAGTAATTAATTTTGGCATACTTGTTTTCACGATAGTACACTCTTTTGGAGGCTTGGTAGAAGTTCCCACACCTTTCACGACCTCAAAACGTCAGGACCGAGTCAAAAATAAATCGAGTGAATAAGAAGGGTAGTCTAACACAGTCATTTCTGTTGGTCTTTGCGAAAAATAAAGCCCCATCCGTGACTACTTCGTTATCATACAATAATTCTGTCTTTAGTGATAAATTCGGATCTGTAACACATTATAGCTGCTGGTGATCACAGAAAAGAGGGGGTTAACAAATTTAATTGCACTGTTTGAAAATCGATCATAGGGTTGAGGGGATCCATAAAGTTGTCAATTAGTTCTCCAAATAGTGGTATGTGGGTAAAGTGATGAGCAAATATGATCAATAACACAAAACCTCTCCCATAATTTTTTTTTCTTTTTATTTTGGGGGAGGTTTTGTGTTATTGATCATATTTGCTCAAATCGATCATGTCAAATACATTAAATATAACATATTATTTATTTATTATTTAATTAATTTTACAATTCGGCCCATAACATAAATAAATAAATGAATAATACATTTGATCAACTAAGCCTTCTCTAGAAATTGACAAACCTTTACAGTTGACCATATGCTGCCAATTGAATTTTCTTCATATTGCGCGATATCATAAAAAAATGTATATTATACCTGCGTGCGATTTCCATGATTTTATCGCACGATTACGTCAGAAACACTTTACCTAAGAAGCTTTGTATAATCGTGAATCTCTAATCGCTCCCTTCAAAGAACGGTCTATACTGCGTGAATTTCGGTCGGTAGATCGTGATAAAGGCCGTTTTATAACTTGGTTAAGTTTGTCATTACTTTTGTAATCCAGTAATGTTGTTTCGGCGACCATTTAAGTGTTCAGAGATGCGGAAACACCTAAGAAATGAAGAAATCAAATTGCGTAAAAATGATAAAACGAAAATGTTCGTATCGGATGCAATGACCACTATGTATATTGTATACTGCATATTACGTTTAAAATTTTGAAGTGTTTTTTATGCGTATGATTTCACCGCTCAGGAGACGTAACGGGTTCGATTTCTATTCCACACCCATTGCTCTGTCCTTTTCTCTGTTTTTTTCCAGTAGCTTCACATTTATATTATTATCCTGTAACAGTATTTCTTCACCAGCCATTACCAACGATACATATCTTTGCATTATAAACCTCGAACGCGTATGACTTAAGGGCATGCCGGAACAAAGTGCACTGAGAAAATCGATGAGTCAGCAAGCATTTTGTAGTCCAGTACCAACCAACTCGTCCACTTAGAGCATTCACTGTAAGCAATCGAATAGCTTTAGACACCCTAGCCTACCACAACGTTAGACTGCCATACGTGAAAGCCCTAAAGAACCACCTCTCAATTTGGTATATTTATGTATAAGGCTATCAAGAAAGAACCTGCGCTCCTTCGTGGTCGTGGTCAAATCATTATCTTGTATAGGAGACGACGAGACGACGCATCACATTTTTGAGAATATCCTGCAAAGGATCTATGTTGGAGGAATCCTCCAGCATCCTCAGGTATACCTCACGTGAGGACGTAAAACTGTGATCATGGAAGTAGCACAAAGGGATTGTACATAAAGCCTACGTGCTCGTCCCCTTTATTCCCCCATATCTCAATTCAGAATCCAGAACATTTTGGTTTCTGACTGGAATCGCTGTCGCTGGTTAAGTGGCTCGCCTCGGTTGTGCATGATCCAGGAGTGACAAAGAAATCAAATACGATATAATAATTATCGCATTATTATTAATTATCATTTCAACAAAACATATGAAGTATAAATTTAAATTTTATAGATAAGTAGGTACTCGATAAATACATTCGGTGCTTTTATTTATGTATCTATACTAAACGATCAATTTCTCAATTCATACTGAAGGTTGCTCAAATATCTCGAAATCCTAGATAAATATTCATTTAAATTATTTTGTATTATGATGAGGACAAACAAATCCAAAAATCTGTTACAGAAAAATATTCTGAACGTAGATATTTTTGTCTGTTTCAAGATTAACAAAATAAATACGTATTCAGTTTTCTAGTCATTGATTTAAAATTATAAAATGGTTTTAGATGTTTTAACATCGACAAAAAATGAGTGACGATATTTATTGGTTAACCCAATTCACTATTGGAAGAGGTCCGTAATTTTTCATCTCAATCTTAACGTAACGATTTCTTCTTGAAAGTTTTTGTTGGAGTAATCTCTTTATATGACTTGGTCAATTTTCTTAAACAATATCCCATTATCAACAACTGATATACCTATCATAGATATTGGAGTCCGAGATCTAATAACAGTAGATTTTCAAGTTATTCTACAGTCCGTGACTAGTATTTTATTAACACCTTTATTAACCTTCTCAGTCGGTGCGAATTTAGAAACATATTGTAATTGTGCAATGTAGTAAATTAATAACAACTACTGTACAGTAGACTTCGTTTGATTTTTAATTACAGGGACAGATCCTTTAAGAAAAAGCCTTATTAGTTCTTAACACAGCTACCATTTTTTATTTCATTTGAAAGGTTTTTAATTTTTAGCGCTTAGATATTTTTATTTCTTTTGGTATCTTTTCGAAAAGGTCGTACTTGAAGAATCGAAAAATACAAATAGTCTAAGAAAGAAAAAGTTACTTTCTTAAACCTTTGATGAATTCTGCGAAGAATCAAAATCACAAGTGTGTTTTCCATGGAAGAATATTGGAAAATTTGACGTTACTTACTAACGTTCCAAGAAACTATGCAACAAAGAACAGGGTTGATCTGTCAGATTACTAATTTATAGAATTTTTGCACTATATTTTGAACCACACAAAAACAGAATCAAACTACTTTAGGAATATCATAATTAATTATTATTGCATGCGAACAGTTTGGACATATAGGCGATTTTTATATTCAAGTCTTCCTACACATTTTTAAACAAATACATAATAATAAATAATGAGAAGGGAATAGTTACACTCCCTTACAGATCATGTTTACGATCAATAAGCTCTATACTCATCAACGATTCAAACCAATCAAAAGAATTTTTTTATGATGCTTGTGTCAACTTTTCGTAGAAATAATGTTGGCACGTTTCAATTTCATTAAAATGAAATAGCATGTTGGTGATTTAGGACCCACTCACGCACCTGGCTAACACAATAAGAATATATTCGTAATTTTAGTGCTACGATGAAAATATGCTGGAATTTAAATGTTCTGTGGAAATAGGTCAATGTACATATACGATTTGCATATTAACAACTTCCTGAAGTTTATATTAATTATTCACAAAAAATTATATACTTACACAAAGGATTTAATGAAAAATGAATTTATAACAATGAATAATTCTCACTTATTCTAAATTTATTCTTTGCAGTACAGAAAAAAAAAACATTTAATTACTTGTTCGCTGCTCCAACATTTTCAATTCTGATTTTACGGTGTACCGTTTTACGGATTAACTAAAATCCATCAACACTATTACTGAAAGACGGTAGATTTCCAGTGTGAGTGAGTTATAAAGTAACTTTGTGGGTTAATGTATCTTACCAGTTTTATTCACTTTCCATTTTAAAACACCAATTTTGCATTCCTTCAATAATATTCCAGATGTAATTAGTAGGCTGAAGTATCGTTTAGAATAGCAAAAAGAGTCTTTTTCATCAGTCAAAAATGTAATAAAGGTGATAAAGGCAATAGTAATTATTGAGACCATTGTGACTTTGATAGAGAAAATGTTTTGTTCCAGTGTTTTTATTCCTTTTTTGTTCTAATAGTAGTTAATTGGATTGAATTTATTCCAATCCTAGATGTATACAAACGTTAACCTTGGCTTTCGTCCTACATTCAAATTGTCCAAGGCAATCAAAAATGAATAGTGAGTGAGAATTACTTATTTTTTAATAGGTTGTAAATTGTTTATTGTATTAAATAAAATAAGTATTAATACTAGCAAACTCCATTTTCATCAAAGGTATGTTAAAAGAAATATGATTAAAATAAAACTGAAAAAAAAGAGTATGGGTTTAGGTAATTAAATAAACTAATAAAGGGTTAATTAAACTTTGTCCAAGGTCATTGTTTCTCGGTAAATTTTTTTTTTCTTTACACGATAACTCTACTGCATTAATTTAATTTTACACATTAATTAAAATGAGTATAATTTGAGTAATCGTGACTACATACGTTTTTAAAAATAATACGAAAATAAGTTAACAAAAAATGATCTTGTAGGCGGACCGCTGTGTTATTTGATTCATAAATACATTCCTGTTGTCCTTCATTCAAAACGAGTTTGTTAGAAATTACCTATTATAAAATCAAGACATGTCTTAATTAACATAAATTACATTTTATTGCAAACAACAAATGCGAAGTAGTTATTAAAATTGTAAATGTTATTGAATACTATTGCACCAAAAATTAACCTGCAAATATTAACAAAGAATTTTAATTTATTCAATACGCGCTTTCGCCATTTTTAAAATGGATGTATCAAATTAATAGCTACATAAACAAATCAAGGTCCTGTGTTTACAGAGGTGCCATAAACGAAATTCAGTAACAATAAAGATAAATGAAACATGCCGCTTTGTCGCAGCATATCCACAATACAAAATGAAAAAAGTGATTTATTAATAGCGAAATTTTTGGCGCTTCTCACCACTCAAGGTCCCTCTACATTAATTCTTTCATTCTCAAGCCCGCAATTATTGTAAAAAACGAATAATTCTATATATACTTTTACTTATTTAGATATTTTAGCTACTAATGGCGGCCAAAAATAACCTAATCGAAGGTTTATATTTAAGACGTTGGTATAGGAAATTTACAATGGTGAAGTGACAAGGTCAACGAATAGATTAGAAATACTGCCATAAGCCATTTATACAGAGTTTATAGAACACATTTATTTATTTTTAGAAAAAAAAATCTCGCCAAGTCAGATAGATAAAGGTACCTGCAAAGAGTACGAAGTCCAATGACTTCACAAAGTAGTATACCAAGATAAAAATAGAAGTGGACGAATTCATATCTGCCCACTCAAAACATGACAAATACCAGGCTTCTGGGTGATATTTATTAACAATACTATAAATAGCAATGCCATGTTTAAAATTAGTTAATAAATTGCACATAAAAAATAAACATACACTTTTTAAATAGTGTTTTTTTGTTAGAAAAATTGCAAATAGTACTGATAAGTTGAAGTACGTACTGCGTTAAATGACTTCTTGACCTTAAGGTCACCTCCTTATCTCCACACTAGACTCATGAAACGACAACAAACAATAATATTTATCAGAATTACAACAAAAGTAAATAAATACGAACGTAGTCCATATAAATCATTTGTACGCATAAATACATTTCCTCAATCAAACATTTTTAAGATAATTATTATTATTAAGGTTATTCTTATCGTGTAGTTACATCTACAGTGATGAAATAAATGTAAGTAAAGAATTTTGCGCATTATTCCGATAGATCATGGTCAAATGGTATCAATAAGGGAAAGGCACATCAATATAGTGATAGTGAGGTCAGAAAAGAGTAAAAAGGTGCCAAAAACTACTCTACATTGTTTATATATGTATATTGATATTATCACTTTACGGAAAATGAACCTGCATTCATTCATCTCCAATAGTCTTAGGCCCGATATTATAAAGCATAGTTAACTACGTGATCAGCTGACAATGTGGTTAAGTAATGCGATAGGCTAATACGATCAACGACCAAACCTATGTAACCCGTATTAGCAAATCATGTTGCATTATTCAAACTTAATCACGTCGTTAGCTGATCACGTATTTAAGTATGCTTTATAAAACCGGGTCTTAGTGATGATTTAGATTGATGTTTAAAGCATGTGCTTCAGAGGTTTCAACTACTAATAGGCTGTTACTGTCTGCATCTGCATTAAAAAGTTGAACATTTTGCGTTGCATGTTTTGGAAGAAACTTATAATGTAATTAATTTTATCTAAAATTGCTATCTGGAACTCCATAAGTTATATATATGATAATAAGACATAAATTCCACTTAAATACTTATTTTAATAAACGAACGTGTTTCGACTTATGTGTTGTTATCAAAGGTAAGTAATAGATTTCGAAACTTTTATTTCATTATCCAGTACGGCAATAGTTATGGATTATTGCATACATAAAAAGACATGGAATGTAGTGTTATTTAGTTATCGTATTATTTATATTAGCCTTTAGGTTTAGACATTCCATTTTCCAACTATATCTTACAGTTATAACGTTATTAACAGATTTTAGATCACCCCTTTGAGAAAGATGAAAAGTGGTTGGATTTCTATCACTGTGTATTACTTTTAGTCTTTTACTCTGGATTTAATTTGCAATCTTTTAGACTTTCTATTTTTAACATCGGACATCATTTAAGAACTTTAGACATTAAAATAATTAAAGCCAAATTCCTATATTTTAATACTTAGGTACGAGGAGCAATTTGTATGTTATCTATGTAGCGATGAAATAAGAGAGAGAACAAACAAAATTGTATTTTTCAATGTAAGAGCCAATACATTTATTTCAACGTTTCTCTAATAAACGAAAAAAAATTCCTTTAGTGAATCTTCAAAATACGCGTTTACCAACTCGCAATTCGAAAAAAGCGACGCCCTTTCAAATTGTTTTTTGAGTTTTGGAAAAAGACAAGTGAATTCAGTGACTACTGTTTTAACAATTGTTGCTTTATGCACCCTACAGTTCTGTGCAACAGCAGTTGCAATTCTATAGATAAATCTTCATAATGGAATAAACCAGTCAAAAATCTTCCTAAATTTGTCGTCTACACAATTCATTGTGCCTAACCTTACACTAATTTTTGCACTTTTACTCAGCGATATTCGTCGACACCTTGTTGGTAATTCTTCTTTCTTTCATGAGTCTTCTTTGGGTTACTTTCGATGAGAAAGAACTGTTAAAATGCAGCTGTGTTCAAACATTACTCACTCACTCCTCTTTAAGAGCGCAATAGACCAAAACGTCGCAATGCAGCAACCAATTGAGACCACTCTTACTCCTGTTTAAACTGATATAAAAATGGATTAAAATAAAACTTGGATAGGGCACAATACAATGTCAGAAACTTGAAATAAGAGCATTGTCGTGAAGTATATTGTTTTCATAACTAGGTACCTAAATAATATGAAAAACCCTCCATGAATATGCTTATTCTAATAACGTTTAGTATGTATACCATCGCTAATATGATTAGCATCTATTCATTATTTTATCTGCATGATATGATAATTGAATAATTTCGTATTGCATAAGCTTGAAGACCCATCAGGCTGTGTTCCTGATTATTTATAATAAAGCGACCCTTTTCGTCCAATACTTATGGGAAGAGCCAACTTGTACCCAAATCTAACGATACATTAAAATGTTAAGAAACAAAATTAGGTAGTGTAAAAAATTAATTGGGGATATCAAGTGATTTATTTTTGTACACATGGACATTAATTTCAATGCTTCCTTCAAATGGAGGGATGTAAGCAAAACTCCTTTGTCTCAATTACTGGATTAGGTCGATATTTTTTTTGACTTACGTAAGGTTTTTACTTATGTATACATATAGGTATTAAGATAATTATACAATTGTGCTTAAAACAACTGCACTTATTGGCTGATCATGATATGTACATTTAAATTTTGTTTGGACAGTATTTTTTCATTACAAAATTACGGAAAACATGCATCAATGAATTTTCACGTGCATTGATTTCTTTGGCTTTATTCCACTTGCAAAACTGTGTTTTGTAAACACTCTGGTTACAGTTTCTTCATATCATATTCCAAACAAGGAAATTCCACCCATATTTTTTGTGATAAGTACATCATTTGCCCTTTATAGTTATTTTTGTTAAAGATCTTGTTTAGATACTAATAATGAAAAGATGGTAACGAAACGATCAGACCGCAAGTTGTAACTTGCAAACTTCACTTACTACTTCTCTTTGAATTGCTGGTTGTATCATGTCACACTTAATATAAACAAACACAATTCTTTGGTTTTGAATACATTTTGGTACGTATAAATTGGTAAGTTTGCAAAGTTGGTCCTGGTGAGCAACTGGAACTGGACTGGAAGTGTGGAATTTGGCTGTTGTATACCCAACGCCTATGACAGTATATTTACTGAATCTTTCTAATTTATTTGGAACTAGCTGCTTACCGGCAGCTTCTCCCGCAGTTTTTCTTCTTTCAATACTCACGAAAGAGCATTGCAGACATTAGTCGAAAGTCATTCCAAAATCTTCCTGGAAACCCCCAACGGGGACCTAGCTACGTCCATTTTAAAGTTAAGCAGGACGAAGATAAAACTTGCGACAGAAACTGTCGCATGAACAAACACCTGCACATCATTTGCCAATGTGAGGCATTCATAAAGGCAAAGGAACACCTACTTGGAAATGAAAAGATTACACAAGAGGAAGTAACGAAGATTCGCTCTACTAAAATCCTGGACTTTGTGAAAGATACAGGTATTCTTGAAGGGTAGACAACACCGGGGAGTACAATAGACCAAAAGGTCGCAGTGCGGGAACCTATTGGGACCACCCCTAGTATAAATAATAATAATAATATCCACAGCTTTATTAATAATTTTTATGTTACATTCATTTTCCGCCAAATTAACCCCTATCCTCCACCTGGGGTCGCGTTCAATGGGTGATAGAGAACTCCACATGCTTTTAAATTTTTTAGATAATGTAAAACAAAATAATAAGCAATCTTTAAACATTTCTGTGTGGCATGAAACTACATACCGGTCGCACAATTTAAGATGATTCGGGTCGCGTAGATACGTCATCGCGTTCGGGAACAATCGTCAAGTACAACAGCTTAAAATTACTGAAATTCTCGAATTGCCGCGAGTTGAATATTTGAAAACGGACGAATGCGCATATGACCTCCAAATCATCTTAAATTGTGCGACCTGTACACATCGTGTTTTTTTGTTTAATTGATGATACGCATATTTTATCTATATATCTTATCATAAGTAATCAAATGTATCTTAACGTAAGGGAGTAAAATGCTGATGCTCTTATGCGATGGATTTGGTATTGTGGCATTGAGTTTGAGGCAGACAAAAATTCCATTTATGTTTTCTATGTCGCTTATGTATAACCAGAAATGACTATTTTCAAAAAATATTCAATGTAGAGAATTAACCGCAGTTAGAATTTTATTATATGTAATAGATTTAAAGAACACAACGGTTAAGAATGTGGTCAAAATAACGTGTTTTAATCATCCGACACTTTTGAACGGAGCTCTATTATTAATTGTTAAGAATTGATGTACAAATGTTGCTGCCATTAAAAAAACATAGATTTTTGTAATTCTAATTAATGCCCTTATACCGTTGGTTTTGTCTATCATTGCATTTCAAACTTAAGTTGGCTTCTTTATTTTGTATTTGCGGTCTACACAATTGTCAGCCCACAATTTACATTAATTATAAATAATTAATTACCTCCATAAATTGAATGAGTGACCTTAGAAAAATACTATTTAGATGAAAAAGTTGTTTATAAATATCACTTTAAGCATTCTGTAACCCAATTTAGAAAACGAGTAGGATGGAACGTATATTCGTTTTGGTAAGATAGCAAAATAATATGACACAACATTTCAATACCTAAATTGTCTAATGAATAATTTATGAAATGTAAATAATCCTATATTTATGCATCTATTCATTGCGAGTACGGTGTCCACCTCGGGCAATCGGGACAAGTTTGCTATTCTCGGATTCAGGCGCATTTAACTCTTTCTTTCTCTACTATTTGTCTGAACTTTATTCCAAAACAGACAACACTTTCGTCTTAAAATATTTAGATACCGTTTCCAAGTCGAAGAGTTTACTCACCTCCATCGCCTATTAGACGCATTTGAACCAATGCAGGATCCTCATTATGTTCTTCCAACACCGTATCGTCCGTTACTGTAAGGTCCTGTAACAACAATTTAGAGGTCAAAATTAACTTATTCTTTTTTTAAAATATAATCGCAAACACTAATTTATTATATTCTATACCTACTATTTTATTTGCCAAAAGAGTAATGAATAGTTACGTCCCTATATAAATGCAAATTACATCTTCCTTGCATAATAGATGATACTCAGTTAAGGAAGGTTATACTTTCACAGGTGGTTTGAAATTCCTTTTACAGAAATTGCTTCTGTTTACATAATCCGTAATTCTGCACCTGTTAATTACGTTGGAAATTGTGTTATTCAATAAACTTGCAAATGTTTACATTTATATATACGAACGAAACTAGTTTCAATATAATTTACCAACCGTTTACGTTAGACTGTTAAGCTAGTCGACAACAAAAACCACATGCATGATGATAAATTGAACAGAAACGCTTTTGGCATGATAGACTAAAAGAAAACGGCAGAAATATAATATTGTTTTTGTTACACATCAACGCAATAGTAAAAAAATACGAAAACGTGCCTTTTGAGTTATATTTTATTTATTAAAAAAAAACTAACAGACACAAGTCATGTTGACTGATACTGATCCCATAAATCAGTAATTCACAATAATCTTTTTAATTTAACTGTAATGTAACAATGAAAGAATTAATTCAATGCAAAGTTATAATGAAATTAAATCAGTTGTCATACACGTTCAATACTGTGTTCTATCAGATTTGTACAGGGTGGGCCAAATTCGATGTTTTCATGGGGTACAGCAAAAACCATAAGAGTTAGCAAAAAACTAATAAGGTACTTATGAGCTCTTTTTAAAAGAAAAAATCGGTGGAATAATCAGATTACCCATATCACGATTATTTACGTAGATACAGGGTGAAAACCAAAAAGTAGCATTTTCGAAAAACCGCAATATTTTCTTTATTATAGAAGTTAAGGTCATGAAATTCTCAGGATATAGGTAAGAGGATACGGCAATTTTAAAAATGGCATCAACAAATTTCTAAGTCTACTAAGTTGTGCACGGCCAAAGTCAACTTTCATTTTTCTTATGGGCGCCATATTGGATTTTTACTTTATCAAAATCCTCACTTGAAATGCTCTTCAACCATGTATAACATGTTTATGTTTGGTCAACATAAATAGTAAAAAACAACAAAATTAACATCTCGTGGTAGTAGGCTTTGATATTTCTATTCAATTTTTCCATAGTGGGCTTTGCTGTCTCTTTTTTAATCATCTAACGGTCAAAATAGAAGTTATTGCAGGTGTCATTTGTGTGCAGTTAATGATTTGTGAGTTTTAAAATGAATTACTATTCAAATAGTGACAAATATGATATGTTGCAGTGTTTTATTCTCTGTTGCTGACAATAAACTCTAATTTGACCGTTAGATGATTAAAAAAGAGACAGCAAAGCCCACTATGGAAAAATTGAATAGAAATATCAAAGCCTACTACCACGAGATGTTAATTTTGTTGTATTTTATTATTTATGTTGACCAAACATAAACATGTTATACATGGTTGAAGAGCATTTCAAATGAGGATTTTGATAAAGTAAAAATCCAATATGGTGTCCATAAGAAAAATGAAAGTTGACTTTGGCCGTGCACAACTTAGTAGGCTTAGAAATTTGTTGATGCCATTTTTAAAATTGCCGTATCCTCTTACCTATATCCTGAGAATTTCATGACCTTAACTTCTATAATAAAGAAAATATTGCGGTTTTTCGAAAATGCTACTTTTTGGTTTTCACCCTGTATCTCCGTAAATAATCGTGATATGGGTAATCTGATCATTCCACCGATTTTTTCTTTTAAAAAGAGCTCATAAGTACCTTATTAGTTTTTTGCTAACTCTTATGGTTATCGCTGTACCCCTTGAAAACATCGAATTTGGCCCACCCTGTACATGTAACTGAAACGGATTCAGCTCTACATTGACACAAATTGGATGTTATACATTAATCAAACCGATCATTTTTCATTTCTACGAAAAGAATCATTGCGTTCCACAGTGGGACGAAAGTGCTCTATTGTAAAGCGATCATGGCATATTACTTAAGTACACCTTACATTGCTAAATAACAGTGGACTTGTAGTTGATGTTCACTCTGTTTACTTGACCCATTATGAAGCAATATCGATTTTTGGCCCATGATAAAATTTGGCAAAATCGTCTTTGCTTACAGTGACGGTGAAAAAAGTCTTTTACAACTCTTCACAGATTGCAGTTTACATGTCCAAAACAGGTATTTAAAAACTACAGTGACCCTTGCAGTGCAAGCAACATCCAAGTATATTATGTAAAGTGAATACTTAGCAAACATACAGTTTTATCCTTGTCGCACGCAGTGTTTGTGATGCTTACACTTACACAGATTCGTTTTCGATAACATTCTCGCGCAAGGTGATCATTAGCTTCCTGCACACAACATTTGCCAACGAAGAGGTTTTTTACCGTGTCCTGCAACTTCATCAGAGAACCGTCTTAGAATTGCACGATCCAGGCAATAATTTTTATAAGGATTCGCAGGAATAATCAGAAAAGTAGATTACATGGGTAAATGAAGAACTATGTGTGCGAATAGTTCAAAATGATTTGACATTTCGAACACTACCCTACAGTTTGCCAAAGTTCTCAAAAGCAGTTTAGCTATAAATATCCAAACCTGCGGTCAATTTGTAGGAATCATTTCTGTTTACGTGAACAATTTTTATCCCCAGCCAAGCCAATATTGTTAGATAGAACACTATCACCATATGAACGTTAGCAAATTTGTGTCCTTGTTACTAAGTTGATCGTATCAGCACGAAATACCACTTTTTCTGTTACAAATTTGTTTATCTCCGCAAGATTTGAAAGCTTGTGGAATTGAAAAAGTTGTGTACCGAATTTGTTTTGTTTTTCTTACGTACAACGTAAAGGTGATACTTAATTTAAAGTATTTGACGGATGAAGATTTCGTTGTACTTGTGCTGTGATGTGTTTTTGAATGTTGCGTATCCTGGTAAAGTTGTCTACTTTTACAGATTAACAACAATTTACGTAACACAATTTTCAATGGGCTTGTGAACGGACGAAAAAAAAACTGAACAATCCGCTACTTGACTGCCCGATAACATCTCCTAAGTAACAACATTTATTATTTTTGAATTGCTCCCTTTCGGAAAAGTGGCAACTGTATATAAACCCTATGGGACTGACTGATAGTCCGTTATGCAGGGGTTGTGGTGAGGAAGAGTAACGCCATACCACGTCATTTGTCAATGTGAGACATGCACAAAGGCAAAGAAACACCTACTTAAAAATTACACAAGAGGAAGTAATAACGAAGACTCGCTCTACTAAACTCCTAGACTTTATTAAAGATACTGGTATTCTCGAAGGGTAGACAATAGCGGAGAGCACAATAGACCAAAAGGTCGCAGTGTAGGAACCAATTGGGACCACCCCTAGGATAAATAATAATAAATAATAAATATGAACCCTTTTGAGCTTAGTCGTGCATTTATTAATTTTTTTTTCTAGGCGCGTGTCCATGTAGCGGTAAAGATGAGCAATTTTTAACGAATAAGCCTCAACAATTCAGTGAAATTATGTGACGATGGATTGTAGGTTATTTCCGTATAAGCTATAACAATATGATCAATGAGATATTAATTACTAGAATCATACAACCTTGAAATTCCTTATGAGAAAGAAAATTGCATGGTTTACAGAAGTTAGCGTAAGGTGAACGTAACTCGAAAATAAAGATAAAGATCTTAAACTGAACTTTAACGGAAGTTGATAACGTTATTTTTAATACTCATGAAGGTGTAGGTAAAATGTACTTTACTTGCATAAGTAAAATACATTCAAGATTTTATGGTTAATATTAACTTTACTGTCTTATACAGCTCGGCAGAACATCAACTATGTACTATGTACAGTTGTTAACATTACAATAAAAGTGTTAGAAATTTTAGCTAGTGCAGAATCTGTCTACTAGGCAAAGCTTCGTTGATGCATCGTCAACTTAAAACTATCCCCATTAGATAAGTTTTCCTCGAAAAGTTTTTCGTTTAGAAATAAAGTTTGAAAGTTGGCCTGTAATGAATTCAGAGAGTTTAAACCTCGATTCCGTTCTTAAAAAGAAGGTAATTTATATTTTCTTTCTCGACTAAACTTTTTTTTCTTTGTAAATAATTGGAATTAAATTTCATAGCAATATAATTACTTGCATTTATCTTTAACTATTAAGAAAATTAATGTGCTTGCAAAAATTGGGAGTGTAATAAAGAAAGCAATCAGGTAACAACGACGTAGATATAAAATAAGGGTCAAGGTGAAAAACTTGTGAAAGGCAAACTCGATCAATATCTCCTTTGAGCTATTCACATCAAAAGCTTGGGTGAAAGTTACAAAAAAATTATTGTCGACTTGATAAGTGTTAGTTTCTTTGGTCATCTATTGATGAAAATGTTATGTTTAATTAATTACAAATTAGAAGAAATAAGTTATAATCTTACAGTTAATTATTTTTTCTTTTGAACACATAATTGATTTTCGTTTCTTAAAATTTTAGTATGGCAATATACAGTGTGTCCCCGGATAGGTGAAACGACTCTTGTGAAAGATGAAAAATTTTCAATATAAAATTTCATTGTTTGGGGTTCAGCCCTGCTTAGTTAAAGACTAATTTCTGGCATAATTTTAGTTTTCTAAAATCATGTATGCCTTGGATATTTTCAAAAATCTGATTTTTGGTTCTAGTAAACTACCTTTGTTAGTGAAGATATAACAAAATTTGATTAACAAAAGTTGTTTAGAATCATGAAAGAGTCCTACTTCTAGAATTTCAAGCACCTAGGCCAACGTTGATGTTTTGGCAATTTACAATAATTTTTATCTGATAGTTTAATATTGTTTATCCCCGGATAGGCGATATAACTGTTGTTAAAGAAATTCTTTTATTTATTTTGTTTATTTAGAATTTTATCGCTTTTACAAGAGTCATATCACCTAAATTATTGTAAATTGCCAAAACATCAACGCTTGAAATTCTAGAAGTAGGACTCTTTCATGATTCTAAACAACTTTTGTTAATCAAATTTTGTTATATCTTCACTAACAAAGGTAGTTTACTAGAACCAAAAATCAGATTTTTGAAAATATCCAAGGCATACATGATTTTAGAAAACTAAAATTATGCCAGAAATTAGTCTTTAACTAAGCAGGGCTGAACCCCAAACAATGAAATTTTATATCGAAAATTTTTTATCTTTCACAAGAGTCGTTTCACCTATCCGGGGACACACTGTAGAATACAAAATGGATTGTTTATTTTGGATTACAAGAAAATTGGCAAACCATTTTATTAAATGTAAAATCGACACTATCATAGTATTCTATACTTATATTTAACACATTTTACGACATGCTGGCCAATGTTTGTTATTGTAAACATTAAAAAACCAAAGTAGGCAATCATGAGAGATTATAAAAATTGAAAGCGCGCTTACTATCACCGAAATATATGTATGTACTTACTTATATAAAAAAAAAATCTAAATAAATTAACCAAAAGGACACCAATATCGGTTATTGAATTTTTCATCGATATAAACAATAATCGACTTTTTATGATCTTGCTTTCGGTTATAAACTGGAGGAAGAGCGTTTAGGGGCAAGCTGGAGCACAAATAGCAATAGTTTTCCGCGTCTGCTGTAAGCGTTAAAGATCATTTAATTCGCATGATTGTAATATAGTATTTTATGTCATTATCACCTTTCGGTAAATGGAAAAATTCAAATTAACCATTGGTTAAAAGGAATTAGTGCACATATAAAATAAAAATGAAGAAGAGTTGGATCAATAAATAGACCAACCGCAGGTAGGGGAAAACAATGATACCAAACTTTGCGAGGAAGCCAACATTAGATCATGGCCGCGCAATTGAAGTGCGAGAAAAAGATGCCAGAAAATATTTGTTAAAATTATACAAAAGGAGGTGTAGAATCCTTTAGAAATATTATTAGCGTCCTACAATTTTTGAAATATCAAGCCATGCCTCATTTAAAAGTAGTAGTGTTTGTCATTCTCTGTTTGTTCGTCAACCACCAATCGTCTGTTTTTTAATTATTAATTGTTTGATTTTAATCTGTTGTTTCCCATGTTACTTTACGTGGCATTATTTATTTATTTAATTAATTTAATTATTTCGTTCGCGCTGTACTGGACCAATGAGCAGATGCACGTCACTTTTTGTAGCTGCTACCTCTTCTAAGCCTTGAAAAAGACTGGGCTACCACCAGTCGAAACGTTGGCAATACATTTATTGAAGAACTTGAGTCTGCATTAAGTACCCACTTGACACCTCCTTTGAAGGTCCCCGAATTGGGGACAACACTACAATTATATTACGAGGAGTTTCCATAACTCATTTAAAAGGTCTGGTAAATCTCTATTCAATCATGTGTTTTTGATAGCAACCTTCCATTGTTATTTAATAGTCGTTTAAAACGCAATTTGTTAAACTTTTCAGATGCCCCCGTATTATGTTATGGTATTATAAAGAATCTTTAAAGGATATGATAAGAAAGTTACAAATAAATTGTCGCTATTACTATGACTTTTTTAATTGTCATTATTGGTTTAAACTAATACAGGGAGATCCAAAAAACTTATAAATCCATTGTTGGATGTAGGTTGCTATTCCGACTCATGTGAAAAAAAGAGGTGTGACTCGAGTACTAGCTTGAATTGAAAGCTGTCCTGGTCTGGTAGTCATCTAACGTCTAAGGATTTTCTTGATTCGTCTTCCTTGATGTTGATGTCCATTGACTCTGACGTCCCTTTTCTTTTCAGAAGGGAGAATCTGAGTTTATGACATGAGTATCAGAAAGTACCCACTCAAAATAAAAATTAATCTGTTTCAAGACGTCCTTCTGCCATAACATAATACGGGGGCATTTGAAAAGTTTAAGAGATTCCATGTTAAACAACGATTAAATAACAATGGAAGGCCGGTATCAAAGACAAAAACAAAGACAAGCAACCGTACCAATTACGCAAGTTCTTCAGCCAGGATGTTCTTCGTCTTCCGACGTTGCTTTGTCCTGCTATTTTTCCTTGTATAATTAAGTGTAGCAGACAAGACTTCTCTCTCCACGCATAATATATGTTCCAAATACTCTCATTTTCTTCTTTTTATTGTGTTAATAAGTTCTCGTTCTTTGTTTACCTGATGCAAGACTTCCTCGTTTGTTATTCTTTCCGTCCACGATACCTTCAGTCGAAATATCCATAATTCAAAGGCCTTAATTTTGTCAATTTCTCACCTTTTTAAGGTCCATACCTTTATTCCGTATAAAAGAATAGAAAAGATATTATAACATCTTACAAATCTGATTCGGGTTTCTATATTTAGATCACCATTGTTATTTTTATGCCCTATTTATTTTGCAATGTGTGGTTTTCCTCTGTTCAGTGTATCATTTTTCAGCTAAAATATTTTAAGATCACTCGTGGTCTTATTGGCCTTAACACTGCACCTACTTCTTAAATGGACTTACAAAAACAAAAATAATATTTATCCTGTGAAGTTAAACCACACACTACAAAGAATAGGGCATACAACACTCTCCTAGACTACACATGCAACTTTTTCCCACCATTTTGACGATAGAATGACCGTTTATTCAATTTTTTGTTGAACAGACATTATTAGTAACCAGTTCAATTTGGCCTCGAATCTTGAATATTTTGGTATAAAAAAAAAAAGTTTAATCGTTGAGTGAGAACTCATTAATCATCAATTCATCATAAAGTTTCAGAAAATGTTTAATGTATAAAATTTGATACCATACCGTTGAGTATTTTTCACTCAACGCTTATACTCTTATAGTATAGTCGTTGAGCGAAAAATATTTTTCACTCAACGGTATAGTATTCATGATATCGACCGTTTCCATAATTATATTATAGTAAGAAAGAAATTTTAATAGAAATTCACTTCGTTTTTTTAATTGTTATAATATAATACTTCCTTCACAGGAATAATTTTCAATATAAATTTGCACAAACAAAACAACTTTAGCTTTTATGTCGTAATTAGGTTAAATTAAGTTTGTTTTCATAATAGAGCAATTATGTAAATTATGGTTTCCCGCTTTTTGAAAATGAGTTTTTGTTAAGGTCAAATAATATCCACATAAAAACTGCGTTAATCAACTAAATATTGTCAGATATAATGTTGACATTAGGAAGGAGTCAAGAAACTTAAAAGTTGCAGCGTAAAATATATATTACTTGACCTCTGTAACGAGATAAGATTAATAGTTAGTTTAATTGTGCCACAATAAAATTCTAAAAGGCAAGGGTTAAACATGAAAATATTTATTTTAACTAAAACAATTTTTGTTAAAGTCGAACAAATTGTTATTTTGTTTTGGAATAACCTAAATTTATGGATTTTCGTTGAAGGAGAAGTCAACAAATTGGCGTAATCGACAATGGTTGATAAAAAGTTACATTAAATATTTGGAGGCAAATATTAGCAGACTTAATTCAAGTATAGTTACTGATAAGATATCACTTTCAATTGCATAAATCGGATAACCTTTTATTTGAATTTTTTATACAAGGTTTAAAGCAAGTATGTGCTATAAAAAAGTAATATTTGTTTATACTTGCTCGTTCGAAATGAATTTCATTCTTTAGATAATACACATTTAACAACGAAAACCAAACATTTCATTAAAACCTTTCATAATAGCATTGTTTAAAATGTTTTATTACGGCACGAGTCCACATTTTGCAAACAACAATTTCGTTTTAATTATTTTTGTAAATACGTACGTACAATACTTTCAGCTTACAGGACACAACAATTTCTAGTTCACGTGAATATAGTTAAACATTTTTTTTTGGAATACTTTAATGATTTGAAATTTCAACTAACGGTAAAACCAATTCCTGGAAAAGTGGAAAGTTAATGGGAATTAGATCTTTAGGACGTTCACATTGAACGTTGAACGTAGATAGTCAGAATGGATATAAGAACATTCCACATCTGACATCGCAAATAATATTTGTTTAGTAATCTCTTCTAGTTTTGGTTTATCTTACAACATGATTATTTGTGATTATTTTTTTTATTCTAAAGGGTATTTGTAAAAAGACAGATTTCTTTCCTTAGTGTTTCTTCTAAATAGCTTTTCAAGGACCGGGAAGCATATTTACATATCCTCCTATACAACGGCACCAGGGTGCTGAAATCTGTTAGTCTTTGTGGCGTACAATTGAGCTGTAAATGCTCATTGATTTAGGCACCTCCGCGAATTGTTTAAGTTATTTTCACACTTCCAGGTGAAATAAAGTAGCCAGAGTAAAATAATATAAACACATGTTGAAATAACTACCTACTATCGGAGTAAAAATGCAAGGCCTCTGACTTTAAGTGATCATAACAAAAAAACTGAGGGGTGAAATTTCTTCATTTTTGGGCAGTACATTAGTCATTTATATACAGGGTGTCTCACGGTGACCGTCGGTTAGAAGTATATCAAGAACTGTAAAAGCTAGAAATTTGAAATTTTGCATATGCGACATGGAGTGTTTAATCTATTAAATAAAAATATTTTCCAAATGGCAGCACTTCCGGAAATACCGGAAGTGAGCATCAACTTCTTTATTTTAAATACAAACCAGGCATTTTTTTTTCACATTCTGATGTGTCCTAAAATGTTTAGTAAGTATGCTTAAAATAATCGGCGTATCAATTTTGATTGTTGAGAAAAAAAATTTTTTTCACTGAAAAATGTTAAAATCTTGTTTAAGAAATAAAATTGAAAGTCGAAAGTGGTAAAAGTTAGGGAAATGGGATTTTAGGTTCTCAATGTCAAAAGATTGAGACACAATTGTCTGTCATGGATTATAAAAAATTGCCCGCGGTTACGTATCTATTTGACGTTATTTCCAGACTTAAGAAAAACTTTAAAAAGTCTCTTTTTTTAAATGGAATGCCTATTTAATTATCGGCCTATTCGATGCAGAAATAAATTTCCTTTAAATTGATTGATTAAATTGATTGATCATATTCCTATACCTAAAATCAATGATTACAGAGTTATTTACATTTTTCTAATAAAATTTATAATTACATACTTTACAAAACATGGTTGGCTTTGAAAATTTTCAAAAAATTTTTATTCAATTGTTTCTTATGATGACAGTTGTCAGTTGGCTATCAGTTTGAAAGTTTACGCTACATTTACGTTTGTTATCAGTGTTATCTGTTTGAATTTTGATTTTTGCGCTTAATATTTGTTTTTAATTGGGAAATATGGAATACACAAACGCTGATATTCTAAATTTGTTTTACATTCATGGCGAGTTTGCTCGTATTACTTTCGGACCTGCAGAACCTTTAACTATTGAATAAAGAATCACTCAACACTTTAATGAAAGATATCCGCATTTACCTACAATGACAGAACGAAAAATCAGAATTTTCTCAATTTAGGCGAAGTAAATGCGCCACGAAATTTGGCAAAGCCAATTGTCCCCAATGACGCTGCAGAAACCAATGTTTTGGGATATTTTAATGTTTTCCTTGAAAGTTCTGTTCGTTCGGCGGAAAGAGACCTTGGATAGTCAAGAAGTTGCATAGATAGAATTTTAAATAATCATAAAAGCATAAGAAACAATTGAATAAAATTTTTTTAAAAATGTTCAAAGCCAACCATGTTTTGTAAAGTATGTAATTATAAATTTTATTAGAAAAATGTAAATAACTCTGTAATCATTGATTTTAGGTATAGGAATATGATATATCAATTTAAAGGAAATTTATTTCTGCATCGAATAGGCCGATAATTAAATAGGCATTCCATTTAAAAAAAGAGACTTTTTAAAGTTTTTCTTAAGTCTGGAAATAACGTCAAATAGATACGTAACCGCGGGCAATTTTTTATAATCCATGATAGACAATTGTGTCTCAATCTTTTGACATTGAGAACCTAAAATCCCATTTCCCTAACTTTTACCACTTTCGACTTTCAATTTTATTTCCTAAACAAGATTTTGACATTTTTCAGTGAAAAAAATTTTTTTTCTCAACAATCAAAATTGATACGCCGATTTTTTTAAGCATACTTACTAAACATTTATGACACATCAGAATGTGAAAAAAAATTGCCTGGTTTGTATTTAAAATAAAGAAGTTGATGCTCACTTCCGGTATTTCCGGAAGTGCTGCCATTTGGAAAATATTTTTATTTAATAGATTAAACACTCCATGTCGCATATGCAAAATTTCAAATTTCTAGCTTTTACAGTTCTTGATATACTTCTAACCGACGGTCACCGTGAGACACCCTGTATGTTTAACATGTGTAAAAACCAAAATGGTAGAATCAGTTGTTTAACTTTTATTTTAATTAACAGCAATAAAAACGCTGTATTTAGTATTTTCCTGGCTGACGGTCAGTTTTAACTTATCATAAAATTGTTATTGTTTCATAAATTGTTACCAAATTTACAAATGTTGTAGCACACACTTCTGAAAAGTCGACAGCCAATAAATATTGATTATTCATATGATTAACTGGTTTTATAAGCCCTAACCGAAAATGTGCTATTTTGCAATTTACGGAAGTTAAAGAAAAAATTCTTGTTTTAAATGCTAAATTTGATATTACTTAAATCTAACTGCATTATTCTCTTATTGAAAATAAAATTTGTTTTCTTGTAATTCAAATGTTAATCGCGAAAGAAAGACGCACATATTCCCGCGAGAGGTAATCTACCACATCGTAAGCAGCGAGCGGCAACCCACAACAATGTGATTATTCTTTTGCATTGTACAAAACCATGCGCTTTATAGCAATAGTGTACGACAACAGCTACCCCGCGCGCCGCGCTTCTCCCCTCCAACTGGTGCATGCATCCTTTTTTCAAAATTTCTTTTAAAAAAAAACGATATATAATGACATTATTTTTGTGAATCGTGTTAGACCACAATATAATTGCTTTAACCTTGTTATGTTACTGTCAAATTGTTAATATCGAACGTTCAGGTACTGAGTTACACAAGATGTCGTTTTTTCATTATAGCTTTAAGACTAATAAACCAATTGGCCGCAAAAGCATCTCACATTGACAAATAAGTATACATTTTTCAAATATATAAGTATCTACCACTCAGTTTAAATAATATGGCCGTAATTAATTTTTAAAGTGGAGCGCTTGTGCGATTTGAGTCATGATTAGCGCTTTTTATCACATACACTGATACAGAAAATTAACGATGTATTGTAAAAATCTAAAACTGTACACCTTTTTGTAGAAATAAATGGTCTTTTAAGTGCACTTTATTTCATTAAATTATGATTGCTAATTACTGAGATACAAGCTTCTAAAGTCAGAGGCCTTGCATTTTTACTCCGATAGTAGTTATTTATTTATTTAAAAAATATATTACTGAGATTACATACACTAGTATGTCTCCGTAAGTTGAAACCATATGGAAAACCTTTTTATTATTAATTTTAAGGAAAAAAGGCATTCTACATAAAATGTTCGGCATGATCCAAAACTCAAAATACAACCATCAGGATCAGATATCAATTTTTTTCATTCGAAATACGAGGTTTGTCAAAAAATGTGATTTGTGATAGTGAAATGTGCAAGTAAAATACTCCTATTTCGAAAATTGTCGTAAAGAAAAGTTGGTCAGAATTGAAAACTACGTTCAGATATGCAATTATATCCATTTGTATTAAATTATTTTATTATATTTATAGTTTAGTTTTATTTTAGAACGATATTTGATGATAAAATGTTGCTTAAATCGACATGGTTAAATATTTAAAACACAGTTTTTAATTCTAAATAATAATGTCAAAAATAAAGGTACTTTACTGTTGCGCAAAATTCATATTTTTTGACCAACCTCGCATACGACTGAAAAAATTAATACCTGATGGTTGCATTTTGAAAGTTTTAGATCATGCAGAACTGTTTAAATCAAGTTTTTTCAGTACGTGTTTCTACAGAGTATTTTTGTATCCAATGTTTGCATTCGCTTTCATAGTCGTCAGAAAATTTTGTTTTTACTCCCACAGCATATTTATCTTCATTTATAATCGTATTTAACACGATCTTACAAGCTGGATCAACACGATGTAAAAGGGACTTTATGTTTGTAACATATTCCTCCTCCATTGTGGCGTATAAATAACAAACGTGCACTTCACTCACTCTGATATGTATTAACGATTAGGAACGGAAATATAACGGCCAAATTTTTAACGTATGGGTATGGTGTAGGTATGCACAAGCTTGGAGTGATTTCAGCTCTCGGAGAGGTGCCTAACTCAATGAGCTTTTGTAGCTCAATTGTACGCCACAAAGACTAACAGATTTCAGCACCCTGGTGCCATTGTATAGGAGGATATGTAAATATGCGACCGGGAAAGGTGAAATTGTAAATGCAATATACATAATTAAAATTATGCGACCATATTAAGTTACGTTATACATAGACAGGCTGGTATTTTTAGTTTTATTTTATCCGTTACTACATCAATTTGTCGTTTAACCCATTTTGGTTTATTTCTTACGTTTTAAATTAAGATTTCATTCGCGTTATGCACACACTAATTATAATTACTAATAAATACATTTTAGTTACTACAAGTAAAGAAAGAAATACGTAGGTAGTGACTAGTGTATTTAAAATGAAGAATCTACATCAAAACGACATAAATCTAACATAAAGGATAAAGGTAGCACAAACAAACTCCGCACATCCTAATAAATAAGGTTTTTTTATTGCGAAAATTAAGTAGACCCTAAGGAATTTTGGACAATAACTGGTACAGTACAATTTTGATGTCAGTAATGTTATGATGAAATAACTGGAATAACTGTTTATAAGGCCGACATTCCATTCAACGAGTAGTTGCGTATTTACAACCTGTTCAAAATGTCTGTTCAACTTGACCCTATGAAATTTTATATCCTAAGGTGATTCAGTGTAATAGGCTTGGCAAAAGGAGCAATGTAATCTGGCTCGTATAATGGACGGACAACATTTCACTTTTACAAGAAAAAAATCCGGAATGTTGCTTTAATATCCTTCAGGCTAGTGATATGTTCTGTAATTATTTATTAAGTTGAAGTATAAGGAACCTTAGGCATTTATTTTATTTCGCTTTTCGCTTTAATTTCGTTATTTTATTTTAAATAAACCAGTGTTACATTTCATAATTAATCCAGAACCATTGCTTGAAATTCGGATGTACGCGTGTGGACTGAAAAAGAAGGTCACTGTAAAAATTTGCTTTTTTAAGTCTAAATTAATTGAATTATAATTCTATTGGAAGCGGAAATTATCGACGAAATTATAATTACATGTACATAATATGTCATTCACAATAGGTACAGAAATATTTATACGCGTTTTAGTAAAAGCCTAATTTAAAATAATTTAAATAAAGCCAATAGGTATAAATACAAAATATAGACGATGTTTGTTTTGATCGAAAATACCGTTTATACGAAGGATAGTCGTTAATCAAACAATTCCATATCTTACGCCTTATGTTAACTTTATAAGGTAATGTATGGGTGATGGGTCATGGACATAGCAGCAACCATCATAAACACAACCAATTACTGGCTTGTGAGAAAAAGAATTTTCGTCTGTACAAATTGCGAATTGTCTTAATCGAAATCAAATTGCCGATTCGGTTGATCTGCTATCCATTGCAGATGAACGATTTGGTAACCCTAAACGGTTTAGCATCGTATTCCACCTTTTGGTTTCATGTGGTGTGTGCCAGTTCTAGTATTAGCGCTCACTGAGTGGAATCTCAACAACAGTACAATGATCCAAAGCGGAGATGAAGAAAGTGTGATCCTCGGTTGTTTGATGAAAGACCCGTGCACCAAATTATCCGAGCATGAAGTTGTTTTGCTTGCCATATAGCAAGAGTATGTTCACCCTTTTTTTCAAGAAGCTAACGTTAACCTGGTACTATGGTAACCATGGCTACCTAGATTTCCTGATTATTTCGAATAGAGCACGTATTGAGATAGGATGGACAGGTAACCATGGAAATCTCCTATTTAAAACACACACAAAGAGGCACTTGCCGGATTGCGAGCCACGCAAGCGAGGGAGTGTGTAAATAATATGGGTGGCCCAAACCAGTACTAAAAAAATAAAGTAATGCTTACTATGGGGGTTTCGGAAACGGTAAGAGATAGAGTTACGGTTAAATGGGAGAAAAGTTGGGCAATTTTGAGTTCAGTACAATGAAATGTTTAAACTGACGAAATTCCGAACCGTTCCGAAGTTATGCGACAAAAAGCGAATTTTCAGGATTTCGTTTTTGACAAATTGTTACTTTGTCGTTGATGTTAACTAAAAAGTAAAAGAACCTTCTACAGGTACTTTTTAACGTTCTTTAACATGGCATACAGCAAATTGGAATCCGACGTTTCGTTTTCGGGTAACCATCATCAACTTTATTTTTTTAAATACGGTCCTGATTTTTTTATGCATAATATTAGAAGAGCTTTTTATTCTTCATTCAAGCATGTATCACACTTTATGGTTTAATTGCGATTTTATACTTACTTTACGATTAGCGGAAAAAATTCTAAGTACGAACCTGTATCCCCCCTCAATAACATTCAAACTGAATTTTATTTATAAATGGACTTTTGCTAACTGTGTTTTCCTTATCAAGTTAATGAAATGACACATAATTTTCAATTTTGAACACAAATTTTATAACCAAGTACATAATTACAAACAATCAACAACACATCATTAAATGAACAGAAAACAGTTGATGAAACGAAAGTTTAAACATGACACAATCACACAATAATTACAAAAAATTATAATAAATGCTCGCAAAGCCCTCCTTCGTTCTCCAATCGTCAATAGCATCTTCTAACTGTAGAATCCAAAGCATTCTTTAACATTGCAGGTGTTACAGTTTGGAATGTGTTAAGTACAAACTTTCGGAGTTCTTCTTCTATTCCAAAGGTATCTTTGTAAACATAATTTCTTATGTACCCCCAAAGAAAAAAATCCAGCGGGTTATTTCGGAAGAACGAGCTGGTCAGGGTGTTTCAGAATTGGTGCTTAAAACTCTTTCGGCAAACCTATTTGAAAGGTAATCGTTAACCACCCGTGAATTGTGCGCAAGTGCACCATCCTGCTGAAACCAACAATTGCGTATTATGGCTTAGGGTAAAATATCAAGAGCTTCTTCCAAAGTAGAATCTAGTAAATTTAAGTAACATAGTAAAATAAGTATAAAATCGCAATTAAACCATAAAGTGTGATACATGCTTGAATGCAGAATAAAAAGCTCTTCTAATATTATGCATAAAAAAATCAGGACCGTATTTAAAAAAAGAAAGTTGATGATGGTTACTCGAAAACGAAACGTCGAATTGCAATTTGCTGTATGCCATTTTAAAAATCGTTAAAAAGTACCTGTAGAAGGTTCTTTTACTTTTTAGTTAACATCAATGACAAAGTAACAATTTGTCAAAAACGAAATCCTGAAAATTCGCTTTTTGTCACATAACTTCGGAACGGTTCGAAATTTCGTCAGTTACTAAACTCAAAATTGCTCAACTTTTCTCCCATTTAACCGAAACTCTATCTCTTACCGTTTCCGAAATCCCCATAGTGGCCCTCCTTATGTTGGACACTGTATATTACACATTGTCTTATTATTCACTTCTTTGGGTACGAATTTATCCTTAATTTAGTTGCTGCAATACTCAAGAAATGCACAGAAATAGATGTCACAAAGTCATCTCCTTAAAGAAATGTTCTCATTTCTCTCAATTCGATAACAAGGCGAAATTATTATACGTTCTGAAACAATTGATATTGAGCCATAATACAGAAAGGTTTACGAAGAGTGCCCAAACCTGTAGAGGCAACCCTACAAAGATGTCTCAGATTCCTTATCGTTACCGAGAGAATGAGAGTTCATAATAACATATTAACATAATTTTATTATAAGTCTGTTAATGAAAATGAGATGCAGATGCTAACGGCAAAATTAAAGCTGAACCCACTCCGGCCTTTCATTATGGTTCCTGACAACACTAACCGATATTCATAAATATCTCAATACTCTAAAAAACGCAGATGAAAATCAAATTTGAGAATTTTTGTACTGAATTGTAGTGAACACATTAATAAAAAACCTACTACTAATTGCTCTAAGAGAATAATTTGAACGTAAGTCAAAAACGGTAAATTACAAAAATTCCTATCTGATACGGTTGCAGATAATTTCACTGAACAAAAATTACCAATATCAGCAACAAACACAAAACATTGACTTAGTGTTAATATCGATCTTTTCTTAGTACATGTAGGTTAAATTGAATGATGTAATTTGAAAAAATACCTTGTCATATTGGATAATCGTGAGTAGTTAGATAAGATAATAATGAACAATGTTTGTTTTTTATCGATCAGATCAAAGTTTAACAACAGTTTGTAAAATGAAGGAATACGAATACGATGATATCTAAGTGTGATATCAGGTTCAATGGAAAACATGATTAAATAAAACAAGCAAGAGCTACTCAAAATTTTGAAGGTAAAGTAAAATTGCTTTTGAAATGATATCCAACTCATAGATGGTATCCAAAATTGGTCAAAAATTGAACATCGATTTTCTCAAAATCTGCTCCAAGCATTTTTTTATTTTTTGAAATGTTATAAGTACATATAGTTCATGAAAAACTATTGACACTACATTTATTTCTTTATTTCTCATAGGGAAAGGGGGATAAATTTTTGAAGCTGAAAATTTTAAAAATTCATAACTTTTTTGTTAACAAAGATGAAGAAGTAAAATTGTACAGTGAGGTAGAGGACATACGACTCTTTTAATCGGGTATAATAAGTATACCAATTTACTTCCTGTCTATACGGAAATTAACAAAATAACGGATGAAATAACACACAACCTTTCCCTTCAAATGATTTTAACAATTAATCGTGATTAATTGATTAGATGGTGGCGATATGTTTCGGGAAACCTCCCCATTTTCAAGGCAAAATAAGATTGTAAAAATTAAAAAGATTTTTTCACCTCGCACTTGCTTTCGTTTAACTTCTCCATAATTTTATTTCCATCTTCATTTCCGTTATCCCTGGCTCCTCAAGCATAACTTGGTTTCTCTTGTGAGAACTCCTTTTTGTATTAATTTGTGTCGATTAGTGTTTAAAGTTCAACTATCAAACTTTATGCATTTGTCATTAGTGTTGCTATTAGATGTTAACTTATCACTTTATGTAATTTTTACAATCTTATTTTGGCTGCAAAATGGGAAGTTTTCCCGAAACATGTAATCACAGATTAATTGATATTAAAATCATTCGAAGGGGAAGGTTTTGTGTTATTTCACCCTTTATTATACCCCCCTTAGAGATTATCGGACTCTCCAGAATGAATTAACAAAATATTAAAAATATATTATTTCAGGAGAAAATCAGAAATCGTTTTCTGATTACAACTATACTCCACACTATACATATATTTATTTTTTGAGTTATTACGCAAAAACTATTTTATTTTGAGTTATTGCGTAGTCATTGTAGTGAACACGGGAAAGTTTTGTGCCAGTTTACTGGTCATTTATTTTGATCAGTACTTAATGAGACATGAGACAAGACTTTGTCTTTTCACCAAAGTTTTGCCGATGCCGATGATTCACAGTCTGATATGAATTTTTGATACAAGTAGTCTGCAAGATATGACACCACTATAATATCCAAATTTGTAAAAAATATGTTAATGGATTTTAACACCAAATCTAAGATTGTTTATTTCTTTCACGACGCAACTCATATCTTGAAGTTTGTATATATTTGCGTATACTTTAGTGAATGTGTTTAAGAAATCAGATTTCTCTTTAAGATATTGAAAAAAAGGTAAAAGAAGACGTAGTACTATAAGTTGTGGACTCAACATCTTGTCTCAGACTATTGAATACACCTGATTTTCAATCATACTTCACTTGATTTATGAATTTATTATTGCGTTATTTTGTAACGTAGGTTACGTAGGTGTTACAAGGTTCGCCATGTTACAACTTTATTATTAGTAGATATTTCTAATTTACTATAAAATATTACTATCCTTAAATATAGCTTAATTAATAAGAATACTTACACGAGTAGCTTCATTATATCCAATTATTACAGCAGTATACCATTGAGTTGTTCCTTCCGCTCGATAAACCTCAACTCTGTATCCAACCAAAACGCTTGGTGTGGTAAGTAAAATTCTCTGACCATCTTGTTGTTCGCGCCAACATCTCACGGCCGTTTTTACCTCGGGATACTCTTCAACGCCAGTAATAGTTGGATCCCAATCCTTAACAAGAATAGTAGATAAGTATTTTGATTAAAATTATTCGTGTGAAAATGTGCTTAGATTTGGTTCGAAAATGGAGCAGTAGTTAATTACACACAATTCGCAAAATACATTATTTATTCAGGATAATGTTAGTCGCTTTACTATTAATTAAGTTTATTTTCTATAAGTAAACAAAAACGAGTTGAACAATAATACATAATTGAGAGTATAAATAAAACTGGTATGTAATCATTGAACTACCGTATATAGATTTAAAACTCCATTATTGGTGAAAACGAGTTTCAAGTTCTAGCTGCTTGACAGTTAAAACGATGTTCACGAGGTTACGTGCCAGAATCCGGTCCAATAATGTGCATTGTCTAACTAAGACAAGATCTTATTACAAAGAAATCTTAAAATGCGAAACATTTAAAAAAGGAGAAAACTGACATTTCTATATGATAATCTGTATTCTTTTAAACGTGTTCGTTTAACAATTCTACTAGTATAACTACTTATAAAAGCTATCGTTAATAACATTAAGATATACGATAAAATTGGTTGAATGAACAATTTGGCAAAAAAAAGAAAATTTGCCAGTGTAATTTGAATACTAAATTAAAATCTTCTGTGATGATAAGTTTTGAAACATCTCATAAATATTTATTCGAATTTGCGAATCGTTAAACGCACTTATTTGCATATATGTTTACGGTTTAGGTTTTCTAAAAGAGTATCTTTTAACGAGTTATAACTTCCGTAGATTAATTAAATACATATTTATTTACCTCTTATTAAATTTATTACTTCTATTGTATTCAATGTACCTAACTGTTATCTTAGAGATTTAAAAATATTGTAACTTTCTACTATATCTTCATAGGAAAAAAAGTTACTGTGGTTATATTATTTAATAATAATGAAAAAACTGATCATGTTCATCTTTCATTTTAATACATGGGAGTGGTGCCCATAGTACACGAAAAGAAATCATATAGGTACGTACGATAAGAGCTATTCATAATATAATTTCTACGTTGGTCCCCGTTTCAGTTAAAATGAAAGATTTGTTAAAAATCAGCCAATTCGTAGTTCGTTGTAGACTATTTCTTCTCAAAACAGATTTTAAAAATAAGTGGTTGTTTAGAAACTTCACGGGTAATTTATTCCTTCGGGGCCGGGCACTAAACAGTGGTGAAACACAGTATTAAATATAGAACAATTTATGTTATCTAACAAACGAAGAACAGACTTATTGCTACAATTAATTGTGAAATGTACGTGCGACCTTGTAAAAATATTACACATCAAACGTTAACTTATGTAAAATAGCGTGTAATGTATTCAACATAAAATGTAAACACGTTTATAAGGGTCTGCGGGAAATGGCCTTAATTACTAATGTAGGTACGTAGGTCGAAAAAAATTAAGCCAACCGCAATTTTTGTAACTTTATTACTCCCACATACTGAACGTGTGACGTCTCTTATTATTGCATCTAACGAATGTTTACGAAAATGGGAAAGGTAGATAATAGTTTATTTACACTTTTCGTTAATTATTGTCAACAGTGTTACTTGAAAACAAAAAAAATACTTTCATAAAACTATGCATGCAACGTAGTTACATTTAATATATGAGTGTATAAATTAATATGCAAGTTTCTATGCATAATTTTGATCTATACTAACCCAAAGCACTGGGTCTAAAATCTATGACTGCATAGTTTAATTAACATTACACGACTTCGTTAATTTTTCATAAATGCACCAGTAACAAAGTAAATACACTAATACAATTATATTTACCTTTTCTATTTATTTATCAATGTTTAAATAAACTGTTGTGGAAATAAGACCATTGCAAAAGAAATTTAGTTACACAGTAAAGATAAGTAAAACTTGTTCAAATAACATAAAAGCCAACAGAGGCCATGAATTTTTTAGCGAACACGTCTTAGCACGTGTGTTATACTTGTTACTCTTAACATCATTGTTTCAATGGAATTTCATTCATGAATACTACCCAGTTTACTATTTATGTCATACCAGCTAAATTGGTTTGAATCGGTGATAAATGTAACGCAAAAACTACACAGGGTGCAACTTGGACAACGCGTTATAGGGATTTGAATGCAAACTTAATTATTATGTGATTATTAGCTCCCCAACTTACTTTAGAGCAGGCACAAATGTATTTTTTGTAGAGAAAAATATTCTGCACTCATCAATGGTATTAGTTTTCAATTTTCTTCTTTCTAAAATCGAAAAGTTGGAAAGCTAAAACCCTACTATTATAAAAACAAAAATTACTCCCTTTTATCACAGATAGGTATTGTGCTTTTATCAACGTTGACACAAAAGTTATTCTTATTACTTTTATCGTTAAATATTCAGACCGGTCAATTTTATACCAAATAATTATGCGTTTAGAGTGCAAAAATTTGAATCTACCAGCACATTGATTAAAACTGTAACTGTAGCAACGACGTTTAGAAGAACGATGAACGAAAGAAAATGAGAAAATCTTTTGCCTTCAATATCAGATATTCCACATTCAAGTTTGCAGCAAATTGCAGCATCCCGTCAATTCATAGCGATAAAACATTACAGACAGACATTGCTTTTTTATTGTCTAAATTATATAATTTTACAAAAAATTGAAATCTACCTCATTTAACTAATCAACCAATAAACGAAATAAACATTCTACTTAAAATAAAATAAACAGAACCTTCCTAACCCTAAGACATCCCATTAACCTTCATCCCTTCCATAACACTCCCTTATGAATCTTCTTCTTTCTATGACCTCTTCCATCCAGCCTAACCCTTCTCCACCCTCTCCTAATACCCTCTTCCAGCTCATAGCGATAAAACATTTAAGCAAACATAAATTTCCCCCTTAGAAACTGAAATGCCATTGCAAATTACGTGAAGGAGATTGTGAAACACGCCGCTTTCTGTTTCAAAGTACATAATGGTAAAGATGAAGATCTGAACGTTGTGCGAAATACTTTATTTACAGACGAAACAACATTTACTCTTTATAACAAACTAAAAATATTCAAAATTGAAGTTAACTAACTTGGTTCAAACCGGACCCAGTATCAAAAAAAAAGAAATGTATGGACGTGATTCTTTTGTAGAATGCAATTTAACAGGACAATGTTTCTTTAAAAACAAATTACTCCTACTTCTGCCGAACGTCGAACGTGCTAAAAAGAACCAAGAAATTTAGTTAACAGCGTTGTCGTGAATTTTTGCGGAATAGTTTTTAGTTTTTATAATAAAGTTATGGGTTCCTAAACATAAAATTTACGGGTCTACGATACAACCCCCACTGATCACAACGCCCACCGCCTTCTAAATCGCCAATTCTTTAGAGACGTTTAACTTGTAGATACATAACAAAGGATTGATATGCTATGCGGAAAAGATTTTTAACAAATCTGTTCCCGAATAAAATCTTCTTACATAGTTATGAATATATGCACTTAGTCGTAATAGTAGAATGATTGAATGGTGGAAGAAAGAGATATAGTAGCCAAACTTTTTGGACCAACCTAACAGCTTGGAACGAGAAAAATGTGTACGTTTCAAATGTGGTTATCAAGAAAACCATCGAGATAAAAAGAACATATACAAAAGCTTCCCAAACAGTAATTTTTCTGTAATTTAGTTATTAAAGTGGGAAAAAACAAAGAAAGCCACTTGCTAAAGGTTTGGCGAAACTGATTCCAATTTGCCAGCGTCTACTTTCGTCTTACTTGTAATAGATTTTTTTGCTAAGAAATGATTTACAAAATGGTTATTGCCATTTTTTACTGATATAACAATAAGAGCATTATTGACCTACAGATACTTAAGTTGTCAAGTTACTATTACTACTACTATACATGGTGTTGCAGAATGTTGTGAGGAAAATTTAGGGGCAGATTCTACATCTTAAAATACGAAAAAAAGTTTATATAAACATGGGTCCGGAAATGCTCCGTTTTCATACTACGGGATGTTTAAGCTTTTCCGTCTTTAATAATTTATTTTACATTTATCGAAAACCCGTTGAGATAGTGAGATGAGTTTTGGTACAAGCAAATGTTTCATTAAAGGTCACGTTCACAACTACAATACCTGCGCAATATGTATCATAAATAACAATAAATCCGTTTGCGAAAGGGTGGTAAGTACCCTTTCGCGCGTTTATCGGTATACCCTACAAGTGATTTAGAAATGTCCAGAATTGGCGCCAGCTTCAGTGAACGTGATTTTCACAATAACAAATTTTCGTAAGCTGTCTAGGAATTACCTGTTTAAGACGGATTGCTCTATACAGGGACAGGGTGTAGAATTGCTGATGCACCATAGAGATTTCAATGTAAAAATCATACCTAATATTCGATTATTTGCTTCCCTAATTATTTTAGACAAAAAGACTATTTCACTTTTTTGTAGATTAAACAAATCTACATCCGTATGTACATGTTGTTTGTTTTTAGTTTACTTAATATAGCATGAAGAAAAATTCAAAATTAAAAGTGATACTTTGGCAAAAAATAGTGGTGCCGCGTGCCGTGGAATCGTTCACGTAAAAGCAATAGTTGTTTGTCTGTCAACAAGCATCATTGTAGCCATAAAATACCCCACCTGCAGTGCATTTTATCTAATTTGAGCGTCGTTGCAGCAAGATTCAACTATACCTATTAATTCTACAAACGAAAAAGTCGAAATGATGAAGGGGTTTATTCTGGAAACTGGTTACCATTAAGATTCGTTAAATGAAGTTATTTTATTTATTTAGTATTATTAATTAAACGAAAGCGTAAATTTTTATTTGTCTAAATATTTGCTTTCTGAAAAATTCAAAGTCAGAATAAGTATGTAACATCAATCGATTCAGAATTTTTGTCTCTACAAAAAAGTTATATAGACTTTTTGTATAAAATAATTAGGCAAGCAAATAATCGAATAGTAAGATTTTTACATTGATATCCCTATCGGTCACTTCTACACCCTGTGTAGTGTATCCCTTATATCCAAAATCTGAAAAAATGTTCCGAATGAAACCAGAAACCAGAAATTTTAATATCGGCGATATGAAACAACGCACGGAGATGCGGTTTACCGAAAGAAATTAATTGCGTTACCTTTTATTAGAAGCCCAAAGAATTTCGAGTGAAATCTAATCAAGTAAGCACACATTTCAATTGTGGATAATTTTATTTTTTTTACTGGAATGGTACCTACAGTAATTTTGCCATCATGTGATGCAAATTTTCATTCTCTTTCAATTTTATTAATGTGTCCTTGTGCGACTATCTCCAACAGTTTAGGAGATATTTGCAATTGTACAGTTTTCTGAGTTGCTAGTTCCGATTTATTGTATATTTTAGACGAAACTCCACTGACTGCCAGACTACGTCGTATATGTACCACCAGGAACGACGTACTGTGTCGAGTGGAAAGTCGTCGGAACCAGGGTCGGACTGAACAGTCGAACTTAAATTAAAGATGTCAATGTCGTAGTATCGGATGTCACCAAGCGAATATCATTATATTCATTATGTTGGAAGAAATTAAAATGTCAAGCAAATTTCATTCCAAAACCATTTCAGATGCAAAGCTGTAATATATGAGGTGTTTTAATAAAAATATATCAAATCAGATAACCTACTATTTTACTAACAATCACTTTAGAAATTTTTTTTAATCGTATTTAGAAACATGAATCTGAATTTGCAAGCAAAAGAAAGCAATCTATGAATATATTTTGAGTGCTGCTGATGAAGCCTGTTCCAGTGTGCTTCCCGTGGAATCAAAGGAAAGGTATGACAAAATCGTTGCTATGCAGTAAAATGCCTTTTTTGAAAATTATGAAATAGCACCAAAACGGTGAAATAAGTAAATTCAAATTATTCACAATTTGGTTCGGCGAAACTTTCATTCGAATCATTTTTAGATTTGTTGAGATAAGACAGCTACAGAGCAATTCGTCTTAGGCGCGGCACTCTGTTTGAATATCTACGCCAAATCTAGAACCTCTGCAGTCTGCAATTGTTCAGCGGACGATGCGACCCGAGAGCATTGGTGTACGTTTATTTGTATGTTCTCTTGAATTTGCTCAAATCAACCGAACTTTATTATTATATCCTATTTAACATGTGATACATAAAGCTACAAGTCAGCTTCGAATTTTTTCCAGAAACCTTTATCTTCCCCTTTTAGCCGACTCAAATAGAAAAGATTCGTCAGAACTGGAAGTAATGCTTTCGTGTGTTCCGGTTATCTTTACTTTGCTCACCTGGTAACTTGACTTAACGTTAATTGGTTATTTAACAGTAACTTGGCAAGTCAAGCATCTGAAGGTCAATAAGAGATTTATCTTATTGTTATGTCACTAAAAGATGGCAATGAAGGACGTTATAGTCTATAAAATCTAACACTTTCAGTTTCGGATTAGCGCTTTATTTAACACTGACATATATACACTATTCCCATTCCGCAATCCTTTGTTATGTATGTACAAGACGTCCCTAATATAAGAACAAAAGTTGCATTGTATATTGTACGGCGACCGATGTGGCCCGAGTGCATTGGTGGACGTTGTGACCACGTAGATCTTATAATCAATACTAGAAGTGGGCGTTGTGACCAGCAAAAGAAAAGTGAACGTTACGACGAACGTCGGTGGAGGTTGTGACCAGAGTGGAAGTTGTGACCAAATTGAAAGGTGGGCGTTGTGACCGGGAAAAGAAAAGTGGACGTTACGACCGACGTCGGTGGGCGATATGACCAGAAGGCGTCGGTGGAGGTTATGACCAAATTTAAAAGTGGACGTTGTGACCAAGAGGACGGTTTAGAAGGCGGTGGGCGTTGTGACCAGTGGACATTGTGCCCAGGACCCAAATCTGCTGGTCCGATACAGCAACACCGTTGTAAGCTAATAAAAGGGCGCAGCTACCTGCTTCTTGTTCATGGTCAGTTCGTATATTTAACATTTTAAACAAACACCCAAAAATACAGCCCACTAAAAGTATGGCAATAACAAAATATAGCGTTTATGTATTTTATTTAATGCCATAATCGAACCAAACACGCCTAATGACTTTTCTTTGGGGACATTTAAAATCACAAATTTATTCTAGCGAAAACCTTAAAAATATCGAATTATTATCAATTATTAACTGGCAGCAAGTCGAAATCAATCTTATGAAAGACTACACTGTTTTACAAGAAACGATGATTTCTTCGAACATACATTGTTATTGTAATTTTGAAGTAAAGTTTTTTTATAATCAAAATTTACATTATTTGGTGAAAGTTTAGAATAAAGCAAATTGATAACATACCAAAAATTATTTAGTCTCTACAGAAAATCTTAATTCATTGTTAGTCTAAAATCCCCCTAAATAGCATATTAACAATCCTTATGATGCGTTTTCCAAGTCACCACCCTGTATAATGAGTTAATGATAACGTCTAATGAGTTAGAATTGCATTTACATTATACATTTTGACCTAAATTATTATAGATGTAGAGAAATAATAAAGCTCACGATTTTAATATAACTTTAAAACATCAATTCAATATCGATAACAAATCCCTAATGAAAAATAAACGTCTACGAATTATAGAAAAACAGAATAACATTTTTTGTAAGACGAATTCCGTTTTGTTATTGTTTCACGGTAAATTTTAATTTATGAACCCAGTTAGAATGAACCCACTTTTAACAGCGTTTCCAGCGTATTGACACTAATTAGGAATATAAATTAACTCTGAAATAATACTATGCAAACGTAGGTAATTAAATTATTAGACTGAGAAAGCACAGTTTTTTGGTAAACAATAATTTATTTTATCGATTACACCCTTTCAAGCATATAGGGTTACATTTACACCTTAGTAATTAATTTGGCTAATAAAATAAATCCGAATAGGTTTTTGTTTGAATGTTATGAACAAAAAATATAAGTATTTTCGGGTTTCGTTTTTACATAACATGGCAATAAATTGGTAAATTTGCAGTAGCAAAAAAACCGCAACAGAATGTCTAAAAAACAGTTTAGTTCTTCTGAAACTAAACTTCTCTAGTTATTATGCATTTATGTATTTTTTGAAACCAGTTAGCGAAATTATCAAGTGATTCCACCATGACCTTTTCCTATGTGCACCATAATTCGAAGAGTGGTTACTTTTAGCGTTGAGTGACTTTTCACTCAACGCTTTTAGTATATTGTTTCAAGGTTGTAGAGGAGAGGAGGGTATTATGGAATACCATTTACATTTCTAACAATAACTTACTGATTTTTGAATAAACATCCCCAAAATCATCATGAGTACATACTATAACTAATTGTAATGAACTGTCACTTGTAAAAAAAATACTATTTATTTTGTTGTTATAAAAAAAATGTATTTAAAAAAAGTTACAAATGGAGGTTAATATGGAATAGTCGGGTAATATGGAATAGATGGTGTAAACCATTGAAAAACTAATTAGACTTCATAAAACATAGTTATTTTTAACTATAAAACCATATTTTTTAAGATTATGTGCAAGTCATTTCTGCTTCTAATCAGTAAATTCAATAAATTTTGTGGGGTTATATGGAATACCTAGTATTCCATAATACCCTACACGCCATCTTGGAAAATGAACCTTTAAACTGATGGGCAAAACATTGTCAGCTAAAAAACGACCACAGTATAACAAACTACAATTGTTTTAGTGTACATTGTGCTTAACTTCAATGTTCAAATCACGTGTGTACTAGCAGGTTAAAATGTTTGAAAACTTATCTACAAAAACTCTTAAAAATCAAAAAACACACTTTGTTCTGTAGCGAGTGGTACGATAACAACAAGCGGTCAACTCTCACTGTACTGAATTATGGGAGTCTTTCTTGAGTAGTTCATGGTATTCCCACGTGATAGTAGCAGCAAACAGAGCCAAAACATCGGTATTCCATATTTCCCGACTATTCCATAATACCCTCCTCTCCTCTAATAGTTTTTCTTAAAACGGCAATAAAATAAAAGAATTATAGTTGCTAAATTGTAATAATAAAAACACGTTTTTGTTTTTTTTGTTACTATAATCTATAATATTATTAAGAATAATAAAAACAAGTTTTTACTATTATACAATTAATTATGAATTCGGCAAAGTAAGTTTGGGGAAAATCAATTTTCTATTGAAACAACCTTAAAAAATAAGTGCGAGAACACGTTTTATGTTTCTCAATATTTAATCAAGAAAAAGTTGTAAATGAACAATAAAGTTATTAAGATTGTTCCGACAAAACCTTACAAG
The DNA here is from genome assembly GCA_036250285.1 of Pyrocoelia pectoralis. NCBI lineage: Eukaryota > Metazoa > Arthropoda > Insecta > Coleoptera > Lampyridae > Pyrocoelia > Pyrocoelia pectoralis. Next base: position 18,448,409 of record CM070074.1, read on the forward strand.
GTAGTCTACTGTCGATTGCCAAAAAATAGTAATCCTACAACTTTGTCAAGTATTATTTATACCCTAAATATGTATATTTTCGAAGATAATAAAAACGTCAATAAAGAATCAAAAAGTTTCCTATAAACTAATATTCTTCACGATACCGTATACAGATGCTTCAAAGGTAAATCAGAGCGGGCTTATTATATATTAGAGATAGAAAATAAGTTAAATTAGCAAACAACTACTATATTTTTTCTGCTGATTTCGATGGTGAAATCAATAACACAATTTAATGAAAAAAATGATATTTTTATGAAACAACTGTTATGTTTTCATTTTACAGCTAATCCGAAAATCCCGAAATTAAGACCAAATGGTAAAAGCTGGATTATTTCCAAAAGCATTTAAAAACAAAACAAAATAAGAGATAAACATAAGCCAGTTTCATCCTATTACTCCAATGGAATTTTTTAGATGTCTTTCTAAATACGCCATTGTTTCTGCCTCTGTATTGGCACTGGCAGTAAATGCCTTCTTTCTCATTTTTAAGATATACATATGTATGGACTTAAATTTGATCGAAGTGTATCCATGACCAATATTATTATTCCAGACTGTAACGCTCCACAGTTTGTTGACGAAACATATATTTTGTTAGAAAATAATCCGACATGGAGGTTATTTTTCACTGGACAATGGACATCCTACGCTTCAGTATATATTGTTAGAGTACCTAATTAACTACGCTCCTGCGAAAATTGGTGAAAAACTATGAAACATTTATTACACCTATTCTTATTCCTTGTAAATCGTAATGCTTGCTTATTTTAAAGATTAGCCATTAAAATACTCTTATTAAAAATCGCGATTTCCGGTTTTAACACTTATAAGTTATAACAGTTCCATCGATTTCGATTGCGTACCGTCCATCTGAAGTATTAACCTATTTCATGTAGGTAACAACTGTTTTTCTGAAGATAAATTTCATGTTTATTCTTATCGTAAATCATGCTATTTTTTTGTCTGACTTGTTTTCTGTTTGCTGCAGCCACTGTATCAACAGTTTTCGTGATTAAAAATTAAGTAACATAATTATGGTTATGAAGCAAATTTTCATTTTAATTTTTGCTTTTGTTACGTCATAAAAATCGGGAAATAAGAAAATGTTCTGATTTTTCCTAAAATATGGACAATCATTTCAAAGGTGCTGCGATCGTAAGTCAACCAGAGAAATTCTTTTCGATTGAGTATTTATTTTATTTTTACTTTACTATTAGGAGGTAGTCAATTTTTTGAAAAGAATATAACGGTAATTTATCTGATTAATTACGAAATTAAAGATAAGATATACGATAGCTTTAAGTGTTTTTTTTAAATTGCCCGTAATCTTCGAAATTACTTTATGAAACAACGTTAATAAAGACACGTGTGTGATTTAAATAAAAATTCCCACCTTCTGCTTTAAAAATAATCGAATCGGGCAATTTATCGTAATCGATTGAAGGCCGTTATAGTAATAGAGTACAATTTAATGTTCAAACATTTTTCTTTCACGAAATTTATTGCCGCATTGTTTACAAATTATAGCTTTATTACACATATTAAAGTTTTCTCATGAAATGAAATTTGAGCAGGAAACGAATACTTATATGGAATGTTATTGACCATTTACAAGTATCTCTGGTGGTTCATATTATTGTGGTTGTAGGTAGTGATGGGCGAATTCGAATTAAAAATAACCGGTAGTCCGATTATTGAAATAATCGCCTTAGTCCGATTATCGATTTCGAGTACGAATTACGATTATGCATTATGTATTTTTATTAACTGTGTAGTGTGTTTGTACACAAATTTAAAAATAAAACTTTGAATGGCGGGATCGAGAAAGACAAAGAAGTTCTTTGAAAGAACCTAACAAACTAAATAAAAGTAAAGTAAAATCTAATCTAATATTTAAGTTTAAATTTTAAATCTTTACAATTTTACATGGTAGGGTACGCGTTTAACGCATCGCCATTCGCCCGCTTAAAATTTACCAACTCATTACTTCCTTACAACATAATACATAATAAAACGGCAAGATTTGCGTATTTCTATTACCAAATTTCACCTTAAATAATATCAAATGTCCTGTTGAATGAATGCTGTCTCAGCGCCTCCTGTGTGAACTGTGAAGTTTATGCTTACGAGTGCTTACGACGCTTAATATAGGGAATTTGCTTATGTTATAGAGGTTATTGGTCCGTTGTCGCTTTTACTTTACTAAATTACTACTATTGAAGTTTGAATTATTTTTAATTCGAATTATAGTACGATTATTTCAATCCTCGAATCGGCATATTCCGATTATCGAAAATGGCCGATTATGCCCATCACTAGTTGTAGGTAACCCAGTATCAACAAGTGTGATTCATTTTCATACCTGCAATTTACATCTCAACTACTTTTACTTAACCTTAATAAACATGGCCCAAAGATTTACGTGCACGTAATACCTTTGCATAATTTATATGAATCATTACTTTCAAATGCCCCCAATTAGACATGATGCGTTATGTTTATTCAAAGAGAAATATTAGGGACAAGTTCAAGTCAGATTAATGGCTGTTTCATGCAATTTTTTGGCACCGTGTGAAAGTAAAAATCAAACGGATATCTAAACGCACGTTTTATAAATAGGTTTTCTTTCGCCTTAACAACTCTAGCACTACTGGTGGTTGCAAAATTATTTGCAATTACGACATGCTTAGCGACCGTAATTTACTTTTCGTTTACAATTAAAAACAAAGAAAGTAAACGTATTACCTTCTCTTCCTTTTATTTCCGTATATTATGTACTTCCATTAAATTATTCGTCACAGGTCACAGATATTTACGGGATTTACCTGTCACTTATCTTAGTCTGGTGGAATCTAGAGATAAGGTCCGTTAGCAATAGATAATGCAACGTCCGTTTGATTCCAACTCCTTCGTCAATATGTTCTTTTTCCCACTATTAAACAAAATATTTAAATATTAGTTGTTTTAATCATAACTATCCTTACACTGATTTAAGCAACCGACAATTAAAACTCAAATCAACGTGTTTTTCCCCTATGCACCCCCGTAGGACCCATTTCGCAGAGGAAAAAGTTTGGCGTCTCGTTAAAATAAAGCCGCTCACGAAGTATAAAAAGTATATTAATTGATTGCAAAAAAGGCGGCCGACTCCCGGACTATAACAGTTGGAATTTGAAAAATAGTGTACTCTCCTAAATTCACTTTTGACTTTGCTTCCCCATTTGTATAATACCAAACAAACTTGTACATAAACAAAACGTAATTAAAAGATATCATTTTGCAGGTACATAGAGAGTGATTCAGAAATATGGCTATACGTTTGATCGCATTTTGTGACGAAAATATTATTATTAAAGGAAATATGATGTTATCATTGGAAAGGGAATCCTTCAAATTACAACAATAAAACAAAACAAATCACTTACAACAACACTGAGCAAGTCACTTTATTGCCTCAAACTGTTCGCCGTTTACAGCCAAGCATAATTGGCAACGCTTTGGGAAGTCATTCATTGCGTTATGATAGATACATGTTTAGAAGAATAGCTCTAATTTCTTCCTGAATCGCTAATTTCAGCATGTCGACGTCTTGAGGTTTCCGGGTTCCACGTTAAACTCACGTCTTGCCCGTCTTGCGGCCTCACGATCATTAGCATACGTTATTGCTCATGCAACAATTGTAGTTTGCTGTTGCATATTCAACGCCATTTTGACTAATGACCTACGTTCTACACTGTTTTGTTTTATTCCATTGTTGTAATTTGAAGAATGGCCTTTCCAACGGTAATTTCATATTTCCTGTAATGGTAGCATTTTTATCACACAACGCGATCAAACGTATAGCCATATTTATGATTCACCCCGTATGTAAACATCGAGATTCGGGTGTAAATAATACTGAAACCAGATTTCGAATGCTTTCTATGTGACTCATTAAAAATTTCGCATGTATAACACTGGTAGGTACATTTGATTACTGAAAATATTCTGAAATTCCTTCCTTAACATCAAAAGCAAATTAATGCATGAAAGCTTTGAAATCATTACGAACTCCCAAAAAGCAAGTACGCCGTAAACGGACTAATTCATATTTAATTGAAGAATTACAAGGATCAAAAGACTAGCATTTATTTGAGATTTAAGGGCGAAGCGTAGGTACCAGCTATTTGAATTTTCGCCGTAATTAGTTATAAACAAGTTTCTTTGTATACTTATAAATAAATAACTTCCATACAGCATATTTATATAAATTAATAACATTTCATCTATAAAATGGTCTTTAAAGAGCAGCTACTTTCGTTAAAAAAACTTTTATCAAACAAATTTTACGAGAAACAACTTCTTCGTAAACTTGTAACGAGAAAACTTCATTTTACCGGTTAAAACTTTCGTAATCGTATTAGCATTCCGATGCCGATCAGTTCTTCAAGAGAATAAATTTATTTTAGAGAATATATAGAACCTCCCTTCAGACCTTTTATCTGATGCTGTAACTTTTTGAGTGAGAGTAAAATTTGAACTTCGAGAAATTAACTAGGTCGTTTTAATTAAATTACATAATTACTTTTTTAGCTTCGACTATTTTGCAAATCACGATGACGAAATGATCAATTCTTATTCTTCAGAATTTCAAATTGAAATTTAAACATTTTTTATGTTTATGCGCAACGATCTGAAAACGCGCCAGGAATTTCTTTATGTTACGGCGGAAATCAAAATTCTATTCATTATTTCATTTACTTCCCGAGTTACCTTCCCGTTCGTCATCGATTTCTTGTTGTCGTTTATTAATACACCAAGAAACCATACCGTCCCATTTATTGATACATTTAACGGAATTGTGTTAGCAATATTTTTCTAACCCTTTGTTGAGTAAAGCACTTTTTATTGCGCTTTGTTGAAACTCAATTTGACTATAAATTACATTGTGGAATACAGGAAATCTGATATACAAAGTTGCATCGAGCGGTACAAGTATAATTAGAAGCTACAAACTAACAAATTGGATATTCCGTGCTTTTCATCATTTTTGCATTAATTTATATTTGCAGTGTAGAAAAATTATCAAATGGAATATATACGAAAATAAAAATAATATTTTTACATACTAAATTGGCAACGAAAATGTTCCAGCGAGGGTTCGATCAATTAAATTAAAAACATTGAAACTGAAATTTTAATTAAATGTATCGAACATGCCTTTTTATCATTTTTCATCGGTCTAAATTCGAAAGATATGGATTAATGTGTATCAATCGCGTTTGATAAGCTTTAAAATGTTTTTACAAATGTCGTGGCTCTGCAATTTACAAAAGAATGAAATGGCATCTTAAAATTTTTATTCGACTTCGGGAACTTGAGTATTTGAGGCCATTTAAATTATTATTGAAAATAAATACTCCAAATATATCTCTTATATTGACCAATAATGATTATTATGTACTTAACATACTTCACTGATCAAAATCTTAAAAATCGTTTGGAAGGGCATTTCAAGAATCGTAAGAAATCCAAGATCGCCGTCATATGAAAAACAAAACCTGGTGTGGGGAACTGAAAATCGAAAGAAACTTCCAGTTTTTGGTTTTTCTCAAAATTTTCAAAAACCAAAAGGTGTTTTAGAATTGTCAAAAAAATATGCGAAACCTCTTTAACTGTAACCGCCCTTCTAGCTCTTACAATACGTGAGTTACCAATATTGATTGATGCGTTGAAGTAAGACACACACAAGTCACTTTGTTTTAAATGTAAGCTACCTGAGGTGCGCACTCAAATTTAAGAAATTGCATTAATTCATGGTGTTATAAAACCCCGAAATGGGAGATGTTAAAAACTTAAATTAATAAAAGACAAGTGTAGGGTGTAGGTTTTTAGTATTCCCTACTAATAACTCAAATTTAAGGTCCGTCAGTCGAAAGGGGTGGTGGTCCCAATTGGTTCCTGCACTACGACGTTTTGGTCTTTTGTGCTCCCCGCTATTGTTTACCCTTCGAGAATACCTGTATTTTTAACAAAGTCCAGGATTTTAGTGGGGTGAATCTTCGTTACTTCCTCTTGTGCAATCTTTTCATTTCCAAGTATGTGTTTCCCTTGCCTTTGTGAATGCCTCGCTTTGGTATTATAGTCTCGTTCAATCGATAATCTATACATTAAATCTTCATTACTTCCTTGTACTAAATTTGGCGATGGTAAATAAGCATAAACATAAACAATTAACTTACTTTTAAAAACAAACCCGATCTATTTTGAATATGGTGCCAAGTATTATAATTGGTTTACTATACTGAAAGTGTCGTTTTCAGTTTAATTTTTTTTTATCATGAGGCCGTCCCGCATTTGAATTTTCGTGACAAGCAGTCGATTCACAGGTTTTTGCGTGTGGCTCATCGAACGAACGCCCACAGTCGATTTCACAGAGTCAATAAGGATAGCAAAAACCATTTATAAAAAAATAAGAAAGCTGAAAATATTCCATTATTATTTACGATGAATGAAATGTAAACTAAAACACAAATAAAATAAAAATTCTAAATAACTCCTTTTATAATAATAGATTGTATTATTAAGCAATAATCATATTACAATGTGGTTCTATGAAACCACTAACAGAAATATGATAACCCGTCAAAGGATCTTACACTGTGATAATAAAATATCCAGATAGATACCGTTACTAACTTTCTGCAGTGTAACAGTTGTTATGAAATAGGTTAATTCATGGCCATTGACCCAAACAAGCTGAGATTGTGGGTGCTCAACGAGCAACACAACCACTTTATTGAAGTTAGTCATAGAGCATTAGAAAATGCATATTTTCTATACTGAATGATTAAATAAACGCATTATAATACCGTAGCTCGCTCTAATAATTATTATTTTCATCCTACATGCAGAACATTGTTAAAACTTGCTAACGTAATCAAATCAAATGAGATGGATTCTATTCAGATGGTTCACAAAAGTATGTGATGTGATTATATTATAATAATCAGCAAGTATGTGTTTTATCATTTTAATTACTCGTTAGTCGTTACTCCCTACGAAGAATAGATAGTTAATGATGTCTACCCTGATTTAAGCATGTTTTGTAGTACCTATGAACAAAGCATGTTTCAAGGATGGTTTCCTGCATCTTTGTAAAGACGATATCAAAAAGGCACTGACTTTGTATTGTTTCCAGTTTGTTATGATACTTGCTAATTTTTTTCGTCAAACTTCTTTTTAAATTTTCATTGATGTTCAATCTTAAAAGTTTAGCACATTATTTTAATCTACGAATGTTGTTCGTTACTTAAACATTTCCCTTGTGGTTGTGATTGTTATAATACAAAATGTATGCCACCTTCGCTGATGTGTTAATGATGATTAATTAAAAGGTTAATTAAAAAAGTAATTCGCAACCTTCTCCATGGAACATTTAATTTTAATCGCTAAATTACGTGATGAGTTGATGAACATATTAATTAAAGCGACATGTTTCGACAACAATATGTTGTCATCATCAGACTTATCTAAAATAATTAAAGGTAACATTGAGTAAAAACTTAACTAATACAATAGCGGCGAGAAGTTTACAATAGTAATTAAATTGATAAAAATTTGAATTTATGGAAATGCTGGGTAAAAAAGGAAACAAAGCTGACCCAATTTAAACCACAAGAGTCCATCGTTGGAAATAAAAGTTTGTTAAGAAAGCCGAGGAACAAAGTATGGGAAACTTAGAAGGAAAATGAAAAGTGAACAATAACAAACCCAAACGTCGAATCCGATATCTGGAAAGAACCGAACCAAGTGTGAAAAAGAAGAAGATTAACGGACCATGCTAAAAATTGTGAGAAATAATTAAATAGGATGTAATAAGGAAACAATGTCGCTTTAATTAATGTATTCATCAACTCATAACGCAATTTAGCCATTAAAATTAAAAGATCCACGGGGAAGGTTGCGAGTTACTTTTTTAATTAACCTTTTAATTAATCATCATTACACCACAGCCCATTTTGTGTATGTCAATACCACAATGGAATCAAACAATTTGATGTGTTAAAGTAGTATACATTCTTAAATTTTATTTCGTTGTGTAATGATGATGACAACGTAACATGTTTAGAGAGATGTGATTTAATTATATTCATTATTGTGCGAGTTGAAAGAGGCCGTACGAGTGAAGGAAGTATCACTTTTCTATGATACTCCAGAAGAACTCTTTTTACTTGAAAAAACCCAAATAACACTAATTCCTGCAAAATTAAGAATTCAACCCAATTTAATAATATTTTAAGCAAAAATACAAATGCATATAGATACAAATATTATGCAATCTTTCAAAAAAAAAATTTTTTTTAAATATTGCTCGTGGAAGAGTGAATATGACCCGAAATTGGGCTCGATGTTCGTTAGTAACAACCCTAAATCTCCTCGAGAAGCAATTTACAAGCAGTTCCGTTTTTTGATGATTAACACAGGATCTAAAATTGGGATCTGGCTTTGCAACCAAAACTTCTGATATCCTTGCCCAAACATCGGTTTTAGCTCCTCATTTATTTATTGATAATTACGGAAAACTCCAATTAGATAATAAAAAAAAACTAACGTAATAACTAACCTACCTATGTTAATGTCAAGAAACAAAAATAATTGCTATTCCTAAATGCTAAATTAAGCAGTAAGTAGTGATAAGTGAAGATTGACCGTAAGGCTTCATTTTACAAGCGACTTGTCTTTTAAATTTCACATGTCCTCAATGGTGAGCGAAGCTTATAAACTTTTGGAATTTGTGAAAAGAAATACACCTCACTTTACAAAAATTGCTCCAATTATTTTATTATATAACAGTCTTGTCCGATCAAAACTTGAATACGGCTCCATCATATGGTCCCCGTCAACTCAGTACGCAACTAAAAAAATTGAGGTAATTCAAAACAACTTACTGAGGTACCTTTACTACAAAAAGAATATAGTGTGTTGTTCTAGAGACACACCGACAAATACTTTAAGACTGGATTTTGAGATTCAAAGGCTTAGTACCAGAAGAGACATCAGTACACTGATGTTTCTTTATAAAATTTTAAATAATTTGATTGAGGCCCCTCACATCCTGGAACTACTAAATTTATATGCGCCCTCTGTTCGAATTAGGGGTAGGGATTTATTCCTTCCTCCGGTAGCTAGGACGGTGAGGCATACGGACTCCCCGGTCATTCGTATGCAAACACAATACAACTCGTTGTCTCACAGGCTGGATATATTCAATACTAACTTGGTACAGATTAAAAAATTAAAACTTATATTACATACTTAATACCCGCTTTTAAGGCAGGCAGTGTTATATTTTGTTTTATTTTTATTATTTTACTAATCACATTTTTTATTATTATTATTATGTATAAGTTGATATAGGCCCCGCAAAACAAAAACAAAAAAAAAACAAAAAAAACATTACATGATTAGTATTTTTAGTTTATTATTATGTAATGCATTGTGGCTTTGTTGGAGTAGATGCTACTCTGTAGTCACTACATGTTAAAAAAAAGAAAAGATAAATAAATAAATAAATAAAAGTAAGTAGTCCTGCGGAAGGACATATTAAAGATGAAAATTGTCCTTAGAGATCAGGGCTCTTGAATAATAATTTTAATTGCTTAGTATCTGAGTATTTCGCAGTACATTTTGCCGCTTTAATTCTTCTAGTTCTGTTTGTAATTTAACAATTACCTGCTTAAGTTCAGATACTTCTTGATAGATACTTGCTCCTGCATATTGAAGGATTCAATTGAGTCCGTGGGTCTATATGTGCTTGCAAATGAATCCAACACCCAATTGGGCATTTCCAAGTTCAGAATGTCTTCAAATCTCTTGGTGAGAAGTCTGTCTTTGTTATAAAATTTTCTAAACGCTACCAATCTACAGCAAGTCAATAAAATACACATTAACGTACAACATAAAAGTGGGTTATTTGGCATTCAAAAAAACTAAAGGAAAACTGTGATATGAAACGCGTAAGAAATTACATTCGTGAGCAGAACGTCTAGACAACCTAAAGAATCACTACCTATATCAATTGTCAACACTTATGTCAGACGTTCCACAAAATAACCGGAATAACAGTTCGAATTTCGAAATGCACTTGACTTTTTGGGCAAAGAGCTGATTGTTACTATAAGACCGTCTTCGTCTTCGACTCAATCTATTGTCTGTAAATCGTTGGCAATCCATGGTGTTCAATATAATATAATTTTCAGTATTGTCCTTTTGGAATATTATTGTACACTATGTCTATGCTAACATTATTCACTTTTCAGAATTTCAGATAATACAATAATGTTAATTTGTTGTAACGGTAGTAATTTAAATAATTACATAGAAAAAAATGCCGTCTGTTATAAAAACATATTGATAATACGTTACTGGTTAACATTTGTTATTATAACTTGACAGTAATTTATTACAATTATGATTTATGACGCTATGGGTAATATCGATTACTAAATCAATCACTTTCAGCTTAGTAGTATTTCATAAAATAACTTTGTATTTTATAGTAGATATACATCTTTTTATCTCTTTACAAAACAAAACAGACTGGTATTGTTACTACTACTCATAGAGAAATAGGTCAGTATCCGATTTTATATTTTAGGACTACGAAATATGCATTTGGGTTATAGACGTTAATAGTAAAGTGAACGGTTTTGATGAAATGAGAAAGCCAGAGTCGCAACAATATTATGAAGGTGTATAACGTTGAAAATGAAGATATTTGTACGCGTAGTAATAGTACTTTGACGTTCCTTATTAACACCATTAAAAGCAGAAATAGGTCAGCGCACTTAAAAAGGATTGTTTATACTGCCATAATTTGGAGAAATGCTCTTCGAAGAATCGCCTCATAATTATAGATGTATTGAAATGGATAACAAATATGTTTTTGAATGGTTTGATTGATAAATAATAATTAATTATGAAGCCAGATATTCTTTGTAATATTATAGTAATCTACTTTTTTAATTTTAATTTGAATATATTTTTAGATGAGTAAAGCTATCATCAGCAAAAGCAGTTTAATCACTGCAGAAACTTGACGCAGTATTGACGTTAATTTTTTTTTGTTTATTAGCCATATATCGACATATTCAATTGGCGAAATTTCCACCTGCACCGAAGAGGCTGACACTGATTCTTCACACTTATATACTAGAAACTGTAAATACAAAAATTTTCAGCTAACCTTTTTTTTTACATAGCAATCATAGCATTAATTTTTTATAATTTTCCGACATCCACCCGAATGAGCATCGCTAACACCCAGCGTTCTCGTTTCAGAAGCTTTTTGTTGGAATATGACAATGCTCTAATTGTATAATAATTATTTTAATAAACGCTAATTCACTTTTTCTTATTTGTTATACTCACAAACACCGAACTTACTTTAATACCGCACCTCCTTTGATTTAAAATTTCTCCGAACCTTAACCTCAGAAAGTAAAAAGAAATTCCAAAAGCTTTTATCTGACCTAATCAGCTGAATTCATCAAATACTTCCCATTTCTATAAAAACGCAATATCCAACTTTCATTTCGTAACAATAAGGAAATACCTCGACAAAATTTTTAACTGTTGCAACGTCCTGTTCATTTTGACACCAATAAATTAACGATATTAAAAAACCACAAGTATATTATGAATGAATTGAAGTTGAATAAGGTTATGAAAATAAGATTACAGCTGTCTATTTGGAATTATAACGAGCAAACCGCAGACAACCGTTAGAAGAATTTATGCGCGAATGGCTCAACTTCTTTTACATATTTCCTGCTGAATATTATTAACGCACGATGCAAATATGTAATGACTCAATATATTTTACAAAAAAATGAAAAATCCGTCATACAGGAAATAGTTTTTTGAATAAATCAAATTGAAACGACAATGTTTTTACTAAAATGTACAGTTAAGCGATTTAGACTTAATGTTTCTGTCAGTACACACCTCGCTAGAGGATAAAGCAATTAACTGCTTCTTTGGTTCTTTAAAATAATAATATGTACCTACTTTGAAAAAGTTTCTTAGGGAACTATGTAAAATTAAAACTACTACACAATTAAGTCAATACCAAAGTTCACATTACAATTACATGCTACGAAAAGCTGTATAAAAATATGGTTTTGGTTAATTACAAACCTACTCAAAAAGATTGCTATAATAAATCGTATATCAGTAATCTAAAGACTTAAGTGTAGTCAAACCATAGGTCAATTATTATATTTTCTTTAAACTCTGTGACAAATCCTAATGATGAATCCTATAAGAACTTAAGAGCGCATCAAACCGGTAGTTAATTTTTATAATTATGGTTTTGTATTTCATATGTTGTGTCCTCGACGAAAAGGATGCTCCAAATTTTAAATAGCAATTCCAAAATGTCTGATGATGTAAAAATGTAAAAAAATCACGCACAGTTTAAACTTGGATCATTTTAAGTAGGTATTACAACACGAAGGAAACAGCCTCATTACGAATTCGCTTGGCGATTAAATACTTGTTATTCACAAATCCGCTTAACGTTTCGACTATAAATTGTTCATAACGGGGTTACTGGCAACTAACTATGTGCGTTGTGTTGTCATAGATCAGATAACTTCAAGAATAAGGAGAGACCGACTTGCCACGCCAAAAACGAGGTCAGGTCTGCGCCATATCGAGCGGCCATTCCCACGAAGAAGGCGGTGCAGTATTCGCATCCATCACACTCCGACTCCATAGAATCTTTATTACCGGTGACTAGTCTACGGATACCGTCATTTTTTTTGTGGGAAGATGTATAGCCAGGAAGCTATTACCTCTATCTAAAGGCGACTGGCGCGGTCTCAAAAGTGGCTTTACTGGATTAAGTGAAAGGTCAAACCGGTTAGACTACCTACAAATATAGGAAATCTCATACTCATACGATATTATTATATTCATTAGAAGTAATGAATCATGTTTGCACTCTTTAAGTTTTCATTATTTATGCTTAAATAGAAATCATTTTTTGATAATTTCATTAATAAAAAGATTACGTGCACAGGTGAAAGTTTGATATTTACAGACCATTTCCTGTGACTCATGAATACATTTGTTTTGTTGGCATTCTTTATGTTTACATTAGAAAGTTTTTGTAACGCGTGCTATTGGGATATTACGTCGATATTTATGGGAATAACTTGACAAGACAATGTTTTTATTGTCACGCTCGGTGTGACCTTTAAAACAAAATGGAATTTCTAATAAAAAACTAATCACAATAATACTGTCATTCTTGATTTATAGTATCTGTATGATAGTAGAACCCATACTTTTATTTGGGTTCGGGAATCATTTGGATAATAGATTTCTACACCTCTGGTTTCAGAATGACGGAGAGTAATAAATTCCCTATATAGGTCATTTCCGTCGTGTAGGACCTATTCAGGATTATTGTTATTGGGATTTCTCCTACTGGTCAAATACCTTTGCTAAATACAAAAGATAAATCTTGGAAACACACTAAGCGTGAAACCCAATACAGAAGACAGGTGAAATTAGCAACAAATATTGGTGGATTGTAATATTTAAGATAGGTTACACAATCTATCAATATTGATTTTGAAACAAATCACGGTTGATTATCGATAGCAAATTGTGTAATTTATAAAATTTAATAATACGAAAATTAAGAATCACTCGAGCTTTAAATTGGAACAGATCTGCAAATTGCAGCATCGCGAGAAATTCCCTAACAAATCCGTGGCAATAAATAAAGAAAAAAAAACAACAACCCACTTTAAAAATACCGTTCAAAGTGTGTTTATACTTTACTTCTTTTCTGACCTGTCCTTTCTAAGTTTGAAAGAAAAAAATTTACACAAGCTGTTTCGTGCTCATTGGCCCATTAGATGAGCAGCTGTTATAGTAGACATTTCAAATTTTATTTTTTTAACGACAGATTACGGTGCAAGATTTCTAAAGCGAACTTTATATTCCACTCACCTAATTCGTAAAATTCCTATGTCCTGTTTCTTTGATTTTCGTGTTCGTATGTTACACAGTGAAGAAAACTTCATACTAATGTATTAGTTTAATAAAATTAACAGCATCCATTTGACATTTGTTTGAATTCCAACATTAGGAAACGGTAAAAGTGCCAAGTCTGAAGTCACAATAGTGACCAAATAATGTAAAGTTGAGTAGTGAGTAGTGCTACCCTAGAACGCGGAACTCTTGTCAAAATGGGAGCTAACGTGGTGCATGAAGATTACCTACTGTATGAAGAAGCTATAGTTGTATGAAAATCGTTTAGAAAGAAGGAAACAATGTAAAATGATGGAGATTTTAATGGTGTATTAAAAGAGATAAGAAATTAAGCCGGGGTCCGGGGATAGGCACATTCTTTTGGATCAGTCAATGGAATAGACGTGCGATATAAATGTATATACATATATGGAAGGTAGCTAATTTTATGTGCACCACAATTTTTCATTGTAAACAATTCCTTCAGATACGTTGCATTCAAAGGAAGGACGTTCCAATACTATTCGCCGAAAATCCAGAAATCTGTGTACTCAAACACACGAATAAAAGACTGATTGGTGTACATTGCGTGCAGCTCATCTCTAATTGAGCAAATAGTTGTACTTCCAAATCCTGCAAAAAGCCTTCCTTTTTCCTTTAGAAAGGCTTTGATTCGTAAGGTATAGAAAAGGGCGGAAAGCTATGCTGCTACCCGCTACAGAGGAAATTGGTTTTTAAGCGACAACGGAAGAGGAAGTGGGAAGGATTATCTCCAAAACCCTATATGATGAAGTCTCGAGAAAACTAGGGAAAATAAAAGAATTGAAACGTGGAGAAACTGTCTTGCAAAAAACCATATGTTCTCATTATTGATAGAAAATGCATCAAACGAATTTTTGGGCACTAATACAATTTATTGAAAATCTGTCATTGTGGGAAAGGAATCATCCATATTAGGCTATGGTGAAAATTTGTGACGTTTGTGAAATGATACCAGAAGAGAAAATCTTTGAATTTCACGAGTGTTGGTGTTCAAACAATTGGGTTAATTCACATAATTTTTTTATACGCTTAATAAATGCAAAGATGTCAGATGTCTTCGTTATTGCAAAAATAAGCGGCGTTAGAATAATTTAAACAGCTTTTTTTCAAATTTTAAATCGCGAAGCGTCGAAACTGCACGACAACTCAGCGACAGGTGCCGACTACGGCATGACGTCATATACTGGTGTTTCTGCTAAACTGGTATTTACGAATGATTGTTTGGCGATCATGGAGCCGCCGAAAAGGTGTTACAAGTGGTGTTTTGTGCCTATGTGCACTAATACGACTTTTACAACACCTGAAAAGACATTTTTGACAATGCCTCGAGACGTAAAAATTCGAAAAATGTGGTTCAAAGCAGCTAGAAGAGATTATTCTAAAATAACTTCTTCGGATTTCTACTGCTGCGAGGATCACTTTGATGTAAGATGTAGTTACTTACTAAGCAAACCTAAATGTTTAAGTAATTGACAAAAATAAATATACATGAGACGTGGTAAACGAGTAAAGTAATGCAATATGCAAAATATCTGCGTAGTAAGAGTCTGTCAAGCAAACGAATTTCACATTGTTAGGTTTTATTCAAGCTTTTGCTGCACGAATTTCTGCAGTATTAAATCGATCATCCTTCTTTAAGAACTCGGCCAACATAAAAACATCTACTCGAGCAAGATTATCCGACATAGCTTTCAAATAACCTGCATCCACCATCGTAAGAATCAGTTTCAAAAACGCAACGATAGCCGACTGACAGTGGGCGTTTCCCAGTACGTGACGTCACTATCTGTTTAAAACTGATTTAGCGCGAACGCTCATGTTTGAGCACTTCAATTCTTTTTTTCTCGGAAATGGTACGTTTTAGTTAACTTTTTTGAACTGAAATAGTTTACAAACACGATTCAAAAGCAGAATCTTATGTTTATTTTGAAATTTATTTTTATGAACTAACCCAATTGGTAAGTTGTTTTCATGTACCATACCTGTTTCTAATGATTATAACATAGATGATATTATCTACAGGGATAAATCTCCACAAAGTATGGAATCGAACTTCGTCGTTTGTGATGCTGTCAAAACGTTGTTTTTTGTCTACCCCTCTCTTCAGCAAAAAGTAGCTTATCCGAATATCTAACATAAAGAGAACGATTCTCACAGTAGAACATCTGTGAAGACCATTACGGAAGATTTAGTGAATATTGTAGCATACCTATGTGGACACCATAATAGGAGTGGAGGTAATGATTACGAAAAAATCCAAAGCAGTACATTTCAACGAGAGCTATTGTACTTTTCACACTGAGAATTCAGTATCGAGCGCGCTGTTGCCTTATGTAGCATGGGTGGGCCGGTCAGGTATGGCCTCAACTAAAATGCGCCGCTCGGATCTAACTTTATTTTATAAACAAGAATCTTGTAATAAACAATGCTTTTTATTTTTATTAAATACAATTTATAAGATGCAGACTTTTTAAGACCAGTAGCAAGATGAGAATTATTTCCAGCGAATTGTGCAACAAACCGGAGCCTTTCCGGCCATTAGACTAAATGAATAAAGATAAGCCAACTCGATCTATTATGTAGACAATAGCAAAAAAATTACTTTAAGCGCACCAAAAAGGGAAACATAGATGGTACTAAGGACTGTGGTTCGGAAGTCTTTCGATGAGTTATATTTAGTTATTATAATATAACTACACTAACTAACAATAATTTGTTGCAGAATAATAGATATTATCTTAAGATTCTTTTAGATTAAAACACACGCACGTTTTTTAGTTTTTTATTTTTTACAAAAGCAATTGTTACATACATAGTTACAACTCAGATAACTTGATCATAAATATTTTTGATGTAAAACTAAAACATGTCACTAGATAATCCAACACCCCCACTCATCAAAAATAAGTATCTTCAATCAAAATTGAACAATATCTAAACCTAAACCCTTCAAAAATCTATTATGTTTCACATTTTGTAAAGATTTAGTTAATATATCAGCTATCATTTCGCCAGTGGGTATATATTTAATTTTAACAACCTTATCATTTACAGCATTTCTAACAAAATGATACCTGATGTCAACATGTTTCGAACGATTATGATTAACAGGATTGTTCGACAATTTCTGAGCACCCTGATTATCATTAAAAATAGTCATGCTATCCAATATCCCAGTTAATTCACAATATAAATTACGTAAATACATTGCTTCCTTTGAGGCTTCACTAAGGGCTATGTACTCCGCCTCAGTGCTTGATAATGCTACAGATTTTTGTTTACAACTTTTCCAGGATATTGAACTTCCAGCAAGCTTGAAAACATATCCTGTATAGGATTTTCGGTTTGTTTTATCCGAACCCCAATCAGCATCTACAAATCCCTGAATATCCAAATTGTCATTAGTAAATTTCAAAGCGTAAGATTTAGTACCTTGGAGATAACGTAAAATCCTTTTTGCACATTTCCAATGATATTCATTGTTGCATGTGTTAAATTGGCTTAAAAAACTAACAGAGTATGAAATATCCGGACGTGTCAAAACTGCTAGGTACATTAAACTTCCTATTAATTTTTGATATAAAGAATTATCACCTGGTTTCTTAGAAATACTTTCATCATAATCAAAATTCTCCATAGGAGTTTTGACACTTTTACATTCTGTCATATTAAACCGTTTCAACAACTGATCTATGTAACTCTTCTGATCTAAATAAATTTGTTTTTCATCCTTATACATACGCATGCCAAGAAATTGCTTTACTAAACCTAAGTCCTTTATTTTAAATTCTAAAGTTAATATACCTTTTAGAAAAGCAACCTTCTCCTTATCATTCGACAAAACTAAAAAATCGTCTACGTACAGAGCTATTATAGTTAAGGAGCTATTACCCTCCTTTTTAATGTAAAGACATGGTTCAAAATCAGATTGTTTAAAACCCAATTTACTCAAAACTTGATCAACTCTTTGATTCCACATTCTGGAACTTTGTTTTAAACCATATATGGCCCTATTCAGTTTATATACCTTATTTTCTTGGCTTGGTTCGACAAAACCTTCAGGCTGTTTCATCAAAACTGTTTCCTGCAAGTAACCATTCAAAAAGGCTGTTTTAACATCTAAATGTGTTACTTCCAAGTTAAGCTTCAATGACAAAGCTATTAACATTCTTAAACTAGAATACCTTATAACCGGAGCAAAAGTTTCATCAAAGTCTACACCCGCTTTCTGATTGAATCCTTTGGCCACGAGACGCGCACGATAACTTACACGATTTTCGCCATCGCACTTCTTTTTGTATACCCATTTGCACTGAACTACTGAAGCTCCTGGTGGACGATCTATCAATTCCCACGCTTCGTTATCTTCAAATGACTTGATTTCTTCTGCCATTGCTTCACGCCAACAATCTGCATCTGGCCTAGATAACGCTTCCGAAACAGTGATAGGAACATCCTCCAAATCTGAGGTACACAAATATGTGACAAAATCTGGATAAGTTTTTGGTTTTCGCTCTCTTTCTGACCTTCTAGGATTATCCTGGAAATTATTTTGTGCTGGAAAATCTTCGTCAGGTGCACAATAACTACTGTCATCTGTATAAGTTTTTGACGTTTCAAATTTGTCATCTTCAGAAATTTGAAGCTCCCCCACTGAAGCTGGTCGTTCAGTTCTCTCGGGTTTCTCAGAACTTGACATGGTAAGGGGTATACTCTGAACATTCTTTTCAATTATACTGACATTTCTACTGATTATCACTTTCTTTCTCTGTTTATCATAAAGTCGGTATCCTTTAATGTTTTCTGAAAATCCAACTAAAATCATTTTTGTTGATTTTTGTCCAACTTTCTTCTATTAGCCTTAGGAATGTGGACCATAGCTTCACTTCCAAATATGCGGATGTGACTAACGTCTGGCTTTTTATTTGTCCACATTTCATAGGGAGTTTTGTTATTTATACCTTTAACAACGCTTCTGTTGCGAAGGTACACTGCTGTATATGCAGCTTCTGCCCAGAATTCCTTCCCTAAGTTTGCATCATATAGAAGGCATCTTACTTTTTCAACCACTGTTCTGTTGAGACGCTCGATCATACCATTTTGCTCAGGACAATGTGCATTGGTCTTCTGGTGGACAATTCCAAATCTGCTAAGAAATTTTTCAAATTCATTACTGCAAAACTCACCACCTCCATCAGATCTCAACAATTTTATTTTCTTGTCAGTGTAGTTCTCAACATATTGTTTGAATTCCTTAAAAAATTCTAATGCCTGGTCCTTGGATTTCAAAAAATAAATAAAGCTCATTCTGCTGTAGTCATCCTCGAAGAGCAAGAAGTACTTAGCACCACCAATTGAGGTTGTCTCCATAGGACCACATAGATCAACATGGATGACCTCAAGACATGATTCTGCTCTATTATTACTCTTCTTAAAAGGTAAACGTGTCTGCTTTCCCTCGCAACATACTTCACAGACTTCAGAATTCGCTTTTTCATTACTACATTTTAAACCCAAAACCGCACCTTGTTGCATGATTCTAAGATCTCTATAGTTTATATGTCCGAATCGCCTATGTAAAATGTCACTTGTTACAGTTAAATTAGCTACAAGAGTTGCCGGTGACCTTTCCTGAAATTTAAGTCTATATACACTATTTATACAGTCAGCTTCCGCAAGCAATTCACCATTTTTATTAAATATTTTACAGCTGTCCTTGTCAAAGATCACATTATTGCCATTTTTAATTAACTGATTAACTGACAACAAATTTGTGGTCGCTTCAGGCACATACCGAGCATTCTTAATAATAATTTCCTGACTCTTACCTGGATTCACTATAGATGTCACCTTTACATCCCCCGAACAAACAATAGGTATGGTAGATTTGTTAGCTACCATTATTTCTTTCGGAAAAGTTTCATAGCACACATTTTCAAGCCAGTCCCTGCGAGCTGTCAAGTGTAAACTAGCCCCAGAATCTACATACCAGTCAGTATCATTAAAATTTCCATTCATGAAGACACAACTGAACATGTTAGCCACTTTTTCACTTGAATTGTTAACTTTCGCAGCACCATTAGAGTGTTTATTTGGACATCTGTTCATGTAATGGCCATATTTCTTGCAACGAAAACACTGCACATTTGCAAATTTGTCTTTAGTGTCACTTTTACAACTTGTGCTGTCATTTCGATTATGACTCTTCAAATTGGGTTTTGCCACAAAAGCTTTTCCAGCTTTTCCATGACTGCTGTCTTCTTCTCGCATATCGAGTAACTTTGTCTTGATCGTATCTGTTGTGATATCGATCCCGCTATGCTCGATAGCCATTATCATTGGAAAGAATTTTTCGGATAGTCCCGCCAATAATAAAGATCCTACCCAATTATCGTCGATTTTAAAGCCGGTTTTCTTCAATTTCTGCGATGCTTCTATAACCTGATTAACATAGGATTCCATAGACTCGCAATTCTCTAGGCGTAGGGAGATAAGGGTCCTTAACAAGCCTATTTTTCTAGTAAAACCAGTATCTGCATACATAGCTTTAAGTTTGTCCCACAGCTCTTTTGCTGTTGTGACTTCCTTAATGTGTACGTAAAGCGAAGCATCCAATGTGAGCACCAATTTGGCTTTGGCCTTGGCTATATTTTCAGTATTTGTGTCCGTACCATCTAGTGTCTTAGAAAGCCCTTCGAGTACCATGAAATTTTCGACAGCGAACGCCCAATCATCATAGTTCTCTCGTCCTAACAACCTTGGCACACTGGACAATGGACATGTAATTAACCGACATGCTGCCTTTATTTTAATCAACCGCGAACGCGACCGTTTTTATACCCGATGAAAACTTAAGATAATCTTCTATCACTGGGCGCATAACCTGTTGCAGAATAATAGATATTATCTTAAGATTCTTTTAGATTAAAACACACGCACGTTTTTTAGTTTTTTATTTTTTACAAAAGCAATTGTTACATACATAGTTACAACTCAGATAACTTGATCATAAATATTTTTGATGTAAAACTAAAACATGTCACTAGATAATCCAACATAATTTCTATAACTACACTAACTAACAATAATTTCTCCTTTACAAGAAAGCACATACGTTTAACCAGGGCCGTCCCGAGGATTAGCGGGGCCTGGCGCGAGAAAATGCGCGGGGCCCTATTAGGTATAACTTGCGGGGAGGAAGGGAAGGTGGGGGGGGGGCATCAATTTGTCGAGGAAGAAAATGCTATAAAAGCAAATTTGGAACGGAAAAGGAATTTTTTTTGAAAAAAAATACAAATCAAACCTTATCTAACATCTCATTTTATGCAATTTTTGGTTTTCGAACAACTCTTAAAATAAATTTAAAATACCTATACTCACAAGAGACAGGAAGCACGTATCTGATCAATCAAAAGGAACAATTGGACAATCAAATAAAATAAAATGTGGAAACAGAGATAATTTAATCATTTGGCATAAACTTAGGTACCTTACCTATAATACATAGAAAACATAGGGCATGTGATGACCGGCTTGACGTGTTTTCTTATTCAAACGCCCATGCACAATTCTCGTTTACATATTTACAGTACCGTATTCTACAACTCAGTTTTTCATAGACTAGTCGACCACAAATAATGACAGCCAAAGCACACTAACTAGTTCCATCGGTAAAAATGATCTGAAAAGACACTTAGTAGGAGAAATAAGAAGTAAAAACAGGCTTTAAAGCAAGTAATTTCTTTTGACGAAAATATAATCCTTTCGGTTTCTTAGAGCTCCTTATTTATTTAAAGGGTACTTTTCGAGCTTTAGCAAAGGCAAAAGCGCTGATTAAATTATCCATATCTAACTTTTTCGCTGTTTCATATTCTATTGATAACGTAGCCAAACCGTTAAGACGCTCCTGCGCCATAGTTGACCGAAGATAATTTTTTATTAATTTCAAAATCGGAAAGGTCCTAATTAAATAGCAGAGCGCGGGGCCTGGTACAGCGCGGGGCCTGGCGCGATCGCACCACTCGCGCCGCCCTCGGGACGGCCCTGCGTTTAACTACAATATTTTAAAAACGCACTCCATACTATAAATCTAACCAATAATGAGAAGATCCTTTGTGGACTAACCGAGAACAAAGAGCTCGAAATGTGTATGCTCATCTGCATAACGTTACCGTAACGGAATGTCGGCTCACTGCCTCAACTGAGAAGAATATTATTTATTCATCTTCATGTGGTGTGGTTGGAGAAGAGGGGGATGGTGTTTTGGAAATCAAATACCAAAATTATACATGGTCAAATCAGTTGGAAACAAATCTTTTAGCGACTTCTTCGTTTATTAGGAAAACGAAAATGATCCCCAAAATCTATGACACCTGAGAGACAATCACAATAACTAAGAATGGAGGATAAACCCATCCTCTTTTTCACTTATAATATGGAACATACAAAGTACAGCATTTCATAAAGCCCAAAGTACAGACTGCCAGTGTTTTGAAACCAAAGAACAATAGGAGCAGGAACAGATGTAGAATAAAGCATTAACATCAGGCAGAGATCTAACCCAAGCCGGTTCGGAAAACTTATATTATGTCCATCTTGGTGAACCTAATTATTGACGTCTGAGGGTAAAAATTATATAAACCATTTTACATTATTTGTGTCCTTGTTTTCCAATTGATTAGTGCAATGAGTTCCTTCACAAATGTTATTACAAAATCATAAGAATAGGAATGTCACACCAAGAGTTTCCAAATTCAATGCCATTCCAAAAAACTTAAATTCAGAAAAACAAAATACATCTAATATACATTTAAAAGGAGTTTGTATGCTGTGTCGATACCCTACCATTTTATAAATAACGAGTTAGTGATCATTATGTTGATTAAGTAAAAATTTACCTTAGGAGTCATATTATTTCTTCGGGCGCATTTTTTTTGGTTAACGAATTAAGAATAAAATTTCTCATAACTGCAACTTTTTAAAAGTAACAAATATCGAACAACGTTCCGGAAGATTTGTTTGTTTGAATAACGATTCATTCCGAATAATGTTCCGTATTATCATTTGGTATCATGTTTACTGTGATTTGGAATGTTATACCTTATACCCCTATTAGATAGAAACTGTTTTTTTCAGAGTTTGAAGCCATAGGTAATACTCGCATAGGTCCCTTTGGATATATGCGAGTTGTGTATTATTTTGGCCCCGAGAATGTGCTTTGACAATTATAAAACAATATAAAAAGGAAACAATATATGGATGTACTGACAATTTCTTCAACTTATGTAGTTTTCGTGCTTCTGATCTTGTACACGGTCAGATATTTTGCATACAGACACGGTTCTGATCTATAAATTTATCAGTGCAACAAGATTGTATACAAATATGCAGAGTAAGGTGTATTTGAAAGTTTTCAATATGATCAATTTTTTCAATTAAAGTAAGTCTAGTCTCAACTCTCTTTCATTATTGTAATAGTACATGCTAAACGTAAATGTAAATAGTTCGGTAACAAAAAATATAAAAAAAGATGTATCTCACCTTGTACTGTTTCAGCTGCTTATAATCCTTAAACGCTAATTCTTTATCGACTAAAAATTCAATAGGTTGTAAGTGAGCTGGGATGTCTACGGTGGAAACCATCGCAGCAAATGTCTGAAACAAATAATATATCAATACAACGCAATTACGTAACACACAAAAACACAATTTTACAAATGGATTGATGGATTACAATTTATTAAGTACGTATAAATGGATAAACATGGTAGTGGTAATTCAATGCACTTGGTGCGTTTAATTTGAAAAAAAAATTGTTCGCTTCTGTTTACTCTTCAACTTGAAATGTTACAAAAAATGTTTATTTATCTTATCCAAACATATATTACAAATTGTGTCAATGTAAAAGAATTGAATTTAATAAACGCATCCAAATTATAAATGTGCATGTTCGTGTACCCTCCGGCTGAACCAATTTCAAGTTGCTTTCATCGTTTTGGGTTAAATAATTTTCAATTTAATTACGGTTTGTATGAAATCCGAATAATCACGTAGTCTGCATTTTATTTGAATGTTAAACCGGTTTGTAAAGTTTTAAGCACATTTGGCGTATTTTCTTTTATTATTTTCATCATTTCCATTTCAATAAACATTAATTACCTACCTACACTAAATCGCTTGACAATTTACCAAAAGTTAAGTACCTAATTGAATTCTATGTAGGTACATTGTAGAAAATAACCTTTATACGGCATGAGTAAAATAATCTAAAGTTTCTCATAAATGTGTAGTCTTATTAATTACCAACTTGAGAAACTTTGTTTGCAATTAATTGTAAGTACATGTACCTTAGAAACAACTTGATCAAACCTAACGTAGAATTTGTTGAAGTTGTCTTGTTCATATTCGCTTTAAATAATAAAATTCTTTTAATATATTTTTCACATTCCGAATCAAGATAAAATTTTATCCATTTCCAACAAGTTTCTAGGATTAAATGGATTAAACTTTTCTTCGCCGTTATTCAAAGATGTTTGGGCAAATTTTCGAAATATCGTATGCTTTCATATAATATAACGCCTAATTAAAATTGATCGTCCACGAAAAAGAGCATTAAATATTAAGTAAATGCATTTAAATAATTTAAAGTAGATATACTTTAAAAAATAAAGATACGCCTTTGTTGTGTTCTATTCGATAATGCCTGCAAGATTAATTCGTTTTGTTTTAATTTATCTTCAACTGTGCCTGTAAAAAATATTTAAATAAATATAGTCGGACATCATAATGAAATAATAAACACTCTCAAAGTAAGCGGAAAATAGGTATTCAAAATGAGGAAATTTTCACTTCTGAGCTGACAACACTGCATCAAGGTTAAAAGCTTCACTATAGTAGGAGAGCAGTGAAGCAAGACAATACCAACTTATGTAAACTTTCATTTTAATTTAGTACCTGTGTATGGATTAACAGAAAATGGAAGCTTTAAACCTAAATTTGATTTTTTTGTGCATAAACAGTAAATCGAAAAAAGTGTCTTTTTTATACTCACTGCCTTAATACAACAAACTACATAGCACCGATGTAGTTCAAGAAAGCTGCGCTGAAATAATTGCCGATGCAGGTACCAACATAACTTTTATTTATTTGAATTACTGAACTTGTCTTCTTCTGAAATTACGTAAGTATACCGTTTTATTCCACAGAAGAACACGATTTTGAGACTCAAAACAGCTACTATACTGAGCGAGTATAGTGACCCCAATTTTCGACACATGGGGTAGGTAGCTACGTTATTAACAAAATAAATACATACTATTATATATTTTTAAAAAGCTAAATATAAGATGAGATAAATAGTTTATAAATATACCGAGTGTTCTATTAAAAAAAACTCAAATTTAATTCGTGTCTCAAAAGTAAAAAAAGTTACGATAAAACAAAAACGATATGAAACGAATGGTGTATGAAAAAATTATTGTCTATGTACCGCGTTTCATTTCCTCACTCTTGATCAAAATCGAAAAAAACAACGTTGCTCGATAGAGCTTTGATCGAGTTGTAAAATGCAAAATAGTTAAAAAAACACGGGAATTTTGCACATTTAACGAAAGCAGTGACCATGAAATCCGCTGGAAAACATGGTGAAATGCTTCCTTGGAGGACACAGTAGATGAACATGTATTTGGAAAGTCTTCGAGAAACCAGTGGGAGGACATTCCAGCACCGTTGATAGAAGAGAGATTATGTCCAAAAATAACATAAAAGTTATAATTTTATTTTCATTTTTCAGTTCAATCTAAAATTTTTATAACATGCTTGAATTACTTCTACGATTAGCTTAAACCATTAATTAATTATTAGATTTCGTTTCACATTCTTTCAAAAAAAGATGCGTTTATAGGGATTGTATTAGGGCAAAAGATCACACGTTTATGAAATGACGATGTGAATACTTTGACTAATAAAGGAATGGTCGTCAAGTCGTGGAGCACCATTTATAAAAATTCAAATGTCAATTCCAGTCAATTTAAGGTTTAAAGAACTTTTACATAGCATAAAACGTAACATGAATCATGGTCGAGACTTTTTAGACATACTGTATTTTAACTAGTCCTGTCCTGTTTTCAACAGCAAGATCTGTATTAAACAAATTGTAATTTTTTCTCAACGAAACATTTTTAGCATATTATGATCAATAAATTGGATTAAATAAAATCGATGCAAAAGTTTGACAATTGAAAACTCCGGGAAACCCTTCCTGCTTTCCTGGGAAAATTTATGTGTTTTCAAATTAATTACTCTTCGGTTGATAATTAAAACATCAAAAGGTTTCAAAGCTATATGTGCAATTATCCATATCGGTCGACAGTAATTAACTTTATGTAACTTAGTAGTTGGTAATAATAAAAGAAATTGGCCGTAACAAGAAGGTGAACCGTGCAAGAAACGGAATCCAATTATTAAAGCGCTTGTGTGTTTTCGCATTCGAAAATAATTGCGCGACAAAGATTAATGATAGACTTTCACTTTTAGTAAATCTACGTCATAGGGAACTTCCACATAGTTATATTCTATTTGTGGGAATTACATGCACCAATTTTTATTTCTACGTAAAATAAATTTATGTGTTTGTATTATAAAAAAAAAGTGGTCAGGCACTGGCAACGCTAGACATACTATTTAATGAGTTGATAAATAGGTTTTGGGACAAGTATTTTTAATGGCCTCATTGAATTTTTGAGGCCAACCGCAGCTGCTGTCTTAACGTAATTGAAGAATTTTTTATTTGATTTTGCTAATCAAGAAACATAAATATTATTTCGGATAATTCATTGTAATAAAACACTAGAAAAATTCGAACGACGATTTAGTAGGAACTAGAATTGTGAAGATGTTTTCACTTGATAAACAAGTGTTGCTGTAATCTTAATTAGGCGCATTGCCAACTTGAGAAAAATTGGTCTGTTGTGTGATATTTGTAAAACGTCTGTGACGATATGTAAAAAAATAACAGATGACGCAGATTTAGGAAACACAAACCATAGATAGAAGTTTACTTATACGTTCTTGTGCATTTTGGAACGTACAATTGTACGTTTTAAAAATGGTTTAACTTAATTCAAACTTTTGGCATAATTACAGATGGATATAAAAATGATTATAATTTTGAAATTAGCAGCAAGAATACCAAAAAGTCAAAAAAATATTTACAATGTCAACAATTGTTGTTCGCTGATGATAATAACCTCGCTGTTGAAATAATATTTTAAATATTTTAAGGTTTTTTGACTTTTTAGGCTAGTGCTTTGTACGTAACTGTAGAAAATTTGGTCGGGTGTTACAGGAGACTGAAAATAATGGAAGACATGAAAGATTGAGTTCTGTATCTACCCACGAAAATATAGAAGCAATTCACAAGATAAATTATCGTTCTATAAAGAGAAATCATAAACTGAGAAATACTATTTATTAATTAAAAACTTAGCAGAAAAAAACTGGTCAAGGGTACCTATCTCTTTTTTTAATGATAATACCCCTGAACACAAATGCTTAAACATCATTCTCCTTATCCGTCAGACCTGATTCCTCTTAGGACTCTTAGACTTCCTGAAATGAAAAACATTTAAATTTTCTTCAAACGAAGACATAATAGAATATTGTATTATCACAACTACACGATAAATTGAAATTTGTAGCGTGTTATGCTAAGATTTAGATCTGTAAGGTTCATAAGTGGCGATGCTGCTTATTTATGATAACTAGTTGCTTTTCGACGATGTATTCTGCCTGAACTTTTGGGCAATATTTATGGCTGAATTACTCGTTCGGTCTTCTGAAATGAATCAATTCGATAATTCACGAAAATATGTCATTTTGGAACAAGTTATTCATTACTGACATGTTACAGTGATGCTGTCAGAGCGGAAACTTCCACGGCCAGAGACAGTACCGGGGGCATTTTAACATCCTTTACAGACCTACGGCACTATACGCAAATACTCGCCTGCTACTATCTTTTGTTCCAATCTCGTTCTTAACATAAACGTTGTACCATTTTCTACGCTTATTCCCCCACTAAAGCGCCTAGGTTATTTGCAGGTTTAGTATATTTTTTTCCAATTAGTGGCATGACACACAGGTTTACAAAACTGAAGTTATTTCAAAAAGAACTTTCTTAACTGCTTATTTTTTCAAAAATTACGGCTTGATTAGGCGTTTATTTTTGATGCTTCACATTTTAAAAGTTTGGGATGTAACTGGGATAAAGAAGTAACAACGAATAAGAGACCAATATTGATGTATAGTGCCGTAGGTCTGTAAAGGATGTCAAAATGCGTACCGGGGTAGGACCGTATCAATGTTGAAAAAGTTAACGTTTCGCGTACTTTCGCTAGTGTTCCAGCGTGTGCAGTTTAGTGTAGCAGTGTCTGTGTTGTTCCCATTGGTGCATTTGGTAAGAGTTTTTTTATATATTTTATTTTTATTGTTGTTTTTTTATTTGTGTTTTGCTTTATGTCCGGATGCAGTCCCTTACAGGGCTATCCAGAGGAAACCTGCGGCTACTTGTAGGTATACTTTATGAGCAGTGTAAACTTAACAAGCACATGCACCGCATGGGGTTGGTAGATTCACCGTCCTGTAGACTAGGGGATGCTACACAGACGACGAGACGCAACACATACTGTGTGAATGTCTCGTACTTGTCAAATTAAGACGATCCATGTTGGGAGAATCCTGACCGGACATGGCTAAGATTAGAACCGCTTCCCCGTTCAGCATCCTCAGGTTTATCTCACGTGTGCGATGGCTTGAGTGACGTTGCGGAGTCAAACGACTCTAATCAGGGAGGTAGCACAAAGGGCCCGAATATGTGGCCTAAGTGCGCGTTGACTTTCCCACCCTCCCATCGAAATTCAGAATCCAGAGTCCCTTACAAAAGTGGACGAAACGTTGACTTTTCAACATCGACACGGTCCTACTCCAGAAGTCGTCTTAATCTTACATTGATGCTGTTAGTATTCGTTTGTAGTTTGTACACTCATGTAAAGTAGGGTGAAAGGGTACACCATCCAAGAGTTGTTATTTGAAAAACAAATGTGAATATGATTATATATAAATATAATTGGAATTATGTACTCTATAAATATCAAATTTTACGATTCAGTTCCATGTAAAGATGATTTCCACGGATTTAATAAACTTGCGTATGGACATTCAAATATAAATACAATTTTCCTAATTGCCTTTACCAAACGACGTGAGCTCATTTTATAGTTTAATAAGAGGATTTCCTTAATCAGTTCACACCGTTCCCGTGTGTTTCTTTTTCTTATTGAATAACTTTGAACGTCGACAATGATCACATTCAAGTGGAGGGGGCGACTATATCTTTATGTATCTTCTAGATAAGAAATCATGTGTACCTATAATTGGTTTCCTTAATCCGGTGTAAAAATTTGGGGTATTTTTACCTCAAGTATTAAAAAATACATGACGCTAATCTAGAATATTCTAACAGTCAGGTATATACATAATAGGGCGATAGCATCGTTGAAAATCACAGAAGATAATGGCATTATATTTGACACTATTTCACATCATTATTATGTTTTTAGAAAATTCACGCAATGAAGCAAAATCTCAGTTCGTTACATAAGAAACGAGAGAATAACTTTTTAGAATTACTTAGTGAATTACTTGAAATTACTTGAATAACTTTTTATTTTAAATCCCTTTTATCAGCTTGCCATCTATAGGGACAGACCTGTGGAACACAAATTCCTATAAATCATACTTGTTAGTTGTAAGGAGGTGGAAATGAATTTCAACATTAATTAAAGACGAAGTTTTTGAAATTGATTAATCTAATTGATATGGAAATGCACACAATAAAAAAAACCATAATAAACTCGTTCAATTTATTCAAATGAGACTGCAATTATAATAATAAATGTTAAATAAAAACGTAATTAGAACTGATTTCCTGTTACCTTTAGTAAGTGAATCAATAGGTAGTTGACCGTTCTTTTATGTGTAGTTAAAGTTCAATAAATTCTTTGAATCTTGACTAATTATGAAAGCAATCGAGTTTGATCGCAATTTATAAGTACGTACATATTATTAACGTTTATAAAAAAAAACTTTAATAATTTAAAATATGCGACATATACGATGATCATCTTTAATTACATACTTGATTAACTGCATCAATAATGATTTCTCTGATGAAGTATCATTAGCATTTCCAAACCAGTTTAAAATTTACTTCCTTTGTGAATGTCAGATTAGATTTAGTTCATTAATTAATTTTTTGTTGTTTTTAAAATTAGCCTACTTTATTATTCAAAAATGTTGCTCAATTAAAAAAGATTTCATAAATTAATTATATAAGGAAAGGTGAAACGTTTAAAATAACATTAACGACTTTGGTCGTCTAATATTATTGATAGTCTACTTCATCTGCATTTCTTACAGTGTAAAAATATAGGTAGGTAATTTACACGCGATCACAATAATTTTCTAGAATATTGAAATTTAGATATGTTATTTTAAGAATGTTTCAGGTATTCAGATATTCGGTTGCTCCCAATTCTTAAATGTTAAAAACATTGCGGTATCGCTTCCAAAAAATTATTTAACATTAGAAATGAGAAATACCAAGAAAGTTGTAAATACTGTTCATACTGTGAAAACCCAAAATTTCTGCTACTCTCGCTTTTTGGCAAATTACACAAGCAGCGTTATTATATTATTATTAAATATAATAGATGCGATTATTATAAAACACATGTAAGTACCTATACGTTTACAAAATGAACCAAATGTAATTTTTTTAACTTTACTGTAAGAAATAAAGTACAAAATTCTTTTTCAGATTTGGTCATTGTCAAATCAAATTCAGATTTCAAAAAAATTAAAAATAAACTTGCAAGAATTAAAGTTCTTT
The DNA here is from genome assembly GCA_036250285.1 of Pyrocoelia pectoralis. Taxonomy (NCBI): domain Eukaryota; kingdom Metazoa; phylum Arthropoda; class Insecta; order Coleoptera; family Lampyridae; genus Pyrocoelia; species Pyrocoelia pectoralis. Next base: position 18,479,472 of record CM070074.1, read on the forward strand.
TCTTATAATGTCACCTACTTATTGAAGTTGCTCAATGTTCACTGAAAACTGACAAAGCAAAGATGTGGTGATTGATATGAAAAGAATAGGAAGAAATGTTTAAACTATTTTATTTATTGACCATATATTGGTGTTTATAGTCACAAGCAATTTAAAAAACACTGAGGACCACAAATTCACAGAAAAGTTATGCATTCAACTGCTTTTTACTTCCCGAGTACGAAGTAAAAGGGAAGTATTGTATTAGTTTTCCAAAAAAAAAAATTTGACCTATGGAAATTTTTACATATCTTTGCGTTTCCGAATACGTAGATTCAAAATATGCAAAAAAAAATTTCCGTCTGTCGTCTGTAGTCTGTAGTCAGTAGTCTGTAGTCTGTAGTCTGTACGTACACATTCCTTGCAACGCTCTAAACTCAGAAACTATTAAAGTTATCGAAATGCGGTTTTCGCCAATCGATTACATTCGGGCCAAGGACGAAAATGCTGTTATTACCTTTGATGACGTCACTTCCGGTATAAGCTAAAATGGCGGCACTCATTTTTTTTATAAGATAAAGTTGCAGTTTTTTTTATGTAGTTTAAAAGAGAATTTTTTTTTAATTCAGCAATATATATTGTGCTATACTTATTTTTTGAAAAAAGTGTTAAAAAAAATAATTATTAAAAAATGACTGCAACGCTCGATACTCAGAAACTATTAAAGTTATCGAAATGCGGTTTTCGCTAATGAATTACATTTGGGCCAAGGACGAAAATGCTGATATTACCTTTGATGACGTCACTTCCGGTGTAAGCTAAAATGGCGGCACTCATTTTTTTTATAAGATAAAGTTGCAGTTTTTTAATGTAGTTTAAAAGAGAATTTTTTTCTGAATTCAGCAATATATATTGTGCTTACTTATTTTTTGAAAAAAGTGTTAAAAAAAATAATTATTAAAAATCGACTGCAACGCTCGATACTCAGAAACTATTAAAGTTATCGAAATGCGGTTTTCGCCAATCGATTGCATTCGGGCCAAGAACGAAAATGCTGATATTACCTTTGATTACGTCACTTCCGGTGTAAGCTAAAATGGCGGCACTCATTTTTTATAAGATAAAATTGCAGTTTTTTATGTAGTTTAAGAGTATTTTTTTCTGAATTCAGTAGTATTTATTTTTTGAAAAAAGTGTTAATACGAGGGAAGTCTCGTGGCAACTTGCCAGAATTTTTTACATAAGATCTACCCAAAACTATATAGAACAAAAGTGCAAAGAATAACAAACGGAAAGTTCTATGATTCGAGTGGTCGTCTGATTAATGTTTAAGTTTTAAATGACCGTGGTGACCTAGAACCTTGTCAAAAAAAAAACCAGAGACAGGACTAACGATATTCTGCATATGTCAACCATAAATATTCCCTTCCTTCGGCTTGCGTGAACCCTCCTTATGACCTGTAGTTTTCCTGTCCACAAGATTCCACATGTCCACATTCTGTATTGAGTTACAAGCATAAAAGAAACACAATTTAAGTTTATATAATTGATTTGAACTTCGAATAACATTTACATACCGCATATTACTTTCTAATTAGCAATTCAAATGTGTGTCTATATTAATCATCCAATTATACATCCGCCCATATATAATAGAACTTGCTAATAATCCAACTTTTGGAAATGAGACACAATGTATAATAAAATACATCTCCATTTCCTTAATTGATATTTAAATTTTACCTGTTATTGTTTCGAAGGTCGTGATTTAGGATCAAAACAAAAGTCGTGAATAACACACCCGTCATGACTGTTCGAGCGAAGAGAATGTGGGTTGAAAATAATTTATTTGTGTATGATTCATAAAATTAATTTCCAGTGAAAAATTCCCTCGATTATAATATTGTTTAAATTTAATTTTAGTTTATTGTATATCAGCGTTGGCTAAATGATAACTACTGCTACTACTAAAATCAGTCAAATTTTCATCAGTTAATCAGTTAATAGCCCGCACTGTGAAAGGTTAGTTTCAACCTTAAATCAGGGTCGTATATTCCCCATTGTACTCAAAGTGAGACAATTGTATGCAAATACAAATAAATTAAGCGGATAGGCGAAAATAAAGCACGATCAGGGAACACGAAAATGAAATGGGAAGGTTTCATAAACTTATTGTGAAAATCAATATACGTAGTAAACTTGATCCAGTACCAACTCAAAAATTTTTCTGAACATGAAATCAACATTAATAGATGTGCGACACAATTTATAACGAAGTTCATTTTCTGTCCACACTAGAACATCTTGGCTGGCAAAGTTACAACTGTTACTAAAATGTTACTAAAAAAGTTTGAGCGTTCAGAAAAGAAAAGATAAAGCCGACGTGTTTCCATATGATTTCCATTAGCATAACTACGCATAAAATGCTCGTTAGTAAACTCGGCATTGAAATAAATAGGTATTCTATAAAATTTTTAGTTGATCGATCAGTTCTCGGGATTTTTTCCAAGAAAACAAAGGGAACGATATCAACTTCTATTTACCATACGCCATTTTTAGCCAGATCCAATATGTGGATAAAACGTGATTATACAGTTTCTAGATAGACAATACCTACACCACTTTTGTTCTGTCGAATTCAGACGGTACAAAGACAAACCATATCTAGTTGACAGATTAAAAGCTGGTCAATACAGTTTCATTATATGGAATACGGAACAAGCTCAAAATGTACTACTTCTTCAAAATACTACCACACATTTCTCGTGTAACTGCACAATGTGTGGCATCAAAAGCGTTCATTAGTGAACAAAGGAATTGTCTGCAGATTTGTGCCATCCGAGATATTCAGTCTTCAGTCAACTGACATTATTATTATTCCAAATACGTTACTTCCTATGATCATATCATATCAAGATGTTGTCTTTAAACGCTGGACCTCAGAAGGTGCTATTTTATTTCTTTACAAGCCGCTTATCCGCAGCTGCATCCGCGGTCTTTCTACTTCTCGGCCATATTGTAGCGAAACCATTCACTGGGACAAGTTGACACATATATGAAAAATGTTCAGCTCGTCGAGCTGCATCAAATAAGCCCTATTTGTATATCTCCAAGTCAAGTTGATCACTTGGAAACCGGAAGTGACCTTGACCGGGTCAATGGTCATAAACCACTCCAGGATCATGTGTAATGCTCATGCAAAATTTCAGGACTCCAGCTCTCGCGGTTTTCGAGTCTATTCGGGTCATAGGACAGTGAGGGACGCACCGATATGCACGTGGGCAATTTCTATCATAGCCAAAAATCTTACATTGGGCCAAGGGTTCATAATAATCGATTGTAACATTCAACGTTATACCTTGAAGTGAAGAGTAAACCTTTGCACTGTAGCCAAATTAAAGTAATTCAAAAACGTCACTATGGAAGGATTCATATCAATACTACAGAAAAACTGCCATATCTGGGAAGTTATGAACGAAGATTTATTTTTTGAAAGGTTAAAATGCTTCCTCATAAAAAGAAGGGAAATGTATGTGGGAAACGCTCATTTAGTTCTTTAAGGGAAAATACCTTTGGAATGAAATTATCGAAAATTTTCCATATTCCATTATAAATATGTTTCAACCACGAACTTGTATTCGAAACATTAAATAAAGAATAGAGGAAGGAGAGTATCGTATCATTGCCGCATAAAAATTAGTGACGGAAGTTCAGCATTTTGGTCGTGTTGACAGTTGACCATAACCTGTAAAATTTGAAATATTTATTTGTTGATTGTTACAGTGACTGAACACCCAATTAGAGTTATAAATATGGCAGTTGTTTCTGTCAATTTCTATGTAACAGGAAACATGTTAGTAGCGATTTTGCCACCACTTTGATTTCAAGGTCGAGGGCATATACTCCTTCCTTTCTATTCTTTATTCAATGATTCGAAATGATCCCTTACAGCAGCGTCCACCATGATGAGCGCAAATTCAACCGCGAAAATTTGAAATGTAATTCGGATTACGTAAAAAAATAACTTTTGTCAGTTCATAGCTGAGATTCTCACTTGAATTTGATAAAACGACTACAGCTATTATAAACAACTTTATTGTCTTCTTAACTGTTAAAATCTAAAGGTATTTAAGGCTGGGGAATGTAATACAAATTTTCAGGTTATATCACGCTTGACACAAGAAAATAACAATACGATCAACGTACCAACCATGACCGATCTCCAACACAAATATCCAAATGTTACCAGAATGTTACTAATGTTTGCGCTCATCATGGCGGATCCTTGGTAGGGGGTGAAAAGCCAAGAAGTAGGGATATGGTATCAACAGTCCATTTTTATTTATGAGGTTCGTGGTTTCAACCGAGTTGGTTTATAGACATTTTTTACACTTTATAGGTATACAGGGTAGACCATTTCAAGTGATGTATATCATATACTTCAGAGTATCGATTTAGAACAAAATTTTGTTCAATATGAAATTAAGAATAAGAAATTCACATAAAAACATTGTTTTTAATAGCACGCCCACGCTTCTAACATCGACCTTAATCAACGTCTTAATATTTTCATCGAGTTTGTGAAGGTGCGTGTATAAAAAATGTATAATATACAATAAGTTAGAAGACTCTAAATAAACGTTTATGTACCCATTTTAGTGAAAAGTATGAAATTTGTTTCTAGTGTTTTCTTCCTTAGCTATGCTGATAGTATTTGAGAACTTATTGAGTAAAAGGCTAGAAAGTACACTTGCACGGTCATCTTGTTGAAAAGTAATGTGCAGGGCATAATATAATTTTTTTTAATCTTAAGGAATCGCTGTTGAACTCACTAGTCACTACACAAAATTCACAATATTTACTATGTACGTACTTACTCTAAAACGGATGAGTTCTGAGTGAGGTCCAATAAGAAGCAAATGTACTTCAAAATACTTACATTAGGTAATTACATTTCGTCAGAAAATTCTAGAAAAATTTAAACCGAATTTTTCCCATTTTCAAAAGATCTTATGACACAACTTCATAAGAAATAAAAATGAAAATTGATATTCCGGTGCATTCATGTCATTTAAATTCAAAATTTACAAAAATTTAAAGAAACTGAAAGGAATTATCAAGAGTACTTCTGCGATTGGTTTATTTTATTTTATTTCTATTTTCTAAATTAAATTATCTATAAAACAACGTAGCAAATTTGCGGCATTGGAATTTTAATATTTCAGTATTACGCCATCATGCACCGAAGTCAGTTCTGGTTTATACAGAAAAAAATCTTGTTGGATGCTGCCATTCACAATATTCACATGGCCATTTCAAATTTTTGCCTCCCCATGCTACAATATAAAAACTTAATTGAGCTATTAAATATATGCACCAACATTCAAATCGACCTTTTCTTGTCTTATTTTCCACTCTATATAGCTTGACGTTTCACACATTTCAATCTACTTTTGTCGCAAAACTGTAATATAATACGAATATGATCGGAATTTATGTTTCCTAGAAGCAACAACGAACACCGCATCCTCGATTCGAGTGTCCCGAAAATTTCAATTTGGGAAAAAACTATCGCACTTAGGTATAGGGTAAGCTTAATAAAGTTGCACCAAAATTTACCGGGGATTCCAAATATGCAATAATAAATAGGGTGTGCTATTTAAAAAAATGAAGAAAAATTAGTTTGAAAATGTCGATATTTGGAGCAAAAATTTAATGTTTCGTCACGGTTGAATACTCTGATTCAACCCAAGTCCACCACCAAACTTACGTAACAACAAAAACAAGACGTTAAAAAAATATAAGCGTATAATGGAAGGGTTGATATTTAGCAAAAAAATATGTATTAATTAATAACTTGGCAACGCTGCGTATTAATACAAAAATAATGTACGACTAAAAAGTCTACCCAAGACCCCCCATATTTGCGCTTAAAAAAAGTGGGCCATACCATTTAAAATAATGTACGTTTTATGCACCATACTTTTTGGAGACACCCTGTACGTGTCCCACTAATTTGCAAATGTGCTTCATACAACCTAATTGCCATCTCGTATATTTATTTTTTAGTAAATTTAACAATAAAGCCGTACTTATAGAACGGGCTGGGCTACTAAATGGACACTGGACAGCCTGTACAATATATTCTGCCCATTTTACAATAACTTTTAGTATACCCCAGAATGAACAAATTCATTATAAAACTCTGGTCTTAATTATTTCAGAAAGTTCGAGTTTACTTTCTACTCTACGTATTTTTTTAAGTTGATGGTAGTGTTCTATACGAAAGCATGTTTTCCAATTTTTGTGTAGGTACATTTGGTAAAAACTTCCCATGAGACTGGATGCATCTGTCATTGATTTTGGAGTGATGCACGATAAACGACCTTATAAAACTAGAACTGATATGATTTTTTTAGTATTATCAATATTTGTGCCCTTTGAACATGCTAAACCTAAACACTTAATGTTTCCAATACAACTTAATACTGTGGTTTTTAATTTTTTTGTAATATGTAATGCCCACTTAAACAAAACAACACAGCAAAGTTAAGCTGTTAAAGTCACGGCAATCCTAAAAGCGTTGCACGTGACATATGACGTAAAAACAGTACCAATGTAATACTAATTTTTCGGATTGTCATTAAAGGTAATATTCTAGGGTAAAATAATTCTACAAGTTGGCAGCATCATAAATAAAATTACAATGTTGCAACCAAGGAGATCTGTCATTTATTGTCTTCCATTTCGTATTTTATCTATTTCGTTTTAATCCATATGACAACACTGTTGACATGTATATAATACTCGTGACGTGCAACGCTTTTTGCTTTGCCCCAACTTTATAAGCACAAACTGTGAAACAACAAATCAATTTATGGCTTAAGGCTCATTTACATTTGTCACTTTGGATGATCATCTTGGAGGAATCATCCAAAGTGATAAGTGTAAATTGCCTTTCATTTCTGTTTCATCCAAAGTGTACACTAAAAGTGAATGATGAAACAATTCGACCCCCGACCAACTTTTGATGAAAGAAGCGTTCACGGAACCGATGATTCATCCATAATGAAAGCCTAGTGAAAAATGTAAACAGCGGCTTTAATTCATTTCACAACTACCAGTCAAATCCCGTAGTAGTTTTGTTTGTGTTTACTGTTGGTTTTTTTAACTTTAAATGATTTATTAAATACCTACTGAAGGGCAAAGATTTTATAACCATGTAGTTTAAATGGCAAGATAAACATATGGAAATATTTCTCGAAATATACCGGCACGTACATCCAAAGTGAATCACTCAGAGTGAAATCATCCAGGGTGATCATCCTCGTTTACACATTTTCATTCAGTTCGCTGATTCATCTCTTCGCACACTGTCACTTTATTCCTTATTGTCGTGTCTGTGAAAACTGAACAGTTGCAAGAGTGCATTTGTTTTGCTGTACTCACTGCATTTGTTATTCCATAAACACTCGTGTTGCCGGTATATTTCGAGAAATATTTCCATATGTTTATCTTGCCATTTAAACGACATGGTTATAATATCTCTGCCCTTCAGTATTTAATAAATCATTTATAGTTAAAAAAACCAATAGTAAACACAAACAAAACTACTACGGGATTTGACTAGTAGTTGTGAAATGAATTAAAGCCGCTGTTTACATTTTTCACAAGGCTTTCATTATGGATGAATCATCGGTTCCGTGAACGCTTCTTTCTTCAAAAGTTGGTCGGGGCTCGGGGGCCGAATTGTTTCATCATTCACTTTTAGTGTACATTTTGGATGAAACAGAAATGAAAGCCAATTTACACTTATCACTTTGGATGATTCCTCCAAGATGATCATCAAAAGTGACAAATGTAAATGAGCCTTTAGTTTCACAGTTTGTACAGGGTGTACAACTAAGAAAGGAGGCCGGTCATAACTCGGAAACTATTTGAGATAGAACAGTGAAATAAAAAATCTTATAATAAATGTGCCCAAGAGAAAATGCTGGAAATTGTTTTCAATTTCCTACCATTGCCGCCAGAGGGCGTTTCACTAATTTCAATTAGAAATTCCCATTTTTTGGGCAATTTTCCTCAGTAAGGTATTTAAAAAAATATGTTCGTTGTAAACTAGTGATCAATATGTAAAACTTTGTTTAATGAATTTTTACGATTGCTGTCAAAATAAAGGGAGGGGGAACTAAATTACGTGTTACTAGAAAAAATCGTGTAACTTCGAAACGGGTTGCTTGAATTTGTCAAGATTGGTCTCGATGTAAAGAGAATGCTTGATATTACGAAACCACAACAATTTCTTATCTCTGTCTACCAATAGAGGGCGCAACTTGTTGAAGGAACAAAACGGTCGACTTTTCTAAAAAAATTCAAATGGTACCAAATATGTTTTTCACTGTTATTGGAAGGAACATTAATAAGGGAATAATTTAAAAAAAAAATTATGTCAATAGCTCTCATAGTACCAAAGTTATAGTCAAAAATGTGGTAACAATTTGAGGTATAAACAAATGAAAACGCTTAAAATGAAAACTTTCTGTCAAAGCTGTAAACTAGATAACAAAATGACATTAAGTGTATTTCGGTTGTGTATTATAAGCAAAATTGTTAATTTCCAATGGAGAAACATTGCAGCATATTTTGAATGCATGCAAAATGCAACTGTTGCAGGACTACTGAAATTTTGAACGAAAAAAGTTCTTATAGCCTACTTTATTTATATTAAGCTGACGATTTGTTTATACCTTTAGATAAGAAATTGTGTGGTTTTGAATTTTTTTCGTAATATCAAGTATTGTCTTTTCATCGAGACCAATCTTGACAAATTCAAGCAACCCGTTTCGAAGTTACACGATTTTTTCTAGTAACACGTAATTTAGTTCCCCCTCCCTTTATTTTGACAGCAATCGTAAAAATTAATTAAACAAAGTTTTACATATTGATCACTAGTTTACAACGAACATATTTTTTTAAATACTTTACTGAGGAAAATTGCCCAAAAAATGAAAATTTCAAATTGAAATCAGTGAAACGCCCTCTGGCGGCAATGCTAGGAAATTGAAAATAATTTCCAGCATTTTCTCTTGGCCACATTTATCATAAGATTTTTCATTTCACTGTTCTATCTCAAATAGTTTCCGAGTTATGGCCGGTCTCCTTTCTTAGTTGTACACCCTGTACAATGCACGTTCATCATCATCAATCATCTAAAATAGTATATGTATATTAGGTATTATTTGAAACATTTATTGTACAACTACGTAATTTATCAGTGTGACCAAGATCAGATTGGCAATAAATGGTTATTATTATTATTATAATGCACAAATTAGTCTTGTCTAATTTTTCCAGTGTCTTTTGTCTTTGTTAAAAGTTCATTTCGATTCGGATGCTTGGTTAGTTTCCCAGGTTCCCACTTCATTATCTTAAGTATCAACAACAAATATTGCTTAAATGTACATAATTTAAATTAACGTCAATCCAACACTTTCCAAGTAGGCACATTAGACATTTGAATTACAAATATAGAAAAATGACGTGTGCTCTTCTAAAAACAATAAATTATAAAACACGCAAATAGAGCAACGAAATGTCATTTCAAATGTTTTATGAGTTCTTTGGAAAATCTAATGTGATTATTATTTATTAAAAGCTTTATTAATTGTAAAAAGGTTATGACTTCAGAGACAATACAGAAATAGATATGATAAAGCTATATATAAATATTTTAATTCATTCATTCTACGATATCGACAACAAACTTCAATAACTTCACAAGTACATTTTTACTTGATTAAACTTTGTACAGATGTTATAATTAGGATTGAAAATTGTACGTACATTGAAATCAGGGTTAAATTTGTCATTAACTGACAGACATGTGGAATTGTAAAAGTGTAAATGAACTCTAAATATTTAATTGAACGATGACACTGTACTTTTACAGTAGGTCGTAATGTGCTTTAATAAAGTAGTTAAATTTCATTGGTAAGTGCAAGAATGTAGGTCACATTAACATATCATCGCCTTTTCAAACCAGCGTGACTCTTTTTAAGATCACTTGAATGACCTACATGTCGAGTGTTATCAGAATATTATTATTATCAAATAATGTTGAAGTGCTAAAAACACAAAAACAAAATTAATAGACGTACGAAATACTATCAACACATATGAACATAAATAACGATATCGATAGTTTTTTTTTAATTCCATTAAAACTAGATAACACAAACACTTTACATTCTCATTGTTAATCTAGCTAGACAAATATAGAATATCACGAGAGTTAGGTTGCGTCACTTAAAAAGCAAACACAAATGTTTGCATTTGTAATTGGAATATAAAATGTAAAGTATGCAAGAGTAGTTACACTGATGAATAATTCACAACAAAACTATTTTTTATTTCACAAATAACCTTGGTCAAGGTTAACGGGGTATTGCTAATGAATATTTTTGATACACTTTAGTTACTTGTATACCTACATAAATAATTTTAACTTTAACCTTTAAGAACTTTCCTCAAGCACAAAACTAGGCATTGTTCTCGACATAATAGCATATTGAAAATTAAATTTATGGCAAATTCAAAGTTGATACATGTTTACGAAAACCCTGTCTTAGCCTTTTCATGTTAGGAATTTGTTTTGTTATTATGCAATCAGATGATTTTAAATCACAAATTGTGACACCAAAAAATGACTAGTAACGCAATTTCTACGTGACCTTTCTATTTCTACACAACACCATGGCATAACCATTGTGTACTCTTGTGGAACTTATAAATGAGGGGATTCCTTTAGTCTGTGATGACCTTGTGTGATGAATTCATTATTATTATTATTTTTGGCCAATTTACGCGAGTAGAGCAATAGCAACAATAAATCGAAGCAGTGGTTCATAATGCAATTTTCCAGTTCTTACGTTCTCTGTCCTAAATACATTTACGGAGAGCAATTAAAAGATGAAAACCGAGACGTATTAGATTGATCTTCAATTCTATTATGAATGCTATCGTGCCATTAATAGAAAATATTTAAGGCAAAAAATGTAACATTCGCAAAAGTCCTAGAAACTTTAAAGAAATGTAACACTAGTTTCGTCCTGATTAGTAATCTTCAGACTTAATTGAAATTGAGTATTTACCACCTGCTCATGGAATAAAGTTTCAAAGTGCCTAAACATGACATTTTAGTATACTTTGAGACTCGAGAGCTAAAACGTTATGTGATAATGCTTTAACTGTCTCTTAACTTAAAAATTGTGTTTAGGTACTTTGAAAAATGTACACGTACGCATCTCGTTATCTTCAGAAAATGAACGATCTCTTCAAAGAATAGGTACCGTTAAAGAGCACAATCATAGTCATAAAGTGTTTTGCGTTAGAGTTGCAGTTGATATCATTGAGAAAAAATATGACGTACTGACAACACTCAACACTACTGTTGAGAGTTATAGTATCATCTGCTGTGGAATCCTTGGGAGTCGTTCGGGGAAAAAACTACACTCCATTAAGAAACATTGAATGGTTTAAGGTACGATGTGTTAGATAATAGAATATCATTTCAACGAGAAGAACTACTCAGTTTTGTTAGCTATGCAGTTAGTCGGGTCGCCAATCTATTTTTTTTTATGGAACCTTGCAATGTGGTATGACAAAACTTTTTCTTCAGGAAGTTGATCTTAGACATGTCCCAAGTTAGAATATAGAGGGTGCCCAGCTGGCACCCTTGGGGAAAATTTTTTATTCAAGATCAAAGGTCAACAGTCAGAATATATGCTTTTGTAATCTTAAATGCATTACAAGTGTAAGGCGGATGGTTATCAACAAAAAACAGTTGAATAAAAATTTATGCAGCATAGAAATATGTAACTAATGCTCAAAACACTAAGAGATACAGCAATAAGCGTGTTAGGGACCGTTCATTATAGTAACGTTATAGTTTGACAGTACTGGCTATCGGTATCGGTCCAGCTTAATACCTATATATTTTTTTATGCACTAATATTATAATTATAACAATATAAAACAATATAACAATGTAATAACAAAGATGAGCTTTAAAATAAAACGAATCCGAAAAATCCCACGCTACTAATTTGCGCGAGTGTGATAGATGATATGATTACGGGATGTGATACAACCAGTTATCCTTTTGGAAAAGGAAAGATGTCGGCACTGGAATGCTTTGGAAATCCGAATTCGACAAGAAATGAAGTCGTTAAAGCTGGTCATCTATTTTTCTGTCTCCTTTATGGCTCCGCAAACACTGACATAAGTCTCCAAGAATTGCGATGTAAGATGTATACAAGTAGAAAAGATACTCCCAAGATAAAATCCCTGCCACCAACAGATGAAGCAGCTGAACAACACTTTCTTAGAGCACATCTACAAGTATAGTATTGTTATGGAAAGCTGCTGATCAAATTGGACCACCAACACTGAACATTGAAGAATATGGATGGAAAATTGTGGATGGTATACCAGTCCCTTTAGTTGGTGTCAACGAAATGGCTCCGCGTGAGTTGATGAAGGTTGTAGCATGTGGGTGTGCATCGGATAAAGCTTGTCTGCAGAATAGATGCAACTGCAAATCTGCGGGGTTATCATGTACATCATTTTGCAAATGTTCGGCTGATCTTGATCAATGTCACAATCCAAACACAATACAGATAACTGATGAGGAAAGTGATGTGGAACAAGCAGATTAATGTACGAAACATAATTCTGTAATTATGCATTGAGTATACATGTTTTCGTACATGTTTATAAGTGCATTATGTAATGGGTAACAGTAGCCTATTTACATACATTCCAATTTAGTATTTTATCAAAAGTAGTTGCCCAGTATGTTAATTAACACTATGTCATTTAAAATGTAGTTACATATGTCCATGCTGCATATCATAAAATTGTATTCTACTGTTTTTTGTTTATAACTATTCGTTTTGCACTTGTAATAAATTTATTACTATTACTAAAGCATATACCGATAGCCAGTACTGTCAAACTATAACGTTACTATAATGAACGGTCCCTAACACGCTGATTGCTGTATCTCTTAGTGTTTTGAGCATTAGTTACATATTTCTATGCTGCATAAATTTTTATTCAACTGTTTTTTGTTGATAACCATCCGTCTTACACTTGTAATGCATTTAAGATTACAAAAGCATATATTCTGACTGTTGACCTTTGACCTTGAATAAAAAATTTTCCCCAAGGGTGCCAGCTGGGCACCCTCTATATTCTAACTTAGGACATGTCTAAGAACAACTTCCTGAAGAAAAAGTTTTGTCATACCACATTGAAAGGTTTTGGATCCTGGCAACCCGACTAAGTGGATTGTATACCTATAAGAAGGTCTGGTAGGTACGTAGTACACATGTAACATTTAACATTTAATAATTTAAAAATTAATGTATCGCAAATTTATTTAATTCCATAACACCTATTTGTTAATGGAATTGTAAATAAAACTATAATGTGAGTAATACATGAGTGTCACACTCACTAGCATAAATATCGAAAACGAAGGCTGCTAGATAATTTATCAAGACGTATCGTATACTTATCTACTTAATCTTCTAAAATTAAGTGACAATATTATTCAAACATTGCCTAAACAGCTGATTATGAAGTATTTTTTCGTCAATCCGTCAGTATTTTCAACAAAAAAAAAAGCTATGGGCTTCGAGACATCGTACTGCGTATGTCACAATTTATTATAAATAGCTTTTGTAAAAATTGAGTAGCTCATTGATAACATAACTAAACCCTGATTGGGTCGAAGATTTGGTCACTAATAGCTGTTTTATTCTGTGCTAATGCTAATTGTAATAATATAACATTAACACGTCACAGTAATCACGTGATGTAATACACCGCAATACTGACGTGATTGTAAAAGTGAATTTTAAGAACTGCTGTTTATTTATACTTACCATACAATAATAATTAAGCATGCGCTCTATTTTTATTTCATACTAGAAAATCGCTGTTTATTTTTAATTGGAAGCAGTAAACTGTAAATACTTGCATGTAATGTTTATATAACAAGTTAGCCATACATTCCTACTGATAAAGTATTTGTAGGCCAACATCACGAATCTCTTTTACAATTTGCGTCACGTTATGCAATTTTTATTTGAATGTGAAATACCTAGTGTTTATTTATGGCTAGATAAATAAATTCTGCGTTATAATTAATGTAAAAGTGTAAACAGAGAAGACTTGACTAAAATATAAATCAGATGCCAGCTACTTGTTTAAAATACCTTGAAAAGAGGTGGATTAGAACTTCAATAGTGGGTATCTGTATTTATTTTAATGGAAGCACTACGAAAGTATTACATTTACACGCGAATACTTACAAGTGCAGGCCACAACACTGAGGTCTGTGAAGAGGCGAAAGGATCCGTTCGATCGCCCCAGGACAATCCTTGTTCAACGAGAAATAGATGAAAAAGACCTTCTTTATATACGCTGATCCATTCCCTTCTATGCCATTCAACATCGTCATATTCCACCAAAACCTGTAAAAATAAAAAATTAGATAAGGTCAACATCGTCATCGTTTACATTTTCTCATACCATGACCTTCGTTGAAACCGAGTTCACGTTTCTTACGCAACTTTATGGATAAGAAAAGAATGTGGAGTTCGTTGGGGAACAAGATCTTTATTACTTTCATAAGTAATTACGTAATTATAAAAACGTCGGAAAGTAAAGGTATAAAAAAAGGAATAAAATCGCGTGTGGTGAAATTTTTGTGTATAATTTTTTGCGTGTTAAAAGTATGGCGTTATCTGATTGATGTGTGAGTAGGTTATGTGATGAATAAACATGCACAGTCTTAATACGTATTAAACAGCAATAATGCTTTTATTTTCGAAGAATTCTAAAATTATAAGTTTATAACAGGGTAATTTAACAATAAAAAAATAAGGAGAGGTACATAATGCATATTTATGTGTTCACGGTTGACTGTCCTCCATGTATGGCAGTTAACCTTGAACGTTCCTAATTTGTACCTCCATTGATCCTCATTTGGCACTTTTCTCAATTCGATAGTCGTGTTTTAAACGATAACAGCAAAGTGGGAGATAATTTGATGGCCTTGATCTGCGCGAAGCCTTTCACAAAAACGAACATACCTACCTACCTAATTGATCGATTTTATAAATTAGAGATGCAGTTCAGGTTTCTATTTCTAATTACGTATTCCCTTCAGAAACTTCAACCACGCCACGATTATGCAAGGGTAATGCAACGTGAATAAATTCTTATCTACATTTACATATGTCAATAGTCTGGAATGATTTCATTATAAGAACCGCCGAGAACCAATTACACACTTGAGAGCCGGAAAGTTAATTAACGTGTTTATACACTAAACAAAGGTATTTGTAATTTCGGGAAATAACAATTATGGTATGTTACTTTCAAAATTGGCATGGCAAATTTTAAGTGTGAGTACATTTGCCATTTTCATATTCACCAATTTAACTGTAATAACTTCTACAATGTGAACACAATACGTTCGAGCTACTTCCATAAAAATCAATCTTCGATCACTCAAAGCAAAATATCACGCACGGATCGAAGTATTTCCGTTTAGCAAAGCATTTGACTAAAGTAAACGGTAAAATTGTATCAAGTATTTTACGTGCACGTGGGGTATTCGGCATGATTATTTTGGGGATGATTATCCATCCGTTTAGCTCCCGGTGGTGATTGCCCGGTCTGACTGCTGAATGTGCAACCAATCTGACGTTTCGCAAGACATTGCAGCTTGCATCTTCAGAATGATAGGAATGAAGGTTTTGGTTATGTTCCGGAATTTATATGATTCTTTTTCGCTAATCGCGCTGACCGTCTCAAACCTGATTGGTTGTCACTTTCACTGGAAATCAGAAGGCGTGGTTGTTGTTGAACTTTGACTTTCTCCAAATTTTTCCGTTTATGAATCACTAACGTCCATGGTTCACTGAGTCTGAACCAGAGAAATGTTATCCCTACTACTAAAACATTTCTCTGGTCTGAACCCGTTCTCCCTGTTCATATTGAGTGGATGCTTTTCCAATACTGCAGACTTCATTTGAATTTCCCGCATATTAATAGACATAAATATTTTTAAGGCAGATATCTTCAATAATTTTTTTAATTACCAAATTAGCAATTGTGGCTGACATAGGTGAACCCATCACACAACTCCAATTTTGTTTGAAAAAATTAATTCTAAAATTTGAAAAAGCTAATATTTAGGTAAACAAAAATTTATTCCGCCAAGAAATTGGTTTGTTGAAAGTTTTATATCTTTCGTTGTTTGGAATCTTTATAATGAGGTAACATCTAATGATAAAAGGATATACTTAATCACTTTTAATTTTTGTCGATTTGACAATAAAATTGTTTATACAGGGTGATTCACCACTATTCCCTCGGTCTCTTGTGCCTAAACGGTACAAGATATCTGCTTCATTTTTTGGTGACATATGTAAATTGATAACGACTATTTTTTAAAATTATTTTCAATTATACAGGATGCTTCACAAAATTGTAATATATCAAAGTTAGGTTTTTTTAAATGCAACCCCCTGTATTTTATTACATTTTTAGATTATACGTTAAAAACTAAGGTAACTTTATTAAACGTTCCCTATACCTATCGCTTACCAATTTTGAGAAAATTGTGATTTTAAGGAAAATATTCAATTTAAACAACCCCTAGTAACACGGAAACCACTTACTTTCAGTAACACAAATTTATATCGATTTATCTTGACCTTTAAGGCTTTCATTTGCACTACGTAGGATTTCGATTTTTTGTACAGGGTGTTTAGAAAAAGGATTCATATTTTATATTTTTCAAACATCAAAAACTCACTTAACTTAAATGGAACACCCTGTATGTTTAGTCTATGTTGAATAACTCTTCATTTTCTATCAAAAACTATGAGTAATAGATATGTCTAAAATCAACGATTAAAAAGTTATTAAGATTTTTCTCTAAAATTTGTTTGAAAATGGTTTTTGTTTGCATTCTAGTAGGCCATGATTTTTTTTATTGTAGTTGATAATTAAATATGTGATCAAAACATAATTAAAAATGAAATTGAAGCAGTGGAAAAAATACTGTAGTAGGTAAATGCCATTTTTTCCTATGCATAACCGCACTCGTTTTCAAGAGATCTTCTAACGTTATGGTGTTATAGTAGCAAACGCATCCTTTATTCCAATCTTCATGTCATCAGCAGTGGTAGGTGGAGTGTTGTAAACTAAATTTTTAATGATAATAATAATAATATCTAAACAAACTTCATCAAGAAGAGTCGAAAAAGTGTTGTTCTAAAATCCGTAAAAATTTTACTCCGTTCAAGTTTCCATCAAAAAATCAAAATTCTCCCAAATACATTGAGGCTCCACCGGTTTTGGCGGTCAACAGTGCGATACAGGTAACGATTTAGTAATGAAAGTTATGTCAGTTTACCAAGCCGTTATGTTGTGGAAAGTGGATTCGTCGGTAAATAAAACATATTTAAAGAATTCATCTTCTTCTTCAACTTTTTCGAGACTCCATAAACAAAAATTCAACCTTCGTTGAAAGCCATATAAATATAAATTCCATATAAATTCTGGTGAAGTTGAATGTGATAAGAATGGTGTTTTTTTCAAAAATATTTAGATAGACAATTCCTCAATAAATGGATTGGAAGGAGGGGTCCCCAACACTCCACCTACCACTGCTGATGACATGAAGATTGGAATAAAGGATGCGTTTGCTACTATAACACCATAACGTTAGAAGATCTCTTGAAAACGAGTGCGGTTATGCATAGGAAAAAATGGCATTTACCTACTACAGTATTTTTTCCACTGCTTCAATTTCATTTTTAATTAAATTTTGATCACATATTTAATTATTAACTACAATAAAAAAAAACATGGCCTACTAGAATGCAAAAAAAACCATTTCCATACAAATTTTAGAGAAAAATCTTAATAACTTTTTAATCGTTGATTTTAGACATATCTATTACTCATAGTTTTTGATAGAAAATGAAGAGTTATTCAACATAGAATAAAAACATACAGGGTGTTCCATTTAAGTTAAGTGAGTTTTTGATGTTTGAAAAATATAAAATATGAATCCTTTTTCTAAACACCCTGTACAAAAAATCGAAATCCTACGTAGTGCAAATGAAAGCCTTAAAGGTCAAGATAAATCGATATAAATTTGTGTTACTGAAAGTAAGTGGTTTCCGTGTTATTAGGGGTTGTTTAAATTGAATATTTTCCTTAAAATCACAATTTTCTCAAAATTGGTAAGCGATAGGTATAGGGAACGTTTAATAAAGTTACCTTAGTTTTTAACGTATAATCTAAAAATGTAATAAAATACAGGGGGTTGTATTTAAAAAAACCTAACTTTGATATATTACAATTTTGTGAAGCATCCTGTATAATTGAAAATAATTTTAAAAAATAGTCGTTATCAATTTACATATGTCACCAAAAAATGAAGCAGATATCTTGCACCGTTTAGACACAAGAGACCGAGGGAATAGTCGTGAATCACCCTGTATAAAAACCTCTCTTTCCTAACAAATAAAACGTGCTGTCTCTACGCTAAAATTAACATTTTGCTATAATTTGCTTATTTTCTCCGCTTACTAGCTTTACCAATTTCTCGATCTTTTATTAGGTGCTATAGTTTACTTGAGAATGTAACGATTTGTGAAAGAAGAAAACATGCAACTCAATGAGTCAAAATCGCTAGTAATTGAGAATACATATAAAATGTACGAAGTTTACACATATTCGACTGGTTTGAAAAAGGATGATTCAAATCTCTCTAATCACATATTAATTACAAGATTACGGGATATAGCTGAACAACCGGTCATGTTTCTTAATGAAGTGGTTAACTAACAGGGAATTTAATTACCTTTGTGAAATGGGGTATTAATGTGTTAAATAAGCAAATTGCATAGAAATGCAATTACTAGTGTAGTTAAGATGTAATTCTGCTGCGAGATCTTTCAAAGGAACAGTTACTTAAAGCGGAAGTAATGGTATATTACTACTGAAAAACGGTTTAAGTAAATTAAACTAATCAATTTTCTTTAAAGTGACATTTTTGAAAATTGCCCACGGATTAAATTTATTTGGTTGTGTTAGCAGTTAGTTACTTCAAGTAACTTCAAAATTTCATAAAATTTTGTTAAGAATATCCTTAGATGGGGGGGATCGGGCAAAATTTTTCCATCTATGGTACAATATTCTAATTTAATACCCAAATCCTACAAAGTGGATGAAAATTAACACTTGCTGTTATGTTATCAATAAGTTTTCTTAAATGAATGATTTAATCAAATAACACATTTATAGGATCCTCCATAGGAATCGAAAAGTTAAAGTAAGTTCACTTAAATTTTTGTCATCAAAGCCATGGTGCCTAATGCCAATATTTGCAACTATTTAATTTTACATGGGCTTAGAAAAAATCAATAAGCAGCCTGTAATAAATACCAATGTATCCATGTTTTGTAATGTGACAAATTACACATGCTTCTTTCATTAAGTTAAGTATACCTTATAGGGCTACAAGTTTAGTATATATACATATAATAATTAGTTAATGAACGTAATATTCCTCAATATGAGTAGTAAGGCATGACACTACATCATCTACCACAACTTCCCCTGATTCTGTTTCCGTAGTTACTGGCGCAACATGAATACCAAATAACAGAGAAATTAGAAGGGCAAAGTAAGTTGGAAATTTGAAATGAGAACGAATTTAATGTTGGAGGGTTTGTTTTGTTATGTTAACGGAAACCGTTCACTCAACTCAACTAACTGTAGATACGGTACGGGAACAAAGCGCTCAAACAAAAATTTGACTTTCCCTTAAGCCAAGTTTTTAAGTTCACATTCACAATCCATCTACATTTAAAAACGCGTGGAATAAACTTTAATATCTATACGAGGGTAGCAGTATGAACTCACATGTTAATTATTCAATACGCAACGCGATTCTTTTTCCTTTGTGGAAGGGTGCTATAATATTTTATTGAGGCAATATCCACTTTTCCTATCATTTATATGTTAAATGTTATGATAAATAAATATACCACTAAAATATACTAAGAGGGGTATATGAGTAACGTCAAAAATATGAATCTAGCAATTGACCTTACGTGCGAGTTCCGTAATTCGGTATGCGTGGTGGAAAGATTTGGAGTTCCAACTTCTACACTTGGGAAATACATCAGCAAAAGAAAACCTCCTGTTGAGGGCGAGGGAGTAAATCAGAACTATTAGTGGCATAAATGATCAAGTACAAGATCAAGATAGCATATCTACAAAATTGGCTTTTGATGTCGGTCCTAGCGCTAATGGTACACACAAGTAGAGTCCCTATTCGTTCTCGTTCACCTTTTACTCCACTTTCTATAGTACGGCGTCTACATTAACCGAGAAGTAGGGATGGGTCTACCCCAATTCCTATATCATCAACGAGAAGTGGAACTGTACTTTTGATTTTGGATGGTCACTCAACTCACTGCTACTCTGTCGAAATGCTGGAATATGCAGAGAACACTGGAATCATACTATTGTGCCTCCTTAGTCACACCAATCAATTTTGGTAACTTCTGGACCGAGCCTTTTTTAAAGTTAAAAAAGTTACATTTTGCTAAAGCTTGTCACTTGTTCGTCAAAACCAATCTTACAAGAAAAATCAACAGGATGATATTCGTCAAACTATTCTCAGATGTATGGCCGAAATCAACAACTGTCGAGAATTGAATATCATCTTTTACAGCAACTGGAATCCACCCGTTCAACACAGATGCCATTCCAGATCCTTCTTGAATCAAGATACTCAACCCGCAGAATATCAACAATCGGAAGAGCATCAACGGGAAGAACGTCCAGCTGAAGAACATCAACCTGACGCAGCAGAAGATACAAACAAACATAATGAACAAGAATATCCCTTACCTGGTTGTTCACATGCAGGCCAAAACCCAATAAAAGTTGTGGATGATTCATCTTCGGATGAAACTTTGTTTCCCAGGAGATTGATGACAGAGTGCTGAAAGCGTGGGATGCGGAGAGCAGTAACTCTCTACATTAAAACAAGACGATTGGGTTCATTGTGTAACCTGTAGAAAATGATTCCACGACGGTTTTTTGTTAACCTTTGTGATTCGTGTGGAATGTTTTTAGCTATGAAAAAAAAGAAATAGGTATGTAATAATGTTCTTCTTTTTGATGAAATATTCCTTTTTTTACCTGGGCCATAACTACCTGAATGAGGGGTCATCTCACCCGGACAATCCGGTATAGACGGCCCTTTGCATCAGTTGCAATTTATACATAAAATGTTTTTCTGATTCTGAAGTTAACAAGAAGAAGATGGCGGAAATGCACTGATGTAGGAGGGGAATATATCGACAAGTAATGTATATTGTTTTCTAAATTGTGAGATTCTAGTTAAAACTTGGACCCTACTCGTAATTAAAAAAAATGAAAAGTACCTCCCTGTAGCATTAAAAGTTGAGGTTTACCATTTTTTCCCATAAAACGTAAATAGGTATTGACATTTGGAATTCTGTATAAATAAATTTGCGTGTTTTATCAACGTAAGCGGAAGTTGAAGGCCATTCAATAAACATAATTGGATTCGATTATTGTTCCGTGACAGGTCATACCCTGAAGAGGGAGAAATTCTCAGAAGTGAGCGAAATAAGGTAACTGACTTATTCGACTGCCGATGAACTTTAACTATTTTAAATACGACGGAAATATTTTAACTGACAATGAATAAACCAAACATTTATCCCTACAAATGGTAGATAAGTATTTTATATTTAGACACTATGTACCTACCTACCCAATTATTTCAATTTCTGTGTAATGGTGAGTCATGACATAATTTTTCATTTATAATAATACTGAGAACCGGTTTGCATGAAAGAAAGAACCGTTTTTTATTGCATAATTAGATCGTTTACATTTAAATAGTGTATTTTCGTTACTAAATTGCACAGGATACATAAATGACCTTCAACGTATGAGACATGAAGACGCCAATCCGCAGTAAAGAAATTAATGGATGACACGCTCTAAAATAAAGAGAAGGGAGTAGTAAACTAAAAATATTTTGATCGCCGTGGGTCCTTTCCAAGAAAAACAAACAAAGTGAGTATAGAAAACGCTACCCGTTTTCGTCTCTTGGCAACGATATCGCTATTCGGTATGAGAAATTGTTTTTATAACGTGAATAATGGCAGTTTTTATGAGATCGTTTCATTCGTGCAAGTTTTTATCATTCCAGTGATTCCAGTAATGCAAATATACAAAAAATACATAATCAAATAACAATTTTGCGAAATTGGCGGACGTAAATTGCAAGGATGTTACTAAGAAAAATGAAAATAAAGTTCAACGAAGGTTGGAATAACAAATATGAAGGCGATAGATAGAAAGAATAATAATGCCCTCGTTCTTGGAGTGATATATCCCCTTTAAATATTGAGTGCAGAAAGCAGGTGATACATCTATTTGTAAACAAAGGAATTAATATAATTATGGATACAAACCAAAACTTTAGTAGAATAGAGGACGCCAGAATACGGCGATGACGACATTTCATGATGGCCTCCTGGAGATTGCTCCGCCCCTATACGATAACTCCACCTCTACAAACACAAACACGTGCAACTTTCCATTACGTCCATGCTTCTAGTTGCTATGGTAATTACACTACGCGGCCATCTTTACACGCCAATTTATAGGACTTTGACACGTGCAGAAAAACAATTATTGTAAGGAGTGAAATAAGAACAAAATAAGTGTACCAAATTTCATTTAAATTGTTTCCTTATCGCATAATTTCCCAAGTGGAAGATTTTTTTTAATCCACCCACACAAGATTTAATTACGACCCTATTGAATTTACAAGGGATGTAACAAATTCCAATTTAAATTTTCGCAATCTCAGTACCATTTAACTAATTTGAGGGCAAAAAGTTCTATCCGTCCCTATCTATACACATATCAAATCAACCCAAAACAGTTAGATAATAATTTGAAGGTGTTTCTCCGCAATTAAATACGATGCGTAGATGCAATAGATATTACAACTACCTACAAAGCAATTAGGTATCAAGAGGCAAGGTCGTTCCTAGGAAAAGATATAAACAATTACCACTAGCGTTCTCCGAAAACCATATTTGCTTAATTAAGATTTGAAATACCTACGTAAAAAAATGTTTACGCGTTTTTGTTTGAATAATGATCAACAAAAAAACTCATTATACTATGCTATTATAGAGGTGTTTTGTAATAAAGTCACTGTAAGAGATGTTTTTCGGTGCGACGTCCAGCGGTCGCCGCCATACACTACTTTCTTTGCATTGTTTTAAGTGCAATTGATTTCGGTGACGCGGTGCGGCTCAACGACTCTGCGGCCGGAAGTTAGCGGCCGCGTCCCGACTGTTCAAAAACTGCCGGGACGCGGCCGCTTTAGTCGATGTGCGTCAGTTTACCACCAACCAACAAAGTAAATGTCACGTTTTTCGACATGAGATGTAGCCTTCGTTAGATTTTGATACATACAGTGCGTTTGTTTCTTCCAGTATAGCAAATTCTGGACGTCTTATAAATATCATCTTCGACCTTTTCCAGAAGAAATGCCAGCTCCACCTTTTTATTCATTTCTGAGATGCACACACACAAATACTACTTTCTCCTTTGCGGTCGAAACCCACATTCCACATTGAGTTTTTTTTTGGACCAAAAAAGTATTTAAGCTTCATGGGCTGCTCCCACTGGACGTAGCAACGAAATCATGCGAGCGCGAAGGTTGGACGTTACCGCCAGCCGCGGCGGCTGGACGTCGCAAAAAAATCACACACCTTGTCTGCAGAGTATGTCTCGAAAGGTACTCACTCATACGCCAATTAATTCGAATTGACTCTATCTAATGAAAATAATGCCGACTTCCGATTATATAGGTATGCATAGCCGACAATTTTATTATTTTAAATACTAGAACATGTTGTTTATTTTGACTTTTTTGTACCTATTCGAAAAATTTCAGTCTTACTTTACGTAACATTCCATATAGGTATTTATTTTTTAAGAAGTTACCATGACACAACAGGTTGTCATTTGTTTACTTCGCATATTTGATTAAAAAATTAATTGACCAGAAACAAAAAAATATCATAACAAAATTAAAATTAATTGCTCACACGTCCAAGGTTTATTAAGTGAATTAAACCTTGTCACACGTCACCGTTTACTTGAAAAACTTTATGTTATCTTTTGGATCACCGCAGGCTATAAGAAATGGAGAACTCGTATTATGAATGCGGTCCCAAGCAAAATAGTTTATGATTTTACAGCAAAACTAAGCCTCGTATCGAAAAACTTTATATGGAAACGTTGTAGGGTTGTAGGTATTAAAAAGTTCTACAACTTTTGTATACAACATTTTTTACGTAACCTCAAAATTTCCTGGAAAATAGAAAAAACCGGTTTTTCGTTTTGAATTTTTTTCTCCGGTGAAAATGAATATTTTTTCACCATGTTTGGTGGAAACATAACTTTTTATGTCCCAAATAAGCTGAAATTTTTTCAAATAAAAATATTAATTTTTACGTCTTACATTGCTCGAAAACTGAAAAAAGTACCTCAAGTCAAAAAGTCTGGTGTCAAAACTCAACTTGTTTGGCAATTTCCGTGTCATTTTTTATTCGTTGAAATGTGTACTTTTAGATGGTTTATTGAAAAATTGGCATCACTATAGAAAAATTTGCCAAAAAATGCAAAAAACTGAGAAAACGTGATTTTCAAACAGCGTTTTTGTAATTTTCCGTTAATATATGTAGTTATTTATTAAAATTTACAGCAAAAATCCTTGAAAATTATAACATTTATTGTTATATCAATAAATAAAGCAATTGCAAACCCTTAATGTATGGAAAGTTGCAAAAAAACATGAAAATATAAATAATCAACCATTTTGGGTGAAAAAGGGGCGAATTGGATTATGAAAGGTAGTCTCAACGATTAAAAACCATCAACTTTACTCATTTTTCTATGAAATTTGAGACCGGAACCAACCCAAAAGTATATCATTGATTTAAAAAGTAAACTTCATACATATTTTACAATTGCAAAATTTTATTAGTGTCTAATACAACAAAACCAGAATTTAATGTTCGTAAAATACTTCATTAGTAGTATTATTAATTACAGTAAGTACTATGTTTAATTTCACTCAATGATATTAAAAAATCGTGCATAATAATAAACAAAGATGATACTGTTGACGGTGACAATAAATTTAAAAAAAGCTAATCTACTTAATATCCTCTGCAATGTTATCTTGTGCACATTGGAGTCCTTGTATTTACAATCTTTTGAAAATAGATTGCTTCGTTTAAATTTAACTTAAATAGTTATTTCGTTTTATAGCGGAATTAATACAATGTAATACGATAACAAGTCGTAAATCCCATGCCGTAAATAGTAAACGCGTAACCTTTAATAAAGTACGTAATGGATATTTAAAAGTTAATTACGACATTATTCTATAAACATAAAAAAACAATACAAACAACCTTTACTTTGATGAGTATTCAGATATTATATGTCAAGGTCAAGGACAATTATACTACATCGTAGTAGAAACGGAATGACGGATAACGTTTATTTACATTCCACAAACACTTGAGTGGAATAAATACATTGATATTGATAATTGTCTACCACAAGTTCCGTAACATAGCGACGTCTAACGGCAACGTGACCTTATATGCGAATTTCATATCTTATTTGCATTTTTATAAATAGCGTTTTGTTATTAGTACCTACATAATTTTTTTTTGTGTTCAGTCATTGATTTTAAACGGTTCAGTCTAAAGCTGGACACAAATTTATACTTTTTTATATTGTAACTTTAAAAATAAAATTCGCAACATCGAAGGGCGAAGTGAATGATGCAAAAACATAATGCTGCTGAAATTCATTCAAAAGATTAAAGTAATAGTCTCAGAAAGATAAAACAACACAATAGGTATTGAGCGAAGCTAAAGGTAATTGAATTTTGACAGCGAAGGCCAAACACAAAAGAACTACTATTTATGCATAGACGGTAAACATGAAAAACACAGGACCTTGGACATTTCTACAGCGTTATAAATACAAAAAAGAAGACCACAGTCGTTAAAGGTGTAACGTGTAACGTGGATTGTTCAATCGCCACGTTGAAGCAACAGGTCGAACAATGGGGAAAGATGCATGAAAAATGGCTTATAATTGATTTAGAGATCTATCTCTGTTTATTATATTTTGTTTACTTTGCACCATATTTTTCGTTATATACATTTTGTTGTTAGTATCAAAGTTATACTGCTTCGTTTTCATCATAACTTGAGTCAGGTAGGAAAAGGTAGTAAAGTATTTCCACAGCCTTACCAACCAGTCTGTTCACTCCCACGCAATTTTTGTTCCGGAAGTTATATAATATCCCTTAAGAATCGCAGTAGAATGCGCAGATAAACAGAAAAACAATGAACTGTATACTTATACATACAGTTCATTGCATTGCAGAAAAATATCAACATAACCACAGATGTATGTCTACGTAACCTACTTATCGCACCTGTTTCGTTATTACTTTTGCTAGTAATCTTATAGTTCAAGTTTTATAAAATTCGTAAGTGTACAAATGATATACTAGTTTTAGTATAATATCAAAACGAAAGATTCAATTTAGCGCGTTGTGATATTTAAATTCGCCGCTGTCGGGATCACTCTATGGATCGGTCACTCACAACTTAGGTGACACAAACATCAAAGACGCCGACATGGAGTGACCAGACTGGTTAGACAGTGGTATTTCAATCACTTTTTGTAAAAGAATGTCAAAAAGGAACTTGAAATACAATATAACAAAGTCTTAACGTCGTACCCTGGTACAATAAACATCTCACACCTGAAACAAAGGCGGAAAATTATAAATAAACAATTAGGCCCATTACACCTACTCCAGTCAACAAACGGTTGAAATCCAATCGAAATTTTTAATTACCCCTGCAAACCGGATATTTAGATTTAGGTAGTACTCCAGGTATCTACTAAATCCAAATTTGCAGGAAAGAAAAACCTCCGAGAAAGTTGTGCAGGGGAAGTAGTCCAGTCATTTTAGAATTCAACGTGGAAATGCGAGATAAAAAGCTGGTTTTTTGCATAGTGGTACCTGTTAATATCCTTTATAACATACTAAAAAACCCCAAAAATCCGAGGCTTGCTTTTTCCGATGTAGCGCAAAACAAAATATGTATCATATACGTACATATACATACATATGATTATTATTATATAGAAAATGTTGTAGGCAGAGCTTAGGTGTTAGAAGAAGATATGTGATTTATACGTTTTAGAGTAGCTTAGTACTCGTCTGAAAGAATGACATAAAAAATATTGTAATTTATTTTAGCCATCATGCACCTGTCATCAAAATAATATCGAGTAAAATTCCGACGTTTGCACAAACTGGAACTGCAACGTAAAAAGAAACATCGTTTATAACCACTGACTTCCAACCAATATTGGAGGGTTTATTGTACCAGTGAATGTTGAAATGTCCTTGAGCTGCAATGTCAGACGCTGAAGGTAGCTGCATAATTCGTGATACAGAAACTGGTCCGTTGTTCTCATAAGGAGTACTAATACCCACATTTAATCCCTCGGAAAACATAAAAAGTTCCTTTTCCATGAAGAGTTCCGATGTTAAAATCCGCATTGTCATAATATACAAACTGTACATACATAGCTATTGCTATTAAAGAGTAGGTTTAGCTAAGTTCACAAGCAAGTACTCGTAACGCTGTACTTCGGTTTCGCTAGCTGAGAATCCCAAATGATGAGCAGAAGTTTCGATTCATAGTACTTATTTGTAAATATACCTACATACCAACGCCAAAAAAGCATGCACTTATAATCGTTTGTGCAATGAAAAGCTGTTTTAGTTTTATCTTAGACTGGTCTGCACTCTTAGAAGCCAATATAATGTTAAGAAGTCGTTGCAACGATTCTGGAAACATATTATTAAGAGAAGACGAAGAAGTTGAAGTAATAATACTTATGCTCTAATATCTGATCTAATTATTTTGGCGACAGCTTCAACAATTCTTATTTTTACTTCCTGGGCATCTGATTTTCTTTCAGAATACCAGCTATCATACAAAATAGTATGAGCTGCTAACCTACGCTTACCTGATAGTTCTGTTATGATTATATCGTTGCTTGGCTTTGAGATGTTTAGTAATGTATCCTTCATTCGAATTTAAAAATGTATCCATTAAGTTAAAAACCAAATTTGGCCGAGCAGTAGAATGTTAATGTTATGGAAGTATAAGATATGCATGAAAATTTGGTCATTGCGAATTTGAAAAAGTAGAAAGTCGTATTTTTACATTTTTGCAATGTAAAATCCAAATTAAATGTTCCGAAAGGTTTTACAATTTATCAATTTAACATGTGTACGGAATACCTTTAACGAGTGATTTAAGTTGATCTTATTGATTCACATTATTTAGCATCCTGTAAATACGTAATCTTGGTGTGGTATGGCTAGGTTTTCTTTAGTTAGATTAGACCATGAAATAAATACTTTTTCACGTGCATTTGCAGCACTGCATTGATATTTTCACAATTTATTCTGGTTAAAATTGCTATTTAAATCTTATTAGTCATGTTATGCTTTCGTGGAAAGAGGGTTGTTTGAATATTGTACTTTTTGCATTTTTTATGAGAATGAATACATCACAGATTTCTTTAATCTTAATCTATCTCAATCTATTACCCTTGATAATGACATACAGTGTTGAAACGTGTTGGGTAATTCCTAAAATAAAGATTTTGCTGGAATTATTTTGCTATTATTATATGTGTAGCGTGTACGTAATCTAACACTAACTACTTACATATTATTAATAGAGTTTCACAACATAATAGTACAGCTTCTTAGGCGCTAATATTACCAAAACTGTTCACTTTGTAGTAGAAGCAAAATAATTTTAACGTGTATTACTGAACTCATACAGAATGTTTTAAAGGCGAGACCCATCCCCGTACCCCCCCTCCGAGAGAAATGGGGGGCGAAAAAGTGTCAAAAAAACAGATTTTCCTAAATAACTGAAAAAGTATCAATTTTATCAAAAACAAAAACGTTAAGAAAATTGTAGCTGACAAAATTACGCACATTTTCATGTTTTATTTTTGTCTCTACGACCAATAGGAGCCGAGATATATATTTTTTTAATGTCGACTGTTTTGCGGCGAAACGGTAACACGTGCGCGCACGCGTCACGCGTGTATTTCGCTTATATCTCGAGAATAGCCATTTGTATCGCAAAATGCTTCAAATAAAAGTTGTAGAGAATTTAATTACGAACAATTTCCGTGTTTAAGCATTTCCATACGATTAATATTGACAGAGATATAATCATTTAAACCTTTTTCTAAGACGCAATCGCTGCTCGTTTTGCATAATAAAATCAATAATAAGTCGAAAACTATTGATTCTACGTACCTAGTGCATATAATGAAAGTTGTAGAGAATTAAATTTTGAATCTATATGAATACACGAAATATCATTTTGGTAATAAGGCGCTAGAGGAAGAAATAATGAAAAATTCTCATTTTCGAGCGTTTCTTTGCAAATCTATGTTTTTACTACTTGTAGACAGTAAAGTGTCTAATAGTTTTTTTAAATTAATGTACCTGTAAAATGAGTGTCGGCAGAAGTTCGTACGATAAATAGTTCGCTAGTTACAGCTGTTTAAAGGTATACTCAATAATTGACATTTTATTAAGAATCCTGATTTGCGTTAAAAAATGGCCGTTAAATTTTTGTTAAAAATTGGTTTTATCCTATTTACAGTAGGTACTTTATATAGGTATATACAAAGGTAATACAATACAATAAATCGTTCGCAAGTTGCACTTTATTGTAAAAATACATCTTTGAAAATAATATATTTTCACAGAATTCAACTAAAATGTATATTTGTATTCAGTTTTTCTTAAATATCTTCGTTTCCATTTATTTTACGACAAACTTTTATAGAAACTAATTGAAAGCTTACAAAATTTTTTATAAAAAACACTTTGTCGCGTATGTTTTTCTGTAAACAGCGATGAGAAACTGACGATTGAAGATGCAGGTAATGTTTAATTTTTACAGACATTGTAGCTACTTTAGAATGTACCACAAAATGTGAACCTATGATTAATTTACTAAGAAATGATCAGAGAATAACTTCTCATACTTGGGAAAGTCAAAACAATTTTTTATACTACCTTTTCTTCGTCTCAAACCTGCTGTTTATCAAGGAGGGATTATATGGGGACAAACTTTAACCCCGCAATGATCAAACACCGAACCGGATCAGTGGGGTTGGAAACTGGTCAAAAATTTATGGCAACCATTCAACCAATATGGACTGATCTTCCGCAAGCGCAAGTGAGTTGTCAAGAGTTAATAAAATGCAGTTGCAAAAAATGCGCGTCGAGATGCAAATGCAGGAAATTAAATTTGACTTGTACTGCTTTCTGCAAATGTAGTGCCACATGTGAAAGGAATTTATTAGATTAGACTATAATTTGTTCCTCATACATTATAGTTTTTCTTGTTCTTAACCAAATATGTACTAATTTTATTCAGTTGTGACTATATAAATATATGTAAATGAAAATTATTTTAAGTTTCGTTAACTATATGGATTGAAATATGTATTCTATTTTGTGTAGGTGTCAAAAAAATAAAAAATCACAATCTTTTGTTTATATCTGACATATTTATTTCTTATCATAAGGATTGCAACTAATGGTATCAGTATCAGTGTTAGTGAAAATATTACGAGAATTTATTTTACGGTCTTCGTACGTATCATAACCACCCGTAGAAGCATTGAATGAGGCGGCACTTTCCAATAAAAATTCATTAGTTTTTATCGAATTGACGTAAAGTTTTGAAATTTTGGATTATTATAAACTATATTGCGCACTTTCTTTTTTATTCTGACAAGTTTTTTCGTAGCATAATACCATCTGAGTTAAACTCAAAAAACCGAACCACAAATTGTAAATTTTTATTATTAATGTTAAATATTAGTATGAATACAATATTTTAAGCTAATTTAAAAAATATCACGAACAACTACATCTATTTTTAACATTATAATGTAATCTGCACGTCGATATGTTTTATACTTTTCGCACAAAAAAATAATAAACCACATGTTGTGAATTGCAACTTTGCGGTCGAATGGGGGGCGAGGGGAGACAATGCCGAGATGGGTCTCCCTCTTAAAAATATCTGTATGATGTCCTTAATGAACCTTACAAAGATTTTGCTTCTACTCAAAAGTGAACAGTTTATTGCCTAAGAAGCTGTACTATAAGCTGCAGCGTTGAAATGATGTGATATATTGTTCGTAAATGAAGTGTACATGATAACGATATATGTTTTTAAAATTTTCGGATAAAAATTTTACGAATGATAGGGAAGGGGTCTCTTATAGGACAAACGAAATAAATTTGCCTCGAACAACCCATTTTTTTAAAAAAATTTTACAGGTTATTTTAAAGGTTTTATGAAACTTGTTTTTTATACTATTTTTTGTAATTTGCCCTTTTATGCCGCTTTTAAACAAAATTTTTTTCATTAGCCGATTTAGGGATTTTTGTGGTAGTTGGTAATTGAAAATTGTCGCCTTGTGATTTATCCAAATTCTGTCACAAAACACAAATATGGAAGATAATCAAGATAATTTTGTATTTACGCTCCCTGAAATATGTGAACTTGCCAAAAATCTGAGCAAGATTGGATATTCTATTGGATAACCTGTTTTTGGCACAATAACCTTCAATTAAAGCAGTAGTATGTGAACTCATCCGAATCATCACTTTTTGGTAAATAAGTGTCCACAAAAATACTCCATCGAGTTCGCCAATAAATTGTTTACGAATTACGCCACATTTCAAATTCTATAAAAACTCATAGCTCGATAATGCTCTTCCGTGAATTCTTTTCTAAAGTTCATTTTTAGGGAAGTGAGTTAGAATATAGTGCTTTGTACCATCATACGATTCAGGAACGGAATCCGGATATGTGTCCAAAAAAATCCCTTTCAACTTGATGAGCCCAAAGATATGGAGTGTTATGTTCCCACTTACTTTGTCTTCGTGACATTTCACCTTTGATAAGATGTTAATGCAGGATTAATTGATTGTTTCATTTTTGTTGAATTGTAATAATGAAAAAAACGTCTGACTGGTTGATTCGCATACTCTTTGGTGTACTCCAAAAATGGTTACGACATGTGATAGATAAAAACTAAGAAAAATACTATATCGAGATTAACCAATTTAAAAAAAATTTTAACGGCAGAAGGAAATTATATACTTTGCACAATGAAATGGCCGTAACAGGGGTTAGAGGAATAGATTGGGACTTGGGAGCATGGTGGTGGTTTAAAACCACAAAAAACACCATATCTCAAAAATATCTATACAACGTCTCCAAAGTTAAACGTTTGCCACAGCCATCTCCGTTATTATTGGAGCTACAAGGTCGGTTAAATGGTCAAACCAATGTCATTTTTTCCGCTGGTTACAATAGTGACAACAAAACAACAATCGAACGTCGAGATATTCAACAAAACAACAATTGTTATGTAACTCCGTGTATATTTTTACACATTTCGAAAGAAAATTTAATTTTGAACACTCTAAACTTAAAAATAAACAAATAATAAGCACTTAACTTTCATTGTAAAATGTTGCAAAATTTAATTAGGCATGGTTGAGACGTCAGATAAATTAAATCTGTTATCTGTCAATAGTTGTTTATCAATTGACAGCCTTAAAATGCCTTTCACTCATTTACAAAGATGTGACATTCGGAAATTTAATCTGGTAATAATGCTTCTGCAGATGTTTTTCTCCACAACGCAAGTGCAAGTATGTCAAAATTTTCTCCTATGTAAGTTTTGTGACATTTACCATTATAGGTACGTTTAAGTGCTTATTATTTGTTTAGTTTTAAGTTTAGGATGGTTATGTATTAACAATTTTTTGTTCAAAATTAAATTTCCTTTCGAAATATGTAAAAATATACTTACACGGTGTTCCATTTAAAGAAATGTTGTTTTTGTGTATATCTCGACAAAGAGACGTTTAATTATTGTTCTGTTGTCACCACTGTGACCAGCGCAAAAGATGACATTGGTTTGCAAATTTAATCGACCTTCTTGTAGCTCAAATAATATCGGAGATAGCAATGGTGAACGTTTAACTTTGGACACGTTTGAATAAATTTAAATTCTCAAAATGTAAGTATGGAATCTTTTATGTACCTACTGTTAGAAACTACTTATAATGCAACTGAGTTTAATACTCGGTTTAATATATTGGGTATTGTGTTGTGACACCATTTCTAGTTTCATCTTCTCTATTGGGCGCTGTGGTCCATTTCCCGAGAAGAATCCACAATGACTTTGATTTTTGGTCGAAAAATAACTGTTGCATTGTATACAATTATACATTATCCCCATTAATGTGGAAAATTTCCTTTAAATTACTGAACATTTTATGACGTGATTTTATTTCCGCTTTATAAAATCTAATGCTCTCATCCAATAATAGATGGCCTTTCATTCCAACAATACCTAGAGACCCTTTAACAATACCTACAGATTTTCCAAATTAAAGTAAAACAACAAAGTAATCCTTTTATAGCAATAGTTAGAAGGTTATCGCTGTAGATGTCATTCATTCAAAAAAGACCGATAAGCCCCAGTTATTTTAGCCTTGGTTTTTGCATGATAATAAAAATAAACAGTACGTGAGTTCAGAGACTTATGATTATGAACTTCAGCCTTAATTGTTTTCCCGTTGAAAAAGTTAACATATTTATACAATACAATGTTATAAAAATATAAACTGTAATTCATTAGATTTAAAAAAATTGCTTTCACTCACACTCTGTATTAATAATATGCAAACCAAGGGAACTATTGCGTTTAAATGAAATGAATAAAAGTTTTACGAATTCATTAAATATCACCCAGAAGGTTCATAGCATGGATACCCGTAATATTTACAAGCGTTTTAATTTAATTTATAATGTAGCAAAGGTCTTGCCATGATGCGATTTTCTTCTTTCTTTATTACACTGCAGGCGCTACTTTCCCCATTGAAGGTGTAAGCAGAATTATTGAATTTCTTAAATTGGAAGTATCGCATATTTCAGAATAAACCTTGGCAGACGCAGTATTCCCTTACTCTACTGTTTAGATTACTTAATTGTTTCCAATTAATTGATATCGAATCTATAGGAGGTCAGTGGACACAATGTCCATCATTCAGCGATGAACTGTGGTTTTGCACGGTGTTTCATCATCAAAAGTAAAAGTAAGATCACTTTACTATGGAGTTAAACTGCCACCAAAACCACAAAAACTATGGTCTCGGCCAATAACAATAGAATAGCCGCCTGTTGAAATAGGAAATATTGGCTTCATTTGCCTTAAACGTATTGCCAACCGCCGAAACATTTCTGCTATAGTGTCTTCGTCTAGGTGTCTAGGATACCTGTTACCATATTTACGTTCAGCAAAAGTTGTATTTTCAAAACCTTGAAAATACACGGCAAGCCTCTTCATTGATATAAGACATTTTTAGGGGTTCTAAATACGATTTGGTAAACCCAAAATTCAAAAGCAAATTGGCAAATTTTTTTTAAACTAAACATATCGAAACTTTGATTGAGTCCGTAATGATTGATGTATAAATTCTCCAGATGGGGAAAATCGTAAATTATGGAATTAATTAATCACCTGTGTGATTTATTACTTCCATAATAATATTGAAACTTGAATTAACTGACATTTATTTCCATGTTTCCATGGTAACTCGCTTATTTTGTTTTACGGCTTTCTACATAATTTAGTTAAAATGCTGTATTAGAATAATTGCTTCATGGCACGATTCACCATTGAACTTTGAAAACAATTATTTTTCCTCTTTAGGTGTTTTGCCTATACTTCTGAAACGAGTAAAAATATTGCGGTTTTCACATTTTTGCAAATTTACTCTACTTTCCAATTATGCTATAATGTATCGGTTTCATTTAAAATTTCGGAGATAAATAATAAACAACGCGAATTGTTTAAATAAAACCCTCTAACGTGGGTTGCATACATAATGGTTATTGCGTTACTACATAGTAGTATTCTTTTGACAACTTACTATCTAGAAAATTGCTTCCTTTACGTGACCTAAAGTGACTTTACTACAAACAGTGGCGACAAGCGATGTATCGATACTTATTGGCTTGATGTGGTATAGTTTGTCTCTTAATGGCGGCCTGACTAGTCATGTGGTATTAAAAGGCAAATTTCTTGTGTTTACCTTTGGATGAGCGTATGATTTTTATTTGGATTTAACAAGTTGCTAGGAAGAATGGAACTTCAAAATTAATTGCAGCAATTTCTCTTGGTCACCTTTCTCTAAAAATTTCATCCCTCAAGGCTCTACGACTATTACTTACTGAGATATGGTATCACGAAGGTCTTAGTCAACCACCCTGTATGAACGTTTATAATAAAATAATACCTACGCAAAATCAAGTATGACTACGAGTAATACCAAAGGTACTTTGGTTCTCCCCTTACAATCCAAGTAAAAGAAAAATGTAATATAAGAACACGAAGGGTAATATGGGATAATCATTCGTGATTAAAATTTAAAAATACCAAGTTAACTGATTGCATGAAAATGTTTAATTAAAGTGAAAGTACTGGCATTGTAGCATAACGAGCATTTCTTTTCGTCAGTATTTTTAAATAATATAGGTGAAAGGATGGACTACAACAATAATTTTAAGCTTTTAATTTTGATCTTTTTTTCAGTTTATCAAACAATAAATCAAGTGAATTTCTTCCATCCCTATCGTCTATGTAAAGGACAATGTTTTCAATGCACTGAAAATTGAATCCATTTTCCATTAAAATTAAATTCATGTAGGTAGGTTAATGAACAAGAATGTTCAAACCTCGAAGGTGGTCAAACAAGAATAGCAGCGTTTATTTTGTGGTTAATTTAAGTGCAGTTTTTTCGTAACGTTCCTATACTGTAGACCACAAATTTTATTTCAAATGCGAAAGTATATGAATTTGATGTGTTGTTTACTTTAAAACAATCGAAATCATGTGTTTATCAGTTATGTAAACTTGTGAGTTGATTAATTAATATAGACAGTGAACTATGCAACCGAAAACCAGATATTTATACTTGTACGTGGTAACTTTTCTTTATCTATCATCTGCCGATTATTGGTCAGATCGCGAAACTCTTATCGCAAATGAATACTCTCAAATGCTTGGATCGAATATTGTGCTTAATGAAAAGGAGAGGATTGTAAACGAGTATTTAATGACACTGAAGTACCTATGTCGAATTTGAAGAAGGTTTTAATGATACCAGTAAATTTTTGCCCACCCGACATTTTTTTGCAGCGAAGTCGGACATAGAAAAATCGGAAGTATTTAAATTTATTAGGACCATGCCAAAGGGTGGTGCGTTACATGGGCACGACACGGCATTAGTGTCCTTTGAGACACTGTATAATATTACTCGTGAAAAGCATCTACACGCGTGCGTCGCCAACGGTACATTAAAATTGAAATTTATGCTTACATCTGCCGAAGATATAATCTGCGAATGGAAATTGGTAGAAGACTTAAGGAAAGCAAATCATTCATACGATAAGTGGCTACGATCACAGTTAACGCTTGAGACGCATAATCCAAGGGAAACTTACAAAGACAACAATCAAGTATGGTCATCTTTTTCGAAAATCTTCAGAACAGTGACGCCAATGGTAACCTATCGTCCAGTTCTTGAAAAATATCTCTATCAAGCTTTTAAGGAATTATACAATGACCGAGTGACGTATATCGAGTTTAGAGGAAGCCTTCCTCCTGTCTATGAGTTAAATGGCATAGTATATCCACCAACTGAAATAGTGGCCATATATCAAGATGCCGTGAATGCCTTTCGACGCGATCACCCGTCTTTCTTTGGGGTGAAATTCATTTACGCCCCTCAGCGAAATGTAAATGATCGTAAAGATAAAGAGTATGTGAACACAGTAAACGAATTGCAACATCTTTATCCAGATTTTGTTCTCGGTTTTGATTTGGTTGGGCAGGAAGACAAAGGCAAACCTCTCTCCGAATTTATTGAGGAAATACAAGGAGTCTCAAAAAATCTTAGTTTAGTTTTTCACGCAGCCGAAACGAATTGGTATGGGACAAGTAGCGATTTTAATCTCTTCGATGCAATCCTTCTCGGTACTAAACGAATCGGGCACGGATTTGGTTTAACTAAACATCCATTGCTAATGAATCTAATAAAAGAGAAAAATATTGCCATTGAAGTCTGTCCAATTTCAAACCAAGTACTGATGTTAGTTGAAGATTTACGAAACCACCCTGCGGCTTATCTTATTGCAAGAGGATTTCCAATAGTGGTAGGTTACGATGATCCCAGTTTCTGGTCAAGCAAGGGCTTAAGTTACGATTTTTATATGATGTTTATGGGTATTGCCAGTAGAAATACCGACTTGAGGTTATTAAAGAAATTAGCCGAAAACAGTTTAACATATAGCTTATTACCAGTGAATGAGAAGAAAAGAGCAATTGAACAATGGAATAATATGTGGGATGAGTTTATTGATTTAGAGTACGAGAATATATACTACGGAAACATTTCGACAATAAAATAAAAATAACTCTAATAATATAGAAATGTAGAAAAAATCATTTGTAAGTTAAAAAGTGAATGAATATGAATGAATTGGTTTTGTCACAAACTAGCGATTAAACTCATTTTTATGGGACGGGGCCAAAACGTATAATAATAATATTTTTTCCATCATTAGCTGTATATTTTTTATAATTTGCTAAGTTTACCATAGCTACTCGATGTGGTAACAATAACTTATTCGTTTGCAGTACTAAAATGTTTGTACAAAATTTGTGAATGAACAACATTAAATGCTAATCAACTACGGTTCGAATGTTTACTAAATTCTTAATAATGTAAATCTGTATCATAAAAACTAGTGAAAGAACTTATCCCCAGCACGATTTAAGTAGGTATAGTACTTTGGTACTTATTCATACAACGGCTGCCTAATTAGTTTCTAATTTACAATATTTTATATAAATTGGATTAATATTCTATGTATAAAGTTATTCACGGCTTACGAATTTAAACCTTTTATTAACACAATTACAGTAATAAAAAATAGACGGAGGTGCTTCGCAATATACATTTTTATCCTCATTTGCTCTTGTTGTGAAATAATAAAATGTCGAATATAAATAAAACCTCGCTCGTATTTTTAAATTATTATGAAACTGTGTTAACGTAAATCTTATGACTTTAAGAACATAGTATTTAACAGCGCTTTTGTAAAATTTTGACAGTTGCAGTTCCTCAAAAACATACATATGTACTTTCATAGGAAGTATTTTGAGCGTCTCATTTCCATTATTTTTTATCTATCAAAAATAAGTTTATAACAAATAATGTTTGTCAAAGGAGTAATAATGTTTGTCAAAGGAGTAATTTGAACACTTCAAGGAAAAACCAAGTTATGTATTCCACATTTATTCGTCCGAGTAATGCTTGGTAAACGTTAAAGAATAGACAACTAAAGTATTTCCATTTTCAAATTTAAAATGAATTTTTACAGAAAAAACAAAGGGAACTTTTTAAAAATAAAACTTTGCGGCTCTTTTGGCACAGATCATATTAAACTCATTGGCAAAGTGTACGGCATATTACGTGGCAGACGTGCCAATTGCGATGCGTAAAAAAATATAGGTAAATTATTCATAATTGCCAAGAATACACGTGTTTCGTGTTTCTGTCCACACATCGTATTTAGTATTTTATGAATTTTAAATTAATTAGTCGTGGTAACATACTTTGTATGTTTTACCATTCCCAACTTTGTTATTTGCCATAGGTTTTAGAAAAATCACAATGAGAACCAACACCGACAATTTGTTACTATTTAGGTACGATGTTTACTGAAATGAATGGCAGTGGCAGTCGCAGTGATACATATCAATTTTGTGAAAATGTATTAAATATTTGCATTGTAAATTAAATTCCAAATGTCCGTGTTAATTTTAAATGAAATAAGTATTCGAATTAAATTAAAAATATTTGTAGATGTGGACAAATCGTAGTAAGTATACAACTCGCATATAAGGACTATTAATTACTCCAACAATTTGCTTCACTCACCTGCGCCGCGTTTCGCAAAAATTCGTTGTCGTGATTAATAGCCTCTGTTATATGCTCGTTGTATAATACACTATTATTGTTTATCTTTTTCACATTCATGCAAACCAATGATTAAAAGCCATCCCACACGTGAGATGAACCTGTGGATGCTGGAAGGGGAAGCGACTCTAATCGTAGCCATGTCTGACCAGGATACCTCCATCATGGATGGTCTCAGTTGGACAAGTGCGGGACTCTAACAAAGTATGCGCTGTGCCGTCTTGTCGTCTATGTAGCATCCTCTACATTCTACAAAATGGTGCATGTGCTTGTTTAGTTTACAGTGCCCAGAGAGTATGTCCACAAGTAGCCGCAGGTTCTTTCTCGATCTCGATAGCCCTGTGCAAAAACGCGCCGGGCTACGAGATGATCCTCTGAGGGCCTCTATCGCATGACAACAATCAAACATCAAGTTCCACCTTGCCTTGAGTGTCTTGAGTTAAATATGGACTGGACCATAAAATACTCGTCGGCTTTCTCGTTGCCTTTCGTTCCAGCATGCCTTTTAACCCCTACGAGCTGCTTGCTACTTGCTAGTTTTGTTCTTTATGCTATGCATAAGAACTTTTCTTGACCTAAGCGTTAATCCTACCAATTATGACTGGAATACAGTTCGAAATTTGCCTAGTGGTTGGGTGATATGGAAATTCAGTCAGATCGCCCCTCTAGGATGAACAGTCGCTTAATTTCCTCGCCCAGAATTCGATACCTCAATACCTCTGCAATTCAACAAGGGGAGGTTGTGAGTTCACATTTGGCCTTATTCAACAATCACTTAGTTTTCAGACGCAAGGTTGCTAGCATGGCCTGCTCTCTCCCGTAGAGATCTAGTAGAGGCAGACCTAGAAGGGCCTCCATTACAGCTGTGGGGGTTGTTCGCATTGTCCTCGTGCACGCAACTCTTTGCACGTAATTAAGAAGTGCTATAGTTGTGGAGGCTCTGGTTCTAGGGTACCAGATAACGCTTGTAATGTAACAAATCAACTAATGGACAAAAGAAATAACCACCCGTCTTGTTGTTGAAGTTGCAATCTAACATTAAAATTACCATTGATCTCATTCGTATAAGAGTGTACTAGTATCCGCGATAAAGGTGCATCCAGACTACTCGTACTCGTGCTCGCGGCACAATTTTGACTTGAGAGGATCCGTGTATAGGTGCGCGATTTCTTAAATGGATCGTGACAAAGTTATAATCGCCAGTGCAAGTTAGCTACTGATACATTTATTATCGAAAAAGGGAAAGCTCCAGAAACGTCCTGGAAAATGTAGATGGTGGATATCATTGATGTTCCGGTGTTGCGATCTCTACAGTGGAACAAATCTCTTGGGGGACTTAGGAGTGGATAAACAACATTTCGAAACATTTTTCCGTATATCCCCAACAGATTTCGACACCATACTTCTTTTTTCTAGGTGTTACATAATAAAATTTGTTAATACGATCCCACAAAATCGGGGAATTTCAAACTTAGATCATTACTCCATCCCATCGTCGACAAGCACGAACAATCAACTGAAAGAGAAATCTGGACGCACCTTAAGAAATTACAACGTGGGAATACTGGAAACGGAAAGAGTTGAAAAGCTAGTTAAATAAGATCCAATGTGTACCAAATCCTTTGAAATGAAAAATGCAATTGGCGCCACTTGTATTAGTATCGATTTTTCGATAGGGTAAC
The DNA here is from genome assembly GCA_036250285.1 of Pyrocoelia pectoralis. NCBI lineage: Eukaryota > Metazoa > Arthropoda > Insecta > Coleoptera > Lampyridae > Pyrocoelia > Pyrocoelia pectoralis. The sequence goes on from CM070074.1 coordinate 18,520,596, forward strand.
AATAACAACTATATTCCATGCAATTTTTTTCCGGTACATTTATTAATGCAAAAATGGAGGCCATATATGTGGATAATGAACCAATACGAGTTCGTTTTCGTTATGGACTCAGTGACACGATATTCACTTCTTATTAAAATTCCCGTTAATAATATTTACATACAACGCCTAAATAATAACATAACAAATGATTTAAATGTGCTGGAATAGAATACATTTTGCGTAGAATAGTATATTAAACAACTAGTTTCATAAGACGTACATTGCAGCACGCGTCTAAAATTGAAAAACGAGCCGCCTAGCGGCGAGTTTTTCAATGGACAAGTGCTGCAATGGACTTATGAAACGAGTTTTTTATACTATTTTTTCTATTTTGCCCTTTTCACAACCCATTTTAATAAAAAAATTTATACTAGGGTTGGTAACTGTGACGTCCATGTTTGATCTAACCAACTGAACTTAGCAACGATTGATATGGACGAAAACGTTAACCAACGTACCTACCTACCTAACCTACTTATTATAGTTAGTGGTACAATTTTTGTTGTCGTTTTCATTCCACATTATTAGTTTAATATGGGTATGTGTTTTGCACCCTACTGGCAGTCATTATAGAGAACGAGATCTTTGTAAATTTTATCGATTTCCAAAAGAGGATATTGCAAAAAAACGTTCGATAAAATTGATACGGTAAGTTAGGTTAAGTTCGTTATTGATTTTAACTCGAAATAGTACAATTTTTAGAAGGCAAGATAGAGCACTGAACTCAACTCAATAATACAATAGAGTTGATAGTGATGGCTCTACGATATGTAGGTAGCTACCACTTTGGAAATAGCAATCGTGAGAATGGACCAACATAGTTTGCGTACAACATCAGAAAAAGGTTTCAATTTAAATTACCTGAAAAACAGACCAGGTATATTAACAAACATCTATCATATTTTATATTTGGGACATTTTCTTTACAGGAAAATCATGACTGAGTAATATTGATTCAGAAGCAGTTGCAACGGTGTTCAAGTGAAAAGGGCGTCATCGCAAGAAAAATCGTCAACGCTAAGTTACGTAGAGAATTATTTGTTCGAAAAAAAAGTGAACGATCTCACAACCACAATCAATGAATTAGAAGTTGCATTTTCATTTAAACATATTAGTACCATAACGATGATTTGGTTATGTTATATATAGGATTGCCTAACAGGCATGTATTTACTGTGTTATTTCATTTATTAACGAAAGTGGAACACACCTATTATTCAGGCTGGAAGAAATGTTATAATCCGCTTGCTATGCGGGAAATTGGTGGGTTGTAATCCTACAGCCGTCTGACATACGAGCTTTTTACAGGTAACCCAAGTTATTGCTAACTTGTAACTACAGCAAATACGAGGTCAGCATTCTCCCTCTCAGTACCTAACAGCTAACATTATTTCCTTGTTTATGCTATCAAATCTTCAAGTGAAGTATGATAATTAATAATATCCAGAAAGGGTTATAAACAATGATTTTGTAGTTTGTCTATTCAATAAAGTTTTCTGTTAAATATAAATCTACTTAAACGAAATATTTCATGATTTGTAAATTATTTAATATACAAATAATATGTGTAACCTTTGTGCAGTATTTTTATAAGGTATACCATTATACTTGTGCAATTGTAATATTTATTTTTTATTTTATTCTATCATTTTAGTATGAATTCTGTGAAAATACGTCCAGATACAAGCTTTAGGTATTATAGTTGTTGCTTGTTGCTATGAGATATGTAGTAGTCAATAAATTACTATTTTCACTGATTTCATTTTGTGTATGATTCACTGCGTTTTTGTTACCAAATACTATTGTTTATGAGAGGATAATTGCAGGAACACAATCCATAGCTCACGGATACTCATAGCAACTGACTGTTCAACTTCATGTTACTTCTCTATAATCTATAGCTTTGTTTATATGAACTTTATTATTATTAGTATCAATAAGCAACAAACATAATCTACAATAACTTTATTGATAATCGCTATGGATTGTGTTTCTGCAATTAACAGTCTCCTGTTTGGATCCAGCTCAAACTTATACCAACTCAAGACGTCACAATTGAACAACCCTAATGAAATATTTAGGGACTTTTGTGGCAGTTGGCAGTCGTTAATTATTAATTTTGAATTCAAAAATTTAAGATAAAGTTTATTAAAAATGAGTTGTAACGATAGTATTTCATGTACTCCTCCGGAAATTCTAGAAATTGCTGGCAATGCTGCGAGTAATTTACTCCCCAGTAAGTCTAGACTGAAGTACGAAAAACAATACAACATTTTTGAGGAATGGTGTGTTGCTAATAAAATACAAGTATGTTCGGAGAACGTTTTATTAGCTTACTTTGATCTACAAAGAAAAAAATACAAACCTTCGACAATGTGGACAATTTATTCTATGCTTAGATCTTGTTTAAGCATAAACAAAAATATTGACATCGCGAACTACAGTAAGTTGCAAGCTTTTTTAAAGCGGTCATCTGAAGGGTACGCTCCTAAAAAAAGTAAAATCTTAGAAGAACAAGACATCGATAAATTTATTAAGGAAGCCAATGATGAAAAATACTTGGCAATGAAAGTAGGTATATATATTTACAGCTTCGTTCCTAATAGGTAGCGTTAATTTCAGGTAATCTTAATAATGGGATATTGTGGCGCTTTGAGGCGCGAGGAATTAGCGAATATGTCTTTAGATGACATTGACTATAAGGCAGATTCAATAATGGTTTCTGTCCCTAAAACAAAAAATAATGTGCCAAGATCATTTGCGATTACTAATATGAGTTGGATTGCTCTAATAAAAAACTATGCTAATTTACGTCCCTCTACAGTAACTCATAAACGATTCTTTTTAACTTTTCGAAATGGCAAGTGTGTGAATAGCCCCATTGGAATCAACATTATGGGAAGAGTGTCGAAGGATATAGCAGAATATTTGAAATTGCCAAATCCGCAACTTTTTACCGGGCATTGTTTTAGGAGAACCAGCGCCACACACTTGGCAAATCGGGGGGGTGATTTATTAACAATTAAGCGTCACGGGGGATGGAAATCCTCTGCAGTCGCAGAAGGTTATATTGAGGGGTCTTTGAAAAATAAGCTTGAAGTGTCTCAAATGCTTTCGTCGGAGCCCACCAATATTAACTTGCCTGGATGTTCGACTGCTTCCACCAATTATGACACAGCTCCTAATACAAGTCACTTTCAACAAAATATTGTATCGACTCATAATCTTTTACCTGGGGCTGGTGTTAACATTAATCCCCAGCCAAACTCGAATGTAACCATTAACATTTATAATAATTGTACATTTTCGGGACATAATTAAATTAAATCGTTTTGTTTCTTTACTTGCTGTGATGTATTTATAAGTAAATATTCGAACAAGAGGGTGGTAGATAGAACAAAAAAACAAAGTTAGGTAAACTTTTTATAAGCTGAGGTAATTACGTAAATTACATTTTTGGCATTCAGTGTTACCAAGATTTAAATTAGTATATTATATGAAAGTACATAGAAAAGTCAGTTGAATTAACTGATTCTTTGAACCCAGACTGGGTACCATTGTCAAATATCGGTTATATGGAAAGTGGATCATTAATAGCTACAATAAGTTGCCAGTGGGGTAAGTACCACCAGTCCAACCCGGATACGAGTGCCCCAAACTGATGTTGCCATAAGCATTATTGAAGTTAATAGAAGAACTTGGCGAGGGAATGCAAAAAAATTGCCAAATCCGCAACTTTTCACGGGGCATTGTCTTAGGAAAACCGCAGTGCCACACACTTGGTAAATCGGGGGGATGGAAATCCTCTGCGGTTGCAGAAAGTTATGTTGATCCATTTTTGACAAATAAACTTGAGGTTTCTCAAATGCTTTCATCGGAGCCCACCAACATTAACTTGTCTGGATGTTCCACTGCGTCCACCGATTATCAGTTGTCACACACCTTGTAATACAAATCATTTTTAACAACATATAAAATCGACCCATAATCTTTTACCTTGGGCAGCTCACCTCACCAGCAAAACTTCACTGTAGGTAACTATTAATATTTATAATTGTACATTTTTGGAACAAAATTAAACCCAATCGTTTTGTTTGTTTACTTGCCGCTATGTATTTATAAATAAATCTTGGAACAAGAACATGGTAATTGTAAAAAAAAACAAGGTTAGGTCAAGTACTCATAAAAGTTGTGTTAAATTTCTGACATTTAGTGTGCCAAGTGCCAACTTTAAAAATGACAATTACACCAAGCGCTATTAACGCACTCAAATTTCTATAACCGCACTCAAAGTAGTGCGGTAATAGCTTTGTTACCAACGCAAAATAGAAAAAGAATATTGTTGAAAATTCATTCTCAAATACCACAACTGACAGAAAAGATGAGTTAAAAAATTGAATCAGATAAATTGAATCTTGGAAGGTCTGACTGAAAGTAAACAAAAACTTATCATTCCATTTCCACAATTGAAAACTGGAAGTTACTAACGAATAGGTACATATAAACAATCGTTGTGAAACCATTGATGCAGGAAGTCTTTCATATTTTATTGTGGCTTTTAATAAACTCTAATTACATATTGATATATTATACTACGCTATAAATACTTATTTTCCAAAGTGAAACCAAAATATAAACACAAACGTGAAATAAGCTACAGTAAAGGATAATGGGGTGTGTCAAATTTTAAAGGGAAACATTTCTTCATACAGATTGTTCTCCTTGAAAATATGGATTTCTATATTATTTAAATTTTGCCGAAGCGCTATCTTTTTTACGTACTAATTAGTAATTACATACACCGACGATAACCAATGAACGTTTCAAAATTCTTATTAATGAGAATGCAAAAATTATAATAAATACCATTTTTTTTCGAAAGAAAACTAGGTAAGCAAATGTGGTACTACATCAAGTAGGTACTACCATCAACGGTACTACTTAAACCTAACATACATATTTTATACATATTTAACAAATTTTTACAACCCGACGTATCTGTGCGAAAATTTATATTGGCCCAGTTACTCTTCCCTGCAATAAAATTCCGTCTAAAACTAGGTTAGAATGGGGTTCAACCCTATTTGTGTATCTTTCGCACGAAAAAATTTACACGTGTATCTTCGATTCTTCGTGCTTGACAATTTTATTGCAGAAAATACTTTATGAACTTGTTTCTATCACAAAATGTGGATTAGTTGTAATTAAACTTTTTGTGTGATGTTGGTTCCAAATAATTTTGCACCACAATTGAATGATTACGTTACTTGCAGAAATTGGTTATTGATAAACTAATAATGAAATTTGTAGGTATGTTTGTACCATTACTTTATTATTATAATTAAACGTCCAAGTGTTGTAAAATGTTCGTTTTTGTGCAGTGTCCTATTTCTACTTCTACTGTATATAGAATTACATAGTATTTAGACGAGAGGTAAAAACGTTACCCACCAGTAATTAATATAAAGAACGTTCGCGATGGTGTATTAATATTTTTATCACATATATTGCAACGTTGTTATTTTGAAAACTGTTAAGAGATAAAAAGTTGCCGAATAAAATGGAATTCATGTGACAAAACCCAGAATTTCTGTAGAACGTTACCTACATTTCGATTATCAACTCGATAAAGATTATATTATAAAGTCTTATCTTGTTAAGATATAGTTAGATGGTAAGAAGAAATTCCTGGTGTGTTAATGTAGTCGAGGAAATAAAATACTGAACCTACCAAATTTTTGTAGTAAGACGGATTGAGATGGGGTTTTTTGCATTCGCTTCCTAAATTTAATAGGAAACTTTGTACCTACTTTTCATCATGTTTCTTTTCGAAATTGCATTTGTGCAGTCGAAAATGCATCCTGAAAAATGCATTTTCAGAGATAATTAACTTCATAGTATTGTAGACCAATGAGACATTAAGAACAGTGTCACATGCACCAATCACAAATTTCTTTAACTGAAAAGAATGTATGCTACTTTTCTTGCCGCTACCTCATTGTTTTAGTAGGTATTGATTAATATTTAAAAAAATCAAATGTCATTTTGACAAAAGTAAATTAACGCTTCATTCAGTTAATTCTCCAACCGAAGATTATTCGTTCTCAACTCTTGTCAGGCAAGATTTTTATTTTGTATTTGCATTGATTGCTAAAAGGTAATTAAACTCGATCAAATTCTTGGGAAAAGAACCCTCGCGCTCTGCGCTCGAGTCTTTTCGTCAATTTGATCTCGTTTAATTGCCAAGCAACCAGTGCTCATACAAAATAAAAATCTTGCCGACAAGAGTTGAGCACTTATGATCTTACTGTTGAAAAAATTCATAACTTCGTTATAAGCTTCTAGAATCGGCTCAATTCGGGTACAACGGGGTTTTCGAGGTCGCTGATCCCGAATATGACCTCCAAACCGCCCACCTGGAGCTCAGAATGGCTGAGCAACGTCATCTCCGAAGCTTTTTCTGAAATTCACGCTCAAATGATTCTAGACATCTCATCCGTGGGTTTTTAGGGTTGCTGATTCCAAATCAGGCATTGGAAACCGTCTCCCGCGTACCTGGTGCCCCGCATCCGAGCATCAACGTCATCCTCTTGAGTTTCACTGAAGTTTCAAGCCTATAGGGAACCGAAAATTGTTTCCGGGTTTTTTGGGTCGCTCAGATCGAACCTGGTCCCGGATACTTTCTAACGGATACCTGGTGCACCACACCGCGGCGGCATCAACGTCATCCTCTGGAGTTTCGCTTGGACTTTTCGCTCAAATGCTATCATTCTAATGCTTGTTTCATCATATCAGGAAATCATGAGGTAAAACTTATAATGGAACATTTGAATAGATGTGGACGTCTTCATTTTGTGAAATAAAATTGAGATATATATAAAAAAATGTACGTTTTGTTTAATAACATTATCATCCCAATGTATGAAGTTAATACCTATTATAAAATATTTAGTTTAAATTTAATTTAATTTAATTTGTTCCTTTTATTACAGATTAAATTTGTATGTAAAACTCCTAATATAAGGTTGGTAGTTAGAGTAGTTTCAAAATCTCGTGGAGAACTTCGGAATCCGCCTCTGCAGGCGGGCTATGTACCATGCACGGCTGGTCAGGTACGGATATAGGTCCTGGAAGAACCCCGTCCTAGCAATTACAAATTATTTTCAGTTCACTAGGCTTGAAATTTTAGTGAAACTCCAGAGGATGACGTTTATGTCGCCGCGGTGTGATGCACCAGGTGCTCGTTAGCAAGTATCTGGTGCCACATTCGACCTAAGCTACCCAAAAAACCCCGGAAACAATTTTCGGTTCCCTAGTCTTGAAACTTCAGTGAAACTTCAGAGGATGTCGTTGATGCCCGGATGTGGGACAACAGGTACGCGGGGGACGGTTGCCGATGCCTGATTTGGAATCAAAAACCCAAACAAACTTCGTATGAGATGTCTAAAATCATTTGAGAGTGAATTTCAGAAAAAGCTTCGTAGATGACGTTGCTCAGCCATCCTGAGCCCCAGGTGGGCGGTGAGGCAATTTGGAGGTCATATTCGGGATCAGCGACCTCGAAAACCTCCTTGAACCCGAATTGAGTCGATTCTAGAAGTTTATAACGAAGTTATGGATTTTTTCTATAAAATTGCATTTTTCAGGATGCATTTTCGACTGCACAAATGCAATTTCGAAAAAAAACATGATGAAAAGTAGGTACAAAGTTTCCTATTAAATTTAGGAAGCGAATGCAAAAAAACCCATCTCAATCCGTCTTACTACAAAAATTTGGTAGGTTTGGCTTATTTTAGTGCTTTATTTCCTCGACTAATGTGGAATAACAGCTATTGAATTAAAGTGTAATTTGAAATGAGAGTTGCTAGTTTATATAATGAAGCCAATTTGCTTGTTATTATTTATTTATTTAGTGTAACATACGTGATAATTGCGATGAGAAAGTTTTTTTACAGACATCAGCGGCCATCCAAATAATGAAGGAAAAGGAAAACCATCGCATCTAAGTAAATTAAGAATTTCTGTTACCTACAAATACCTATACACCATTATTAATTTATACCATATAGACAATTCCCCAATGAATGGATTGGAAGGAATGGAAGGGGAGGTCCACATGAATTTTCACCTAGATCTCCTGAATTAACCAGCAATTGATTTCTTTCTTTGGGGTTACATTAAAGTAGTTCATATATTAAAAACCGAGTGTCACAATGAGACATTTTGCTGCACGAAGACCAGGTTTGCAGACCGAGTGAAAGGAGTTCTGCAAAGGGATGAGTGCGGCAAAAAGTAATTGTGACATGTGTTTTTCATACCTACTATTTTTTTTTATTTCGCATGAATTTATTTTAAAATTTTTAATAAATAAAGACATAATAAAACCGTTTTAGTGGTTTTTTAAAATTATGTTGGCAATTCTGACATTGCTGATTAGTGCCCGAGTTTGGTAATTAGTGCCGGTAATTCGAGGAACTTATGCTAATTTCTTTTTCGGGGGACGGGTAAAGTTGCCACTACGAAAAAGATTCCTCGGATTACCAGCACTAATTACCAAACTCGGGCACTAATCAGCACTAGTGTAGCACTAATTATAGGGCAAATATTGAAGTGATCGAGAGAGGTCGGAGTGCCAGGTAAAGTTGCCACCCCGAAAAAGAAATTAGCATAAGTTCCAGAGATTACCAGCACTAATTACCAAATTCGAGCACTAATCAGCACTAATGTACGAATTATAGGGCAAATTTGGAAGTGATCAGGAGAGGTCGGGGTGCCAACTTTACCCGGCCCCGAAAAAAAAATTAGCATAAGTCCCTCGGATTACCAGCACTAATTACTAATATTATTCAATCAACGCTAACGGTCATTTAACACTATCACATCAAAACCCTTAGAAGAAATTTAACATGTACATATAATCGAAGTGGTAATCATATATAAAAAAAATTACGATGTAGTACTTTGCATAACTTCAGACAAAAATCTCAACGTTATCTTGTGTGCAGACTCTGATCGGGAGAGTGCAAATAGAAATTGTCCGTGGCTGAATCGATGCCCCTCGAATTTTTCAAAAATTTTACATGCATTCGAAAAAAAATCGAACTCGAGATTTTGACTAATGTCGACGTTTTGGGTCCAAAACCGCCCTGTCTGAGTCCGAAACGGCTGTGGGGCCTAAACTACTAGACCAATTTTGATGAAATTTAAAGCTAAGAGCTATATAAAAATGATTGAGTTATTACGCAAAAACTATTTTATTTAATACGTCATTGTAGTATAATTTATCAATGCAGCTTTGGTTAAACGGTTCTATTGACAAACAAAATAACAAAAAACATTTCAAATAAATTTGTTTGGTTACAAAAGCATGGTAATCTGAAACAGTTTGCCTATATACAGGGTGTCCTGTAAGAGAAAAAAGAAGCTTATGAGTGAAATTAATGTAAATAAGTAAATATTTTACGAGAAAGTTGTAATTCTTAACCACGGGAAAGTTTTGTGCCAGTTTACTTTTATTTTTTTTATTTATATTTAATTTTATATGTAATTAGCACATTGATTTGCTATCCAGTGCACATTAAATTTATGCGAAGGGGTTTTGATTCCAATGTGTTATACCTATAGGCTATAAGTGTTTTTGTCACGCATGTGCGCATTAAGTTCTTACGTAGTCTTTTTCTCATTCGACAAAATTATTGCATGGGTTTCAATTCTTTTGCTAATTGTCTATAGTTTCAGATTACATGCAGAATGTTAATTTTTTTAACGAAATGTTTATAGTTTTGCGGGTTGTTGTATCAAACATTTCACATTTCATTAGGAACACTTATTAACAATACCTTACTGTATGTTATTTCATTTTTTGAGAAATTTGCGTGATTTGGAAACAATCCGTGAATAACTGGGTAAAATAACTCCAATACAAAACTCGATTCAGGATTTTATAATGACAATGATTAACGTGAGAATAGTAAATGTACCTACGTTAGTTGCCCTTATCTATGTATATACATAAGTAGTAGTTTGTATAATAGCATCTAATAGTCGAGGAAATAAAGCACTAAAATAAGCCAAACCTACCAAATTTTTGTAGTAAGACGGATTGAGATGGGGTTTTTTGCATTCGCTTCCTAAATTTAATAGGAAACTTTGTACCTACTTTTCATCATGTTTTTTTTCGAAATTGCATTTGTGCAGTCGAAAATGCATCCTGAAAAATGCATTTACATAGAAAAAATTAATAACTTCGTTATAAGCTTCAAGAATCGACTCAATTCGAGTACAAGGGGGTTTTCGAGGTCGCTGATCCCGAATATGACCTCCAAATTGCCTCACCGCCTACCTGGAGCTCAGGATGGCTGAGCAACGTCATCTCCGAAGCTTTTTCTGAAATTCACTCTCAAATGATTCTAGACATCTCATACGAAGTTTGTTTGGGTTTCTGATTCCAAATCAGGCATCGGCAACCGTACCCCGCGTATCTGTTGCCCCACATCCGGGCGTCAACGTCATCCTCTGAAGTTTCACTGACGTTTCAAGACTATAGGGAACCGAAAATTGTTTCCGGGGTTTTTTGGATAGCTTAGGTCGAATGTGGCACCAGATACTTGCTAACGGACACCTCTGGTGCATCACACAGCTGCGACATCAACGTCATCCTCTGGAGTTTCACTAAAATTTCAAGCCTAGTAAACCGAAAATAATTTGTAATTGCTAATAAAAGGAACAAATTAAATTAAATTAAATTGAAACTAAATATTTTATAATATTAACTTACATTTGGATGATAATGTTATTAAACAAAACTTAAATTTTTTTATATAATATCTCAATTTTATTTCACAAAATGAAAATGTCCACATCTATTCAAGTGTTCTATTATAAGTTTTACCTCATGATTTCCTGATATGATCAAACAAGTATTAGAATGAAAGCATTTGAGCGAAAATTTCAAGCGAAACTCCAGAGGATGACGGTGATGCCGCCGCGGTGTGGTGCACCAGGTATCCGTTAGAAAGTATCCGGGACCAGATTCGATCTGAGCGACCCAAAAAAACCCGGAAACAATTTTCGGTTCCCTGAAACTTCAGTGAAACTCAAGAGGATGACGTTGATCCTCGGATGTGGGGCACCAGGTACGCGGGGGACGGTTTCCAATGCCTGATTTGGAATCAACAACCTTAAAAACCCTCGGATGAGATGTCTAGAATCATTTGAGAGTGAATTTCAGAAAAAGCTTCGGAGATGACGTTGCTCAGCCATCCTGAGCTCCAGGTGGGCGGTGAGGCAATTTGGAGGTCATATTCAGGATCAGCGACCTCGAAAACAATCTTGTACCCGAATTGAGTCGATTCTAGAAGTTTATAACGAAGGTAAGGATTTTTTTCGATGAAAATGCATTTTTCAGAATGCATTTTCGACTGCACAAATGCAATTTCGAAAAAAAACATGATGAAAAGTAGGTACAAAGTTTCCTATTAAATTTAGGAAGCGAATGCAAAAAACCCCATCTCGATCCGTCTTACTACAAAAATTTGGTAGGTTCAGTGCTTTATTTCCTCGACTATAATAAAAAGTAAAAAATCTGTTAATTTAAAAATTTGGTGTAATCACTATGACGCCACTGGATTTCCTCAACTTGCACTTTTACGTTAATATCAATTATCCTAAGAAGCATAACAATGAGTAATTAGGATCAAACAGCCAGGTAGTCTCGCCAAGCGCTAGTGAACGGCCTCTACCTACTTAAAATAGTGTATTTCAATTATTAGTTCATCTGGGCCCTATTAGTGAATGACTAGATGCATAATCCAAACCGGCAAATTAAGTCAGAAATGTGGGCATTCATATTTTCATCTGTGATATTGGTAAAACAGCTGACCTGCAGACGCCATATCATGGATAAGCTTTCAATACTAAATGATACGTGCTGTTCTAAATAATCTCCAAGATATAATCTCGCGTTTCCAAAACATTGGTTTTACGGATTAATTTCAAATACCAACTACATACTAGGAAATGCGCACAGTTTAGTATTCAGTAAAACACGTAAGGGATTCATAAAAATGACATACGTTGTTCAATAGCAGCTCTTAACACCGTTTTGAGTGTTGGACTGTCCGGGAGAGTAGAATTCCTAACTATATTTAATTGGATTGTCCTCGTGGCCCAAAGAGGTTATTTATAAAACAACGCAACGCATGTTGCGGGGGAGTTTATACATAATATGACAATGATATAGTAGCTACATTATTTAGGCCACTACAAAGAAAATTAAACAAAATAATAATACATTTTATGATCAGTGGTAATTAAGTCATTTTATCAAAAAAAAAAATCACCTATTAGTAACTTCGAATTTTCTGTAGATACGTGCAAATAACCGATCAATTTATGCAATTGGAACACAATTCGCGAAATATTTCTTCTTTGAACATAACTAAAGGAAAATGAAACAGCGTTTATCTGGAGGTCAGTGTCAATGTCAATATGTAGATAACTATAAATAATAGCTTTTCCTGTGTGATTATTAAGTAATTTACATTAATTTCTTATGCATTTCACCAAAATGACACGTAGCGTGTAATAAATAAATAAATAAACGTCAAAGTGCCATAAGAAAATGTGAACAAAATTATTGGATAACTTTAAATGCACGAATGCTTGATGAACTAGCTTGAAAGTGTGAGTTTATGAAGCGCACGAATGCTTTTTGTTAATTTATATTCGCATTTAAGATAGTAAACTAATGATTAGATAATACATATTAGGTAGTTTCTACCAAATACAGAAATATTTTTTTAGAATTTTATTTAGTGAAAATAGTAGAAAAAGTTTCATTTTCCTCTCTAGAGATGTCTTTTTTCCCAATGCCATGCGTCAGTGGCGTTCCATCATAAGACGTCTTGCAGTCCAATATAATATCCCTTTCGGATTCACTATTTATGTGTTGTGAAAGAGCTTGACAATCAAACAGGTGGTCTCTTCTCTCTTGTCATGGGTCATATCCTAAAAACAGTCTGCAATCTATATTGTCTCTTAGGACGGACCATCGTTTTCGCTTTTATGTGAACGTCTTCTGTTAAAGTTTTCCTTTAGTACGGATTGGAAGTATAACGGATTATTCACTCAGGGTGAGGCATACTTGCTACTAACTTGACCAGTTCGTCTGCTTCTTTATTTCCCATAGTATCACAATAACAATAGGGATACATTGTAATACCACATTTTTATCTTTCTGTATGAGCACATCTACAAGGTGGCACAGGACACCATTACACATTTTAGCGATTATTATTAATTTTTATTTTAATTAATCAAAAATATAATGGTAGGCAGTGAATGAAGAAACAAAATACTCAATTTTATTTTTTATAAGCTATATCTCACAAATTTCCTTTACAATCTGAATGTTCTTTGCTTCACACTATGACCGGTGATTGTCTTAAAAGGTGGAGAATAATGGAAACAATTACTCGTCTATAAATACCGCAGAGAAGATGGTGATTTATTCCAACTGTTGGTAGTAGCATCATTTATCTAACAAATTTGTCAGAATATTTTGACCCTTTGACAGTGACATACTGAGCTCACTAAGGGATTGGTTTATGAAAAAAACACGGCCGTCAAAGAATGTTTTAATTGCCAAAACAAACAATAGCTATCGTGTTCATGAAATTACAATAATTGTAAAAGTTATGGGCAGAAGACAAAGCTTTGTCAAAGCAAACGGGAAAAAAAGAAGAAAATAAAATTTGGAATAACAAATAGAAAGAACCAATTTCCTCTATTAAAGTAAAAGAAGCAAGGATCGTTTCCTCGGTCAATGTTGGAAGTGGAATACGTGATGAACGTTAGATGATCGATTCTGGAGCTGAAATGTACATAACATAACATCGTGAATTGTTACACACTTACCAAGAACCTGTGTGTCCTGTAAAACTTCTATTGCATGCATTAACACAGTTTCTTTCGCATTTATGGTAGACCGTAGACGAACATGTTCGTTTTTATAAAAATAAATCAAACTCGAGATCAAACCAGATGTTGTGAAGCCTTTGAAGTCTAAAAATATAGCCATGTGTACCAGTCCCTTTGATTAATGAGACAGTTAGCTTTTCTGATTCACAATTAAGTACTTAACTTTTTTGAACATAATAAAAATGTATGCTCCTTGGGATTGTTTGATGCAGAACGCCTAGGTTTTTACCTGTATTGCTAGATCACGAAGTCAATACTTTTCATAGTACTGCATTACTTTTTGCTACTTGAATCGCCCTTTGACAATAGTACGTGTAGTACTGGCACGAGATGAGAATACAGAAAATATCGGAATTACGTGTTATTATTATTATTATATAACCATGAATATACAACTATTATGGTGTTACATAAGTAATTTACTACGTACGTAATTTAAGTATTGGTTAGAGCTTGAAGAGTATACAGGATTTTCGAACCGAAGTCCTTAGAAAAAATTTAATATGTATTCGATCCAAATACTAATCAAAATGAGAACGAAAAAGAGTTACGCAAGTATTGCACATAACTGATATTTGAAAAGTTGCTATCATGAAAAGCACACGACTACCCCAACCTCTAGCAAGTGGCACCTTGTTTGGAAGGTTTCTCAATGTGCTATTTTTTTCTTATTGGCGATTCGCCAAATTCACACATCAATTTCTATATGAAGAGGTACACTTATTTCAATTTTTCAGTCCATCCTTCTATAAGGGTGGGAAAATACTAAATTGGAATTAACGTACAGTAGCCAATTGTAGCCATTTTTCGATTGCGTGTTTTTGCGAATTTGGATTTTAGTTTTCAGTGGTACTGAGATTATACATATATACCACAATGTGTTAAGGGGGAGTCCGATGTTTCCCGGAAAAACAAAATGCGAAAGCGCATCTTCGGTAAAACACTTGCTTCTAAAAAATGGATCTACATAAGTATACCTACTGTAAAATTTTGATGCAAATGCAATTCAAGAGAAATGAAATAAATAGGACACAGGTAGGGTCGAGGTCGAGCATTTTGCTTGTCACATATTTATTAGTTGATTTACTGCAAAAATACTAGTCATTAAGCATTTATAATAAACATAAATACAGTTATGAGGTAGGTAGGTACCAAATATTGTTTGTGTCTCAATTTAAACTCACAAACACAACTTTACATATTATATTTCATTTGAATTTGAATTATAAATAAATCTGAACTCGAGGGAACATAGCATTATGTAAGTAATATTTTTTGGGAGTTCGCGAAATTATACGAATATAAATATAAAAGTATTGCTAAGAGCAGAGTGTATGGGTGTAAGGGTAGAGATGATTTATAAAAGTTTGAAGCGACCGAGCGCTTTCTCTTTATTGCCGAAGTGCGTGATCAATGGAGGGAATCGTATATCTAGCAATGTTATATAATAGCTGTTGGAACTTGGAAATAATGATATACAGTCGAGTATACAGCCGTTCACCACAACGTGTTAGATTTTCCAGATTTTAATTGTCATTGCAAAATGGGTAATTTTGATATAGATCTGTTATCGTAGAATTAGTTCTCTGACGCGAATAGCACTTTGCCACTTTTTCATTTTTATATTACAGTATTATTGAATGACGACATATTGCGCCCAATGATAAGAATACTTCTAAAATAACAAACAACAATTAAGTAGGTCGAAACACCAGACTAACAGACAAATATTTGCATAATTTGCCATATTCTCTAAATATTTTAATTTTGAAATCGAACACTAGTTTTTGAGGCGAAAAAAGTTACCACATGGTAGGGTGACAACGGTAGAAATTTTAACAGTTGCAGCAATTCTGGTGGCTTTTATCATTTCAATTGCTTTTGTGTACTTTGCATCGAAAACAGGTTTCTAGGATGAGAAGGGCATGAAAAAGTATCCTATAATAAGACCATGTTGTAAGGATCTGTAAGTTCTTTCTGTGGTATTGTCTTTAACGTCTTGCTTTGTTTGGGCCCTAAACTCCTTTCCTTTTACAAGATCAGCATTATTAGAATCGGCCCAAAAGTCGTGAGAGATTAAAATTTACAAAATTTTTATCTTTTTGCCATACTGCGTAACCCAAACCCAATCCATCTCCATGACTAATCAAATATCTTAGCGCTACACAAATAAGTTTGTCAAGAATATAATGAACCCAACCACACCGCTCTCCCTTATCATAAAGGCAGACACGGTTTGATTCTAATAAATAACATTTGCTTTCTGGCCTCACCGTGCACGCATTGTTACTTCCAACAAAGAATTGCCTCCACTAGTATTTTAGTTTCCATTCATGAAGACTGCTTACTGCTGTTCTTGTGAAATGTATTACCGTACATATTAGGTACATCAAAGGTGCTCTTCCACCGAATCCAGTAGTGAGTATGCTTGTAGACATGTTAACAGGACCTAAAAGGTACCCAAATTGTTTACGGTTTCTTAAAAAGGGACTGCTGAAGATTAAACCGGAAGTAGGTAGTCGTCCCATTTAAAAAGATGATTAACAACAAACATTTTCATATGAATAATGATGAATCTTCAACTTGCGTTGTTAATAGTAAAGAGGGTAATTTCTGTAACTTACACGTATAGATCGCTGATGATGACTGCCATTGCTGTGTTGTGTCTTATGTGAAATATTGCTTGACAAAATAAGATAACATTTTGTTTGTGTCCATCCTGGCAATTGTTCCTAACGAAATTCGTATATAATGAAACACATGACAGATGTTTGGCAAATGTTTAATAATTAAATTAAATGCCAACTTCGAGCTTTTAACTATTTCTCTTTGACTTTCAATATCTCGTCAATAAATTAATTTAAGACATATGTTCATATGAACTTTTCTGTTTATTTTGTGCTGGAGAACACATCCCTGAAATAGTGCTGTGCAGTTTTGGAACACCCTGTATAGATAGAGAAAGTAATGTAATCGAAAAAACTTATAATTGATAAAGAACAAAAATTTAACGTGGCCAATTTATTGGTTCCCAAAATTGGTCAATAATTGAAAATCGATTTTCTCAAAATCTGCTCCGAGCATTTTTTTTATTTTTTGGAATATTATACATACAGTTCATGAAAAACTATTGGCACTACATTTATTTCCCATAGGGGAAGGGAGATGAATGTTTGAAGTTGAAAATTTTATATTTCATAACTTTTTTCCTGACAAAGATGAAGAAATAAAATTGTACAGTGAAATAGAGGACATACAACTCTTTTAATCGAGTATAATAAGTATTCCAATTTACTTCCGGCCTAGCGGGAAATGAACAAAATGTTAAAAATATTTATGACATACTCTGTATATTATTTGAGGAGAAAGTGAGAAATCGTTTTCTGATTACAACTATACTACCTACACACTATATATTTCTTTTTTTTTCTATCCGGAAATTAACAAAATATTAAAAATATTTACGACATACCCTGCATATTATTTCAGGAGCAAATCAGAAATCGTTTTCTGATTACAACCATACTACACAATGTATGTTAATTTTTTTATTTTTTTGAGGTATTACGCAAAAACTATTTTATTTTGAGTTCTTATGCAAGAAACTATTTTATTTAATACGTCATTGTAGTAAACACGGGAAAGTTGTGTGCCACTGCCAGTTTACTGGCCATTTAATTTCTAGATGAAATTCTGCTGTAAAGCAAACATTTGTTTGTTTATCAAATGATTGTTTTGAACTAAATAGACTAGCTACTTTTGCTCACTATTATATAATTTAACGTTAACTGCAACTCATGAATCGCCCATCAATTATATTTGTCATGTTTGAATTTGGCGTTTTACTTAATTCATTTACTTATTCATAATACGACTGTTTACACTTGTCTTGTATCAAATCGCCATCTACTTTATTCTCGTATTGTACAATCGAAAATTAAGTGATTGTATTATTTACTGTTTGGGAGTTTGAAGGTTCTTCCTATGAAAGGTCTTCTACCCAAAATAAAATACGTGGCTGTATCCTAATGTTTCATAAAACAAAACAACTACAAAGTTAGTCGAGACGGTTCAATTTAATTGAAATATAGGTACCTACTTCACGTTATACTCATAGTTGTGCAACGATATTTACTATTATATTAAAGCTACAGACGAGTAAAGTTATATTACTTAGTTATTTTTGCCAGTAGCAGAGTAATTATCATATTTATGATTATGAGTAAAATTATTTCTTTGTGAAAGTTATATGTGGATTTCATTTGCATTATTTACAGTTTGTGGTTATCGAAAGACGAATATTTGTTACGAAAGAAGACAATGCAAAGTAATAGAATGGACGAAAGTAATTCCATTATTACGCTCTCTTCATTGATTAATTAAAGCGGAAATAATACACCCCGTAATAATGCAATACATCAGGGTTTTTGTATGGCTAGGTTTAAGAGACAAGAGAAGTAAGATTCCATTCATATTTCAAATTACTGCAGACAGTATGTCCTTGTTAAATACAAATGCATAGCACGCTGTAACTCTATTCAAAGTGATTTCAAATGAGATCTAGACTGCAGCTCCTGTTAAATATTTCCTTGCCTAAGTAAAAAAATTCTGGCACCAAAAAACTGCAACTTTTTCTTTAAAAAAATGAGTGCCGCCATTTTAGATTATACCGGAAGTGACGTCATCAAAGGTAATATCAGCATTTTCGTCCTTGGCCCGAATGCAATCGATTCGCGAAAACCGCATTTCGATCACTTTAATAGTTTCTGAGTATAGAGCGTTGCAAGGAATGTGTACGGACAGACTACAGACGTTAAATTTTTTTTACTTCCCGAGTACGAAGTAAAAGGGAATGTATTAGTGTTCCAAAAAAAATTGACCTATGCAAATTTTTACATATCTTTGCGTTTCTGAATACGTAGATTTAAAATATGAAAAATAGTTATTTTTGTATCTAGTGCGCGAAATGCCACTTTGGTGATCGAGAACTGATTTGTTTAACGAGGCGCAGCCGAGTTAAAAAAATAGTCGAGATCACCAAAGTATTTCGCGCACGAGTTGCATACAAATTTTTTCTACAAACATGAAAAAGTTGACAATTATTTTAACGTTAAAATACAAAACTCTCATAGCAGTGCGCGAAGTAAGTATTTTATTTCGAGCACGACGTCGTCATTTCGCACACGGTGTCATGGTAACGTAGGCAAGTGAAACAAAGGGTCACTTCGCGTATTGTTATTAATGCACAGACCTTGTCATTTTTTGACGTTTATAGAAATAGTTATTTGCACTACAAGTGGCGGTAAGTGATTTTTTTTATTCGAGGTGGGAGTTTGTGCACCGAAGCGGAGCTGAGGTGCATAAACCCACCGAGAATAAAAAAGAAACTTACCTACGCGTTGTGCATTACGTTTTTCTCACTACCACAGGGATTAACTCTAATAATGTGTACAAAATATTTGGGTATATAATAGTAATTACGTATAATTAAAAATTTACTGGCATAATCGAGTATGCTGATTGATTAGTTGCTGTAGTTACGACAAACAAACAAATTCAGTAGAAAAATTTTGATCAGAAATCCGTTTTCTAATCGATACCATAAACAAATATTTGTGATCAATATAATGAGTGATTCGAACGAGGTTGTAGATTTTTTTGAAATTGAAAGTAGTGCTAATGCAGCTCGAGCGTCGTTACTGCCTGAAAAGTCAAAGGCTCGATATGAGCGAACATATACATATTTTAAGGAATGGTGTAATTCAAAGAATGTTAAGACAATTAATGAAACTGTGCTTTTGGCATATTTTAACGACAGGGCATCGAATCTAACGTCTCCAACCAGCTTATGGAGTGAATATTCTATGTTGAAATTAACGCTTTGTGCTAATGAAAATCTTGACATTTCAAAATTCAAGCAGGTACGTATCTAAGTACAGTAGAACGCCGATTATCTGAATTAATTGGGACCGGGGTCGATTCGGATAATCGAAAATTCGGATAATCGGACATAGACTGGTAATAAAGACAAACGAACTGTGAAAGACGCGGGACGCAAAACATATACATATGTAGTGTCTTGCCTCTAGCTTTCAATCATAACAATTGAAATATATCTGGACTCCAACGAGTCCAACTTGTTACAACAAAACAAAAGAAAAATTACATATGTAGTGTACTTGGTTTTAATTTTTTATATTACGCTTAGGACCGATTCGGATAATTGGCGATTCGGTTAATCGGCGTTCGGATAATCGGCGTTCTACTGTATATCAGATTTTAATTTTGCTAAATGTATCCTACCATTTTATAGGTGATCTCATTTCTCAAGAGAAAAAATGATGGGTATATTCCTAAGAAGGCTAACATTTTTACCAAGGAAGAGATAACGAGGTTTCTGTGTGATGCTCCGGACCACGCATTTCTATTGATGAAAGTTGCGATGGTTTTGGGAGTTGCCGGTGCTTGCCGGACCGATGAACTTTATCATTTGAATTACGAGGACGTTGAAATTAAACCTGACGTAGGGATTGTTAAGATTCTGCAATCCAAGAACAAAATCCCACGATCATTTGTGGTAACTGGTTGCAGTGAAACGGTTAATTGGCTCAAGATTCTTGAAAAATATATGAAGTTGCGTCCCTCTAATACCAAAGAAAGTAAATTCTTTTTACGTTATGGTAATGGTAAATGTGTACGGCAAGTAGTAGGCAAGCATACTTTATCCGCGATACCAATGAAAATAGCAAAATTTTTAAATCTGAACCACTGCAAAGACTACACGGGCCACAGCTTTAGGAGAACCTCCGCTACTCTTTTGGCTAACAGCGGGTCGGACGTCCTATCTTTGAAAAGACACGGAGGGTGGAAATCCAACACCGTTGCAGAGGGGTACGTTGGAGATTCTTTAACCCATAAAGTCCATGCGGCTAACAGCATTTCCTACGGAGGAACCGTTGAAAATTCTAGTAATGCAATTGATATAGTTAATAACGTTATTTCTGTTACGAACAAGGAAGAAAATGATGTTAAACAATTTGTAAAGATACCCGGAATTAACATTCAAGAATGTTCAAATTGTACTTTTAATATTAATATTAATAAATAAATGAGTCCTCTATTTAGGTATACATGACAAGTGTACATAGGCGGAAAGTGGTACATAGGCGGTAAATCGTTTTTTCACTCCTTAGATACCATATGTTTATGTATCTAAGTAACGGTTTTACTTTCCATTTCTGTCGTGTTTTTATCAAAGTAACGTTGATTTACCAAGGTGGTAGTGAGAAAAAACAATTTTCCGTCTGTCGTCTGTAGTCTGTAGTCTGTCCGTACACATTCCGTGCAACGCTCTAAACTCAGAAACTATTAAAGTGTTAATACGAGGGAAGAACTTGCCAGAATTTTCTTCATTGTTTGAATCTACGTATTCAGAAACGCAAAGATATGTAAAAATTTGCATAGGTCAATTTTTTTTTGGAACAGTGATTCAATACTTCCCTTTTACTTCGTACTCGGGAAGTAAAAAAACAAATTCAGTCTACATTAATTTTAAATGTTGGTCCTACACTGATCTTTGTTTGCATGCAGCTCTTTAATAAAAATGTTTGTACAATTGCAACGCGTCCCAAGCTTCGTTTCCTTTTCATACAACACTTCCTTTTTAGTTTACCTCGTAGTATGTGTCTGTTACATAGCAGTCCATGTAATTTATTAATTATTATACTTAAATACTAAGTTAACATACGCATATTATACTCCATTTCTCTAGTGCCCTTATCATCTAAAATTGTGTCTATCCTTCTTAGTTTTTTTGAAAAATGTTTAACTGGGCTCATAATTTTCTGGTTCTTCAAAAACATTATCTATAATTTCCAAATCCTTTTTTGCTCTTCGAGTGAAAAGAGGAATTAGATCTTCCGTATTTTTGACTGATATACACATGGTAAATGATATTAACAATCTCAGAAAAAGCGTTTTCACCCTTCTCTTTGATATATAGGTAACAAATTCTCTTTCGCTTTTGTTACAATATACCTAAACAAAATCTTGGAAGATATATTTCAAACGTGATGAATCTTCAATGTTGTGAAATTCGTAGTAAGTACCTAAGTAATCCAGAAGCTAATCTTTTTTTCTATTAAAAGTAGCATTACAACTTTTTTGCTTTATTCTTAAATAAATCCACTTTGCACTTATTCCTTGTGCTTTACAGCTTTACACATATGTAGGCCACATGACGAATGGTGGAACAGTATCATCCCTCTTAGTATTCCTTCGCTATTCATCTCGAACTTTACTCATCTCTATTAGGTATATAACCTGCTACCTCCTGACTAAAAGCTCAGTAAGAATATTAAGGCCCACCTTCATCTTCACCACCTTCAGTGATGGAATACAATTCGAGCATGTTTTTTTAACTCAAAGAAAATGATCCTTTGTAGAAATTCGAAAATATCTGGATCTATATCACTAACATCCATTCAGGTTTCTTTTTGATCAATTTGCGCAATTCGTGTAACATGTGTAAGTACAATTTGATCTGATTGAAATGATTTTACGCAAAGAAGAGAATGATTTAAAATTACTATCTACTAGTGCGAATTACATTTCTAATTACACTAATAAACTTTTTTATAGCGGGGTAACGTTTAATTCAAATTTTGACCTAGAGTAACGTTAAAATGACCGAATTTATAACTGATAGCATAGGATCAGAAAAACGGGCCGTTTCTAAAAACCATTTTTTCCCGACGTTTCCATTGTTGCTGATTGACCGTGCGCCATATTTCATTGACTAACTTGCGTTCACCATTTCAGCATGTTGAGAACATGAATTTCTGTAAATTTTCAGTTTTTCTACCAGACGACATTAATATCCTTTTTAACTTGTCTCATCTACAGGTGATTTTACTTGTCCGTCCGAGGAGGGTACATCTGTATTTGTACCTCTCCCAGAGCGTGCCATGACAAGGTTCGTCGAACCTGGCTGACTGAGTGCAGTCTGTATGTATATAACGAATATAATCATATATCAAAGAACCAGGGTTCATAAAACTCTTACTAATTTTGGATGCACGTTTCCCAATTGTAACGTTAATGGAGGATGGGTAGAGTAGTGGTTTTAGTAAAACTCACAGAGCTTCATTCAGCCGACGTTTCGACTAGCAGTGTCTAGTCTTCTTCAAAGGTGTCTTTATTAGAACATTAAGAGTTAAATTAGTTCAATTACCAAGTTCAATGTTCACAGTTAATGTTAAAGATTATATTATATTACAACCATAGCAGTACCCTCTTCTTGTATAAATCAAGTCAAATTTAAAATTTGGAAGATTAATAGAGTGTTCAAGTCTTCCTACACAGATTTTTACAATGTATGTATTTGCATTAAATCACATTATTATCGTTTATCGAAGTGCATCAACAGTTAAACAGTTAAAACGTTAAAATGGATCGAAGGCATTCAAAATTTGAATACGAACGTAAAGGAAGCCATTACAATGTGAAGACGTTCAGACTAATGGAATTGCATTTCTAAACTGCAGAAACGAAAACAAATTGAAATCGGCCACAATACTACAGACCACACATTTTCCAGATTAACTTTTGCTGTGTTTTTTGGCGAAATTATTCCTTAAAATAAGAATTGGATCAATATTAAGCTTACTACATTAAGTATCTATCAAATGTTTAACACAAAGTTCGTAAAAAGGTTGCTGATGATGTTTTCTCATAGTACCAGTACTGTAACTCTCCAAAACGTTCACTTTCAATGAGCTTAATCAACCGAGTGAGTAATTTATGAACTATACACCCTCACTACGAGTGCTTTCGCTTTGTATGTACTTGTACAGAGAAAATCAATAACGTCTGCTCGGAATGGTAAACAAACTTTGAACTCTACACGATAAGGTAAACTATCGATTTTACAATAAACTTTTATTTGGCTTAGAAGTAATGATCAAATTCACATTATTCCTCATATATCACCTTCACATTAAATAAAAAATTGTAATTCGATAGCAGCTTTTGTTTATCATTTTGTAATGAGTTGAAAATGTTTGTTGCAGGAAGATCAACCCTACATTTTTTAACAAAATCTGTCTTTTATGTGTACGATAGAAACATTACATTTGTCTAGAAAAAAATCAGCATATCCTGACTGCATGAATAATATTACTTAGTCTGGAAATGATCGATTCTCTCGAGCTACAGTGGATATTATTTAAGCGAACGGAATTGATGATGGTAAATAAAGATTTTTGCAGGGTGTATACCTACGTGTTTACTCTCCTTGCCGTGTAGGAACTATATAGACCAGGGTAGATAATATTTGAAACCAAAAAAAATTATAGTAGGATGAAACCTATTAGAAAAGGAAGGGAATACCCTTAAAATGAAAGGAAAAATAAATTACGGGCGATCTGAGGTTGGGAAGTGGTAGGGGGTGAGTTTTTAAGGGTAAAAATCGGTTAATCTCGATTTCCGGCAAAACTACAAGTTCTATCGAAAAAAGTTAAATGACAAAGTTGTAGGCAATAAAAAGATCTACAATTTTTGTATTTACCCTTTTTCTCCTTAACCTCAAAATTCATGAGAAAAATTCAAAAAACCACATTTTTGGTTTTTAATTTTTATTTGTTACAAAAAAAAATTTTTTTTCATGAAACTTGGTGAAAACTTACCTTGTTATGTCCCAAATATATTGGAATTTTTTTGATTTAAAATAATAAATTTTTCATCTTCTTTTAACTCGATTCCGAAAAAGCACCCTAATTTTTAATCGAAAATTCTCACGTCAAAATATCTGATATTTCAGAAAAGTCGGTGGGCTTTTTGTTCGTTGAAATCTCTACTTTCTGATGGTGTTAAAGAAAATATACATTACTATGAAAAATCTTTTCAGAAAATGCATAAAACCGAAAAATGCTAAAATTCGAATTTTTTGTTTAATCTTCATGTACAATTTTGAGGTATTTATTAAAATTTTTACTTTAATTACTCGGAAAACGTTAACTTCCATGGTAGATTAATAAACCAAAAAATTACAAATCCATCGAACATGAATATCACAAAAAAACATAGTTGTTGTAAATATAAAGAATAAGATTTTATTAAAAAAAATGTGACTACTGCTATTTTTTCCGGTAAAAAAGTTGATTTATTCAATTTTCATTACATTTATGTAATAGAGAATCTCATTAGATAGAAATATACACGTAAATCGTACTATTGAGTAGAAATATTTTTTAATGATGAAATTTAAATCGGTTGGTTTGAAAGAACCCACCCTATTACACTATTATAATTTTACATTGCATATTAGTGCAATTGATTCATTTTTCCCCACATTATTTATGCTTGATGCTATAAGGTACCAATTTAATGATAAATCACAGGGCCATTAAAGGTTAACAATAGAAAAATGTCAAATAAACTACTCATTTTATTACAAAAAAATACATTTCTCCAAAAATATTTTCATAAAGTTAACACAAAATACAAAATATGAAATCAACTATATAATAAAAAAATGTGAATAGGATTTTTAAGATACAATCGAATGACAGCAGGGCACACACATAATAAAAGTTACATGACCAAGAGATTAACATTACAGCACAAAAAGTTTGGCTTACAATAAACTTACTTAATTTAATTTGAAAAGTTAATTTTATGTCATTTTCAAGCAGAAAGTTCTACATAAAATTCAAATTCAAATAATTGTCATACCTGATAAGTAAAGCGTTGGAACACAGATCTCGTTTGGATCCGGTTTTTACAAGCTGCTACGAAATAACAGTTAGTAAGGCCCAGACCCTCCTAGCCCATTCCCCACTTAACGTCTCTAGCCCATTCCACCCTAACTTCTCTATGAAATTCCTTTTGATGGGCTACAATTTTACGAAGGTCACACAGACACACACTCAAAATAGAAATAAATAGGCATGTACGCATATTATTTAAAGAAAATTCTACTAATTTCTCAAAATTTTGTTGATGACATATTATATTAAATATTAACTCATTTAGTTGTTAGTTATAGTAGTACATTTCGACTTTCAATTTTTTGGTTTATTAATCTACCATGGAAGTTAACGTTTTCCGAGTAATTAAAGTAAAAATTTTAATAAATACCTCAAAATTGTACATGAAGATTAAAAAAAAATTCGAATTTTAGCATTTTTCGGTTTTTTTGCATTTTCTGAAAAGATTTTTCATAGTAATGCATATTTTCTTTAACACCATCAGAAAGTAGAGATTTCAACGAACAAAAAGCCCACCGACTTTTCTGAAATATCAGATATTTTGACGTGAGAATTTTCGATTAAAAATTAGGGTGCTTTTTCGGAATCGAGTTAAAAGAAGATGAAAAATTTATTATTTTAAATCAAAAAAATTCCAATATATTTGGGACATAACAAGGTAAGTTTTCACCAAGTTTCATGAAAAAAAATTTTTTTTTGTAACAAATAAAAATTAAAAACCAAAAATGTGGTTTTTTGAATTTTTCTCATGAATTTTGAGGTTAAGGAGAAAAAGGGTAAATACAAAAATTGTAGATCTTTTTATTGCCTACAACTTTGTCATTTAACTTTTTTCGATAGAACTTGTAGTTTTGCCGGAAATCGAGATTAACCGATTTTTACCCTTAAAAACTCACCCCCTACCACTTCCCAACCTCAGATCGCCCGTAATTTATTTTTCCTTTCATTTTAAGGGTATTCCCTTCCTTTTCTAATAGGTTTCATCCTACTATAATTTTTTTTCCTTTTTCATTATTTTTGGCAGCTTCGGCACTGGTCTAATAGGGGTAAATAATTTTAACATATTAAATAAAAATAGCAGGTCATCTTAAAACTCATCAAAAAGTGGATTTATGATCCAACTCTCATTTCTTTAATAATGCTCGTTTTAACATACAAAATAGAAAGATTCAGGAGCGATCAATTCTATTTCGAAGATATTTATTTTACGTAACAGCACTTAAATACAGTGTAAAGTCCAGTTAAAGTGACACATCCAGAACATTTTTGTTCTTACTACAAAAAAATCCTGAAACACATAAACTTTGGTTAGTATTAGAGACTACTCCTGCGAGATCCCATCACAAAAATGGGAATAATACTCGAATTATTTTAGAGACTTTCCAATTCTCTATCCAACCATGTACATAAAAACAAAAGTTAGTGATAGAAAGAAAAAACTAAATTTAAATAAAAAAAAACTCTTTGTTTTATAAATCCCAAATATGGTTACTTTGGTCGACTAACAGTATGGTTTTGAATGATGTTTGATTGTTTCAAAATTGTTCTTAATTTATTGTTTTCTGAATTGGCCAAGTGTTATCGATTGCCTTGCTTGGGTAGGTATATGTAGTGCATTTTTATGTATTATTTCAAACATGGATAAACCTCTGCTAGGTTTTCTAATATAGTAATAATCCAGGGAGAAATGTGAGACTGAAATACGTTCTGGAATGGTTAAATAGGTATATGGAAACGGGTAACGTTAATAATATGAACGTTCAAAACTTGTCCATAACAACGTTATTATCTTTGGATTTTTAGGAGACACTGTCTTGATAATGTCTTGAATATTTACAGTTTACTTATTGTATTTAATGTTTGACTTTCCATCCTCGCTCCATATAAAAAAAAATGAATATACCAAAATAATTTCTACATAAAGGTCTCATAATAATATGCTTTTATTACAAAAGAAATGGACGGACAGTCTCAAGCCAAAATATAATAACGAGTTACTGGTTACAACCAAAGACATACGTGTAGAAAGTTTAACACTTAACTCGTTAATGCGTGTAGATGTTATTAACGATATCAAAACAGCTCTTCAGAAAATGCTTTGACGGTATAGGTATTGTTAAAATTTAACAGAACAATTTAGTAACAACGAAGCATTACTTGCTTATTTAGAAATTGTTGATGCTTTTATAAAAGTAAAATTTTTAATAAAAAATGTAAAATATCTTGTAATGTCACCAAAATTTTGGAACAATGCGGAAATAATTAATTAGACTATTGAAAATAAACATTGCAATCCGATGTGTGTCATTTTTTTATACTTTACAACGAAATGAGACGTTCAAAATCCTTCTAAATAAATCAATTTCGGGCATAATTTATTTAAATCCTTTAAATAACAATCATAAGTGAGTATTCTCATTACCACTAGTATAAAACACCAATTTGTAATTATATGTACCAGGGGGAAATTTTTAGAGTAGGTACCAAAAAAAGGTGCTAATATGAACAAGGTGTAGTAAAATTAAAAAGTAGGTAGCGTCAGTAAAAATACTCATTTATTAAACTTATTAACTACGAAATTAATACACCTAATAAAACCCGTTACAAATATGAAATATCATTACCTGCCAAATAGCAAAAAGAGGAACAGCCCTCGTAATTAAATTACATCAATAGTGTGAGTTTAATTTACAAAAGTCTTCATTCAAGAAATCAAATGTATCTCAAAACTAAAACGTTTTTCAAATGAGAGCATAATATAGTCAATAATATCGTAACTAAGCGGTGACATATTTTTGTTTAATTTTTTTGCTTACTTGTTAAGTGAATCTAATGCGATTAGTAAATGATGTCAAACGATTTAGAGTTTAATGAAACATATTTATGTGTAACAAAAAAGAACGCCAAATGGTTGATAGCCGTTTTTTGTAGAGTTTAAAATATTTCTTAATTCAATTAAGGCAATAGAAGGCCTCGACCTAAATAAACTGGTATGTGTAGTAACAGTAACGGAGCATAACATTACGCAAGAAAGTCAAAAGTGTAGTAAATCGTTGTTCCGTCTGAATAAAACCATACTACTTTATTTTTCTTGTAATAGTGAATTTAACTTTATAATAATTATATGAAATTAAATTATTTCTTCGTAGCCTAAAGGGAAAATTTTACATTTCATGTTTCCTAATTTCCTTATTTCTTTTCTTTTGTAGATATTTAACCAAATTGCGATATAATTGCTTACTTTCTACATATTTTGTATCTGATTCATATCAGGGGTTTATTCTGGTGAAATTATTGTACCTTATACTATCACTAATTATTTGTGCATTAAGATTCTCCCAGTGGCGCTATAAACATAATATAGAACAACGAAAAGAATACCTACCTTATAATTGTTGTGATGCAGCATCGCAATATTAAAATTGTTGTTCCAAAAAGTTAAAAGTTAATGGAAACTACCAACAATAATGATCTATTTTTAAAAACTATTCGGCGCCATTGGCGAAATAATTAAATAAATAAGTATGTAGACGAATTGTATGGCAATCAAATAGTTAATCAACCATCATAGAAGTAACATCAAAGCAAGTCACGATATATAGCAGTGCATCGAATAATAGTTTCCCAATATCGTTGCTATTCATACTAGTACTTTATACTAATGATGGGGATGCCATTATTTGTGCATTATTCCAAGCACGTTACATAGTAGTAGTAGTAGTAGTAGTAGTAGTATTTTATTAACACCAAATAAATGGTACATATTTAGGTACCTAACTAAAAACAGCATAATCACAATTTACTTGCCTTATCAAACAATTTTCTCGTTACAGCTGGATTATTAGTGCAAATTTGATGACTATCACCATATTCCAAAAAGAAAAAAGCGATTAGAAATTAACAAAAACTATTCGCAGCAACTTCAAACCTAATCCCACTTTTCATCAACGTCGTAATTTTTATTGCTTTCTGTGCTGCAACTTGATGTTGCAATTGTGCCGCCACTTTGGTTAATGCGCAACTAAAAATTCCTTTATATTCACACTAATAAATTGTTACCGTTTTTTTTACTTCAACTTTTAATGTGATGATACCGATTTTTTCAAATGAAAATATTTCATCAGTAGACAAAATAGCACAATTCAATAACGCAGAACAATAATGGATTTTAACAAAATAGTCAAAATTGTATTATTGTTGATAATTGCTCTGCATTTACACAGAAAAAGACGTTGGTGGCCGAAACCGTGGAATAAAAAACAAGGAAACGACTTCCAAGACCTGCAGCGTAAGGAGTTACGAGTAATTTTCCTCATTTTTTAATCCACGGCCCCATCCACTAACGTCTCTTTCTGGGTAAAAGCCTTGTTTATTAAACAAGGGTAAAAGGAAAGCAGATACAGCAATTATTATCAATAATAATACAATTTCATCAGAATTATACAGATCGCAATAATTTTAAGAATTTTTTTTCAATTGCATAAAGATACACTTAACTAACATATTTAACATAACAAATATAAAATGTAAATAAGTAATATGTATGTAGGTATAAGTTTAAAAAAGTATAACAAATTGGTCACGATGTAAATTGTTCTTTCCTATTCTTTGTAACTACATGATATGTACTTTTAAAAGGTAGGCACCGTATCGATATAGATTTGTATTAAAGTTTAAAAACCAATTTAACAGTTTTTACTTATAAAGTAACTGCACTAATACAGAATTGATGATAAGAACTTCATAATCGTAGATGATCCAAGACGGTAAAAATTCAAATCAATCAAGTTCTATTACTTCCTATGGTATTCCGATTAAATTTTGAACCACCTTGTATACACTTTCCTTTTTAACTACCACACTAACCTCGACATTAATAAGGTTCGAAATGGTTTGATAAACCGTTATGGATAATAGTATTACTAAGAAATACTTCAATATTCAAATTTCTAAGTGTATAATTTAAGCATCATGATCTCATTACAAGTACCTAGTACGTCGTGGGCATGTTGGCATTAAGTTAGTGAGAGAAAGTGAATTTTAATTATCTGTGCAGAAGTTTGTTCTTTGTCCTTAATGTATGATTTTTCTTATGATTACAAAGAAATTAATTTTATAATCTGTAAGTATTATAATCAAAGGTTCTCACGAGGTGTATTTCTCCGAACATTCGTCTCGTCGGTTGTTAGATACCATTTAATAGAAGCCCTTGAATATTTCTCCGATTCTATTTCCCGTATAGTGTATGAACCAATTCAACGACTATTAATGGTAATACTAGGCTAAATGTTTCTGACATCTGACACCAATTCGAATAGTTCGTTAGCAATGTGAATGTGACCAATTTAAAATGTGAAATTTTCAAAATTCATTGTGAATTCTACAAAATTTGGTATGGTTATGTTAACGTTAACGTTAATGCCTGATTGTAAAGTGTTTATTTGTGTAAAATAGAGAGGTTCGAGAACAAAGCGAATTACAGAGCAGCAGCGTGATGCCATTGCATTTTGACCGTATGAAAAAATAATTTTAGTTTAGAAAGAGAGATATGTACAATGCACGGTTGGTTGCGTAAAGTATATCTATAGGTTATTCAAAAGTAAGTTCGCAGTATAAAATGGCCATTGCTCTGCTAATTATAATATCTGGATTGCAATAGGAGGGTACGGATGTTGGTCTCACCAAAGACCAATATGGTCTTTGGTCTCACATTCAGGCCTTTTGTGCTAAATAATAATAATCAATGGATACAGAGTCATATTGGTCCTCTGTTCTTCCCCTGGAGCTCCTTTATCAAAACACATGTATTTCTACAAACCGGCAAAGCATTTAATAGGGCATTACTCACACAAAAAAACTAGAATAAAACACAATTTAAATAAGTCGGACAACAATAAATTACATTCAGCAATCACATTTCCTCGTTTATTAATTAGATATTTCGTTCTTGTTTTAAAGACGGGTAATTATACAAAATTTGCAAATATTGTACGAAAACGAACGTTTGAACAAGGAGAAACGTGTCTCAAATTTAGGTGGTGTAAACACGAATCGTAGACCTGAGTTTTGGCGGATTGTATTACAGTCTCCATCTGTTACAAAACTCATGTCTACGATTCGTGCTTGATATTACCAATAATCATGTAATGATGTAAGTATAGTGTCGTAAGGATGTAGTGTAGGTACGTTGTGTTACATAGTCTTATTTTGGTGCCATTGAGAGATGTCAATGCATTTTAGACACATCCTGTATAAATTAAACTACATTATATTGTAAATGAAATTAAAGCAACAAAAACACATATGAATAAACGCTGAATAAATAAATAAATGCAAACGGCACCTTCCACAAAAAAGAATACCTATCTGCAGAATGCTGTTTTCAATAAATTTATTTCGATTAGATAAATGTCTCTATACGTAAATAAGTTATAATTAATGTAAAATAACATGACATGATTTATTTTGAAGCTAGAATTAATTAATTTCCAAAATGTATTCTTTTGTATTGCAGCAGACAAAGCGAAATTAGGTGGCAGTTTTGGATTGTAGTGCAGTGATTGATTACACTTGCGTATCTGTTAAAATCAATTTACAATTTCATCTAAATGTCACATACCTCAATATATCAGATGTAAACGTATCATTGTACATTGTACGTCAAAAATTTTGACACATATATGGAAATTTTATTGTTCAAACTCGTCATTTTTATAATATGAAAAATAAAAACATCTCATAGATATACAGGATTAGTGAAAATAGCGAAACTAACGACTGATTCTTACACACCTATAATACGTTTATAACTATAAGTTATAGTTATCTTTCGAAAATGCAAAAAATATAGTTAGTTGTTTCATTACTGGATCTCGGCATACATTTTTGAGTGTAACTAAATTTCGGGAATAACATTCGGAATGCATCTTTTTAGAAATATCGAAAACATTATCTTATCGTGATTGAGTAAGCAGTAATGAATGATAAAACCAACATCAGAAAAACGAAAGATGACCGTGTCATTTGCATTCTTTAAATAACAGTTAAATCGGTGCAGTATCTTGTCTTTATTACTAAAGTAATTAAATACGACAAAAAAAGAATGGGAATTGCTGTAACAGCAGCTGTAGTATAACAGTTTTACTACTAGGTCAGCATCACATGCGATTTTCCGCTTCATGGCGACTTTTCTTCAAACAATAATTACAACCGAGAATGCTTACAAAACTGTCCAAAACTTTGCCTCCCGTTTTCTTTAAAAGCTCAGTAGCTTAACGCTATGAAAAATGTATTTTACTAATAATTATAAGGAATTCATCTAAATCTAAAACGTCCTGTTTTATTTTTATTATTATTTACTAAAGTGGACTTGGCCGCTTCGAATAACATAATAAACCTGTGCTCTAAAGGAGGTCGTTACTATTTATATCTCTGTATTTTTACAGTCATTCTATCTTCTTTAAAGAACATTGCTGAAATAACATCTGGCTTTACTATTCTAAATAAACTTTTCCATCTCAATTTGTGTGTTTTTATTTAACTTCGTATTGACATTTGATTTCATTGAGAATTTAACATACGAAAACACTGCTATTTCGGAAGTGAATTAAATGGTTCAATTCAAAGCATCATATTTCCATGTTTTTTATAGTTATGTCCTCTGCATAATGCACTTGTTTCCGTTTCGAATCTGTCACACACAAGGTGTTTCATTTCGAATGGCCACATTTATTGTTATTTAATTACAAGCAAATAGCTGTTGTGAAAGGCACGACTTGCTTTATTAAAGTAAATAGTTTTTTTGCATTTAAATATGCATAGTTAGGTATACTTAAATATTAGCAATCTAATAGCAAGTTGAGATTTTTTTGTGGCGACAGATATCGACATTTCAATTTCAAATTTGGACTAAATGTCAAAGTAAACTTCCAAAATATCAATTTATGAAAAGCCTTAATTTTTATCGGTCACTACAATCTATTTTTGTATTAGATTAAAAAATTACCTATATATTTTTATTATCTATATCATCTTCAACTAAGCAATAAGTACCATTCATTCATCCAACTTTATGGGCAAGTGTGGACCATTGGATCAACTCGCCGAATTCCGAGCCGAAACCGACCAGCTACTCACATCGGAGAAGCAGAAGAAGAAGTTTAACCGCCAAACAAAAGAAGAGTGGGTACTGCAAGAGAAACTTTAGAAAAGGGTTTCAACTTCGCAGTAGCACCAGTTCGCACATCCAATGAAGAAATAATATATAGAAGAGAAGCGGCTATAACTCGACAACACTATAGCCAAAATGATACGTCAAGAGGTTTCGCACGTGCTTAGAACAACACAAGCACCGAAGAAAAATTTATCTCACGAAGAGTATGCAGTACCGTGAACCTTGCGGGAAATTATAATTTTACCGGCGGACAAAGGCAACGTGACAATAGTAATGAACAGCGAAGACTACAAACCGAATATGACAGTTTTGTTGGAAGATGCACCAAACCAACAGAAGAGCTACGCGGATCAATATCCGAGAAACCAGCAGTACATACATAAGATAAAGACGACTTCCGGGGTAGGACTGTGTCAATATTGAAAATAATCAACGTTTCGTCCACTTTCGTAAGGGGCTTCATCCGGAGAAGAAACAAAACACAAATAAAAATAAAACAACAATGAAAATAAAATATGTAAAAATTCCTTATTTTATTTTTATTGTTGTTTTACTTTTATTTGTGTTTTGTTTCTTGTCCCGATTCAGCCCTTTACGAAAGTGGGCGAAACGTTGACTTTTTTAACATTGACACGGTCCTGCCCCGAAAGTCGTCATATCTACAAACGTAGGATAGAGTTTTTTGTGAGGTCTCATTCGAAATTTATTAAAATAAATGAAAACAAAACAAAATGTCATTTTAGATCATAATTTTTATGGAATTATTAGTAGTACTGTTAGTACTTAACTTATACGTACATATAGCTCGACAAAGTGAGAATATATTGGCACAATAACAAATGTAAACGAAAAGTATCTATTATATCATGGGTTTTCGTGGAAGTTACTAGGTACTATTTAGGAATAAATTAGTCTGGTTCGCTGGTTACCCAAGTTGGGTCTATATCACAACGGCCACTGATCATAACGGCCACCCCAGTTTTTGCTATTTATGCTATTATTTGATCATAACGTGAACAAGGTGGCCGTTATGATCAAATAGTATTAGAGGCCGTATGTGATCAAAGTGGCTGTTATTAAATAACAATAACCTAGGTGGCCGTTATGATCAGTGGCCGTTGTGATCAGGTCCCCCCAAGTTTATCACACGTTCATTTGTTTTTCAAAACACTGAATCAAGAAATTCAATTTAATTCAGTGGATGAAAAACTAGGATTAAGTTAATTAGAGTATTTTATGAAAATAATTGTAATGTACGCCTCGTGAAGATAACGAATTTAATGTTTTAGCAAAAATTCATAAAATGTGCACAAAAAAATTGCATCATCATAACATAAGTTGTCATCTCGGTTGTCATTTTTAAAAGTAGAACGTAAACGATTTCATAAAATATCCACCACAAAAATTTAAAAAAGTCATCTATTGAATATTTTTGTCATTGGTATTTGCAAAAGGTTATGACGTTATGAGAAACATACGTTTTGAGCACTTTGTTATTTGGTTTAATGAAAGATACAAGCGAGGCGAAAATAAGTAATTATGTAGCGATGTTACGTTACTACGTCAAAAGCAAGGAAGATTTGGTTGTAATATATTACGTTTCGCTCTTGGTGGGAAATTAGACATATCTTCTATGGTAAATTCAGAAGTCAACATTACATTATGAATATTTCTATTTGTCTGCAAGTTGTCATTGCACTAACGCAATTTTGGAATCTGGATCAAAGCTTTCTCGATGGATGAATAGAGATAGAATAGAATAGATCAGGAAAGTTGCCAAACTGACCTTAGAAAATTAGATTTTCTTGTGTGGTATTATATGTATAAAAAATAAGATAATAAGATATTGGAGGACAATACAATAATCGGATGGAACTGCTTAATTCCAAGGAGACTTTTGAACGAAAATAGAAGGAACTACCTATTCGACTATTCAAGTTATGCTGACAACATAATAACTAAATAATCCTCACTTTGAACAATATTTAAATTAGAATAAAAGATTTCCAATTAAATTACATGTTTTTTGTTTATGCCTTAATGTAAATATTAGAGAGCAAAATTTATATTTTCTTTTCTGTTTACTTTTTTGAAACCAAAAGAAGTTATGATAAATCTTGTGCACCTCCGACATGTGTCTAATACGCATTAGAATTACTTTTACTATATGATGTCGCAATTCGTTTATAATATTGGAAGGGCCGCGACGATTGTGGTTGTCGAACAACAAACACAAGACCGCAGTAAAAACTAAAAGAACAAAAAATGTTGCGCCTTTATATGTAGTGGTTTCAATACCTACCACAAAAATTTTAGCGAGTTTTAGTTTTTCGTGGAAAGACTAAATTCTTACCTTTGTTTGCACTTCACAACAAATTTATGATTCTTTTATGTACACATTTATCAATAGCTAATTCGTAACCTTACTTATACTGTATTGCTACCTGTTGCATCAACTATTGGTGATTCAATTACTGTTCTACTCGATCCTCGTAAAAATTGATTACTGAATACAGCCAGAGGATAAAAGCCTATATTTCGGTTGAAGGATTATTAAATAAGGGTGGTTGACTTCCCATTATCTTCAGGTATGAAATCGATACATTATTCGAACAGAAAATAATGTAACTGTAATAACATTAGTCCCATCCGGCGACATATATCAGGATGTTAAACTGTGCCTCTAATTGCGCGAGGACTCGCCATTGCATATGTTATATATTTAGTAAGACCGTTGAGTGAATTATTCAATGGTAAGACGCACGGTCTAATATCTCTAGCCTGCTATTTGCCTTTGATTTATGAAACACTAGCAACCCGCTCCGACTTAGCATGTTACCCGTGCGAATCCGGAGCGGGTTGCTATAGTCTATTCCATCTTAAATGTCCTATCTGATTAAACGCTCCTAAAGTTAAGACAAAGTAAAACGTATATGGTAATCTTTTCTTCCTTATTACGCGTACCTATCATTCAACGTGGAATGAATGAATGGTAGGTATGCGTAATAAGGAAGAAATAGGTTACCATATACGTTTTACCTTGTGTTACAATTACTTAGGGGCGTTTAATCCAATAGAGGACATTTAAGATGGAATAGACTACATGAACGTAACTACCTGATATTATTTTATGTTTTAAAAATATCAATTTTTACGAGTGTAAAGCACATATCTCTTAAAGTTTTAAGGTAAGGGGCAACATTTTGGCATTTCTATTCATCTATCTACTACCTACCACATTCTACACACAGATCTTAAGATAAACGAGCAGTTTCTATACCTACTGCCAGCTTATTTGTTGTATTGTAACCTATGTAAGAACAGGATAATCAATAATAAAAGTAGCAATGAATAAAGAAGAATCTGCAGTGGTCGGTCGTCTTTTATTCAGGTACGTATATGGTAATAATAGTATATTAAAGTATAAGTGGATAAACGGGTTTCTAAAACACGCGCGATTTTTCAAGCACGACGGCGCAGCCGAGTGCTTGAAATAGAGCAAGTGTTTTAAAGACCATTTATCCACGAATACTTTACGCTATTTTTTTTATTGGTTCACTTTGAAATCTGGGTATTAAAATGGAAATAAGAACTAATAATGTGAAATGGTTGAATTCGTATGTGAAATCAGTAGGTATACCTTTCGTTGTCATAGAAATGAGAAAAATGGAAATTAATTTGCAATCTGTCATTTTATTTGACATAACAAAGTACTCCTGTCAGATCAATAACCAATGAGAATTCACGTTTTTCAAATTTGTTGATGTTGGCATGGCAACTTTAAAACACGCGCGTTATAAAACGCGATTTAAACACGCTGGGGTGTTGTTTAAAAGGCTAAAATAGGACACCAATAAAAAAAATAGTATTATTAAAATTATTAATATTTGAGATTTTATCTTCGCCGCTCCTCATCATTAATAAAGATAAAAAGACACTTTATTCGCACACTTGAGATGAACTTCCCTCTCGAAAGAAAGCGGCATTATAGAATCATCCACAATTGATCAAATTTAATAGCACTAATACTTACTGTTCAGTGTTCACTTTATATTAAAGAAACAGGCAATGTTAATAATTCCTTTCATATTATATTTTTAATTTTTGGCATGATTCAAGAGAACAGATACTGCAGAAATTTGGTAAAATGATTTTTTTCGTTTTATACCAAATCTTCATTGATTAGTATACACCGAGAAAAAGTATTGATAAATACGTATTAAGTAAAGAAGCAATTGCTTTTGACTCTTTATTACTCCTTTTCCTTTATATTACTGCAAATTACTGATATTTACCTATTTCAACGATTTTTAAAATTGTCTGAGAATTTTGCTTAATTGTGTGATCCACCTGCATATTATCTTTTTCTGTTTCGTGAGTAAAGATTCTCACGCGGGAAGATTTTAAATCATTTTTTTGTTAGTCGAACAACGTAAAAATTATACTATTCTTTACAGTTTAATTTTAAAGTATGCATTAACTACCTACATTAACTTTCTCCAACTAATTAACTTTTTTGCGCAGTTACATATCATTAATAATTAAATGAAAAAAATAATACCTATGGTATTAACGAATTTAGGGAAACATGTTTTTTCTACCTTAATGCTCTATTTAAAAAGTTGGTAAAGTTGTAGGGGAGAGATGTTTTGATTTATCTTCGGTCGTTGACTTTAACCACTTGTAGGCTACTGGAGCAATTCCGACCTCGGAAATAGTGGAACACTTGCAGAATGAAGTATTGACCATGATAGTAACGTTGAAATAACGGAATGCATTTAAAACAGATATAACCTCTTTTTTTATAGCAGTTCTGATATCGTAAACGTAAACGATTTATGTATTAAGAATTCATATCCATACTAATCGTTATATCCTTTATTATTTACGATATTACTACCCGTATAATCATATGATTTGATTGCGTAATAAATGCAACCGGCCCAAGGACGATTGTTGATATTTCAAAGGTTCTTCATACAAATGTACGTAGGTAGGTAGTTAGGTACTGAGCGTACTATGTATTTACACTTTACAGTAATTTAATCGATGCAATCAACTTCATAAAGAATGCAGCAACTTTATACACACGACAAAAAAATCGTCCAAATATTAAAAATGCAACTTCTTTAAACTACTTACTACTTCCGTTGTATGTGAAATTAATTACAAAAAAGGTAATATTAATATAAAGGATGACGACCCAATGGGTTCGCCGAATTACATCGTCAAATGAATGGCTACTTTATCATTAGGTCTTGTTTAGGTTTAGCCAATAATTATTGACATAGAGATACTCTTTTTCTTTAAGAACCATCTTAGAGAACAAATTACGGTACAGAAGTTGAAAAAACGTTTTGGTTAACAATGCCAAAAGAAGTTTTATTAATTTGTTCGTAACTACAACTAGAAATTTCAAGAATGACATATCTCTGAACTAAGATATTGAATCGCAGAACCAAAATATGAAACAGCATTAATTTTGTAGACAACCAAAAATGTTCAATATTACCACAACATTAAAAAAAAAATGCTCCCCATCCAATCCTAAAGTTTGTACATTTCTAAAAACCTATTTTCCGGAAGACTCCGGCTTCTTCTCCATAGTGTAGATGTTATTTGGATTAAAAATTATTCTCATGAACATTCTTACTTCAAATAGATGCAATCCGATATAACATTCAAAGAATATTTTAGCTATTGTTGACCATGTAACCTGAACGTACGGGGTTTTTCAGTAGGTGCTAAAAAGAAAGGATACAATAATCTTCAAAAAACTGCAGGGACGGGGCACTTTATTAGCGAAATTTTAAATCACTTTTCTGATTTATATTTTAAATATTTCTGTATGGTACCTTTGATTTATTATTTAAAAATCATCTTTAAAATCTTTCTATAATATTTTAAATGGCAAAAAGAAAATCTTACATTATATAAATAATTTGTTATTAAATTTTATTTACCAGCTCGTTTATGTAGTAGGAACTAGAACTAGAATATTACGTCGAAAAATTAGATTTCGGGCGTGCTAAAATAAAGGGTGTAACAAAACTATTGCGTAGGTACCTACCTCGGTACCTACTAGGTATATGTATCATCAAACAATAAAAAATCAACAATTTCATTTTAAGTAAATAAAGTGTTTATAATAAATAACATCTGGGTAGATGGGCGCCCATAAGGAGGGACAAGAGGGGATAGTTGCCCCCCCCCCGTCCCCCCGTGAGCAGCAATCAGTTCTTCAATAACGAAACGCTTTTTTAATTTGCTTCATATTGTTGAAATAGCTAATGATCTTCCCCAAATTGCCCCCCCACCCCCCCGGAAATTACTGTATGGGCGCCCATGTCTGAGTAGTGAAATGTAAATGCACTAGGAGATCAGCCTATCGACCTGCCCAAATCTTAAGTTACAATCCTAATGAATATAATATAATATCTATCGGTATATTCGGTTTCCTTCTACGACTTTCGGTTTGGTCATAAATTGCGCTCAAATTTAATAGGTATTTCTAATTATATGTATATATTTATATATTATATAAGATATCCCAAGTTAAAATTACGAATGAAATCTATGGCTAACTTTACATCAAGCCATTAGTCTAATTAAAAAGTATTTTTGATCTTTGATTTAAATCTTTTTTAAAATGATCTTGAACAGCTCTGATTGCGAATAACCTACATTTGACAACTGCTATTTCTAAATGTTCTGTTCAGCAAAAATAGTCCTACCATGAAATAAATCTTTCGTGTTCCTAATTCGAGATAAATTTGTTTTCTCTCTTTAGTGGTTGTTAAACGCATGTCTTTGAAATGCAGATACGGTATTTCGCCCACGTATTACCAGGATGCTGCCGATAACAATTAAAAACGATAACACGATGATTTTCTACAAAAAAATGATGAGAATTAAGTTGTGGAAAAGAGTTTTCTTTACTTAATTACTTATATGATGGGACATTTCAGTAGTATAGGTACTATTTGTTTTTATTTTTTGAATGAATGTTTTTGAGATAAAAGTGAAAAAAATACTTAGTACTTATTTCGAAATAATGAAAAAATAGAATTATTCCGCTCGAAGCGGCACCTACGTAAGTAAGATAAAAGTGAAAAAATGTCGTACGTACTTATTTAGAAATATGTAATGAAAAAATAAAATATTCCTCTCGAAACACCGCGTCAGTTAATTAATTGTTGAAAAACGCTATGTTGCAAGAATTAAATGAATCTTCAATCTTAAGATATACTTCCGAGTATATTTCAGTTGTTCTGCAGGTTTCTTTAAAAAAAGATTTCAATCTAC
Source organism: Pyrocoelia pectoralis (assembly GCA_036250285.1). Lineage (NCBI taxonomy): Eukaryota > Metazoa > Arthropoda > Insecta > Coleoptera > Lampyridae > Pyrocoelia > Pyrocoelia pectoralis. The sequence goes on from CM070074.1 coordinate 18,561,864, forward strand.
CGCTGTCTCCATTAATATTGACAAGTGAGGTATGAAAAAATCCAAGAATACGTTTGTAATAAATAACCTTCCTCACAATCAGTGGCTTAATTAGACGTTTTTTCAGGAGGGGCGCAGACCAAATTGCCCCCCTCCTTCCCCCTCTCACATGCGAAGGGCTTGCGGTTTCTAAATATTTATTTTTTAAACTTTTCAGTATCCTTTCACGCATTTTACTGCCACCGTTGCACGCGTTACCTAACTATGCAATATCTAAAATATAGAAAACAATATGAAATAAAATGTAAAGTAGGTACCTATTAAGTATTACCTGTTTATTAAATAAAATAATTAAGATTTACTGATTTACCTATCCGGAAATGTTGATTCAGCTGCGGGGTAGAAACAGAGTAACATAAACCAGTTTTACCTTATTACCCCATTTAGTGTTCAAATATAAGGTTTTCAAGTATCACTATAGAGCAAACAATGCTCATTTTGCTGCCACGCTCAGGGGGGGGGGGACAATCCCCCCCCCCTTCGTTACGCCACTGCTCACAATTCTACGAATAGCAAAATGTAGTGTTGATATCGATTATTGTGACCGCAAAGCGACGAGATCCATCATACACTGTTGAAAATAATTAGCTGTGAATTCTGTTTCGGTAGAATTATGGACATGGAAAGCTTGTCTAAAATAGAGTGCGGAAAGGGAAGTTATTTGATCCCATAGTATAGACGCAAATGGTAACGATAAAAAACTTTACGAATGAGAACATGAATCGTGCACGAGACCATCAACAAAGAGAACGTACTGAAAGAGAAAAGATTAATTTAGACTTCGACTAGGAAAGAAGAAAGGTGCTGTGCAAGAGAAATATGCTAACAATATGCACATATCGAGTGGTAACCAAAAAGAAAACAGGGGAGAAAGGCGGTCTATCGAGGCATATCAATACTAATCAGAAAAAAATGTATGAATACAATGCAAATATGGGAAGAAATAAACGACCGTTTTATGAAAATACACATGAAATTTCACGGACAACCATTGAAGTATCGCGATAAACAACAATGTGGGAGTAGATAAATAGAAAGAATATTTCAACACATTACACGAACAAATAGAGAAAGTGAATAAAAATCAGAAACAAAGAAACAGAAATAAAAAAGTGTTTATTTCTGACAGTGATATTATAAGCTTATATTGTCATAGTTACGATACCAATAAAGAGTGTCATAACTCCCTTGGGATATAAAGACGCTATAATTCCCTCTACGGCTCTTTTATGAACCAGTAACCTAGCAACAACCAAAACTGCAATCGACGATACCTGAATCAAATATACCGGAAATGAACAAATTTTATTAAACTCGGTCAGAAATAAAATTATCTATGTATCACGGGAATTAATAGGTCTCAATTACCTCGGGTAATTGCTGTCCCTCGGGCGCAAGGCCCTCGGGACGCAAACTTTACCCTCGGTAATTAAGACCCTTATAATTCCCTTGATACATAAATAACTATTACATTTACCCCGAAAAAAAGTGTATGGAGTAAACAGACTTGTAGACCGAGAGCCAGCAACGTATTTTGAGTTGTCATTTCAACAGTCATGAAAAGTCACTCAGTGAATCTCTAATATCTGCTGAAAAATAAAAGTTACTTCTGCCAACCCACTCCGGTCGGGTTGTACTACCCTAAATTTTCAAAAGGGGTAAAAAATAAGGCTCAATGTAGTTATAGTATCAGTCATGAAATTTCAGGAGGTTATTCCCACTTATATTCTGGATTTATCAGCATGTTGACAGAACATTTCCCCCCTCACCTAATTGCTGACAGAACGCCCTAAACTCTAAGTATACGTATATAAAACTACATTTACAAAGAGGGTAACAAATAAAGGTTCAATATGGTTAAAGTATCAGTCATGAAATTTCAGGAGGTTATTCTCACTTAAATTCTGGATTTATGAGAATGTTGACAGAACATTTCCCCCTCCACCTAATTGCTGACAGAACGCTGTAAACTCTTGGTATACGTATATAAAACTAAAGGTCCTGACTGACATATCAACGCCCAGCCCATACCCCTGGACCTAGATGGCTGAAATTTGACACAGAGGTTGGTTTTATGATGTAGACAAGGGATAAGGCCGGATATTTCAAAATTCAACCCCTAAGGGGTTAAAATAGGGGATAAAAGTTTGTATTTTAAGTTAAATCCATAAAAATTGGTATATGGCCTTTCGGTTAGAAATTAAGACAGACGTGATTCAGGAATTTTCGAAAATCAACCCCTAAGGGGGGTAAAATAGGGGATGAAAGTTTATATGGAACTTCGTCATTCTTTAAGTTAAATCCATAAAAATTGGTATATGGCCTTTCGGTTAGAAATTGAAAGACGTGTTTCAGGATTTTTTGAAATTCAACACCTAAGGGGGTAAAATGGGGATAAAGCTTTACACGGAAATTCGTCATTTTTTAAGGTACATACATAAAAATTGGAATTTGGACCTTCTGTTACAAGTTAAGAAAGACGTATTTTAGGCTTTCTCGAAATACGTTGTTGGCTCAAATTTTTCTGCAATTACCTACAGAAAATTACCACAAAAATAGTAACGTCACGATTTGGCAGAAATAAATTGTAACTGAGGGGAGTTTGTTCATTTGTTGCAATTGATTGTCGAAATACCACGCTTCGTAGAAAAGTAGAAATAAATTCATCCCCATTTTACCCCCTTAGGTGTTGAATTTCAAAAAATCCTGAAACACGTCTTTCAATTTCTAACCGAAAGGCCATATACCAATTTTTTATTGATTTAACTTAAAGAATGACGAAGTTCCATATAAACTTTCATCCCCTATTTTACCCCGCTTAGGGGTTGAATTTCGAAAATTCCTGAATCACGCCTGTCTTAATTTCTAACCGAAAGGTCATATACCAATTTTTATGGATTTAACTTAAAATACAAACCTTCATCCCCTATTTTAACCCCTTAGGGGTTGAATTTTGAAATATCCGGCCTTATCCCTTGTCTACATCATAAAACCAACCTCTGTGTCAAATTTCAGCCATCTAGGTCCAGGGGTATGGGCTGGGCGTTGATATGTCAGTCAGGACTTTTAGTTTTATATACGTATACCTAGAGATTACAGCGTTCTGTCAGCAATTAAGAGGGGGGGGGGGGGAATGTTCTGTCAACATTCTCATAAATCCAGAATTTAAGTGAGAATAACCTCCTGAAATGTCATGACTGATACTATAACCATATTGAACCTTTATTTGTTACCCTCTTTGTAAATGTAGTTTAATACACGTATACTTAGAGTTTAGGGCGTTCTGTCAGCAATTAGGTGGGGGGGAAAATGTTCTGTCAACATTTTCATAAATTCAGAATTTAAGTGAGAATAACCTCCTGAAATTTCATGACTGATACTTTAACCATATTGAACCTTTATTTGTTACCCTCTTTGTAAATATAGTTTTATCTCGAGTTTTATATACGTATACTTAGAGTTTAGGGCGTTCTGTCAGCAATTAGGTGAGGGGGGAAATGTTCCGTCAACATGCTGATAAATCCAGAATATAAGTGGGAATAACCTCCTGAAATTTCATGACTGATACTTTAACCATATTGAACCTTTATTTGTTACCCTCTTTGTAAATGTAGTTTAATATACGTATACTTAGAGTTTAGGGCGTTCTGTCAGCAATTAGGTGGGGGGGAAAATGTTCTGTCAACATTTTCATAAATTCAGAATTTAAGTGAGAATAACCTCCTGAAATTTCATGACTGATACTTTAACCATATTGATCCTTTATTTGTTACCCTCTTTGTAAATGTAGTTTAATATACGTATACTTAGAGTTTAGGGCGTTCTGTCAGCAATTAGGTGAGGGGGGAAATGTTCTGTCAACATGCTGATAAATCCAGAATATAAGTGGGAATAACCTCCTGAAATTTCATGACTTATACTATAACTACATTGAGCCTTATTTTTTACCCCTTTTGAAAATTTAGGGTAGTACAACCCGACCGGAGTGGGTTGGCAGAAGTAACTTTTATTTTTCAGCAGATATTAGAGATTCACTGAGTGACTTTTCATGACTGTTGAAATGACAACTCAAAATACGTTGCTGGCTCTCCGTCTATTGTGGGGTATATATCAACCCAGTTTGTTGATGACCGTCGAGGTATAGATTGGTATTATGTATTCGTTTTTAAAACGGCATAAAAATATTTTATCCTCAAAAAACCCGAACACCTACAAAAATGTCGCATGGACGCCAGAAGTCTGGATGTAATTTACAAATTCTATGAAGATTTCAGCAGCGCATTTGACAGATTCGGAAAAATAAGGGAAAGCCCTCGGGAAAGCCTTTAAGTCGTGTTTCTGGAGGATCAGGTCGCGAATCTACTTGCAATAATCTCAGCGAGTGTGTGGTAGCAGATGGGTCTGTGCTTCCTCCTCTCATTGTATTTAAGAGCGCTGGTGTACAAGCACGCTGGGTGTCTGATAAAACGTATCCTCGAACTCTATGCAGTGTCAAAAAATGGTTGGATGGAAGAACCCCAATTCTTCACCTGGTTTACTAAGAGTTTTATCCCTCATATAAAAAATTTAAGACAACTAAAAAATCTTCCAAGTCAAACAGCGGGGCTAGCCATATTAGTGTTCGCACAGTTGAAGAAGCTATCTCTAACAAAATATAAAGTTGCCAAGTCATTTGACGGACATGTTACAACCTCTTGACAAATGCGTGTTTGGTCCTGTCAAAACTTTTTGGGAGAAAAAACTTATCGCGTATGGGAAGAAACAAATGGGTAAGGGAACCGGAAGATTGTCTAAATCGAAATTTGTAGAACTACTAGCTGAAGTTTGGACTCGTGCAATAAAAACCAAAAAATATTGTATCTGGTTTTAATAGTTGCGGGATCTTTCCCGTCGACAACCCAACATTTCCGATAAGCTCCTTTAAGAAACGTGAATTCGGGGAATTTTTGCAGAATCAGAACACTTCGTCTAAAGAGTGTAATAATACTTTACAGAAAACTGATAACCCTATAGGTTACTCCTAAAGATGTTTTAGAATCAGAAGAATGTCTGCAGAATCCTCGGCAGGATCAGAACAGTTCATCTAAAGAACCTAATAATGGTTTACTTGAAACAGAACTCTATAGATACCTACTTCTAAAGATGTTTCACAATTAGAAAAATGAACCAGAAAGCTCTATACATCCTCCTGAAGATATTCCACTTGGTATTCCCGATAACCTCCACGATGAAGTAATCAAGTTTCAAGAGCTGAGTGTAGCAACTCCAACACTCGAACAAAAAAACCAATCTTGTAAACACATTACCACTGAAACTTGTACATCTAGTTGTATGGCGACTAATATACCCACATATTACACATTACATACACTTACCAAGGTGTTTAAGTCACCAAAAAAAAAGGAAAACGTCACTACAATAGTAAAACAAGTACATAATTCCAAGATTAAGACAACACACATATGGCGAAAGTTTAACAAATCAAGACGCCCTTGATAGGCTAAAACGAGCACAGGAAAAGAAGATAAAGAAACCAAAATAAGAGAAGCAAAAAAGGAAAATACTAGAAACCAAAGAAATGCCAACGAACAAAGCAAAACGCTCAAACAAAAATAAAGGCAAACAAGCCAGATCAAGTGAAGAAGATAATAACATAGACGTCATTTTAAATGACAGCGAAAGCCCTAGGGATTGGGAAGAAGAGAAAGTTGATGAAGACTCTATTGATATGAAAGAAACATCTTTTCAGGATTTAAAAACTGGAAGTTTCGTTCTTGTTTATTTTAAAGGCGTAAAAAGAAACACAATAGTCTACAAATATGTTTGTTCTATCGAAAATATAATAGATAATGATGTTGAAGTCGTAGGTGTAGACGCGAGCGATACTAAACAAAATTTTGCCGTCGATTCAAGCTAGTGGCGTACCCAAGGAGGGATAAGGGGGGTATATCCCCCCCCCCCCAAGCATCCAACCCTTCCATTATATTTTACGATTATTCTGATTAATCCTTAAAAAAGACCTATCTTAGAAATTCAAGCTCCCAGAATAGAATACTACCTACATTTTGCTGTATTTCTAAACAATTTCGCTAAAAGTTAGCCACAAAGAATTATATTTAAAACAAAACCAAAAATTCCATTAAGTAATCATGTTAAGAATTTAAGAAACAAAGGGATGAATAGGGTTAGCAAAAAGATTTCCAACGATGCAAAATCATCAAATGTAGCTAAGTACTTATTTCTTATTGCCACAATGCATTGGGTTGTATTGTATTCCCATTGAAATTGATGTATATACAGGGTATATCACGGAACCCGTTCATTAGAAGCTTCTGGAGTCCCTTACTACTTATGAATTTGAAACTTTCAGGTTAAGGATAACCCGAGGGATAACCCATAGCCTTCTTTTGTTCTAAAACTAAAATATTGTCTTATTTTAAATGGAACATCCTGTGTATTATTGAATTTTTGGATTACACAATCGATTCTACGTTACACTGTATTAGATTATCCCTCGGATTATCCTATACCTATCTTCAACTGTTTTTGAGATACATATTATGATTTTTTTTTAATTTGCGTTGTGCGGAGGGATGTTTAATAGCCCACCTTTTGCCCTGCTTTGAATACAAAACATTCATACTTTACAAACACCAAGTAAAACCATAAATGTTCACAAAATATATTTGCAAACCTATCCCAGATTATACAGTTCGTTCAAAATTAGTGGCAAAGTTAAAAAACTTCAAACACCAAAAAGTCATTTTTTTCAAATCGAACACCTCGTATATTTTTACATATTGGGAAGGCGATTTAAATTACACATCAATAATCTATAGGTATCCTTATACCTATCTTTAGCGGTTTTGTAGTTATTAACGCTTGTAAATTGAATGTTGGAAAGATACATGGCCGAAGAAGATTGAGAGGAAGAAAACGAGGACGTTACACAACAGAAACAATGGAAGGAGGAAGAACTAAAAGAGGTCGATTGGGAAAGATGAAGTAAGTATAATGTTATTAGTAGAGCCAGGATTTTATTGCATTTGCTACTTTAACTTGCTTGCATGTGATGTAATTTAAATATAATATCTTTGCGAACTAAGTCATCAAGAGCTCGCTTGTCAAATTTTATTTTGCAATTTTTTGCTATTTTTGTTGTTTTTGCTATAAAATGCTATTTTGTTTTATATTTGCTATAAATGTACTATTCTTCTACTAAATTTATGTAAAGTAGACAATTTTCGATCATTTTTCTGATTTCTTAAGAACACGTAACTAACCCTGTGGGGAAGGCAAATAAAAAATTACCATTTGCTTCAAGTTTGTTCCCGGAAAGTGTTAATCCTTAGTAGTGGCTCTAAAGTACATAGAACATAAACATAACTAGTTGCGTGGTACCTACGAGACACCAGCATTCTTTGTGTGTTCTTCACAAATTATACTGATTTTGCAAATTATCGGAGTACCTGCTAGGCGTCAACGTCGCAGTCCGAATCTTTGAAATTTAACCAGTCTACCCACTGAACTAACATAAATTGCGAGGTTTCTTTTTAAAACTAGGAGTGCGTTATCCCTCAAAATAGCAAGTGTTGGATTGATCCGTATAATAAAACTCGAGACGTTTTTAGCACCGACAGTGCAATATTTGTGAAAAGTTTTTAGTTCAATAGCTTAAACATGTAAAATAAGCGAAAAGTTTGTTTTAATTAAACTGATTTTAAAAACTTTTAGTGCTATTTATTTTGCTATTCTGAAATTAATTGCTACTATTTGTGCTATTTTAGATGATTTGTAATGCTAGTTTATAGCGCTATATTGACGTTTTAAGATGCAATAACATCCTGGCCCTAGTTATTAGGATGTGAGAACGGCCAAAAGACGAAGAAAAAATGAGACGGTCGGAATTTTAGACCTTAATAAAATGTCATGGATTCACCATTAATTTTTTTGCGATACCTAATATTTTTGGCATATTTGACTTTTTTGAAATATAAAGACTGCTGTGGTCCCGGAGACCTCGGTTTTGGCTCAATACGCCTCTGTAAAAGACATTTGAAATATAATAGTGAGTTGACGAATTTCAGCAAAACAGCTCGTATACAGAAAGAAAGGCGTTATATAGAAGGTATGCCATGAAATTCGAGCTGAAACACAAGGAGAGCTCTGCAAAATGATCTGCTAAGTTTCTATTTATTACTTGAACGGACCCGGTATACGTTTGTCTGTAACGCAGACACTGAAAATTCCTCAAAACATGAAAATAGAAGCATATTGCAAAATGTATGTTAAGGTGGATAAATAGCAGTTCATGCCAAATTTAATGATGTAATTCACTTGTCAGTTCACTATAATGCCAAACCTATATTTTATTGCATTATGTGTAGCAATCGGATCGAACAGTCAAGGAAGTCGTTACGTTTGCTTTTTTTAATTTAAAATTAAGATTGCGTTAATTTCTTAATTATGGAAATGTAAGTAACATTTGTTGGATGGGACGTCTAAACGTTTCCTTCATTCAGTTACCTGTACTGAATACCAGAATTATTTTTATCGTGACCTTTTACTTTCGAATCTGCCATAGGTATCAAATTAATCATAAGCAATGCAGGTGTTTCGATAAGAACCAGCTTATTAGCTTAATACAAATTAAAATAAAATAAAGCCAAAATTTACATTGCACCTCAGCACCTGTTAAGTATAGTAAAATTGTGCACTTGCCTAACATCTACAACCCCTCTAAAAGATATCAATCATCAGATCACGTAATCCAGGTCGAGGGTACACACCCCCTTTTTTATAATTTACATATTGCAACACACAATTACCTGTAGATCCTTATGAGTGTTATCCTTATGACTAGCAGCACGTATCACACCAAATCGCCACCCCCACTCACTAATTTTTCCTAATTTTAATTTTGAAAAACCACTCACTGACAAGAAACGTTTTCCCACTAATTCTTCCCGACATTTAAATGCCATTTTCACACAAAATTAAGGTACATTTTTTAATTTATTAACAAACTGTCATTTATACGAATAATTCTTTATATACACTTTAAATTTAATTCTTTATAATACGCGCCGCGATACATTTACACCTAGAGATTTTCAATCTTGCTGCGGAAAACCAACATACCAGGGTGATAGACACATTTCGCTTACACTCGGTATTCGGTCGGGTATTATCGACACCTTTGAACCCGTAAGAAAATGGTAACTCCCAAGTCCTAGAATACTTGACCACTAGAAAGCATGAGCGTATCATTCAAGTAACGGCCTCGAAGGGGCGCTACTTTATTATATTACATTATACGCCATCTACTTACGAAGAATTCAAACAACTAATGAACAGATGATTTTGAGGTTTAACAGCTGATGATCAGCAGCATCTTACATAATTCGTTTGAACGCATTCAAGTTTATGCATTTAAATACTTCACTAAAGCACGTATAGTAGCAATATGTCGTCATCCACAATTTTAATAGATACACTCTTTTTAGTAGATATTTCTTTACTTTCGGTTTCGCTTTATAATTAAAATACATTCAACGACGACATACAGTATTGGTATTTTTCTTGGTTGATGATTAGTGACTAATAAATTCTTTCATAATTCCGTGAAACATTTTAAAATTTAGCAAACTCTACAACGGATCATTATAATTCTTATTTAGAAGCAGAAACTCTCCGATTTTTTCATACATCAAAAGTGCTCACGTGTCTACGCTAGGGCGGACGGGAGATCCACACCCCGTGTCAGCATGTCACAATCAATCGGGGCGGTGATACGGCCTTGAAGTTCGTGAGGATTAGGATCCAACGTTGTGGGAAATTTGTGTTGAAATAATTTCGTACGTCATTATTGAAATGAGCCAGACAGCCACCTTGTTGAAACACGTAATCCTCACTGTCTTCCTCTTCATTCATCTGTGGCATCAGCCAATTCTTCAGCATGTCTAAGTAAGTTCTTCCAGTGATGGTACGCCCCATGAAGAAAAATGGTCCGTACACCTTCATCTTATAAATTGCGTAGAAGATCACCTTAGGCCTTAGGCGAATGACGCACATGCTCAATAATGGCGTGGGGATTTTAGTCACCCAGGTCCGAACATTGTGCCGATGTACCTTTCCGAACACATGAAATGTAGTTTTGTTGGAAGAGATACATAAGCTTGTCTGCAAAATCATGAACTTCAAACCTTTCTTGCATTTCAGTGCAGAAGTTGGTACGGACTTGTTTGTCATCAACGCTGAGAACCTGATGTAGTTGAAGCTTGTAGGGTGTAACCCTTAGCTTCTTACACAGAATTCGCCAAACTTTTGTTTGTGAGAGGTCAAGTTGTAAACTCCTACGTTTAATGGACTTTTAGGGGTTACGCTTCTCTGACGCAATCCACTGTTTCTTGACTTGGCTCTGGACGTCGAGACCGATGATTGATACATAGGCAGCCTTAATCCCTAAATGCCTTATAGCATTTTCTTATGCTGTTGTAAATTGTTCAGTTGTGCTCGAAATCATCACCTATCGACTTTGCTGCGGTTTTTTAAATATTGAACTGTCAACTGTCACACACCATCATCTTTTTTTGTATACAAAAAGACATCAGACTTACTTTGTTAAAACACAATTTCCGGTAGAACTTTGTGTTCATACCATAACCTTACCGATTGTTTTAGATTTACGAGATGAAATGTATTAAATAACTACAATAATATAAGCAAATAAGGTGTAAAAATACTACAAATTATTTTAAAAAACCGAACTGAATACAATTGCTAACTCTGGATCATTTGTTGTTGCTATTTGAACCAGTTCAGGCATGATTACTAATGACGTCGGCATTTAATTTATTAATATTGCTTTAACCATAAATTATAAGAAAATATGTCACCAAACCTATCCCATAGATCATAGAATCTTTATTGATGATAGATTACAAACTAAAGTTACTTACGACAAGTTTCGCCAATAAGAATTGTCATCATCAAATTAGAAAATTGGTAAAATGGTGTGAAGTAATTGCACGAAGTTGATGAAGTAAAAATTGATGTAAGTAGGTGATGTATTTAATGTTAAATTGAACAAATCGATAAAATTGATAAAATAAAGGACCACGGGGAATAAATATAATTAAACAAGAAGTTAAATTAAATAGAAAAAAATGGCACACATTGTTGAAGACAATGCGACCAAAGTTTGGTGACATCTTTTATTATAATTTACGGTTCGTCCCATTTGGAGACTTAATTAAACAACAAATATGGACTCGACTATTTATAGTATTTATCCTCTAACCATATCTATTTCGTCCGTTTCATTAACATTCTCTTAACTAATTGTTGATAAATAGGTAATTGGTATTTTGATGATGTTTACTGGATATGTATTGAATTATGTATTGGAACTGAGGTAAAACAACGCGTATCTTGTTTAGCGTGTAATTTGCCAATTGTAGGTAGGCATAGAGGGAACGACAATTCTGTGGCTACCATAGCTTCAAATTGTCAAGGGGCAGCTGGCAGCTCATCAACAATATCAAGCCATGAGATACTTGTACCATAGACTATAGAGCATGTAATACATTCTCTATGCTTGTACGCCAAAGGTAAGAAGTTACACAACTACATTTAATAAAAAATATAATGCAAATATGGCTGGCACTAATCGCATGAATCAGAAGGTGGCGCATTATAGAACAAGTTAGAAATCTAAAAAATGACACTGGCCTTTCTTCCTATACGGACTGGACGTTCTTGTACAGACTTCTTGGGTGCTTTATCGTAACATGACAGCTCAGACCAGTCACATATGGATTTACTTGACTTTAGACGAAGTATGACAAAATCATTGTTAACAAGCTACGGGACTCCAATCAGAAAAGGTCCAGTTCAATCAACTAGTAAACGAACATTATCAGATATGACAACAAGTGGCACCTAATTTCACTAAATTACTACAACTTCAGTGCCTAATCTGCACTCAGGAACAGTCCAGTTGTATTGTATCTTGTATCTTCCCACTATTATGGCAGCTAGGCGCTTCCGTATAATACTGTACAATAAACGTTTTAAGGAGCCGGTATGCTTTTATGTATGTGTTCGGTGTTGAATTTCGCCCACGAGGGGGCTAAGATGTTTTATGTATGTACACTGGTTTGTTGTAAACTTGATAAAATATGTTTGTGTTATGCTTATTATGTCAAATCGTTTTTGATCTAACTCTCTTTTTACAGTATAAAAAAACAAGTATCAAAAGGCGCAAATTCTTATAGAATTTTAATTTCAACCAACTTCAAATCTGTAACTAATTATGGCACATACTATATACAATATATATGTGTATAACTACCCCCTCTCCCCACCTCAGACACAACCACGCCGGATTCTGCACAAAGGAGTCATTGTTTTTCTTTCCACCCTTAAGGGAGATGGGAGTGGAGAGGGTGTCGGACAATTTGTAAATCACGAAAAAATGTTAAGAGGAAGAAAAGTAAAAAAAGCTCGTTTTTTTGCGGACGTGCAATTTTCCCCCTTTTCACCCCCAAAAAAGGGGTTGCAGTTGGGGGTGAAATTTGCAATTTGAATATCGGTTTTTATGGAGAATCCAAAAGTAAAAAAAATAGGTGTTCCCATTTAAGTTTTGAAAACTCACCCCCGCTCCACCCCACAGGAGGGGCGAGGGTGATATTTACGTATCATGACTCAATAGGTTTCAACAAATAAAGGAAACGTATTTTTTTCTTTTTGTAATTGGACGTGTCGTTCTCGAGATATTAAAGGGTGTATATTTTGACTTTAATGGCGTCCCGACGGCGAACGGTTGATCCGATCAAAAAATTTACCAGATATTTGGAATCGGTGAAGAATTTCCTATAAGATGATACCACTTCCAGCTTTCTAAACCCTGTAACATCGACCAACGCACAGACACACAGACATCCGGACGAATTTAGTAACCAACTTTTTGAAGTTGGTTGATTATTACTTATTAGTCCAGTAACCTTATACTTCAGACCTTGCGTCAAATCCGGTAGTTCTGATTTTTTGCTGACTTATTTACGATGTTGGCCTAATGAATAATCCAAGTTTGAGACCTCGAGCGCCGAACGCAACCTTATCATAAATCGAAAAAACCGCAACATTTTCGACTTTATTTCAGTTTTTGGCGATTTTAAGCCTAAAGGACTACTTTTTCGATAATACCTACGCAGTAAGTTTTTAAAGTAGACTAAATTGTCTACAATATGAGACTGTCTCTGTAGACCCAATAGTTTCCGAGATAAATCTTTTCAAAGTTTATCATTTTTGTCGAACTTCGCAATTTTTAGCAATAATTTGTTATTCTGAACGAATTTTGACCCTATTTCTTCGGGCCCCCACCCTCGATTATATTGTAGTGTATTCTAAAGAGGTTTGAGGAGTACGCAGACTCCCCCCTCCCCATCTTTTACATTTTTCATATTTCTGAGATATACCCCTGTTATATTATCGAAGCTCTGTACGTTTTATGGTGGGATGTTAAAATTAAGTTAATTTTGCCTTCTTGGAAGGGCCCGGTTGAGGTTCGTCCGTATGTGGATCATCGTATCGTGATGGCATATCCCTATCAGGGGATCGCGATGTATCGTCGATGTCTTGTGCCCATAAGACAACCTCCATGTCGACATCGGACAGATCGCCGCCTTCTGGGGAATCGAAGTCTATTTCTACTGCAATATCCGGTACGTTGTCAAGGAGGCCCCGCTGCAGTGCCTGCAGACTGATGAGAATGGGCAAAGTTAGGTGAACAGATCTGGGGGAGGGGGGGGGGGGGTCAAGCCCCACCGATAATATGAGAAGAAGTATGTATATGTGTATAATTGGTACGAAAATAACACACAACCTCCCCTTAATAAATTGTATTTTATGATGGATGATGATGAAACTTATACGATTTTCATCATGGCAACATGTTTCGGGATAACATATCCCATTATCAAGCCAAATAGTTATACATCAAAGTTATAAAATATTGTTTCTAAAAACATAATTGTTAGTTTATCCTAATTAGCATAAGAAGCTCACCTTAAGGGATCCACAGTTAATACATCACAAATTTAAATTTATTGCAAAATCGCAGGTTATGTTATTATATAAAAATTGCTTCACTTAACAAGTATACATTTAATAAAATTTTAAAAGGCTCCACCAACGGGAAACCTGAATTAGCCAGAAGGGCGATGGATGATGGGGGATGGGGATGAGTAAAATTATGGTAACATTAAGGTGACGGCAAGTGAAGATGTGACAGAATGGCGAAAAATGACAGCTGAGATAACATCGATGACACCAACGGCGGGCAGGGGCAAAGTTAAAAACACCAAAAACGGTATTAAGTACAAAGTGAACAAATAAGAGTGTGCTGGAAATCTACGACCTCATTCAGCAAGCCAGGGTTGTCCTTCTTGCGGGTAATCTCGAACATTTCTAAGGTGTTAAGCAAATGACCTTTCTTACAATTATGAAGTATTTGGACGTTCGTATTAGGGTCAAAATCATGACCGGTTTTTTTTTTTTTTTTTTTTTTTTTTGCTGAACACATTTTAAAAACCGGTCATGATTTTGACCCTAATACGAACGTCCAAATACTTCATAATTGTAAGAAAGGTCATTTGCTTAACACCTTAGAAATGTTCGAGATTACCCGCAAGAAGGACAACCCTGGCTTGCTGAATGAGGTCGTAGATTTCCAGCACACTCTTATTTGTTCACTTTGTACTTAATACCGTTTTTGGTGTTTTTAACTTTGCCCCTGCCCGCCGTTGGTGTCATCGATGTTATCTCAGCTGTCATTTTTCGCCATTCTGTCACATCTTCACTTGCCGTCACCTTAATGTTACCATAATTTTACTCATCCCCATCCCCCATCATCCATCGCCCTTCTGGCTAATTCAGGTTTCCCGTTGGTGGAGCCTTTTAAAATTTTATTAAATGTATACTTGTTAAGTGACGCAATTTTTATATAATAACATAACCTGCGATTTTGCAATAAATTTAAATTTGTGATGTATTAACTGTGGATCCCTTAAGGTGAGCTTCTTATGCTAATTAGGATAAACTAACAATTATGTTTTTAGAAACAATATTTTATAACTTTGATGTATAACTATTTGGCTTGATAATGGGATATGTTATCCCGAAACATGTTGCCATGATGAAAATCGTATAAGTTTCATCATCATCCATCATAAAATACAATTTATTAAGGGGAGGTTGTGTGTTATTTTCGTACCAATCTATCTCACCCCTTCGTGAACCACTTCGAATTCAAAACATGGTTATGTGTATAATGTCTACAGTTTTTTAAGATGTCATGGTAAGCTAGAGGGGCTAAATTGAAGTTTGGAAGGGCCCCCCCCCCCCCCCCCCCCCCCAGGGAGAGGGTACAGTTTGACTCCCAAGAAGAAAAATTGGAAATTAAAAGTGATAGGTACTGTATATGTTCTCTGGTGTTCCTGTCCCAACTCTGAACAAAGTAGGTATACTAGGTATAGGAGATTATCTACTATTTATAGGTACCTATATTATTAAAGTTCAACATTACAACATTCAATTGAGTATCGTAAATGACGTATTTTACCGGTTGATATTATTGGAAAAGCCAACGCTATAAAATTACAAGGGCTTCCAAAACAGCAAATGCTCATGGCTGAAAAAATAGTGAATGACACTTTGTTTCAAGCCGAAATGGGCCACTTAAACCCTGACGCATAAGCTTGTTAAGGAGGCTGCATCTGTACACCATCAAAGTCAATTCGGCCGCTACTACCGTCCAGACACTAATCTTCAACCCCAACGAGTATATCCCGATCAAGAAAGTCCACTTAGCTATTTCCAGTTCGCCCCGCCTCTAACTAGGACCTGTACAAGATAACCAGCAATCGCAATTTTATCAATTGTTGGTAGGTAGAAGCCATTGCTCTAAGAGTTACGAACTGACGATTAATCACAGTCCGTGTGTGTGGGGCACCCTCATTTAAAGCATATCCTCAAGCTTAGACTGTTCAGTTTTGCCTTGACGAAAAACTGTATGTGTGTGGCTGGCTACCTTTATTATAACGGACCTTCCAATAGGGATGATACAATTTTAAATGAATATATTGGCAACACTGCGTATTATTTTTTGACATTCCTTATGTCATTTGTTTTCAGTATAGTATGCCATTTAATCATGGAAAGATACACGGTTCAACAACGTTTCGAAATTATTAAATTGTTTTATCAAAATCAGTGTTCATATGTGAATACTGAAAGAATATTCAGTGATGAAGCTCATTTTTGGTTAAATGGTTATGTTAACAAGCAGAATTGCAGAATTTGGAGTGATCAAAATCCACATGAAATTCTTCAGACACCATTACATCCAGATAAAGTTACCGTGTGGTGTGCAATTCATGCTGGTGGAGTGATTGGTCCATATTTTTTCGAAGAAGATGGTCGAAGAGTAACAGTTAATGGACAACGATACAGAAGAATGTTAAATGAATTTTTTTTTCCTGCTGTTGTTGAGAATAATCTGGAGGATATGTGGTTTCAACAAGACGGCGCCACCTGCCACACAGCCACCTTAACAATCAATTTATTGAAAACAAAATTTGGTGATGAAATTATCTCAAGAAATGGTCCAGTCAATTATCCACCAAGATCCTGTGATTTAACACCTTGTGATTTCTTTCTTTGGGGTTATGTTAAGTCACAGGTGTATACTGATAATCCAACAACAATTGAGCAATTAAAGATCAACATTGAACGTGCTATTGTTGAAATACAGCCAAATGTATGTGAAAAAGTGATGAAAAATTGGACTAACAGAATGCAGTACGCACGGAGAAGCCGTGGTGCTCATTTAAATGATGTTATTTTCCATACATAATGGCATAATGTAACCTTTCAAATAAAAAAAAAATTTGTGTCTCACTGAATAATTTATGTGTTTTTTTTTATTTTTAAATTGTATCACTCTTAATGAAAGACCCCTTACGTTACTCTGTTACCCCTACATATATGCAACCAATGTCACGTGAAATCGTTTCACTGCACTGTGTTGAAAACGGAAGCATTTGAGGCAGGGCTCTAAATGAGGAACATAGAGATTACAGAAACATATAGAAATGTTTACATGCCAGCTCAGTAATAGAACGAATAATACACTGATTGGGTTACGTACTTCTTAACCAAAATGAAAAGTTGATTTGTTAAAAATTTAGTTAGAATACCAATAATAGATAATAATAATCAATCTTTTTAAGAGTTTAATTTTATTTTACATTTACTTTTTATGCTAATAATTTTGATAATTTTTCATTAATAATTTTCTTCTGGTACGAAATGTTAATCTCTTACTATCGGAGTAAAAATGCAAGGCCTCTGACTTTAAGTGGTCATAACGAAAAAACTGAGGGGTGAAATTTCTTCATTTTTGGGCAGTACATTATTCATTTATAGATGTTTAACATGTGTAAAAATCAAATTGGTAGAATCAGTTGTTTAACTTTTATTTTAATTAACAGCAATAAAAACGCTGTAATTATAGTATTTTCCTGGCTGACGGTCAGTTTTAACTTATCATAAAATTGTTATTGTTTCATAAATTGTTACCAAATTTATAAATGTTGTAGCACACATACTTCTGAAAAGTCCACAACCAATAAATATTGATTATCCATATAATTAACTGGTTTTATAACCCCTAACCGAAAATGTGCTATCTTGCAATATACGGTAACTGAAGACAAAATTCTTGTTTTAAATGCTAAATTTATATTACTCAAATCGAGCTGCATTATTGCTTTATTGAAAACAAAATTTGTTTTCTTGTAATTCAAAGTAAATGTTATAATTATCGCGAAAGAAAGACGCACATATTCCCGGGAGAGGTAATCTGCCACATCGTAAATCGTGAGCGGCAACCCACAACAATGTGATTATTCTTTTGCATTGTACAAAACCATGCGCTTTATAGCAATAGTGTACGACAACAGCTGCCCCGCGCGCTGCGCTACACCTCTCCAACCGAAGCAACCATCATTTTTTCAAAATTTCTTTTAAAAAAAACGATGTATAATGAGATTATTTTTGTGAATAGTGTTAGACCACAATATAATTGCTTTACCCTTGTTATGTTACTGTCAATATTATTAATATCGAACGTTCAGGTACTGAGTTACACAAGATGTCGTTTTTTCATTATAGCTTTAAGACTAATAAACCAATTGGCCTGAAAAGCATCTCACATCGACAAATAAGTATTCATTTTTGAAATATATAAGTATCTACCACTCAGTTTCAATAATATAGCCGTAATTAATTTTTAAAGTCGATCGCTTGTGCGATTTGAGTCATAATCAGCGCTTTTTCGCACATAAATTAATACAGAAAATTAACGATGTGTTGCAAAAATCTAAAACTGTACACCTTTATGTAGGAATAAATGATCTTTTAAATGCACTTTATTTCATTAAATTATGATTGCTAATTACTGAGATACAAGCTTCTAAAGTCAGAGGCCTTGCATTTTTACTCCGATAGTAGTCCTGTTGCACGTGAGTTGATTGCCACTAAACCTTAATTTTCATACGTTCTTGTTGAACAGAAGAATGCTTGATGCTATGTACTAAATCACAGTGCTACTTATCTCTATACTAGTAGTGAAATGTTAAAATTTAGCTTCGGAAGCTGTTGTACATGAAATGTTATGTTGATAAATGATAATGGCTGTATATTTACTATTTATCATGTTATGCTAACAAAACAAGTTGTCTGTAAGCAATATTAGTTTAAAGTTGTTTTGTGTAAAACTTTATACGAATTAATATAAACTTTTCCCAACAAGCCTTTAAAAATGTTAGGTTAATAAGACCAAAGTGCCAAAACCAATGAAAACTCAGAACAATGTTTCAATTTAAATGTACCTACATGCCTGCATTTTTCACCCCTTCGTTCCTTTTTTGGTCCCCACTGACCCCGTTCTTGACAACTTTTTAATATGGAACTGGCGTTGGCACCCTATTTTTATTGCTTTGTAACAATGCCGTCAACGAGATTTCAAATTTGATGCCAGTCTCGGTTGTGAAAATGGTGAAATTGGTCCTCTCTAGTCTCTAATATACCTAGCGCCATCCTTTTCTTTAACATTGATTAACCCAATTTAAAGATATAAAAGCGAAATACTAATCTGAAAATAGAAATCAGGAACGGCAGGATAATAGTATTAATTCGTAAAATTTAGTTCTGCTCGTATATCAAACAATTTCATTGAATGCGGCCATTAGAGAATGTTATTTTAGTAATTCGAAGGGGGGATAAATATCGTTATTGCAATGACAACAATGGAAGTAAAGACCCGCTGCTGGCCAGCTGGTCTAGCAAGCGTTAATTGAAATGTTTATTGTTTTTAAAGTTGACAGAAGTTTATGTGTTAAAAGACCTTGTTCTTGTTAGTTCAAAGTTGTTTATACAGTTCTATTGTGTGATAGTGATTGAATGAAGATGATATCGTCCATCATATCTAGATTAGTCATGTAAGTTTTCTTTGTTATTTATGAAAATCAGAAATCACGGTGTAAACAATAACATTGTGTTATCACGATTCCTGTTTTACATTTTTCCCAATAATTTCAGTTTCGTAGGTCATTAATGTTTGGTACAAAACGTGCGCAGTTCCGTTAAATTTTCTTTATTTATAAATATACGCAATTTATATTTATATATATCTAACCACCTCATATTGAGTGTTCAATTTAATTGAAAATACCGAGAATAACACCTAATTTCATCCCACATCCGAACCTAATAGCCCAATGTGCTCATGTTAGGTATTAAAAAACCTTGGAATAAAATTTGCAAATGTATCGTGAACGTTAACATAATAACATTTAAATTGTTTAAATGTTTATTTAACTGGGAGTTTGCGCGATATTGTTCCAGATACTCTATTGATTTTTAACTATCCCTTTTGATCACTTAGGTATCTGTGTTGTTAAATTTTTTTTAAATTTGCTTTCTGGCTTGAAATTGTTTACCGATATTGTCGATTGTTTCAATGTCAAATTTATTACTGCAGACATTTTGCAATTTTATGCATAGAATTTTGACAATTTGTCATACCGTTATTTGAAATTCTGTTTCATTTATCTTATTCGTTATTTGCATCTGCTTCTATAATAAATTCCACCTCTTCGAACCGTTGACTTTTTGCAGCGATTTCTCACTGGTCCAAAAATGGAAATTGCAAGGCGAACATCCGTGGGTATAGGGTGGATGGCCTAAAAGATAAAACCGCTTTCATTTGAAGTGTTATTTTGTTCTTCAAACTTCAAACGTTCCTTTTATGAGGGATTTGCGGCATAGAATTCCTACTCATAATAACGAACGCACATATTTCTGGTTGGACTCCATTCTTAGAAAACTGACGGTCATCCATCTATGAATATAAAATGCTTTGTCTGGACTAATCGACTCATGTAACAACATCAAGTCACAGTGCACTAAGAATAGTCCAGTCATTTTAAACATGAACATTGCAAAAAATCCTGTTAGGTTTGACTTTTTTATGTTGTTAGGTTCAGTCCCAGTAGTAAATACTCAATTTTGCAACTTGTGGAAACGGGGGGGGGGGGGGGGGGCAACAACCGCGATTTTTTCAGACTTTTTTCAGTTTTAGCCTCCTAGCTCAAAAATTACGAGTTATAGTGCAAAGAATATGATTATCTTTTTTTAACTAGAATAAATTTGCTACAATTTGAGCCTAACCGAAGTCTGTAAGTATAATAGTTTCCGAGATACAGCTCTTCAAAAATGGGCAATTTTTCCCAAAATCTTTTTTCAACGTATCATCCATGTTTCGAGTCAGATATTGCCACAACGACGTACCCTACGACTCTTGCCACGGGGAAAAAATTGTAGGACATTTTATCACCTTTTATTTAAGCATAGATGCATTCCTGTGGGCCTAACAGTTCTCGAGAAAAAGACGGAAAACCAGAAAACAGTGAAATCCTCCACATATATATGGTAACAGCATATTAGTATGATTAGAAGACATTTTCTGATTATTCTTATTTAGCCTAGCGAACGAACGCTCAAAAAGGGCTTGTAGACAAACTTTTTGATCCTAATGATTTTATTTCTGGGATGTGTTTGGAGGTGTTTGGTGATGATTATACGAAAAGCTCCCGGCCCTACTGTATGAGCTAACTCAGTAGCGTAACAAAATTTGCGGATTTGTTTGGTTTTCCCTTTGTATCGTTTGAACAGGCGATCGTAGTGGGAAATGGCCAATTATAAAATAAAAGCTCCCTCGAGAACATACTTTCGTTCTTTTCGTCAAACATCAACCCTATCATAAATGTATCTAGAAAAGACTAGAGACCATTAACATGGTGGCGCATAAGACTGAAATTGTTTGGCTAAGGATGCAGGTAATCTGTATTTAATACTCACATATCAGATTTAGCTCCAAACCTCCCACAAAATTAGTTGTTCTCTAGTGTTCTCTTTTCCATCTTAAACTCAACGTTTTTTTTAAATAACTATAAGTAACATCTAATCTATTTGAGATAAAATATTAAACTATATATGTATTTTATAGGAAATTTTATGGTCTACAACTTTTATTCCAGCAGTTTTTGTTATAAACTCAATACTTTAGGAGCTAGGACACAACATTTGCCGAAAAACATCGTGTAAAACGATTTAAAAAAAATGTCAATTCTTGATAGCGAATATCTTCAACGGATAGAGATAGAGAAAAAAACGCATAGAAGCAAACTTGTAGAAAATTTAATCAGCTTTTATTTTATGATTGGCCATTTCCCACTACGATGGCCTGTTCAAGAGATGTAAACGGAAAACCAAACACCTCCAAACACATCCCAGAAATAAAATCTTTAGGATCAAAATGTCTGTCTACAAGCCATTTTTGAGCGTTCGTTCGCTAGGCTAAATAAGAATAATCAGAAAATCGTAGCGATTTCACTGTTTTCCGGTATTCCTTCTTTTCTCGAGAACTGTTAGGCCTACAGGAATGCATCTATGCCTAAATAAAAGGTAATAAAATGTCCTACAATTTTTTCCTGCACGACAAGGGTCGTAGGGCACGACGTTGTGGCAATATCTGGCTCGAATCATGAATGATACGTTAAAAACAGATTTAGGGAAAAATTGCCTATTTTTGAAGAGCTGTATCTCGAAAACTATAATAGTTACAGACTTCAGGTTAGGCTCAAATGGTAGCAAATTTAGTCTAGTTTTAAAAAGGTAATCATATTCTTGGCACTACAATTCATAGTTTTTGAGATACGAGGCTAAAACTGAAAAAAGTCCGAAAAAATCGCGGTTTTTGGTGCCCCCCCCCCCCCCCGTTTCCACAAGTTTTTCGAAGTTGCAAAATTGAGTATTTACTACTGGGACCGAACCTAACACCATGAAAAAAGCAAACCTAACAGGATTTTTTGCAATGTTTGTATATTTTTGTGTTTATATTGACTGTACTGGAAAACAGTTTTTGAAATTCACCTCCTGAGGAGGTGAAACCAGGGTGTCACATTCCTTATGGGAAATTATAAAATATTACAATATCGACATAAAATTAAGAAGAAAACATGTTCATAAAAAAGTACTACATATAGTTGTTTTGCCAAATTTATTCCATAAAGAGGTAAAATAGGGTGTGAGGTGAAATCCAATATAACGGGTTATTTCAAAGTACAAGGCAGATACCAATCGGGTAGGAGGAAAAACACGTGCTTCAACGATTTCCAAAATTCATCCCCTAGAGAGGTAAAAAGGCGACGTGTTTTATGTTTTCCAAGTTCGATATCAAATCAACAGCGGAATACTAAATTTTAGCAAATATATTTTATCGGGCAAGATCACTAGACGCAACAATGTTTTCGATTTGCAAATCTTACTATTACTATATTACAAGTTTTAAAAGCTTGCAAAGGCAGAAATAATATTTCAACAACAGTTGTCGACCCTGTAAGCAATCACTAGTTCACTACTTACCTCTAGGAGTAATCAATCCACGTTTTAAATAAGGAAGGAGGACGTAAGTGAGCCTAGCTCATCATTCCGAAGAGCTCAGGTGTTAATGGAGTAGAACGAAAACTACAAGAAATGTTTGTTTAGGACAATTCTCAGGCGGTTAATAGATTAGACTGCCACGGATAGACGACCACATCACAAAGGTTGGCCAAAACAGTGTATTTAATGCTATTCGCACAAAAAACACATATCAATAAACTACTCTACGGGACTTCGCGAAACAGTACCCGACCTTTGAGACCTATGGGGGTTTTATACCAACTTAAAACGATTCCATTGGGGGTAACCAATGAAACTTTCAACGAATATTCGATAGCTAAATATCGGCAGGTGAGGTCCAAGGAATGTGTAACTGGGTGATATTACAAATTACAACAGTACCACGTGAGCAGGGCAAAAAGGATCGTGATCAATTTTTGCCCGCCTTTAAGAAATATTTCCTAGAAATAAAGGAAGATGAGCCTGGGACACGTCATTTTCTATCAATTTATCCGCCCAAACCTAGACCGGTTACATCCCCTTCTTGATTCACCTTCGCCTACCGTCCAACCTTTTCCAGAAAGAATCTTGGAACTGTTCGCACACTACTCGAAGTGGATACCGTGATTTGTAGATATGCATGAGAACGCAAAAAGGGATTTCGAGAAAAGTTATTTCAAACTCGCTCCAAAAGATTGTAACGTGATTGGTCGCCGATAACGACGTCTCAGACGTGGTTGCTACATTAAGCAAAGATAATCGAGCAATTGCCTTCTTCCCCGGGAAACTAACTAAATCAGAAGAAATAGGTACTGCTATAGAAGTTGGTATAGTGGATGCTTTGCGGAAGTTGGCCTTTTCGCTCGTTACTGATCAGGAAGCACTCACAGAAACCATGGAACTAAATTTATAATATACCTAACAAAATTGTTCGATGGTGACTGAAACTGGCCCCTTTTATCAGTATGGCATAATTTACAGCCTGGAAAGGAAACACGAGAGCGGATGTCCTGTCATGTGTTCGTTAGCTACCTGTGAAATGAACTCTTGGAACTTACAAATCTCACTGTCGCTCGGGCTTCACGTGGATGTATCACTGAATCCGCAAGTAAAAACTTCAGAGAGGCATAACGTGGATTTTAAGGAACCGCTCCCAATGAAATCACGGATCTGTTAACTATACAATTAGTATTCTCGTTTTCCTTTTGCTTATCCATGCCCGGACTTCATTTTAGTCACGGTCACATCCTGTTTTTCGCATATGCTCAAATGTGCGCCTGCGTTCATCCACTCCTAGTGAGGATCTTCATAGCTCTCGAGGGACCGAGCCAAATATCTCCATTGAAATGGAATGGAGGACCGTATGAAGTATATCATGATGATCTTGAAGAAAAGATCTTG
Organism: Pyrocoelia pectoralis; assembly: GCA_036250285.1. NCBI lineage: Eukaryota > Metazoa > Arthropoda > Insecta > Coleoptera > Lampyridae > Pyrocoelia > Pyrocoelia pectoralis. Next base: position 18,586,374 of record CM070074.1, read on the forward strand.
GGGGATTAAACCTCCCCGTCCCAAGCCCGGCAGTTGGTCAACCACGAAAAGGGTTATTAAAACACTAACCTATCTAGAGTATCATTATAGATACTAAACGGGGCGAGGGTGTGCCGTGCGGTAACTCAGCTATCTCCCTGTCCTCTTCATTATATAATAATTCATAATGAAATCTGTCATTGTTAACTAAGTAAATAAGCGTTTTTATAATTTAAAATAAATAAAGTGTTCTATTTATGAGCCCGAGGTTAAACAATCTTTACAAATGCTTAAAGTGCTTCCTACCTGTCGCGAAAATAGTGATCGACGTCAATGGAAGGCCACCAATGGCATTAACCATTAACGATATTATAAGGGGGTTACGTTATCAATTCGAAAAGTAACTTATTGTTATGGAAGGTCGCAGCAAGACACTGAATTACACATACAGACACTTTCATACTTTTTATCGGTAAAATAAAGTAAAATTGCACAGGTGTTACGTGATTGTAACGTTTTTATTTGGTACAAAAGTAGAAAGAATGTGTTGAGAGTGAGGAAGCTCTGTGTTTATGGGAGATATTCGGCTACATTTAGCTGGCAATTTTTGCCAAATTTTGCTAGTAGTTTTTCAAGGAACACGTGGTGAAGAAGGTAACGCCAAGTGTCTTAGAAAAACATGTGTCTAACCAATCATTTCTTGGATTTCATACAATTGGCAACCTTCTTGCTTAGGCACGATTCTATATAATATCTGATCTTGTCTCTAAAATTTATCGTGACGTAAAACACAAAGAAAAATCTATGTAATGGTTGTTATATGATCGTGCCATCGTGGCGCCTAAAAGGAATTTACTTTCAGTTCAGAAATTCACTTCAAAGTGAAGAGATGGATTATCGTTCTGTTCGATTGGGTTTTTGAATACAATAAATCTTTCTGGTATACATTCTCCCCTGGGATTCTCTGTTAAGAAAAGTTAAGTTAAGAAAGGGCATTTTGCCTAACTATCCTTGCTTTATTAATCATGCACATAGTGTTAGTATTGACTAAAAACTATTCAGTCGTATGGTTTATGACTTCATGAGTGATTTTTCCAACAACTTCCGTGTATAACGTTTTTAGCGTGGTGTGCAACTGTTCACGTAGAGTAGAGTAGATGTCCGTTTTGTATTTACACGCAATCAGCTGTTTTTGGTTATGTCCGTTTTGGTATTATTTTTGCCTAGGAGGTTGTGCATTTAAGATTGATGAAATTATTTGATCTTCAAGCTTTTAGGTCTTCCACCGAATTTTTTTTTGACCAACCCTTAATTAAAAGCCTGTATGATTCCACGAGTAAAAGCTAATCCTGAAACACGATCATGTTTAGCAACTCGAAGGCTTATTATGTAAAACACTAAAACGCTAGACGCAATTGTCTGGACAAGGGGAGAGTGTGAATATGAGACCTCTCATCTTCCGTTAATACCAGTTATGGACCAAAACTTGGAAAGTAAAAAAATGTTCGCAATGGTTGTTATATTAAAATTTAGTTACAAATAAATATTAGGTAATTGCTATTTGGGGAACTTTTATTTTTGTTAAATGGTTAACGAAGCGGTAACATTCGACGTAGTGTTCCTTGACGTTTTTTCTATTGTATCATCTAATGCGCAACGGATTTCTGTGGTCGAACAGAAATTTGAAGGAAATAGGGTTATCAATATGGGTAGTTCAGATGGAATAAGTTATGATTAAATATTTTATTAATTATAATTAATATTATATTAATTAAATTTTTTGTAGTCTTCAAAATAATCATTTTGATTTATAAAAATCGACTGTGGTATAATTAAAAAATTCAAAGCACCTCAGGATCTTACAAACGTTAGCGAAGTGTTGGAGTGTATCATTTGCTTGACATGCTTGACAATTTTTTCTGTTAGATAAATATAAATTTTTTGTAGCAAAATAATGGAAATTATTTAGGCAAATTAGAATTGATTATGGCATATACCGATATACCGGGAGTTCGTTCTCAAAGTCGAACATAGGAATCTAACATGGTATTGAACGTTTTTGCTAATTGTTGCTCGCCTGTTTAACTTAGAGAAAAGGCAATAGTATCAACAGGAAGAGAAAATTATTGGCATTCAAATAATACTACTGGCAAGACTAAACAGCAATTGTTTTTTGTACTGTTTGTTTGTCAATACGACTTTGACGTTAAACCACGTATTAAAGTTTATTTATCTAATAATGAATACCTATAACAACGAAGAAAGGGTTTTATAGGGAAAACCTTTTATGATGGCGCTAATTTCAGAAGAGTTCGAGATTTTTTTGCCGTTAATTTTAATACTACAATAATACGAAAGTGTCGTACTTTAAGTTAGTATTTTAAAAGAATAAGTTGTGCTTTTGTCTTGCCAGTAGTATTATTTAAATCGCAATAATTTTCTCTTTCTGTTGATACTATTGCCTTTTCTCTAAGTTAAATAGGCGAGCAATAATTAGCAAAAACGTTCAATAGGTACCATGTTAGATTCCTATGTTCGACTTTGATAACGAACTCCCGGTATACACATTTTTTGAAGAAACTAATTAAAAATTTGGCCGAAAGGATTATATTTAATATTAACGACATCGCCAAAAATGTTACATATTCAAGAACCTGATTTCGATACTTCTGAATTCATTCCAATTAGGTACTTACCTACTGTAGGTAGTTTTATATTCTTGAATGGAAACAATAACAGGAACTTGGCCAGTGTTCGTTTCCTTTCAAGATAAGGTTGTGCGTATAATTTCTTATATCAAAAGGACCTTACATTTATCTTAGAATCTAGTTAGCTTTATCATGTAGGAATTGCGTGTGGCCTTGTCCTACGTCTTTTATAATGATTGTAATGAATTTTTCAACTATTTCTTATATGTATCTGCTTCTCCATTGAACATTCATTATAAGAAGCTTTTATTTACTAGGTTTGGGAAATCAATAGTGTCCGTGCTACAATGAAAATAACTTATTGATCTGATTCATTATAGTGTGGGATCGTAATGCTTTGGAGGAGAATAATTACAATCATTAGTGTTTTGAGCTTAACCATCATAATAATTGTACTCCTGGGCATTCCATTCATCGTACGCAGTACATATTTTATGAAACATGTCATATGGCGGTTAAGGGTAAATAACCATATTTTATTATTCCGGTTTCGTCATTTGGTCACCAACTGCTCGATAAATTTGCACAGAGATTTTTTTAAACAAAGGTTTACATTGGTAATATAAACGTAAAATAAACCAAAAACTATATACAGTGAGGACCAAAAGTTTGGAATAATGGATTTTTTTCGTTTCCTGTCAGAAATATCAAAAAACTATTGGACACGTCAAATTGATTTTGGTCATGGAAAACATTTTGCGATAATTTTCAATTTTCCAACTCCCACCCCTTCTGTGCAGTGACGTCATCAATTATTTTTTTTAATGGGAACACCCCACTTTATTAACGTCTTTCAATAGATTATAAAACGGCGATTTCAGCAAATATACACATTCTACCTTTTAGGTGCAGATTTTACGAGATATTAATTTTTTAAAATAGATAAACCAGAAAAACATCAAATAGTGTTGTCAACAAATAAACAAATTTTATTTGTAAAAATAATGTTAAATGGTTTTTTCTTTTAGTAACAATAATTATCTTAAACAATAATTAGAGTAAATTTTCAAATTGAAACGCATTTTCTTCTTGACAATACGCCAATCGCGCTTGAAACTCTGTGCAAACATTTTGTAAAGTTTCTGGTTGTGTTGCAGTAATTTCCTGTCTTATTTTTTCTTTCAAGTCTTCGATATTATTCGGTTGATTGAAGTAAACTTTACATTTAATATATCCCCATAAAAAGAAATCCCGTAGAGTCAGATCTGGAGACCGAGTCGGCCATTCAATAAACGTTCTTTTTTGATGTTTTTCTATTTTAAAAAATTAATATCTCTTCAAATCAGCACTTAAAAGGTGTAAAGTGTATATTTGCTGAAATCGTCGTTTTATAATCTATTGAAAGCCGTTAAGAAAATGGGGTGTTCCCATTAAAAAAAATAATTGATGACGTCACTGCACAGAAGGGGTGGGAGTTGGAAAATTGAAAATTATCCCAAAATGTTTCCCATGGCCAAAATCAATTTGACGTGTCCAATAGTTTTTTGATATTTCTGACAGGAAACGAAAAAAATCCATTATTCCAAACTTTTGGTCCTCACTGTAGGTACGTAGGTAGCAGACTTCTGCTACTTTATCGAAACATGACATAAGTACTTAGTAACGTTGAGTGAAAGATCCTACTTCTTTATTCAATGGTAGTTAACCATTCTTTATGAGATAGTACTTGCTTACGATCACATAATAGCTAAATTAGTCACATTGATAGTTGCGACAATTCATATTTCTCAAGATTTTAGTGAAATTAAGTAGAACGAAAACTGTAACTTATTGTCAAACGCAAAAAAGACAGGGCCGGCTCGTTCATACAGGCAACCTAGGCGACCGCCTAGGGCGCAAAATTGAGGATTTGAGCAATTTCTCATCATCTCCATAACTCAGACTCAGTATCAAACCCTGAAGAAGTCCTAAACTACATTTACCAACATAATCTTGAAAATGGATTTCCTAACATTTGTGTAGCCCTCCGTATTTTGCTTACGTTATCACTTTCCGTAGTTAGTGCTGAACGACGTTTATCAAAACTTAAGCTAATTAAAACGTATATGCGTAGTACATTGTGCCAGGAAAGACTTGTGGGTCTGGCGACAATTTCTGTTGAAAGTGAGATAGCAAGACAGTTAGGCTCAGAAGCCCTCATACAAGAATTTGCTAAACAACAGAATGCAAAAAAAGTACAATTAGGACTTTAATTTTTTTAAGTGTTAAGAAAAACTATCTGTAATGTAACTGTGAGTTTCTGTTATTTCTAATTATTAATCTATAAGTTGTCAAAACAAAAGACAAATTGTATGTATTTTACGTAAAATTGACATTCGTTTTATTTACATATCCCAGTCAATTATCAAAGGTTATAAAATCAAATTCTTTGTTATAACCTTATAACAATTATTAACAAAAACGTTTTTCCGAAGTTCCAGACTCGGCAGACCCCGAAGAAAGCCCTTTAATGAGGGCGCAGAATTTGTTTTCGTCTACAAGCCAAAAACCGTAGGGCCGGCCCTGAGAAAAGAGTAACTTTGAATAAGACTCCGACGATTATTCTACCTATTAGTGGTCGATAATCATAGTACATTATTCATGTTCAAAATATAATTTTTTTTAGATATTAAATCTTAGAATCTAAAGAGAGAATATTTCCTTAATAATAAAGATGTTTCTGTCTGATCGTGTGTAATAATTGCCCTTATTTTTTCATTATGATTACCGTGTAGGTCATAACATAAGCTATTAAATTACTAATTTGTTGATGTGTCTTAACTTTGAATGATTGATATGACCTTTGTATTATTGCAATTATATTTGCAGTTTTATGTTTACCGACAAACAATAAATTATAAGGACGTTATGAAAAATTTCGAAATAAGCTAGAAACTGGTTATTGGGATTAGGTCTATCCGTTCGTTCACTAGAACTTTTTTGATTTTTGATTGATTCAAGGTTTGTACATTTTTAGAGTGGTTTAGGTAAAAACCGCTCAAAACAGGAAGGCATCAGCAAACAAATTATTCATCTTGAGATCTAGTGGTGCAATTATACTGTCCCTTTCTTTGGAAGATCATACTTATTATGATCTGAATTTATTTCAAAATTCAAAGATAGTTGCGACATTTTCTACCCAGTTTTATCTTCTAAACGTCTAGACTTTTAACCATATTTTTTGATAACATAACGGACACTGATAGTAAAATGTAATTAAAGTTACTTTAGATACCGTGCATTAAAAATGAACCTTGTCAAGAAGTGTAGTATATCAGTACGTATAATATTTCTTATTAACGCAATGCGGTATTCCATTTTCCATCATTTCATTATTTCATACGATGATGCTCTGAATGTATCCACTGTACTTCACAGTTCACATTACCTTTTCTGCTTAAGTTACTATATCGCAAAATAGAAGAAGATATTTATTTGTAAGGTGGGTCAAAATGCCTAATACCATTCAATAAAGACTTTTTTCTACAAACGTCAAAAAATGACAAGGTTTGCGAATTGATACCAATACGCGAAGTGACCCTTTTTTTCACTTTTCTACGTTACCATGACACCGTGCGCGAAATGAGGACGCCGTGCGCGAAATACTTACTTCGCGCACTGCATGTAAACTATATGAGAGTTTTGTATTTTAACGTTAAAATAATTGTCAACTTTTTCACGTTTGTAGAAAAAATTTTGTTTGCAATTCGTGCGCGAAATACTTTGGTGATCTCGATTATTTCTCGACTACGCCTCGTTAAAAAAATCAGTTCTCGATCACCAAAGTGGCATTTCGCGAACTATATAAATAACTATTACTCAACGCTAATACAGAATTCATTTTTTGAGGGGAAACTTGTATTGATTATTGTACCGGACGATGATTAATGAAAATGTATGTTAGGGGGAATGTATCAGAGTTCGAACCCGGTGCACAAGAAACATTCCAGTACAAGTACAAACGTAAATAATAAGTGCTAATTATTCGCTAATTTGTTACCTTATTAGCAATTTTGTTGCTCAAGTGCAGAAAATTTAGATATACGTGTGGGTGGGAGCAGATTAACATAAAGTTACATCCATCTTCCCCCAATAATAGATGAGAAAATCTGTTGCTAATTCGTTGATGTAAAATAACAATAAAATATTTCAAAATAATTCCTAGTTTTTAGAAATTAATCCTTAATTGGTATAGAGCACAGACCACACATAATTTGAACTTTTAGTTCATTAGAATCTCGATTTATTAATAGCAGATAATTATAATAGAAGAGATCAGGGTAGAGAACAATTTTACCTAAAAATCGTTTAAGTAACTAATTAGTAATTATTTAGGGGAAGCGAAATAGAGTCAATTTTCACGTTGGAGTCGCGTATCATTCGTTTTTTTCTTATTTTATAGTTAGCAACAAATTCTTAACGCTACTAATTGATTATGGGAAATAAAGATAACGAAATTGGTACTATTTAATGATGAAGGTCAAACTATGTACGGTGTTTGCCTTGCTCTGTACAATTGAAAAATATTTTTTCAACAACAAATTTCCACATGAGATTTTCTCGTTTCCTTGTGATCTATCTTTTTTTTTAGTATGGTCGAGTGGAATGTAGCTTTATGTTAATCTAACTCCATCCATTAGATTTCTAATTTTTTGATAATCCACTCGAGCAACAAAAAAGCACATTAGTACTAATTATTATTTAGGTAAGTGCGATTTTTTTCTGTTATTAGGGGGTGAACTATTGATCAACCCTTTCACTCAACGGTTCAACTTACTGAACGTAAAAAATGTGTACGTAATAGCACATTTTAGAAGACTTGTTTATTTGATTTTTTGTTTATCTGAACCTCGTGAACACGGACTCTTTTAAGTATTGGCGTATGTTATAATCCACATAATGAAAAATCTCTTTATATAAGGATAGTAATTAAAAAATCAACTTACACACGGTAAAGCACATCATTCTGTATCTTTGGTATAATAAATGCTCTTGACTCTTGACGAATTAGGTAATTTTTATATTATTTATCCCTTCCTTAAATATCAGATTTATTGTGAATGCTTAGTGCGATAAGTACTAATTATAGGTACATGGGATAATGTAACGATTTATAATATTATTACAAGAAATCCTTTAATCGGTGGATAAAATCCGACAATTCCTTTTTTTGGAGTTAATTATGGTCATCAAAGAAAACAGATTTCACTGCTGCACTTTTAATTTTAAAATGCACTATAAACATTGAGTAATACTCAATGCTATAAATTAATTCTTTTAGAATATAAATACTCAAGTAATCCGTGTTGAGCAAGCACCGTCTCTATGGTTTTAGAGTTAGGTATCTATATGCGCCTCGTGCATTTCTGTAAATTTAAGTGCTATGTTAATATGTATTAAATTTAATTGCCACGTTATTCAATTACATGTAATTAGGGCGTAACACATTATGTAGGAAGCATCATTTCGTCTTATAATTAATTCGCCCAAAACATTTAGAGATTGAGAAACAAAAATTTATTACACCTCGAAATCTTGCGGTTATATTTCTAGTTTGCCCACAATGTCCAGGTTTTAACATTTTATTAATCTCAGTTCCAGTCGCTGATTCATTTTACCTTAAATGGCGACAATTTGCTATTATGTTGTTCATATTGTTATCACCTTGAATGTGCCACACGACCCAGAATAGTTGCCGTGAATGACTATCACATTTCATTCAAAATTTGTGCATTAACTATACATTAACCACTTATTTTATACCTTCACTATGTTAATTTCGTACGTTAAATTATTTATGTTTGTATAGGCACACACTTTGTCTATTTACCTACTCTTTGTTTATTAGTTTTATTATAGGAAAATTTTGTCATTGAATAGCTATTATTATTGTTATTTATTTCACTGAATTCAAATTGAGGAGAATTGAATTCACTTTAAAATGGGGCATATAGGAATAGGAAATTTGTTATACCTTGAACCTTTGCGTAGTAATTATCATACAGTTTCGTGTAACAAAAACATATCTATGAAGTGCAGCTAAATGCATATTCATGTCTATGCTCAAATACAGTCTCCATATTTTCCAAAAAAATAGAGGAGAATACCTAATGATTGACGACGTAAGAAATTTTGACGAATGTTGAAATACTTAAAAGAATTAAGGGTATTAAGGTAGGTAATTAAGAGTTGAATCGTGGATAAATAAGTCGGTATAATTTGTACACTTACTTGTCAGTTTGTCGATGATGGGTCTCACGTCCAAAATGAATGAAAAAATTGGGTCTAGGACACAACGGCCACTGGACACAACGGCCACACAGAATTTAGTATGCCCATATCGGCCACACTGGACACATCGGCCAAACGTGATGTGTGGACACAACGGCCACCTTGGACGTAACGGCCACAGCTCTAGCTGGACACAACGGCCACCTTGGACACAACGGCCACTGGACACTACGGCCACACAGAATTGTAAGGTAATGTTTGCGGTAAAGATTTCACAAATAATAGGAGTTTTCTATTTATAGGAAAGAAAAATACTAAATCTGCAAATAACCTAGGCGCTTACGTGTCAATCTGCGTTTAAGTTTAGCATTATGTTTTGTATCAATTGAAAAAAAAATACTAAATCTGCAAATAACCTAAGCGCTTTAGTGTCAATCTACGTATCTGATATGTGGCTGTAGTGTCCAAGGTGGCCATCGTGTACAGCAAGAGCTGTGGCCGTTACGTCCAAGGTGGCCGTTGTGTCCACACATCACGTTTGGCCGATGTGTCCAGTGTGGCCGATATGGGCATACTAAATTCTGTGTGGCCGTTGTGTCCAGTGGCCGTTGTGTCCAGACCCCAAAAAATTTACTAAATCTAATCTACCTCTAACGTTAGCGCTTATGTATCATCGATCTCCGCTTAGGTTAGCATTCCAATTTTAGTTTCAAACGTTGTTTAGTGTCACATTCTCGTTTTTGTTTCAAATGAAAAAAAAATATACCAAGCCTACCTCTAACCTAGGACCTTTGGACGTGAGGCCCTTCATCGACACTTACTTTATGTATTTTTGGAATTCGCCGAAGATGGGGATTTTATTGGTTTTTATGGAACCGTAGCTTGTGTTGTTGACCAAAAAAAATTTGTATTTCTTCTAAGAGTGGCGGAATTGTGACTTGGATTGTACTCTATCTTTGTAGAACTTTCTAATAACGTTTTAAAGAAAGACGGGTAGTGAATAGAGGACAAGGCTAGAAATGAACGTGGGGACAAAGAGAACCGAATAGACATTAGAAAGACAGTGTCAAACGGACTCTGTTGCATAGTATCTTTGGATTCTGCTTCTGCATACACAGAAGGACTTGTTTAATTTTCAATTAAATACTTAATTTCGACTATCATATTGTTTACTTTGTTTATTCGTAAAATTGGAAAACAAACAAATAAGTTTCTTAATACATATCTTAATTTTCGATTAGTGGACCGCAAATATTTTTAAACGGAAGAGATATTTGTTATGAAATTATTTCACAAGTAAATATTTTGTTGTTTAAAACGTTCTCTTACTGACTAGTAAACGCTCCTCATCTACCAAAACGAAAGATATTTTTGGTGTCAGCGGAAGTGATCTAAATCTTATTAGGTTTTTAGCAACATTTTTGATTTGATTCAAAAGCGTGTTAAGGACTTAAGGTATATAAATTCAGAAACTTTCAGGTAAAATATGATCAGAAAGTCTTTTGTAATACAAATTACACTTCTCTGACAAATTAAAACAAAATTGGATTGTTTGAAAGTAACATAAAAGAACGTGGCGAATTTTCCACTTGATTTCCGATAGAAAACTTTAAATTTCACTTTGTAACTTAAGATCGCTATCGAATTTCGTTTTACGCATAAACATTACCAAAGGTGTAAACTGTAAACAAATAGAATAACAAAATGCGCCATTGTATACATCGGAATTTTTTGAGTGTCCTAACCAGAGATTGGTCCTCACATTTTAATTATAGATATTTAAATTTAGATTTGAGTATATCTGCCGCTCTTAAATGCATTTATATAAAACATTATAAAACCAATCTCCACGAACTGTCCTTGGTGTCCTGTAATGAAATGGGTGGCAACATTTAAAACCCGAACCGATTTATTTTGGTACTCGGTAGCTTTATACTGTGGAATTGTTTAATTATTAACAACACGGCTATTGAAGATGTCACAAAGAGAAAAATTAGAAATTCGTATTACGTTTTATTGGAATGGCCACATTGTTGTAGTCTACATATGATTGCGGTATTAAAGAAGGTAATTTGAGAAAATCAAAACTCATTATAGGAATTTATTTTTAGTATGTATCAGATGCTATTAAGTATTAATCGGTATTAATATCGACATTTAAAATACCTTGTGTGTGCTTTTTAATTAAAATAAACTACTTAACATGTTTTAATATTGATGAGCCTTCTTTCTAACCTTATTAAAACGATTACATGTGTTTATAATTTGCGGTTTATTCAAAAGCTGAAATATAATAATAGTAATGTTTATTGTATCACGTTCATAAACTTAACGTTAATATAAAAGGGAACAGTTCCTTGCCAAATATACACAAATCTTGTGGGAAATGCTTACATTATACAAATTCAAAATCTATATTATAGTAAATACGAGCATTCAAAGTACACAGCGTATCTAAATTAATTATCGTTATGTTAAACTGATACTATGTAACATTACAAAAAAACCAAAAGGGTATACAATTGAAGGTAGAATTTATTCTCGGATTAAAACCGGGAATTCTCGCTCGTGAAAAATACTTCTAATGATTTTCGAAATAGGTATTTGTATATTATTTTTCAGTGATAAACTATGATGTCCTTAAGTTTTGTGCAGAGGCTTAATTCATAGAAATAGGAAAATATTGGGAAACTTAGGGGGGCGATTCGACAATTGGACTTTGTCGTTTACCCATTGATCGACACTCGGCTCGTACGATCTCCAGGGGAGGTAATAACACGTCTTTATTGTATTTTCTGTATAGGTACAATGTGTTCAAAGTGAAGTCGGCACTATTGCCAACGTTGTTATTATTGGAGATACGAAGTTGGAGCATTTTTTCTCACAGTTGTAATGGTCGAATAAAAAAAAAACAATTGCGCATCAGGTTACCAAAATACATAACAAAGTAAAATTTTTTTAAATGGAACACCCTGTATATTTTTAGATATTTTGAAAGAATATGAAATTCTGAGTCAAAAAAGTTTTAACACATAACTACCCTAAAATTAATAATAAAGCAGCTACAAGCCGTAAAATATTTAAAGTTTAAAGTTATGTTATACAAAAAACCAAAAATTTCCCTTGTATTATTTCAATAACTTATACAACTAACTAAATTTAAAAACAAACAAATTGGAACTATTGGTAAGCAATTCACTGAATAATAAAATGAATTTACCTCATAGCAAATGTTCAAATACGTCAGGACTCAAAACGTTGAGATTCGTCAAAATCTCGAGTTCGATTTTTTTTTATTACATACATTGCCCCTCGACTTTCCCTATGTATACAGGTAATACAGGGTGTTGAATTGGCCGATGCACCGTGGGAATTTCAATGTAAAAGTCTGAATATTCGATTATTTGCTTCCCTAATTATTTTAGACAAAAAGTCTATTTTGGTAGAGACAAAAATTCTGAATCAACTGATTTACTTATTTTTATATTAAATTGTTCAGAAAGCAAATATTTAGGCAAAAAAATTTCCACTTTCTCAAAAATCGGTGATGCCTTGAAATTGTGGACAGGTATTATTTTAATAAAAAAATAAACTTTTACACAATGCAACTAAAATTGTTTAATTAATAATATTAAATAAATTAAATAACTTCATAACATGTTTGAATCTTGCCGCAACGACGCTCAAATTGCTCATTGACAGACAAACAACTATTGTTTTTACGTCAGCCATTCCATGGCATGGCACCACTATTTTTTTGCCAAAGTATCACTTTTAATTTTCAATTTTTCTTTATAGGCGATTTACATTAACTGAAGCGCCAGTCAGTGGCAGCATATGCAACTACTGTAAGTAGTATACCCTCGCTTCGCATTGCCTTCGACAGTTAAATATCACGCTAAAACGTTAATGTAAACGTTAGTTTGTGTTTCTTACATTGACATTTCTTTTATTTTGTACCTATTATGAGTAGTAATAAGTCTAATGTGAATTTTTGGGTGTATGGATGTCATACAAACAAAGGAAGAGTGCGTCATTTAATAAACACGTTTAATATTAAATGATAGTAATGAACTTGTATTTAACATAAAGACAGACTGTAAAACTAACCGCAAGTCCTACTCTTCATGTGTAATTACATAAACACCATAACTAACTACATAAACACCTCATGGGTATACTACTCTGCGCCGCCACATTGTTGACCACAGTGGCGCCACCAACGGTAATGTAAATCGCCTATTAAGTGAAATAAAAACAAACAACATTTGTACGAGTGTAGATTTTTTTAATCTACAAAAAAGTTAAATAGCCTTTTTGTCTAAAATAATAATTAGGGAAGCAAGTAAGTATGTAATCGAATATTAAGATTTTTACATTATGGTGCATCGGCCAATTCTACACCCTGTATACACGTATGTATAAGCACGGGAAAGTAAAAATTACATAAAGCGACACATTTTGATAATTTATTGAATAACTTTCTTGTAAAATATAGAACAAAAATGCAAACAGGGGAAAAATTGAAATTTTGATACTCTGTATACCATAAATTTAAAGACCTTTGACCGCATAGCAATTTTGTCTACCGTATCGTTAGGAACGTGGGTGGCTAAATATAGTTAGAAGTTGAACCCATCAAAATATTTACTGCTTGGCAGTATTCGATTTTTGGATGATACATATTTTGTCATACCTACTAACAGGCGTGAGAGAGTAGTGTAAATTTAATAATTTATTGATTAAAAATTTACAGAGTTCATTAATGTTAAATACTTAAATCGGTAAAGGGGGGTGACAGTTGTACTCGTCAAATAAAGAAGAAATAGGTAATCATAAACACGCGGTTTTTTTGCGCTTTTTTTCTACATTTATTTTCCAAGCTACTTGTTTCAAATTTAGTGCACATATTAAGTTGTGGTCTCTAGACTTATAATTAGCAAAGTAGGTAGGTACCTTTTAGTGCCTTTAGCAGTGGCGCACCCAGAAATTTCCGCTAGGGGGGGCTTGGTAACAATAACACCTGAACAAACAGGGTTGTTTAGGTATAAATTGTTATAATGTGTGATGTTGCGAGCGTAGCGAGTCCAAAAGCGCCGCATGCGATTTTTTTAAAGGGGGCGTGGCCAGCAGAACGCTTTTTAACAGCTTCTGAAAATATTATGTGCAAATAAATAAGATCCATAGTTAAGTTGCCACTTTTTTTCTTGAACTAATCTTCGTTCGTTCGTTGAAAATTATATAGGTACCTACGAGCGTTCGCAAATTTAATAATATGTAAGAGTGTATAGGAATAATAGCAGTATAACTATAACATAATCCATATTATAATTATAATCAAAACTGAATTTGGAATAAGTAGAACTAAATACGAAAAAAGCTATACCCTTTATATCCATGGCTATACCTAAACAAAAACAAGATTCAATTCAAGATATTTTCTAGATGTATAATTGACTAATTGTAATTACGCAACTTTGGAATTGATCAGTGAGTTAAAAATTTCCTTTTTTCTTTTTTTTCCTCCAAGACCTGAGGTTCCAGAAAAAAGGGAAATTTCCCTCCAGATGACAACACTGCTTTAGGCTGTTCTTTTCCACACTTCTCAACTTGTTAATTATATTAATATCTATGGCCTGGGGGGGGGAGGCTATAGCCCCTTTAGCCCCTCCGTGGGTGCGCCACTGGCTTTTAGTAAGTTTGATATGGTTATATCGCATCGTTGATTCAATGAACGATCGCATTTAGTTTGTTTATCTTTTACTTCGCTTTTAAAATGATTATTAGGTACAGAAATGATTATTTTCAAAATAAACCAACACATCTTCATACAGTGTTATTACTAGTTTATGGACGTATTGCAGCTTTTTAAAACGAATAATTGCAGTTTTACACGCGAAAATATTCATCAGAACCTAATTAAGAGTTAAGACGTACCTACCTAATTTTTTCATGCAACGAATCTGTTGAGTTTAACTTGCATCTATCCATGCCATTTATAGACAGACACATCTGTAATACTGCAATTATGTTTAATAAGTACCTACGTCTTTTTAAACGTTCAGCTTTTATAATTGAAACAATAAATAATTAGTGAATGTTTGGAACGTGAAGGTGCTTATGCTTAGACGCAAATAGGAGGCAAAATGTACATGAAATCAGAGACAGTCGCGAATTCCAGGACTTTCAACTTACCCCGTGTAGCATGGTTTGCTAACTTTACTGATTTAATCTTAGTGTTCAGAAGATGGATCCAAAATTAGACCTCCCTAAAAGAACTTTACGTATTCGAAAATCAGTCAGCTAACATGCTTTGACACAAACAGTAGAAATTTTGTCTGCCTTTTAATTTCTTGTATTTTTAAATTAACACAAATGGTTTACTTTTTATTTTATCCTCTTTTTAGATTGCTTTGTGGAACACTTTATCCTGCATATGCTTCATATAAGGCTGTGAGAACGAAGAACGTTAAGGAATATGTAAGTAATTTGTATACTTCGTCAAGATTTTTAATTATGTTTATTGAGACAATTTATTTTAGAAGCGCCACTTATTTTTACAGTTTTATTATATATCAATTTTCTTATTTCCGTTTTACCGAGTCTATTGATATAAACCAATTCTATTAATTTAGATGCACAGTTCAATGGACTGTAGCTAAATTTTACATTAATCACCTAGACAAAAAGTCATAGTCTCAAGTTTATTCTTAGTCGTTCTTCCACTGGTTTTTCTATTTATTTTGTAAGGTGTTGACGTTTTTGTTTTTTAGGTAAAATGGATGATGTATTGGATTGTTTTTGCTCTTTTTACATGCGCAGAAACTTTCACAGATGTATTCCTTAGTTGGTAAAAGCACACAATAAAACGAATCTAGGATCTAATTAAGATAATGTTTTAGGTTTCCATTTTATTATGAGATTAAAATTATTCTAGTGATATGGCTCCTTTCGCCCGCAACGAAAGGTTCAAGTATTTTGTATCGTAAATTTGTTCATCCCATGCTTAGCAAAAGAGAACACGTAATTAATTATTTCAAATTTCAATAACTATAAAATTTTTTTTTAGGAAATTGATGAGTACATTGCAAAAGCTAAAGAACAGAGTTATAAACAAATGTTAGATTTAGGCTCAAAGGGCGTTAATGTGCTTATGCAAACTGCAATTAAGGTACGTTACAATTAAAAGTTATCCTTTATATTTAACCATAATAACTGGAGTAGTAATTTTTGTTTACTTATGATTTTAACACGCTTTTTTATTTTTTCGCATTTGCACAGAGTCTTCCTGTAACTGCATCCCTAGTATCCTCTCTGTCTGACTCGTTTGAGCACGATTCAGTACCAAATACAGAATCTCATACAGGTAATGCTCATCAAGAGATAGAGGTTTTTGATGATACTGATGTGGAATACTACGAATTACCTCCAATACCACCTGTCAAAAAAGCTAAAGCAGCTAAGTCTAAAGGAAAACCTGTTCGAAAAAGTGCCCGAAATCAACCAAAGACTGTTGTTAGTGATATGAGTGATTAATTCTTTTTAATTTAATTTAATTTTAATAGGAAAGTATTTTTTGTAATTGCATAAATTTGAGTGTGTAATTTGAGTAAAATAATATTAAATTATTAAGCGCGCAACGGCAATGTAAATGATGTTTGTCCGTTTTTTATATGATGTAAAGACTGTTTGTAGATAAATTAATTTTTTAAACGTTTGAAATAGTTATTTAGTTTTTATAGTTTATTTTTTAGTTTTCTTTAAGGCGACAATGAAAAATTTGTTGGAATTGGCACTTCCACACATTTTCCAGCAACTACTACTCACTAAATTATATCTGGTGATAATCTTTGTATCACTAGTCCGTTTGTGTTAATCTAAGTTTTATTATGTTTAAATAATGTAAACAAATTGCTTATGCTGAAAATCTTGTAAATTTTGAGTTTCCAGTGGAATGTCAGCAAAACAGATCCCCTCGAAGAAAATTCTGATACTCTTGGTTAACAATTTTCTACATCCCAATCTCATATTTATAATAAATCCATTTTGAAAATTGGATGACCTTGAATAGCAGCAAAAGCTAACTCCATGGTTTAGTAGAGGAAAACATGCTTGTTTTTTGGCCGGATTCATTTTATTGAAAGGTTTGATTACTTGCCAAAAGTAATTGACAAAATTGAATTTTTTTTAACAGTTTTCATACTGGATATGATGAACAGAATTATATTTTTAAAAGTTTTTATTATATTATTTATAACTATTTCTATAATTTATAATCGTGTTTTTTTGTCGATTCTCCCCAATTTTCAATTTTACATATAAAAATGTCTTGCTTACATGCATTTTGCAAAATTTGTATAAGTGATCTTCTGTTGCTGCATTTTGTTGGAAAATGTGGATAAAATTAAAATTATTTCTAGATCACCGATGTAAAACCGGTGTAAAAGTGTACGGAACTTTTACCTTTACATTTCTCCATCAAAAAGGGTAAGGCGCTTTTCCGTTTTTTGTGTGCACATCCGTACCAGTGTGTCCCATATAATTAATCTGATTAATGAAGTGGTGTTATCAGTTTGACCTAATTTTGTGGTCTATATTGATAAAAAATTGACGGTGATCATAAAATTTAATTACATACCTACCTAATTATTATTATACTGGCTACAACTTTTAAATTATAAGAAATTTAGCTTGAAACAGAGCAAGTAGCTTATTAAAACGGGCATTCTTAAGAATGTCATTTCTTAAATACACCACAAGCTGTATACATATTAACATTTATTCATTTGCAAACACCAGTATAATTTACCCACAGTACTCTTGTGTATTATGGTTTAACCACAGCTGTGGTTTAACTATATGTTTATCTCAAATTTGGAGGAATTACACACCCGTATGAAAAGTGAACTTTCTATCTTCGTTCCAACACTAATATAAATAAGAGCATTTACCTACTAATACTTTTTATTTCCTATCTTAACATCTCGATGAAAGTTATCTTAGGTAGGCATAGGGATATTTTGTAAGTATTCTCGTGTAATGGTTTTTAGGTACAAATGAGATTTTTAAATGCAGGTACTAGTCGGAGAACAAATGTGTTATGTTTTGTTGTTTTATTTATTTCTTGATGTAGGCTTTGGTTTGAATCAAGTAATGGAAAATAAACCAAGCTTACTGTATGGTTATATCCAAGGTACAGTCAAAATTATAACACCAGCACCACATTTACCTTCACTGTAGCTTATTTCCTGCATGGCATTTATTTCTATCGTGAAGTATGTTTCATTTATGTTGATCTTCATTTGCAACATTTTGTAAGAAGACAAGACAATGAACAAATAAGAGGAACCTAAATTGGACATTCAACTACCACAAAAAAATATCAAATGACTTTTCTAGACTACCAATACTGACTAACTACTAAATGTGCTAGATAAGAACTGAAGTGAGTATATTTTAATTTCACTAACTCCTACTTAAAAAGAATTAACAGTAATCTACTAATTCATTGTTCTAATTTGATGCAACATTAATTTGTTGTTATACATTAACGCTTTCACTGGTCAGCAAAATTATATAGGTATCTACCAATTCAATCTGTTCAGTTTGCTTTAAAGATTTTTACATAGTTATAATTATAATTTCCAAATAAATCTATTACCTATTCCAAAGTTGTTATAGGAATTTATGATTTTTACTTGACAAAATAAGTGTCTAAAAACTCTGAGATCAAATTTGCAGGCATTATAAAATAAAGGAAACAAAACATTCATTCCATTTCTGTTTTTTTATTCCAGAGTGGTGGTGGTATAGTAAATCAACTGCGAAAGAGCTATAGCTTAAGTGATTTAAGTCATTCTCACGACCAAGTACATGGACAAAGTGATGAAATTGATACGGTGGGCGAATCTGTTGTACTAAGAAAAAAAAGAGTTCCCCATACATCGTCTACGTCATCCGCTATATATTTTTCAGAAGTTGATGTGAGGCATGATGTTATGGATCATATACCATCATCTGAAGATGTAGCATTTGGTTATTCCAGTGGAGATGTCTTATTTGGTGGGCAACTTTCAAAAGCTCAGTCTAAAGAAAGCTTAGTTCGAAGTGGATCAATTGGTTCGACAAGACCCCGTTCTGTAAGAATTACTCGTTCCACAACAGTTCCCAAAAATTCTTCACAGCCCCTCGATTCTAATGTAAGTCAAATTTTAATTGTTATAATTATATTTAAATTCGTTCTAATTAAATTGTGTATTTACCCTTAGAAATGTGTTGTGAATCAACAGCTTCCTAAAAATGATTTTGATAACTTACAGCGTGAACAGTCAGATTCTTCTAACGAATTTTTGGATGCGATTGAATATGACGAATTACACAATTTCGATAACACTGTGAATCATCAAGTTGAAGTAAGCACAGAAATATGCCCTAGTAATTCTATCACTTCTAAACATTGTGTGAATGATTCAATTACCAAAACAGTAGATTATGACAATGATAAACGAGCTGGGAAATATAACAAAAAGGCTGCACCTTTGCCACCACAATCTGTGCATAAAGAAAGATGCGATAGTGTTCCAACAATAAAAGCAACTTTAGTATTAACCCCTGGTGCAATTAAATCGGACAATCCTTCAAGTAGAAAGCAAACTATGCCGAGTACAAAATCTAACCAGGGTTCTCCACTAACACGTTTAATGATGTTTCAAAAAAAAGTGCAACATTTTTGGCATAAAGATTTTGGAAGTGAAAGGACTTTGCATCCTTTAAGTAACGTTAAACGATCTTCATGGTTTGCCGAATTACCCAAAACTACTCACTTATTGTTAGTGAATTCAAAACCGATCTCAAAAAGTGCCGAAAATTTTCAAGTGAAGTCATCGCCACAATATAAATCACTGTGTTCAGAAAATGTTGAACGTGATGCTGATAGTGATTGATTGATATAAGGCATGCCATGTTATGATAGTTTGCATGTGTGGATTGTATACACTAACTACTAATTGTTTTGACTTTACAATGAAATGTGTATTAATTAGATATTTGGAACGGATACAAGCCGAACGCTTTCTTTTGGACATTTCTAGCGTTATGTTGCCTATTAAACTCTTATAATACTCTAAGCATTACTGTCGTCAGTGTGGATACCCCATATTGAGAAATTTATTATAGTAGAATTGCCGAACAGATGGAAACAGGTTCCTCCCACAAATGCGTTTGTAATAGGTTAATTCAAAATACGCGGGAAAATTACATTGAAAGTCTGATGCACTTCCCCAAATTTAGTTTCTCTCACAAAACAAGTTTTGTGGTTTCTGTTAAAATGGCTAACAACTAACAAAATAAAATTATAAGTTAAGTAATAGGTATATTATGATGGATATTTCGCCACCAAAACAACGTATGTATATCGAAACATTTATCAGTGTCTGATAAAGTGTATGTAAATCTGACTTAACATAATTCAGTCCTTTTTTGTAGTAGGAGGAGCCTGTTTCCATCTCTTCGGCAATTCTACTATAGTAAAGTTTGAATTTTCTGTATGAGAAGATTAGCCTAGATCCTTTTCGGAAATTCAACTGGGTTAATGAGGATGGTAAAAATTGTCATGGTACCATTTGTTACTAAGTTGATTTAGCCTAATTGGGTTCATCTGGTTGAATTTCTGAAGAGGCCTAAAGATAAGATTAATTGAATATTTAATTAGTACGTATGATTCTTCCACCCCAAGAAATATTTGGAAAGATCAGAAACTTGACCTATTTCACCCAAAGATGTTACAAATTGCCTCGCAATAAATATCACGTGCACATTGCATTAAATGTATTTGATAACCTATCAACCTCTTGTTTTTGTGTATTAATACCATGTGGTCAAGTAACTTTGTCACCGTTTGGAACCATGTTGTATCATGATCCATTTCATGTCCTATGCAAGTAAAACTCTGATTTCTTTTGTGGAGTATTAGCGAAAATCGCCATAGATATCTTAGCAACTCGCTAGTTCATTTGTTTCAGGCATTTTACACTAGCCAAGATTTTTCCACTATCTTTGGTGCAAACCTAGCTATTATAATGATAACCGTGCAGCTAACTTCTTGGCATGCTCATAATGAAAATTTAAAATGTTGTGACGCTTATCAAATTTGATTATAAGAGTTAATGCCTGATTTATTGCCGATTATATACAGAGAAAACAGCATTTTGTAAAGAAGTATGTTATGTTCCAGGTAATATCAAGTGCTACATTGCCACGGACAAAGAAAACAACAGTGAAGAAAAAACCTGCCTAAAAGATAATAGTCTCCCAACCTCTGCAGTGATTAGGCTTATAACAATGCAGTATTGTAACCATTTGGTTGTGTTTTGTTCTCTTTCCTAAAGGAATGTACTGAAAATATTCTTGCACAAATATAAACACAATATTTGTAGTAAGTATATTAGGTTGTTACTAAATTATTATTGATCAAGACGAATAGTGTTTGTATTCAAATTGTATTAATTTATTTATTACATATTTGAAAGTATAATACATTGTTAACATATTGGTATTATATTAAAGGTGCTTAATAAATTTCCATATAAATAGTACATCTTTTCTGAATGCAACAATATCTAGTTTCTTATGTTTTCACAATGGTACATGATTTGAATTCAGTTGCTTTAAGCTTTTAATTTTATTTCAGGTGAAGGTAGGTAAAGGTTTATTTCTTTTGGCATAACACAGTTTCAATTTATAATTGAAAGTTTAAAAATGGAAACATAAAAATCAATTCTGTTTAATCTCCAGAATTCATTTGAATTCAGTGGCGGTGCTTGCTGAAAAACTAGGTGGTGCTCTAGCATAGACCAAATATACTTAGTCTATGGCTCTAGGTATTGAATTTTTGTTTAAATTTTTTTAATATTTGGTGTTGTAGGTCTTCCAAGACGTTTAATATCCACCTTTTGCTCCAATGTCATTGTAGAAAAAGGATTTTTCAAAATAAATTGCACCGAATTCATTTTAATATTCACACTGTATTGCCCTTACGTTGGAATGACTTCGTTACAATCAAAAATGAACAAGTTATAGTTGCGAAGGTGCGATGTAAGTTAGCGCACCGTCGCCGGGTTAAAAACGCATTTAACGGCTAGCCCGAATCTGCCCGAGTACGTAATTTGCAGCCGATAGCGAAAGAATCCCGTGCTCCGACTGCTAGAGCACGTTGCGCGATACTTCAATACTTATCTGTGCATAATTTAAAGGATTTGCTTGCTGTGCGCTATAATAAAGCAATTAGTAATATAATACCTACGTAAAAAATAAATATCTGTAAATTAATGTTCTTAATTTGTTAGTCAGCTTAACTCATCACAGTCTGCAGGAATATATTTTATATTTTAATTTATTCAAGTGGTGCGCGAGCACCGGAGCACTTTAGCAGCAACCGCCCCTGTTTGAATTAGTTAAGTGCAAGTTTCATAATTAAGCAGTGAAATAACAACGCTTTACATTTTTTCTTGCTTGCAACATACCTAAATGGTGTGTATTTTGAAAGCAATTTGAAACCTGATTCACTTTGTTTGATTTTAAATTAGATTTTTACTTTCCTATGCATATACACTGTGTCAAAGATAAGGAGGGCCACTATGGGGATTTTGGAAACGGTAAGAGATAGAGTTTCGGTTAAATGAGAGAAAAATTGGACAATTTTGAGTTTAGTAAAATGACATTTTTAAACTGACGAAATTCCAAACTGTTCTGAAGTTATGCGACAAAAAGCGAATTTTCAGGATTTCGTTTTTTGACAAATCCGTATAAAATCGCAATGAAACCATAAAGTGTGATACATGCTTGAATGGAGAATAAAAAGCTCTTCTAATATTATGAATCAAAAAATCAGAGCCGTATTTAAAAAAACAAAGTTGATGATGGTTACTTGAAAACGAAACGTCGGATTCCAATTTGCTGTATGCCATGTTAAAGAACGTTAAAAAGTACATGTAGAAGCTTCTTTTACTTTTTAGTTAACATCAACGACAAAGTAACAATTTGTCAAAAAAGAAATCCTGAAAATTCGCTTTTTGTCGCATAACTTCGGAACGGTTCGGAATTTCGTCAGTTTAAAAATTTCATTTTATTAAACTCAAAATTGCCCAACTTTTCTCTCATTTAACCGAAACTCTATCTCTTACCGTTTCCGAAATCCCCATAGTGACCCTCGTTATCTTGGACACAATGTATACATAGGGAAAGTAATGCAATCGAAAAAAAAAATCGAATTCGAGATTTTGATGAATCTCGACGTTTTGAGTTGCCCTGAGTCCATCTTGGAAAAATGTTTGTCTGTGGGTGCGTGGGTGCGTGGGTGAGTGTGCGTGAGCGTGCATTATGGCTGTGGAGCCTAAACTAAGGCCGATTTTGATGAAATTTAAAATTAACGCCTATAAAAAAACTTCATCAGTAACACAAGCTTCTCATCAAAAGTGGAGCCCAAACTAGGGGCCTTATTTTTGGAGCAAACATTCAAATTTTAACCCAATCTAATTTGCATTGGTGAAAAGCTAGTAGATATGTTAACAAGTAAAACGCCGTCTTTCGTTTGTTTCTAAATTCAAAATGGCGGCCAATATAGCAATTATGAATGTTTTTACTTTTTAGGGTCTAGCTCTAGCTGAAGAACCGTTTAACTTAATTAAAATTTGAAAATGCGAAATTATAGCCAAAGGATGGCCAAAACTTTTACTAAAAATACCGACTCATCGAGGAAAATCAACATTTTTGCGGTTCTAAATCACAAATTCTATTCTTTTTCTCAGTCGTTCTTTTCTTACATTTTATACTCTACACATACAATACATAATCAAGCGTACAAAGAAGGAAAGGTTCTGTTGACGGTTCAATTTATTAACGCTATTTTTAATCCAATTCGAAATAAAATTGAATAGTATCCGTACTTTTTTTTATTGGATAGCGATAGACCCAATTTATAGTTTCAGAACCACATCTCACTTAAAATTTGAAAATTGTAACCAAAGGATGGCCAGAACTTTTACTTACAATTGACGAAGAACAAAAATTTAACGTGACCAATTTATTGGTGTCCAAAATTGGTCAAAAATTAAAAATCGATTTTCTCAAAATCTGGTACAAGCATTTTTTTTTTATTTTTTGAAATGTTATACATATAGTTCATGAAAAACTATTGGCACTACATTTATTTTCCAAAGGGGAAGGGGGATGAATGTTTGAAGTTGAAAAAGTTAAAAATTCGTAACTTGCTAAGAAAGATGAAGAAGTGAAATTTTACAGTGAAGTAGAGGACATACGACTCTTATTCTACTATAATAAGTATACCAATTTACTTTTGGCCTAGCCGGAAATTAACAAAATATTAAAAATAATTACGGCATACCCTGTATATTATTTCAGGAGAATATCAGAAATCGTTTTCTGATTAGAACTATAGTACTAGTACTATAGTACTAGTACTATAGTACTATAACTATAACTATATAAAAGTAAATGCCACTGATATATTTCAATACATCGAATTTTAAATTTTGTCTTCTTAATCTAATAAAACAGAGTGGCGGGTGGTGGCGGTTGCTGTAAAATGGGACCCCCCCCCCTAGCGCGCTCGGTCGTCAGGGGGACTTTATTTTATATTGATCAGGAGACCTTATCTACGCATTTTCACTATAGCAACATAAGTAAATAAGTTAATTTGAAATATGCCATTTCATTTTCCAATCAATCACTATAGAATATTATGGCAGCCGCAGAACGTTTAATTCCTGATAGTAGTACTTTAGTTAAATATGACAATCCTGTATTAATAACAAAGCACGACGATAAACATGGAGAACTCAAAGTAAATTTGTAATAATCTCTTAAAATTCTTATTACTGAAATGACGTAGGACAAATCATCACCGACACGAACCAAGTCTGCACCTCCAACAGCCGACGAACGACGTGAAACTGAGGAAATATTGAATGGTATTTTACCACCAAAGGAATGGGAGGAAGATGGACAAAAGTGGAAACAGCAAGTATCCACTACTCCTGCAACTCGATTAGATGTTGTTAATTTGCAAGAACAGTTAGATATGCGCTTGCAGCAGAGACAGGTCACTAATTATTTTGCCTAAAGCAAAATTGCTAGAAATTTATATACTTATTCTAATATCTTTATCTATCTCGAATCTTACGTAAATTAAGCTTCCAACATTACGCTCAATTATTGCCATTTTAGACGCTTTCTATATGCAATGATTATAATGGGTGTACAGGCAGAGAGAACAGATCATGTCGTAATGCCCAATACCACTAAGGGACATAGACTGGAAATTAAATTGCATCCTAGCATCGACACATCCTAGTAACTACAAATGCATTTCTCTATTTACACATTCTGTTAATCACATATGGGGTCCGCCAAACAGGCTATGGAATTTACTAAACATAAGGCCAACTGTTTACTCCGCGCCATCACTTAATTTTTTTAAATGGGTACAATATAATGTTAAAAGAACATTCAAAAATATGGACAACTCAGTTTTTACTTCAATAGAAAATACAGCAAAAAAAATTTCACAAAAACATTTTTGGATACCTTGTCGAGGGATTGCATATGCATTGCTACCATTATGTGAAGCTATAATACTACTCCGCCATACCAAGTTTTATTACAATTTCAATTCCTCCTTCTTCTCACTTCTTTAAGCAGCGATTATTTAAATTTTTAATTGCATTTACAGTAGAGCGTCGATAATCCGGACGTCAAAAATCCGGACCGTCGATAATCCGGATTCACGTTTTTCTCCTGTTTTGTATTTCAGTTTCATTAAAGTCAAGTATACTACGTACATACATATGTACATACATATGTAATTGTTTACACACATTTGTAAGTGAATTCTCAAGGTTTGAGTTACGTTTCTATAATTTTAAAGCATAAAATAGCCTATTTTCGAAAATCCGGATTTTTTAATAATCCGGATGAGGTTCGGTCCCAATTAATCCGGATTATCGACGCTCTACTGTACTTATTTTGGAACCTAATGTAGTTTTTCAGTGTCTCAACTGTTGTAATGTTTTGCCGTTTCATAAACTAGTTAATATAATTATGAAATTTTTTAGGCAAGAGAAACTGGTATATGCCCAGTACGTAGAGAATTATACACACAATGTTTTGATGAATTAATTAGGCAAATAACAATCAATTGCGCAGAAAGAGGATTATTACTACTGAGAGTGCGGGATGAAATGAAAATGACTATGGAGGCATATCAATCTTTGTATTGCAGCAGTATTGCATTTGGAATGCGAAAAGCTTTGCAGGCTGAACAGGGAAAATCTGATCTACAAAATGATTTAGATCAAATAAAAGAAGAGAAAGTTGATGTTGAACGTCAATTAGCAGATTTACGTCTAAAAGCTGAGCAATCTGAACGCAGAGCTGCAGAGTTGAGAATTGCGGAAGAGAAAAAGCATTCAGAGGAGATTCAGTTTTTAAAGAAAACAAATCAACAACTGAAGGTACAACTAATTTTAACAATAATATAGACATAACATTTTTATTGTTTTCAGACGCAATTAGAAGGAATTATTGCACCAAAGAAGTAATTAAATGGAAGTTATTTTTATTTCTTTATTTAAATTAATATTATGTCAATAGTTTGTAATATTTTATAAAATGACAAGTATATATAAACCACCATATTAAAATATTAATCTCTATGTAACATTAAAATACTTTTTCGTTAAAGACATACTTGTTTTTAATACCGATACCTTGGTAAAAGGTGTGACTATAAAATATGCAATGACAAACATTAAATACTTTGTACATTTTCATAAAATAAGTTAATTACACTAACTAGAAGACCCATTCACCTTGGAGTTAATGAACGTTACACTAACATTAAACACTAATGTTTCCCTTTTTTAGATCTTTTTCGTTTTTTTTTCTTATTGTTTAGATTTGATTCGTCACCAAAACTAGTAGTATCACCGGCTGTAGGAGTTGTAGGCTCATCAGATTCATTATCATCTTCTGTGTTTTTATTGTTACCATTAACCGCCACACTGACATCTTCATCATCTTTTGTTAATTCTAATGATATTATTTTCTCTTGTAGAGTTTCAACCTGTTAAATATTATTGGTTAGTTTAAATATTTTTCAATAACATCATCACCTTTGAGAAGATGTTAAATATGCAATTAAAGATCATATTATGTACCGATTTAGTTTGAAGTTCAAATTTGATTCGTAGGTAATGAACCTTGTTACAATATTTTTCATCTTCTCAAGTAATACGATGAAGTCATTTGCAGAATTTTACATTTAATGTGTGAATTATTAAGTCAAGTAGAAGCCTTACTAATATTATTCTATAAAGCCAGATTGGTTCACAGCTGAAACATGCAATTGTTTCATTATAATTTCGAACGCATTTTTTCACTTTTATACATCATTTTCACAGAAAAAGACAATATTTTTATTACTTATTTGAAAACAATATTATATTTATTATGGGTGAGTGCTACTTATCATTACTATTAATCATAATGCTTCACAGAAATGAATTAAATCGCTTCCTTTAGAAAATAAAGAGCTGTGAGTATTAAGAATTTTGCATTGAAATTCCAATGATGTGTTGGCCAAGTAATCATACTGTATATCAAGTAATTAACTTTGAGAACACATTATGATAAATAATGTAAGTTATAGATTATTCCATTCATTTATATACAATGATATAACAAATAAAATTCATTACAATAGTACCTATAATCTCATCAGTTATCTATGTCAACGGTAATTATTGTGAGCGATCTTTGGTGGAAATAGTGAAATTACTGCATAAGCGGCTACAATATAGGCTTTAAATTTAAGGACATTGTAGTGCGTTAATTAAGTAACACGTCAGTGAATAAAGGTAACAGATCTACCTACAACTATCCATCATATGCAATGACTTGCAGCGCCACCATCGTTAATTAATATTTCCGACAATTAAAAGTAGTTCTATTTCAAAGATTACCAATATACTAATAAAATGCAAAAATTTTGCCCTGAAACAAATGAACTTAACGATGATAGTAGGTTCATTTGTTTAACACGTTGACTGCCGTAACGTTTGGGCCAAGGGCCACATTGCGGATGGAGCAAAATTTTCGTTATTTGAGCCGTAATGCACAGAGATAGATATCCATAAATAATGAAGTCGCACGAAAGAAATTTTCAAATGTTTATCACTCCCGCTAACAAAATCGAGGAAATGTGTCTCTGTCATATTAACTGAACCGGCGCGGTGTGAAAGTTAGTGAATGTTTCACGGTCTATGTGCCGGAATGAAGTTTTATATAATAAGAAATATATAATATCAAAGTAATGAAAATTGTTCACGATTTTCGTTACTTTCAAAACTAATATTTTTGTTAAGGATTTAAGAGTTTCCGTTTTTTCTTCAAATTGTCGGAACAATTATATGACGAGCGTCTGGCGTGTGGGATGCGAAAAATTGGCTCACGTTGACCGAGTCGGCGTGGAGAGCAATAAATTTTTTCGCTCACATAGACCGGGTCAGCTTGGGAGAAGCTATTTTCTCGGTCATGGTGACCAAGGCAGCAGTCAACGTGTTAATACCTTTCACATTAGCATGGTTTTTGGAAATAACTCTAATTACCTTTATTTAAACTTATATTATGGAACTTACTGGTAAAGCATATTGTCAATAAAGCTTTTATCAGTGGAATTACGATTCTTACACACTAAGAGTTGTGCAATATGAGTAAAACGTATAAACGGTAATTTTCCTTTTTTTATGTTAACATGCCTAACCACCCAATTATTTGCAATTTAATTTTCAGACAAAGAAAGATGTTGAGATGTTGCACGACCAAATTTTAATTGAAAAAATATGTAAACATGAAAAATAACTAAAGCTAAAAAAGCTGGGAGACACCTACAAATGCAATGATTAAAAATTCTGCAAAGGAAGAGTCAATACTAACACCATAAAAGTTGTAAATAGTTAGTGCCAAAACCAAATTATGAGTGAGAAATAAGTGTTTATAAAGAAAAATTGACAATGTGTAATTAGTGCTAAGTAAACTAACCATGGTTTAGGTGCAAGCATATGTGAATGTTGCAGAATGGATCTATACCTCTCTTTCGATCAGCTTCTCAACGTATTCGACAGTGCGCACTCGTTTTTCCCCAGTTGTATCATCAACATACTCTTCAGTTTTCTGGGTTATTGTTTCTCCTAGTATCTTCTCACTTTCACGAACCGTCGTATTTCCTGGCTTACTGCGCACCGTTAGCTTTGGAAAATCAGCACTAGAAGGTCTCAGCTGAATACATGCAATGCCGTTAGTACCAATGCCCTGGATACGTATCACGTCCAGTTATGTTAGCATTTGTTGTTAGTTACAACAATTTTTAATGAAAATTATTAACTGAACAATTGTTAGCCGATAAAAAATAACATACAATCAATCATGCATATTTCATTACCTCTGTCGATTTTACAGGCGTATCTTCCTTTTGAACAGATGCCGAAATTATTTCGCCAGATGCAACCATATCTGTCATTGATTTAATAACCATTTGGGCCTGAATTGCGTCCTGTTCTAAAGACTTTAACCTTGCTTGTCTCCAAGCAGCTCTTTTCTCAGCACGAAGAGTTCTTTCTTCTGCAGGAGATAAATTAAATTCATCTTCATCGGTTAGGAAACCTTCTTCCTTCAAACGATCTCTTAAACGACGTTCAGCTTTTGCAGTGCGTACTATTCCTATTGTACTAGCAGGTCTACAAAAAGAAATCTTTCTATCAACTTCACTGGTTACTACCAAACATTAATTTAACAAATTGCATTACAAGTTTGCCACTATAACATGTGATCTACCGATGTTCATGGGTAATGCGTAAAATTTGTGCACCTCCTTGGTGGATACAATGTGCAAACGCAAATTTCTTAAAAAATGAGTGATGGTAATACAGAGATAACTTTTCGATTTCATACTGTTTAAAAATAACAGACAAAATGCTACGTTGTCAACAAAATTTGAAGAACGAGATATGAAATAAATGCTTAGATTACCTTCATTTCCTTGTCTATACAGGGTGTTTCTACTCAAAGTGGACAACATAATAGAGGTTGTAGAACTCGTCAAAACTAACACGTTTTTTAATCCATTATTTGTAGTGAGATTTCAAAAAATAAAAGTTTTTTGGAATCAACAGTTTAATATCTACAACGTTTGTTTAAAACTTATTAAATAAAATTTAGAACAGCAAAATGGTGGTCATTTTAAATTAGAGTAGTAGAGTAGATTTTTTGCTATTCAATTTCCAAAATTTAAAATGACCGCCATTTTGTAAATTTTTGGAAAAAAGTTTTCAACAAACGTTGTAGATATTAAACTGTTGATTCCAAAGAACTTTGATTTTTTGAAATCCGACTACAAATAATGGACATATAGAGATGTGTAAAAAAACAAAAAAAGGTCCATAATTTGAAAACAAAAGCCAAAATGAAAAAATTATTTTAAAAAACTTGTTAGTTTTGACGAGTTCTATAACCTCTATTACATGGTTACGCTTACCTTTAAACCATAGAGCGAACTTCATGACGAGAATTTCAATAAAAAAAATTAAAGGGCAAAAATGCGGTCTACCGATTAAAATATCCAGTGAAAAGAACTGGTGGTATCCAAGGCTTTTTGATGAAAAACAACTGCTTGCAAGGTACAGGCCTACAGCATAATGTACCCATTATCCGACCACCTAAACTTTTCTTACTAGCTAAATTAATTAAAAAATAATGTTGCACAAAATTGCTCGCAATATTTTTAACCTTTTTCCTATGTCGAATATAGATAGATTTATATAGGGGAGGGGAGGGTAAATTGGACCATATCGATTTTAAGCAAGTTTTAAATGATCGAGACTCCATCATGTGTTGGTATAGTGAACTAGATGTAGAAATTTTACCGACACAATGTTTGATAGCTGCAGCATCGTTAACTTATAGTTTTGGCGCTTTTTAGTTTTGCTGTAAAAGTTTAAATGCGTCAATGCTCAGCTGGCGGACTATCGGTAAGGTTAGTTCAAATTTTTTTTTGTTGGGTATCTTTGTTATTCAATGGACGTTAATTTGACATGGAATATTATCTGATATGGCTTATACGAAGAGTGATAAATAACGAAACCTAAATTATTGCACAATTGGTTAAATTCGACCGAAGATGGTTTGGTATATTGGACCGGTCCAATTAATATGCCTATAAGTTTTACATATTTCACTGAGGAATGAGTGGCCAAGTTTTGGAAGGCTTGCTGGATGAGAAAAGAATAACCAGGAGTAATATCTATAACGTTGACGAGTCAGGGTTCACAATGATTAAAAAAAAACCTTCCAAAGTTATTGGGCTAAAAGGAAAACGTTAAGTTCGGCGAAAGGGGCGTGAATTGTTTGCTGCATTGGCGCTTCCGGGAACTATACGCTGCCGATGATAATTTTTAAAAGAAAAAGACAGCCACAAAAACTCGGACTCGGGTGGATCTACAAGAAATATTGTCAATTTCCGACACTGGATACATAAACTAGGAACTTTTTGTCAAATGGTAAATCATTTCCATAGACATGTTTCGTCATCTAAGGATGATCCTGTCTTGCTACTTCTGGGCGAATACAGCACGCACAGCAAAAATCTCGGCGCTGTCATCTACGTAAGAGACTACGGCATCATTCTCCTACAGCTGCATAGCCATACAACTCACAGCCTACAACTCTTAGATGGCCAGTACCTTGTTGACGCACAGGAAAAATGGTTGAGACATAATCCAGGCAAAACAATTTCACAGTTTCAAGTTTCTGCGTTGCTGGTTGAAGCATATGGAAAGGCGGCGTCTGTGCGTACAGCTGCAAATGCTTTCAAAGCCACCAGTATTTCGCCAGTTGATCATCTTATCTTCAATGAATCAATTTCAATTTTCTACTGCCAATGCGTTGAAAGCAAGCTTTCCTTTAGAATCTACAGTTTTTTGGATGACCTAATGGAAGTGTCGTCTCTGCCACAAGCTGGTCCTTGAGAAAACATAAAATCTGTTCGCAATCAAGATGACACAGTACTTACTACTACTCCATACAAAGCTGACTTACAATCAAGAAAGAGAGAAGCTCCGAAACAAACTAAAAAGAAGTTGAATTTTGCATCTGACACTGGGATCAATCAAGAAGGAGAAGATGGGTCAGATAAAAAAAGAAGAAAAAGGTAGATTATGAGATTTCCAGCAGCAGCGACGAAGAATTAAGCGGTATGAGCTCGTTGGCAGACTCGTCTGGAGAGGAAAACTTTTTGACGTAGAGCAACTACCTTTAGACAAAGATGTGAATGTTGCGGAACTGCAGAAGGGAGATTTTATATTGGTAATGGTATGCTAAATAGTATAGTATAGAAATACTAGCGGCTATTGCTAACTATCAGAAAAATACACTTGGTCTGCCTGCACACATTTTTTACTTTTCAAAGTACATTTTTCAATAATCAGTTTTGATTGTGATTAAATTATAAACTATTAGGGCAGTCAAATTAGACAAAAAAGGGGGTTTATGAAAAAGTGATGCTAACTTTACGGGACTTTTTCAGGGTTGTTTGGGAAGTTAAGGAGAGCTTAAATCCAAGTTTGCGTATACCCAGACCCCGTGGGATTTTTTTAAGGGGGGAGGAAAGGTAAAAATTTTGATTTCGCTATAATAAGTCGGCAGCAATTGATCGTACAGAAAAAATAAAAAAGGGTTTTGTAGGTTTGTTGAAGCTCTACAAGTTTCCTTTGGACGACTTTTCCCGAAAATTAATATTTAACGATTTATCGTAAAAAAAAACAGTAAAAAAAAGTAAACTTTTTTGGTCAACAAATATAATTTGTTCATGTATGAGAAAGTTGTAGAACAAAATCACCGTGTCAGATTTTTCGATCGGTTGAAAAATAAGGTCAAAGGGAGCGTCTGAAGGTGCGCTATCTATTCGCTATCTACTCGCTCGGATCTCGGCGCGTTTGTTGCTTATATCTCTGTGCCAATGAATCGAAATGAAAATAAACTTTTTTTTTTCGATTTTGTTCGTTTTTTCAAGCTCTACAACTTTCTCATACATGAACAAATTCTATTTGTTGACCAAAAAAGTTTACCTTTTTACTGTTTTTTTACGATTTTTACTTTTAATTCCGATTCATTGGCACTGAGATAATGACAAACGCGCCGAGATCTGAGCGCGTGCCGCAGCGTCTAACCGCCGCGCCGGTGTCCGAGGGGCGCGAATAGATAGCGCACCTTCAGACGCTCCCTTTGACCTTATTTTTCAACCGATCGAAAAATCTGACATGGTGATTTTGTTCTACAACTTTCTCATACATGAACAAATTCTATTTGTTGACAAAAAAAGTTAACTTTTTTTACGATAAATCGTTAAATATTAATTTTCGAGAAAAGTCGTCCAAAGGAAACTTGTTGAGCTTCAACAAACCTACAAAACCCTTTTTTTATTTTTTCTGTACGATCAATTGCTGCCGAGTTATAGCGAAATCAAAATTTTTACCTTCCCCCCCGCCCCTCTTAAAAAATCCCACCGAGTCTGGGTATACGCAAACTTGGATTTAAGCTCTGCTTAACTTCCCAAACAACCCTGAAAAAGTCCCGTAAAGTTAGCATCACTTTTTCACCAAAAGTCTAATTTGACTGGCCTATATGTGAATTCTAAAAAGGTCTAAACTCTTTAAGGAAGAAAGTACGATTAAAAAACAAACATAATACCTGGTAGGTTGGGATTCCACAGATTCATCATCATCAGAGTCCAAAACAGAAAGTGAATTAATGTCAGCACGAGATAACGTTGCAATTTTCCTCTCTTCTTCTGCACGCATTCTTTCAACTTCATCCACACTTAGATAACTAAATACTTTTTCTGAAATTTATTATAATATAACACTCTTTCTTGAAATGGCCTGTAAAATTGCGTACCTGGTTTTGGTGTAGGGTGTTGACTTTCCTCCATAGCACTTTCAAAGAATTTTTTCTTATCGCTGACTGATAGTTTTGCAGATACATTTTTGGGTGATTGTGGCGGCTGGTAAAAATGGAAAAAAAATTAATAGGCGATATTAAAGCAAAATATCATTTGTAATCACACCATAAGTGTTTTAGTTATTGTTACGTTAAAAAATAAAAGAAACAGAGTATACAGGAGGAATCAAATCTTCCTTTAATGCTTACCACAAAAACGAACCAATGCTGTAAATCAAAAATAAAGCACATTCATTATGTGCATTAAACAATAAGTAATACAATTTGATTTGTCATTTAAAAATATTTTACTAACTATTTACGTGTTATCATACCAATCATAATTTTATTGTGTATAAATATTGCCACCATGGATCTTACTTTTGTAAATTGTTACTATTTTGCAGTACACGAACTATCAAGAATAATAGAAAAATAGCACACATTCAAATTTTACTCTCATGCCAACATTCGTATTATTCGTAACTATTTTTTATATTAAACAAATCTCATTTCTTTTATGCACTTAAAAGTAATATGTAAAGAATGTTCACATAACAAGCTGATAAAAATAATGCACACAATAATAAACAAAATGTATGTTCCTCAATGAAATAATAAAAAAACACATATATACATAGATAAAGTAATTACCTTAGAAATAGAAGAAACACTTCTTTTAAATATATGGTATCCAGAAGCCACTCCAATGTTGCTATCATGCGTATTAGTACAAAGTAAAGGGATTGACTGGGAAATATCAGATTGCGGATAATGGAAAGTAATGCTAGTAGATTCCTCTGTAGATGGAATAAAACCAATTTCACTGTGAGAAATTGTTTCCGATTGAAGATTACAAAGACTTAGTGTAGGAGGCTGTGTTTTGGGTAATGGTGGAGGGGGTGTACCATACAACTGGGGCGGTAAGGTTTTGGGTAAAGGAGGAGGTTTGTCGGTTGAAATATTGTCACTATAGATTTGTGCAGTATCGTCATAGTATATTATTCGAGAAGAGGTATTTGTATCTAAAATTTCTGTACCATCTGTAGAAATTATGTCTGAATAGGGATCCATGTTTGTAAGTATGGTTTCATTAGCTAACTTAAATTGTTGAGGAGACGCAACATGATGTGATTCGATCTCATTTGCATGAAAAACATCAGAATACATTTCATTTGTATCATCTAAATGGGACTGTGGATATGGGCGCAGAGAAAGGTCACTACTACTAAATCTATTTGGTGGAGGCACCACAAAATCCATAATAGAATCCTTATGTATGGTATCTGCAGGAGGCGGAGGTAAATCATGCAAGCTCAGTGTATGTGCCATTGGGTAGGTATTATCATAACTCTTATATTCAAATTCCCCAGTTGCATTTTTAAAAGTACTCTTTTCATAAATTTCCAATTCCTTATTAGAAAAATTACTCACTTTTACAATTTCGGGTAAGGACAAAGTTGAAAAAGATTTTATGTCAGTAGTGTTGGAAGGAGAGAAATCTATGTTTAAAGGAGTAGAATCAACTGATTTTGGTAAAGTGACAGCATGCGCCCCAGTTTCCTGTTAGAATGCATTAATAAAAAATAAAAGTATAATTCATAATTAAATCTAAGCAATTAACACCACCCAACCGGAAAAGAAGCAATACAAACAACAAAAATGAACAAAAAGCATAAATTCTGTACCAAATATATATTTTCCCATATATAATTTTAATTAAAAACATTAACAATTCAAAAATACATTCATATTTGATGTCTACACAAAAAACATTTAAATTTGATATTTTCCTTTGGTATCTTAGATTAATGAACTATACAAAATTTATTTAATCACAATAATTAATAATTTCCTAATATTTAAAAGCATAATATGGAATAATCACGGACAAAATTGTGTATATCAATATTACACTGCTAGAGATGAGACTAAATTTTTTTATATCAACTTTTAACTAAAACTTAATACCCTTAATAATATTTTTATTATTGTCTCCACTTAAAAAATTCAATTTCCACAATGCGTAGCAAGAACATTGTACTAAATGGAAGACTGTTCGTATCTATTATTTTCAATGTAAGAGATTGGTGTTTTGTTAAATTATTACATATTATGAATAAAAACTTACTGATAAATGACTTTCGATAATAAAAGAAAATATTTGTGATTAAACAGAAATTAGCAAACTACCCTAAACATTGATGAAACTTTTTCAATAAATTATAAGGGTTCATACTACCAATTCTATAGATTGTTGTAGCATATCTCAGCTGTGCCATTTCAATAGTTTAATAGTAAGAGATATAAACTTAGATAGACACAAAGAGATGTTTAAATCTAATCTCAATGATGCATTTAAAAGTGACGAAGTGAAATAATTGCGTGATATCAATTGCGCAATGAGAATAAATACTTAATCAGAAACTTTCGAAAAGTAGTCCCATCTCTATCATTAATCATAAGCAGCAACTTGTACCTAACATAATATATAATATTAATTTAAAAACATATCTAGATGAACGATCCATACGCAAGCACAGCATTTTGATACTTTAAAGTATTAACCTAATTGAACCAGCACTTGTGAAAAAATATATACATATATGAGTCATGTTATTATAGTAACTTACATAATGCACAATTTCCTGACTGTATAGGATTTGAAATTTATTTGGGAGTAATACTATGTCGTGGAAGCAAAAAAATGTAAGTAATATATGGGAAAAGTAGGTAAGTATTGTGGAACTCAATGTTTGCAAAACTAGTTTGGATGTTACAAATTATTAAAAACAGTTGACAGTTTCCATACGGATTTGCACAATTAAAGAACCACAAATACAAATAAAAATAGTGAAATTAAAATACTTGCAAAACACAAACCAGGATAGTGCCATTATCAGCTTATTTATAAACCTGAGAAACTGAAGTAGTAGATACAGGAAAATTAGATCAAAATAATTTAAATTAGAAAAAAAAATAACCTGACTTGAAATTTTATATGGCGAATGTCTGTATAATGATGATAATAAGGACAAGCAAATTATTATAGCAGTTTAATTCATTTTTACCAGGTAACTTGATTCAAAAATTATTTAAAAAATTCAAAATTGTTAAATTTCATGAAAAAAAAAGCATCCTTCACTAAGTTTAGCGTTAAATTCTTTAAAAAGATCCGAATCCACTCATATAAATTAAAGAATGGACGTGTGACATCAAACTAGATTTTTTAAATAATTTTCAGTGGTGTAATAAATCT
The DNA here is from genome assembly GCA_036250285.1 of Pyrocoelia pectoralis. Lineage (NCBI taxonomy): Eukaryota > Metazoa > Arthropoda > Insecta > Coleoptera > Lampyridae > Pyrocoelia > Pyrocoelia pectoralis. Next base: position 18,623,595 of record CM070074.1, read on the forward strand.
ATCACCTTAAATTATGCCTCTTCTATCGCATGACACCCCCGTTCCATTGGAGTAGTGATTCATTGAAACAAAATTGATTTGTATAATAATGCAATTGCTACAGCTTAAAATTTATAATGGGTGTTCAAATAGCATGGAAACCCTTGAATATCTTGAGAACGAGACATCCGATTACAAAAAGAAAAGCGTGTTTTGAAACCTATTCAGCCTTGATACGTAAACATCATGAGGGTGAGGATGGAAAACTTAAATGAGAACACCTATTTTTTATTGCACTTTTGCATTCTCCATAAAAAACTGTTCTCAAATTTGACTCCCAACTCTGACCCCTTTTTTGGAAGTGGAACGAGGGAAAATTGCACGTCCGCAGAAAAACGATATTTTTTAATTTCTTTTTCCTCCTTCATTTTTTGTGATTATTTACAAATTGTCCCCCATCCTCTCCCCCCGCACCTCCCTTAAGGGTGGAAAGAAAAACAATAACTCATTTGGATTCTTGGAGGCTTGGGAATGGGGAGTTTTCTGCGAACATGTGCAAATTTCCCTCTTTACATCCCCAAAAAGAGGTCTGAGGTGGGAGTGAAATTTGCAATTTGAGAACAGTGTTTTATGGAGAATGCAAAAGTACAATAAAAAATAGGTGTTCCCATTTAAGTTTTCAAAACTCACCCCCGCTCCACCCCCGGTGTTTACGTATCATTGCTGAATAGGTTTCAAAAAATAAAGGAACAGTTGTAATCAGATGTGTCGTTCACGAGATATTCATGGGTTTCCATACTTTTTGGATACAGTGTATCTTATTTTTGTTTTGTTTTGGTAGAAATTTTGCTTAAAGATGTGCAAAACTTGAGAAAATTTACTTTGGTTCCTTTCTACTCATTATTTTCCCTACTTGTGGCTATAGAATTTTCCCCTTTTCTAATTTTCTTGGACTACATGTTTATATTATGAAGTAATTTGTCAGTATTTTGGTTATAAACAAAGTTGATCCTTGTGCCATTTGTACATGTTTTTATTTCACCTAAATTCTTTTGTATTATATTACTCTGCTGTTGTGTGTAGTAAACATTGAGTTCAAAAAGGTGTATTTTGCTTTTAAGTTGATTGGCATTTTAGTAACGAAAGAAATGGTAGATTTTTCTACCATCTTCCTTATGTCAAAAACAATATTATAAAATAACTTAATTATATTTTTACACTAACCAACAAATTGTGTGCACAATGGTGTGTCATAAGTCGATCAATCCTAATCAAAAGTTGGGAAGCCACATATTGTCTTTAGTTTAAATAACAAATTCACTCTTGTTAATAATAATCATAATAGTTCAATTTCAAATGCTTTCTAAATTTTTCATGTTGTGCACATATAAGTGCCATTATATCTCAACTGTTTCATAACATTATTATATTCCTATTAATTGACGAAGTTGCTTAATAAATAGGCATCAACTTTGGCAGGTGCGACACAAAAATAATTAAGCTGACAATGGACAATGTTTGGAATGATCAGTTCTATATTTGCTATTTTACTTAATTAAATAATTGACACAAAGGAAAATTTATATAGCATAATGGCATAAAATATCAGTACCTACACACAGTAAATTAAGAAATGATGGTTTCAAATCCAAATAATATATACCATAATTGTTAATACTCAGTTAGCACCTGTATAAATAGTTTTATAAAATATTATTGCTAGAATGATCAATTTTTAAAAATGAAAATGAAGTCTATAACAATCATTGCAACACATTGATACTTGAAGCAATTATAAAAATTCTACATATTTATTAAATATATAATTAATATCACTAACAATATTGATAAACATTGGCAGTACATATTAGTTAATATACATATTAATAATTGGTACTTTTGATATGAGTTTGTACAATTGAGTAATACATTAGTTTCATTTGCGACGTACAAATAGGTAAGTAACATTACAAACACACAAACTGTTCACTCCTTTTCCGAATTATATGTATTTACTGTTTATCTGTGTGTTATTAGTTATCAATAACATATAAAAATCAGCAAGCACCAATTAGCATATTACATATGGTAAAAATTGGTGGAATGAAAACATTATAAAGTACCTATCTACAAAAGTACTTCAAATCGAAGCAATTGTTATGGATTTTTCCCCATATATTTCTGTAATCAATTGAAAACAAAACAAATTTCTAGAACCATAGATAAACCATAAATAGCTAATCATGCAAAAGACTATTTAGTTACTTGCACACTGTTATGCTGAAGATTTTACCCCATCGTTTCTCACTATACAATTATCCCCATGTCCCTGTACAATTTGAGCAAAAAACTGCATTTGAATAACTGTTAGATAAGTAGAGGACAGCATTTAAAGAGATGCCACCTGCGCAAATTCAAGATACAGTAAATAATAGTACAGTATTAAATATTAATATCTTGAGTTTTTGTTGCAGCTCATCATTTGGATAAAATGTAAACAGCATCAAATAACTACTTCATATCTATGTCATTAGCAAAAACTATAAAAAACACACTCGTCAATGGACTATAATTACCGTGCAGCTAGAAACTAAAAACAATGGAAGCACTACCAACAAACACAATCCCAAAATTTACCAAAATGGTCCCACTTGTGCCAAACCACTATAACACATTAGGTGTAACAAATGATGAGTTAAAGAGAAACTATTATCATCAAAATAAAAACCTTTGTTCATTTAAGTAAATAAAAAGGAAAAATTATAGAGATTATAATAAATTATTATGGAAGGATGGGTGGCTGATAAATGTGAATGAAACAACATACAAATGAGTATGGAATATGAAAAATATGATCACTCTCCACTATAACACAATATCATATTTGTAAAATGGGAAAAAATGATGTCTTGTCTACATTTTTTACAAAAGGATACCATATATACAATTTCAGCAGGACAATAAATACAAATAAAACAACAGCATCTAGCAAACATGTAAGTCTTGGCAATTTTATTGTATATCAATGAGGTCTGGGTAATAAACGTATGTTTAATTTTATGTAGACATTGTGGAACTCCACAAGTAGTTATATTATATTCAAGTAATTCCACTTAATTCGTAACGAACATATGCATTTACTCAAATTGTAATGAATCTATTACCCTTGAGAATGACATAATATTGAAACATGCCGAATAATCATAAATTAAGATTTTAGTGGAATTACTTGTTATTTTCATAATAGAACTAGTTACGGAATTACACAGCGTAAATATGGATAAAAATTTTTTTCAATTTACTTTAATACATCCTTAATTTAAATTTTGAAAGTAACATGAAAGTTTTTACAAAATAAAAATGTGGATACAACTTTCGCCATTGAATACTATGAATTGCATCTTTTAAAAATTGCCAATACCATTATAGAAGATATAGAAAAAAAATTTATAAAGAACTCAAGTTACTTACAGTTGCAGCTTGTGGAGCCAATGTATGTTTGCTCATAACCACGGTCGTGGTTTTTAATTCCGCATTGGAACCTCCGGGAGATTTAGGAACAATGGCAGGATCGATAGGTGCATGAACTAAAGTTTCCACTGCTCGTACCACGTCCATTACTTTCTCAACTGGTGTTGTAACTTGTGCTTCTACTAATGAAAGTTCTTCACCATTATTCTCTGAAATTTTTAACCTCTTCTCAGCTTCCTCTTTTTCAAACTGAACAAGTTCAGTTTTCATTCTCTGTTCCTATAACAAATGTGAATAGAAATTTGTACATGACGAATTAAGCAATTACCTGTTGGCTTTCTTCATCGTCACGATCAAGAGAACTAACACTTTGGGAACGACTACTAGTCGAGCCGGTTCTAGTTAAGCGACCTTCGGCTTGAGCACGTTCAACATCTGCTCGATCATAACCTTTACATACGGTAAGATGAATAACGTCGCCACAAGAACGTAGTGTATTCACTGCTTCTTGATGTGTAGCTCCCAGCAAAGAACGTCCATTAACTTCTAATAAACGCATGCCAGTACGTAACCTCCCATCTCGCCTTGCCGCGCCCACCGAATTTATTTTTGAAATAAATACTCCTTCGTCCGCTCTATCTAACGGATTTCCTCTTTGTCCTTGTAATCCACCTTTTATATGCATTCCCAGTTTCTCATTTTCTGTTTTTTCTATCACTATTTCCTGTAAACAATGAAAAAATTAATAAAACTAACAACAATTTAAAGTGAAACATAGATAGCATGCCTGGCATTCACATTATTATGTACGTAGTTACCTCTTTGTTAATATAGTTTATCACAAGTTGCTTGAAATTTAAAAAGAAAACAAGATAAAAGTCAAGTCAAGCCTTCCTACTTATTAATATTGTATAAAATTACCTGATAACCTTCTGGTAAAGGATCATGTCGAACACATAATGTAATTAATTCTACGGGACGTAATAATTCCATCACAGCTTCTTGATGAGTTGCTTGTGTTACATCTGTTCCGTTAACCTTAAGAATTCGATCGCCTACACGTAATTTTCCACTACTAGCTGCAGTCCCCCCTGGTACCATCTTAAGTAAAAAGAATGTTAATAAAACTTATTATAAAAATATTCAATTACACTTACATGCGATATAAAAATTCCGGGTTCTTTAGCACCAAAGGGAATACTGGAATGGTCTGTACCACCAATAATACTGAAACCTAATGAACCACCTGCTTTGCTTAATGTTACATCCTATTAACAAAAAACAATTATGAATATTTTTGTGTATACCTTAATTACACTGATAAAATTGAATAAAGAAGCTTTCCTAATGAAAATGTGAGCTACAAGGTGTTGCGAGATAGTTACCAACGTATTTGCTTAAATATTTCTTATTAAAAGATGTTACAATTTGCTTATGATTAAATTAAACAGCAAGAAATCAACTAAGAAAGCTACTTGAGCTAGTTTCTGGTTATATGTCCATTATAAGGTGTGTAAAAGGATAGTAGTGATAATAATAGTGAAGGTAAAATAAAAATAAAAAGGTATGAGGAAATAGGAGTGTGATCCATCCATTACCTGTGTTTTTGCTGCTCTGCAGTTAAGACTTGTACAAAGCAAAATACAATGCACTGCTTATGTGATTATGCATTCATAAAAAATCAACACTAAAACAAATAGCATGAGCATTTCGCGTGTTAGAGACAATATAAAAGCATGAATAGATACAAAAATGCCTAGTTATTATATTAAAAGTGAGTTTACAGAATAATTAGGTGGTTAAACATGATTAATCCTTACTGGCTTCAATTTAATTTCGAAATGTTATATTCAGTTGCAATTAGTAAATTAGTATACATTATAAAGGTCACTGTTCTTCTCTGAAATGGTAGAGCATGTGAGGTACCACGTCAAATTTAAGATACAGAATAGAAAATTTCCAGTAGCAAATCATGATAAACCAATCTGCTCAGTTATACATATAAGTGTGCATTTAGCCAGGCATATCAACTAAAAGACAATGGTAAGAAATATGCCTAATCTTTCTACAAATTAATTTGCTAAAAAGTTAAAACATACATACGTATAATAAGAATAACAAAGCCCACTTAGTGTGTTTCATCAATGAGTTTCACTACCTACATTGCCTATACTTTCTCAGATACAATTCATCTACGAAGTGGTCTCAATTTAGAATTTTTCGGCAAAATATATACCACCTAAATTGCTCAAATAAGTTCTGAAACATATATGTATAAGAAATGTATCTCCTTTTTTTTTCAATAAGGCTGTACAACTCACTCACATGCAGATGTACAACCTGGCAATACTACCGAGGTTCATTCTTCAGCAAGGCAAATAAGGGACTCCAAATATTCAGGAATCACATGCACATCTTCTATGTTATTTTAATTCAATTTTCCAGATTAAGAAATATAGGTAAGTACTGGTCTTATCGGAGTAAAAATGCAAGGCTTCTGACTTTAAGTGGTCATAGCGAAAAAGCTGAAGGGTGAAATTTCTTCATTTTTGAGCAGGACATTAGTCATTTATATGTTTAACATGTGTAAAAATCAAAGTGGGAGAATCAGTTGTTTAACTTTTATTTTAATTAACAGCAATAAAAACGCTGTATTTAGTATTTTCCTGGCTGACGGTCAGTTTTAACTTATAAAATTGTTATTGTTTCATAAATTGTTACCAAATTTACAAATGTTGTAGCACACATACGTCTGAAAAGTTGACAGCCAATAAATATTCATTATTCATATAATTAACTGGTTTTATAAGCCCTAACCGAAAATGTGCTATTTTGCAATATATGGAAATTAAAGAAAAAATTCTTGTTTTAAATGCTACATTTGGAATACTCAAATCAAGCCGCATTATTGCCTTATTGAAAATAAAATTTGTTTTCTTGTAATTCAAAGTAAATGTTATGTTTATCGCGAAAGAAAGGCACACATATTCCCACGAGAGGTAATCTACCACATCGTAAACAGCGAGCGGCAAATCACAACAATGTGACTATTCTTTTGCATTGAACAAAACCATACACTTCATAGCAATAGTGTACGACAACAGCTTCCCCGTGCGGGCCGAAGCATACATTCTTTTTTCCAAATTTCTTTTAAACAAAACATGTATACATGGCATTATTTTGTGTTTATTTATTTCATTCACACCCCTTTGCGAGGATGAACCCAGCAGCTAATATTTGTTATTTTTGTGAATCGTGTTAGACCACAATATAATTGCTTTAACCTTGTAGTGTCACAAGTTACACAAGATGTCGTTTTTTTCATTATAGTTTTTAGACTAATAAACCAATTGGCCTCAAAAGCATCTCACATCGACAAATAAGTATACATTTTTCAAATATATAAGTATCTACCACTCAGTTTAAATAATATAGCCGTAATTAATTTTTAAAGTCGAGCGCTTGTGCGATTTGAGTCATAATTAGCGCTTTTTCGCACATACACTGATACAGAAAATTAACCATGTATTGTAAAAATCTAAAACTGTACACCTTTTTGTAGGAATAAATGGTCTTTTAAGTGCACTTTATTTCATTAAATTATGATTGCTAATTACTGAGATACAAGCTTCTAAAGTCAGAGGCCTTGCATTTTTACTCCGATAGTAGTGAAAATGTATTAAAATTGATATATTTTATACGACAATTCTAGGTATGACCTCAGCCACACAAATGGCGTTCTGATTGCTTAAAGGGTAATTCTTAGGTATTAAACCAAAAGACTTTATTAACTTGATGCAAAAAGCTGGAATATTGCTTTGAGAGTATTTGGGATTTGTAGTCTGCATATCAGGCATTACATTTTTTAAATTCAACTCAGCACATTTGGAGAAAAGTCCATTTAAACTAAACCACATACTTCTAGGAGTATTTTTCTAATAATAATTATAGAATTTACTGTTCCACACCATAACATTGGAAATTGCAACAATAAAAAGGGAGGTGGATTGAAATGAAATACATTTGGTACAATTTGAGCAATTTGATAATGGTTTCTCTTTCTATTACCCCATTTAGTACATTTACGAATTTAAAGAAAATTCTGAAGATGAATTAAAAGCTAGTAACGAAATTAACTTTTACGCAACTTAATGAAATATTGGCAGAACTAAAATCAAATTAATGATGAAGGAAATCAATTAAAGCATTGAACTAAAATGTTTCTCCGGAAACATTTTCAAAAGAAATCATCAAGCAAGCGAAGACTATTGGATATTTGAAACGTAAATACATCAACTTCCAAAAGGAAATAAAAAACCTAAGGTTCATGTATGTAAGATGACCTACAGACTCAATAGAAGTAAATAAAAATCATATTCACAAGAAATTAAAACCTACATAAACGATATGTCCAAGCAAAAGATGTATTTTAATATTATAAAACAGGAATTAATGTTAAATGTAATGAAAAATTACAATTGTATAATGTGTAGCTATCAATCAGCTTTGTTTGTTACAAACAGCTGGTCTTCTCTCCCGATCAGTCAGTAAATTAAATAAAAATATCGCTGACATAATCCTTGTAAAAGTTCATACATGAGGGATAATTGAATAGTATCTTTTTCCATTCAAAATCTTTGAAAAAAAAATAATTTAACATATTTTCCTCTACAATACTTGACTTTCAATTTTTTTAATTCTATTTGTTGCTTAAAGTTTAAAGATGATAACATTCACTTTGCACCTTTTCAATTCACAGTGTCAAGGCAGAATCCATTGAACTGACCTCTGATGACACACCATGATTTTTAGCTATTTATTCAATAAGTACATAAAAGCATTTTTAACCAAATGGGAGAAATGCTCTTTAAACCTAAGGTTGTTGTTCAATAGCAAACCTTCGCATAGATGGTAAGGTATAAGTTCATTACGTATGTACAACTGTATGGAATTCAAAATCTCTTGCTTTTGGTTTACCAAGCAACATATAGGCGGATTTCAGTGCATTAACACCATCGGCGCCGAAAAGGGGGGCAAAGAATGCGAAAAAGCATAATTATGGCTTCAGAATGGAACCGTAATCCACGCTAAAACCTATGAATTTTCGAAAAATTATTGAGGCCAAAGGTACTCGTATCACTGAACAACTGAACAATTTTTAAAAAGAAAAATTGAATTAAATAGAAAAAAACTTATTCTCATAATTTCAACAATAATTTACTGTGGGACCCAGATTTAGTGCTTCATGGTAAATCATTAGGAAATTCTGATGACCTTTTGAATTTGAGAATAGAAAGTGGCGATATTGTCTTGAGTGAACATTTGAAAAATTGTGCAGGAAATACGAAATATACATCTCACCAAACCCAGAACAATTTAATTAAGATTTGTGGCGATATTGTTCGCGAAGAAATTGTTGCAGAAGTAACTGCCAATGAAGAATTTTCATTGCAATTACTCTTCTGTCTACTAAAAATCGTGCTAATAACCAAAGCAGTTGATGCGCGTACAGGTGCTTGGAAATTCGCTGTTCCTAGATCTCGGCCTATAATATAAATAAAATAAAGTCCACCGAGATTCGATTTTCTCAGGAGGCAAAGGAGGCGCATATGCACCTTCACTTCTGCATCCACAGTTGTTAATTGAAAATTTTGAATCATTAAAAAAATATAATCCTAACATTTCAAAAATATACGATAGGTATCGAAAATTCTGAAGTTGAAGTGGAAACGTGGAAGCAATTGTGGGCCCAGAAAGGTTATGATAATGAGAATGGAAGTTGGAACTTGTTGAACTGTTAGATAAACACTGTGATTTTTCCAGCGTACAAAAAGTATTCAACATTTTTCTGGCTCTGCCTCAAACAACTATTGAAAGATCATTTAGTACTTTGAGACCTGATTGCAGTTCACTAAATCTGGGCTTTGTGCGATTAGTGTGCATAGATTCTTTGTTAAAAAAAATAAAGAATGTTTTATTAATTTCAAAAACAAGAAGTAATATTTCATTGCTTTTTTCTGATCAGAAATAAGTTAAATTAGGTAATGTCGACATTAAAATGTTATTAAAGATATTGAGTAGGTATTGGTGGAAAATTTCATAGTGGCCCCCCTAAATCTGCGCCCATGATTAACATTTACAGATTAAATTATTAAGGTTATTATTCAATTTTAATAAGGCAGTTAGTAAGTTTTGAGAGGCAAAAGAGAGATAGAATTACGTATCATCTGCACATAGATAAAATGTACAATCAATCAAAACGACAAGAAATTACTAATGTAAATTACATACAAGTGACGCTCCAAAATCCACCTTTGAGGCACTACAAATTGTTTTTCAAGAAGAGAGCAAGAAAAGCAGTTTCACAACTATGTTGTTTTCTAAATCCAAATAGAATATTAAACCTCAATAAGAATAAGTTTTTTAAGAATTTTTGACATGACCTGTTGACCAAAAATATTAATTTTGCGCCAGTCGATTTGTCTTTGGAATAGGTACTATATATCCTATGCGTAATAGTAGTTGTTGACAAAGACAGTACCAATGATAATTAAGATTTTCCGTTTTTTGGTTGGACGATACTCCTAATATAGCTTTGGCTTGTCTCTGTTCAGGGATGTTCCTCCGTATTCATCCTTGATAATGGTATTTATTCCTCTTCTGACCATTTCATTTGCCTGTTGGGTCCTATAAAACCTTCGTTAATTGACATAATCTTTACGATGGCAGAAGTTTGCTCAAAAGGAAATGACCAAATTTGTTTTTTACTACCTTTAGTAATGATAACGATTAGACAAACCATTCAACAAGCAACAATATTGCCCTTTATCTGTTTGTATGTACCATGTTTTTTGGAAAAGTTGTTTATATTCATGTTTAATATTGTTAATAAGAAACCATGACATAAAGGTAATAGTAGGAGAGCTAGCGAACCATTTGACTAACCCATTTCCCACAAAGCTAGACAATTTTTAAATGATGTTTTACTATCAGTCAATGAAGAAAGTACCGTTGCGGCAGGCATCTCGCGGTTGCGTCATCGTCCCTTTTGAAAATGTCAAAAAAAATTGTTTTTTAATCTACTCCCACAAGGCTACAATTTTAATCTGTTGTAATTTACATATGTTTAAGTATAAACAAAAATTGCCCACCTATTTTGAGGGTTGCAAGTATGTGCCAGACAATAGCAAAGTTGTCATCGGGATAGTAATTCAAAATCTGCTCCCACAAGGCTCAAAATTTGAGGGAACATTCTTTCAATTGTTTAAAAAGTATATGTAAACAGCCAGAATATTCTAGCTAGCGGTTGCAGGTATCTGCCAGACGAGTATACAGTATGTTCCCGGATTGAGTTTACAAGAGGTATGTTGACCAAAAATTTTCGAATTGCAATTTCATATTTTGGGATTTCGCCCTGCTTGGTCTCAAACTTAGTTTTAGTTTACTTTGACTGATAATAAAAAGTTTCTAGCTTTGTGTGAAACGGGTTGGTCAGATGGTTCGCTAGCTCTTAACACTATAAACAATGAGAGGCTTTAGCAGATGCAACTGTTGAGTAATGAAATGTTTATTTCCCTAAACAATAAAAAATGTTAATAATGTTGGTATGGTAAATTAAGATTCAGGACACTGCAGCGTAAGAGAAACATGTTTATACATTAAGGCTCCTTTCACATTAGGATACTGTATGCTGGATACTGTACCTGAGATAGTCGCTTGCAAAAATTTTTTTGAGATACATACTTTTTTGTACATGCGCCATGGCAAGAATTAAAATTCCGAATTCATTCAGTTCAGTGGCGTAGGCTATAAATCACATAGTGATGGATGTTGAGGAAGCACTTCTACTGTATACAGCTGTAGTATGACCAAAGAGACCGTACTAACATAGAAAGAAGAGTATACGAGATACAGTATCTCGGATACAGTATCCTAGTGTGAAAGGCGTCTTAGTAAACTTATGTCAACTGGACACACTCACAGTATTTATGTTTATGAAGTCCATAGTATCTCAGAATACTAAAATCTTGTTTTGGTTGTTCTATTTGAATTTAACTAGAAAAAATGAAATTTACTAAATGCTAGATAGCTAGAACAATAATTAATTATTTAATAAAATGTAATGATTTTTCCTATTAAACCAACTCAATAGAGAACTTGCACATGACTTATAATAATAATAATAATAATAAATTTATTTTCCGTATGGCTTACAGCATGGAAATGGTCGGTACATAATGTACATTCACAAGAACAATACAGTCAACGGTGATTGGGTCCATCGTTGGGTGTTGATTAACTCGAAATGGGGGATCTTACAAGTTAAAGGTGAAACAGAAACTCTAAACCTTCCCCATAAAATTATTATTTATTCATACACTATTAAAACGACGTGAAGCGACGATTAATGTTTTAAAGTTAAAAAGGTGTTAAATATATAATCGACGTGAAGCGAAGATTAATGTTTAAAAAATTTTTTAAATTTAAGAGTTAAAAAATTAAGAGGAGGAGGGAACGTAACATGTTTCGGCCGTGGCCATCTTCAGACGTAAAATCTAAGGGGTTGAAGTGTCAGAAATCATGAAGGTAAAATATTTTACCTTCATGATTTCTGACACTTCAACCCCTTAGATTTTACGTCTGAAGATGGCCACGGCCGAAACATGTTACGTTCCCTCCTCCTCTTAATTTTTTAACTCTTAAATTTAAAAAATTTTTTAAACATTAATCTTCGCTTCACGTCGATTATATATTTAACACCTTTTTAACTTTAAAACATTAATCGTCGCTTCACGTCGTTTTAATAGTGTATGAATAAATAATAATTTTATGGGGAAGGTTTAGAGTTTCTGTTTCACCTTTAAATACAGTCAACAATAATTAAAGCGTAGTATCCATATACTCCTGCACAGAATAAAAACAATATAATAAAAGTAAAAGTCACTTGAATATTAATAAATCTGGTATATAATGTAAGTAACAAGTTTATAGAGAGCTGTTGTTAATTATTTCAATTTAAAACTTTATATTTATTGAGATATTAAGGGTTGAAAATATAAGAAGGGGAACAGCATATCACGTGCGCGGATACACTCCAACGGTTGGTCCACGTCACACGATCTTAAATGTCACAAATCAGCTGGCGCGAAGCCACAGTATACGTCATTCGTAAGACGGCGAAAACTGTCGAAACCATTATAACGTCGAGAAGTACTTCTTTTCATCGCGCGCCTGTGTTTGATACAGGCAAGCCATGAAAAGTAACCTCTCAGCCAAATAAAATACCTATGCTATTTTTTCTTCAAACTTCCGCAAATTTACCCAAAACATTTATTTTTAAATGGTTTTAAGGGATATTATTAGCGGCGTTCGTTAATTATTTACAATGGAATCAGGTTATATAAAAGCAAATCCGATAATTTGCCAAAATGTTATCTAATCGAATAAAATGTTGAGCATTTTACATGTCTCTCTACGCATAATTTTACACCATAAATTTCGTAACTTTTCTATGGAGTAAACATATTTTATCTGGCGTTTTAACTGTTGTATTTGTACACAAAAGTATCACACAGTATTTGTAAGGCATTTTTCTAACAGAGCGACAGGGCTAGTAACTACAATGGCTAAAAACAATATCGTTCCAATGCATTTTCTTTACGCGCTTGACAAATTGAGTCGTGTGACGTCACAACCAAAAGCGCGCGTTCTAGCAGCGTTTCGGCGTAAATTCAAATCGTTAAATTCAATCAAAATTTTCACCAGTTTTTTGGAAGCTCATATAGGAATGTCATATATCAAAATTTTTGTAATTTTTTGTACTATTTTTTAATGCAATAAACAAAAACACGTGCAAGTTCTCTATTCTTGAACAGCTATTGTTAAAAACAAAAATAACAAATAAAAATTGCCTTTTAAAATATGATCAAAAATAAATAAAAATTGAAACATTTACATATTTTCTTCCATTATTCCCCTTCGGTTGAGAAAAACAACTGCTGTAGTTTTTAGCGCTAAACACTCACAAAAATCCATGTCTAGAGGTAGTTCACATCACACAACCTGCATTCAAAATTGAGATCGATAAAAGCTATAGTTTTTAATAGTTTTAATAAACTGTGTTAATTCACTGTGCTATGATTGAATTTTTTAAACATTAATAATTCAAGAATTTACTGTGTTTAATGTGGAAATTCAAAAGAGTGCTGGTGAACTTTTTAAGTAGGTAACAAATTTCGTTTTTGAACAATTTCCATTCTAAGGGTTTTCATAAGCATTTTGTTTTGGTCTATTGATAAAAAAGAGAAATGCAAAACAGTAACCATTTTATGATCTTTCAAACCGCAAAACTTGGATACAAATCAAATATACAAATAATAGATTACTTATATCGTAAATTTCCTTTTCAAAAGTATACTGCATTATAACCTAAAGAGATTGACGGGGGATAAATTATCAACTTTTAAAGAAATTCACAAATAGGGGTACATCATTTCAACAAGTACGTAATTAAATTTTAATTCGACAATGTGCTTGTAATAAAACCATTACTGTCAATCTTGTAAATAATAAATTATGGAACCAACATGAAATTATCGATTTTTTTAAATAACCTGTATTAAATTGAAATATTCCTGAACAAACTTACGAGTTTTCTAAACCAATAAATCATATAACGAAACTCCATTATAACAAGAAAAAATCATTTGTTCTCGAATTTAAATGTGACAAACCGCAGACTTCCCCATTACACAAATGAGAAGAATACACAAGGAGATAAGAACTTCTTTTCTAAGGAGCATCATACATTATTCTTTGCAATCCATAAGATAAACATAGAAGGTACGTATGATGAAAGCTTCAGGTATACTTAATTTTTGATTAAAAGATGACAGATTAGTTTTGCACTGCTTAAACAATAAATAAATAATCACATACATGATATAGGTTATTTTCTTTTCTGTGGAAACGTGTGTGCCCTAGTTTTTTTAATTTCAGTTGTTTCAGTAGATTACAGTAGTATGTACAAATGTACATACATAGATAATTTTTATATTATTATTTAAGCTTCCACGAATGTCTTTATTATCGTTTGAACACATTTTCTTAAACAAACGAGACGATGGTTCAAGATTATCTCCTATGTGGAAACCGATAATTAAGAAAATTGAAATAACCCACAGTAACAATGTGCCACCACCCAGCATCCCTCAAAATCCACCAAAAGTCACAGAGACGTACATAGGACCTGCAACTCGCAGTAGAACAAGAGCTAACATTGAAATCAAGTGACATGACATCTAGTGTCAATCAAATAAATTTATCTTGAAAAAGGCAGGAAAGAAAGGCTGCCGAAACGTAGATAGTTTACTAAAAACGTTAATACACGAATCCTATCCAGAAAATGTGTTCAAACGATAATAGATAATTTTTGTAAATACACAAAATGCTACTGCAAAGAATGATAAGATATTTTTCCTTTAGAAGGTCTAAACTTTAAAGGAAAGAATTGATAATGGAGGAAATGACTATCATTAATAAATCTGCTTTGCGAAAAATACTTCAATCCATTCACTTCTATAGTTAAAATAATCAAATTAAGCAACAACTTATAAAATCAAGCAAAAAAGCTTTATGTTAGTATATGTGATCAATTAAAAAATATATATTACGCCAGAAGCCTTTGCTAAAAGATGTTTTTAGGCATATATACCGATAAGTTACATGCAAAATACTTGTATACAAGTTATAACATGCAGAGAAGTTGCAGCAGCAGGCATACCTCGATGATAACAGGTTCGACCAGCTTATTGTCTGTGATGCGAGTAACAACAGTTTCAGTGAAGGTACTCTTGGTGATGGTTTCGGTGACGCGTCCAGGTCCCACTGGTGGTGGGGGCAATTCAATAGGGTCAGGTTTATGGATAGTTACTGTCACTGAGTGAGAAGGCTCAGGAGCTTGGTTAGGTTTATTTAAAAAATGGTCAGGTATCATAGCTTGGAAGTCCTCATTTGTGATGGGCTTCTGTAGTACCTGATTATCGTCTCCTTCTAAAGAATTGTTGGACGAAACTTTCTTGTGATATGATTCTTCATGATTATTGGTCAAAGTTGGTGCATTATCAGTAGGTTCTATGTTCTGTTTCTTTTGATGAGAAGGTTGTGGTGGTGCACTATCACTGTTTTGAGAATTTAATCGCCTAGGTGCAGGTTGTGGAGGTTCTACTTTTGTAGGATGATCGAATCCATTGGTCTTGGATTCTGTAGGTGTTGTTTCGCTAACCTTTAAACAAAACGCATAAATTAATGAAAATTGTAACAATGATTGCTATGAAAAAATCAAAACAATGAAACAGGTGTAAAAGTAAGATAATGGCAAAGATTTACGCATTGGGATTTGCTAAATCTATTGAGATTAGCACATTATGTGTATAAAAGCACTAGAAAAATGACACATTTGAATTACTTGAAACCTGTAAGTAATTTTATTTCCATATAATAACTGTTCTCATTTTAGTAGCAATTTATATTAAAAGTAACAAAAAGTAACTTGGGAGGCATAAGTAATATATTTGTGCAAATTCTTAAAAATGAACTATAATTGCATTATAATATAATAGGTTCAATCCTTCAATTTAAAATTCGCAGGATGTAATTACAGTCAAAAGACAAGATAATTCAAGTATCTAATTACCTACAATCATGCTTCTTTTAGAAAGGTCCTAACAATAAACTTAGTTTCTTCTCTACCTTTCTCTTACCTTCATGTATAATCAATAACATTAAACGATTATATACTATAATACATTAAATGCATATTATGGAAATAGATTTGATGATATATTTTTTTGGGGTGAAATAATAATTTCATTATCGTTTGTGTACATCTATTATGTATGTACATACCATACCTAAGTATATGAAGATATTTGTTACCTAACCTACATAATGTGTGAATTTGAAAGTGTGTTAGTTCATGAAGTTCATGAACTATTTCTTGATCACATCTGAAGACATCAGCAATTACTTTACAACCAATAAAGTATGACAATTGTAAAAATTTAATAATGTGACCCTGACCAGCATCAAAACAAATAGTAAATTTCATCCCCTACACAGAGTGAGATGTAAACCTACAAGTAATATCGATTAATACAAATAAGAATTATAAATAAATAAATAATATGAAGTATTAAACTATTATGAATTAAAATTGATCTGTTAACAATGTGACATAAGTAGATGCAATACAATTAAATTAATTGCTTGAAAAAATTAAAATCAATTTAAAAGGGCGAATTACATACATTATTGAATGACAAAACAGACATTCCAATCTTAGTCACCTATGCTGTTTAAATATAAACAATATGATTCACATTCTCAATTACCTACACCTTAGCAGTTTAGTATTCAGGTCAATATTAATTTATTATAAAGTTATAACTATAATAGGAGAAAATGTGTACCTTTTAATGTATGTATGTTTATAGAAAAATCAAACTGTAGCATAGAATTAGCAAGATAATTAAAAAATTTATATAATCGTACCCTTAAGAAGGTAATAAAATTCGTATGATCCATATGTTATTTAACAGCAGCATTATTTAGCTATATAATTATTATTCTCCTTCAACGTAGGAGAGTTTAATTTGTATAATTTTTTCACGTAACAAATACGCATAAATACACAATACAAACAACTAAAATTAATTATTTTGTAAATCGAAAACCGCTGCCAAATTAACTGCCATAATGCTTTCTCATATACGTAAACAAAAAATCGGTGCGCCACTGGTTATTTCTTTTATTTTAAAATGGCATAAAAAAGTATTGTATTAGTTTGGTTTTTTAATTTCGTAACTTATTTAAATTTTAAGCAATGAATTTTTTTAATTTTCTAACACTCCAAAAATGCTCCGCCACTGGTTGGATTTGCTCATTGATGAACTTAACACCAGAGAAATGTTATACCTACTACTAAAATTACATAAAATTTAAATAAAACATTGTTGTGTAAACACAAAAAAGGTGTCAATGGATAGAGGAAGGTTTATTGTAGGGCTCTCCTGATAGGGATTTTTAAATTTTCCACAAAGTTTTTTGTAAAATTTGTTTGAAGTTGCTTAATATTCATTCAATTTCACGAATATTTTACAAGAAATACGAACAAAAATGGAAAATTTTAAATACACGAGAGCCCTACAAGAACCTTTCCTCTTTGCAATGACATATTTTGTATTTCGATAAAACTATTTATTATCCAAATTTTATGTATATTTCTAAACCCATGCAACCACTAAAATTTGCATAGTGCGTTGATAAACTTTGTAAATATTAAAAAATCCCTATCAGAAGGGCCCTACAAGTTGTTGTGGTTATACAACAATGTATTATTTCAATTTTATGTATACATAAAAACCAATTCAATCAGTGTCAATTCCAATTGGTGATAGACCCTTAACACACACACCATAGTGGGTTGAAATTTAGAAGTAGGTAATTAACACGCATTTTACCTAAACCAGATGGACTAATGATAAGCTAATTTCGCGTACGCGAACAGTTATTACATGGAACTTGATTTAACAAACTACAGGGTGTATGATATATCCAAGACAATTAAAAACTGTCACCATAAAATGATGACAACTGGTTCTGTTAAGGACATTCAGGGACCTGGACGTCGTATAATTGGCCTGTCCGCAGCCCAGAAGTCACGCCTTGTGATTTCCTTTTGTGGGGATGGGCAAAAGAAGAAGTTTATAAAACAAAACCACGAAATATTGACGCACTTGAAACATTTGCAGACGTAATTGATAACATACCGCCGCGCATGTTTGCAGGCTCACAGACTTGCAATATTGTATTGTATCTATTGTTTGTTAAATCATGTACCTATTTGTGACAAAAAAAGTTAAGTGTAACAGTTTAAAAATAGGGAGTCGTATATCATATACCTTGTAACCAATTTTTAATTTGAAAACTATTATTTCCATGAAATATTTTTTTAAAAAATCCAAACAATGTGAAATGATTGTCAACATTAGTGAAGCCCCAAAGCATAAATTTATACTTTATGAAATTAAGTAAAAAATTAAACAATTACCTTCTTTTCATTTTCCAGAGATCTTCTGTACCCTGTATAACTAGGCCGATTAGCCATGTAACTGCTTGCCGAATATAATCCTGTGTACGGTTTTGGCAATCCAAACAACCGAGGTGACTGTTGTGGTCCAGGTGATGGCAGTGGACTATCTAATGGCAAATTAACTTCACGTTCCACCACAAGTCTCACAAAACGTTCTAAACCAGTTAACATAGATACAGCTTGGTCATGTGTAACACCAGTAAGATCTACACCGTTAATAGATACTACCCGATCACCTACAGCTAATTTACCATCTTTTTGAGCAACACCGCCGTCTGTAATACGTGAAATATAAACAGAATCATTATCTGTCTTAAAAGGGGGCGATCCCTTGCCACCAGCTATACTGAAACCCAACCCTCTTGTATCGCGAATAAGCGTAGTATGAATAAGTATTTTATGGAGCACCACTTCATCATTAGTTGGTAATGGGGATGGAATGCGAGGTTCTGTTTTAATAGGAATAGCAGTCGTATCACCACTATTTTCTTCAGATTCTTGAACTAATCTTGTCACTTCCCTGCTCACTTCAAGTATAAGAACTGGTCCGGAGGCTTTTAACACTTCTACTGCATCGTAATGACTTACATCTAACACTGATACACCATTCACTTTAAGCACTTTGTCACCTACTCGAAGGCCCGCCAGTTCGGCAGGACCTCCATCAGTTACACGAGAAATAAAAATACCTTCATCATCACCTTTAAACGGGGTAGATCCCCTACCTCCCGCTATTGATAAACCAAGAGCGGTTCGGGAACGTTGTATATGAATTTCATATTTTTCTTCTCTAAGTTCTACGGTAGCGTCAGATTCTCCAGCTGTTAAAACAAAGAAAAAAAATTTTAAAAGAAAAACTCTTAGGTAAATGACCACTTAAGTGATTTTACCTGAGTACTTAAGGAATTGTACTTTACGGTCGCGCCGTTCTGTTGGTTTCTTAGAAGTAATAGTGAAAGAGGCAATTTTTGTACGAGGCAAACTTCCCGATTTCAAATAAAGCTTATTAATTTTCGAATTGATTCGAATTTTTGGCAACGTACCCATGTTTCTACTTTATTATTCAACAAAAAGCTACACTTAATGACTAATACGGCACGGTGTATACAAATTTACTCATTCAATAACATTCCACTTTTCTTATCTAAACTGATAAAACGTTGATAAGAGTAATGTAATAAGCATATGTGTAGGTAATTTTGTACACAATTATCAGAATATACAGAACGACAATTTGTAAAGCGCGTTACTATTTCACGAATAGGTAAACTACCTTGCTGATGATAATACCTTTATTCCCATCAGCGAGCTTACCTTGACTGCTGGTGCTACAATCGCCGACGGACTCGGGAGGCGTTGATGTACTCATTTTATCGACGTCATCCTCCTTTCTTGCCAAAGCCTGTACGGAAATGTTAATTAGATGGGTAGTTAAAAATGGGTTAACAGTAAATCGAAGTAAACGTCATTTTTTTGGGAAAAAACAAACAATAACAGCGGTTACATAAAGATGACATGATTAAAACCATGCATATTTAGACATTTTAAAGAATGCGTACATGATATTTACAAGATTGCTATAAAATTAGTAGGTAGCTATAAAAAGGTAAATCCCCAAAAGAGTTGTTACGCAATGAGTTCATACAAATTTTCGTTTTTGCAGCATTTCACACATTTCTGTTGTCTTTTTTAATTTGGTTTATATATTAAAATATGCTTAATTAGCATTGCATGACCTTGAATAATAAAATGTTTGTGTGTAATTTTTAACAGTTATTCAACAACGAAAAATACGGCGTGGTTTTAAAGAAAAAGTGTAATTTGGCCTTGCCGGAACGTATTTCTATTCTATTGCAATCAATTAATAAGAAGTGCAAGTTGATTGTGAGTTGTTGTGAGTCTTTAGTGCTAAACAGGGATGCACAAACCGCGGCCCGCCGTTGTTTTTCTGGCGGCCCCCCAATCTACATGCAAATAACATTGAAAATTTTTCCAAACAACAAAGTAAAAAAATCTTTATGTATTTCCTGGAATGCCACAGCAATTGACCCAGATATTAAAGAAATTGTTAAGTCGATGCAATGTCATCCATCAAATTACAATATTTAAGTAGTTTTTTTGTAAAAATTGGCACAAATATAATAAATAAACATTTGTTTGATTTGGAATTAAGATCTTTTCTAATTCCTTCATCGATCATGGAGCTTCTAGCTAGGGACTTTCTTAATTCTATAAATAATTTTTTGCGGCCCGCCCCTCAATAATATTTAGTATATGTGGCCCTTGGTCTGAAGAAGTCTGTGCACCCCTGTGCTAAAGGCATAATGACATGTAACCTCCACCTTTTTTCACAACATGAACACAGTTACGGTCGAGTTGGGCGGTGGTTACGTTTGGTATAGGTACCTTTGTTTCCTTCAACTTTTTAATAAGGATGTTTTCAGTGGAACTTATGTCCATTATTCGGCATCTTCCTGGTTTTCTGATGAATGTTATAAAGCAAGTTTTGGCCGAAAAATGAACTTTTGCCATTTTTCCGCACTTTCCTCGCTAGAACGATGACGATTTTAGGCTTTAGAGTTTTGAATTGAAGAGTCACACTTACATTAAGGGTCTAGACGTACAGTCGTACATACATCAACATTCGTCCAAATTTTCTCGGCAAATACAGCAACAAAAGAATGCCAATGAAAGGTTCGGTTCAAATTTCAATATGTGAATTACATCAAATAAGCGAGTGAATGGTTGCAATATATTTCGTATAATCGATCTCAAAAAAAAATTTAAAACGCACTAACGGCTGAAGTTTGTGCCGAACTAATCGAAGAGCGTCTACGTGAAAATGATAATTATATAGTAGGTAGGTACCTAAACCTAGAAACGAGTTTGCATAACTACAGATGGTTAAACTGAGGACACCAGTTGCGACTAACCAACAAAAATATGTTTTACGAGGAATGAGAAGAAGATGGAAATGATCACGATGCAATTGAAAGTAACCGCGATTAATCTGCCGTGTAGTTTTCTAAGATTAATCGCGTTCAAGCTATATGGTTTTCCTAGATATACAATATTAATACAGCTATTAACAACAGAAAAATATTAGCTGATTGTTTACAAATCAATGTCAGAGATCAACATAACAAAGAATTACCGCTAATCTTAGACTATAAAACGAGAAACAGCATGCGTATGATCTTAGAACGGTTTAGTTTTTTGAAATCATGCGAAAACTGCGACCCAGGTACTATACCAACGCAATAAGCTTATGCTACAAAAAGTTCAAAAACACAGAAGCAACGTACTTCTTTGTCGGGAATACTGCACAACCCAAGAGATGCTGCAATGAATTCTAATGAATTCTTTTGATATACACCGGCGTGAATTAGAACTTTTGGTAACACGAGTTACTCAGTCCGCCGATTCCAATGGCTTTCAACAAAAATATGCCAGGGATGATGTAATCCACACATGATGCCAAGGGCGTACGCAGCTTTTTGGCTAGGGGGGGCCAAAAAATAAAATTGTTTGGAAACGTGTTTAATATTTATTGCGTATGTTGTTACCCCACAATTCTTTTCAATACATTTAAGCATCATACAATTCCCCTTGGGTACAAATACTATTTATTTAGAAGAAAGGCCAGGAAATGCTTAATTTCTTCAATAAGGTCCTTAAATTAAAAATGACCAGTAATAAAGTTTAATCTTTTGCGCATTAAATGGAAAAGTACCTCAAAGATATTAAAGGGTGTTTCTTATTACCTAGATAACTAATGTTGTGTATTTTTTAAAGCGGTAATAAATTGGCGATTTATTTATTAAATTATTTAGGTTACTTTTGAGTTAAAATTGGCTATGAGCAATTTATAAAACCTGGGAACGCTGGACGTCATTGGGATAACCGAGCTCCTATCACTTAATAAAAGTGTATGGCCTTTATGGATGTGTGAATTTTTGTACTCCTTGTTTTTACGTAATTCCTATAATCTTTCACAATATTTAGCACAATTCGTTTTGCGGCCAGGGGGGGGGCATTCGCCCCCCCCCCTTGCCCCGCCTTGCGTACGCCCTTGCATGATGCCTCTAATCGTAACTTCGTAACATTTAAAACAGAAACTACAGAGAGCGATAAATAAATGTATGGAGACAATTAATGACGGTAGATGCTAAATAAACGTAGTATGTACTTCTTTCAAAAGAAATTTGTTGTGAGAAATGAATTTTCTTGACAATGGTAACTTGTATCAGCTTATGTTTTGATGTCAACAACGTCGACAGGAACCAAGATACCCCACAAAAATGTTGAAAAGTGGAGACAGTATTGTCTACCTACACTCTACAGAGATCCCTTACTTCAATACATCCTTCACGTTCAGTGAACTGCGTTTTCCCCAGGATCCCGAGATTGTATCTTGTCATTAGCGAAACTCCAGGACGTAAGATTTTGATTGAGATTGTAACAGTGTAAGTTACATATTGCAATAGCGCTAATTTTTATTTTTTAAACACTTAAAAAATAGAGTTGCCAAATTCCTACCTTTTGAAGGCAATCCTAACCAGATCTCGATGTTTTCAAGTATAAAAATTATGGCTATGCTATGGCCGAATTTGCCATATTTCAAATGAATTTCACTTTACGTTTTAAAGTGAGAATGTTTGAAAAACAAAAATAGCATCATGAATACCGACAGGTAAAGTGTTGAGGGCCATGTAATGAGAACGATTAGAAAAATTTTAAAAAAGCTATTTGTAGATAAATTCAAACGATACTTTGTAAACTAACTGCGCAATTATGTTGTTAATGATCACGAGTTAACAAATGTCTCATTCGGATTATTATCGACAAAAACGCATTAACATTCGATTTCGGTGCAACAAGGATACGTAAAAGGACGATTAAAACTTACCTAGTTTTTATAATTGACGCATATTAAAATTACAAAGCAACGCAAAGGTATGAACAGAATTGTAGACGCACTATGAATGTATTACAGTGACCGCAAGAGCGGCGGTCAAACAATTCAACCTGTTTAATTACAACTCATTTCAACGTGAGAAAAACGTGATAGTAAACTAATTAGATCATACACGCAAGATTCCTAAAATGCGTTACATCACATGAAGATAGTTCTCTAACTTAAACGTTTGTATATAGGCTGTGTTTAAACATCAAAACCAGAGAATTCATAAACAAGCATGTAATTTGGAACCATATAATTAACAATAAATAGTTAATAAAATGTCGGCACGTAATTGTACACTTCTATGAAACACCAGATCTGTGAGATTATTGACGAAAGAATATCACGCTTCAAAGCACAGTTACTTTCCTTAAAAAATATTATATTTATTTGCATTTGAAAGGAATGTAACTAAATATCTGTGTTATAAGATAATCTTTGAAAATAATTTTATTTAATATATTCCCACACAACAAAATGAAAACGATAGTTTGCCAATTAAAATTTTCAACAGAAGTGTTTTCTGAACATTTTTATTACCATTCAATTCTTTCGATGAACGTATTTTCTTTCACATTCAAAATACACACACACAGAGAGCAAAAATACTGCCCTCATAAATAAACTTAACTTTCATTCCAATGTAAATTACACCAGATAACAATAACAAGAACAATAAGAAAACGGCACAAGTAAGAGGAATAACGGTAAAGAAACTGATTTATGCACGCATTTCTATCAAACGCTTAACCTGTATTTGTTAACTAGTATTGTACACCTTTCTTGTATAAATAAAATTTAAATTTAGCGATGACTATATCGTGTGAAATCAGAAATGTAGCTTGATGTGGTCACTCATTACTGCTATCATGCATTAGTAATTTAGATATAAAAAACCAGTTGTGACTGTTGTGAGAGACTATTTTGAGGCGGATGAATATTTTTGTTTTGTTTTTTATGTCATTATATAGATTACATTCACCTTTCCGTTATATTTTCAATCGGTGAACAAAATTAAATCTTTAAATACTGACTGACACTTGTTTTATGCATTTTTGTCTATACAAGGTGTAGAACTAGACGATGCATCCATAGGGATTTCAACGTAAAAATCTTAATACATTATGAAAAAATCTACATCCGTTATGTTGTTTATTTTTATTTTACTTGATATAGCGTGAAGAAAAATTGAAAATTAAAATACTTTAACAAAGTGAATAAAGTATGTAATTTTATTTATTTCGTATTATTAATTAATTATTAATTAAACTATTTTATTAAATTAATACCTGTCAACAACTTCAAGGCATCACCGACTTTTGAGAAAGTGGAATTCGGTATTTGCCTAAATATTTGCTTTCTGAAAAATTCAAAATAAAAATCAGTGGATTCAGAATTATTGTCTCTACAAAAAAGTTAAATAGACTTTTTGTATAAAATAATTAGGGAAGCAAATAATTGAATATTAAGATTTTTACATTAAAATCCCTATCCCCAGCTGTAGGTATTTTGAAAGTTTAATCATAATCCAATCTACAACAATTTTCAGGCAGGTTTAGGTTTAAAATTCTCTTTACTCCTTATGGCCATTAATTCACGGAACATTTTACGAAAATTTTTAGGTTGGCAAATTGGCAATGCTTTTGATGCGGAATTATCTTGTCATGCATGTCAGTTTAAATTACAAAATGTGTCAAGAACATTCTGCAGAGGATTCATCAGGAACCAAATTTGTGACTGTATTTTTGGCAAGTTCGCGTATTTCAGAAAGCGTACATACAAGATTATCTTCATTATTTTCCATATTCGTTTCTTGTGACAGAATTTGGATAAAACAAAAGCGGCATAAAAAGGGCAAATTACAAAAAAATTGTATAAAAAACACGTTTCATAAGACCCTGAAGCATTCATTCTCTAAAATACTCGTGGCTACGCCACTCGTTTTTTAAACTTGAATTCATGCTTCGAGATTGGTCTTATAGTCCAGTCAACAAACGGCTGAAATTGAAATTTTTAATTACCCCTGCAAACCGGATATTTAGATTTAGGTAGTACTCCAGGTGCTAAATCCAAATTTGCAGGAAAAAAAACGTCCGGGAAAGGTCAAAAATTGATAAAGAAGTGTGGAAATTCCTGTGTATTTTGATTCTTTCAGTATTATTTAAAAAACGGTAAGTTATATCGAAAAATTTTCAGTATAAAAGTTGTAGAGCGGAATAAGTCATTATACGATAATTTCGGTACGGTGTTTCCGACGTAGCAACAAATTTCCCGAACGATCTATTTTAGTGTCAATACAGTTGTGTAAATCCAAACAGCATTCAAAGTTAGTTACTGATTGTGTTGAGATTATCATGATTTTCACTAATAAAGGTTATAGGTATGATCGGCATATAATGAACATAGTCGGTGGTGTCATTTACGTACAATACAAAAAACAGGGGGCATAAAATACTTCCTTTAATGGTGGTAAATATAGCACTATATCGTCCATTCTGCTATTACCACGAACATAATTTCGCGTGAAATAGGTTTTGGAAGAACGCTTTGCAAGTTTTTGAAATACTAAAATTAAAAGAATATTTTTATAAAATTTCAACGTTGTGTATTTCGAAAATTAAACCATTTTAGATACTAATTTTTGTTTAAAATATTCTCTCAGAAAACCTCAAATATGTACCAAATGACCAAATCATAAGTTACACACAAAGAGCATCTTGAGTTCGCAACACAATAGATTTTGCTCACTTTTTTCACAATCATTACTGCAATCGACTCCTGAAAAATTACGTCATATATTAATTAAATATTTAAGCTACAGCTAAGCTACGAACGAAAGTAGGTACATACGAGTCGTATCACTGTCGTATGATACGACAGTGATTCAATTTCGATCTTTAATTTAAGCACCAGTATTCAACATTTGAACGAAACAACGAAACCGCATTAAAATTTTTCCTACCGATGAACGAATACAAAAGGGTCTTTATAGATTAAGGCTTACGTTGACAGGGACGTTAACTTGATGAATAAAAATTAAAATTCTATATCAACAGGACACACTTCCTGTTTCCATATTAAAAGACGTAAAGTAATACATCGTTATAAAATCACAAAGTGCTGTATACAAAACAGTTTAGTGTTTTTGTTACTCAACTTTCGGTTCATTAATCATTCTTATTACAGAGATTAATTAATGCAGCAAAAAAACATACAGTTATACTCTTTACATAGTTGAATAGTTCCTGTCATTTATTAAAATAAAATTAAGGAAACGAAAAAAAAAATAGTTTATATTGTATTCAGACTATCTAAGATACAATGGACTACCGCAAAGTTCGATGTATCATTAATAACTAACAATGAACGGCCGATAATTGTCATGTCACGAATTGGAAAGTAATTGTTTACCGTTTTGAGAGGAACCTTTCTAACGTATTTAATACGAAATTATTCTATATTACAGTTATTGTGCTCAGCCCGATTCATATTTTTAAACCAAACAAAAGCATAACGCAGCGTAGCACGATCCTAAAAATGATTTATAATATCTATAGATATAACTAAGAAAAATAGGAAATATTAGCGTCGAAGTATTGTAATCTATCCATCTGATGAAGTTTCTAGCAAAAATACGTAATTCTTGCATGTTTTCAACGAACTTCGTTCGTTCTGTATTCAATATTCCGTCGGTCGGTCGGTCCGTACGTCCGTCGCACGGTTCCCAGTGTGATAGAGCAAAGTAAACCGTTGATTGAATTCAATCAACGGTTAAACAATGGGTTTTATGTGAAATTTTACGCTGATTTCAGATCTGCAATCAGGTTTTCGATATCTCTATTACTTTTCGATATAATCGACTTCAAAATCGAAATGTCGACATAGGCAAATTTTGCTGTTGATGAATTTAGTAATAATAATGCTTATTAAATGTTTCCATTGTTTTATATAATGTATAATTATGCAAAAAATTCTCAATTTGCACATAATTTGATAAATTTATTATTTGTATTTGTTAATAATTTATTAATTTGCAATCATAATTTCATTTGTTTTCATTTCGAAACAACGCTTTAATTTTATTTAATTTCCTTTGAATTTGCAATACAAGAACAACGCCCTAATTTCGAAACTACACCTAAATTTCGAAACCACGCCTTAATTTCAAAAGCACGCTATAATTTCAAAAGCACGCTATAATTTTTAAATAGGTATACAAATTTTCGTTGAATTTGCAATACTTACAAGATTTTGTACGATATTATCTAAATAATAGGTGTTCCCTCCTTCCCTCTTCCTTCTTTTTCAAAAGTTAAATGGTGTCTAATAACACTATTTTTCAATTACACTGACCACACATATTACGAGGAGTGACTTAAATCCAACACATATCATTTGGCCATAAGTCGACAACAGATATTTCGGAAATTAAAAAATGAAAGCTTTATTTAATAGCTACAAAAAAAGAGACTATTTTGTAGCTAAAGAATGAGACCTTTATTTATTTTTTAATTTCATAAATTCTCTACCTGTCGGTAGTGGAGCGTCTATGGAAGCAACGGATACAGTGCATCCCTTTAAAATTTGTATAAAAATTCGAATTGGTAATGTATTCCGAATCATATAAAAAATTTTCACGATCTTTAGAAAATGAAAAGTGTTCCAATCAATTATGTTCTTAGAGTGTGAAGAATTTAAGTCCTATCGTTTTTTGTTTCCGTGTTCAAAATCTACCCAAATAATTAACTTGAATAAATGGCAATATGGAAAAACCTCAGAAATGAATTTTTTGGAGATTCTGTTACTATAGAAACAACACACTATTTGTCTTTAAGGTTGCCTGCATGGGCATTCGCCTCGGGGGCAAAAAAGAGAAATTATCATCTAATAAAGCATACTATCAGATACAAACATTAAAAACAGAAAAATATACACCACTGGCAATAGAAATGGCAGACTCAGTCAAAATAATACCAATCATTTCGCACACACATACAACAAGCAGTTATCATTAAAACATGTAATATCATCTAACAGTTCTTTCAGCCGCACCCATGATAATTTAAAATAATCCTTTCATTTACTTGGGAAAAAATCGGGAAAGGAAAGAGCGTACCAGGGATGAGAAACACCTGAGAAAATAACACCAAACATAATAATAATAACGTAGGCAAAAACTTCTTCAAAATATCTTTTTTTCTATTATCTTTTTTTGACGTTCTATTACTTTCTAAAGTTTGAAAACTAAAACAATTCAGACTTTTATCAAATATATTGACCACTAAACACATAAACCTTAGTTAGTGTTTTCACCACAGAGGAATTCCCAATTGTATCATTCTAAAATGTTATTCTCTGAAGTCAAACATTATTAATTTGGTTCAAGGATTTCCTCTACCAGACGCCTAAGTGCAAATGTTTGTAGTTGACCAGTACCTTTTGCAAATTTACAAGCTGTTCTGCCTAAACTACTCATATAAATTCTTTACTATCTGATATGACAAAGCATAGTACCATCTGGGATTATCATTACAGAGATAGACAAATAAATATATAGCTTCATTTCTTATGGAACCATAGAACCTACTATGCTCAGGGGCTATAAATACCATACAGCAGTCATAAATCTGAGATTGACTTTTCTATTTAGTTATTATTATTTTCCGTTAATGAATGAATGGAAGAAATTATTATAATAACTGTGTGCCTTAATTTCACACAAAATAAACTTGAGGTACTCCACATACAGGAGTTTTAATTGTTCAAACAAAAGCCGTGCAACTGATCATATTTTTTGCATGTCACAATTGGTTTGCAACAGGTTGAACACATGCATAAAGCAAAAAAATTTAAATTGTTTGAAAGACCTGTGCAATGATGGAAGCCACTTTATCTTTGTCAAAGGCGGAAATGATGCGTTTGTTCTTCAAATGGTGGGGAGTGTCCCTACGATGTAAACGGCTAGGCTTTGATGCATCTGGTTCATCATTGACGACTACACCCTTCATGAACCCAACACGTTTTCTCACCTGTTCCTGTATACCCAAATACATGCACAAACCTAAATGTATCTATCAAGTCGCAATTTTTTTGGAAATTAAAATCACACTGATAAAAAAGAGGCAAGAGGTAAGTGATTATGGGTATCAAACTAATTGTTAAACTTCACATGCATTTCACTACATTACCATTCAAAAAATACTTAGTGAGTAATAACTTGCAACTTGATAAATGCATTATACTGAATATCCCAAATTTGTTAATCACACAACATAATCAATGAATAATTATAATTGCATTAGATTAATCAATATCGTTAAAGTTATAACTTATAATAAAATAAAAACATACCTCCTCACTATCTTCATCAGCACTAGGTTCGCTACTTTCTTCTGCACCATTTCCTAACTGTTCTTCTTCTGCCAAATTGTTGTTCTTTTCTACCACTGGAGGTGAAGAAATTGTGGGATTAACAGCTTCAATAAAAGGTTCTGAATTTTGTTCATAGCTATCTTCAAGAGAATTCTGTCCTTTTGCAAACAGTTTGTGCGCTTTTGCCTTTAATTCTCTAGGATGTGGGGTGTTTTGTCGTACAAAAGGCGTCTGCACATATAAAATCAAAAAGTCATATGTATTAGAATATAAATTCATTACCTAACATTTTTTTATGGAATTTATTCACTCCAATTGTAAAAGTGCTTCAATAATTACAATCTCTAATTCAAAAATTATGACATAAACAAATACTGCAATAACAGTTAAAATAGTTAAGCTTTGAATGTACATAGTCAAGAGCAAATAAAAAGTGGAAAATTTTTAAAATGAAATAATTTTGCTATACAAATTACATACATACATCCGCAGATTATCCTCAAAATTTTGATATAAAGAGTACTATTTTTATAACACAGTTCAGAAATAAACTACTAGGTAATAAAGCAACAAAACATTTAAGCTGATGAGCTCTTTAGCTCAATTTAAGGCAGTTATTCGTTAATGTAATTTTAGTGTGAAAGGTCAAATAATTGATTCATTCAATAAAAGAAGACTAAAAATTGTATGTATCATTAAAATGACAAAGCACTCATTACACAACAGGTTGGTGACGGAATAACTAACGTTCAATAATATAATACTGTAAGTTATTTAAAGCGAGAGATCACAATCACTTTTACTAATTTAGAAGAAAAATGTGTTTATTTATAAATGTAAGTAATTTTACTTATTGACACTGAGTACACTGAACACTACTACTCCAAATTTACCAACATTCATGTTCAAAAGATTTATTTATAGTTATTTATATTTAACTTTTATTATAGACAACAGTCAGTCTAATTTTTGTAATTCTTTTATTACATGAGATTTTTATGTTGATGGGTTTATCACAATAGTTAAGGTTAGGTATGGCATCTGATATTTATTTCTTTATAGTTTGAAAATTACAAAGCAATTCATTTTCAGGATGAAGTTTGTGTAAATGCATTATTCGAAATTTGAAAAATTGCAATTTAAGGAAATGGATTATGCCTTATTCTATAATGAAAAAGCTGCATTTTATAATTTATACAGGTTGGTTTATGAAAGTGAGTACAAGCAGTTGCAGAAAATAGTAGCATAATTTGAAAAGCAGGTAGAAGGCAATGACATTATTGGCATCTTAATAAGGAAACTATAACAAAATGTATGCCCAATTACACATTGTGCATGATGATAATGTAAGATATAAAATCATATTACTTGACATAATTATGTATATGTACAAGTACAGCCATTCTTTTTGAAATTAACACATGGATCATAGAAGAAAAAAGTCTTATAAATGGCAAGTGAAATTAACTACTTAGCATTAATAACATTTTTCATCAGCACAGTCTTCAGCAATGAACAAAATTATGTCTGTACATTTATATGTTGTGAAAATATTGAAAGCCTTTTCTATTCACAAGGTACCGCCAAAGAGATTGCTTAGAGAACAAAAATGTTCAATAAGACAATTGGTAAAAAAGATCTAACTTTTATCCTATAGGTGAAAACAGCTGAACAAGTGTGTTAATTATCATGAAACATACAAGTTATTACCCTGTACATAATAATAGAAAATGTCTAGTCTAGAATAACCTATTGCAATTGGCTGAAAAATTACTTGTTATTGTTTATACAAAGCCATTTTTTCATTCTCCCTATTGACTGCTGAAGATAGGTAGGTACTTTACATAAAAAGCAAAGTTTCGATAACAATGATAAGACCAATTGCTAATTTCCGCCAGTAATATAATATTGTGAATTGAAAATATGCTTCAAACTCTTATTAGAGGTAGTGAAGAACTTTTTCTTTCAAAATAGGATTACTGCTAAAACCGCAGTAAATATATTCAAATGTCTAAAACAAATGAATCGGCAAAAATCCCATAAAAAGTAATTGACAATAAAATAAATGAACAATAAGTAGATAATTGACAATCAATCATGTCAGGTTTTAGACGCCAATGGTGTGCCCAAACGCTTTAGTAATCTATCTTGAAACATCACTAACAAGTGCTTTGTTACTACATCATCGAATTGATACTACTATGTCTTTTGGACAGATTTTACAATTTTGAAGTATGTTAAAGTTAATTTTAACTGAAGATGGTTTATAATAAAGTTACATTTTCAATGCAAACTTTAACACCTATTGCTATTAACAAATGAATTACATTGATACTCAAATTCTACCGATGTGTGAATTTTTTCCTAGTTCAAAAATAACACTGATTTCAGCTCTTATATTCTGAATCTTGAGGGGAAAAAATGTTAACGCTAAAATAAGTAAACAGATATATTTTTGTGTTCCTGTTAATAGTAAGGAGAACATATTATACATAACTGCTTCAGAGCTAACTGATTTTTGCTTTATAATCTAAATTATGCCCTACAAATTTAAGCAACTTGGTTTTCCTCATTTGTAGAGTAACATTTTATGGAATGTAACAATTAAAATATGACATAAACTTGTAAAAATATAGAAAAAACATTTGTATTTCTTGCACAATAATAAAGTTGAGGACAACTTCCAGTATCACGAAAAATAGCCAACATCTTTATTGAGATTCCATCACATTTAAATTTTCAAATGAAATAACTTCTAACTACACCACTAATTTCGATAACTTTCACAGTTGTGCATTGGGTATGAAATAATACACAAAATAAAACCAAAATGGAAGACGATATTTAACGGCGAGTTCCAGAATTCACCGGTTTCTTCACCGATGCAATGTTGTATCCTTGTTTACCAAGGGTATTAATCGTGTTAAACAAGGATAATACATTCACCGGTGGAGCAACCGGTGAATTCTGGAAAACGCCTTTAATTAACCTTGAATTAATGTTAATGTAAATGCCGTGTCATTCTTTCTTTTGTATTAATTTACCTAATTCTAATTGTTACTTCATAAATAATCATTTGGCTGCAAGTTTAGTGTACAATTAACTTTGATGGATATTTTAGTTCATTTATGAAAGTACAAATATTTACCTGATGAGCGAAGGTACACATTGAACATGAACAAATCGATTTTTAACATTGTTTATTCGGGCAAACTAAATCTGTAACAACTTGCATTATTAGTTAGTTAATAATGATATTTTTGCCAAATTAAATACATGAAATAAGTAACGGCCATTTGATCAATGAAGATTTATCATATACTATCAGTTACTAACGATAAGTATATATAATTTTTACAGTGATATCGGGCATTAATTTAGAGTAATTTGGGACGTAAATGTATAAAAAAAATGTAGTATAATATTATTAATTAAAATTACTATTTGTCACAGGATTTAATTACTAGTTAAATAAATGCATGCACAATGAATTAGATATGTAAAGGCCATGTGAACGAAGTGTTATCATTGTTATCAAGCACATTAGAAAGACATGATATGAAATATTGCTTTTAATGTGTAATATTGGAATTTTACTAAATTACTGATATGACATTTTACACAATATTCTTATTAAATTGAAAAAAGTTTTCCAGAACAATTGGATGACTCAAAAACCACTAATCAAAGGTTAACTTAATCTGGGCCCATGTAGTTCAACTGTTTAGTTTTAACTTAAGTGTTTTACTTTGTCAAAAGGAAACTCAAGTTACATTATGAGATTATTACTTCCATGAAGTAATGAATGTTTATTTAAATGACATTGGGACTTCGTTAAAAGGCTAAAGTAAATATTTTTGAAAAATACAAAAAGAATTTATTTCATATCTGATGATCAAACCAAATTTGTGAAGTTTGTAAGAAGCCTGGTATCTTATATTAATATACCAATTGACAACTAACAAAAAAGCATTTCATTTCTTATGTAGTAGCTGTAAAGAAACATAAAGTACATCAAAAGTTGGAAATGTAAACTCATACAAATAAAAATCTGATTTATTATTAACAAGTGTTTTATTTAGAAAAAAAACATAATAAAAACTTCCCTTCCACCAAATAAACATTCCACCTAGAACATTGTTGGTTTAAAAGGTAAATAGAAATACGGTGATAATAATGGAATTATAATAAGCATACATTCTACAATAAACATTAAGTTCACATAAAAATCTACATTCTACATGACAATACTCTGAAGAAAGTTCCATGCTAACTAAAAATTCTCATTTCCACGACTTGCCCTTGCATTACAGTAAACTGTTCATTTCATACAGTACAACCAAGTACATTTGACTATACAAATTGGAAATGACAATCATAGTCAAAATAATGATAGAAAGGCGTAAAAATTATTACTATTACTATGTAGAGTGATTTTCAAATAAGTTTAACTAATTTTCAATAAGATATCTTTATTATTTACTATGAAATATACTGTTGCATTTAAAAACGATGTTTAAAATGCTACTAAGTCTTTTATTACTGAATGATTGTTGTGAAAAATTTCACATGATCAAGTAAATAATAATTTAAAATCTAATTTAACAAGTTGTGCATAGTGTCTTACACTTACAGAATTAATAAAATGATAATAAATATTGGACTCAAATTAAAGTTCCATTTTCGTTGGTGTACCTATTTAATGTTCTTGAATATGCAAATTAAAGATGATGATTTGAAACCTCACGTTTGAAGAATATAATGTCATTTTTCAAACTGTATGTATAAGCTTTATGTTTTGGCCGAAAATTATTGATTAGATATTAACAGTGCAGATAGATACCTAGGATTAACTATGCTGCAGGATCATAAAAACGTGCTTTAAGCAAACCAAAGAGAACTACAAATTTTAGGTGTTTTGTAATGACCCAGTTGGAGGTCATGGAGAGAATAGCTATTTTTAATATTAAAAATTGACAAACAAGAGTACTCGGTAGACTATCTAATTGAAATATACTTTCCTTTTAATTGCAAGGAAGATAATCAGAAGTTGGATTGCATAAAACACTTAGATCACAAATAGCCCCTAAACTTATTTGAAAATTGCAATACATTTAAAGTTATGTGATGTAAAGATATGTAATTGTGGCTATAGGTACATGAATTAGCATGCATGAAGATATGAACTATCTAATCTCATATGTACGAATGCACGATTAGTCCAGTCAAATTGTCAGCTTCTCCATATATCGCCTTATAAATGAAATAAAAAGCAATTTTTTTTTCTGGGGTGTGGGGGTGGTTTGAAAAGCTTAAATCCAATTTTGCGAATTGATCAAGGTTGCGCTAATTTCTCTGCCCTTAAAAAACCAAAATAATTTTGTTTTTGCAATAACTCGGATTCTTTTCATCAGATTTTAAGTTTTCACGACTCATTTTGTAGGTCTTTTCAAGCCCTACAACTTTCTCTTGAGCGATCATAACCTCAAATTAACGCATCTCGAGTTATTGGCGAAAAAAGGCGAAAAAAAATTGACCCTTTTCGGTTTTCCTTC
Source organism: Pyrocoelia pectoralis (assembly GCA_036250285.1). Lineage (NCBI taxonomy): Eukaryota > Metazoa > Arthropoda > Insecta > Coleoptera > Lampyridae > Pyrocoelia > Pyrocoelia pectoralis. The sequence continues at coordinate 18,659,086 of CM070074.1, forward strand.
TAAAACTCTTTTCAGTCACAAAATAGAAATTTTTGCTTCATGAGAAAGTTGTAGAGCTTGAAAAAATGAACAAAATCACCGTCTTCAAATTTTAGATTCGTCAAAAATTAAGACAGAAGGGAGCGTCCGAAGTTGCGCACTCGATTCTGTCGCGCATCGAGCGCGGCGGAACACGGCAGCACGCGTTCTGAAAACTGTTCGTTTTTCGCTTCTGTCTCTTTTCTGATAAATTCTATCGAATAATGACTAATATGAAACATGTACAGGATGAAAATACCTACCTTTAGCCGCAAATTACATTAAAATTAATTGAAAATTGAACACAGTAATGAGCTTAAGTCATATGATCGCTTGAAATAGTCATTTTAACTTAACAAATACATTTTCTGGCAGTATGTAACTGCATTTTCTTGCAGTAAATTTTATAATAAATAATGCTACACAATGGATATGCAATATTTAATGCTGCCTGTAGCAATAAAATTATATTCATTAAAGAAATGTGAAGTATAATTCGTAATTTCCGAATATAATAATCAATGTTGAGTTCAGATCAATGAAAGTTGCAATTTAAAAATTACAATGAAGTTAAAAAGTTGAATTAAGAGTTTTTTATCAGAACGTTACAATAAAAGTTTATAAAAATTTAGATTAAAAGTTAAGTTAAAATTTAACTCGATGGTTAATTAAAATTGAAAATTAAGGTAAAAGATACATTCAAAAAATTAATTTATTATGAATAGTATGTAATAGTACATATATTCATACAAAAAATATGGAATATAATCCACAATGAATAATAAATAACTAAGTAGTTGTGCGATGCTGAACTGAGAAAATAAAGAAAGTAATAATATTATATTTAGACTAATTTAGTTTTAATGTGGCGCTACATTTTAATTCAACTTTTATTGTAACGTTGTGATAAAAAATAAGTTAAACATTAAGTTAAAGATGAAATATTATGACTCTTAATTCAACTTTTTAACTTCATTGTACTTAATTTTTAAATTGTAACTTTCATTGATCTGAACTCAACATTGATTATTATATTCGGAAATTACGAATTATACTTCACATTTCTTTAATGAATATAATTTTATTGCTACAGGCAGCATTAAATATTGCATATCAATTGTGTAGCATTATTTATTATATATATTTAAAATGCAAGAAAATGCAGTTACATACTGCCAGAAAATGTATTTATTAACGTTCGGATGGCCAAGGTGGGGTCCAATCGGACCCCAGACCTATTTTTTGTGTCATAGCTATTTTAGTAGCAAGAAAATCGGTTTGAGGTTCTTTCTAGCTGAATATTTATCATTTATACATACCCTCATATAACGATTTTGCGTCAAAATTTTTTCGTTTTTTAGAAATTAATTAATTGTTGCTTGGGGTCCGCTTGGACCCCACCTTGGCCATCCATGTAACGAAATCTAAGTTTGTGTAAAGGTTTATTCAAATTTTCGCTATTCTTTTTAGTCTGATATATTTTGATGCTTACTATAAACAAATACTTCAATTTACAATGAACAACTAGATAAAATAGAGGCACTGGGCGAAAAAACTTTGAGCATCCGTGTAACCAAAAATAGGTTGGCCATCCGAAGGTTAAGTTAAAATGACTATTTCAAGCGATCATATGACTTAAGCTCATTACTGTGTTCAATTTTCAATTAATTTTAATGTAATTTGCGGCTAAAGGTAGGTATTTTCATCCTGCACATGTTTCATATTAGTCATTATTCGATAGCATTTATCAGAAAAGAGACAGAAGCGAAAAACGAACAGTTTTCAGAACGCGTGCTGCCGTGTCCCGCCGCGCTCGATGCGCGACAGAATCGAGTGCGCAACTTCGGACGCTCCCTTCTGTCTTAATTTTTGACGAATCTAAAATTTGAAGACGGTGATTTTGTTCATTTTTTCAAGCTCTACAACTTTCTCATGAAGCAAAAATTTCTATTTTGTGACTGAAAAGAGTTTTAGAAGGAAAGCCGAAAAGGGTCAATTTTTTTTCGCCTTTTTTCGCCAATAACTCGAGATGCGTTAATTTGAGGTTATGGTCGCTCAAGAGAAAGTTGTAGGGCTTGAAAAGACCTACAAAATGAGTCGTGAAAACTTAAAATCTGATGAAAAGAATCCGAGTTATTGCAAAAACAAAATTATTTTGGTTTTTTAAGGGCAGAGAAATTAGCGCAACCTTGATCAATTCGCAAAATTGGATTTAAGCTTTTCAAACCACCCCCCACACCCCAGAAAAAAAAAATTGCTTTTTATTTCATTTGTAAGGCAAAATGACAATTTGATTGGACTAGATAGTCACTTTTTCAAACATGTCATTGCATTTAATTTCCAGAACTGATAACTGTTCCCTTAAGCCTTGATTACGTTTGCAAGTAACAAACTAGATGCCATGAAGGATTTTTGTAATTTTTTGTGCAAGACAGCATTATTTTATAAAATATAACTAAGTTTTAATAAATAGATATGGCTCATTTACTAAAATTATCCTTGTCCTTATACGTGGAAAAAGAATTTAATTTATACAATAACGTGATATAATTTTGTGCTTCAGTAGTATATTTCAAATGTAAGATCTTGCACTGCAAAATTGTAAAGTTTTTAACTTTTGATTTGCCATTTACTATAATGGTAACAATATAACAGAAGAGCCATCTCTATTTATTATAATATACATGGTCCGAGTATAAAACTCAAATGTGGAAATTTAAAGAAGCAATTAATGTTCACAATGTTTCTGACATGGGGATGGCTTTGGAATATTTTTGGTTGGTTGGTCTCTAAATGTATACTAACATTTATCTGACATAAATTATTATTATTATCTTAATAATGTTACCTATTTTTATTAGCTGTATTCGTTTCCTGTGATTTAACTAAAGTCAATTATTTCTCACCTTGTTCCTTTTTTTACAATATATCATCACCAAAAAATGATCAGAAACGAATATAGCTATTGGCAGATATTGTCACCCTAATACAGCATACCATGTGGCAAAAACGTCATGAATAGATTATAAATGTAGCCGATGTCAGTATGTCATTTGATATTTAAAACAAAAACTTGCAAAAATGCAGCATTACTAAAGTGTATGAATGAAACTGTGTAGTTAATTTATAAGTAGATTAGTTAAGCTTAAATACATGCAGACAGGCCACAACCACGACATGCCAAGCAATCAAAAACACATGAAAACGAAGTTGTATTCTAATTTACATTTCCAACTATGTATATATAAACAATTTCCTACACTAGAACATTCTTAAAAAATAACGGCATAATACTTTGTCAAACTTTTATGGTCTAATACGAACTTATATTCCAGATTTTTAAAAAGATTTGGCATCAACATTGGCGGGTGTTAATTTGATTAAGAAGATATTATTTTATGCTTGTATATATCATTAAGTTGTAGTTCAAGTGTAACTAAAAAGTAATTTGAACAAACTAAAACATCTTAGAATTAATTTAGCCTAATTTTGATTTGTACTTATCGGTCTGAATGTAAATAATTAAACATCATCTATAAAATCATTAAAATTATTTCTGTTTTTGATATTAAATACTTTGAAATGTTACGATACATATGTTAAAATTTCCTTTCATCTCTGGTGTTACACCATTACGTCAATTTAAAATGATTGATTGTCAGCTATCGTGCCAAACCTTTTTACATAAGTTATAAAATCAGACACAAAGCTTTTCTTATCTTAATGAGATCAATCGATATAAATATACTGAATTCAATTTCTAAAAATTCGAATTCTACCTCCAGCAATTTTTTTGGTTTTTGTCTGTTAGAAGATTACACAATGAATAGGTATTATTGCACTTGTTACATCAACTGCCATCATATATCCATCGGCATGTTCCACTAATACACCTGTACCCTGTTTACACATTCTCAATCTTTTATCAGACAGAAACTTATTTTTATGCCTAAAGAGATTATCTTTCATCTAAGATCTAGTGGACTGTAATTATAAGTACAAAATCAAATAAAAAAATATACAATTCCTTTATCAATGTTGCTGTTTATTTTCAATGTAAAAAAAAACTCTACAAATGTAAGAACTTGTGTCAGTCATTTAATTCGTTTAAGGAATGAAGCATGTAATAACTGTCGCTAGGCCAAAGAGAGCGATTGACACAACTTCTGAACCAGACCCAGAATGAACAATGTGTAGAAATTGGGCTCACCTCTCTATTGTCGTGGTCCTGTGGATCACTGAATTTTACAGAATGTGTTCGACTTGCTTCCCTTTCTTCCCAATCTTCATCGCTGCCTCCATCATCTGCAGCCAAAGCTCCGTTAGAGAGAGTGGGTGTGACATCACAACGGTACAAGCGGCCATCAGAAGCTGATTAAGTGCAACACACATAGGATAGTGCTTTAAACAATGCAGGTGCAATGGTGTACAAAGCAAGAATAGATTTAAGATAAATGCCACAATAAATACATTAACGGAATACATAAAGTTTGACAGCACATCAACAAAAGCATCCGACACTTTAAATTAAATACTTTGTACATAGAACAATTTAAAATTAAACAGGTGGAAAAGCATACCTATTATTGTGGGTTGATATTCTTGCTGCGGTAATAAGAAACACGTAAGAACTGTTTCACCGGTACCAGGATCGGTATCAGTTTGGAAGGTTAAAAGGGGTTGAGCTTGATTTTCGCTTAACCAAACAGCCTTGAGTGCTAATTGAAGTAGAGAAACGGGTAAGTACGGTAATCGATTTCCAGAAACATCTAGCACATGAAGTCTTTTGCATTTTCCTATGGTATTAGGCATTAATATTAATCTATTGTCACGTAAACTCAGCACTCCTAATTCCCGTAAATTTCCCACATCCTCCGGAATTGTTATAAGACTATTACGATCCACATTTAAATTTGTTAGTTTTACTAGTCTGCCTATATCTTTAGGCAATTCACTTAAAAAATTCTCCGTTAAAATTAACTCTTGTAAATTAGAACAACATCCTATATTAGAATTTAATACAGTTAGCCTATTTTGGTCCACTTTTAAAATCGTAAGTTTATCTAGCTTGCCTATACCGTCAGGTAACATTTCAAGTACATTTTGAGATAAATGTAAATCTGTTAGACTTTCTAAACCCGCTACTTCCTCAGGAAGTGATTCAAGCCTATTTTCTGATAAATCTAAACAGGTTAAATTTTTCAAATATCCTATCTCAGGAGGTAGTCTTTGTAGTTGATTATGATCCAACCATAGTTCTTGCAAAGCTGGTAGCTGCCCTATGTGTGTCGGCTAAAATAATAAAAGAAAATTAACTTATACAACTATGCTGACAACTTTAAAACTTACCAATTCTTCTATTTCATTATCACCAAGATCAAGTCTTTCCAGTTTAGACAGTTGTGCCAACGATGATGGCAATTCCTTAAGTAAATTTTCACGTAACTCTAATGACGTTAATGAAGTCAACAATCCAAAATCGGCAGGTAACGAAGTAAGTGACATATCATTAAGACCAAGTACTGTAAGGGCCCGTAACTGACTAAAAGCAGGTGGTAACCTGGGAATGGGATTTGAACTAAAGTCTGCCACCTGAAGAGCTCGCAATGCTCCAATACTTTCTGGTATATCTGGGATGTCTAGAAAAAAAAACATTTCATAAAATACTGGCACTATACATTGACCTATTCTAATATCAAAAAAATTTTGTAAACTCATTTAATTAATTATCAGTCACATTTTCATAAGACAGGTATTGTATTAAACGAATATTTCATTTTCCAGTTTTGAAATATACAGGGTGTCCCAGGTTTAATGATCAGGACTTTGACATTTTGTAGGAAAACACATTTTAAGGTGGGTTGCTCCTATATACATAGGTAATAAAATTCTTTGTTTCTGAGATACAGAGTGCGTCACAATTTTCTAAAAAATAAAGGTTTTATTTATTTATTTCCGAACTGTTGAAATATTCAAACCAAAATTGGCACACAAGATACATGGACAGAGCATAAGATCCATGGCAACCATAATTTTTCTACACAGCCAAAATACATTTTTCGCGAAATAAATGACAAAAATCTAGTTTGCGGCCGCACGGTAACAGAAACGAAAAAAAGTCTAGAGACATTTTTTGTTCAGAATTGAATGCTCCATCGAAAAGTATATTTCGAATATTTAATTCAGGGCCGTACTCTTTTTATTTATCAAATTAGTAGAACGGATTATCCATATCTCCGCCACTGGTTGATTAAAAAAATTGATATTTTTCAATCTTGTGGCCCTCTGTCCTTGTATCATGTGTGCCAATTTTGGTTTGAATTATTGCCACAGTTTGGAAATAAATAAATAAAAACTTTACTTTTTAAAAAACTTTAACGCCCTGTATCTTAGAAACAAATAATTTTAGGAACTACGTTTATAGGAGTAATCCGCCTTAAAATGTGTTTTTCTACAAAATGTCAAAGTCCTGATCATTAAACCTGGGACACCCTGTATACATAGAAATGGTATTGTACCTTGAATTTTAGACAAAAATTGTAATTATGGGAATCCTTGTAAGCTTCTCAACAACAATTTAAAGAAACAATGACAATCAAAAGGTAATTTTCAATTATCACTCAAAGCATGCAGCTTTATAGCAATGACCCTCATTTGTTTGAATTATAATCTGTTTGTGTGTATCTTTAATCAATGACACATTACCTCTATCATATTATTTATTCATACCTTCGTTAGATCTTTTCCCCAATGTTTGATAGATAGAGAGGGTTTAAAGATACTAAACATTTTGCCCACGACAATGTTTTTTAGTTTAAAGTATGTATGCAAACGATTGGATGTTGAATGAGGTGATTTTGTAAGGTTGGTATTCCTTAAACAAACTAAGAATGCTTGCCATGAGATTACATTAATTTATTTACAATAGTAGGAAATGTACAAATAAGTTCCCTGCTTCCTTCCTCTAGTGTGATTGATGAGTCATAACTATTTAGAATCCGGGGTCATGCACCAAGCCGTTTCAACTTTTCCCCTATAAGAAAGTATATTACCGGACAACTAAGAAAAGTTATAACATAATGACCGCAAGTCACTAAATTGTTTACAAATTCAATAAATAAATAATAGCAAATAATAGCGAAATGTCAAAACTTGGCGGATTTGTCCATAGTTGGCACTATCATAAAAAGATCGATATTTACATTTGTATTCTCCTTTTTTCATAACAATTTTGAACTGTGCAACTTGTGTTTTTTCTCTTTTATAGGTTATCCACTTCCTTTTGATTATCCCACAATTTCTTGAGTTATCGATTATGTACAGCGTCTCTTACTTATCCGCTAGTATATCAGGCCTTTTAATGCAACTGTTTTACTTATGTAGAGCGATATTAAGCTAACGATAATAAATTCTGCACATTGATCTGTGTCTTAGGTTGAGAAGAGGATCCACTTCGCTAAGACCTTTACCATCTATTCGTTGGATCGTTTTTGAAGGCAAATTTTGTTCATCCCTTCCCTATTATTCCTAAAATTTTTACCCGAAATTGGGATGGCCCCGGATACTAAACTGTTATCTAAAAAATTTGTTTGTAAATCAAATAAATCCTCCATTTTTTATGATCCAATTGAAGAGTTGTAAAGAACTACATATGTACTAAAAATCAAAAAATGGAAGTGTAGACAATTTTGTTTAGAATTAAATACATATATGCAAGCTTTAATATACAGCGTGAGTTTTTTTCCATTATTTTGAATGGGGATCTTGGAAACTAGCAGAGATAGAGAGAGTATTAAATGGGGAAAGAATTGTAGTTTTGCCTTGCCAGCTCAATTTAATGAGCTTTTCGTTATTTTGTTTAGTGCCTATAGCTCTGTTATTAGTGACTTTAGAAAAATGTGTAATGGAAAAAGTTGTAGATAATTATGGGCTCAAAAATACAGTTTAATCAAATTTTTTACTTAAGCTCTAATTTTAAGTTATGACACAAACTTGTGTTTTTTCCTAATGGAAACCATAGTTGGCTTAGGCTATGATTGTATAGAAAAGGTCCGTTTTTAACGATTCTAATAATATATCAGTTGACATAACCTACTTTCATAAATATAGAAATTATGTCAACATTTTGTTTTTTAATGCCGCATTGTTTAAACAGTAAGCTATGGAAACAATTGATGAATGCGCATCGCGTTTAGTAACAAAATTTTACTAAGTTATTAAAACTTATTAATTTGAGGTTTCGTAACATATCATTATGCATTTTTCTAATGAGGAAAAGCCTGATATGATTATTACATTTTGTGCCATAAAAATACCGTCACAACAATATTTCGAACGCAGAACGCTATTTTGATGGCCGCCAACCTTCTCTACCGACCTTTAAGAAATTGTATGATAATAATTTGGGAGGGTATGGTTTTTTGCCATAATCCAAATAATCCTGTAAAGGCATTAATTAATCAAGAGGTAGAGATAAACGTATTGACACGTGTAATGCAAATTCCATCGATTTCACTCGATATCAGTTGCATACACACTACGTCGTGATGATTACAATAAGCGTATTGAATATTGTATGGTTTATTAACATGTGTAAAGGTGATCCACGGTTTAGATTTAAAGTTTTATGGACGGATGAAACACGATTTACAAACTGCGGCATATTTAATAGATATAATGAATGTAGGTAAGAAAATTCGCATCACGTTGAACAAAGAAGAACCTAAGTTAAGTTTGGATTTAATATTGGGTGCGAAATCATTGGCTCAACAATTCTTAAAGCATACATTAACTGGTGATCGTTATCTTCACGTTCTGCACAACGATTTTGAAAATATGTTAAACGAATTACCTTTACAGATACTTTGTATGCTTAAAGGGTTTCAACACGATGGGGCACCACCACATAATCAAGTAACAGTACGAAGTCATTTAAACGAAACATTTCCTAATTCATTATTCATTATTAAACACGATGCGCATTTATCAATATGCTTCCATAGCCTACTACTTAAACAACGCGATATTAAAAACAAAAATGGCCGTAATTTCTATATTTATGAAAATAAGTATGTCAAGTGATATACTTATTGTTAGAATCGTTGAAAACGAGCCTTTTTTATAAATTCATGACCAACTATGGTTTCCATTAGAAAAAACACAAGTTTGTGTCAAAACTCAAAAATTAGAGTTTACATAAAAAATTTGATTAAATTGTATTATTGAGCACATACTTAATTATCTACAACTTTTCCCTTTATACATTTTTTCTAAAGAAAAAAACGAAAAATGATTTTTTTGAGATATCTAGTTAGCCATGCATTTTTTTTTAAAACGAAAAGCTTATTATATTGAGCTGGCAAAACTACAATTCTTTCCCCATTTAGTCGCTCTCTATCTCTGCTACTTTCTAAACATCCCCATACAAATAATGAACAAAAACTCACCCTGTATATCAAATGTGTCCATCATTACCACTATGTATCAAAAATAAACTATTTTGAATGGGGCGCTATTCCTAAACTTGTACAAAGCGCGTTTTACAGTGTAGCATTCTTTACTTCAAATGATTACCTAAAAATAAATCAAGTATTACACCTTTAGAGACCAGTAACTATAAATATGAAGATATCTATACATGGCCGACCTTGTACAGTTGCAAACTCAAGGTTACGAGGGTTAAAGACCTAATCTATTTACCACAAACTACATTGTTATTATGGGTTTTTCTTAAATTTAAATGTTTACCTACTTACTTTTTTTACCAACATAATTATCGATCAATTAAATATACATATATGCAAGTTGGTAGATCTGTTTACATAAAAGCATTCCTCTGTAAAATTACTTTTGCATTCTACAAAATTAATAGTAAAATTCTAAGGAATCGGAATGATATACCTACGTTACATTACATTGTAATTGCATTTCCGTGCCAAACTTTATTATGTTACGTTCATGATGAGGTAATGGTAACGTAACATGACTTCATAGTTAAAAACCGGCACAGCATTATACTATCTATACTGTAAAGTCCGGTTTTTATTCATGCCAAGTTTTTGAAGGCATTTTTGTTAAATAAAAAAAATGGATTTACATACTGAATATAGAATGGTAAGATATACCATACCTAAAACCAATGAGGTCAATTTTGCAGACTATCAGCTACTACCTATTTGTAAAATGTAAAGGATCAAAGCTATATATACAGAGTGGCCCACCGAAAACACAACACTGCCGTTTTAGCTTTTTAAACTGAAATATGATAAAAACGCTCGGACATGTCGTTTTTATTTTTTACGGGGGCAACTTTTTCCCTCAAAATTTAATTCCTATCACCAACCCCTAAAGAGGGGTGAAAGTTAACCCTAATCATTTTAAATGGCACTATATTAAAAAAAGCATACTATTTAAAAGTACGCCAAATTTTTCGAATACAAGAAAACACATTTATATTTGATTAAATGTTCAAAAAGAGCTCCGCCCACTCCATGCAAATATACAGCAGTGTTTTCGAAATTTTGAAGCATATTCGGAATTATTTCGTTGCATGCGTTTCCTTAAAATATCTAAGGAGACAGGTTGGGTAGCAAAAACTTTAGCCTTTAGAAAACCCACAAAAAGAAATCTAACGTACATATCTGGCAATCTTGTCGGCAATTCTATGGGCCCTTTTCTACCAATCCAGTGACCACGGAACCTGTTATCTGTCACGAGCATTGCGTAATGTGGAGGAGCACCATCCCGTTGGAATATTAAACGATGTTCAATATAATGTTCGCCATTTTCCAATACATATATCAATGGACAGGGTTGGTTTGATTTATATCAAATGATTTAAATCACGATTTAAATCAGATGATTTTTTTAAATTAAAATCATGATTTAAATCAAATCAACTTTTTAGTCTAATACAAAACAATAATAAAAATGTTCAAAAAAAAATAACAGTATAATACAACACTTATGAAAATACAAACGTAAGTAGGTGCATATAAGACATAAATTTCAGGTTTCTGCATTTTCATTGTAAAATTTAAACAAAAATATTAGTTTCCCACTTTGTCAAGTTGCGACAAGAACTTTCTAGCAAGAAGTTTTTGTAAATTTTAGAGTGTAATAAATTGAACCTTTCATTTAAATTGAGAAGCAAAATATATGAACAAACATTCGAATTCGTGTAAGATTTTTATTTAACAAACAAAAAATAGCAACTAATTTAAATGAAAGAATTAAAATGTATGTCGAATTAAAGTGTTACTTGAATTAAAATGTTTGTTAAGTAATAATATTTGTTCTTTAATTTCAAATAAAGAATTAAAATTATCAACAATCATATTAATTCTGAATTAAAATGTTTGTTGATAATTTTAATTGGTCGCTTCGATCGGTGGCAGTTATTGAAACTACACCAGTATAAGGAAACACATGTAAATTATAGTTCAAAATAACACCACCGATCGAAGCGACCAATTAAAATTATCAACAAACATTTCAATTCTACCATTTAAAATGTTAGTTGCTTAAAAGTATCCCAACATTTAAACTTATTCATTAAAATTTAAGAAATTATAAAGTTACTTCTTTTATTTTCAATGTACATTTTTATTCGTGTAACATTTTAAATCAACTATCAGTATAAATACTTGAAGTTTATTAAACAAACATTAAAATTGTAACTAAAATTGTAAACTTAAGAAAGAAGATATTTTATACATTGAGTATAAAAACTGACAATAAAAAGTAAAACGGCGTTCCAGATTAATGGTTTAAATATCACACGTGTATAATGATTTTATAAATTCCGTCGAATGCTCTTCTATAAAAAATGTAACCATGAGACACATGTAGAGTAGAAGATATTCACCTACTCTAGACCTGCACATGAGAACCTTAAAGGGATTGTTGTTGTCTTGCAGTTGCTTGGTTATTGGCAAGGCAGTATTGACAATATTATGAGAAAAATTGTAAGAACTATAAATGTCACACGATACAGAAGACGAATTCTCTCTTGTTGAAGAAATATGTAATATTCCCATTTTAGGAGACTCAATGATCTTGTGCTCAGCTACGTTTATAATTTATAATAAATTAATTATTATTATTACTACGAATATTACATAAGACAAATTTGGTTTTGTAAATGGAATTGCTGATTTGATTGTACCAATAAGCAATTAAACGGTGTGTATTCTTACTTGCTTTCTTTGTCTCAAACTGAGGTGGAATTGGAATATACTTGTATACTTACAACCTCCTTGCTTAAAATATCTAGTTAGATTACGACAGACCGAAATCACTTACACGACGTACAATGTGTAAGAGATAATTGACCTTTTAATTTGTATTTCCAAAGTAACTTATTAGAATCGGAAACAACTGAACATTTTTCAAAATATTTAAGCTATGCGAAAATTGTCACCACCTTTTTTGTGATGGATGACAAACTTTACAAAGTAGGAAAAATTTTCTAGAAATTTATTTTTAGATTGGTACTTATTGAACTATAGGATTATGTTTAGAAAAGTGTTGTAAACAAACGATCTATAACTAAATGGGAATGTTTATAAATAGAAAAAGTTAGTCTTAGGACAGTAAGTTTACATTTAGAGCTCACACCATCGCAGGATAAGGCAATATTGGAAAAAAATGTGTAGTGCCGAACTTTGAATAACATCCAGAATTATGCAAACTTATAAGTTTTTAATATCGTAATATGTATTATTGTATTACAATACTACGAGTTTCGCTAGGTACTAAAAATATTAAATTACTTAGTTCGAAAAATATGTATAAATGTCAACAACCTAACAAAATAATTTTTTGAATAAAATAGGTTGAAAGGTAGTCTAATTCAACTCGCATTTATTTAAAAGGGTTAATTTTTTAAATAATAAACCTGGCAAATTGTTTAATCTGCTAGGAAAATGTGCGTAACGTGCGTTCTATCTCAACAGGACATTATTATTCTTCGAAATAAACCATCAAAGAACAAGAAGAAGAGGTGGCAATGCAAGAACCCTGAAGATATTAAAAGAAGACATAGAGCTTTCTAATCGAACATTTTTGTGTGTTTTTGGTTTTTGCATTGAATAACGAAGTAAATATTTCACTAATTTTTGTGAGCATTAGAGCTGCTTGGAGATGGTCACAGCTGTTCCACGAAAATAGTGCCATGTTCCTGATCTTAAAATGGTTTCTTCTATTGTACCTATACCTACGTAAAATTGCTTCATTTTTTGCAACAAAATGATTTAGGTAAAATTTCGTGCCATTTGTATTTAATACTTAAAAAGAAAGTTTGGTCTGTATTTGAGAATGCACTTAACTCGCTTTTACATCGTTGACCAACACGGACTCAATCGCCTGCGAAAAAATTAAAACCAAAATTATTATGAAGTCACGAAGGGCGAAGATCTGACATAGTCGGTATCGTTGTGCAAATTGAAAATTGTTTTTGCGCGATATTTTATATTTTATCCTATAAAAGGTAAATCCGTTGTGCAAATAAATCTGGTATTACGATTATTTAGAAATTTATGCGAGATATACCTATACCTATAATTAAATCAAAAATATTACGAAAATTCTTCACAATTTTTTTTACTGCCATTAAAAATTACGTGGATCTTGTAATCTAATGAAATTCATGCAACAAGTTCCAAGTTTATCTAATATTTGGCATTTCTCTGTATATTTATGGTGAAATAGGGAAATTCTTTCTCTTTCGTGCCCGTCAGTATAATACCTACACTACACCATTACAATTTTACTCTTCTACTACCAATTTTCCAAAAACCAATAACAAGTTCACAGACAGGTTCCGATGATTTCGAAAGATAAATTAGGAACAACGCGGGAAATTCGTAATAATCTACTTTAAATTAGGTATATGTATGTTGAAAGCGAGACTGGAAATAAATTTATGCGATTACAAACATTCTCGAGGGGATTTAAATTGTTAACTAAAATTACGCATTTTTTGCATGTAGATTAAAATCTAAGAGCACATCCTGCAAACAAAAGTACTTTGGAACGATAATTAAGGAAAACAATGGCATCGCAACTTTAAAAAAAGCCGGATTAGAACTTGCGATTTCATAAATTTTGTAAATACATACATACTTAAATAGGCATTTAAAATATGAAAAAATTCTTTTTCTGTTTCGGCACAAGAACGCATATATTACTCAGACACGAAACGATTTTTGGTAACTTTCTTTCAGGAGTTGGTATTGACTTGAGTTAGTATTGAGTTTTATAATTTATTATGGTTAGTGATAGCACTGATTATTTCTTCTTCTGAAGGCATTTCGGTCGTTTTTTAAGAACAACTTGTATCTTCGACTATAATATACCTAACGTTTTCCATCCATTATGTTGATGGACTACTGATTGATCAACGCGACTCCGAAAATCGCAGAAATCATATTGTATAGAAAATAGAGCGGGTTCCAGATATTTAGGAAACAATCTTTAGCGTTTCGCTAATTTTATTTATACCAATTGCTTGTGCAGGAACGCTAGAAATTATTCAATGTCGTAAACCTATACATATTAACACAGATCTATTTGGTAATAGAATAGAATGGAATTAGATAGTAGAATGAATAATAAAACAATATACAAAAATTAATTATAATACCTTAAGTGATATGTCACAAGACTCACAAGTGTATGAATGCAATAAAAATAGTAAACAGTCAATGCGGATTCATAAGGAACGTCTTCCTAATAGAGAAATTTTGAAGATTTGAACACAAACCTAAGAACGCATTTATTAAAGTACAGTACGCGAACTCTAGTATGAGATGGAAGAAATACTCTTCTTGCTGTAGAAGAAAATCCAAGGACTTCGATTCGTAAAATATTCACCAACATCGGCACTTTAAAGCGAACTGCAAAGGCAAGGCAATACTAAGTAATTACTATGTAGGCATAAACTCAAGTCATACAGCTAATACATAAGTATAGTCAATAGAAGACGAGCTCGAAGAATAATTTCTCGTTATTTTTTTCTAGAAACATTTTTTGGGCACATGAATTGTAGCAGCAATTGCATTTTAAACGAGAACATCATTCCGTATTGTGTTGGGACGAAAAAAATCACCGAACTTTTTATGGCATTTTCAGGGATATGAACTAGGCCGTTTGTCATGAAGATGTACTAAATCGAGAAAAGTAATAGCAACTCTTAATCAATCAAGCTGAAAATGTTTCGGACACATTCTCAAAATAAAGTTTTAATTCAGAAAATTGTCAATACTTATCAAATGCTGCCTAATATGTAATTGAATTGAATGCAATTTGAACAATATTTATAAGAAGATATTGTTTGTAATTTGTGTTACTTTTCGATATAATAAAATTTGAGATTAAATTAAATCATTTAAACATTGCAATCTTTTTTAGGACTTTGTTGAGGGAAATATCGATTTACGAGTTTGAACACAGCCAATGTTGCCCTTTTTCTAAACGGAAGAACATCTAGTAAGGATGGTTCTAACAAACATAGCAGTTGATAGTAATAGCATTGATTAAAAAGTAAAAGATAGGCCACACAATAAAAAAAACGCGTTATAACTTTACAAGTTCCGATCGTCACAGAGGCATCTTCCTTGCAGTACATTAATTAAAATTGCACTTTTTTTGTAATAGTAATGTTATAGAGATCTGTAATTATCCTCTTTCACAAAAGAAAATAGTTTTGATGTAAATGAAGTAGAAATTGAAAATCGTAATTTTTAAACTGCGGATTAAGCATAACATCACAATGAGTGTATTCTTTATGGCACAATTGTTAAATGGTTTGAGTAATATAATACCTTCATTTAGTTTCATATTCCTCCAGGCTAATTATATGTGTACTATATATCGTAAGTAGGTGATTATCAATGGCATTCTTATGTCTTGTTAACAATAAATATATGTTTTATGGTTGTATAAAATGTGTACTTTGGTATTTGACGCAATGATTTCTAAGACGAATTCGGTTGTATTTATCTCAACTGAACAAAATGCTAATTATACTACATGATGAAATGCAAAAAATAGTTCATCATAATTGCTCTTATTCGAAATTTTATTAGTACAGTAAAACGTCAAATTGATAACCAGCAAAATGATCTACTTTTTTGCTTAAATCTCCTCGATTTTTGGGCAGTGATTTTATTTCAAACTTAGAGATATCTTACCGAGTATGGTAGCCTTACATGGCTTAAAATGCTTAGATACACGAAATTTTATTGTGGGCATTCTCTTTTTTTTTGGATATGTTGCACTTTGCTAGGACAGCTCCTCAAATAATCAAGGTTCTTGTGCTTTACTATAATTCTGATCGGATTTAGTACCCAAGTACTACTCCTTTAATAGGTAAATCTAATACGCATTTGGCATAAAACATGTTTATACCTGTTACGATACTCTCAGGGTAATAAACAAATATAATACTCGCAATAGGTAATAAAATAAACACAAACTTTAAGAATAGCCAGATGTAGTTTATTGCACCGCAAGTGTGCAACCCTTATGGTCTAATATAAACAGTGAACAAAATTTCGGTTCCCACCGAATGTTTATGATATACTTAGGTAGGTTCTTTCTTTGTCTATGAACTCGTCAACCTCTATCTATAATAAAAACGTACGTGTGTACTTGTTTATTGTCCTACTTAGGAAGCGGTTGCAGTTCCAGAGCAATAAAGTTTATTGTATCTTGTCTTAAACCACCCCCAAGTTTTGAATAAAATGCAATGAGAAATGTAAAATTCGTTTAGTATCTTACAGTCACACTAATCGGCGGACGCCAAGTTACTAATAATAATAATGAATACGGCAGCGCATCGGTGTGTTTATTATAATTGTGAGAATTCACGAAAAATGTTCCCTCAGTTATCGTTTTTTAAGTTTCCTTCTAACGCAAACATAGTAAACATTTGGTTACATAATAGTGGTAATCTGAACTTGCGTGAAATAAACCGGGAACAGTTAAAAAATAAGGTAATTTGCGAAAAACATTTCGATCCAAAATACTTAGTCACAAGTGGTGGAAGGAGAACATTAGTGAAGGGTGCTGTACCATATGACGTGGGTTCGAATGCTACACCTACATCTAGCCATGTGGAAGAATTCCTACTTGTTCAGCCTGTGGTAAAAACCTACGGAAAAAGGCATATTACCGAAACGTGTGCAACAATGTCAGAAGAAGATATAACAGATGAAGTACATTACTTAACACCCACTAAAAAGCGAGTAAGTTTACCTACTTACTTATATAATTTTTTTCTACTTGTAATGTCACGTTCAATATTAATGCTTGCATAGTAGGTGAAGTGATTTATTGCAATTTTTCAATTATTTCGCGATAGTAATTGGTCTTAAATGTACCTACCTATAGTGAGTTAAAGTTATTTCGGGTTACACCAAGTATAACGAGTTACATTAAGTTATTTATTTTACTTTTCGATATTTCGCAAACAATATTTTTTCATCATCAGGAAAATAAGTAACTGAACAACTTGTTAACAAGTTCAATGTTCCTGATGACGCAAAAATATTGCGTGGGAACTGGGAAGTATCAAAAAATAAAATAAACGTGATTTTTAAATTTATGTTTTGTTGTCACAGGCATATCCCAATACTGCGCAACGATCCCCCACACATACTCCTAACACCACTACACAAGCCACTTCATCAAAGATATGTACTATTCGAGAGCAAAAATTACTAAAGAAAATCTCTGAAAAAAACGCGTTACTTGTTAAAGAGAGGATGAAAGTTATTAGGCTAAAACGCAAGCTAATGTTCATTTCTGAAAAAAATGTAATTAACAATTTATTAAGAACGAAATCTACAGATGCGCGAACTTTGATCGATATGACTTTATTTCATAGGAAAAGGAGAAGGTGGACCCACCAAGAAACGACTCTAGCGCTTTCCTATTATTACAAATCTCCATCACTGTATAACTACATGAGGCAAAAGTCTAAGATACCTCTTCCATCAGCGCGTACAATTAGGCGATGGTTGAAAGTGTTTCATTTAATTACTGGCGTAGCTTCATCCTTAGTTAAAAAATTTGAAAGTAAAGTCAAAAATTTTGATGAGAGGGATAAATTTTGTGTGCTTCTTTTTGATGAAATGGCGCTAAAGAGGTATTTAGAGTATAATAAAACATTAGACCTTATAGAGGGGTTTCAAGATCTTGGACATTTGGGACGTTCTCCGAAGATAGCTAATCAAGGTTTGGTTTTTATGGTGCGGGGTTTGTTCTCATCATGGAAGCAACCACTCTCCTTTTATTTATCTGAAGGAGGAGTTCAAGGATGTTCCCTAATTCATCTTATTAAGGAAAATATTAAAAAGTGTACATTCATTGGACTAAAAGTAGTAGCTATAGTTTGTGATCAAGGTTCACACAACCGATATGTTTACAATTCGTTGCAAGTGACTAAATCTAAACCTTACTTTAAATTTCAAAATCAAAAAATTTTTGCATTATACGATACTCCCCATCTCATAAAGTCTATTAGGAATAATTTACTAAGCACAGACATGTACATTAACTCAAATAAGGTTTCCTGGAACGACGTTCGTGCAACATACTATATCAATAAGAAATCAACGTTAGCATCCTCTTTGACGAAAATATCTGAGCAACATATATCTCCAAATAATTTTGAGAAGATGAGGGTAAGGTTGGCTGTTCAAATATTTAGTCACAGAATGTCAACCGCTATGGACACGGCAATTTTTACAGGTGAACTAAATTCTGCATCTGGACCACACACTTCACAATTTCTTAAAAAAGTCAATGACATATTTGACTGTTTAAACAGCAGAGTGTTGTATGATCGCCACCCACTTAAAAGCGCATTGTCTCCAAAAAATACAAACGGACTACAAATACTCACCCAAGCAATCGATTATTTTAATTCTGTAAAAGTTTATAACAAAAACAACAAAGAACGCAAGAATATATATTGCTATAATGGCTTAATACAGACAATTAACGGAATCCTGCAAATTTATGATACCATCAGAGAAGACGGTTATACCTTTTTATTAACCAGTAGGTTACAACAAGATCCACTGGAAAACTTATTTTCCGTAATACGCAGTAGAGGGGGGTACAATCCAAACCCAACAGTAAGATCCTTTCGGCAGGGTTTACAACAAAATATGCACGTCAGAATGTTAGAGTCTTCTGGTACTGGAAATTGTGAACTAGATTTGGATGAGCCGCTTCATGTAGACAACATTGATGTAGGAAATGTAGGTGTTGCAAGTACTGTACTTGAAAACGCAGCAGAAGAAAATGTAGAATTGGGAAGTGACTTTATGCGAAGTAAAGATACGACAAGCAAAGAAGATGCAAGTGATGTGAATCCAATCAGTATAAGCGACTTTGAACTAAATACAATAACATATTACGCAGGATACCTTATTTATAAGTGTCATTTAAAATTCAAATGTGACTTATGTGCGCTCAGTAACAAAAAGAGTGACGACATGTGCACCACAAATGAAATGCTACTTTTTTTGCGAGATTATGGAGAAAGCAGTCATATTGAATTTTTATATAGACCTACAGATATTATCGTCGAGATTGTGTCATTTTGTTTAAAAGTGATTGACAATTTTTTTGTAAATAACAAACATATATGCTCCTTTAAAACATCACTCACCGCGAAAGTTATAAAAAATGTAAACAATAAGTTTCCGAATTGGTTACATAGTAACAATCAGTGTTTGGAACATAACCTGTATATTATAGATTTATTGATAACTTCTAAACTATATAAAATGCTAGCGACAATGTCGAAATCCTTTAAGACCTTTAAAGGCCAATTATCGACAACTAGAAAGTTAAACATTGTACAAAATAAATAGGTTTTTGTCCTTTCAGTGGGCAACGATGTACATATAGAAATAGAAGTGAATTATATTAAGTAAGTACCTAGATTGTCAATTGTAAATTCAGTTAATTTACAAAATTATCATTAATCGAATGAGACATGTATATCTGAAAGATAACTAGCAAGTAGCGGGGTTTTACTTTACCCATACACATAAATAATTCACTATAAATCTCCAATAACACATTTGCAACAATCAATGTATTTATGGAGAATTGCTTAATTTAAGAGAAATTTGAATTTATCCAGCATATTGTTACGACGTTGTCAATGCACTTTTCTTTTATTCATTAATTGCATTAATCAATTAGTTTAAGTATTATTAGAATGGAGTTCATCAGCTGGCAAGAATATTTTATTCTTAATAAACCTGCAACACTGCTGAGGGGCTGCTGGTATCTTAAGCAGACGCCTCGCGGTAAGGCAGGACATTTACTTTCATAAAACATTCCTTGATTGTTAAATCAATGGTTTGTGATGTGTGACGAACAGAAGGAACCGCAGAAACAACCGCGTAAGTAGGGCTATTATGCATAGGGCCGTTGATTGAGAAATCCTCTTTAGTCAATGATAGGGCTATGAAAGAAGAACCTGTACTTATCTGTTGGAATCCTTTTTGGACGCTGAAAACAATCGCGTTATATAATCCTCCTCCTTATTAAATTTTTTCGAATGGATTCATTATACTATTGTACATGTATTTTGCGCCATTTGAGACGTCTCTGCAGGTACATAATGACAACTGAGTACAAATTTGTCAACACCCTCACACTGCTTTACTAAATGGATACCTATACTTTTTGTGTAGGTAAGTTATGATAGCAATACAAGTATTCCACAATTAATAACTAATAAGTAATAAGTAATAAATGAAATTCTGTGAAATGTGAAAACTAAAAGTAGATTTTCAGTAATTTATTCAATTTAAAGTTAAAGACGACATTCCTTTTAAAAATGATTACTATTGCATTTAAATCATACTTAGCATTGAATAAATTTATTTTTATCAATGTACATAGTAAATGGGATCAAAACTAATTTCCACAGCTAAGATACAAACGTTTTATTATGATTCAGAATGTAATCTGTCTGATTTTTCCTTGTATCTATAGGGGCAGCACTGCATAAGTACAATAATTCCAGTTTTATATGTAACATTTTTTCCTATACCGTGGCCATTCTTTACCGAAGGTATTTATTCAATGGTAATAGATATGATTGGAAATCGGCAATGGACTATTCCCGTATCTTCCATGATACAAACCAAACACAATAATAATATCTAAAGCTTAAGTTGAACCTGTAATTTAATGTCGCATGTAAACATAGGTTTTAAGTTAAAGAATTAGAGGTCGTTACTATATTGTTATAGGGATTATTAACATTTAATACTGGTGGAAGTGTATATACCTAATAGAATTTAAGATACGAGAGAGTGCTCAGTTGGTGAATGCTGATATAGAATATTCATGCACGGCAGACCTAATCAAAATACATTATTGTAAGTTTCTTCTTGTATGTGCTCGTGTATAATATTGGTAAATTTACAGCTGTATATGCGATTTAATAATTAATATTGTAGTCCTGTACCTTCAGTTTTATTATTACTCAAAAAAACCACAAGAAAGAATAGATAGGAAAATTTTGTTGATAAGTCGACCATGTTTAGTTTGTACAACGCTGTCCTTATGTACTAGTAAGTTTTTTGTGTTTTTTAAAATTAAGTAACTTTGGTTGTATGTATTTACGTTTTAGTCTTTTGCCTGATGATGTGGTGTAAGCATAGACCACGAAACCGGTAGCAAATTAAAATAAAAAGATTGTGGGAAGTCAGACCTTTATTTACCCTCTCCTGGTGAGATTTTAATAACAATAATAATATATTTCTTTCCGAACATGGTTAAAGCACAGAAATTGTGTCTCTGTGGTTAAAGTGTATGTTATTTTTTCATAATTTTTGTATGAACATTACGTTTTCTTTATTCCCTAATGTAATTTGCTTATATTTACTAAAGTCACTAAAGAAAAAACTTGAACCCCGTACCCACGAAATATTTTCCTTCTAATTGAAATTGTAGGAAAAAGCGAAATAAGTACCTATATACGATATACCTACTTATTACATCCACACAAATGCTTAAATGTGGAAGATTCCGAAGATTTAAAGCAAGGCGTTACAAAAATAGAATATGTACTCTTACATCATAATTTACATATTTCAACCAGCAATTGTTTCTAAACTTATTTGTTTATGATGCACTTTTCTGTAACACCTCTTCCTATTTGTTTATGCTGCGCTTCTCTGTAACAGCTCTTCCAATTTGTTTATTCTTTAAAACATATGTTTAAAACAAACGTTTCCAATTACAAAATATTAAATAAGCACCTTTTAAAATAATTTCCCGTTCAACTTTGAAAAAGGCCTATCCGCCTATCGTTAATTTATATACAAATCTTCATCCTCGGCGCACGCAAGAACTTATTTTTGTGTAGAGGTGATGAAAGTGGCATTATTGCACCATTATCTAGACAGACATTTTTAAGGAAGTTTTTCTCGAAGTATAATACCCATTTGAAGTGTACCTGTTTTAAAATTTAATTAAATAACACCTTCAAAGTTAATTACGAAGGGAATAAATTTATGTAAAAATAATTCAAAAGACGATCTAGGTTAAAGATAAAGAGCCCAAGCGATTATGATTAAAAATTTTATAAAATCAACTTTGCGGGAAATTACTTAAAATTTGCATTACAAAATAATTAAAGTAACTAAAAAATTTGTATTCGCAATTGATACCTCCGTTATTACAAGGATATGAAGCCAGTTATATAACATACGTACCTACTATAATTCTTTTCTTGTTAATGTATACCATTTGCACATAAAAAGGCAGTGAAAATACTGAAATGAATATGTATTGTAAAC
This sequence comes from Pyrocoelia pectoralis, assembly GCA_036250285.1. Taxonomy (NCBI): domain Eukaryota; kingdom Metazoa; phylum Arthropoda; class Insecta; order Coleoptera; family Lampyridae; genus Pyrocoelia; species Pyrocoelia pectoralis. The sequence continues at coordinate 18,681,945 of CM070074.1, forward strand.
TCCTTAATTTTTACACTACTATAAAATTTCCAACGATTAAATGTTTGGTGTACTTTATTTGGATTCAATTAAAATGTTAATTGGAAGATCCATATTTTTCTAGCGGTGTTTAACTTGAAAATAGCATCTTTGACAACGATACCTATTTATCAGACGATGTACGATCGAGTACAAGGGATGTGCTTTTAACGTCGCATTTGTTTTCGAGAATTTCCTGCAACATTTATAGCGTTCTCCAATAAGTTTTAAGAGATCACGTTAAAATACATAGCAAATATATGAATATGAGGAATATTAGATGAACTAACAATTGACAGAATGGAAAATACCTGTAAGTTTAGTTATTTTACAATAAATACAAAGTGACATTAAAGTGCAATAAATATAATATTTATTAATTATGTATTTCAAAAGTGTCAATTGTTGTCTAAGGTAGTTTATCCCTTCGGCTCTGCCTCTGTATTTCATACCTGACGTTCTAGTGGTTGATAGTTACTGGTTACAATGATTACATTCGGATTATATTTTAATTATTTTTTGACATTGTTCAACGATACTTGTTGCACTCCTGCACAGTGGACTAACATATCCCTATAATATTTCGATTTGGGCGACCAATCCAAGTGTCCTCAAAATATTCAATTACGGGTTGTGCTTGTTCAGGGAACACATTTTCGTCGCAACAAATATTAAAATATTCAAATACATGTTGTTCAGGCACAAAGGCTAATGCAGGGAGCGTTTTCATTTTTATCTTTTTTTCAAACCATTCGAATATAACCGAAAATTACCTGACAGAAATGGAAAAAAAACATCCCCCGTGTCTTGTTCGGAATATACAGGGTGAGTTTTTTCCGATGTTTAGCATGGGGATCTTGGAAACTAGCAGAGATAGAGAGACGATTAAATGGGGAAAGAATTGCAGTTTTACCAGCTCAATTCAATGAGCTTTTCGTTTTTTGAAAAAAATGCATGGCTAACTAGATATCTCAAAAAAATCATTTTTTCGTTTTTTTGTTTAGCGCCTATTATAGCTCTGTTATTATTGATTTTAGAAAAAATGTGTAAAGGAAAAAGTTGTAGATAATTATGGGCTCAATAATACAGTTTAATCAAATTTTATATTTATGCTCTAATTTTTGAGTTATGACACAAACTTGTGTTTTTTCTAATGGAAACCATAGTTGGCCATGACTTTATAAAAAAGGCCCTTTTTCGACGATTCTAGCAATATATCACTTGACATACTTATTTTCATTACTATAGACATTATGGCCATTTTTTTGTTTTTCATGTCGCCTTGTTTAAGTAGTAGACTATGGAAACAATTGATACATGCGTTTATTATTTATTTATTTATCGTTTGTAATTTTCTACATACAATTTCATTAAAATATTTCTATAATAGTAATAATAATTGTAGCTCCTTTTTTAGCATATACGCAACTTATAAGTAGACAGGGTAGAGCTGTATATGTAAATAAATATGTTTACCTATAGTTTCGAGATAATTTTTTTTTATTATAACTAATTTGAATTTTATTATTAAATGCGATGCGCATGCATCAATTGTTTCTATAGTCTACTACTCAAACAATGCGACACTAAAAACAAAAAAATGGCCATAATTTCTATAGTAATGAAAATAAGTATGTCAAGTGATATATTGTTAGAATCGTCGAAAAAGGACCTTTTTTATAAAGTCATGGCCAACTATGGTTTCCATTAGAAAAAACACAAGTTTGTGTCATAACTCAAAAATTAGAGCATAAATATAAAATTTGATTAAACTGTATTATTGAGCCCATAATTATCTACAACTTTTCCCTTTACACTTTTTTCTAAAATCAATAATAACAGAGCGATAGGCACTAATCAAAAAAAACAAAAAAATGATTTTTTTGAGATATCTAGTTAGCCATGCATTTTTTTCAAAAAACGAAAAGCTTAGTGAATTGAGCTGGTAAAACTGCAATTCTTTCCCCATTTAATCGTCTCTCTATCTCTGCTAGTTTCCAAGATCCCCATGCTAAACATCGGAAAAAACTCACCCTGTATATCATGTACCTACGGCACCCCTAAAATTGGTCATTATGGTTTGTGGGTTGCATTCTTTAATTTTGCGAAAAAATGCAGAATAAATTTCCTCACTTTTATTTGGCAGAAGTGCGTACATTGGTGGCACCTTGCAAACAATGTACGGTATACAATTGCTCAAAAAGAAGTGGAGTACTTTTGAAGGTTGAAGGTTTCATCAGAATACCAATGTGCGGATGACCGGCCGACCTTCCACTTGCCATTTATCATATACATAATAAGAAATCATGTGCACATTATTTATTTTTGCTGCATTCCCTGGCATTACCCGAGCTTTTTTTTAGGAACTTCACATTTCCAATAAACTATATTATGAACAACTTTGTCTTTAATAAACAAATAGCCTTTAACTTGTTTTTGCCTTTTTCACTTTTAAAAAATAAACTCCATGTTGTTACCGTTACCGTATCGATGAAAATTTTGGAAATATTTTTGTTATTTATAAGAGCTTATTGTAAAATACCATTAGCAAGAAAATGTAATTAAAGGATTATTTCAAGAGAATAGATATTTAATTCTGGAGCAATTTTCTGCTACCCATATTTTGAGTTGGGATCATGGGATGTGCTTCTTATTTTTCCAACAAAAATTTATATCCAACATTTAAAGTTGTGTGTACTAAAAGTTCGTCTTGAGAACAACGTATTGGTCGAACAAGAGAATAGAACCATTGCGATATGGATTAAGGATAGTTTGTGGGGCTGTGATAATATCAGCTTGAAATCAGTTAGGTAATTGCACAAAATGAGATGTAAATGCTATGAAGACCAGTTTTTGACGAATTTGCCGTTTTTTATTATGGCTCCGCTGGCAGTAAGGCAGAGTGTACATAAACAATCCATATAGGTATTGAAAATGAAATAACTTTTACTCTGGTCAGTTTCCGCCGTTTTCCTAATCGGGCGACTTCCACTTCACAAATACCGTGGGAATGTGGGATGTCAAGATTAGACATTAGTTCGAAAAAATTGAATTTCAATGTTGATAATTTCATGTAGAGACGTTATAGATAATGATGTCGGACCTGACTTTCTGAGAAGACAGGCAGCACAAAATCCAGTTACACTCATTTCGAAATGCATCAATTTGGACCGGTAAATTTGGAACTACATACCCCATAATGAAACAATATCTTTTATTAGAAGTGGCAGGAGGAAATTTAATTTAATCAATTGTAGTATTGCACAAACGCACGTTGCATGTATAACAAAATTAGCAGTGTTACTAATTGTAGAAGAAACATACCTGTTCTATTTAGAAAATAGGTGTAATTTACATGTAGGTACGTTCCTAACAATTTATGTCACGTTTAATGACATAACATTACACAAACAAGGTCAGACATGCTTATTGAAATATCGAAAACTAAAAAACAAATGTAATAATTATTATCAAAGAATGTAAAACGAACATTTATCCCTCAGTTATTTGATCACGTTCCAATAGTAAATAAAGTACCTACTCAAAAAGGGGTTAATGAGTGTAATTAAATTATTATGGATTTTAAGTACCTACTATGTTCTTCTAAAAATACCTCTTCTAAAATTACCCCCGAAAACTGTTAATTTGATTAATTTCACGTTTAACAGCTAGCGTTTTAAATAGCGGAAATGTGTCGCACGAGGGTAGGAACTTAATCAATACTAAAAGATTAATAAAGGAGAATTAATTTATACTTGTCTAATTCATTTAGCATCGTACTTGATGTGTTTTAATCGCAAATTCCACATAACTACATAAATATAATGTATTTGAGTCCCAAAGGGATTAACGATAAATCAAATTACACATTAATTTGGTGAAATAGGTTACTACGAAAACGAATGAAGTTGTCCACATGTGAATGATGACCAAAGGAAATATGTCTGTTAAACGTCAGAAAAGATTCAACTGGAGATGTAGACAAGTCAAACATAATAGTTGAAGCTTGTATACAGAGTGTTTCGTCAATGTTTTATCTATGTATCATAATGAAATAAACAAGTGTTCGTCGATACAAGCTTCGTTTTAATTTTGAAAGATTTTCTTGGTTACTTTCGGTAATGTTTATTATAAACTAGCTGCTTAGTGCTTACCCGCACCTTCGTCCGCGATCTTTCTCCTTTTCTATAACTTTCATGTTCTATTTATTTTCCGCGAATAAAGCTCCCAGTCGGCATGCTCTTTCCCACATCCAGCACTCATCGTCATACTTCAGTCAATTTACACAAAACCATAATGAATTATACACCTTATTATCTCTTAATAGTCTAAGAGCTGGCATGCAAATTCGACCATGATCTAATATAGTCAGGATTTATCAGGGGAATGGATGACCCGGTGGTGTGTATGGTAAATTTCGTGGAGCCAGAACTCTGGGGTGACAAGGGGAGGGTGGGTGGACGGCCAAAATTGCAAAGTTTTTTTTTAAAATAAATGATCGAATATAGTTCTGGGTATTGGCACAGCTATAGCCTTTACCTATATAAACATTATTTAAAAACTCCCAGAACAATAGGGAAACATGAAACACCGTCACAAGCAAGCATACATGTCATTTTTTGAAAAATTTTTTTATGATAACATATAGTGCTGGCAATTTTTTTACATATTTTGCATGATCCCAATGACACATAAGCAAACTTACAGAACTCAAGTCCTACAAAAAATAACGAAAAAAAATATAATTATGTGCACATCATACAAAGTGGTAGGTATCTGCGGTTGTCACAACATTATTATAAAATGATCAAATATAATTGTAGGAAGTAGCATATTCTATATTCACACATGTAATAACAGAATCAAAGAACTTGGAATATTAATATATTAAATATTTCGATGTTGTACAGGGTGTACAACTAAGAAACGAGGCCGGCCATAACTCGGAAACTATTTGAGATAGAACAGTGGAATAAAAAATTTTATAATAAATGTGACCAAGAGAAAATGCTGGAAATTATTTTCAATTTGCTACCATTGCCACCAGATGGCGTTTCACTGATTTAAATTTGAAATTCCCATTTTTTTGACAATTTTCCTCAGTAATGTATTTAAAAATATATATTCATTGTAAACTAGCGATCAATATGTAAAACTTTGTATAAGAAATTTTTACGATTGCTGTAACAATAAAGGGAGGGAGAACTAAATTACGGGTTACTGGAAAAAATCGTGTAACTTCGAAACTAGTTGGTTGAATGACAATACTTGACATTACCAAAAAATCCAAAACCACAACAATTTCTTATCTCCGTTTACCAATAGAGGGCGCAACTTGTTGAAGAAACTGTTCAATTTTATCACTTATAGCAGAACTTCTTTGTAGATGATAACTAATTTTATTGAATATATTTTGACTTACTACATCAACAACTTGTTTTGTTTTTTGTTTTTTTTATATATATATAAGCCTACCACGCTCATAAAATCAGCGCTGCACAAGACAATCAATTTTCACTACAAAACAGAAAACATTACAAATATTAACAGAAACAAAATGGTCGACTTTTCTAAAAAAATTCAAATGGCACCAAATATTTTGATCCCGCTATTTGAAGGAAAATTAATAAGAGTAATTTAAAAAAAAATTTGTCAATAGCTCTTATAGTACCGAAGATATAGTCAAAAATTTGGTAGTATATGAGGCAATTTGAAGTATAAACCACAATCTTCGGTTCTATAAGAGCTATTATTGACGTAATTTTTTTTTAATTACTCCTTTATTAATTTTCCTTCAAATAGCGGTGAACAAAATATTTGATACCATTTGAATTTTTTTAGAAAAGTCGACCGTTTTGTTCCTTCAACAAGTTGCGCCCTCTATTGGTAGACGGAGATAAGAAATTGTTGTGGTTTTGAATTTTTTTGGTAATATCAAGTACAAGTTCTATCTCAAATGGTTTCCGAGTTATGGCCGGCCTCGTTTCTTAATTGTACACCCTGTACAACATCGAAATATTTAATATATTAATATTCCAAGTTATTACATGCGTTAATATAGAATATGCTACTTCCTACAATTATATTTGATCATTTTATAATAATGTTGTGACAACCGCAGATATCTATAAATTCCACTTTGTATGATGTGCACATAATTATATTTTTTTTCGTTATTTTTTGTAGGATTTGAGTTCTGTAAGTTTGCTTATGTGTCATTGGAATCATGCAAAATATGTAAAAAAATTGCCAGCACTATATGTTATCATAAAAATTTTTTTCGAAAAATGACATGTATGCTTGCTTGTGACGGTGTTTCATGTTTCCCTATTGTTCTGGGAGTTTTTAAATAATGTTTATATAGGTAAAGGCTATAGCTGTGCCAATACCCAGAACTATATTCGATCATTTATTTTTAAAAAAAACTTTGCAATTTTGGCCGTCCACCCACCCTCCCCTTGTCACCCCAGAGTTCTGGCTCCACGAAATTTACCATGCACACCACCGGGTCATCCATTCCCCTGATAAATCCTGACTATATTAGATCATGGCCGAATTTGCATGCCAGCTCTCCGTCTATAACACGAATTATGAAAATGTAGATTTCGTGCATCAAAAAGCATCATAATATGGAAATTGAATGGATCACAAGAACCACTGACAAAAGTTAATTCGAGGTTAAAAATCATGTTAGACCCTGCACTCGGAGCACATCAATTTATTGATTGTCTACATATTTTTGAGCTTAAAAATGAAAGGAAATTGAGAAATAGAAATGTTCATAAACCATTTTGAATTTTTTTTCCAATTCCTTTTTTATCTATAAGTAAGTACTTATAGCAAAGAGTTACTCTTTGCTTATAGGTAAAAAAGTAACACCAAAGGAATTGGAAAAAAAATTCAAAATGGTTTATGAACATTTCTATTTCTCAATATATAATCAAACAGAGAAAAGAAAAGAAGAGGACGATGTTGCTTCAATTAAGCCAAAAATGAGACACACTGCGAATAAGTTATTCGCTTGTTGTTTAAACCGTCTACGGTAGCGCAAATGCAATCACATCTTCCCCGTGCGATCAATCACTAACTTTGTTACACATATTCAATTAAAATGCCTTTGAAATGTATACATAACTAAAAAAGATTTTAAACTGAAAATGTGCTGTTTATGTAACTCCGATAGTACCGGAAGTCTATAGTAACTTTGTTATTATAAATAAGAATGGCTATTTATGATTTTATAACAATAAACTTTTACGATTTCCTGAATACCTAATTTTACTCACTGTCACTATCAGTTAAATTAATTAATTTTAAAAAAAACTTATACATGTGAAAATTAATCGAAAGTAAGATTTGTATTACACTACATTCTTATACCTAAATTCAATCATTTTTGAGTTTTTTAAAGTTAATAAATACATAATTAATTAATTACATTTAAGCCTATAAATCAAAAGCGAATAGAAGATTGCAAACGAATGAAAAAAATGTATATCCAATACTCAACATAATATACAATTATGTTATTGTTATGATCACTTTGATCGTTATTGCATTTTCATGAGTAGAAAATTGGCCAGAGTTTCAACTAAGGCTAAATGGAAAAATATCGAAGAACTAAAAAACCAATAAAAGTAGGTAAAAGATAAACATGAATTCAACGGAAGGCTTTTCTCTATCAATCAATGTTCAAAATTCCATTTAATTGGGCTGGGAAACAAATAAACAACCCACCCCTAATTTACAATTACTTATATTCACATTTTTCCCTTGAAACATTAACGCCTTTTTTCAGTAGGATAAAATTTTAAGCGTCACGCTATAGGAGTTGTTTAATAAATAAGAGTTGTGAAGTAAATAAATTCTTTTTCCTACAAAAGAACGTTAGATATAGTTGATTATAAGATTGTATCCCTGTCCATATGGCTCTGCTATAACGGAATAACGTGCAAGTAAGACACAAAAGTTTTAATGGTAGTTAGAAGGGAAGCCTATTTATGTCGGTTACCAATGGAACTAATATCTTTTGTTATATTCCATGTGTGACATTGTTGTAACATTTGTTTATTAATGACAATCCTTTACACTTTACATCAATTTATATTATGTATACAGTGTATCGGGGATAAAATGGTGTATAAGTAAATTGAAATAAGGACACCCTATCACGCGATCTGCGCCAAAGACGAATTTAATTTCTTACTCTGTGCATTCCTGTTTTCTCGATCCTTTACACATAGAATTGTCGCCGTCTCGGCGTTACTGATTTGAAGGTTATTTAAATTGTTGGCGCATCTATAGTCCCGTGATAGGTAGTTCTTATCCCGTTTTACCAATACTGGAGATATTGGAAACGGTAATAGAAACAAAATCGCTAAATTGGGAAAAAGTTATAGACTTATTAACAATCCGGATTTACATTTATAAAAACTAATCCCGCTACAGGATGATAATGAAAAATGTACGTTTTCTAAAAACCTCCATATTCTATTTATTGTAATAGATACATTGGGTAATTGGTAATAGGTACTCCAAAATTCATCTTGTAAATATTCTAAGCAACCGCACCGAACTTTGGTTTTTCTTATGAGCGTCATATTGAATTTATATGTATGTATATGTATTCTTAAAATTATCATAAGTTTGGTGCCTAATAAACCAGAATAACACTAATTACTAACACCAAGAACTTAATCAAAATAAAAACAAACAACAAAAATAAGTTCGTAGTTTCAAGTTTCATTCACAAGTTCGTCATATTTCGTCTTCCATTTATTACCCATATTTCACTACCGTTAACGGTTAACCGTACGTAATACTACAGTTTCATATGATCTTGTGTCTTAAATACAACAGCGGCGCCATTTTGTTGAAAGAACATAATTCGGTCAGATACCTTTACCACCCTTTACCTATTTGAAAATATCGTGCAGAATTTAAATTTCAATCAACGATGCGAATATCAACAATCCCTATCAATGAAATTAAATCTCATTAGTCATTATGATTTGCTGCCTCACAATTCTTGGTTTTCATCGCACCAGAAAATATCATTTTGAAATTAAATAATCCGCATTCATTTTCAAGATAAAATTCGGAACATCATTATCTTTTCTGATAAACTATTGACAAAGTTCGATTCTTTTCTTTGTATTGTATCACACCACTAATCGAAAAAATATCCTGGACACACTGTTTTTTTTTAATTTTATTTTTTGGGGAAAACGATCAGGAGTAAAGGCTAGTGTTACTATTTGCATTCGCATGGTGGTCCGGATCTAGGAATAACGGATTTCCAAGCATCAATTCCTACTTTTATTAACATCACCATTACCAGAACTTTGCTCCATCTGTAAAAAAATCGTCCCCCGAAAGGTGCGGAACATCGCATTGAGACGGAACCTATGCTTTTACTTCCTATTCGAAAAGAAGATCCGATTCGACCACCTTTATATCATCAGGATCACGCCACCTTATTTTTTTCTTTTTTATTTATTAAAAAATAGAATAAAATCAAAGAAAGTTCTTTAGGACAATATTAAAGCTGTTAACATATCATAGTCATGAAAATCTGAAAAATGTCTAGGTTAAAATATTCTTAGTTCAGTAGGCCATGGGCACCAGAAACATTACTTAAAATTAACCTTAACATTTACTTAATCTAAATCCAAAGTTGCAACATACTAAATAACAGCAGCGGGTTGTTAATTTAGAATTCGTTTTTTACATTTTTAATTATTAGTAAATTTCTTATCTATTTCAAACGATTTTTATTCTTGTGCGCCTGAAACAGGTACTTTTTCGTTAACCTGCTCTCCAGCACTTCATTATTTTCTCTGAATTGAAAAGATTTGCAGGCCTTGCTGTCGTCTTGTAAAATCTTATAAAATGTAATAGGTAGCATCTACTTTAAAATGTTCATGTATTTTTTTTAAGTAAATTTATTCTTGTATATACATATTAATAAATAGTGTTACCAAAAATGTTCTACGTAAATGTAACTTTACACTTACATTAGAAGAAAATGAAAAGTGTAGCTCGAGCCAGCTATCACCAGAGCTATCGAAGATTGCTCAAATTTCCATTTCATCAACAAGCGGTGAATTCTTAAATGAAGTATTCCAAAATTATTATTATATTTCGTGAAAAGTTTAATAGTTATATCCGCATACTTTCTCAAGAGCATCCTGGCAATACGAAATAAAATTCCTCGCATCGTTTACATACTTCATCTCAAAATTTCAATCGCTTAAATTTCTGGTCTATATACTGTGTATTCTACGGTTTTATACATTCAATCCGTCGTTTACGCTTCTCACTTGAAAAATGTATCAATATAGCTGTAGTAGCAATAGCTTTTTGTAGCTAATATTTGATGAAAGCACTTGAAAAGCAATTCCAATTTTTATGGCGTAAGACGAAATTGCCCTGGATGATACTACAAAAGTATCGTATTTTTTATCCCATCTCAAATTCCAATGTAAGAATATTATTACCTAACAATAATTAAGCCCGAATCTAGTATAGGTATTATATTTAGTAAGTGTTACATAAAATTAACAAACAACTTTTCATTTTTTCGCTTTATATTGAAACAGCGTTAACAGGAAGGAAGTGGATTTAAGCTTGACTACCCAAGACATGCAAGAAATTTTGTTGCGGTTGATCCTAAAAACCAAGCCCAACATTGTTATGACGAGTAACGTAGTCTTTTTTTAATTATATGATGCATTACGGAAACCGAAATGACCACTTGAGTAAAAATTATGTCGATGTAATAATTTATTTAAAATTAATATGAAACCATCTTGTAATTCATTCTAAAAAGTGATGTAAGCACAGTTGCATGTCAAGGTACAAAGTGAAAAATTAAAAATATCTTAATTAATTAATTAAAAATATCTTCGTGGGGATATGATTACCGGTGAACAATAATTTCGAATTGTAAATAACAAGTTAGGGAATCTAGCGGGAATTTACATGACGTACGTTTATAATTAACTAGTAGACCCGGCGAACTTCGTACCGCCAATAAAAGTTGTCTGAACTTCCAAAGGTATTGCTACATTACAGCTTTTAAGTTTGACAGTAATAATAGTAACATTGCGCTTTTGTTTACAATGTTTACTAATAAAATCAACACTTCATAACAAAAACACGGTAACTTTGAAACCCATAGGGGCCAAGCCCTAAACTCCTAGGACTTATGTCTCACCTTTTAAACCTTCGTTGTACTTCTACAAATATTTGAAAACCAAAATTAGTCAAATCGATTCAGCCGTTCTCGAGTTTTTATGAGACACACAAACGTCAATTCATTTTTATATATAAAGATGTAAAATGTCATCCCTTAATTTGGAACCCTTAGAGGGTAACTTTTGAAAAAAGGTGAAATACGTGTCTCATGGATTTCAATACAGGTGCTTTTGAGTAATTTTTAGATTTCCATCTGCCCCCGTTACATAGATCGATTCAACCATTTTAAAATTTCAACCCTTATTTTGACCCACTTAGGAGATGAATTTCGAAATTCGCTTCTTGGTGGGTGCCTACATCATCAGGGGAAGGTTCACTGAAATTTCAAGTTTCTAGGTTCATTGGTTTGGCCTGGGTGTTGATAGATTAGTGAGTAAGTCAGTCAGTCATCACTTTATCCTTTATCTTGAATCGTTTTTTTAAATAGAACACCGCGTATATGGTCACATTTTCGAAATCTGCTCATGATTATTAACACTGTTCTCTAATACACCACTCCTAATTATTGTTTTCGAAATATTAACGTTCATAAGCGATTATAAACCCTAATAAACCTTCAAACTTCATACTTTTGGTTCAACTCAATTTTGACATACCTACATGTCAACCGCGAATTGTTTCCACAGTCAGTCAATCTGTCCAATTTAGAGTACAAACGTTACGATTCTGTTTACAATATTTTAAATTATTTATCTTCAATTAATGGCTTTAAACTGTCGTATGTACCTGAACCACTATGCAAAATTGCATGACTACAGTTTGTCCAGCGAATCTTTGCAGATATGGCCGCCGTCCAAAGTGTATGAATCAAGATAAACATAAAATATTAAATCAGCAACTACTTTCATGACCTGTCACAAAATAGATTAGTTTGTCAACAACAAAATTAACACAAAAAATCAAGGAACAAATATAAACAAAACAAACATCAAGGAATGATAATGACAAATGTCAATTTATTCGGCGGAAGAGGTGTGGTAACACTACTGAAGTCAAAATAGAAATGGTATCCATACAGCGTAAGCTCAGACAAACTAATTAACTTATGCTTCTACACACAAACTAAACTGGTATGAACGTATTTTGAGGTTTCAACACACGCATATAACAAATACTGTAGCATCTATCTTTGTTTTTGGCGCGTAATAAGAACCTAAATTGTGAGGACGTATATTGTTGTATATTTCATACATCGGCAAACATTCGCTGGACAAACTGTACTTTTCGAGTTTTTGCGTGACTACGTAACGCACAGTAATTGATTTTGAATTGATTAGCTTACGTTCATTTCCCGTCGCTCTCGAACGTAATGCGGACATTCTAACGCTACTATTTTCATTATCCTCCGCTCGATTTTTAATTTTAATACTAAGCGGGATTGCGGTGAACTAACTGCGATAAACAAACACTTATAAAAAAAAATCACTCAACAAACTCAAAACTGGATAAACGTTCAAATCGAATGGACTGTACACCAAGAAATGAATACTTAAATGAATTTTTTTAATCGATAGATGCCGACCGATGCAGATGTTAAACGACATTTGCGACGCGTGAACTGTCAAACGCGCGAACTGTCAAATGGGCGAACTGTCAAATGCGTTAAGTTTTCTGAAATTTTCCAATTTTCTGGGCAATTTTCTTAATTTTTCTTTCCGTAAGAACCTTCTACAAAGTATTAGAAACATTTAAAAAAAAAGATGACTGAAATCGATGAAGTCGTTCTCAAGTTATGGCGTGACCAAGGAAATAGCGATTCATTTTTATATATATATAAGATTATTTACAAGGCATAAGTACGAACGGAGTTATCAAAACGTTTAGGTATAATTTCATTTAAAAATATTTTAATACACTAAAAAGGATGAAATATTGTTTAGTGCACTAAAAGGGATAAAATAATTTTTGTTCTTATTGAAATATGTAATAGTTATTTGTGTATCAAGGTTGTAAAAGTGATCTTTTTTGGCCGAATCTGATGATTGCAGCCGAGGCGAAAGCCGAGGCTAACAAATCAGATGAGGCTAAAAAAGAACTTTTAACCGAGGTGCACACAACATTTTTTAGGCGACTATCACAAAAAGATATAAACTAATTTAAAAATCAATTTCATAATTTTGAAAGTGACAGTTACCTGACAAATACAATCATATACCTATTTGATTATTCATGTCACTTACAGAGTGCTTTGTGCCATCACCTGGACAACAAAAAGCGGTTGTAAAGTAAATGCGGCCGTAAAGTCGTTTATGAGTATGACAGATGTTAAAAAAAAAGTTATAGATACTTTACGGCTTTCAAAAGATACGTAAAACAACTATTTATGTAATAGCCGCCTAAAAATAATATTTTTTAGCAATTTTAATACATTCAAATGTACACCGAGTTTTAATATCTAGCCCGGTTTTAGTCTTCTAGTCCTTATAGGACCGCCGGAGATACACACCTCCAAAGATTTGAAACAAGAAATTATTCAAGTGAAGTTAATAGAAATACGTAAGTGAATTCATTCATCAAAGTAAGCTTTAATTCCCACAAAACTTATTCTAGGAATGTTTATAATGAAATTTTAGAACAGTTCGGAAAATTGGTTCTTTCGAACATGTTGAGCTGAGATCTCCCCTAGGACTGAAAAGCATTACTTTACTTGACACCCTACTTTCCAACGCTATACCATTGTGTTGATTTTACGCAAAAGAGGATTTTCTACTACTGTCTACATTTATGATGTCACTTTCAGATATAAAGTTCACCAAAACACGTTAATTTAAAAAAATGGATGGTGAAACGGGTCAAAAACATAAACTGTAATTAGTCTTCTTAAAACAAAATCGATGTGATTTTTCTCGAAATCGTCTATATTAGGTATTTGCGGTACTTAACAAATGTTTCTCAGTGGAATCAGTAATAATTTTATAAATCATGCTCATCTTTGATCACATGACAATAACGACACACCGGCATTCCGTATTTCAAATATCTTTCCTTACTCTCATCCACATTCAATTTATTTATGGGAATTTTAATAAATTGATACACTTGTCCATTCCGGTCTCGTGTTTAGAAGGGACCGCAACGCGCATATGAATTTCCATTCAAATCTTTCGTTTGTATTTTGAAAGATAAGTTGCCATAATAGTTGACACAAAAATGCTCAATGCCAATCCATTGAGCGTATATGTAAATTGAAAATTCATTCGACCGCAAATGCCATTTATGATTCTTATAGCTAACACAAATCTACTGCTAAATGTGGTACATTTTCAAATCAGTTTTTCAATTAACTTTTTAATTCAAAATTAAACCAAACCGCTCGGAAATTTACTTTACTCATCCATCTGTTACATTTCCCCGTTTTATTTGTATTTATACACGATTGGTTGAATGTTAACAACCATTCGAATTTATTCCAATTTTCGTTACATAAGAATTAATAATTTATAGAGATATTTAAATGTGTCAATTTAATTTACACCAGTGATATTAAGATAAAAAAAGTGTAAGAAACAAAGGCCGCGATTGAAGGAGAACAGGTTGTTGTGGAAGTACCTATGTGACACAACCCCTATTGTTTTCATTTTCTATAATAAAGACATTTGAACAAACAAGCCATAACTGAAATACATCAGAAACAAATGGGAAAACCTATTCCCCGATATGTCCAACACCGGAAATGGTTACAACACCGAAGAACGAAGATTGACAAGTATGACAATTAATCTCATCCATTTAAGACTACAATTAATGTATTTACATACTTATATACAATTTTATCACGACTTCACAAATCGATTTCTTCGTTATATTAACTGAGAAATTGTCGGCGAATTTTGATTTGATCAATTATCAATCTAACACGTTCACAATTAATGGCGGAGTTATGTAGCTCCAGTAAAATATGAACAACAACAATGAACAACACTTATTCCTTGGTAAATACAAGCACAAAACACATTACATGCGCAACATGACATTTCAGACATTAGGAACAGCAGCATCATATTATTATCACAACGCATTATATTCTATATTTATTGAAATGTTTTGTTATTCCTGAATGCCAAACGTTTACAGTAATCTTCAATTTCGATTTCACAAGTGAGTCAAATTGCAATTTAACAGCATTTAAATTGATAAACATGGATGGTGTTTTACGCATTACAAATTCAAGCATTTATTATACACGATAGACGATACTGAAACTTTTTAAATGTGGTTATCAAAAATTAATTTAGAAGAGAAGTTGATACCAACATCCGAGCCAATATCTTTGAATACATAAATTTCTTTTAATGCTTCTTCTTTACTTTTGTGTGTAGTAAAGTATTTTTATATTTTTTCGAAACAAGTCATTTTTACACATTTGTTAACGTTTAATTCCAATTTGTTAAGTAACGTATAATTTTCTGTCTTCCGAATAAGATAAACAGGTTAATTTGCGGAAGTAATAAATTTAAGATACATAATTTTTGTATTAAGATACCATGGTTAACTTTGACGAACGCTTTTGTAAACATACAAGATCAATTCATTGAGACTCATTTACTCCTTCATCAAATGAACTAAAAATAATTGCCGGTAAAGATAATATTGAAATTGGTCCACAATTACATAATTACCTCGATAATTACACTTTGCGGGATTCAATATTAGTATTCGGCTCACTTTGGAAAGCTTCTACGCATCGAAAAAATACCTGCCTGTAGAGCAGGTTGCAAAATATTGTAACAGAACATACTTTCATTGTAAGGTTGTTGCAATTGTTGGAATTATGTGCAGCTCGTAAAGGGAACGAAAGTTGAAAAATCTTAAAATTAGTGACATCGATGATTTAGGTACCATCGAGGTACCATGTTGTTGGTTAGAATCCCTGATACGAAAACCAAAGTACGTAGATGTAAACCTTTCGTGATTTCTGGTAGTTTCTATAAAATCTGGAAACAATATACATAGGTATAGAGATTCGCAAGTAAATCAAGGTTTCCTTAACTATCAAAGAGGTAAATGTACGAAACAAGTGATAGGATCGAACAAAATAGGCGGTCGGATTACCTAAACAAATAGCCGAATATTTAAAGTTATCTGATCCCAAG
Source organism: Pyrocoelia pectoralis (assembly GCA_036250285.1). Taxonomy (NCBI): domain Eukaryota; kingdom Metazoa; phylum Arthropoda; class Insecta; order Coleoptera; family Lampyridae; genus Pyrocoelia; species Pyrocoelia pectoralis. The sequence continues at coordinate 18,698,315 of CM070074.1, forward strand.
GCATACACAGGTCACCGATTAAGACAAATTTGTCACTCTTTTGCATGATGCCGGTAGTGATGACTCTTAACATAGGAGTTGAAATCTTCGACCACAGAGTGCAGATCGAGGTGCAGATATGTCGATGATTCAATAAATAATAAGACGTCAACAGCCACAATAATTAGAAAATTCAATTGAAAATAATCTACAGACTTTACGTACACTGAAGATACCAGTATCCAAAAACAATACACCGTACAGTCTACGTCATCCCACCGTTCACCGGGTACTTCTGAAGAACCACCAAACACGGATAAATAATAATAGTAATACGTAGTAATAGTAGTAATAAAGGAATAGTAATAAATAATTGCCAAAATGTTACAATTAATTACTATAAATAAATGTTTACTATAAATTGTTCCCGTATATTGTTACATCCTATGCCTAGTGACATTATATTATTATAAGCGCTAAAGTTATCTAATTTATTCGTATTTTTATAAACGATATAGGTATTTTTAAAACGATCCATATTAGTACAGTCAATGTAAACACAAAAATACACAAACATTGCAAAAAATCCTATGTTAAGTTTGCTTTTTTCATGGTGTTAGGTTCGGTCCCAGTAGTAAATACTCAATCTTGCAACTTCGAAAAACTTGTGGAAACTGGGGGGGGGGGGGGGACCAAAAACCGCGATTTTTTCGGACTTTTTTCAGTTTTAGCCTCGTAGATCAAAAACTATGAGTTGTAGTGCAAAGAATATGATTATCTTTTTTAAACTGGACTAAATTTTCTACCATTTGAGCCTAACCGGAAGTCTGTAAGTATAATAGTTTCCGAGATACAGCTCTTCAAAAATAGGCATTTTCCTTAAATCTGTTTTTAACGTATCATCCATGATTCGAGCCAGATATTGCCACAACGACGTGCCCTACGACCGTTGTCATGGAGGAAAAAATTGTAGGACATTTTATCACCTTTTATTTAAGCATAGATGCATTCCTGTAGACCCAACAGTTCTCGAGAAAAAGACGGAAAACCGGACTCCACATAACAATGTAATAGCATTAATATGATTAGAAGACATTTTCTGATTATTCTTATAATTTAGCCTAGCGAACGAACGCTCAAAAAGGGCTTGTAGACAGACTTTTTGATCCTAAAGATTTTATTTCTGGGATGTGTTTGGAGGTGTTTAGTGATGATTATATGAAAAGTAGCGTAACAAAATGTGCAGATTTGTTTGGTTTTCCGTTTACATCTCTTGAACAGGCCATCGTAGTGGGAAATGGACAATTATAAAAAAAGCTGATTAAATTTTCTACAAGTTTGCTTCTATGCGTTTTTTCTCTATCTCTATCCGTTGAAGAGATATTCGCTGTCAAGAATTGACATTTTTTTTTAAATCGGTTTTACACGACGTTTTTCGGAAAATGTTGTGTCCTAGCTCCTAAAGTATTGGGTTTATAGCAAAAACTGCTGAAATAAAAGTTGTAGACCATAAAATTTCCTATAAAATACATATACCGTTTAATATTTTATCTCAAATAGACTAGATGTTATAGTTATTTAAAAAAAACGTTGAGTTCAAGATGGAATAGAGGGCACTAGAGAACAACTAATTTTGTGGGAGGTTTGGAGCTAAATCTGATATGTGAGTATTAAATACAGATTACCTGCATCCTTAGCCAAACAATTTCAGTCTTATGCGCCACCATGTTTAATGGTTTCTAGTCTTTTCTTAATACATTTATGATAGGGTTAATGTTTGACGAAAAGAACAAAAGTATTTTCTCAAGGCAGCTTTTATTTTATAATTGGCCATTTCCCACTACGATCGCCTATTCAAGAGATACAAAGGGAAAACCAAACAAATCCGCAAATTTTGTTACGCTACGAAGTTAGTTCATACGGTAGGGCCGGGGATTTTTCGTATAATTATCACCAAACACATCCCAGAAATAAAATCATTAGGATCAAAAAGTCTGTCTACAAGCCCTTTTTGAGCGTTCGTTCGCTAGGCTAAATAAGAATAATCAGAAAATGTCTTCTAATCATACTAATGCTATTACATATATGTGGGGGATTTCACTGTTTTCCGGTTTTCCGTCTTTTTCTCGAGAACTGTTAGGTCTACAGGAATGCATCTATGCTTAAATAAAAGGTGATAAAATGTCCTACAATTTTTTTCTGCGTGACAAGAGTCGTAGGGCACGTCGTTGTGGCAATATCTGGCTCGAAACATGGATGATACGTTGAAAAAAGATTTTGGGAAAAATTGCCTATTTTTGAAGAGCTGTATCTCGGAAACTATTATACCTACTTACAGACTTCCGGTTAGGCTCAAATTGTAGCAAATTTAGTCTAGTTTAAAAAAGATAATCATATTCTTTGCACTATAACTCGTAGTTTTTGAGGTGCGAGGCTAAAACTGAAAAAAGTCCAAAAAAATCGCGGTTTTTGGCCCCCTCCCCACTTTCCACAAGTTTTTCGAAGTTGCAAAATTGAGTATTTACTACTGGGACTGAACCTAACAACATAAAAAAGTCAAACCTAACATAGGATTTTTTGCAATGTTCATGTTTAAAATGACTGCACTATATATAGTTATGAATTATGATCAAAAAAGGTAAGTTAAAAGTGTCTAAATATAAAAAGTAACTCTAAAATCAAAAGTAATAATTTTCACGCGATTGATGAATGTGTTTTTTTTAATTTAACGGTTTCTAATGCAGATATTTTAAAAGGGTGTGGTTTGTCTGACAAAACAATGACCGGTTGACGTTACTTTGTTGTTACGATGCTTGACTAACGCTATTTTTATTATTTTATATTTAAATCTTAAGTACGGTAAGTATTATCGCTCTATAAAAAGCAAGTCGTAGAAAAAGTATAGTATGTATTCTACTCGCATGTAATAGCTATTACCCTTGTTTAAACAAGGCTATTAGGCTATTACTCACTCAGATGTTTTACCAAACTGCATCTTCGTGCGTAATAGCTATCATTACATGCTCGTTGAATAAAATACTATTTTTCATAATTTCAGGTACGTACACAAGGATTATAGTTTATAATCCTTGGTACGTACATACATATTATATTTCTTTGTAACGTTCGAAATGATTACAATTAAACATTATAATATTCCTCGATTTATTCAATCGTAGTAGTTAAAGCACGATCTATACAATTTCTAACGAACTATGGGATAAATTACAAAATTGAAATTTATTTGTTTTGTGATCATATAGTTACGTAGTGTATTTTGATTAATATTTCATCTGATGATCAATTTTATACCTGTAACGCATTTGCTTGTAAATATGTACCTAACTCATGTAATTACTATTACATTTCCATTTGAGGTTTAGTAATTAATTGTGGAGTTTGCATTGTAGTTGGATCACTGTGTAGGTGTTAACATACCCGAATACTATGTAGTAGTATAATGATAATTGTGGCTCGTTGACGTGCCATATTTTGAGAAATACCAACTAATTATTTCAGAGTACCACCACTACATTAGGCCAGTCAACGAACGGCTGAAATCGAAATGTTTAATTACCCCTGAAAAAACTCAGTTTTTTATATTGTAATGACGGTAATATACCCCATACACCTGATACATATCTATACAGGCCGTTCCATTTTGGATGGCCACCGGCAATATCTTCAAAACCAAAGGTCTCAATTTAATGGGATAAAAAATTTTATAACTAAATCAGGCATGAGAAATTCAATGAAAATATTTTTAAACTATAAAAACCACCGGAAGAGGGCGTAACTGCTACGACAAACACTAAAAATCGATTTTTTCAGTGGAAATGCCTTACTAAGCTACAATTTAAAATTTTTTTCAAAGCTTAGTTCATTTCAAACAACTTTTGTTTAAAACATTTTTTGATGTTTCCAATAATAAAGCCATGGGGTGCGGCCAAACCTTACGAAACAAAAACCACTGTAACTTCTATAATTTTTAGCCGATTTGAATGAATTTTTGCTTATTTGAAAGGGCATTCAACGCAGATTTTGGGCTTATAATCATACTTTATAATATTCGTTTAATACATTTGATAGAGGTGGTTATCTCCAACTGAAGTTGTTTTTCCAAATTTTCTCTAAAATTTTAAATGGAAGGATTCATTTGTGTTGGTGTTGTAGAACTTAAAGGGTCTAAGATACTGACGAAAATCCCATAATGATATCTCTTGTCGTTTTCGAGATATGAACAAAAATGTCTTTTTCGGGTAATTTTTCACTACTCCATTTTTAATATTGTCGATATCTTAGATGGCCGTGTAATTTATTATGTTTAAGTAATTATTAAATATCACACAAGTTCACTGTGTTTTTTTTTTAATTGAAAATTAAGGAAATCTCACGAAACACAAACACTTATACATATTAGAAAACAAACTTGGACTAGTAAGCAAAAAACAAAAAAAACATAAGTTGAACTATATCAAATGTTCAAATTGTTTGGCGTCATTATCTATTCAAAGAAAAACGTTTTGTATTAAAGACTGCTGCCGCGATTTTAGATCAGGGCAAGCTAGCAAATAGCATCCTTTATTCGATTTATTATATCTTACCGTGCTGTGGGTGATGTTTGGCAAACCTAGTGATGGCACGGGAGTATATTACCGAAAGAAGTTTCGGTAATATTACGTAAATTACGGTAATATTACCAACACCTTGGGGTAATGTTATCAGATATGAGAAAGGCATTTCCACTGAAAAAAACGATTTTTAACGTTTGTCGTAGCAGTTACGCCCTCTTGCGGTTGTTTTTATAGTTTAAAAATATTTTCATTGAATTTCTCATGCCTGATTTAGTTATAAAATTTTTTATCCCATTAAATTAAGACCTTTGGTTTTGAAGATATTGCCGGTGGCCATCCATAATGAAACGGCCTGTATATAAATATGTATAATGAATTTTAGCGATGCCTGAGGATCGAGGGGTCTGTCACTGACCAAACTGCGTACACTACATTTCCCTTTTCGGTCCCAATTCCCTTAAATTCACCCAAACTTCCTCTCAATTCCCTTCAATTCCCCTTACTTCCCTTCAATTCCCCTTACTTCCCCTCAATTCCCCTTACTTCCCTTCAATTCCCCTTACTTCCCTTCAATTCCCCTTACTTCCCTTCAATTCCTTTAAATTCCCTTAATTTCCATACTATTTATTAATGTAAATAATGTGCCATTTTATAAAAACTAGTGTTTAAACTTATATTTACTATATTTGTATCGCCATCTATGCGGTGTTGCAGTGCTATTTTAATTATGTGCTACCCCTTCTTTTTTAATTAAAGTTTTAATTTAATCAAAGTTTTTAAATGAAACCCAACTGCTAACAACTAGTATTTGAAAAGATACTTTTATATTAGTAAATTCACTCAATCTATTCGATTGTGCTTTCCAAATGTTGTGATTGCAATTTCCTACTATCGGAGTAAAAATGCAAGGCCTCTGACTTTAAGTGGTCACTCATAACGAAAAAACTGAAGGGTGAAATTTCTTCATTTTTGGGCAGTACATTAGTCATTTATATATGTGTAAAAATCAAAATGGTAGAATCAGTTGTTTAACTTTTATTTTAATTAACAGCAATAAACACAAGATGTCGTTTTTTCATTATAGCTTTAAGACCGAGGGGTTGACCACTTGGTAAATGTAGTGTACAAAATAGGAAATGTTGTGTAAATGTGGTAAATATTTTGTAAATGTTGTAAATGTTTTGTAAATGAAGTAAATGTAGGATATGTTCTGTAAATGTATTGGAAATGTAGCAAATGTTGGAAATGATGTGGAAATGTAGTAAATGTTCCAAACGTTTTGTAAATGCAGTAAAAGGCATCGGTGATCCGTGGCTTGTGAGCTCGCTTGTGAATTGTGTTGACTGAATACGCATTTTTCTAAATACCTTGTAAACGAGCTAAGCATTTGGCATGCCAGCAGTCGAATGAATATTAACAATATTTTTATATGCAAACATTCCCAAGAGAATCACAAAGATTTCTTTGAAATTAAGATACTCAAAAAATACAAATACACTACCTTCATTTATTAAAAACTTAATGAAAATCTGGTTTTGATAACAGATTAGCATTTTCAAATATGATAGTCCGGGAGCCGGCCACCTTTTTTACAATCAATTACTTAGTATACTTTTTATACTTTGTAAGCGGCTTTATTTTAACGAGACGTCAAACAAATTTTCGCAAATGGGTCCTACGGGGTGCGCAGTGGTAAAACACGTTGGTGTGGTAATTACAAAAAATTCATTAATATTACTTAATTTTTTAGCTAACTCTTAAGTTTTTTTGTAAGTAATTTAAAATAACATTTGTCCTACAACAAAAATGCGTCCATCAAGAGTGTCCCCATCTCAGATACATGTAGTGTAGATATTACTACATTAACAAAAACAATGAATATCAAGCTGATTTTTTTTCTGTAGCTTAGTAAATATTTGCATAATTAAATGCCCACTTTGTCCTACAAATTAATTGGGCAGTTTTCCCATGATATTCATTAATTTTTTGTAATTTCCAAATCAACGTGTTTTTTCCCTGCGCACCACCGTAGGACCCATTTGCGAACATTTTCGCAGAGGAAAAAGTTTAGCGTCTCGTTAAAATAAAGCCGCTCACGAAGTATAAAAAGTATACTAATTGATTGCAAAAATGGCGGCCGGCTCCCGGACTATGAGTGAGAATGATGTAGAAGAAATACATAGTACGTTTCGCAAGAAACAATTTAACTGATTTAATTGAAAGAAACAAATTTGAAGATTATTATGGATCCCAACATAGACATAATCCAAAAAAATTTCAACTGTTAATTGGCCACCGAAAACTACTTATAGCGATATGTGAGAACATCAAAAATACACCACTACTTGACACCACCCCTCAGTTAATACTCAGTTGAACTTGAATTAGGAAAAAAGAAACTGGATGATGACGAAACGAAACAGGATTTTTCCATGGGCAGAATTACGGAGGGGGACATTGACATAGTTAATTGGATAAAGAGAAAATGGCCCCTCCAAAAATATCCCAGAAAAGCACAGACTAACCGATTACGTCAACGATCACTGAACGATGGAAGACAATTTTTATTACTGATTACAAATTTTTAAAAACCGCTAGAAGACATTGAAAAACATTATTGACCAAAAATGTTATCTTGAAAAAGCTCATTTACGAGAAAACTGAATATTTGCTCCATCCAAGGAGTAAACTATCAGGTTTCTTTAAAATTCTACAAGTCTCTGCTTTGACGAATGCTTCTAAATCATCGAAAGGTAATCGATTTGATGACATTTTGAAACATTTTTGTGTGTATGTATTTGTTTATTATTGGTGGGCGACTTTTAACATGAAAGACGCCATACCCTCCATAACAACTAGGTATAACCCGTTCTATTGGCAAATCTAATGTTGAGGAAGGGGTGCTACTAAAATCACAGGCAGAATTGAATATGACTCAAACAGTAATAAGGATTACTGGATTTGTAATTCCTCACGAAGTGGCATGGCGAAAAAAATTATTTCGAGCAACTTCTGTTAGAAAAATTCCAAGTTATATTCTTAACGAAATGAGAGCGGAATATGCCTACGTCGTAATGGCCCAATGCCCAATCGATGGATCCCCCTTTTTTTGTTTAAATGTATTCGGAACAGATAAGTGCTTTACCAATGAAGATGCCATTGTAGATGGAACAGGATAAAAAATGAAGAAAAAAAATTTGGTATCAAAATACTGCGATTTTCCGCAGATGGGAATACAAGACTTTTAAAGGCGATGCGGATTCGTACAAAATTTTTGAATAGATCTACTACGAATCCGTGACCGTGGTTTCATCTTCCTTTAGAAAAATGTGACATTTGTACCCATACCCAGGATACCGTGCACGTTAGTACAAAGCAAAAGACTCGCTTAACAAATCCAAAAATTACACTTCGTATGGGAAATTATACAGCCACTTCTGATCACCTGAAAATTTTAATAACAGATAGGATAACTAAAGACCAACATAACATGCCGCGCTTAAGAGACTTGGAGTTCAGGCATTCTTTGGCCGCGCGGACTGTATATGCACACAAGCTTTAGAGGATGCCATAAATGATTGTAATACTTTAGGCATAACTATATTAGTGCCCCCTCATACAAGGTTGTTATGGTACATATTTGATACATCTTGGAGTTTAGTTAGCAGATTCGAACAAATAAGAGAAGCTGATGGAAGATTAAAAAGAACATCGTTTAAAAAAAACCACTACTAATTGGCTATTAATAGGTAAATCTCTTGGAAATGTCGTGAAACTTACATATTGTGTAAATGTCGATTGAAAATATTGCGAAATGTATACACCACTGTGGAAGTGTGAAAAGTCTCGTAAATGTGGTTAATGTAGTAAAAAATGTGGTAAATGTTGTAAATGTTTGTAAATGAAGTAAATATTTTGGAAATGAAGTAAATATTTTGGAAATGAGGTAAATGTTTTGTAAATGAGGTAAATGTTTTGTAAATGTGGTAAATGTTTTGTAAATGTGGTAAATGTTTTGTAAATGAGGTAAATGTGGTAAATGTTTTGTAAATGTGGCAAATGTAAATGTGGTGTACTTAATTTTTCTTAGTGGTCAACCCCTCGTTTAAGACTAATAAACCAATTGGCCTGAAAAGCATCTCACATCGACAAATAAGTATACATTTTTGAAATATATAAGTATCTACCACTCAGTTTCAATAATATAGCCGTAATTAATTTTTAAAGTGGAACGCTTGTGCGATTTGAGCCATAATTAGCGCTTTTTCGCACATACACTGATACAAAAAATTAACGATGTATTGTAAAAATTTAAAACTGCACACCTTTTTGTAGAAATAAAGGGTCTTTTAAGTGCACTTTATTTCATTAAATTATGATTGCTAATTACTGAGATACAAGCTTCTAAAGTCAGAGGCCTTGCATTTTTACTCCGATAGTAGTCAAAGGTTAACTCATAGGTAACATAAACGGTTAGGTTAAGTGAATAGCGATGCGTAGTTAATTTTTTATGAGAACATGATAATGGTTACGGAACTTGATAATATGTAATATTGTTTCAAATATTTATTTTAAAAAAATGAACTAAATTGAAAATAAAAATTAAATTTTGATAAACATAAAATATACTAACACCTTCGTAAAAGTATTCTTAGTCTAAATTAAACTTCTTAAAATTTTTGTATCTTTTCTTAATACCTACCTATTGTTTAAATCATATTAGTACGTAACAATGTAATGTTGGGAGCGAGGTTGGGAGTTACCAAACGTGTAAAAGTTTGGCCCCCCTCCAGGATTGTTATCAATGACCCATTGAACAATATTAGGGGGAGGGGGAGTTGAACGGTCGCCATCTTGTCCGCCATTTTGAAAATGCCCGCGAACCTATTTTTGGGTATATCTTAGCAACCGTATATCCAAATCGAACATACGTATTCCTAAGATAAATTGTTATATAACCGAAGTTGACAATCCTAGGGGATTTAATGTTTTTGGGCTTAAAATCTTAAATAATGGAATATGTAAAAAAACGCCAAAAAACATATCACTTTTTATTTTATTATTATCAATCTTTTAGATCTCGCTTTTATGAATAAAATGCAAAAACAATCCACGAAATCCGAGCACTGGTTACGGAAACATGCAAGATTTAGGAATAGGTACCGCACCTTTGCTGAGCATACAATAATTGGTAGTTACAGGTTAAATTGAAAATTTCATAAGTTTGTTCTCTACAAAATATGCGAATTACTACTAAATAGTAAATACATACATTTAGTAGTGTAATCAATTTTTGAAGGCTTATGCCCCATTCGCGATTCCCTCGCCCTCATAAGAGTAATGAGATGAATCAGATCGGAAAAACCGTACCGGTGAAGAAATCGAAAATACCCGAATTAATACAAATTTTATAAAGTAATAATTTTTTATAACTTTTTAAAAAGTTTTATACGTTTCGCACCTTCTCGTTTTTTTAATTAATTAATTATTATATATTATAGCCAAAAATAAGTTCGCGGGCATTTTCAAGATGGCGGCCGTTCGACTTCCCTCCCTCTAATATTGTTCAATAGGTCATTGATAACAATCCTGGAGGGGGGGGGGGGCAAAGTTTTACACGCTTGGTAACTCCCAACATTACATTGTACTACCTACATATAGGTATGTATTTACCTTTTCCTAATAATAAGCACTAAAGCAAACTGCACTACACATCATCATGTTTATGCTGAGTAGCGAAGTACTTTAAACATTGCCTTTAAATATTGTATGTATCAACGCATGCTCAGTGATTTCTAAAACTCAATAACTTTCAATTTACGTTCTAATTCCCTTCAATTCACCCTCAATGCCTCATCAGTTCCTTTTAATTCCCCTCAGTTCCCTTCAATTCCTCGTAGTTCCCTTCAATTCCCTCTAATACCCCTCAGTTCCTTCACAATTCCCAGTAATTCCCAGGAAGTGTACACCATAATTCCCCAGTGACAGGCCCCTCGCTGAGGATGGTCAATGACCGAAATCGATAGCATAGAGAAAATATACTTTGTTTAGCCTGTTCGTGGTTTTAATCCATTTCCCAATTATCATAAGCTTACCTACTCATGTCAAGAGCATTTACTGAGCTGAAGTTAATCATAGATTTCATCCGCAGGTTTAACTCAGACATGATATTATGTACTTAAAATCCATAGCAATAAAACAACTTAAATACGATACAACTTAAATTTTACTTAAAATTACTTAAGTCAATGTTGGGACAAACCGTCACTGTAGGCTGTTGTAGGTGTACCAAGTGGAGATAATATATTGATCCACAACTAACAAATTCAAAAACCCAATTTTCTAAGTTTATAGAAACAGTTTACATACATACTTTGATAATTGGCGGCCAGAGATTACAAAAATAAAATCGTTTAATGTACGTACTGGCAAGGTGGCAAATGAATGATGTGGTTTAAAAGATATTTTTATTATCACGCGCACATTAAGTATTTGTAAACAAATTAAAAATACAATTTTCTAAGTTTAAGGAAAAAAGCAGTTTACATAGTTTGACAGTTGGTGGTCAAAAGTAACAAAAATAAAATCGTTTCTTATGCCACCTCGTTATGCACGTACCTACTAGCAGAACTGTAAATAATATGGCGGTGAAAAGATTTTTTTAGCGGCAGCCACGCGTGTAAATTTAAAGAAAAATAAACTAAGCAGCAAAGTAAAAATTAAAAAACTATATTCATAATAGTTTTTATTGCTAAATGATCATATTTGGGGTGGTGTATTCCGATTTAGGATATGGATTATACCTAACTGTGCGATTAGTTAATGTTTTTTTCGTTGTTGCCGAAAAGTATTTTTTCTAAAACTGCCTTGGGAACGTTAATGTTATAAATTCATAGATACTTTTTTAATTACTTATATGCAGTTTTAGAAAAAAATGTGTGTAAAACAAGAGAAGAAAATGTTTTTTCAACTCGAGCTCAAAGCGAGCATAGATTTCTTCTCTAGTTGCACAAATAACTATTGTTGAATAAGAATAATTTACTTAGATACATTTACAAAACAGGTGCGTGAAGTTGGCACCCCCATGTTGTAATTTCGAAACCAAAACTATTGCACAATTTTGTCCAAGTTATGCCCAGTTTTGCTAAACAGTCATTTCGTTTTGTCCAGTCTCGGTTAACCCATGACGAGTCAATAGTCGAATTTCTATAGTGTGGATAGATCTCGGGATAGATACATAGATTTAATACATATAGGAGATCTAAAGGCAAAACGAAATGACTATTCGGCAAAACTGGACATAACTTGTGCAAAATTATGCTATAGTTCTCGATGTGAAATTTCAAATGTCTCATAAGATAGCAGTCCACTTATAGCAGACTGCAACAAAAAATATTACATAATTTGTTACTTATTTGTTGCTAATTTGTACCGGTAAAAAAATTTTTGTACCATCAAAGATTTTCAAAAAAACGGCACACTGCTGACTTAAGTTTAAACTGGCAGTCCACGTGATAGCGCCTTAACGACAGTAGTTATGCGAATGAAACATCAACTATAATTTGTTACTTAACCTGTAGTTTAAAAAAATATATGCATTTTTTCTTTAAATGCGTACAAAAACTTTATGCCATCTGCACCGCCATACGAAATTTTTTTCACCACTAACAGGTAATATACCTTACAACAAATTCAAAAACACAATTTTCTAGGTCTGTGGGAGCAGTTTACATACTTTGGCAGTCGGCGGCCAAGGGTAACAAAAGTAAAATTGTTTAACGTCCGTAATGGCAGCGCGGTAAATGGTCTGATTCAAAAGACCCTTTTATTGGAAGTCACGCGCACAAAATTCGGTAACAAATTAAAAAATACAATTTCCTAAGTTTCTAGAAGAAGTTTACATCCTTTGGCAGTCGGCGTCCAAGGGTAACAAAAATAAAATCGCATAATGCCCATACTGGCATGACAATAAATGGTCTCGTTTAAAAGACCCTTTTATCGGAAGTCACGCGCACAAAATTTTGTAACAAATTAAAAAATACAATTTCCTAAGTTTATAGAAGAAGTTTACATCCTTTGGCAGTCGGCGGCCAAGGGTAACAAAACAAAGTCGCATAATGCCCATACTGGCATGACAATAAATGGTCTCGTTTAAAAGACCCTTTTATCGGAAGTCACGCGCACAAAATTTTGTAACAAATTAAAAAATACAATTTCCTAAGTTTATAGAAGAAGTTTACATCCTTTGGCAATCGGCGGCCAAGGGTAACAAAAACAAAGTCGCATAATGCCCATACTGGCATGACAATAAATGGTCTCGTTTAAAAGACCCTTTTATCGGAAGTCACGCGCACAAAATTTTGTAACAAATTAAAAAATACAATTTCCTAAGTTTATAGAAGAAGTTTACATCCTTTGGCAGTCGGCGGCCAAGGGTAACAAAAATAAAATCGCATAATGCCCATACTGGCATGACAATAAATGGTCTCGTTTAAAAGACCCTTTTATCGGAAGTCACGCGCACAAAATTTTGTAACAAATTAAAAAATACAATTTCCTAAGTTTATAGAAGAAGTTTACATCCTTTGGCAGTCGGCGGCCAAGGGTAACAAAAACAAAATCGCATAATGCCCATACTGGCATGACAATAAATGGTCTCGTTTAAAAGACCCTTTTATCGGAAGTCACGCGCACAAAATTTTGTAACAAATTAAAAAATACAATTTCCTAAGTTTATAGAAGAAGTTTACATCCTTTGGCAATCGGCGGCCAAGGGTAACAAAAACAAAGTCGCATAATGCCCATACTGGCATGACAATAAATGGTCTCGTTTAAAAGACCCTTTTATCGGAAGTCACGCGCACAAAATTTTGTAACAAATTAAAAAATACAATTTCCTAAGTTTATAGAAGAAGTTTACATCCTTTGGCAGTCGGCGGCCAAGGGTAACAAAAACAAAATCGCATAATGCCCATACTGGCATGACAATAAATGGTCTCGTTTAAAAGACCCTTTTATCGGAAGTCACGCGCACAAAATTTTGTAACAAATTAAAAAATACAATTTCCTAAGTTTATAGAAGAAGTTTACATCCTTTGGCAATCGGCGGCCAAGGGTAACAAAAACAAAGTCGCATAATGCCCATACTGGCATGACAATAAATGGTCTCGTTTAAAAGACCCTTTTATCGGAAGTCACGCGCACAAAATTTTGTAACAAATTAAAAAATACAATTTCCTAAGTTTATAGAAGAAGTTTACATCCTTTGGCAGTCGGCGGCCAAGGGTAACAAAAACAAAATCGCATAATGCCCATACTGGCATGACAATAAATGGTCTCGTTTAAAAGACCCTTTTATCGGAAGTCACGCGCACAAAATTTTGTAACAAATTAAAAAATACAATTTCCTAAGTTTATAGAAGAAGTTTACATCCTTTGGCAATCGGCGGCCAAGGGTAACAAAAACAAAGTCGCATAATGCCCATACTGGCATGACAATAAATGGTCTCGTTTAAAAGACCCTTTTATCGGAAGTCACGCGCACAAAATTTTGTAACAAATTAAAAAATACAATTTCCTAAGTTTATAGAAGAAGTTTACATCCTTTGGCAGTCGGCGGCCAAGGGTAACAAAAATAAAATCGCATAATGCCCATACTGGCATGACAATAAATGGTCTCGTTTAAAAGACCCTTTTATCGGAAGTCACGCGCACAAAATTTTGTAACAAATTAAAAAATACAATTTCCTAAGTTTATAGAAGAAGTTTACATCCTTTGGCAGTCGGCGGCCAAGGGTAACAAAAATAAAATCGCATAATGCCCATACTGGCATGACAATAAATGGTCTCGTTTAAAAGACCCTTTTATCGGAAGTCACGCGCACAAAATTTTGTAACAAATTAAAAAATACAATTTCCTAAGTTTATAGAAGAAGTTTACATCCTTTGGCAGTCGGCGGCCAAGGGTAACAAAAACAAAATCGCATAATGCCCATACTGGCATGACAATAAATGGTCTCGTTTAAAAGACCCTTTTATCGGAAGTCACGCGCACAAAATTTTGTAACAAATTAAAAAATACAATTTCCTAAGTTTATAGAAGAAGTTTACATCCTTTGGCAGTCGGCGGCCAAGGGTAACAAAAATAAAATCGTTAGTGCACGTACTATAGCGGTGCGGTAAATGGTCTGATTCAAAAGACCCTTTTATCGGAAGTCACGCGCACAAAATTCTGTAACATATTAAAAAATACAGTTTCCGAAGTTTCTAGAAGAAGTTTACATGCTTTGACAGTCGGCGGCCAAGGGTAATAAAAATAAAATCGCATAATGCCCATACTGGCATGACAGTAAATGGTCTTGTTTAAAAGACCCTTTTATCGGAAGTCAAGCGCAGATAGTTCGGTAACAAATTAAAAAATACAATTTCCTAAGTTTGTAAATGAAGTGTACATACTTTAACAGTCGGCGGCCAAGGGTAACAAAAATAAAATAGTTTCCTGTAGGTACGTAATGTCTACCAGACCATTTACCGCCTTGCCAGTACGCACATTAAACGATTTTATTTTTGTTACCCTTGGCCGCCGACTGCCAAAGTGTGTAAACTTTTCTAAAAACTTAGGAAATTGTATTTTTTAATTTGTTACCGAATTATCTGCGCTTGACTTTCGATAAAAAGGTCTTTTAAACGAGACCATTTACCGCCTTACCATTACGGACATTAAACGATTTTATTTTGTTACCCTTGACCGCCGACTGCCAAAGGATGTACACTTCTTCTATAAACTTAGGATATTGTATTTTTTAATTTGTTACAGAATTTTGTACGCGTGACTTCCAATAAAAGGGTCTTTTGAATCAGACCATTTACCGCGCTGCCAGTACGTGCACTAATGATTTTATTTTTGTTACCCTTGGCCGCCGATTGCCAAAGTATGTAAACTGCTCCCACAGACCTAGAAAATTGTGTTTTTGAATTTGTTATAAGGTATATTACCTGTTAGTGGTGAAAAAAATTTCGTATGGCGGTGCAGATGGCATAAAGTTTTTGTGCGCATTTAAAGAAAAAATGCATATATTTTTTTAAACTACAGGTTAAGTAACAAATTATAGTTGATGTTTCATTCGTATAACTACTGTCGTTAAGGCGCTATCACGTGGGCTGCCAGTTTAAACTTAAGTCAGCAGTGTGCCGTTTTTTTGAAAATCTTTGATGGTACAAAAATTTTATTACCGGTACAAATTAGCAACAAATAAGTAACAAATTATGTAATATTTTTTATTGCAGTCTGCTATAAGTGGACTGCTATCTTATGAGACATAAATTTCAACATAGCGGTACCAACTTCACACCCGTTTACAAAACATTATTAATTGATAGTAAGATATATTGAGAGTTCTTGCATGTAACGTTTGTTTCTATTCACAAAAGAAATTCTCAATTTGTAAAATTATCACCCTGCAGGGCTCTAAATTTGCAATTCTGTTTCATTATAGAATTATTTACAAAAAGCGATTAGACATAATCGAAAAAATTGTCAATCATAATATTCGCCTTTAGCTTAATAGTTCCGTTACTGTTCCTTTCCTTAGTGTCTTACATAAATTTTTTTATTTTTGTTACCCTTAGCGGTTGACTGTAAAGTTTGCAAGCTGTTGTTACAGACTTAGGAAATTGTATTTTTTACTAGGTTATCAAAATATGTAAACTCGAGTCTATACATAAATTGTGTTGAATTTGTTATGCGTACATACCTCTTGGTTGTGGAAAAAAATTTCGCTGGACAGTAAGTACAGGTGGCATCAAGTTTGTGTACGCATAATTATATTGTCTTAAATGACAAGTTAAGTAACCAATTACAATTAATATTTCATTCGCATAACTGCTGACGTTGAGGCATTATCATTTCGACT
This sequence comes from Pyrocoelia pectoralis, assembly GCA_036250285.1. NCBI lineage: Eukaryota > Metazoa > Arthropoda > Insecta > Coleoptera > Lampyridae > Pyrocoelia > Pyrocoelia pectoralis. The sequence continues at coordinate 18,714,780 of CM070074.1, forward strand.
GTTTAAGTTTAAGCCAAATTAAGACTTTGGATTTGCAGAGAAACGTTTATGTACTTAGATATCAATACATTGTTTTATTTGACTAATTTCATTGAATAAAGAAGTCAACATTGAAAAATTTTAAATAAACATTAATTTGTAAGTTGTTTTATTGCTGTTTTTTATTTATCTTAATTTTTTAAATAGGTACCAGGTCCTGGCTAACTTCACATTAATGGAAGTTGGTAGCCAAAATGTATGTTATAAACGTGAGTTGATTAATGTTAGTTAGTTTGTTCATTCGTTCGTCTCCACGATAACTCGACTTCTAGACTACCTCGGAGGTCGAGGTTGGTCTTAAAACATTCCTAATTTTCAAACTTAAGTCATTTAAATTCGAAGGTGGTACAAATCTGACGACCTTTGACCTCCGACTTATGACATTACCGTAAAGATCAACAAAATTTTAATGTGGTAACATTGTTACAGTTGGTATTTGTTAGATAATACCTTTAACCTTAAAACATGAGATCTGTCATAAATATTTTTTTACTTTCAATAATAAATTATTCTACTGTCTATCAGACCGATCTTAACAACTAGTTTTGAATGTTTATTGTGATTTTAAGAATTCAAATGGAGCAGTATGGACAAATTTTGTTTTTAAGAACAGTTTTCGATAGGCCACCCTGTATTAAGCTCAAATATTTGAGGAACTACTCACTGCCACAAATATTTATGTTAAAAGTAATTCATTCAGGAATTCAATAACAAAGACGAAATGCACAAATTATTGTCAGTTTCCTCTGCTGGGTATTGACAATTAATATTTTTCCCATCTATAGGTATGTCATGCGTCCTCTAAAATAATAAGTCTAATTTTGTTAAAACTGCTGCAGTTGTTTACTTTAGAATGTTTTTGTAAGGCAGCCTTTAAGTTTTTACCAACTGCTTATCATAAATTTGGTTGTGGGTCAACAAAAAAAGATAGCCTAATCTCTATGTTCACTTTAATAGGCGGATACCTGTCTGCATTCCACACTTATGACTAAAACAAGTGTCATTTGTAATCATTTCTATATTACGTCAACTTTTAACCAATTTCGGAATAATTAAATGGCCATTATAATAAAAAACAAATATATATATATAACTTGTTTGTGATTAGTCTGTTTTGGTAATTTTTTTGTGGCAGATGTTCGCAGCTGTGCTTTTAACGAAAAATCTGTGTAGAAAGCTTGAAAAGAAACTTGATTGATAATCTAATTTTTATGTCGCATATAAGAAATAAATTACAAGGTAAGGGAGACCCTGTAGGTAAATTGAAATCTGTTTTTACTTTGACGTCTGACGTCTCACCTTTTCTAATTGTATTAACATTAGGGCAGTTGTAAAGCAACACAAATTGATTTACGCAATAAAATATTTTTTTAGTTATCAATTACATATTCTGTTATCTGCAGGTGTTGAAGTTAATAAATATGAGTTCAAGGTACAAAATAATATGCTTTTGGAATAACAACTACCAATTTGCCACCTAATAAGAGTTGTATACCATAAAAATTGCTTTAAATTACAGACATGCCTAATATGTGTCGCAAATGTCCCAAAACGTTTACATGGGATTGCCATTATAAATTAGAATACAAATGTAACATATTAAGTAATAATTAGGACAAAGTGTTCGAATTTTCTTCGTTAATTGTATGTAGGTACAACACCTAAGAAATTTTGAACCTTAACTCTTGTAAGACATACCATTTCTAGAAACATCGAGTTCCACTAAATTTTCGAAATTTTGTATATCGGGCGGTAACCTATTTATCTCATTATCACTCAAACCCAATTTTCGAAGACGATGTAAACGGAAGAAGTTCTAAAACAAAATGTTTGTTAAATTTCAGTCTACTATATTTAGTAACATACTTTTGGAAGATCTCGTATATGATTAGCGTCTAATAAAAGTTCTTCTAAACTTCTGGAGTAACGTAAAATATCCTCTGGAACTGTTGGAAGTGAACAGTGTCTTTTATCAACATATTCAACTTGTCTGTTACAACCCTTAAAGATGGGTATGCAGCGAAACATTGTTCCTTAAGTTTGAAAATCACAGCACATATTTATTATAAAAACATCCGTAACATCACTTATTTTAACTTAAAAGAGGAAAAACTAACAACGTTAAAGAGCAACACTTTACTTGAAGCTACCACTCCCGCAACTAGCCAGTATACGAACTCTTTCAATTTCTCATGTATATGTGTCATACTGCTAGAAAACTGTTTAATCAATATACTTGCTTCTTTTCAAAATTGTTAAGTACAGATGGCAGCACATCTCATATTTCGACGCAAAGGTCATTGCTCCGTATTATGTTACTATCAAAGACTAAAGAGTATCTAAATTACTCTTTGTTACTATCACCGAAGAACGTAGTATATAATTAGGTTCTTTACTATCACCATTGAATAAATAAGAGATTATTCAATGCTATCACAAAAAATATTAGCCCTACGCGCCAAATGTTTGTACTCGATGTTGTCGATGCTGCCTTGTTCAAACTTAAACCATTGAATAACTGAATAAGTATTCACTCTTTTTTACGAGATTCGTTAAAATAATGGTTTTTTCATTTACCATGAATACGATTGTAGTACCACCACCACCCTTGTTTCTAAAAATACAATTACAGTAAAGTGTAGGGAAATAATTTTCAAAACATTTACATTTTCCTCTAGAACCTTTGAAATTTGAATTTGAACCTTATACTTATATGGCAGGTGGTTATGTTGTGGCCACAGCAATCTCACAAGTCACAAGGGCTATAATTGTGAAGTGAATGGTTTTTTATAGGTACTTACAGGGGCGGATGGGCCCACCGGGACACCGGGAATTTTCCCGGTGGGCCGTCGTCGATTTGTGGGCCCTGGGCCACCCCTGACCAAAACGCTTGATTTTGCAGACAATTTTTATATAGCTATGTAAAAATATCGATACGGTGGCGCCGGGCGCGGGTTAAGGGCTCACACACACTAGCGGGTGTTTTGTGAAAATTCAAATCTTTTCATGTTTGGTGTTATATGTTATGCGCATATTCTAAATCTTGTTCTGGCAGACATTTGCAAATCCCAAAATAAGGCATAATTGTTTTCTTCATTACTGAATTGTATAGCAGCATTTTTTAAAGAATCTCATCAACGCATGGGTTACTGGTTGGACATTGACAACAATTCTAGATCAAAGAAACTCCAGTTGATAGGAGAAACTCGCTGGTGGTCAAAGGAAACAGCGCTCAGTAAAATTTGTGGTAATTTTAATGAACCTGATACGATGTAGGTACGTTGACTTAATTGACGTTCTTAACACAATCGCAATTAAACCATAAAGTGTGGTACATGCTTGAATGCAGAATAAAAAGCTCTCCTAATATTATGTATAAAAAAATCAAGACCGTGTTTAAAAAAACAAGGTTGATGATGGTTACTTGAAAACGAAACGTCACGTTCCATTTTGCAGTATGCCATGTTACAATTCGTTAAAAAGTACCTGTAGAAGCTTCTTTTACTTTTTATTTAACATCAACAACATATAGTAACAATTTGGCAAACACGACATCCTGAAATTCGCTTTTTGTTGCATAACTTCGGAACGGTTCGGAATTTCGTCAGTTTAAAAATGTCATTTTACTAAACTCAAAATTGCCCAACTTTTCTCCTATTTAACCGAAACTCTATCTCTTACCGTTTCCGAAATCCCCACAGTGGTCCTCCTTATCTTGGACACAGTGTCCTATCCCTAGCATGTGGCCCATCCCTATAACTTTCTTGTGTTTATAGATAAATAATTGAAATTCGCCACGTACATACGCGACATAAATGTGCATTATTTGACATATTCAATTGTTCTTCCGGTTTGATCAAAAATGACCTTTACTTTGTTATTTAAAATGGGGCACCCGGTATATTTTTGCTTACTTGAATAGAAAATAGCTACAATGACAAATGACAACCCATTTGCCAATTTCCGACACCTAACCTCCAAATATTTTTAATTCTTAATTTTCTATCCAGAGTGCCATGAAGGCGATAAAACTGTTAATTTTTGATCAAATAGTCATGGAAAAATAACTGTGATTATTATTATTATTATTATTATTTTTTTGTTTTTGGATTTGGACACGCTATATAATATAATATGTTCATTTTGGGCCGCCGACGTTTATTCTCCCGGTAAAATTTTATTTGCCCATCCGCCCCTGGGTACTTACTTAATCCACAGTCTAGATACAATCTCTAGAATGTGCTTAATCTAAATAAAATGATTCATTGGTTTCGCAATTTTTGGTTTACAAATCATTTATAAGCATACACAAGTACCTACGTACATATACCTATACATATAAACCATATAAACAACAAACATTGTTTTTATTATAATTATTAAAATTATTAATAATCTTAAAAACCATAAATAATTTAATGTTTCTTACTTTCATTGAAACAAACAAAAAAAAAATTATACTGGGAGTTCGTTCTCAAAGTCGAACATAGGAATCTAACATGGTATTGTGTTACTGTTATTGTTATTGTTATTATTGTTATTGAGCATTAAAGAAATCGACTAAATACGAGAAACGTACCCTAGCGAATTACAGATATTTTTGTGTAAATTATTCCCAGGACATTTGCAAATTTATTTAGAATCAATCCGTTGTGTGTGTGGAATGCAGAACATCAGAGGACATTTGAAGTTTGAACACATAAAGAACGAGTCAAATAAAGATATATTATGGTATAGGATCCCGCCCTAACATAAACTATAAGACGACCTTCACCGAGCTGGTTAATGGATGAAAAGTATTTTAATATTCAATTAAATATGTCAATAAATATATTGCAGATGGGTTGTCTAAAAAATTTCAGTCCAGAATATGATTAATTAACAATTAAAAAATTCTTTTTTTTTTAACATTCGTTCACTGGTTTGGTTAATAGACAAATTCCATACCAATCGAAAGTATGAAGCCCATAGAATATGCAAACGTTAGGCTGACTATTTTTTTCCCGTCACAACTCTTGGGTAGGCATGTATAAACAGGTAAATTGATACTAGTAACTTGCACAAATTAAAATAAAGATTATTTCATTACGAACACGGTGGTATAGGGTAGTCTGCGAAAAATTAGTCCTGAATTGCGGTTGTCGAATTTTAGAGTACACAGCATCGCAACTGTGTGTAGTTTGTCCATTGAAAGAAAGAGAGTGCGCATGCTATTTGAAATGAAAAGGATAGCGATAGACCCGTACTTGTTGCGCATCATTTTGGAGTAGTTTGTCGCTATAGTTATAATTGAAAAACGACAAAACGTGCTACTATTTATTGTTGTAAAAAATGTCCAAAAAGTTGTAATTAATCATATTCTGGACTGAAATTTTTTAGACAACCCATTTGCAATATATTTATTGACATATTTAATTGAATATAAAAAACTTTTAATCCATTAACCAGCTCGGTGAAGGTCGTCTTATGACTTATGGTGGGATCTTAGACTATGATACCTATTTCAATTTAATAAACAATGCATCAACCTGTGCCCTGGGGGAAACCATGTGTTCCAATAGAAAAATAGATAGGTATTAAAAATGGTTTTGTCAAGATTTTGTGCAAAATTGGAGAATTGGAGCTGTAAACTTTACGCTGGCCCAACAAGCTTTTTGACTGAACTGAAACTTGTAATAATTGCATCCACTCATATACGAAATGAATGAAAAAAGAGATAGGCATTGAAAAAAAGATACCAACCTCTAATAACATTGGGGGGGGGGGGGGGGGGGCAGTCAAAATATGGTAAGGAACTAAAGACACACGTCAGCACGCACGTCACGTAATACTTATAAAGCTCGTTTCACTTAAAAAAAAACGTGTAACTGCCCACTGTTAATCACCAATTGATTGGCCTTCTCTATATCCCTATGATAGGAATAAAGATGGATATAGATTTCGTAACCTAACCACATTAAATGCTTGTATCCGCCCCGAACTCTATATCCATCTTTATTCCTAGCATAGAGATAGACAAAGTCTAGAGTCTAGAGGGCGGATACAAGCATTTGATGTGGTTACGAACTCTATATCCATCTTTATTCCTAGCATAGAGATATAGAGAAGGTCAATCAATTGGTGATTAACAGTGGACAGTTACACGATTTTCCCCCGGATTTTTTTTTAAGTGAAATGAGCATAAGTTTGAGTACAATAAGGCCTGTATTTTAACCTTTTTGTTGTCAAAACAAGACCAAGGCACAGACAACTAACGCCAAGGTATAGGCCGAATAGTTCAAAATGGTGAAGTCTCGAGTGGCTGCCGATGGGCACGCGAACCGACAAAACGCAAGCAAAGCTCATTTTTTGAATTCTTAAATAATAAAAAATTGCGCTAGAACCGTATAAGGTTAGAACGATTTTTATCTAGGATTTTGGATTTTCAGTTTCGTAGTTCACGTGGACCGTGTTCAAAAGATCTACATAAGAGGAATGACTGTCACTTGAAACGGGAAACGGCAACAGTGCTAAGCACAGACCACTAACGGCACTAACCAATAGTCTGTGGTCAGTGGTGCTAAGCTTTTTAAAGAGTGATGCACTACACCTGTCAGTTTAGTTAGGGTGGCCTTGAATTGTTTACATACGTATTTAACCGTTTTCATCTACATTAATTGAAGTGATCTGAACTAATTTTCGTCATTTAATGTTTATAGGATGGCATTAAAGAATTTATCTTAAAAATGTTAACAGTGCTGTGCAAAATATTATAAGTAATAATAACTGTTTCATAAATTGGAATTATGCTGTGAAGTATTATTAGTGTTTAAAAAATGAGCAATTCTGTTACTGGGGCTGCTTATTTACTAGAATCAGATATGTTAGAAGCGGAAACGTCAGGTGTTCCAGATGCTGTAAAGCAAAAAAAATTTTCTACAAGTTCCATTAGTAGTGGTGAAGTAACCAGGCCCAAAATGGTTACCGTTAAACACCCAGAGTCCAATAAACCTAAGCCAACTATTAAAAAGAATAAACCCATTCAAGCCGACTTAGATGTAACCAAAGAACTTCTCAGATGCAAAGAAGAAGGTTTGAAACGTTTAGATTTAAGTAAATCAAATATAACTCAATTGCCACCAACGTTAAGGGATTTAAATCATTTATTAGAATTATATTTATATGGAAATAAGCTGGTATCGTTACCAGTGGAAATTGGTTGTCTAACAAATTTACAAACGCTAGCGTTAAGTGAAAATTCATTGACATGCTTACCAGATTCCTTGGTTAATCTAAAATTATTGAAAGTGCTCGATTTACGCCATAATAAATTAAATGATATTCCGGATGTCGTTTACAAATTAACATCTTTAACGACTCTGTTTTTAAGGTTCAATCGAATTAAATATGTTGGAAATGAAATATGTAACCTAATAGCTCTGACGATGCTCAGTTTACGTGAAAATAAAATAAAAGAGTTGCCAGAAGGTATAGGAAAATTAGTAAACTTAATTACGTTTGATGTGTCTCATAATCATCTGGAACATCTTCCCGAAGAAATTGGCCAGTGCATTAATTTATCAACCCTTGACCTCCAGCACAACGAACTCTTGGACATTCCCGATAGCATTGGACAATTGCAGCAATTAACAAGACTCGGTCTACGTTATAATAGGCTGTCTACCATTCCAGTTACACTTAGCAACTGTAAACATATGGACGAATTCAACGTTGAAGGCAACGCAATATATCAATTACCGGAAGGTTTGCTATCCAATTTAAGCGAATTGACGAGCATAACTTTATCGCGTAATAATTTTACGGCATATCCGTCCGGTGGTCCTTCTCAATTCATCAATGTCGATTCTATTAACTTAGAACACAATCAAATCGACAAAATTCCCTATGGAATATTTTCACGTGCGAGACACTTAACAAAACTAAATATGAAAGAAAATCAACTGACATCCTTACCACTTGACGTAGGCACGTGGGTTAATATGGTCGAACTGAATCTAGGAACGAACCAACTTACTAAGCTTCCCGACGATATACAATGTCTTCAGGCTTTGGAGGTATTAGTTTTATCTAATAATTTATTAAGGCGACTTCCGGCTACTGTTGGAAATTTACGAAAACTCAGAGTTTTAGATTTAGAAGAAAATCGTTTAGAACAATTGCCAAACGAGATCGGTTTTTTAAGAGAACTTCAACGTTTAATTGTACAGTCAAATCAATTAAATTCTCTCCCTAGAGCAATAGGTCATCTTTCCAACTTAGTTTTTTTAGGTGTAGGTGAAAATAATTTAGCATTTTTGCCGGAAGAAATTGGTACTCTCGAAAATTTAGAATCGTTATATATAAATGACAATCCTTCACTTCACAATTTACCGTTTGAATTAGCGCTTTGTTCAAATTTACAAATAATGAGCATCGAAAATTGTCCTTTGACTCAGATACCTGCGGAAATTGTAGCCGGGGGACCTTCGCTAGTAATACAGTATTTAAAAATGCAAGGACCTTATCGTGCCATGTGATCTACATAATAAGATACTTTTTTAGAATACTGTAATTGTTGTTGCGTATGTGTATTATTATGAAAAATAATTCGATGTTAATAGTAGATATAATAAATTTAAATATTACATAGCTTTTAGACAGTGTTGTCTCTAAACTATTTTCAAAAAATATTCATCCTTTGTGAACTATATTTTTTTATACACAAAACTGCACGTAAGTCAATGCCACAAAAATGTAGCGGACAAATTTTAATTTTAAACAAAACCAGTGTGTTAAATTTACGAGGAATAATAAGTGCAAGATTTTGCCGATTAAAAAATCAATGTAACAAAAAATTTCTTAATGTTATTTTTTTGGCTTGCAACTATACAGCAGATATAGTGGAAGTAGCGTTAGCACATATTTATAAGATCTGTGACTAAATCGTTAATAAAAAACAATGTGCCATTATGTTAACTTAAGGAATTCTCCAGTTAATTGATGAGATGTCTAAATCTTGTCATGTGTAGAAACGTTTTTGTTAAACGTGAGGTTTTATATAGAGAGATTGTATAAAATGCACACCAGTAAATTGCATTTATATTTTAGGTCCAACATAATGTGGCCATAATATTTGGTGGAGGCATTATACACACAAAGTATCCATATTGTGTGGTACTTATGGCAATGTCACAAACACATTTGGTTAATTGATATATGTTACCATTATTTCAAAGTTACGTTTTTAAAGATAAAGGTAAATATTAATTTTTTTGTAATGAAACACAAATTATCTTGTTTCTTAAAAAATAAAATTTGCCAAAATTGTATTTTTGTTTACTTTGAAACATTTCTTAGAAAAAACCCATAGTACATCTTGACCTTCAGTGAAATATTAATTTTTTTATTATGAAATGAGAAGTAACAATAGGTAATTGTGAATAATATAGCTGCTTGTATCTTTTTATTACATAAATAAATATGTGTGACTGTTTTTTATAAAGTATTATTCCCAACGCGCTCATATATTCTGCTTTTAAAGGATCACTATTGAGTGCTAATGAATATGCTAACCTTGTCTTTATAAAACATCTCAATTTTTTTAATTTAATATTATGTAGACTTGCTTTGTGGAACTTTATAAAGCATAATAATAACAAGTACATATATAGTGTTTTTAGTATAGTATTACCAGTTTGTATGTATATTTTGTTCTTTAATAATTTATGTATACTTTTATTTTATTTCCTAAGAATAATAAACATAAGTTAGAGAAGGGCAAAATTGATCTAATAATGTTCTTTCTAAAATTAGTTAATATGGTAATGCTACAACGAAAATACTGAAATTGTAGCTAATTCTGTATTTCAAAATATAACAACTCTGAAAACTCAACAAGGTTAAAAAAAAGTTCAAATCGTTATACAAGTAATTTTCACTAATCTAGTTGAATTTGCGAGAAGACCCGTTTTTATCAAGACATAAATTCGGAATTAAACTAGAGTTGCAAAGTTACTACGGAAATGCATTTTTGTTTTGAAGAAATGTAGATTTCCTTGTCTCTTAGAAACTCTTATTTAATTTACAATCTATAACATGTATAGAAATGTGGATGTTTTTTTAATAAATACTATAGCGGAATTACTTGTTATTATTTTAATTCAATTATCGTCCATATTACATTTTTAAAGTAGTATTAGTACTGTATTGCTGTAATTTTCAATGTGCACAATGTGTCTAAAGAGGCATTTGTTAACACTATATATTTTTAAGATGTAAGGCTTGGTTTTCATAAGACAGTAAGAGTTTGCGCGTGGAAAAGTTAAAATTTCGTTGCTATCCTTTCGATATTATAAAAGTGGAAGTACTAATATTATTTGAGAGCGTCTTAATCTGGATTTTTCCAAAATTCCATTCTAATTCTATTTCAAAAAAGTGCTGTGAAATTACCGTTAAATTATTTCTAACAAATTTGTGTGAATGTATTATACATATATTTACCACTTGTACATAATTTTTTAAAATGTTATTTCCCATTTAATTAGGGACATAGCGGCTTAATGTTTTTGGCGAATTTTATTTGCAATTTTGCTACTTCTCATCCATATCGTATTATAACCATGTTCCTGACAACACTAGATAGTGTTTAAAAAAGTGATTTCGTAATTAAAATATCCAAAGAAAGAATTATTGTCTATATTACATTAAGTAGATGTATTATTACATTTATTAGTTATGTGTTTGTTGCATAGTTTCTTTCAATCCCCATCTAACTCATAGAGTTATTGTCTAAGATTTATTGTATATTAATTACTATACATAGGGTTATTGACAATTCTTTCATTCCTTCATATATTAAGATGTACTATTTACTTAGGTAGGTAGTCTAATTCTTACCCTTTCACGTCTCTTAAAGAAATGTGTGAAATAATATACCAATAACTCTACTGTGTATGTTATCTACATTTAAACTGTAGGACGAACGCACAATGAAATTATACTGTCGTATAATATATTCTATGTCAAGTTTAAAAAATGTAAAATGAATTACTTAGTGTGGTAGATGTATCGCTACACGTTTAAATAGATAAGTCATTGTTTCATAATTTTTTTACTTAAAATGATATAGACTGATTATAGACATCAGTAATACTAATCATTATCAAAGATTTGTTGATTAATACCACTACAGATATCATGACATTTTGTTTACGAATTACTATCATTACATTATCTGTACAATGCTATATAATTTAAACTAAAAATGTGAGAATCTTGAATTGTGTGAATCTACCGATTCAGAATATGGTGTTGATTGTGTACATTTTTGAAAGCTGTGCCGATGTTGAATAAAAAATTAAAAAAAAAGGTACCTAAATATATCAAGTTTCATGTTTTTATAAAATGGAAAAGTTTGGTTCTTTAAGTTAACAATTGTTGTAAACGCTTAATGTAAGTACTTATTGTTTCTTATAATGTGCACTGCCTTAAGAGGTTCTAAGGTTGTTACTGTTTCTGTGTAGTAGATAATTACTATCGAATGTGGTTATGGTTTCAATATTTGAGTAAACGTTAAATGATATCTGATCTGTGAAAATTATTCAAATTTCTTGTGATATCGGTGTAAAGGTATTATTGTATAGTAGGTCTGTCTGTTTATAATTTTTAACCATTTGCAATGTTAAAAGTACCGAGATCAGTGGTGTATTGGGGCCGGAACGCACCGGAACGGCGTTCCGTTACTTTTTTCCACAGCCGGAACGCGTTCCGGTACCTTTTTTGGCGATAAAAAAATAGAATCTCTCTGCCATCACTTTAATTTACCTTATGGGAAAATATAAATGGAATTAGGGATTACTTAGCTTGTGATGGACGTAACATTTCATAAAATTTGGATTATTTAAAAAAAATTCCAAAATAATAGCTTCTAGTTCTTCAGAATGCGAGGGTGGTTTCAGTAACAAGAATAACGGGGAGAACATTACGCATTCTAAGTGATCATGTTCCAAATTTATTATTTATAAAACTTCATGGGCCACCTTTGGAAATATGGAACCCATTATTTTACGTAAAAACCTGGTTGCGGTCATAGATCCGCTCCGCTAGCCGCTACTGACCAGCAAACAAAGCAGAGGCAAACAAAGAAAATGTCTGTGCCCTTATTTTGGGGTTTCTAGTTTCTATAAATTATATTTGCTAATATTTTATATATTATGTATATGTTTTAAAATTTATGTTTTGTTTTTACTAAGAATGGCAATTATTTTATTATTTTGGGAAATAAATTTTTCTTTCGAGCGTTCCGGTGCTTTTTCATTTACCAATACACCACTGACCGAGATGTTTGATTTGTATTGTATTGATAAAAAAATTAGGTAGGTACTAAGATCTAAGTCTGATAAAAAACAAGTTGTGTCCGAATATTTTCATTTCATTATAATAAAAATACGCGCTTTGGATGTAAAATAGAATGATTTAGAAATATTGAAATTGTTTTCTATTTTTTTTAAATAATCAATGTCATATATAGTAGTATTATATTGTAAATAAATTCAGTATTTAAGAATATGAGAAGAATATTTTTATTGAAAGTTAGGTATGTACTATATATGTAGTCTTATATGTTTAATAGTTAGAATACAGATCTCATAGCCATCAAATTTCAGATCAGACATGTGAATATTATACTTATTGTTAAAAATTGTTCCGGTTCACTCTTGGTCATGTTAAAAATATCAATAAAGTATACCTACAATAATTCAAGATGTGTTCTACTTTATTTATATTTAGTTTTCTTACAGAGGTCTATACTATGCAATGACAACGGAGGAAGTGGGGATTAAGAGGGCGTGGGTAATGGGAAAGAGGGTGGGAAGGGAGATAGTGGTGGGGGTGCTGGGGACTTGGAGGGGAAAGAGGGAGGCGATGAAGAATAAGGGTAGATTGAGAAATACTAACATTTATATTTATATTTTCATGTATACCTACATATACTTTTTTTTATCAATAAAGTCATTATTATTATTATTATTATATTGACGACGATCTGACCTTGCAGGAAACACGGATACAGGAAGATAGCGAAGGAGGAAAGGGAGAAAGGAATGAGGACGAGGGTTGAGTATAGCAAAATATGGATAGGGGATAGGAGGTATGACTGGGATGGTGAAATAGGAGGAGTAAAGGTAGGGCAGGTGGAGGGCATGGGAAGGGAGTCAAAAAGATGTGTATAGGACACATGTTAGGAGAAAGTGAGGATCCCAGAGAGGAATGATGGAGTTGGAAGGATGTGCTGAGGAGATGGTGGGGGGGGGGGACTGGGGTGGATGGAAGAGGTAGGAGAAAGAAGAAGAAGAAGGCCGTTAGGAGAAAATGAGAGGCATTTGTAGATTTGTAAATATGTATTGGTATAACTTTGTGGTTAAGAAGTTTTAATTTGTTAGGATTAGGAATCTTTGTTAAAAATTTAATTTTATACGACAAATAAACTTATGCATAAGTACGTACTAAATGCAATGACATAAGCTAAATGTCCACATACAGTGGTGAAGTTATTAAACCAGTTGTACTGTATAGTTTCGTAAACCAGGTGACATTTACAGAAACAACGATGTAATGCAGGCTTAAGGTAGGTAGGTTGAAGCATATTGTCAAATCCATATAAACTGTGTCGTAAATTTCGATGCTCACCATTGGTATTCTCGAAACGGTAAGAGACATGAAGTTAATTAAATGATAGGATATGCGAAGGAATTTATCTCTTGCTCAGACCATCTTTTGTTTTTCCATTAAAATGAATTTCTTGTTAGATATAATGGAAAAATTTAAAATCGTTATTTTCTTCAAACTTAAATATTTTAAGATGAATTTATAGGTAGCTGACTTTGGTAATTACTTATACGTAAATGAAGAAAATAACAGGCTTTGCATATTTCGGGTATAAGTAATTCAAATAAATGCCTGATCCTACAATTAGCTATTATTTTCTTCATTTACGTGTATTTAAATATTTTACATACTACATATTTTACTATTATGTAGTCGTCTCAAAAAGTTATTAAGGGAAAAGTTGTAGATAATTTTAGTTTCCGCAAGACGTTTTTTATCTAGCACAATTTTCCACATATGAGTGTATTTTTTTAAATATAGAAACAATATTTGATTTTAGTATGGTTAAATTGCTCGTTAATTGTTACACTTCTCAATAGTAGAAGAGGTTTAAGGTATTTATAATTTTTAGTTTAGTAGAAAAGTATAAGAGACATGCTTGTGGTATAATGACATTCGAGAACCAGCTTAGAGGAGTAGGTAATTTTGCAGTGATGTAGTGCCTGAAGGACAGATCTACTGTTGTCACTGGGACTTTTAATTACATTGTTTTCTGCGCTATTCAAGGGAAATCCTGGAATACATACTTCGGAATTTTATCTGGTTCAGTTTTGGGGATTAATATATCATTTCCTGTTCCTTCCGTTGTCTTAGACGAGTCTGTGAAGATGGATATATCGGGTGAGGATGTCATTTCTACATCAAAAATGATGTGTAATCCAATGTCCTCCAGTGGGGGCGTTAGCTTGATTGCTTTGTCTGGAATACAAATTTCTTACCTCACTATATATACCTCTGTTATTCAACAGCTCTTTTTGTATACAACATGAATATGCAAATAACTTTACTGGTTTATATCTTGTTTTCATGAAAGAGAGAGAGAGAGAGAGAGAGAGGAGAGAGAGAGAGAGAGAGAGAGAGAGAGAGAGAGAAAGAGGGGGGGGGGGGGGGGGGGGGGGGGGGGAGAGAGAGACAGAGAGAGAGAGAGAGAGAGAGAGAGAGAGAGAGAGAGAGATGAGAAGAAAGAGAGCGGAAGCAAGGGGTGGAAGAGGAGGTGAAGGGGATAAAGGAATGGATGAGGGAGGCAACGGAAAAGAAAACGTACAAACGCAAGGAGGGGAGGGATATTAGGAAAGAAGGAATGGTGGCATAAGGAATGCCACAAAGCGAGGAGGGAGGTAAAAAGAAGACTGAGAGAATGGATAAAGAGAAGTATATAGAAGAACGGAGAGAATACAAACAAATATGCGAAAAAAAGAAAAGTGAAAGAAGAACAGATAATAAGGGAAATAACGACAGAGGACGAAGTACGGTTTTAACATGGCCTATTTCGCACATTCTTTTCAGCCCGGGCTTGTTGATAACTGTTGCTTTGAGTCTTTGACTATGTAAAATGAATGTAGGTACTGGATTTTATATTAATTTATTTAAGCTACATATAGAAATAACTACAAAAACATTCAAGATATTGAGCAATTCTCACACATGATGACGTCTAAGGAAAGGAATATTTGGTAGGTAACTTGTTATTTTGGTTCCTCATGTCCACTGTACTGTTTGCATTAAAATAATCTTCAACTTTCACCATCACTTCTCCTCCAAAATCATTTAAAATGATGATGTTTTCAATGACTAATTTGCCGATGTAAAATTTATGAACTATTGATTAAATATTTAAGTTAATTAATGTAATTGTTTTAACCATACATACCTTTTGGCCAAATTCTCATGGCAGGATGTCGACTATATAAAGCGTTTTTCGCGAAAGCATATTCAGATGTTGTGTTGTCCAACTATAAAATGCCAATCTAATTAATTATAAGAAATTGATTAGTGTAATATTTAAATCAAATAAGTATAATAGGTGATAGTAATTAATTGTTATTGTTAAGTCGAAATGGGTGAAATATATCAGTTACAGCAATTTCTTTCATTTTTAGAGGTTTCGATGATCGATTAGGTCAGTGCCGAATTCTAAACAACATTTTGAACATTTACAGTTAGACATTTAAATTCAAACAAACAATTAGCATTATGATTCGTAAATTCTTTGTCCTTTACTGTATAAATCACCAAATTTGAAAAAAAAACAAAACCATTTGCAGACAAGAAGTCTAGATGTTTGATGATCGTTTTGGGACTTTGGGTGTCATCTATACATATAGCAATTTAATTTAATTATTACGGGAGGTGGTTTTATAGTATTATGGCGCTAGATTATAATGCTGTTGGACCAGATTTGATTTTTCGCCCCACAAGAAAGCCTTTGGCACCTTTTTGTTCTTGAGGTCAACTCAGCTTTCCAAAATGAGTATCTAGGGATCTTCTCTAGGGTAATAGGCGGCTAAAGAGCATAATGGCTATTGCCGGGCTGTGACTCTAACATTTAACCCATATAACATCGTAAAATGTTCAAAAGTTAAAATCGACCACATTTACCTTTTCAAACTGCCCTATTAAAATAAGGCGTCCACATCTTGGGTCTTCTGGATCATAATCATTTTTTTGACAATACGGCAATTCCGCCAATGATGCCATAAGAGAACATTTGCGATCTACCTACAACAATTTTAGTTTTAATAATTTATTTACTGCAGGAGTAGATAACGTACTTCTAAATCTTTACCAGAAAAATCAATGCCCGTCATTAAAATATATGGTACTCCAGTTCCTTGTGATACAGGACCATCACTCATTGATTTAATGTTTGCAAATGGATATGATTTGGCAAATGGTAAAGTTGAAATGGTTGCAATTGAAACCCAATCTAATTAAATAAAGACAAGTAAATACACGTCCAAAATAACAACATGGATATATAAGTAGAGAAAACTAGCCGAAAATGGCTGATCACTTACCAGACTGTGGACAAATAACATGAAAGTTTTGCAAAACTCCAAATGGTGTTATTCTATAGCGACATTTTCATTTATTTTTATTTGAAAGATTGTTGGCCAATGTCAAAGGGGTGGTGTTAAATACAATAAAGGTGATGTTACTTTTATGTAACTACAAATGGTGTAATATGTTTAACATGATCCTTAATATTATAGTTTTAGAAAAAAATGTTGTTTTACATTTTAAGCTAGTTGTTCAGAAGTTTTTTGACAGTATCAGTTGACGAATATACCTACTTGAACATATTTAAAGCACATAATTTTAAAGTTACCCTTGTGCAGACGAAATCACGAAATTGAATAAAGAGCATTATCAAGCTGAGATTTTTTACAATTTCAAACGTGGTTTAAGTTTGGTGCAGGTTACAGATGGAACCAATAATTGTATTGTTAGTTTAAATTAGGCCAGTTTCTCCTTACTTTCAACGTGTTAATTGCAAACTTACCCGTATTGTGAATAATATATCGCGCTGACAAAGCCTTTAATTTAGGATCGGGCGGATCAGAAGTAATTATGGTCATGGCATCTAAATCACAAAACAATGTTATAAATAAAAAAATTCTAATAAACATTATAAATTATTAAATGGATACGACTATAAATATTTGCAACAAGATATTTCAAAGCGATGGAGAAACTACAAATAGTTAATCAACGTCGACATATTATGCACTGTTGACTTTGATAACTTTAACTTTGCATCGACCTTTAAAAAAACCAGTGATCTATTATAAAAAACATTATTGATACTGTTTATATTATCTAGAAAGTGTTGAAAGATTAACACAATAATGTCGAATTTTTCCAATGGAACAAATATTATTATATTACATGTTCTTCATTAACATCAAATTTGGATTTTACATTGTTGTGGTTTGTTAACGTTATTAATTTAGACCTATCTGTCCAAAAATCAAAACTTCGAATAGATTGTTATATTTAGCTATATATCAAACTGTAATTAAGCAATTCAGTTCCATAACGCAAATAAAGATAACTGCAAAAAAATTATTTATTTAATAGCACAATAATCTTGTGACCTCTGACCCACTCCAGTTAAAATCTTATCGGTTACACGCATTAAAATAACAGTAATTTTATTTCATTTTCGTTAAGTAGGTACACCAATTAATTTGCATTTTCAAGTACCTGCAGCTCCCTCTCAAAATGATAAACAAATATCTCACAATTTTAGCATTTACATGCATATTAGTAAATGGATTATCTATTTTTGATGCCAGTCCACCAAAACCGACAGATCATGCATTAGTGGCTAGACACGTACTTCATAATTGTGGTAAGTGCCTAATTAACTTCATATGATCGAGCTAATTTTTTGCATCATATAGTAAATGTACACATATCTAGAGTACCTAGCTATTTAGATAATTGAAACGACAGTTTTCGTTCTTATTAAATAGATCATACATACAAATGAATCTCACGTTAACTTATTTTACCAAGCAAAAACATGTGTGTTGAACATTTGTGAAATGTGATATACAGTAGGTACATTTTTGTCATGTAGCATGGGGGGCCCTTTCAACTGTTTCCACAATACCATCTATTGAGTCCTATCCTTATACAAGTTTGGAATCCATTGTGGACGGCTTTGATGAGAAAGGCAATGGTGTGCCATACTTTTTTGTTACATCTTTGGATCAATCAATAAAAGACATTCAAGTATGTATTTGACTTTCTAACTTAATTGTAACATTTACAATTTTTCAGGCAGATAATCGTTGTAGTGTAATGGCAACATTGGCCGAACTGGATTGGTGTAGCAAAAATAATTTAGATCCAGAAGATCCAAGATGTCAACGTGTTGTATTAAGTGGAACTTTTGTATGGGTATGACTATTAAATAATATATACTTTTCTTTAAATCAAATGTACTTACATTTTCTTTGTGTATGCATTTAACGTTAGTACATTTCACCCTGTCTTTATTTTCTGTGTCTTACATGACATCTATATGGCAACAATTATTTAAAAACCAATAATCCAAATATTTCGGTTTTCTTAACTTCAAAATGCTAACATACACACAAAAAAGTATTTCACTTTCCTACGTTACCATGACACCGTGCGCGAAATACTTTGCGCACTGCATATAAACTAGATGAGAGTTTTGTATTTTTGTAGAAATAATTTTGTTTGCAACTCGTGCGCGAAATACTGTGGTGATCTCAACTATTTTTTTAACGAGGCGTAACCGAGTTAAAAAAATTAGTTCTCGATCGCCAAAGTGGCATTTCGCGCATTAGATACAAAAATAATGAAAAATAACTATAATAGAAAGTCCATAAATGATATCTCCATTGGCTGCGAAGCGATACTTTTAGACATGATTTTTATCGACTATTCAAAAATAAAAAGATATACATATATGGTGTATCATAAAAAAAATTGTACATATATAAGATTACAATTCGTATATAATTTTGTACATTTCACTTAGGTTGATAACACCACACAAGAACATACAATGGCACTTGAAAACATGTTTAAGAAACATCCTCAGTTTAAATATTGGCCAGATAGTAAGTATTGTTGTTTTATGCAAACATTCACTAACAAATGTAATGTAAAACAGTACACAGTTTCAATATTGCAAAAATGGAAGTTAAACAAGTGACACTATTTGATTGGTTTGGTGGATTGAAACTCATTGACCTTAAGGAGTATTTCAATGCAAATGATAATAATGAAGTATGAAAACTATGAAGATTACATAAACGATATTAGTATGTGAAACTGCATATTGTAAATAAAATTATCACAGAAATAGTCTTATTTACTCTTTATAGAAAAAAAATCTTACTTACGCCACAGACAATATAGGTATATAAGTAGTCTGTGGATGTGGTTAACATTTATCTTTCAGCTGTCCACCGCCACAGTTTCGCCTGTATAATGAAGTTGAATAAATTTTGTTTTGAAAATTCAAAATGTGTAAAACAACTATGCGATGCTGATACTCTTTGGTTTTACTTAGAATATTATACACCACTATTTCTTTATGGTAGCATAAGTTGTGAACAAGATTTTATGTCTGTATACACACGAGCCATAAGTTATGTACAGAAATGGAAAAATTTGGTAATCCATCCTCTCAAAAAATTGAAGCTTTTAATTTAGAAAAAAAATGAAGTTGAGAACAAATGGATGAAATTTTTCCAAAATTCATTTATGGCAAATCTTTTGAAAATTGTGCAATTAAGAAATGAACTGTGCGAAATTTTATGATTAAGCAAAATCAAATGAAACGCTGCTAAGAACTGTTTGTAGTAGTGATAAACATTTACTGTAATACAAATAAAATTTGCTTTAATTTTTTTATTGTTTAACCTTGTCTTTTGAAAACTCTTACTAAAATAAATTGTTTTTTTTCAAATGTTTGACGCCTAAACAACCCCCCCACTAAACATCACTGGCAATAGTGTGACGAGGATCTGGCAAAACAAAGAGACTAACAATTTGTCATAGGGAAACAAAAAAAAACACAAAAATAGCGAACAATTAGAAAAACTATTGAATGTTTACACAGTGGTTTTGATAATATGGAAGTAGGTAACGTTAGTATATTAGATATGCATGCATTATTTATCGAACAAACGTTTTTTGCTGATAGTGTGGAAAAATGTGGATTCAGTCTAACTTGTGCGCACACATGTAGGTACAGTCAGCATGCAGGAGCGTAGCATATTAAGTGGAACTAATTACAATGCACCAAGTGCATTACAATTAGTTTACAAAAAAATAAAGCGGTATATGCAAAAATTTACTCTGTCATTGGTTAATATTGATCAAATTACCACTTAGTTCTTATCACAAATTCTTTGATAGTGCTTCTTGTATTTTTTATTTAATTTCTTGGAGTTGGTCCTTCTAACTCCTAAAGCTCCTTTGGCAGCCTGATGTATTCCCTCTGTTATGGTCTTATCGATTCTCTGGGAGATTTATTATTTATTTACGGAGATAGCTATTTGTGTAATATATTTTAAAATAGTACTTCTGTGCTTTAGTTTTCTAAACTCAGTGTGTTATATTGTAAATAAATTTAATTACAATTTGTAATTAAAAATGTGTACTTATAAGCATTCAATTCAAGTAATGTTAGAAAATGTTCTACTTATACCTAAACATTGAATAAATACCTTCGGTAAAGAATGGCCACGGTATAGGAAAAAATGTTACATATAAAACTGGAATTATTGTACTTATGCAGTGCTGCCCCTATAGATACAAGGAAAAATCAGACAGATTACATTCTGAATCATAATAAAACGTTTGTATCTTAGCTGTGGAAATTAGTTTTGATCCCATTTACTATGTACATTGATAAAAATAAATTTATTCAATGCTAAGTATGATTTAAATGCAATAGTAATCATTTTTAAAAGGAATGTCGTCTTTAACTTTAAATTGAATAAATTACTGAAAATCTACTTTTAGTTTTCACATTTCACAGAATTTCATTTATTACTTATTACTTATTAGTTATTAATTGTGGAATACTTGTATTGCTATCATAACTTACCTACACAAAAAGTATAGGTATCCATTTAGTAAAGCAGTGTGAGGGTGTTGACAAATTTGTACTCAGTTGTCATTATGTACCTGCAGAGACGTCTCAAATGGCGCAAAATACATGTACAATAGTATAATGAATCAATTCGAAAAAATTTAATAAGGAGGAGGATTATATAACGCGATTGTTTTCAGCGTCCAAAAAGGATTCCAACAGATAAGTACAGGTTCTTCTTTCATAGCCCTATCATTGACTAAAGAGGATTTCTCAATCAACGGCCCTATGAATAATAGCCCTACTTACGCGGTTGTTTCTGCGGTTCCTTCTGTTCGTCACACATCACAAACCATTGATTTAACAATCAAGCAGTGCTTAAATTGTAAATTAAAAAGGGCCGGCTCGCGGTTTTACCTAAAAAGGCACATTTCTAAAAAGAAGGCACATTTTTTACGAAAAAGGGCACTTTTTATATACAATCCAAAACCACGTTATATCTTTTGTAAGCATTAAAATATAGATTATTACTGCGACCAAGAGATTTTTTTTATTTTTATAACCACTTTGCAGAGAGCTATACAGGGTGTTTTTTGGGAGCTTTAGTTAGACGTTCCCAGGAAAGTTTTGAAAATTTGTACTTAGGGGTTACTCAGAAAGCCGTATCGATGTAAAATATTTTCAAAATGGCAGCAGTGCAGCACTTCCAGAAATGCCGGAAGTAGCTAGTAACTTCGTTATTTTAAATGGCAACCCCTATTTTTTATTGCATTTTTGGATTCTACGTGAAATTTCAGTTCTTTTGATACCACATATCAATATGTACATGTTATGGTTTTTAAGTTATTTTCACTTATTTAAAAAAAATGGCGGATGCAGAGGGTACTTTAAGAATTCATTACTTGAAAACCGTTGTAGGTATGACAACCGAGTTTTCATCAGCGTATAGAGGAGGAATAGGCCTTTCTTTTGATGTACTTAAAAAAAGGCTAAGTTGCATACGACCTCATCTATGGGGTTCCAAATTTAAAAAATTCAAAGACTGAAAACTCAGATTTTTTAAATGAAATGACCATTTTCTTACTATTGCATTTGATAGAGAATCAAAATGGGCATATTTTGGTATTACATGTTCCTATCCCTATCTTTAATACGTTCTGACTTATTCTCATTTCATTGCAATGATGCCATTTTTTTCGGATTTTTTAGTAGTTGGCTGAAAGATATGCCTGTTATGTGGAAGTGGGAAATGGTTTTAAATCGCCTTGATCGCAGTTTTAAAATTCGACCTAGAAAAATTGGGCCGTTGAGATCTAAATTAAAATGCGAGCCGGTGAAAAACTAATAAGGGCACTTTAGCCGGTTCGCTAGTAAAAAGGGCCAGCTCGCAAGGGCAAAATCAGGGCCGGCTCGCAGAGCCGTTTCTTCCAGGGCAGGCGGGCTCTTAGAGCCGGTGCGAGCCGGCACAATTTAAGCCCTGCAATCAAGGAATGTTTTATGAAAGTAAATGTCCTGCCTTACCGCGAGGCGTCTGCTTAAGATACCAGCAGCCCCTCAGCAGTGTTGCAGGTTTATTAAGAATAAAATATTCTTGCCAGCTGATGAACTCCATTCTAATAATACTTAAACTAATTGATTAATGCAATTAATGAATAAAAGAAAAGGGCATTGACAACGTCGTAACAATATGCTGGATAAATTCAAATTTCTCTTAAATTAAGCAATTCTCCATAAATACATTGATTGTTGCAAATGTGTTATTGGAGATTTATAGTGAATTATTTATGTGTATGGGTAAAGTAAAACCCCGCTACTTGCTAGTTATCTTTCAGATATACATGTCTCATTCGATTAATGATAATTTTGTAAATTAACTGAATTTACAATTGACAATCTAGGTACCTACTTAATATAATTAACTTCTATTTCTATATGTACATCGTTGCCCACTGAAAGGACAAAAACCTATTTATTTTGTACAATGTTTAACTTTCTACTTGTCGATAATTGGCCTTTAAAGGTCTTAAAGGATTTCGACATTGTCGCTAGCATTTTATATAGTTTAGAAGTTATCAATAAATCTATAATATACAGGTTATGTTCCAAACACTGATTGTTACTATGTAACCAATTCGGAAACTTATTGTTTACATTTTTTATAACTTTCGCGGTGAGTGATGTTTTAAAGGAGCATATATGTTTGTTATTTACAAAAAAATTGTCAATCACTTTTAAACAAAATGACACAATCTCGACGATAATATCTGTAGGTCTATATAAAAATTCAATATGACTGCTTTCTCCATAATCTCGCAAAAAAAGTAGCATTTCATTTGTGGTGCACATGTCGTCACTCTTTTTGTTACTGAGCGCACATAAGTCACATTTGAATTTTAAATGACACTTATAAATAAGGTATCCTGCGTAATATGTTATTGTATTTAGTTCAAAGTCGCTTATACTGATTGGATTCACATCACTTGCATCTTCTTTGCTTGTCGTATCTTTACTTCGCATAAAGTCACTTCCCAATTCTACATTTTCTTCTGCTGCGTTTTCAAGTACAGTACTTGCAACACCTACATTTCCTACATCAATGTTGTCTACATGAAGCGGCTCATCCAAATCTAGTTCACAATTTCCAGTACCAGAAGACTCTAACATTCTGACGTGCATATTTTGTTGTAAACCCTGCCGAAAGGATCTTACTGTTGGGTTTGGATTGTACCCCCCTCTACTGCGTATTACGGAAAATAAGTTTTCCAGTGGATCTTGTTGTAACCTACTGGTTAATAAAAAGGTATAACCGTCTTCTCTGATGGTATCATAAATTTGCAGGATTCCGTTAATTGTCTGTATTAAGCCATTATAGCAATATATATTCTTGCGTTCTTTGTTGTTTTTGTTATAAACTTTTACAGAATTAAAATAATCGATTGCTTGGGTGAGTATTTGTAGTCCGTTTGTATTTTTTGGAGACAATGCGCTTTTAAGTGGGTGGCGATCATACAACACTCTGCTGTTTAAACAGTCAAATATGTCATTGACTTTTTTAAGAAATTGTGAAGTGTGTGGTCCAGATGCAGAATTTAGTTCACCTGTAAAAATTGCCGTGTCCATAGCGGTTGACATTCTGTGACTAAATATTTGAACAGCCAACCTTACCCTCATCTTCTCAAAATTATTTGGAGATATATGTTGCTCAGATATTTTCGTCAAAGAGGATGCTAACGTTGATTTCTTATTGATATAGTATGTTGCACGAACGTCGTTCCAGGAAACCTTATTTGAGTTAATGTACATGTCTGTGCTTAGTAAATTATTCCTAATAGACTTTATGAGATGGGGAGTATCGTATAATGCAAAAATTTTTTGATTTTGAAATTTAAAGTAAGGTTTAGATTTAGTCACTTGCAACGAATTGTAAACATATCGGTTGTGTGAACCTTGATCACAAACTATAGCTACTACTTTTAGTCCAATGAATGTACACTTTTTAATATTTTCCTTAATAAGATGAATTAGGGAACATCCTTGAACTCCTCCTTCAGATAAATAAAAGGAGAGTGGTTGCTTCCATGATGAGAACAAACCCCGCACCATAAAAACCAAACCTTGATTAGCTATCTTCGGAGAACGTCCCAAATGTCCAAGATCTTGAAACCCCTCTATAAGGTCTAATGTTTTATTATACTCTAAATACCTCTTTAGCGCCATTTCATCAAAAAGAAGCACACAAAATTTATCCCTCTCATCAAAATTTTTGACTTTACTTTCAAATTTTTTAACTAAGGATGAAGCTACGCCAGTAATTAAATGAAACACTTTCAACCATCGCCTAATTGTACGCGCTGATGGAAGAGGTATCTTAGACTTTTGCCTCATGTAGTTATACAGTGATGGAGATTTGTAATAATAGGAAAGCGCTAGAGTCGTTTCTTGGTGGGTCCACCTTCTCCTTTTCCTATGAAATAAAGTCATATCGATCAAAGTTCGCGCATCTGTAGATTTCGTTCTTAATAAATTGTTAATTACATTTTTTTCAGAAATGAACATTAGCTTGCGTTTTAGCCTAATAACTTTCATCCTCTCTTTAACAAGTAACGCGTTTTTTTCAGAGATTTTCTTTAGTAATTTTTGCTCTCGAATAGTACATATCTTTGATGAAGTGGCTTGTGTAGTGGTGTTAGGAGTATGTGTGGGGGATCGTTGCGCAGTATTGGGATATGCCTGTGACAACAAAACATAAATTTAAAAATCACGTTTATTTTATTTTTTGATACTTCCCACGCAATATTTTTGCGTCATCAGGAACATTGAACTTGTTAACAAGTTGTTCAGTTACATATTTTCCTGATGATGAAAAAATATTGTTTGCGAAATATCGAAAAGTAAAATAAATAACTTAATGTAACTCGTTATACTTGGTGTAACCCGAAATAACTTTAACTCACTATAGGTAGGTACATTTAAGACCAATTACTATCGCGAAATAATTGAAAAATTGCAATAAATCACTTCACCTACTATGCAAGCATTAATATTGAACGTGACATTACAAGTAGAAAAAAATTATATAAGTAGGTAAACTTACTCGCTTTTTAGTGGGTGTTAAGTAATGTACTTCATCTGTTATATCTTCTTCTGACATTGTTGCACACGTTTCGGTAATATGCCTTTTTCCGTAGGTTTTTACCACAGGCTGAACAAGTAGGAATTCTTCCACATGGCTAGATGTAGGTGTAGCATTCGAACCCACGTCATATGGTACAGCACCCTTCACTAATGTTCTCCTTCCACCACTTGTGACTAAGTATTTTGGATCGAAATGTTTTTCGCAAATTACCTTATTTTTTAACTGTTCCCGGTTTATTTCACGCAAGTTCAGATTACCACTATTATGTAACCAAATGTTTACTATATTTGCGTTAGAAGGAAACTTAAAAAACGATAACTGAGGGAACATTTTTCGTGAATTCTCACAATTATAATAAACACACCGATGCGCTGCCGTATTCATTATTATTATTAGTAACTTGGCGTCCGCCGATTAGTGTGACTGTAAGATACTAAACGAATTTTACATTTCTCATTGCATTTTATTCAAAACTTGGGGGTGGTTTAAGACAAGATACAATAAACTTTATTGCTCTGGAACTGCAACCGCTTCCTAAGTAGGACAATAAACAAGTACACACGTACGTTTTTATTATAGATAGAGGTTGACGAGTTCATAGACAAAGAAAGAACCTACCTAAGTATATCATAAACATTCGGTGGGAACCGAAATTTTGTTCACTGTTTATATTAGACCATAAGGGTTGCACACTTGCGGTGCAATAAACTACATCTGGCTATTCTTAAAGTTTGTGTTTATTTTATTACCTATTGCGAGTATTATATTTGTTTATTACCCTGAGCCTGAGAGTATCGTAACAGGTATAAACATGTTTTATGCCAAATGCGTATTAGATTTATTAAAGGAGTAGTACTTGGGTACTAAATCCGATCAGAATTATAGTAAAGCACAAGAACCTTGATTATTTGAGGAGCTGTCCTAGCAAAGTGCAACATATCCAAAAAAAAAGAGAATGCCCACAATAAAATTTCGTGTATCTAAGCATTTTAAGCCATGTAAGGCTACCATACTCGGTAAGATATCTCTAAGTTTGAAATAAAATCACTGCCCAAAAATCGAGGAGATTTAAGCAAAAAAGTAGATCATTTTGCTGGTTATCAATTTGACGTTTTACTGTACTAATAAAATTTCGAATAAGAGCAATTATGATAAACTATTTTTTGCATTTCATCATGTAGTATAATTAGCATTTTGTTCAGTTGAGATAAATACAACCGAATTCGTCTTAGAAATCATTGCGTCAAATACCAAAGTACACATTTTATACAACCATAAAACAATATATTTATTGTTAACAAGACATAAGAATGCCATTGATAATCACCTACTTACGATATATAGTACACATATAATTAGCCTGGAGGAATATGAAACTAAATGAAGGTATTATATTACTCAAACCATTTAACAATTGTGCCATAAAGAATACACTCATTGTGATGTTATGCTTAATCCGCAGTTTAAAAATTACGATTTTCAATTTCTACTTCATTTACATCAAAACTATTTTCTTTTGTGAAAGAGGATAATTACAGATCTCTATAACATTACTATTACAAAAAAAGTGCAATTTTAATTAATGTACTGCAAGGAAGATGCCTCTGTGACGATCGGAACTTGTAAAGTTATAACGCGTTTTTTTTATTGTGTGGCCTATCTTTTACTTTTTAATCAATGACCTAAACCAAAGATCTCTTTGCCTAAACCATTGCACAACAAGGTTTTATTACTCTCTATTACAGGCTGCACTTATTATAAGGCTGAATGCAATTTCTCTACTTCAACATCAGTTGTTGAACATATACAGTGACCTATTTTTGGTATAATTTCAACGTCATTTAAAAAATCATTTAGTAAGTTAAAATTAATAAAAACACTGAACAAGAAGTATTAATTTCATTTACTGTTTAAAGAACAAAATGAGGACATTGGAATTAATTAGCATTAATTGGTTTAATTTTTTACCTTGTGCTAGCATACTGCTGATAGAAGAAGTCAATCTGTGATGCGTAGGTGCAAAATATAAATGTGTAAATAATTCCTGAGTAATTTTTTTATTTTTATTATGAATTATGATCAAATTAATTCATTAATTATGTTATTACAAGAGCACATTACCTGTACTTAATTATGGTATCAGTAGAACATAGGTAACTTTTTGAAAGCCGTTAAGTTTCTTTCGCCATTCCCATGTAGTTTGTAAGTAACAATCTACTTCATTTGAGTTTCTACAATTAAATAAGCAACATCTAAAAATTCAACTTTTATCATCTTACAGCAAGTTTTTAAACATACCCACCTCTTTTAATCCTATGTGAAGTTTCTGCTGAGCGTCTTCAAATTTAATCAGGAGATACGAAAAATATGCTTTAAACATGTTTTTCACAACATGAAAGATGAGGAGCAGTAAGATTCTTTCATTTTATGAATTCTGACATAGTATTTAGGGATTACATTAAAACAATTTTTTTAAATTCTCTTTATCATGTAAAAATGTGTGATTACAGAACAACAATAATATAAAGTGAAAGCACTATTAGGGAACAAACATTTATTTCTACTCGATAATATTTTTTGATTGTGATTCCAGATTTTGCAGTGTTCTTCTTCGCCAATGCATTTCATTGGGATGGTTGGAGTTAGTATTTACGATAACACTTGTAGCACCGCTTGATACAGACACAGGTTTCAAATCAGTATACATTTTACTGTCCACAGTTTCATTTTCGCCAGTTTCTTTTGGTAGCATATTTGGTTTAAGTACTTCATCCAACACATTGGGTTTACTTAGAGTTAAATATTTTGGTGGCAATTTAAATTTAATGTTTCTGATTATAGAAGGCGGTTTTTCAAAATATGGATTTTTGACAAGTGGAGGTACCATTGGAGTCAATATCTTTTGACAAATTTCCGTTGACTCTTTTTCACTTACTTTACCCAAAGTTTTAATATTAGATCTGGGAGGGCTCAACGGAGATAATATTTTCTTACATATGCTCACGGATTCTGCATAATCATATGGTTTTGGATGTATTCGTGACGGTTCTATGTGATACTCACGACTAGAAACTAAGTGGTTAAACATTTAGTTTTTGCATAATTATACCGACCTTGGAATGTTGTAATGACTTTTAAATGCCATAGTTTTAAATGCAAGTTTTACTGGAGCATTAATAACTGGCATTTGTTTATTGGGTTCGAATCTTGGAATAGAAGAGGAAGAAGTTGGTGGTGATGTAATAACATTAATTGCATTCGGATTCTCTTCTAAAACTTCTGGCTCAGACTTTTTGGGAATCGCCTCTTCTGTAGGTTTTTTAATAAGCTTCGCTTTTTTTCCAGGATGGCTATTACGTATATGTCTTTGTAAATTATCTTTTCTCATAAAGCTCACATTGCACAAACTGCACGAATAAAGCTTTGTACCTTAAAATAAATGCTATTCAAAAATAATTAGACATATACTAAATTTAATAAGCACCTGAATGCACAAGTTGATGTCTGTGTAACTCTTTTGCATTAACAAATGTTTTGGGACATTTCAAACAGGCATATGGTCGAAGTTTGGTATGAATTTGACGATGCGTAGTTAAAGTGTTTTTAAATTTAAATCGTTTTCCACATTCGTCACACATATAAATTTTTTCCTCTGTAATAAAAAATATAGTAAAACTTGGGCAATACAATGTCATGAGTAAAAATAAACAGTTTTCATTTACACATTAGGTTTACATATGTACTAACTTGGTAAATTTAAGTGGTTCATTAAGCTTTCCTTCCTTGTGTTTTTATACAACATTTCGCTTTACTTTTTGGAAAAATGCACCAAAAACTGAACAGGTTGCAAGTAAAAAACAAGGTACATATGTGAAAAATTCAAGGTCTACCAGTGGGTGAGATAACGCAACATACTGTATTTCATTTTTTTGATGCATCAACCTAGTAAAAAGAGTAAGAGTCACTTTAAAATCTCTCGAGATGTGTGGCGGGATTTATTTAAACGCGATACAACGATACTAATATGAAGTTCTATTAATAATTACACCTATATTTATTTACTCTACATGTTTAGGATGGTATTTTACCTACTGATGTTTCTCGACGTATAACGTCGTGCATAAATTGTTTTAAATCCTGCCACGCATCTCGAGTGCCACGAGATTTTGAAACTATTCTACCTACAGAAGAAAATGTGGTCTGAAAATGCAAGTAAGACAAAAAACAAAGTTAACAGATCAAAAATTTGGAAAAGGACGACAGGTAAATATGCATGTGGAAAGAAGATGATTTTGAAGAAGTGGAAAAATTTACAGCCATGAGATTCTATAGCACCAGTTATAAAATCCCCTGAACCCAGGATGTTAAAAACCATGATGTGGAAGAAAAGCAGCTGAATGGAGGAACATAATTTGTGAGGCCTTTGACATACACAAGAATAAACTAAACAAAAAATATGAAACAATCCCATGAAAATTATAATAATAACCATAGAGATGAGAAGGGCCTTCGATAGTGTTTGTAGGGATTAACTGTGGGGAGTAATGAGCGACAAGTGCTGAAATTGTGGAAAAAATGGAGGAACTGTATGAGGTGCCGAGATGTAAGGTTAAGGTAAGGGGTAAGTAAAGTGCGGTGAGACTTATGAAATGTTAAAAGGGCTGTCTACTCAGCCCCGCATTGCTCTCCTTATACTTGGAAGGTATGGCGGAGAGGCTGATGCACAGTATGGGGGTGTGGTAATTGGTATGCGGGCGATATAGTTATGTTGGCAAAGTTAAAGAAAGAGAAGATAATGTATGGGCAGGAGCGTAGGCGCAAATATTATGAAAGGGGGGGGATATACGAGAGGAGAAGTGAGGAGACGAAGGAAGGGGGCTGGAAGGTAGGATGAGGGAAGAGATTGTGATGAGAGACAAGGACTCAATGATACAAGAGAGACATGGGAAAATAAAGGAGGGAAGATATAAAGGTAGGTACTGGGATATAAGGACTGAGGGCATGCCGAGGTATCTGATTAGTGGCATTACCCTGAAGAAAAAGAGACTGCTGGACAGGTACCGGTGCGGTAACGAGGAGTGGGAGAGTAGATATTGTTGGGAGGAAGAGAGGAAAAAGTACAGGTTATGCAGGGAAGGCCAAGACAGTATTGGGCATATGTTGGAGGAATGTGATGAGTTAAGAAAGAGTAGAAGTTGGAGGGAGATCCTAAATGATGGAGGAGGTGGAGGTTAGAAGGAAGAGAATAATGGAAATGATATGAGAGGAGGGCGGCCTGTTGTGGGGGTAATGGTTGTAAGCACAGAATTGTGATTGTGAACATTAGTGTAGTATTGGTAAAACAGTTATCTTATAATAAATAAATCATAGAAGAAATTAATTGTTTAGTTTAGTAAAGTTTGGTTTTGCGGGATTCATTTGTAAAACTAATTTTTGTTATTTAAACAAATAAAGTACAATACATGTAATGAACTTTTTTCTATGCCGAGATGTTAGTAATCTCTTTACTAAATACAGTGCACGAATAAAATACATTACGCTTACTGAAATTAAGGAACAGGATGTAATACTAATTTTATTGCTAGGTACATAAGTCGAGATATTTTCACCCAAACCAAATACTTACTAGAATGTGTTAATTGATGTTTATTCAAATTTGATCGATTATTAAAATGTGCTTTACAGATTTTACAGGGAAATGGTTTATCCGAAGTATGGATGATGGAATGCCTTTGTAAATAATCCCTGTTCTTAAATAATTTTCCGCACTCCTGACAGACGTATTGTTTCGTTTCTAAATGTACTAGCTTGTGCCTGTTTAATTTATTTAAAGAAGTAAAACTTTTATTACAAGCAGTACAGTTATGTGGTTTTTTACTGGAATGTACAAGCAGATGAATTTCTAGATGATATTTACTAACAAATCCCCTATTACATTCATTACACTGCAACGGTCTTTTTCCTAAAATAGAAATGTGCAGCAACAGGGTTCGATATTCGACAGTACAAAATCTTACCACCATCACAATAACTGTGATACGTTATGTGTGATTTCGTTTTAAATGATTTATTACAAATGTTGCACTTATAAGTAGATGGACTAGTTGATATTACTGACACATGATTTGGTAGGATAATTGATTTGTAACTTCTTTTTTGATTTTGTATTTTACTACCATTCTTCTTGAACGTATTTTTTTGTACAACAGAATTTTTACTGCATCCTTCCTCACATTTTTCAACAGTAGAAGTCTTTACTTTATTACAAGTTATAACACCGGTATGATTATTTTCATATTTTATAACGGTTTCAGTAGCCCTTTCTTCAGTAGGCTCCTTATTGTTACTTGTACACATTCTGCACAGTAATTCATCTTGAAGTAAACACATTCGACATTTTTTATGTCCACAAGCATCTTGCACCAGTCTTACTGATGGGGAAGCTAAAAAGTTGTTACACTGAGGACATTTTATTTCCATTATGATTATATAAAATTGTATATTCAAAACAAGTTAGTCGAGTTAACCTAAAAATTGTAATTGTCAGATTTGTTGACTAAGCTATAATTGTGAAATATACAGGGTGCTGAATCACTCATGTCTCACTCTCACATTAGGTGTTTTCTTTTTGCATCGCCACAGGGTTAGGTAAAGTCGCAATCATCACGTGATTGAAGTGCCTTGCGTCATGTAGACATTTCTGCCTCAGGTTAATATAAAACTTAAATAAAGCTTTTAAAACGAATAGGGTTATAGAGAACTGGGTCAAATTATTTTTATAAAACGAATGGTGTGTTATTGACAGAGTTGACTTAAGTCTACTACAACGTGCAAAAAGAAAACACCTCTTGTGACTAAATTTTATGCAATCAAACATACTCAACTTCACCATTGAAACATTAAAATTTTCTGTTTCTGCTAAAATTCACATTATAAACTACTGGTGTAAAAAAGAACCGTTTTATTTAATGCACCTTTGTGATTCTTTAATTTTACAATATTACGAGCCTATGTTTGATGTGACCTACTAATAATTTGCTATTATTATTATTTTATTTTATTACTTTATAGACCGCATTAGTGTGACGTCAAAATTGTCTGGGAAATTTAAAATTTTGGACAACTCGTATTTTGACGTCGAGAAATTGACCCTTATTGCCACGTTGTTAAAGTTTAGAATAAAAAGGTCTAAGTTTGCGTCATATTTGTGGAGTTATTATAACACACAAATAAAAGCTTCGTAGTTAACATTTCAAGACCCCTTGCCACTTATTTCGTTATAATAACTCCACAAATATGACGCAAACTTAGACCTTTTTGTTCTAAACTTTAACAACGTGGCAATAAGGGTCAATTTCTCGACGTCAAAATACGAGTTGTCCAAAATTTTAAATTCCGCAGACAATTTTGACGTCATCACTAATGCGGTCTATTGCGCTCTCTACAGTGGCGTAACTAGGGCATCAAGGGCCCCCGTGCAAGTCGAAAAATTGGACCCCTATAATTCCTACATCAGGAAAAGGTTTGAAAAAAAAATATTATCGTTAAAACTCCAGACAGGAAAAAAGTTAATTGAACCGTGGACGTAGTAAGGCAAAACCCAAATATCTATTCATGAATCTAAGTACCTATCTAACAAACATGCTCCGCAGTGCTCAGAAAGTCACAATAAATACATAGTAAATACTGCGTAAGATACAACAAATGACAAATATTAAATAACAGGAAAGTTAAAATCACAAATTATAATAAGAAACACCCTTTAACACGTTTAAGGTATGTTTCCACAATTAATGCGCAAAAGATTAAAATTTATTACTGGTCATATAATTTAAGCTTATTTAAGAGATTAAGCACTTCCTGGCCCCTTTCTAAGTAAATAGTATTTGTACCAAATTTTACCGATAGCCGACCCAAGGGGAATTATACGATTTTTAAGACATGCTTAAATGTTTTTAAAAGAATTGTGGGATGACAATTTTTGTCACACACTCAGGTTTTATAATGCATTCAATTAGGTGTAACGTATAACGTATTTTTCAATAACAGCGGAATAAATACGTGCTATGAAATACGAAAAAATATTGGTAAGAAGCATGAAGTTGAAGTTACATTCGCAAAAGTAACTTATAAGAAACACCCTTTAGGGTTCATCACGCTTAAGGAATTTTTCCATTCAATGTGCAAAAGATTAAAATTTATTACTGGTTCTGGTCATATAATTTGAAAAAACTTATTGCAGATACAGATTGACATTTGTCCCTTTCCCTTTCTTCCCTTTCTAGGTAAATAATCTTTGTACTTAGTTATGCCGACAGAAGCGGTCTTGTGAATCATTCTACTAGAAAATAGAAATACTAGTTTTTATAAAGTGCAACTGCATTCTGCAGCATGGCATTCCGAATAAGTTTTACAATTTAATTTTTTAGGTCTGAACTGAGGGCCCCTTGAGCTTGAGGGCCCCCGTGCGCTGCACGGGTTTGCACTTATGTAGTTACGCCGCTGGCTCTCTACGAAATTTTACTCATTCAATTTTTTTAATTTGCCGCCCTTTTGAAAGTCTCCGTGTGCTTCGCACGTATTAAGAATATGACGGGGCGGCCCTAATATAGTTGCTTAGTGTAACCAAAGACCATTATATGGTCTTTGGTGTAACATAAGTTATTGTTATAGGAATAAATTTCAACTTGTCCAAGTCCAACCAGTTTTTAAAAATGTTTGGTTAAATATGGATTCAATATGGAGGTTGGCGCACTATTTTCAGTGTTTTGTAATGATGAGGCCCCTATGGTTTTTCCCACAGTATATAGGTACACATGCTGTGGTTTTTCCTACTAGGTTTGCAATAGAACATTGCCGTGGTACTTGGTAGTAGTTTTATGATGTGTGCGGTTTCATTGCATTACTATAGCAGATCTGTTAAATTTTTGCGTAGTTATTTTATTAAAATAAAAGCCTTAAATATACTAGAATACAAGTTTTTGGGATCTCTAAATATTTATACACGCGCCAAGTTGGTGGAAAAGCGGAATGCGATGGCCGATGTGGTACTTCAATCGACCAAAATCAGTTTTCAGAAACTAGGTAGTCAGAAGAGACCCTGCGGTTTTTGAAATATGGTTTTAGCGGGAATATTGCTATGAACATATGCACCTATATATGTAGAATTAGGTTTATTCACAGCCGATTTTCAGCAAGTAAATGTGGGTTCTTAATAGAAAGACGTCCGTTTTGCAAATGTGGAGAAGTACAGATATTAATTACTACTTATCTACAAGTAAAAATCTGCAAAATGTGCTAAATGTCTAAAAATATGCCGAAAGAAATATCAAAATGTCGGATCCCAAATCGGAGATATTCTTATTAACAAGGAGTTTAACCAGTCTTTGATAAATGGATGTCCTAAAAACATGGAAGAATTGAATTTGGAAAGATGGCAAGATATTTAAAAAAGGAAGGGATATCAAACATTGAAATACACGACTGTATTTTTGCCGGAAGCTCCTGGCTCCACCTTGCGCACAAATTTTTATTGGTTTGTGGGTAAACAGACGATTCCGTTGACTGAAAATTACTTAACGATTGAACGCATCCATTGACACTGTACAATAAAAAGAAAAGCAAATGGAATGCAACCAAATTCAAATATGTGATTTAGTTTTAAGGTTATGTTACATTTTTTCTAAAGTTAAAAATGGAAAATGTAAAAAGTAAATATACATTTGTCTCTTCTCCAAATTTTTGTTCAGACTGTGGATCAATTTTACCATTATTGCAAGACATAGGAAATATTACTTGTTACAGATGTTCACAACATTACGATTACAGAGGTAGAATTGTATTATAGTATAAATTTATGTAATAATTACCTCAATTTTAAGATGTTGCGAGTGGTCAGATAAAATACACAATTCACTTTAATTCTATTGATGCTTGTGCAAAAAATTTAAAGGAAGAAAACCGAAAAGGATCTGAGGAAGATGGACCAGTAGTTGAACGCAAATGTCCTAAATGTGGAAATGATAAAATGTCTTATGCAACAATTCAATTACGATCAGCAGATGAAGGTCAAACGGTTTTTTATACTTGTACAAAATGCAAATATAAAGAAAATGAAAATTCTTAAATAATAACAAATAAAAAATTTACTCATAAATTTTAGTCTAATATTTCTATTTCTGCGATTATTGGAGGTGTCGATGGTTTGCTTGTATACCATGGTATTTTGTTTTCATAATAATTTATAACAATTTCCGGACATCTTATATTAACTTGCCGAGCTGGTACCAGATCGGCCTCTCCGCAACCTTTCCACTTCATTAAAAACATTAATTCACCACTGGCATCGGTTGCTCCAATTATAGAATCTGGGGAAAACCCACGGTCGAAACCACGTGGCCTGTTATCTTCTGTGATATTTTTTTGTTTATTCCCTTTTTCAACGTCTGCTGTAACTGCTGAAGCTTGTACTGGAGATGGTTTACGTTGATTTTCAAACGCTGCTATCAAATCGGGACAATCCAAATTTTCCTCTGGTTCCCATGTGTTATCTTCACTAAAATAAAACTTTACTACAGCATTTATGGTCAACAATTTAGAAATAAATGGCAACGCCATACATCACAATTATTGATTTATTTTGACATATTTAATAGGTACTTACTGTGAATATCCTTTCCATTTAAGCAAGTATTCCGTTTTTCCATTACGGATTCTTTTATTGAGAACTTTTTCCACAGAAAATTCTTCATCGGAACTTGCAGATGGATCATCTTTAATTTTTTTAGTTTTCTCACCTTTAAAAGTACAATTATTACTAATCATTAAGAAGAAGCAAATATAAGACTTAGTACTGGTAATAATATTACAAGTATATTGATTTAGTGCGGCATTTCATATGTTCCAAAAATAATCAGGATTAGATGGACTGAGAATTTCTCAAATTTTTTAACCCAACTAATTACACGCACGCGCCTTTAAAATAAACAAAAATAAATGCGCCGACACATTTTCATTAAAATGGCGGTTATTTGAAATTTTAATTCTATCCTGCTCATTTGTATTTACAATTATTAACCACACTGTCAGATAATTTCACACCATAATAATACCATTGTACAAAGACCAGTAAATTTGATGGAATCCTCAAATGTTATCAAACATCTAAATAACAAATGCATGGAAGACTGCCTCATGAATAGAATAGTAGAAAAATTGAATAAACTAATGAAAGGATGAATAACAATGAATATTATTCAAAATATTGGGGGAATACACTAGTAAAAGAAAATAAGCATAAGAAATGCAGCAAAACAAGTGAGTGAGTAATCTGCCCTAGAAGCTATTGCAGACAATGGGTTATACACAATAAAAAAGAAAACGAGGAAAAATCGCAAACACATTCTACCTTAAAGTAATGTAAACACACTCCCTATAATATTCGAAGGTGTAATGGGTTATGAGACACAGCAAACCAAGTGCTGGCCAGGATTCCAATACCTTTATGGATTGCTAAATTCACTTCTAAAACATCACAGCGGAAATACGTTTAAAACATAAAGAACAAGTAATTGTAACAAGATTAGTTCACACTAAATTGACTCATCAGTTCCTACTAGGGAAAGAACCAAGAACACCTCTGCAATGTTTTGTTGCTCTATAACTGTAATAGGCATAAATTTAATATAAAGTAACTAATATTAACATGGGTACTGTCGCAATACAAGGAAATGGAAGAAATTATGAATTTTATAAAAGTACGAAATCAGAACTACAACAAGAATTGAATCCAAATTTGACATGAAAGTTGAACTTATGGTGATGCCCGCCTTTAAAGGAAGTAATGAAAATGAATTTTTTTTGTTTGTCACAGATTATTGAAGCACCCTGTATCTGTATGCATCAAAATATTTTCTGAAATGCGCCCTTAACAATAATTAACTGTGTTTGAATGAAATTTCTAACTTTTTTGGTTTCGGTACTATAGAAGCCTGTTGAAGGATCCTGTATACATGCAAGAACAATGCCAATGATCGAAGCTGGCTCTCAGAGGTTAAAATAAATTAAGTAATAAACTTTCTATAGAAAATATGTAATTAGGTTAGTTCATTCATACATAGTTGCAGACAAACTTCAGTATTGAAGAATCTTCTATCTTTCAACATGATTTTCTTTCAAGCATATACAAAGTTTATGTGATTCTGGTACTTTGGTATAAATATATTTTTATTTTAATCTGTGAACAAGGGTACTATAATTACTATTTTATACTCCAGTATAGGATTGTATTGCAGAGAAACTGTAAAATTGTCCATAGGGAACTGATGTTCTCAGGCGGTTTTCAACACATACTGTCATTTATTTACTTGAGAAAACTGTATTTTAAAAGATAGAAGAAAATATTAATGAAAAAAATGTTGTCCATTTTTATAAAAGCAATGTCGTCGAAATAATTTTCGTTTATTAAAGTGAATACTCTTTGTCTTTTGTTGATATATCAGTTTATAAAATTCTTGTTTGTTTACTTACACACACAAACCAATCCTCAATATCTTAAATACAAATACAGTTTAAACATATTTTTTTAAAAGATTCAAGATTATTGTGAAACACATTGGATTGCATATTTTGGTTATACCATAATAGAAGAGGGATAGTAGAACAACCTGTTCGCGCCAATTTTTTTGCCAGTGAAAATAATGTACAGAATGTGCTGCCGTTTGAGGAGAGTAGCGTAATTACGTAATGTAAATGGAGGAGAGTAGCGTAATTTTGTAAACGTACTTATCGTTTTCGTTATTGCCGGCTTTTGCCTCGACGCGACGTAATGAATGCATTGTTTGCGTAATGAAAGATTTTATTTTTATAATACCACAAATAATTTATCTGCAATAATACGTATGTTTTAAGTTATTACATCCGGCGCATGATTGCACATTTTGTCACCCGACACCCGACACCGAGTTATAATTTTTATTTGTGCACCTTACTTTTACTTAACCACCTAACCATAATAGAAGAGGTCTATTATGCACCTAACCAATCGAATTCAATTCAAATCATAGCCAGGTGAATTTAAAAGAAAAGACCCGAAAAATATGGAAAATTTAAAAAAATGTAATTATCTCGGTAGTAGAAGCCGATTGAGATGTAAAGAATCTGTCACGTGATCTCTACAAGGAATGAAAATTAAAATACATAGTCAGCTTATTATTTCCGCTCAAAGGTGCAATTGCACTTAATTGCATTTAGAACTATTCAATCTTTATGTTTGTACAATTTTTAATGATATTTTAAGTTGTACAGCTAGGTACATATTTATTAGTTTCTTACAGAGTAAAGATCACGTGACAGGTTCTTTACATCCCAATCGGCTTCTACTACAAAACCTAAGAAATACAGGATGATGCAAGAAACACAAACGTTTAAATTCATAACTACCACCACAGATTGAATCACATATTTATACAAAAAAATATAATAAGGAATTTATACCCTTATTTACATTTAATTGAGTACAATTACCTCTGTAACAAGGTGGAATAACTTCGGAATACCGAATATACGAGGGTTATCCGTAAAATAAGGTCTACAATTTTTTTTCAAAGATAAACGTCTATTTGCTTAGATTACTACATTGTTGGAAAGCCCCTTCCTATCGCAAAACACAGTCGCCATCGCTTTTCCGGCAGACAATGTTTGTTTAAACCTTCGCGGCTTCGGCGATCCTGAATGCTGCCACTGACGGGACTGTTCTTTTGCTTCTGATGTCGTACAATGTACAATGGACTCAGATTTCGCCGCCAGTGACAATTGAATTCACAGGCCGCTTGTCGTTACCGTTTCTGATCTTATGGGGACCAATCTTGTGATAATGATAATGTTCTGTCACAATCTTGTCAATAGTGGTCTTTCTGACATCAAGGATAAATTCGCACTCGTCGATTTTCAAGTATTACCCTCTCCACTTTTTGGTCACTGACGGACAATTTGTAAATCACGAAAAAATGTTGGAGGAAAAAAAAATTTTCTCTCCCTTTCCGCCCCAAAAAAGGGGTTGCAGTTGGGAATGAAAAAAGCGCAATAAAAAATAGGTGTTCCTATTTAAGTTTTCAAAACCCACCCCCGCTCCACCCGACAGAGGGGTGAGGGTGATGTGTACGTATCATGACGTTTCATAAAATGAAGGAAGCGTGTTTTTTACTTTTTGTAATTGGGTGTGTCGTTCAGTGGCGTACTTAGAATTTTTTCCGCCCGGGGCGGCCTCCAATTTGCCGCCCATTCTAAGTCAATCAAATGGTGGTTTTTATAAATTAATAAACATAAATGAATAGTTGCATTTAATACGAACTGTACGTAGGGAACTTTTTTACCATTGCATGCAATATTTAAATTAGGCAGTAATAAAGAAAGCCGCATGAGGCATAAATGCAACCTTTATAAAAATACAAGATACTTTTTAAAGGCCACAAGAAACTTACGGAGGCCGAAGGTTCCCCGCCTATGAGACAAAACCTAATTTACAAAAAAAAATTTACCATTAAATATTTTTTATTTTATATTTATAAATGCCTGCGTACATTCCAAGCACCAACATAAACAAAATGCCGTTCGGGCAGCGAGAGTTGGCCACTGCCGCCCGGTGCGGACCGCACCCCCCTAGGTACGCCGATCCGATCAAAAATTTACCAGAGATTTGGAATCAGTAAAGAATTTCCTATAAGATGACACCACTTCCAGCTTTCTAAACCCTCTAACATCGACCAACGTAATTGAACAATCCCGATCCGGTTCGCAATTAGCACTATCACTCTATCAGCAAGTTCCATTAATGTTGTTGTAACATATGCGCGGAAGGAGTATTTAAATTCTTGTGCACTCGAGTTTCTATTACATCCTCCTCTTTCCCTCATTGCCGAAAAGAAATGTTCGAGACTGTTCTGGTTTAGTCCCCCAGTAATAAGGAAACGTATTTCTTCATGTCCCCGACCATTATACTTTTTAGGTTTGGCAAGCATTTGAGTCACTCCGTTAACAGTTTGCAAAATGCCATCAAATGGGGGTGCTGTAGATATGCTTAGTTAGATTTTCAATTAATTTTAGTTAAAGTGCTAGACATGTCAAAGTCCTTTTTGAATGCTTGACCTACTGCTATGCCGCTATCGCTTAAAGAATAGTTACATGGTGTGGTAGAATAAATTGCCCTGCTGTTTAAGACATCAACCAAATTATCCATTCCTTCGACAAAATGGGCAGTGGGCAGTGCTGTTTTTGGTTCTTAACGGTAATTTTCAGTGCACTGGACACACTATAACATAAAACCAGAGTGACCAATTTTACGCTAATTTATTGGAATGAATTAGGATTCATATTATGGCAGTGTGTTGAACGAGTAACGCCCTGCCAATTCTGTTTGTTTTATCCAACTGGTATATTTGTCTTATATATTCGAAGGAAATATTGTTTCGAACACCTTTTATCAAATGTGAAGCGTCAAAAAGGCAAAATATTTTTTTATTCGCGAATGTAAATGTTGGTTCATTTTATATCCCTAAGTAAACATCTTTTGGTTTGTGGTAGACTGGTCACTATAAACTATAAACTACTCCCATCACGGTAAAACTAAAACCAATTTTCTCCAAATGCGCTAAATTGCTTTTTATGATTTGTTGCAGTGATTTGCTATTCACGCCCTTTTCCGAAAAATAAAATGCTATAGGAAGCTTTCAGTTGGAAAAAATTCTTCTTATCATTAAAACTATAGCGTATTTTGCGGAGGTATCCCTCCGTCGCAATTCTCCCAAATCTTGGCAACCCCGACGGCCCGACAATGTCATATTTACGACTATAATCCATCCAAAGCTTAATTCATAATTGACATTTAATCCAAGAGCAGCACACAAAACTTCTCGCAGTTTGTCACTGAGGATGCTTATTTTATTGTGCAATGCCAATGCAGGAATCGCGTACCTATTTACGAAAATGGGAGGATATTTGCATCAAACAAACGAATAACAAATCCGCGGGAAATAGTTATTACATCGATTTCAATATTTGGATGCATACTGCATATACAAAAACATAGATAAAAAAATGGTATTTATTTAGGGTGCATTTGTTTATTTTACGGAGTAGAGGGATGAGGTCAACTTATTATGCATTTTGGTAAAAGTGATTCTGTCATCTATTATAGGAGGTAGGAGGTAATAGAAGATTCCACATTTCACTATGATAGATAAATACCAATAGTAACATTATAAAACCGGTACGGGTGCTGCTATAATAATATTTTATTATCCATAAACATAATAAAACTTCAAAAATTTAGTAATACGATTTCGTTATTTTGTAAGTGCAAGCATTGTATTTAATATGCGATGGTGCAAGTAA
The DNA here is from genome assembly GCA_036250285.1 of Pyrocoelia pectoralis. NCBI lineage: Eukaryota > Metazoa > Arthropoda > Insecta > Coleoptera > Lampyridae > Pyrocoelia > Pyrocoelia pectoralis. Next base: position 18,757,076 of record CM070074.1, read on the forward strand.
GCAAAAATCGCGACTGCAGGGTCATGTTTTACAGCATGCCAGTGGAATATTCCCTGTATGATCTAAAGAGCCAAGTTTTTACCTATTTTTAATATGACTAACTATACCGCAAGTTTGCGCCATCTTCAAAAGTATAGTTCCAATCACAATTAATAGCATGCATGCCACATCATGGATATAAACCACTTTAAAAATATGGCGATCGTGAGACGCGTAGGGATCACAAATATGAACTAATAAAAATTCAAATACGTTGTTTTACTATCCCTCTTCTATTATGGTTATACCTTATACTTATAGTGAATTTATTGATTTTAGAGCCTGAATGAAAGAAGAGTTGTTGAATTGAGTAGTGTTTCTATGGGGCAGATGGAAAATTTGTATGGATCTTGGAACAGTATTAGGCCGGCCGCACATTGAGCGCAGCACAGCACAGCATAGCACAGCGCAGCAGAGGATTTTGTAACCCATGGAATTAAAGCGAAGACCGCATATTGCACACAGCCGAGACGTAGTAGCGGCAGAGGATTATTTCCATTTAATTCCATGGGTTACAAAATCCTCTGCTGCGCTGTGCTATGCTGTGCTGTGTGGCACATTGAAATCTATGAAATGGAGGAGATCAGAATAATTGATTTTGTGATTTAGTAGTTTAAATATAAAGATCATAGAAAATTATATTCTTCTATTTTCATGTTCATTATATTAATTTGTTTTCAATAATAGTAGCATACCAAAGTCTCTGGCTGGAGATACAGTTTATTTTTTGAAATACATACATATAATTACGCTTATTGAAAAAAATTATAGTTAAAATTTAAGTTTTGTTTATTAAAAAGACTTGTACTTATTTCTATTGAGTAAGTAACAATGAATAATAAACAACACAATAATAGAATCATTAAACTTCACCTTACATGCAATATTGTGCATTGTGCAGATTAATGAATTGAAAAGTATCTTTCAACATGATTTTAATGACGTATTGTAGAGTAGTTTCAAAATCTCGTGGTACTGGAGATGCGCGGCGGGATTTAAAATGTTTTCAAAAAGTAGGAATGACGTTATACGTCGAGAAACATCGGTAGGTAAAAGGCCATCCTAAATATGTGGAGTAAATAAATATAGGTGTAATTATTTATAGAACTTCATATTAGTACCGTAGTATCGAGTTTAAATAAATCCCCCCGGACATGTCGAGTGCCACGAGATTTTGAAACTACTCTAACACAATCACATTTTCATAATCATTCCCAACTTTTAGAAAAAATAAAAGATCCAATTGGGAGGGAGGCATAGCTGCTCAGGGGATCTCAAAGGAATATATTTCATATGAGCTATCCCCCCTGAATTTGAATACTATTTACAGCACGTACGGAGAAAGATTGCCCCAAGGTCGGATGCGCACTTGTATAATTGTAAATTTTCTAAGCCTGGCAATCATATGATACCAGTGGTGTCGCCACTAAGTTCCGTTTAATTAGTAACATCTGGCTTGAATATTAAAAAAAAAAGATTTTTGTCTTAAATGAGTATATGTGATTTAATTTTACATGTACACGTATTTTTTCTTACTTGTTACTAAAATATAAATTTAAAAACACTGCGAGTTTTATTTCCTCATAAAAATCGACGCCACTGTTAAACGTGGAAAAAGCAGTTTACATATGCCGATCGCTTCCGAATACACGAAGTTCACCTGCGCACCCGAAGCAATCTTTCTCCGTACGTGCTGTACCTAGTTGATCTTTAATCTTCTTCCAAAGTTTCATTAAGAATTTTTTAATATACATTTATATAACAATAAAACATAGTTAAAAATAACTGATGCGGAAATAATAGTAAAGTAAAGTAAAGTAAAGGTGGCATTATCACCTCACCATCTATGTAAGTATCTCGAGTTCCCTCTAATTCTGATTATTTCGAATATTCTGGATAAAATATGAACAAGTCACCTACCTTTCCCATTTTGCAAATTGAGACTTGCAGATCTCTGTTTAAATATTGGTACTTTTGCTTTTGTTCTTTGACGAGGTTCTCTAGAATTATCTTCTTCAGACCCTTCTTTTCTGCTTGGTAGAGATCGATTTCTTGCAGAAGATTTCAATCTGGAAGGCATCTTTTAGTGTTCGAATAACTAATAATTGTATTTTCAAATGGCGATACTTTGAATACCGGTGAATATATTAAAAACAAAAAAAAAACAAATTTCAGTAAACAGTTATAAATGCAAACAATTTTGCATGCGGCGGCGGCGCCTGCTCAATACTTCAAATCAACACGTGTGACATCAGTAGCGGCGCCTGAAAAAGTATAAGATATAAAAATAAATTACTTACGCTGCACGTGTAAATATAGTGGGAACGGCGTCAGTTAATAAACGAACTTTATCTTCCACTTTATAAAAATAATTACGTTCAAAATGATTTGAACAAATTCTCTCTTTTGCTGTAAGTACACGGGATTCAAACTTCAATCGTTTTATCCATTTATTACGTCTCTCTTCATTTGCAGGAAATCTAAAATGTGTCCAGTATTACCGAGAACATTCTACAGTCTACACCACAAACCACTAACAAATATAGACCCTTTACGTAAATTAGAATGCGCGGACTTAGTGACGCAGGAATTTTAGTTTGCGATTCCAAACTACTGATGGCGCAAATATCAATTATTTTTACAGTTTGGCGTTGGTGTAATAAAAAGGTTGTGATTTGTGATACTTTATAGAGCAATCCAACACCATAACCTCAAAAAATTGCTGTAGGACACACATTGCGATATTTTACAAGCGTTGTGTATACATTTTTGGTATTATTGTGCAAATAGACAAGTGGTATGATAAATATAGTTAAGATATCTAATATTTATTTATTTTATTTCAAAGCAATCGACAATTACTGTTGTTTTCATGATTGGCCTCCTTAAAACACTGTGGTAGAGTTCTTTTTAAAACATCTCTTGTAGGCCGAAACACAAACTTCTTCAATCTTAAAAACATCACATGCATAAAACATTCTTAAAGTATGTAGCAGCTGTACTAGCGCTAATTCTAAACGTAAATGCTAAAAAGCCCTACAGACGGTATGATTTGTCGTACAACGTGTAGTACGATAAGTATCGTTTTAACTTGTCGTAGGTATAATTCCCTACAAACGTAAACGATAAGTCAAACGACAAATGTGGCAAACTATAAAATAATATTAGTGATATTATTTTTCAAAATATCTAGTGTGGCGTTGGGGCATATTTCCTTGTACATACTTTTTCAGCAACTCTTCGTAACTGGAGTTAGGTTTAATTTTATTCGCACAGTCCATAAATTTTATAAGTTTATAAATCCTTCCATCTTTATGTTTAGAATCAATTAATAAAAGTAAGTATAACCAATTGGTATAAACGTTATACACAAAAGAATCGACTGTTTTTCCTTGAAGTCGTACTAAAGTTTGTCAGACATCGCAAAACTGCATACACACGATACGATCTGGAAGTCCCAAATGGAGTAGTACCTACGCCAAGTGTTATGGCAGGTTCATACTACCATCCCATACGATTTCGACTTACGATACGGTGCACGACAAGGCTACACACAGTACGATTATCATTCAGACTTGAGTTATCGATACAAGTCGTACGACAAATCGTACCGTCTGTAGGGCCTTAACATCTTAATTTAAACGTAACTTAATGTTAATAAAATTTGATTTTTTGCTGAGACAGTATATTTCACTTTTTTTATCGTCTAGATCTTCACGTTTAATTGCATTACGCCACTGTTGTCTTCTTAATGGAGAAGTTCATTATACTGAATTTTATGCTTAAAATGTAACTTTGCAGGTACTCTGAAAAATTGCACTTGATCACGTTGTCCTCTGCTTCCGCAATCACCACACAGGAAAACAAAACCATGATTATTTTTTAGAATTATTTGTGAAAACTCGATACAACATACAAGTTTCTATGTAAACAAATGCTTTGTGTGTCCTACAGACGCCATTTTTAAAAGGATTTGACAGCGCGTTGGATTGCTCTATTACCTTTCTAACCTATAATAAGTTTATTACCACGTGTGGATTACTTTGCTAGGTTAGAAACATTTGTAGAAATTCTTGCATTATTGCATTATGTCATAGATAAAGGAGGCATATGTTGAAATGTAAGGCCCCGTTTGGTGCTATAAGTACTACAGTTTGTATAAAATTTGTTAGACTATTTGTGAAGAAACTTTGACATTGTTGCTAACATAATTATTCTAAATTTATTTTATCTAAAATAACGATGGTGTAAAATTATGTAAGACACGTTCTAAATAATTTTACACAAAATAATTTTTGTAACAAGTCATCACATATTATGTTTGCAACAATGACATTTTTATGCACAAATTTTATACGAAATTTAGTAGTGTCAAACAATCAAGTTAGGTATAATTTCAAATTTGTTATTTTATCAATTTCAAATAGAAGGGGGAAGTTTTAATTCAGATTCACTATTCCAAACACGAGATGGCGATGCAGTTTCTGTAACTTTGCAAATATATGGTCGATTACTATCTATAAAGTTAAGTGATTTGTGGTCTACACCATATACATAATAAAGTCTACACTAACGTCACTAACCATCAGCATCAAGTAATCACAGATTATTTCGAAACTTTTACTGACGCAAAAAAATGTACGCCTATGAATGTTATGTATATAAACAAGATATTAAATATTTTACGTAATTAATTAGTCGGTTTCAAAGCCCATCAACAATAAATGATAAAATCTAGGTAATCTCAAGAGGTAAATTAAATAATTAATGTATAAATGAAATTGGAAGGTAGTTAACCTCTAAAAAGTACATAACCCTAAGCTCTTCATACAACAAAACATTTTTACCTGTGGAATGTAACTCCAGAGAGTTTTTTATCATCTCGACTGTCGCAACCAGGAACTACACAACATACAACCATGATAACTGTAATTTAATCACACCTGAACTACACTTTAAAAAAACAATAAAATTCACCAATAGTTTAAAACTTAGCGTCGCAATTTACCACCAAAACATGGCGGTTGATTTTAATCCTGATTATTATAACTTTTTATTATAAAAAGTATTTTCTAAAGCTAATTCGACTTTGAATTAGAAATTACGACGTTATAAATAATTTGAATTATGAATATGAGAATAATAAAATAGGAATTATGTACAGGTGGTACACTGGTACAGAAGGATCAGGTAGGTAAATAAAAGTAATTCATTGAGAAGAATGGAAACAATTTTATTTTTTGCATTAATATACAAAATTTTATCATGAAATAAAAACCTTCCGTGTAAAAGGAGAATTAAAATACTAATTAATTACTAATCAATGTGAAATTGTGTGAATTTATTCAATGGTGAAACAATTGGAACAGTGGCGTAACATGATTTGATTACTATTTGCCAGTACCACAGTATAGATACAATCCAGTCATTTCACCCCCACTCAATTCCTTTGTTCTTCGTGGTATCACCACGTATCACGGTATCAAAATCACACCGAAATGGTTAGTGCGTATTATGCTGCGAGTGAATCCAGACAGCGGTGAATTTAAATACCAGGAAGGTAGAGTATAGTCACAGTATATACACGAACCCGTACAATAACTCCTACTAATTTCATTCATAAATCGACAGAGCTCTTAGGGACCTTGAACGCACCCCTCCACGATTTACTTTTCATTATGCACAATATTTTCGGTCACTAGTTCACTAGTATTTATATCGTGGAATTCACTGACCATAACACAATAGGTAAAATGTCGCCTGTCCCCTTTCAGATTTCCAGGTAAAAACGGATTGGTGCAAGAATTAAGTTAGTAAAGAATAAAGTACCTACCTACAGTTGCACGTAAAAATAAATTTTTCCCTTTCTTTGTATGGAACTACTTAAATAATTTTTTATTTAGCACAAACTACGTTGCGACAGTTGATTTGATAAGTTTGGCTCCCAAAATAGCTGCCATTTGGTCATCGCAACGTTTTTACAGCTATACATTTTGGCTGCAATCGACACAGTCATATGGCTGCAATGACGTCCTAGCAGCTTGATTATGACCATTTTAGTATAATTTCACAGCGCTGCTAAAGCGCTGTCACAGTTACTGCGCTAGACAACTTGGCTGTGCAGTGTAGCTGCCATGACGTTGTAATAACCAAATTACAGCTCGCTGTGTTACTTGGGCATTCAAGCTGACACAAATTAAAAAGCTACTGCATCTACGGAATGTTTAACGATCTAAGTTGTGTCACAGAATACATTCTGTCATTTGTGCTATCAAATAAGTGAGAAGTTAACAGAATGTACATAGATAATAGAGTCCGGGTAATCCAATGAACTCATAGAAAAAGAACAATGAACTGTATACTTATACCACAGAAGACCTTATACAGTTCATTGGGGGCAATCAGCTGACTTTGACAGCTCTAAGCTCTAAGAGCAAACAAACGCTACACAAAACACTTATTTTCAGTTTACGCGGGCTAAAATGACAATTGTGAATGCAACTTTCACGTTCCCTTAACGCGCGAACCAGTACATGCAAACACTGTGCTATTACGAATAAAAAAATGTTGCCCTCAGAGCCGTCAAAAAATAGGTTAATGACGTCACTTGCCCGGTCCCTATTCCTGAATTTTTGTAACGAAATCTAATTTCGGTCATATCTCGGAAATGCTGTTTTGCTATGGGCGCTATATCGACGTTTGTGCCGTTAACATCACGGACCTCTAAAATCACTATAAATGAGTGTATATGTGGGGGCTGAACCCGCCTCACACACAAGGTGGGTTTCTCAAAAATCCCCGAAGGCTATTTTTTTTGCGTTCTACAGTGAACTCTAAAATATTAGAGTTCACTGGCGTTGTATTACCTTTCATTGTGCTGAACTATAATATTCTATATTCGTACAAACAGCTCTTTTTTAAGGCGTTTTACACTAGACAAATTTTTTACCATACAATTAATGCGGGACTGCAAAAAGCACTAATGGATCTGATCCTGATGGCAAAATATATTCTAAATAAACGTTATCTACCTAAATGTCATAATTATTGATTTGAAAAATCAAAATCCATTGTTACGTACATTGCGCTGTTGCTGTTCATCAAACATGCGCACTTCAATTTTAGTAGCGCCATCATACATTCGCTACAAGTGACGCTTACTCCATATTGGACTGAAACAAAAAATATTTGCTTTGTAAGCAATTTGGAAACATTTTCCAAAGTTTGTTCTATTTTTTATATTCGTTAGGTATTACAAACATTATAATGAAGAAGGAAAATGATGTAAGTTTTACTACACTTAATTTTATTTATTTGACATTTAGTAATTGCATGTTAGGTACAACCTTATGTGAAATGAAAGCGATTTCCCTTGCATTTAACAATAAATAAATAAAAATTAAGAAGCACTTTTAGTTTTGTAAACGGAGCTTATTTCAAGATACAGATATGAATATTGATTTGTTCCATTTATGATTGTGTTTCTTAGTGTTCCATATTTTAAGAAAGCAATTACTTAATTAACATAGTAATTTTTGTGGTATGACTAATGCATTTGTTATGTAGGATGCGAGAAATGAACCTGAACATGTCCGCAAGCTTTTTATCGGAGGATTAGATTATCGGACAACGGACGATTCTTTGAAGAAGCATTTTGAGCAATGGGGTGAAATAGTGGATGTTGTAGTTATGAAAGACCCAAAAACCAAAAGATCGCGTGGTTTTGGTTTTATTACATATTCACGAGCTCAGATGGTTGACGACGCTCAAAACGCAAGACCACATCGGGTGGATGGAAGAGTTGTTGAACCTAAACGAGCTGTTCCCAGACAAGATATTGGCCGTCCAGAGGCAGGTGCTACAGTGAAGAAACTATTTGTTGGAGGATTGAAAGAAGATGTTGAAGAAGATGATCTACGTGAACACTTTAAAGGTTTTGGCACGATACTCTCATGCACCATAGTTACTGATAAGGATTCAGGAAAAAAGAGAGGCTTTGGTTTTATAGAATTTGATGATTATGATCCTGTAGATAAAATATGTCGTAAGTATGAAAAAACTTTTGTTTTTCTGTCATTTATTCTTATTTTGTAGTACAAAGGAGCCACCAACTTAATGGAAAACATATTGATGTGAAAAAAGCTTTAAGTAAAGCTGAAATGGAGCGAGCACAAGGTGGTGGTGGACCTAATGCTGGTGGGCCAATGGGCGGAGGAGGAGGGGGACCAAGAGGTGGCCCCAGGGAGGTGGATCTGGTGGAGGAAATCGCAGTAACTTCAATAATGGTCCTCAAGGAGGTGCATGGGGTGGACCAAACAGAGGGGGCGGTGGTGGGGATTGGAATAATATGCCACCTAATCAAGGTTATAATAGTGGTGGTTGGTCTGGCGGTGGAAATCCTTGGGATAATCAAGGTGGAGGAAATTGGGGCGGAAATCAAGGTGGCCCTGCTGGTTATGGGGGTGGTGGAGGTGGAGGAGGAAATTGGGGTCCATCAAACGAAAGCTTCGGAGGAGGGTACCAACAAAACTTTGGAGGTGGTGCAATGAGAAGTAACTACCAAACGAATCGTCCAGCTCCTTATGGTAAGTTGCATAAGAATCCCCTTTTTAATACTATTTTTATGCTTCATATCTAATGCCAAATATTTCCCATTAAATTCCTTATTTTAACTAAATTGTGATTGGTGGTCATAATTATGCAGTCTGTGCATTATGTGGATCTTGTGACTGTACGAACCCAGCTGTCACAGACATGCACATAATACATAGGTATTTAAAAGATGGACGTCTGTGTTAAACTTAAAATCATAATTATTTGTTCTTTGTAGGTATAGACGAAATGGAATAAGAACCTACCTGTCCATGCTTTTTTATGTACATTTTTTTGCAAAATTAATCTTTAATTCAAACATTTCACACTCCTTTGGTTAACATTAATATAAATAATAATAATAATAATAAATATCTTAAAGAATATAAAAAATTTCATTAATTTTTGTACATTGCGAGTTATACTAATGCTTTGAAACAGATAGGATTTAGACTTTGGTTCACCAGTTTTAACCCTTATCAATCTTCCGATGGAATTGAGAATTGTTAAGGCTTCTTACCACCAGGGTCAGTCTCTATTGCAATAGTTGCAGTTCTCATCCACCATAGATCTGTACTTGTTCCACTTTTAGTTAGCTGTGACTTTGGCCTTGTATCCACTGTTTTTTGCTGAATGAGACAGGTAGGATGGAGCTACAGTATCCACTTCGGTTGCATCCCAAACAAGATCCAAGGGATGTGAGTCATCCCATGAACACGCTTGCCATCTTCCATGCAGATTCCTGGTGGTTGTAAACTTGATGGAATATCAGCATACCAAACAGGGCCGTTATAAAACCAGTGCCTCATGCTCTGCGTTGTTGGTTTTGGTACCCTGGACAATCCTCTCACCTAGCCCCTGGTCTTGTGTCCATGTTCCAACATCCCCAGAACCTCCCTGCTCAGTAAAACTGTCAGTTTATGAAGGTTGCTTATAGTTAAATACAACGCCGTGGCCGAGTCAAGCCTCCCTCTCCTTAGAATTCTTCTAAGAAAATTGTTCTGAGCAACAATTGCAGATCTTAACACTGTGGGGTAAGATCTACTCCAAGACAGTATTCCGTTGGTCAGGATCGACTGAGCCAAGGCACAGTACACCGTCCTTAAAGGGTTTTGGTCTAAAATATTCGTCAATCTGGAGAGGAGCAGCACTGTGTCATCAGCGAATAAGTAGGTAGCAATTTCTTTCTCAAGGTTTGGGAGGTCGTTAGTAAATACCAGGAATAATGCAGATCCAAAACTGTACTTTAAGGGATGAACATTTAGAAAATGATTTATGTATACAAACAGCAAAATTTGATCATTCTTCGAGAGATATTAATTGGAATTGATAAAATTAAAATCTATATTAGAAAATGATTGGATGGAAATATAAGACCATCAAATCGAATCTTAAAAAACCTAAAACCTTAGGTTAGATAAAAAATGGAATACTAATACCTATGTTAAGTACTGATAGGGTGTTGGTGGTGGTTAATATGTGTAACGTTATAACCAAATTATAAAAAGATTGTTCATTACATTACAATAGAGCTAATGCAACTGACCAACACTTGAATTGATAGGAAAATTGTAGTATTGTTACATGTTGCGATGGGAGTAACTAGAATAATTATTAAGTAGTTGTAAAGCAGGTATTTAATATATTTTAATAAATATCTTATTAATATGCTAACAACATTAAAGGAGAAAATGGGGCATGACGTATAATCAAGCTGTGATACTGAGAATGAAGAATGTGAAAGAATTTTAAAAAAATCGACTGCTACTACATGTGTACTCACAAAATCTGTGCAACAAATCATGATGAAAGACTAACTATGACAAATGAAAATTGATAGTGTCACTGATAGGGCATTATTGACATAAAATCGAAAAAGTGTGACTACTAAACATTTGAAACGAATTGGAATGGATTTTATTGGAAAATAATGTAGAAAAGAGTGATATAATGTTAATGTGTACATAGTTTGTACAGCTTATTATTTGTATCGGGTGGAGCATTGTTCTATTGTCTACAAGTCTACATCAACAAAACTTAAATTCATAGCGGCTATACAAAATATGAATATTGGAGCGTGGAACACTAGAAAATTGTCAATATTTCAAAGCACAATGACTGATCATAATAATTGATACATGTTGTGAGGTGGGTTTTCTTATGAAACATCGTAGTTAGGTTTAAAAACTTGGGGTACTCCCTGGAGATTGCATTAATATGGTTAAAGAGGCTGATGAGAATTTAAATGTGCTTTGCATTTTCCACTCTTGTGTCATAACAACGAGATAAGTCAGATTCCCTCTAGTAGTACCTAGCCTACTCATGAATGATCCTCTTAAACTTTTGGTTTTAATTATTAGTCGTTGAATAAGGAAATTTTTGGTGCACATTCTTTATTAGTTTTTGGTGTTTATAGTATAGATAAGTTTTATTAATATAATTTCGTGTATTTTACTTTAAGGTGTGGTGGCAATCCAGGTGGTAATTATGGAGGAGGCGGTGGTTATGGAAACCAAAATGGAATGGGACCTGGAAATAGACGATTTTAAATGTAAGTGCTACAAGAAACATATGGCCCTTTTAGGATCAGATGTATTAAATTCATATCGCAGTCCATAAACATTATTGTTCCAAGATAATTTAACGTTAATTATTCGTAACATGGTTAGCCCTGTGGTTTGACGTGCATACACAATAGGTGTAGGTCAAGTCATTAGGAGAAAAGCATAGTTAAGGGTGCAGTGTGTATTGTAGTTAATGTATGTCCATTAATTTTTCACATAAATTATTCTCTTTGATAGATATAGGTTTATGTGCTAGTTTTAGCTACTACATATTGTGTATTGCAATAAAAATTGTTAAGTCAGGAATAGTGTTTTTGGTGTGTTATGGACAGGTATATGCAGACAGGATTTTTATTTTTTTAATTCAATGAACTTTAGTCAGACTTGATTACAGTTAATTACTATAGGTAGGTGATTATTGTCTAGGATAATATTATTGCGTGTTCCGTGCATAGTTTTTATCAGTGGGTGTTTCATTTTTATGTATAGAGCAAATTAATAAAATAGAGCCAGTTTTATATTTAATGTAAGAGGTGTTTTTTTGAGTGATAGTCATTTCAAAGAGTTGCAGGATCAACATATGAAAACAGGTTAAAATAGGTATGTATAGACTTATAGTATTGTTTTAGGTTATATCTACCATTTAGCTCAGGTTTCTTTTACCTACAGGAAATTATATCAAATGAGACAGAATATACTTGAAAATAGTCTAGAAAGGTTTTATCGTTAAAGATGAGGAGGTATTATTAGAAAATTTTGAAGTAATAGGTAGTGAGAGATTTTTTGAACAAAGCTAACCTGGGTTAGGTAGAATTTGATTTTTTTTATATGCCGATTATTTAAAGATTTGATTTATAACCTTTAATATGTGATTGTTTCAGAATTATTGCCTAAAATCAGATTTGCTTTGTACTTTTTATAGGTTTCCTTTCAACAATTTTTTTTTATAATTTCTTATAATACAAATGCAGTGTTATTCTTAACATGCTATATGAGTATTAAGATCAATGAAGGTACAACAAACTATCACAGAAAATGAGATTGGCCATCCATAAATTACGTAAGACGTTTTTGTCGAATTTACAACCCCTACCCCCCTAGTGTAAGGTATTGTAAGATTTTTCACAACCCCTCCCCCCTCTATAATATTACGTAATTTTTATTTTAAAATGTATCCCACTTTTTCAGGTTTTTATTATGTAATATTTAAATATACGATTTTTATTCATAGAACACGAAGCTATTAGCTTTAGTTTTAAAAACAAAAGCAGCACTAGTATTATACCGGCCGAAAAAAAAACCTTATGTAATACAGCCTTTGACCACCCCTCCCCCCTGGTATAAGAAGGCGTAAGAAATCAATCAAACCCCTCCCCTCTCCCCTAAACGGTTTTAATTTATGGATGGACCCTTATTATGTTATCCACCTTTGAATACACATTAATAAGTACAGCACGTACGGAGAAAGATTGCTTCTGGTGCGCAGGTGAACTTCATGTATTCGGAAGCGATCGGCATGTAAACTGCTTTTTCCACGTTTAACAGTGGCGTCGATTTTTATGAGGAAATAAAACTCGCAGTGTTTTTAAATTTATATTTTAGTAACAAGTAAGAAAAAATACGTGTACATGTAAAATTAAATCACATTCACATATACTCATTTAAGACAAAAATCATTTTTTTTTAATATTCAAGACAGATGTTACTAATTAAACGGAATTTAGCGGCGACATCACTGGTATCACATGATTGCCAAGCTTGGAAAATTTACAATTATACGAGTGCGCATCCGACCTTGGGGCAATCTTTCCCCGTACGTGCTGTACTTGAATCAATGCAATGTTGAACTCAAGCACAAACCAAAAACACCAAAAAGTCGTAATAACATTTAAATATTGGTTGACTTTGGCAGCTTTGTTTTTTAATAGTAAGATACACAAGAAGCAAGCTTTATGTGTATTGCCTTTAATGCATGTAATTAATATTAATGACATGTGAGTAATAGTAGTATACCACTTCATCTCAATTTGTTAACTAACAGAATATGCTGTTAAATCTAATGTGCATTTAGTAATACTGAAGAACTTGTTGTTCTTGTTGACGTCTGCATGGCCAAAGCAAGCCAAATTTGATTTTGTTTCGAAATTCATAATAAAAAAATGATTTTTTTGGTTGTATACTCTATTGCTATAAGAAGTTGTAAAAAATGTATTGTTGGAAAGGAAATTAGCAACACTATTATAATGACTGAGCAGTCTACGACTATTTCAAAAAAATTGAATTTTGTGTTGGTATTGGCAAAACCAAGGGGATATTAAGAGTTTTCCAATTTTTTCATCAAATAAATGAAATGAATTGAATGGTAAAATTCAGTTTTTCTGCTACACCTCTTGAATGAAAAGGTTGTTTAAACGATCAAATGTTATTTCTGTTTAACACTTTCGCTACGTATATGTATATGTGCGCATACGTCCGGAGAAGCTGCAGTAAGTTTTCGCGTAATTGTTAGTTATTTTTCTTGTTGAATATTTTCCGAATATATTATAAAGAATACTGGCCGTTTTGGCACTTTTTTTCAAAAAAACCCATACAGGTGCGTCGGCAGCATTGCACACTGCATTTACTCAAATCTGCTCTCAAATTGGTTGATGTACGAACGCGCACGTATGCATCGCCAGCGTGACTGCCAATAAAACTTTGACCTGCGGTGAGCTATGTAACATACTGTAGAAACCTACAGGGTTGTCCAAAAAGATGTTACCACTAATAGTGGGATTTACATAATTTCAAATTTTCTTTTGTTCTTGAAAGGTGCATTGCTAAGAAAGGTGTACAGGTCGAAGGAGTGCACCAGCTTCATTTGGACTTGTGTACATAGTGTGTTGTGTTTTTCAAATAACAGTCGCTCACATCTAAATGGACACCCTATATTATGTCATATAAAATTTTGTAAAAGCTGAACAATTTTTAAAGAAAAAATTGTAGCGATGACTATTGTTGCATATTAATAGTTACAAAATAGTATGGGACCTGATCACAACGGCCAATGATCATAACGGCCACCTAGGTTATTGTTATTTAATAACAGCCACTTTGATCACATACGGCCTCTAATACTATTTGATCATAACGGCCACCTTGTTCACGTTATGATTAAATAATATAAGTGGCCGTTGTGATCAAGGTGGCCGTTATGAAATAGCAAAAACCGGGGTGGCCGTTATGATCAGTGGCCGTTGTGATATAGACCCAATAGTATAAATGAATCTGTTAAAAAACAACACTAAGACAGTTTTGAAGACATATATAAATTCCCCATTAGGTCAAAAAACGGCATGGTAGTTAAGTGACTGGATGTCCAAATTTTTAAGTGAAGCACGCATGTACAACTGCGTTCGTTTGTAGGTTGCAATTGCAATGGCGTTTTATTGGTTGACATATTTTGTCGCAACAGTTCATTCAAAGATGTAACGTGTCAATCCTTATTTTTATAGTGTGTCAAAGGGAACTTACTGGCTATCTTTATAGTCTCATTTGTGTGTATGTAGGACAATTCTGGTAAATTGTCAAACTATAAAAAAATCTTTTTGAATAATGTGCTGTTTTCTTACCAGTTTTGAAAAATAAACCTTCTAGTGTCCCACTCTTTCAGAAAGTGTAATGAAGGTAAACAATAAACATTTACAAAATCTAATACCAAATGTTTGAACTATCAAAGAAATAGATAGGTAGGTACTCTTTTTTTGTTTTCATGCCCAAGTTCGATGTTATTAATAAAATAACAGATATTAAATGTTTTGGATGCTCCTGTCAGTGTCAATACTAAAGTTTGTGTAAATTTTAGGTAATTCTTTGAATTTTCCATTTGTACATGCCTAAAAATTCATAAATATGTTCATTTTTACAACCAGCTGTTGTGTATCTTTCAGAAGACTTCAGAGAATTAGTATCATATGTGGCTAAAACAGTAATTGTTATGCTTCGCATGTTGGATTTTCGATCCAATAAAAGGAGAAACATTAAGGCGAACTCATTGCATGTTGTCATTTCATTCAACTCTTGAATTTATACCATACCCTGTAATTTTCCATTGTACATTACTACATTATAAAAAAAGGATCATCTAGACTCTAGAGTGTCTATGTCATAGACCAAAATATAGGGATCGGGCAGATGACATCATTAACCTATTTTTTTACAGCTTTGAGGGCAAAATTTTTTCTATTCGTAATAGCACAGCCTATAGTGTTCGCATTTACAGGTTGCGCGCGTTAAGAGAACGTGAGAGTTGCATTCACAATTGTCATTTTAGCCCGCGTAAACTGAAGATACGTGTTTTATGTAGCGTTTGTTTGCCCTCAGAGCTGTCAAAGTCAGCTGCTGCCCGGACTCTATTGAAATATAGTGTTAACTATATACAGGGTATACCAAAAATTCCGTAATGGTCATCTCAAACCGTTTTTTCCAAATTTGGTATGTATACAGGGTCCTTCAACGGTGCGTCGGGCTTCTAGTACCGAAACCAAAAATGTTAGATGTTTTATTCAAACGCAGTTGTTAATTATTGTTAAGAGCGCATTTCGGGAAAATATTTTGACATGTACAAGGTGCTTCAATAATCTGTGACAAACAAAAATTTTTAATTTTTAATGCAAATCTAATTTTACATGTTGAGAATCTACAAGAAATCTAGTGTGGTTAAGTCTGCTGACCTTGCAGGATAATTAATGGGCCCATTTTGTCGAATCTAACGGTTTGTGAATGTTGCATTAAGATATTTCCTAAGATCTCATGAAAAATCGGCAGGAGCTCCGTCTTGTTGTAGCCACATATGATGTCTATAGTTTGGAAGAGGGATATTTTCTAATAATTGTGGCAAATTCTACACATAATTACTTGGCAGATGATAGTAAAAAGAATATGGATGTTGATTGATCCATTTGCCTTAATATTCGCGGACTTTCTTGTGAATAATAAAGAAAATTGTGATGATTTACACATCCACTGACTGTGAATTGTCGCTTCATCTGTAACTGTAAATAAAACTTTCATGAAAAATTTACCATCAGTTTGTAACTTTTCTCGGTTCAGAAACAAAATTCACTACGTTTTTGAAAATAAGTCTCACTTAGAGCTTGATGCACTTAATTGTATTGTATTTGTAAAAAAAAGGTGATGGAACGCTAAAAAATTTTTTTCCCAATTTTATATAATATTTATAACAGGGCGATTTTATTTAGACCAACAGCTATTTAAAAAAATCCGTCGAAAACAGGTGGTTGAACGCCGTTCCCAAACGTTCCATGACAAAAAGAGCACTGGTATTCTGTAAGCATGAAAACTGTTTTTTTAAAATACGTTGAACTGAACTTCCGCTAACATATGTAGCTTCCCCAATCCTTTTTTGACTTAAATAAGAATTTTCAGTAACTGCTAATAAAACTTCCAGTTCTTTTTCTTCATTGTTTACACGCTTTGTTCTTTTTTGTTGTTGATACACTACACTATACCAATCTCAATAAATCTGTTCAGCAATCGTCTGAAATACTTTTCATCTGGATTATGGCACAGCGTAAATTAACCAAGTAATTCTTCTCTGTTTCCCCCCAGTAAGTACGAATATCATACCAACAAGCTCACTTTTTTCAAAATGCATTGTTAAGTTAATAAAAGTTCTAAATTGATGTCAAGCTTCCAAAAACTATGTAATTTGACAGATTAACAACCATAAATAATATTATGTTCCAAACCCTACTGATTGACTTTCAGTAAAACTTCCATTCTAGTGTTTGATACAATTTTATAAATTAATTCGGAAACCACATTTGAACGTGATTACAAAAAATGTTCATATTTTATATCGATCAAGCAGAAGACGTACAGGGTGTTTCATTTAAGAATTTGAAAAGTGGTTTTGAATTTTCTAAATATAAACATCCTGTATAAGATGAAAAATCATAAATGCAATGAGAACATCGTGACAAGCTACAACAAGAATTGAATCCAAATTTGACATGAAAGTTGAATTTATGGTGATACTGCGCGTTTGGGGAACTAATGAAAATTAAATGTTTGGTAAGAAATAATTTATTGCTGCTAATAAACTACTCGTTTAAAAATCGTAATATTTTAGTAATAAATAAAGGAGTCCAAGGAGGTTCTCAACATTAAAATTATACAGAGGGTTCCATTTGTGGTATTAAAGAATTGTCTTCCTTTGTGACTGCCAATGGTTGTATTGAATTGGATTATTGAACCATTAAAATCATTATGTATTAGCATATTATAGTTACTTTAAAGTGAAATTATTAAGTGTTCTGAAACTGTTAACCTTATTCTCAATCTGAAATCTTCAAACGAACATAGGTATTTTATTTAACAAAAGCAAATAGTCAAATGATTGGATCCATAATTAATTGTTGCTAAAAATTAAGAATTGAAAAGGTTTGAAAGGCTCTAATGGATTAAAACCATAAGGTTTAGAGAATTTTCTAGTGTGAGAAAATTCTCTAAACCTTCCCCATGAATAATATTGATAATTGTCAAGGTTCACAAACATTGAAATCTGCTTAAAATAAAAAAAGGCAATTCATTTCTAGTTCAAAATTTGGATATTGTCTTCACTCATTTATTAAGGTTATAAAACAATCTCATAAATATACTTAGTCATTTTCGATTTTTTCATTTTCAAGTTTTATTTAAACAGTCTTCATTAGGTGATCACCATTTGAGGTTTGTGGTTATTTCGAAAAAAAGAGGGTGAAACATTTTTGCACCTTCACACTTTTTACAATTACATTTGAAAAAACTGTATACTAATTTTTGTTTTTGTTTCGGTGATCCTGTCAAAATCCTCCTGACGAAGTACCAGTTTTGACTGCCAAGAGCGTGAGTATGTATACGTAAAATATACAACAATTTACGAGCATAATGCCTACTTTAGTACCTCTTTCAGATGTGGCTGTTATATGTAAGTATTTTTTTCCTTTAAATTCGTACCTATACGTTTATGGAACCCAGAAACGAAAATAATTTCAAAATTGTTAATTGTTCGACCAAATATCAATTTCAACAAGTTAGGGAGGGATGAAAGGAGTGTTAAAATACCAATAGATATACATGCTAAATAGGTTATGGACGTGATTATGTTGCTGAAGCTAATTTGTGGCATAATTGGGATGCTTTGTTGTTAAAAGATTTACCTAACTATATAAATCTATTTAAATTTATCGTGCTTTTGTTTTAAATAATTAGGAAAGTTTGATGTTAAGTAACTTAACATTGGTAGTGTGGTTGTTAGAGTGGACTCTGCTTCTATCCCTGGGCGCACTAGAATAAGTTTCTTCATCTTTCTTTATTAATATTGACTCACGCTTCATAAAATGGGTAGGTACATGGGGATTGTCTTTGGGGTAGTGGTAGCCGGAGCACATTACTAGCCATAATTGTCTCCCTGTGGATTATTCCAGATATGGCCGTACAGAAAAAAGAGACTTTTAACATGTGTAACAACGTCGGATGTTGTAAAAGTGGTATAGTAGGACACGAAGGCAATTGACATCACCGTAGGGTAGGGGTGGTTATCACAGCTCTGAAAATCGTTTACAACTCGCTTAATAAACAGCTCTGGACGATCGCAATTGCCTTAGTGCTCTACTATACTATTATGTAGTGGAACACCATATTACAATGCTTCTCCCATACCCTCATAATTTGTTGTCTAATTCTCAAAAGTAGCATGTATTGAAACTGATGTTTTAAAATAAAGTAAAATGGTCCCATTAGAAATAATGAAAATAATAATATAGTATTGCCACATCTGAGAGAGTAGGTACCTAGTATAAAAATAATGTAGCTGTTTTTTGGAAATATATTTAAACACAGATACATCAGTAACAGAGGGTAAAGACTGAAAAATAATATTGAATGTAGGAAAAATTAGAACTGCAAAATAAATGCATATAAACATATCAGGTAGATAAGTGGCGGTATGGTTATTCCACATATGCACCCCATTTGACACAATTTATATATGTACAATTTAACAGTTTAAATGTTTCAAAAATCAAAAAAATATTAGCTTCTTTTATGTAAGTATGTCTCACTTTCTCTGATTTACATATTACAATTTTGAAAGATTCGATGTGTCAATTTATTTAACACTATGGGAGTTGTAAACTCAATGAAGCCATTTCAATTTCAATATTTTAAAATACACAGTTTGCATTGTTTTGCATTTCTAATTTTTTTTATTTACTGAATATACTTAATTAAAAAGTTGTATTAGCTGCAATTATTTTAATAAAACTATTTCGCTTAAAATTGTCGTTGATTTACCTGGCTCCAAATATTACCTTTTTTATGTAAATATTGTGCATAATCATTGAACTAAGCAAATCAATCTAGGAAAATAGAAACATGACTGTTAAAATCATTAATAGCCGTCCTCAAGTATAACAAATAAGGAGGGATATCATTGGTTAAGTGTATGGTGTTGTATGAAACAGGTGAGTGCACAATCATGCTGTAGCACTGTGCTGTGAGATTGTCCGAAAGTGATGGGAGATAATAGATGGTCCGACTTCGTTGTTTGTCACACATGGAGGATTTATGCAACATAGATTGCTTCAAGTTATTTTTTGAAAACATTTGGTTTTTTACTAACAAAAGAAATCTCTGTCATGATTACTCTCACACGACTTCCTATACTAGAAGGACGATCTGACTCACTCATCCTTCGATTTATACAGGGTTCCCCATAATAGACTACCCATTTTAATATTTGAATTAAAATTTTGTCAGTTAACAAAACAAACTTTTTATTATACTAAATTACAGCTAACTCTTTGGGATTTATGATAACATAAAATATTTGGCTAATTTAATTCTAACTTTTAAAAATCACGTCTTCTAAATGACCTCCACCAACTTCAACACATTTTTCATATTAAACTGACGCCGGAATGCACGCCTAACTTCTTCTATCGAATTGCTTCTTATGTAAGTTTCTACACAAAACACACGTTGTTGGACTGAGTAATCCATGAAAGTTCAAATGGATATTGCAATAATGTCTCAAAGCAAAAAAAATAAATAATTATTGATGAATAACAATCTTCTCGTAGAAAAATGACGTTCCACGAAATTATTAACCTAACACTTATTTGTGACAGGCGACAGGCGTCTACTTGATTAATAATTAACTTAAATCCCAAAGACTACAGAAGATAATCCCACAGAGAAAAACTTATTTAGTTATCTCGTGGGGAATTTATTAATAAAATAAAATGGGCAGTCTATTATGGGGAACCCTGTACTAGCGAAAGACTACCACATCTTTTTTGATGTGGAAGTGGCAGTCCAACCAGACATATCCATCTTCACGGATGGATCTAAAACAATGGAAGGAACAGGTACAGGTATTTATTCCCAAGAATTGAACTTTCATATCAGCCAACCACTAGGCAAAATTTCGCCTGTCTTTCAGGCAGAATTAGCAGGCATAACGCTTAGTGCGAAAACAATTCTTATGCGCAGCATAAAGAATAAAATTATCAGAATCAATACGAAAGAAGCCTTTAGAGTACCATCTCGTAACCTGGCACGCTTGTGTATAGGGCTATCCAGAGGAAACCTGCGACTACTTGTAGGTGTACTTTCTGGGCAGTATAAACTTAGAGTAGAGTTACCAGGCAGGCAGGTTTAAAATGCATTGGAGATGTCTTGACGAATTGGTCGCGGCTACTCAGTCGCAGTCGTCGGCGGCTGGCGAAAGTGTAGGAAAACCCTACTTAAGTAAAAGATATTTGGCAGAAGCATAATAGAAGAGGAAGGTACAAAAGGACGATATGTCGAAGTATGAGTACCTAGATTTGAAAAAGTTTATATGTAGAAATATATATTGCACTGCCAAAGTAAAATGCATCCAATCTATACCTACTACATATTGTTTTAATAAAACTGAATTACTGTTTAAAAAACATTACTGCACATTGAAGAGTGTAAAGCAATGATTTTTAAAATAACCTAATATTTGTCCACTGTAAAGGCCGGTTCCTTGTTAAGAACTCAACATGTACTATCCACCCATACTGTGTGAGATAAATCAAACAAAAAAGATTGCATTTTTATATTCTATTTGCAAGAAAAAATTTGCCAGGTAGTTTTTTGATTTTTTCTACTTCAAGGGAATCAAAAATCATTGGAGAAAAAAGCGGTATTTGACATGTCACGGCTACTCATATTTTTAACTTTTGAAAATTACATTTTCCTAATTAAAAAAGCAGTGAATTAGTAAATATTTGGTATAAACAGGGTCAGAAAATATTGCTCTTTCGATAGACATCATTACCATTCTTGTAGATATAATTGGTGAGCAGCAAACTGCAAATATGTGATTTCCCATGCTATTCGGCTATGTCCCGCTTTGAAGCTTGTCACACGGTAGAAGAACAATTGAAATTGACTATAAATGGAAAACAATCTAATAGACACGTAATATTTGTTTTCAGATATCAGAGCTGGGAAAGATACTTTTAAAAAGTATTTAAATATTAAATACAAAATACTTTTACAATCAATAAAGTATTTAAATATTAAATACTTTTTTGAGAGAAAAATATTTAAATAAAAGATCCAAAAGTATTTAAATACTGTTTGAAAAATAAATACTTTCTGAAAGTATTTAAATACTAAAAATATTTAAATACTTAGTTAAAGTATTTAAATACTTAGTTAAATTATTTAAATACTAAAAGTATTTAAATATGACAAGTATTTAAATATCAAAAGTATTAAATACATACCACTATTGAAATATTTTTAATATATTTTTTTGGCCTTGGATGAGATGAGGTCATGTAAGGTCATTAAAGTATTTAAATATTTTAAAAGTATTTAAATACTTCCAAAAGTATTTAAATATTTTAAAAGTATTTAAATACTTCCAAAAGTATTTAAATATTTTAGAAGTATTTAAATATTTTTTTTTAATACAAGATACTAAATACTTTTCAAAAGTATTCAAAATTTCAAATATAAATACTATTTTCAAAAAGTATCTTAAATATAAGTATTTAAATGCTTTTTAGTATTTAAATACTTGAAAGTATTTAAATTTTGAAATACTTCCCAGCTCTGTCAGATATCAAATTGACAGTGATAAAAATTGAAAATTTATAGCTTACTCACACTTCAAAAGAAATATTAAAAATAAAACAAATTTTATATTTTTAGTACCTACCTTATTAACGTTTCGATAGAGGATTGAACAAAACGCTATACAGCACGCGTGAACTGTATGCCAAACGGCATATTATTCTTAGTTTCTTCACTTGTACTGTTATATATGTACCTATACTATTAATGGAACATGCATAAATCTAAATGTGATACATAATAGTTATACAAGTTACAATAGACACCCATGATGGAAACAGAGTCGTCAATGCCCAACAGTAAATACAAGAGTAATTCTCTTTTATAATAAACAGTAATTATGTCCCGTGTTTATGAATTTTGTTTATTTATTTACTTTGATTTCTCTGTTTATGTGAATGACAGCCAAGCATCATACCTTACTGCAAGAAGGAGAGTGCATTTTTACGCTATTAACCTTATATTGGTAGTTGACCAATAAGAAAGTAAATTTTGGGAGCTACTCAAACATGAAATTGTCTGTACAAACATGTCTAACGGTATAGTAGAGACTGGAGAGCACATCAAAATGCAAAGAACTAAAATGCAAAAATATTTTATTCCTTTTCGAACAACTCCTAAGGTAAGCCTGTTTTGAGCGTGTTTACCTTTTTAAGCGGAGAAAGCTGAAACACGCCTTCTCTGATAGGAAGTAAAATCGGAGGTGTGATGGCGATACGATAAAGGTCCCTGATGGTTGAGGGTGGAATTCTTTCAGTCAGGCAAAAATTGTAGTAAAGGTAGTGCTAATACCAAAGCAGTTGATGCGCGTAGAGATGCTTCTAGATCTCGTTCCAAAATACATATCCATCATATACACTACACAGGAAATGCCGAAATATGGGAAAAATCGAAGGAGTGTATCACAGAAGAACACATCAACTTTGAAAAATAACCGCCCGATACTGAGTTAGCTGAAGTGAATAGCTTCCTCAATTGTTCAATTTTTTTTCAATTCAGCGAGAAAAAGAAGCACTCGAGTTAGCTTTGAAAAACCCACCCCACATCTACAATACCTATATGCCGTTTTCGATCCTTTCAAGCGAAAATGTATCCCTAATAGTTAATCAACGCTAATATAGTGAGTTCAATTGTTCAAAAACTGGTTAGAACTAAAGATATACAGGGTGGGCCATTGAAAAGGTAACACGCTCGTTTTGGGACACAGACCAGTTTCTTAAAAAACCGCTCGGACGTCGATTTTCTATTTTTGGGGGCCAACTTTTGATGTCAAATTTGACTTAGTATGAATGAAAATGAGTTATTCAATTTTTTTTTCGCCCCCATTAGGGTTAGGGGGTTGACCTGACAAGGTCAAATTTGACATCAAAATGTGCCGTTCAAAAGGTCTAAGGTGGTGTGTTTCAGGATTTTTCCTAAACAACACCCTCACCTTAGTTAATCTGGAGGGTGCTTTTCATCGGGGCGAAAAAAAATTCAACAAAACTAATGTTCATTTGTACTGTCGAATAGAGAATTAAAAGACGCTTCAAATGAGGAGTCGCTCGATTCCCTTTCCCTATTTAAATTCTTGAGTTAGGGGTTGCTGGGGTTAGGGGGTTAATGTGTCAATGTTAAGTTTGACATCAAAAGTTGTCCCCCAAAAATAGAAAATCGACGTGTCCGAGCGTTTTTTTAAGAAACTGCTCTAAGTGTCTCTGTTAAGATATGTATCTTATTCTTATGATTTATGTAAGTTGGTTTTATTGGTACGGTGTGACAACACTGTTGTGTGTGCGCGTCGTTACCTAATGTCAATTCGTTTTCTTTTCACCTGTTATAATAAAATTATATTTTAGTTATCTTGAATTAAATGCAATACTACAAATTCTGCTTTATTTAAAATTACCAAAAGGTTATGTGACCAGTGCAAGTGCTATCATTGCGTTAAAAATCAAGGTGAAAGAAAATTGAAATCGCGTAATCATTTTTTTAAGGTTAAGCACATGTTAAAAAAAAAAACCGCGCTTGTGTTGTGTATCACATCAAGTTCAGTTCTTCAAATTAAATTTAGACTCGTCTCGTGCATTTATTCTTGTTGAGATTAAGTATTGAAGAAACTGTGGGAAAGATGGATAAATTCAAAAGTTTTAATATACAGAAATTTAATGGCAGTAACTTTCAGTTATGGAAATACCAGTTGCAATTAATTTTTCGTGCAGAGGGACTCCTGCATATTGTCGATGGCACCACCAAACGTCCCACCGAAGAAGCTGAGCAGCAAGGTGTATGGGATGAAAACAATGTAAAGGCGATGCTCATTATTTCCACAGCGATGGAATTCGATCAACTGCAAACTGTCATGACGTGCGATACAGCTGCAGGTATGTGGAGTCGTTTAAAAACCCTGCATGAGCAACGATCAGCCATTAATAAGGTAACATTAAAACAACAATTCTTTAATTATCGAATGTCTGAAACTGACTCAATTGCACAACATATTAGTAAGATAGAGTCAATGGCTCAAGCACTAGCGGATGTTGGTGAGCCAGTGGGAGATGTTGATAAAATAGCAAAAACACTTGGTGGTCTTCCCACAAAATATGGACCTTTTGTAACTTCTTGGGATTCATATGATGAGAAAAGTCAGACCTTTGATAATCTAACAGCTAGGCTTTTAAAAGAAGAGCAGCGTTTAACTCAAACAGACGAAATGTCGACTGCTTTTGCTGCTGTCAAAGTATCACAGCCAAACCAAACATCCACAACCGGCAATTCAAGTGAACAAAATAAAAAATTTGTTCGTAAAAAGCAAATACAATGCTACTATTGTCACAAAAAAGGGCATTTAAAAAGTGAATGCAGAAAACTGCTTGCAAAACAAAATTCACAAAGCACAAAGCATCAAGCCCTGAGTGCTGAATTGAAAAACATTTCACTCGATGGTTGTGAAGATATCTGGTTAGCAGACAGTGCTGCCTCAAGGCACATGACTTCACGCAAACAATGGTTTAAGGAGCTCAAACCAGTTAACAAAGAAATTTCAGTCCAAATTGGCGACAATTCATTTGTATCAGCCGAAGGTATTGGTTCGGTTGATATCATGGCTCTAATAAATAACGAATGGCAACCACGTACACTGGAAGATGTGTTGTATGTTCCCAAGTTAATGAAAAATTTATTCTCAGTGGGAGCTGTAACCAACAAAAACCTTAAAGTCACTTTTGACAATTCAAAAATTGAAATACAGAACAACGGTTTAGTTGTTGCAGCAGGAACGAAATTAAAAAACCAGTGTTACATGATGTTATTTAAAGTATCATCAGTTGAACAAGCCAATTCTGCTTCAACTTCTGCTATTCTTTGGCATGAAAGATTGGGTCATGTTAATTTTCAAACCCTCAAGGAAATGGCAGACAGTGGCATGATACCAGGTCTAAAATTTAAAATTACAAATGATTTGTTTTGCGAGCCCTGCCAATATGGAAAAAGCCATCGTAAACCATTTAAAGTTAACAGTACAAGAGAAGTAAAACCAGGAGAATTTATACATACCGATTTGTGTGGAAAAATGCCAAAAACCTCACTTGGTGGGTCAAACTATTTTTTACTTTTCAAGGATCACTGTACTTCGTACAAGTTTGTTTACTTTATAAAACATAAAAGTGATGTTATGTCTGTGTTCATAGAATTTCAAAAGTTGGTAGAGCAACAAACGGGAAACAAGATAAAAACTGTCAGAAGTGACAACGGAACTGAATATGTGAACGAGCAACTCAAAAATCGTTTTAAAACCAGTGGAATAATTCATGAAACCACTTGCGTTTACACACCAGAACAGAATGGCAGAGTGGAACGTGAGAACAGATCTATAGTTGAAAGTGCTCGAACAATGTTGCTTGATACTAACTTACCACAAGAACTATGGGCTGAAGCGGTCAACTGTGCGGTATATACATTAAATCGCAGACCACGAAAAATAGATGACAAAACACCATATGAAATCTGGTTCGAACGAAAACCGTCATTGGTACATTTAAAGAAGTTTGGTTCCTTGGCATTTGCTCACATACCGAAACAAAATCGAAAAAAATTGGATAGTAAATCTCGAAAACTAATCATGGTCGGACAGGGTATGTTTGATTTAAATCGCTTGATTTAAATCATTGATTTAAATCGCGATTAAAATCAAGTGATTTATTTTAAAAAAAATCTGATTTAAATCAAAATGATAAACAGAACAAATACATTAAGCTATTTTAGTAACATTTACAAAATTTAAATAAATGCTTGAAGAATACCTATGTACTAAAATTACATAGGTATTAGGTACCTGTAGAATGGATCTATATAATTATTAATTAGTCAGGATAATTAGTGCTATTGTTGATGGTACAATGAATAATGATAATGGCACATTAATGAGATTGCAATTTTTAATTTTACTTCACCTTTGGAATTTTAAGCCTTCCTTTCCTTTGTTATTTAAGCAGGTAACCAATAAACGCAATAAACCCTCAAAATAAAAGGGATATTACCAATAGATTATTTCCAATTGTAATTGTAAAAATCAATGTACATGAAAAAATCGATTTAAATCAAAAAAATCGATTTAAATCAAAAAAATCAAGTGTTTTGATTTTTTTTAAAAAACATCGATTTTTTTCATACCCTGTGGTCGGATATAGTGGCTATAGTTCCAATTACAGATTGTTTGATCCCCAAACGAAACAAGTAATAGTTTCTAGAGATGTTACATTTAACGAAACAGTAACCAAACATGATGCCATAAATGGTTATAATTATGCATCACTAGAGTTACCATCAGCTGAGCCAAACATTGCACATTTATTGCTTCCAGAAGACCAAGATGAACCTCAAGAGGAAATAAATGAGGTTATGCAAGTTGAACGAGGTAATGATGTTGATGAACATGTAACAGAAGAAAGACAACTTCGAGATCGTACAGCTATCAAACGACCATCGCATTTACAAGACTATGTAGCATGTGCAGCTATCATTGAGGAGCCACAAACGTATGAAGAAGCTGTAAGTAGCAACGAGTCACCACATTGGATCAAGGCAATGGAAGAGGAAATAAAGTCCTTAGAGAAAAACAATACATGGAAATTAGTTTCTTTGCCTCTGAATCGACAAACTATTGGTTGTAAGTGGGTCTACAAAATAAAATGCAAACCTGATGGTACAATAGATAGATACAAAGCCAGACTCTGTGCCAAAGGTTATTCGCAAAAAGCAGGAATTGACTACGAAGAGACCTTCTCGCCTGTTATTAGGTATGATTCCATAAGAATTCTTTTAGCGATTGCTGCAATCAACAAGATGGAGATTCGACAGTTCGACATTAAAACCGCGTTTCTCAATGGAGACCTCACTGAAGAAATATTTATGACACAACCAAAAGGTTTTGTCAAAGGATCAAATATGGTATGCCAATTAAATAAGAGCCTGTACGGCTTGAAACAAGCATCACGTTGTTGGAACCAAAAATTCATCGATTTCCTAAAAACTCGTGGTTTTAAACAGCTTCAAGTAGACAAATGCGTTTTCGTAACACATTTTAATAACGAAACTGTGTATTTAGGTATATATGTGGACGATGGACTCATTTTGTGTAAGTCGGTTGACGTAATTGAAGTGTTTTTAAGTGAACTTGAATCGCAATTCGAAATAACGGTTGATAACGGTAACTATTTCGTTGGGCTGGAAATTCAACGGAATCCAGAAACAAAAGACATTTTCATCAGTCAAAGTGGTTACATCAGGCGAATTTTAAAGAAGTTTAACATGAATGACTGTAACACCAATGCAACTCCTTGTGTACTTGGTGCTCCCCTACACAGTGGTCAAAGTCCAGCTGACGATGAAGAAAGAAAAGACATGGAAAGAAAACCCTATAGAGAAGCCGTCGGTAGTCTAATGTTCGCTGCAGTCGTTTCACGACCGGACATTGCATTTGCAGTGAGCCAGGTGAGTCGTTTCTTAGATAAACCTGGTTTGGAACATTGGACTGCTGTTAAAAGAATTTTTAAATATCTCCAGGGAACGATCGATATTGGAATCAAGTACAGCGCAGCTGAAGTGGATCTCGTCATGTACTCTGATGCCGACTTTGCCGGAGACTGCGACACTCGTCGATCAACCACAGGTTATGTCAGCCTGTTAGCCAATGGACCAATCACTTGGTCATCTCACCGACAGAAGTGTGTCACCAGATCGACAACTGAAGCGGAATATGTTGCAGCTTCTGATGCGGCAGCAGAGATCGTTTGGCTTAAAAATTTTCTAAATGAACTAGAAATAAGTATTGATAAACCTATAGAGTTACTAGTAGATAACCAAAGTGCTATAAAACTTGTTAAAAATATTGAACATCACAAAAGAACTAAACACATTGATGTTAAATACCATTATATAAGAGAACTCTTTGAAAATAACACATTGTCAGTTAGTAATGTTAGTTCAAATAATCAGGTGGCTGATATTTTTACAAAGGCACTTCCTCGAGATAAATTTATTAATAATCGTCAATCATTATCACTTATTTCTTTCAAAAATCAGTAAAATAAGAGTGGGAGTGTTAAGATATGTATCTTATTCTTATGATTTATGTAAGTTGGTTTTATTGGTACGGTGTGACAACACTGTTGTGTGTGCGCGTCGTTACCTAATGTCAATTCGTTTTCTTTTCACCTGTTATAATAAAATTATATTTTAGTTATCTTGAATTAAATGCAATACTACAAATTCTGCTTTATTTAAAATTACCAAAAGTCTCAAAACAATCGTGTTACCCAGAGGCGGATTTACGAATTTGCCGCCCCTAGGCTGAAAATATTTTGCCGTCCCTCTTCTACGATTATTTTCGCTTTTTGTTTCTACTGCTGTTAAACAATATTTGATATATTCACAAACTAAAATATTGTATTTTCAACCAACTTCAAAAAGTTGGTTACTAAATTCGTCCGGATGCCTGTGCCTTGCGCGATGTTACAGGGCTTAGAAAGCTGGAAGTGGTGTCATCTTATATGGAATTCTTTACCAATTCCAAATCTTTGGTAAATTTTTTGATCGGATCACCCGTTCACCGACGGGACGCCATTAAAGTCAAAATATATACGCTTGAATATCTCGAGAACGACACATTCAATTACAAAAGGAAAAAACACGTTTCCTTTATTTTTTGAAACCTATTGAGTCATGATACGTAAACATCACCCTCGCCCCCCTGTAGGGTAGAGCGGGGATGAGTTTTGAAAACTTAAATGGGAACACCTATTTTTTTATTGCACTTTTGGATTCTCCATAAAAAACTATTCTCAAATTGTAAATTTCACCCCCAACTGCAAATCCTTTCTTAAGAGTGGAAAGGCGGGAAAATTGCACATGTCCTCAGAAGAACGATTTATTTTTACATTTTTTTTCCTCCAAGATTTTTTTGTGATTTACTAATTGTCCGCCACTCTCTCCGCTCCCATCTCCCTTAAGGGTGGAAAGAAAAACAATGACTCATTTGGTGCTTGTGTCTGGGGGGGGGGGGGTTAGTATAGATATATATTTTATATCGTATATGCCATAATTAATTACAGATTTGAAGTTGCTTGAAATTAGAATTCTATAAGGATTCGCGCCTTTTGATACTTGTTTCATATGATTTGAATTTGTCTAGATGTCATTTTATTATTTAATTTTACTTAATTAACTCCAACATTTGCCGCCCCCTAAAATGTGCCGCCCTAGGCTATAGCCTTTCTAGCCTTATGGTAAATCCGACCCTGGTGTTACCTTTTCAATAGCCCACCCTGTATATACCTACGGGAAGTTTGAAATCAATCGCTTAGACGTAATTCATGTTTCAATTGTGAAAGAGGTCTGCAGGAAATAATTCGTGAAAAGCTCCCAATTTAGGCTGTTTGCCACACATGCAAAGTGTAGGATATCGACTGCGAAACGTTTCAGCTCGATAGGATTGGTGAATCCGCACTCGAAAAATGTTTATAGCCGTATAATATATAGATTCTGTGATTCCATTTTCGTTTTTATTCTGCGTCGACAGCGGATATGTACACATCATGCGCGTGAATTACTTCAGAGTCAGTAGACTCTGAATTACTTTGGTTACTAGCACCATCTGATGGAATATCACTCCGACCAAAGGGATCGTACAGTCCGCGGTGTGTAAGAAGACGAGCCCGCCTATACGCAAAACAGCGAGTTTATAATGTTCAAATTTCCGCGTTCGTTTACCTCGGGAGCGTCGCATGGTGCATAATGTATATTTTAATGGTATATTCAAAGCAATTCAAAGAACCATATTTCATGTAAATCCACAATTTATTATAATTAAAGCTATAGGTAGGTACCTACTTACTAGAAGTAGGTAATACTATAATGGACTCATTTAATGAACCATGGAAATGGGTAGACATTGTTTAACATATAAAATCCTTAAAAACTAAATAATCCTGAAATTTTCAAATCAATCCAACAAGCCGTTCACAAGTTATTACATTTTAAATACGAGCGCTTCTCGGTACAGACTCTCAGAGTTGTGATGTCACTGAAAGTTAAAATGCAAAAGTAAGTGTAAAATGTTAATGGTTTACATATTATGTCACAGTTAAAGTTGGAAATTGCTAATGTTAATCAGACCGTTTTCGTTATTCGTCCATTTTGCAATGGATTTTGGATTTGGAGGGTCTACCCTTAGATAGATGATCACTGTCACTGAAATAATCTAGCTTGCTAGACAATAATACAAACGTTTCTAATAATTTATAACAGTATTTAGTACTTATGTAATATTCATTATCTTTACAAAAATTCCTACATACTAATTGTGGTGACCACATAATCCCGGTACACAGTTGCTTACGTACTGAAGAGGAACGGTTGATTCCCATTGGCCGACGTAGTAGACAACGCGTCGACACCGGCCAGATTCCTTTATAAGGAAAGGCTGTTACCCACAAAAATCAGTCAGAAGTCATAGTCGCCAACGAAGGCAGTCAACACCGACCAGTCCGCGTACATCGACCCGTCAGCCTGCATTCTAGAACCACTACCCTCCGGCGATCGACCAACCTACCTACTATACTTGTACCTCCAGTATTAACCGCTTTCCCCGCTGCTAAAACTTGTACATAATTTGTAAATAGAAATGTACGTTAAGTTGTTTTCACAACTTCCAAAACTTTATTGTTTATTTTGCACGATCACCAAATAGCTGGTGATCCGATTCAACCGCCAAACTAATCATTTTTCTAATGTGGAACCTTTTAATTTCTTTCCTTTGCGATATAAAATTTGTTGGTCCCGATTAATAAGCGCTCCACGGCACCTGAGCTTTGCGAAGTTGTATAGGTACTACATTTAAAAAAATAATTTATAGCAGCATAGGAGTTTAACATAATTATGCAATACTCTGGCACATTTTTGCATTTCTTCACTATCTACGCTAGTTGAATTTTGAAGGCGCGAAAACGTAAGTATTTGTCGGTAAAATATACACTCATTGTTCAAAAACAAGGTTTAGTGGTAATAAACTAATAACTTTATTGAGACAAATTCATGCGGTCAGCAATGTAATGTAAAGTATAATACATATAGACATCATGAAAGGGTGGTTCGGTACTCAAAATAAGGGAGCAAGAACAGGTAAATTCATAAAAAGACTCGAAGCCTCCCTTTATATCATTTAATCTCCAAAATTAAGTTACGTAGTAAAACAGTGTGATGATAGACGATGGGATGAGATGACGTTGTTATGTTTTTTTAATTATAAGGCGCCGAAGCACCTGACACGTGAGCCAATGCAAAACTCACAAATTGAAATGTTGAGAAAAGGAATACCAGGGTTTATTTAAAAACCATCTGGGACCATTACATCCTTGGGATAGTGGCGATCATCCAACAGATGTTAAAACATGAGCCAATGCAAAACTCACAAGTTAAAATTTTTATGAAAAAGGAATACCAGGGTTTATTTAAAAACCATCTGGGACCATTACATCCTTGGGAAAGTGGCAATCATCAAACAAAAGTTAAACCGTGAAGCGAAATTATGGAAATTGAAAGGTTTTAAAGATAAAAATTATAGATAAGTATAACTAAGCGCTACATGTTTCGAAACCCCTATATCTTATTCCTGATGTTCAGGGGATGTTCTTAGTTGGTCTTTGACCGTTTAATATCTTCAATTTGTATTATTGTTCAAAAATTTCCCCTTAAGCTTAAATTTTACCCGCTTGAAAATGGAACCAGTATGGTTTCGAAACATGTAGCCCTTAGTTATACTTATCTATAATTTTTAACTTTAAAACCTTTCAATTTCCATAATTTCGCCTCACGGTTTAACTTTTGTTTGATGATTGCCACTTTCCCAAGGATGTAATTATGGTCCCAGATGGTTTTTAAATAAACCCTGGTATTCCTTTTTCATAAAAATTTAAACTTGTGAGTTTTGCATTGGCTCATGTTTTAACATCTGTTGGATGATCGCCACTATCCCAAGGATGTAATGGTCCCAGATGGTTTTTAAATAAACCCTGGTATTCCTTTTCTCAACATTTCAATTTGTGAGTTTTGCATTGGCTCACGTGTCAGGTGCTTCGGCGCCTTATAATTAAAAAACATAACAACGTCATCTCATCCCATCGTCTATCATCACACTGTTTTACTACGTAACTTAATTTTGGAGATTAAATGATATAAAGGGAGGCTTCGAGTCTTTTTATGAATTTACCTGATAATACATATACTTAATATTCTACTCCTTTCGATAAAAAATCACACGTTTTTAGGTACATCTAGGCAGGGAGACCTTTTTTAAAGTTTTCAACTTGAAACGTTCATCCCCCTTCCCCTAGGAGAAATAGAGAAATAAATGTAGTCTCAATAGTTTTTTATGAACTATATGTATACCATTTCAAAAAAATAAAAAAATGCTCGGAGCAGATTTTGAGAAAATCGATTTTGAATTTTTGACCAATTTTGGAACCCATAAATTGGCCACGTTAAATTTTTGTTCTTTATCAATTATAAGTAAAAGTTTTGGTCATCCTATGGCTACAATTGCCAATTTTCAAATTTTAATTAAGGTAAACAGTTCTTGAGCTACACCCTAAAAAGTAAAAACTTGGAGAATTGCTATATTGGCCGCCATTTTGAATTTAGAAACAAACGAAAAACGGCGTTTTACTTGTTAGCATGCCTCCTAACTTTTCACCAAGGGAAATTAGTTTGGGTTAAAATTTGAATGTTTGCTCCCAGAATAACGCCTCTGGTTTGGGTCCCTTTGGGCCGATTTTGATGAAGAGCTTGTTTTACCGATGAAGTTTTTTTATAGGCCTTAGTTTTAAATTTCATCAAAATCGGCCTAGTAGTTTAGGCTCCACAGCCATAACGTACGCGCCCACCCACCAAATCAACTCACCCACCCCACGCACCCACAGACAAACATTTTCCAAAGATGGTGGTTTTGGACTCAGGGGGACTCATACGTAGTGATTCATTAAAACCTGGAGTTCGATTTTTTTTTTCGATTACCTACATTACTTTCCATGTGTGTATATGCACGGGAAAGTCAAAATTAATTTCAATAAGAAACAGTCGATGTTTGCACCCCTCTCGCAGGCTGACCGCTGAATTATACTGCATAATTCATTGAGCCTGGCCGAACTATGCACAGTGCAATTTCGCGGCGAAGCTCGATCGTTCAGGTTTTTATTATTTTAAAGTCATTTGTAGGGTCTGAAAAATTCTGATTTTTTGCAGGACTCATAAAATTGTAAAATCTTTCGATTGGGCAAATAAAAAAATCCTAAATGAGCCCATTAAATTAACAAAATCGATATATTATTACACATGGAAAGAAAAAGAAGATACACAAATGTGATACGCCATTTCTTGATATTTTTATTATAATCTGTACCCGCCGTAGTTCGTTCGCGATGCGCCGGCTCTTCGTTTTCTTACGCGCCGGTGACTGTATCATCAGCAGGTTTTGTTTCCTATTCGAAAAGAAGGCGCGTTTCAACCCCATAGGTCATCTTCAAACTTAACTAGGTAGAATTAAAATTATAGATGATGAAGTTAACAGATTAAAAGGATTTAAAGGTTTGGATGAGGGAAAAATTAAATTGCAGATTAATATCTAGATCTTATCACAGTCGATAGTCGATACTTATACATAGTTGTGCGTGTATAAAATTTCGTTACATATCTAGGTACCTACTCGTAATATGTAAAGTCGAATTTTAACCATTTTTAAAACTATGCTTGAAATAAGTCAAAATATTCAAATGCTTCGAATAAATAGGTTTAATGTTTTAATTAGAATCTTCTTCATTGTACTATTTACCCCATTTGGATATCGGTGGGGTAATCAATGTATTATCAATTTTGAGGTTTCGCTTGTGTATAAACTCTACCTCGATCCCGATCATGTCTATTTAAATTACCAATATCTTTGACTACACATAAATTCAATTAATGGTCAATCAAATTTAAACTTATCGTTAATCCAACAAAAATGAACCTCATTCTCTTCTCACGAAGAAAAAGGCCGACAAAGCTAAAAGACATAGCAATGTATGGCACCAAGGTGCAGGTTGTGGGAGAAAGCAAATACTTGGACATAACGCTAGACCAAGGGCTAACCTTCAAACCGCACCTAGAGAAGACAGCGAACAAAGCCACAAAGTCCTTCTGGGCCTGCAGGCGAGCGTTCGGAAGCAAGTGGGACTTATCTCCAATGATGACCCACTGGATATACACCAGAATGATCAGACAGATCATTACGTATGGCTCACTGGTGTAGTGGCATAAAACCTCCACTCAGACGAACACACAAAAACTTAGCAAGGTGCAGCGTAGGGCTTGCCTTGGAATTACGGAGGCAATGATAACCACTCCTACGGCAGCTATGGAGACCCTCTTGAACCTACCGCCATCTAAACCTAGCAATTAGGGCAGAGGTGCTCAGAGAGGCATACCGGCTGAGAGTTAACGGCGAGGAGGGATCGTCAAGGGCGGGGCACTCGCTCATTTTTGACGAAATCTTCAAAGATAAAACCCTTAGTATGAACACTGAGAGGATACCCAAAACAGTTTGTTCCGTCAAACTGTTTAAGACAACAGTCCCCACTCTGCACGACTGGGAGAGCAATTCCAGTAAAGCTGAATGGAATCGTGTATTACACAGACGGCTCGAAAACCACAAAGGGCACTAGCTCTGGAGTATACGGGAGCAATGGACTGGGCTTCAGAACTTCTGTAAGCCTATGGACAACAAGCGATCGTGTTCCAAGCCGAGGTATATGCAATCCTGACAGCGGCTTCTCAACAATTAAAAGAGAACCTTATCAAAAGGAAAATCTTTATAGTGACAGACAGCAAAGCAGCGATTGCAGCAATAGACTCATATGTGGTAAATTCAGGGCTAGTCCTTGAATTCACACAAATGCTAAACGCACTAGGTAAGTGCAACTCAGTCACACTAGTGTGGGCACCTGGGCATGCGGGAATCGCAGGCAACCAGGCTGCTGACGAGCTTGCGAGAATGGCAAGCGCACAACCATTAATAGGACCCGAATCGGCTTGTGGGATTACTTATAACAGCCAAAAAGGAGATTCAAGCAATACTCACGAAAGAGCATTGCAGACATTGGTCGAAAATTCCAGGACAGACTCATTCCAAAATCTTCCTGGAAACCCCAATCGGGGACCTAGCTACGTCCATCGTAAAGCAGGACGAAGATAAAACTTGCAACAGAAATGGTCACGGGCCACTGTCGCATGAGCAAACACCTGCACAACATGGGACTGACTGAAAGCCCAACATGCAGGGGTTGTGGTGAGGCAGATGAAACGCCCTATCGAGTCATTTGCCAATGTGAGGCATTCATAAAGGCAAGGGAACACCTACTTGGAAATGAAAAGATTACACAAGAGGAATTGTAACGAAGATTCGCCCTACTAAAATCCTGGACTTTGTGAAGATACAAGTATTCTTGAAGGGTAGACAACACCGGGGAGCACAATAGACCAAAAGGTCGCAATGCGGGAACCTACTGAGACCACTCCCAGAAATAATAATAATAATATCTAATAATAAACTTATCGTAAATAATTCAAGTACCTATTGCGTAATTAAATGTTGACTAAGAGCGTCTTTGCTCTGTTCTGGAATTTGACAAGAAATCTACCCCTAATTTATAAATATCCCGTAACTTTTTTTTAATGTTCAAAGGGGCAGTTCCCTTTTTTACAAAAATATTGCTTACTGTTAGTAGTCAAAAGCTGTCAAAGCCTTCACTGGGAACCTTTTGACCCCTTATTATAGGAATTTATTGTATTTCGGTAATTATGAAATAAATTCCTTCACAAGGTTGTCTCCTTATGAACTTTTTATCAAAACATGTGTTATTAATTTCGGTATTTTGTCCTACTTTTTTTAATTTCAATGAAAAAATTTGTTTGGTATCTGAATTCGATCCGTGTGTACTTCACACCTTCAAAATGGCCGACAAAGCTTTGATATTTTTTGAAAAAAATCGGAAATTTTATATTTAGCTTCAGATTCGAATAGATGATGAAAAACTAGAATGGGAATGCGTCTAATAAACCAAAGTGTTATCTTTTGAGGAACATCTTCAAAATTGCTGACAAAGTTTGAACACTTCATACTTTACCTATACCATAATTATCTCAAAAACAGTTTGTTAAAAGTCATAAACAAATGCTTTCAAGTTCAAGTTTGCTTTTAATTAATGGTGTTCTTAACGTTAGGTATATCAGTTTGACTGATAAAAAAGGGCGAATACGTGACTTAGAAGTAATTTATTCGATCTATGCCAATGCTAGAAGAGCATTCGCAACTAATAAAGTTGTTTCATATCGCCCAAAAACCGAAATCTCCTAGAGTGAAATGCATCCTTTTAAATATTTTAAGCAAACATTTTACACTTGGTCCATGTCAAAAATTTTCAAATTATCGAGCTTGGTAGAACTCATTATTTTTTATCTTCACCAATGATAACTAAATTTAATGTCAAATTAAAGCATAAGGATACATTTTTACACCAACGGATTTCTTTATAAGTAAGTAGGTAGATAATAAATTTTTAAAGGAAGCATTTCTGATTTTGGAGCAAAAATCATAACTTCTTACCTAATAATTTGTTATAAACAATTAACGACGTATTAAACAATACCTACACATTTAATCTGATTGTGCAGAAATAAATTTTCTTTAAATGCATTTGGTTTCATTAAATATGGAATTATAAATTCCTATTAATAGTTAAAACTTTCACTCCAACAGTACCGTAAGCAATATTTTTGTAAGAGGCAGCTAACCCTTTGAATATGAAAAAGAAATTACAGGATATTTATAATTTAGGGGTAGATTTTTTGTCAAATTTCAGAACAGAACAAAGACGCTCTTGGTCAATGATTAAGTAAGTTAAGTAAACATTTAATTACGCAATAAGTACTTGAATTACTTACGAGATCATGATATTACGTTAATGTTTTAACGTTCAAACCATATCAAACCTTTTTGTCCTTTTTATTTCAAATTTACAAAAACCTAAAAATACTTAATTCCGTTGTTAAGAGACTTACGAATTTCTAAACTTATCAAAACAACAAGCAAAAGTGTCCTAATTTAATAGTTAATATTTCTTTATTATGTTATACTACTCGAAATCGACGTTGCAATTAAAATTGTCGGCGATGTGGGCATAGTCGGCGGGCAAAGAGAAAAATTCGTCGAAGTGTACCTTGCACATTTGTCGACGATGTGGTCACTGTCCGTCCTTCAACGCCGGCGATGTAAGCATGGTCGGCTAAGTGTCTCTTGTACACTTGTCGGCGATGTGGGTACTGTGGGGTTTGTGTCCGTGTTAAATTTTTTTCTAATAGCCGGCGTTGTGGTGACGTTCGGTTTAGTTTCCATTGTAGGTGCACTTTTCGGCGATGTGGGCACTGTCCTGTCGACGACGATATGGACCATCAAAAAAGCATGTCGGCGTTATGGATATTAGGCGAAGTGTTCTTCGACTGCAATTCTTAAAAGTCATCGTTAACCGATCCAACATTTTAGCAAGAAATTTAGTTGCAGATTTTTAATAGAAGCGTAGGTGAAAATTGAAATATTCTTGATTTATAAGGATGTGAACATCACACCTCCGTGTGTTTTTCTATCAGCAATTTTCTCCAAAAAACACACGGGCGTGTTGGGTTTTAATAGAGAGGGGGGTTGAGGCCAACTTTTGGTTATACCTAGCTGAAATCTAAGCCAAAAGCTATTCGGGTGAGTCGGCGATCGCAACGACGCCAAGTGTAACTAACAACGTCGGGGTTAAAAGCATAAAAGCACGTAGAGTTTCGTGTGTTTTTCGTTTTCTATTGTTTTATCTTTAAAAAGACAATTACTTGGACCAACTTGGACAAAATATTACGGTTGTTAACGTATTCCACCATGAATCCACCTCCATAAACTACAATTTCATTCAACCCCGACGTTGACCATACAGTTGTGTTGTTGAAGTGATAAAATTCTTGATTTAGAAGGAAGGCCGTAGACAGACAAAATATTCGGGAGGGGGGGACCAAATTTTAACAATTACACGCCACCCGATGTAACTACAAACTTCGTAATGTAATTTACATTTCGTTTAAGAAATTGTTATTTTCCACTGAGTTTCGGGGGGGGGGGGTTTCTGACCCCCTTGATCCCCCCCCCCCTGGCTACGGCTTTGTTTAGAAGTGAAACTTATGAGATACATTGTACGTGTACCTAAGTTCCAGTGCCGGTTTTACATGTCATTTAGTAGTACGCACTAAGTAACATTGACACCCCCCCCCCCCCCCCACCATCACCACCCACCCTCACAACAATTTGGATAGACAGCAAAACTTCGAATTTGATACACATGCAAGCCAATCTATTTTTTTCTCTACCTCCGTTGCTTTTGAGACGATAAAAATGAAAATCATTCAGACTAATATATTTTAAATAGCTTCATAAGATGAAAACGGCAAGTCTGAATTCTCAAGAAGCTTACAATACATAAATACGGCGCATGTGTCTTTATTTTTTCTGTTTACGAAAATACAAATATTAGTGCCGTAACATCCGGGTCCCATAGATCACAGGCCCGGGTTCCGCGGGGCTGATAGTTACCATGATAGTTACACCCCTGATTCACAAACCCCTCTTGTGTCGGCATAATTAAGTACAAAGGTTATTTACTTAGAAAGTTTCCTGTTATTTAAGATTGTTATTGTATATTACAGTAGGTATTTCTATTTATTTTGAAGGGAAGTCGTGAGTGAAATAAATACACCTTAATTCCTTAATATTAAATGCATTATCCTGATAGTCTTTATTGATACCTATAGTAATAAACTTAAAACTTTAGATTTGTCTGGGCCCTACGCACGTCCGGGCTGTACGCACGTGCGTAATGTATAAACCGGCACTGCT
This sequence comes from Pyrocoelia pectoralis, assembly GCA_036250285.1. Classification (NCBI taxonomy): domain Eukaryota; kingdom Metazoa; phylum Arthropoda; class Insecta; order Coleoptera; family Lampyridae; genus Pyrocoelia; species Pyrocoelia pectoralis. The sequence goes on from CM070074.1 coordinate 18,796,922, forward strand.
AAGTTCATTCATTAATCATTGCCTTTTAATAGGGACACGACGCGTTATAGCATCTACATATATTATTGTTTAAAAGATTCGTTTCTTTCAACTTAAAAGATTTTGTGTTATGATCCACTTATCACAGAAGTCCCTATAGCAAAATTTGGAGCCCGTGATAAAGCATTCAAGCTTGTAATTGTTACCTGGTCTACTAAACCTAAAGGTTTCGTGGTCGTTTATTAAAAGGTTTGTATTATAAGGGTTATTAAAAAGTATGGAGACGGCGATTTATTGTCGTTAATATTCATTTTAGGAAAAATTGTTCAATACAAAAGTTGTTTATGTAATTTTTATCTATACATACTTGGGAATACTTCAATTTTTGTGATCTGCAATTGTTTCTGAGTTACCCCGTTCCGCATAATTTTTTAAAATTAGAACATATTACTTTTACCTAACCATTCGATAGAGCATTTTTCTCTCTTTAAACAGCACTAAAGAAAATTGATTTAAAATTTATTTTAATAACATTTTTTCAAAAATACGCCGATTCAAGTATTTACATGAAGTAGGTATATGGAAGACAAAAAAAAAGTTATGAATCAAAATCTTATCACTAAAAACAAATTAATAACTAAGTAATTTAAAGTAAGTGTTCAAATTGTCCCCCATTTGTCATTTGACAATGGCTCAGTCGATTTATAAAACAACGTACCTACTTGATCTAAAATGTTATTAAAATAAATTAAAAAAATTTTTTTTTCAAAAATACGCCGATTCAAGTGTAAGTAGGTACGTGGTTTTGTAAGTTGTTAAGTACGTATTCGTTTATTGGCAGTAAAGACGAATACGTACTTAATGAAAATTTGTAACAATTGCTTTGGTATTTAACACATTAAACGTAAAAATAAATTTGTAATATACCTACTATTAAAATGATTTAATCTAACCACTGATCTGCAATCTGCAAGTGCAGACATAATGCGGAATTAAAGCGTTGTGAATTAGCTACATCCTGTATTGTTAACCAATTAGGATATAGTTTAGGGCTTCTAAGTTTTAAAGCTGTTTAATCGTTTGCTACTACAATTACATTTTATGTGAAACTGAAGGGATGTCAACTCCGAGCGTCGGTTGGATAGCGTCGGTGCCGCCTTCACAATTCCCGCCCACACCCACGTTTTAGAATCCTGATGTGGTCATCAGTTTACAGTCAAGTTTCATAATAATTTTTATTTACACATCGGAGAGATTACGGCAGGTGATTTGTTATCGGCTCGAATTCTAAAATACGCGCGAGTGTTATCTATCTAAATGTCAACTCCACAAAAAATTACGCGACCGTCATCTCCTAGGGAGTTTTTCGCACGATTATATGGACATTTAGAAACATCTAAAGATGAAATAGCTGATAACAAAAATCAAGATTCAACCTCTTTACCAACGAGACCATGTTCCAATATTGTGACACCGATGCCATTGTTAGCAACACCACTTCCTTTTCTTTTACCTCCAGGGAACGAAGCACATTTAACAGCGGCTGCTGCTGCAGGTTTAACTGCCTTTCGTAAGTTTTTCAATAGTTTTAATACACCGATGTTTCCATTACTATTTTGGTATAGTATAGTATAGTACATACTTTATACATATTTGATAATGTAAAAGAAGTTACTGTTTGACGGAAAATACTGTTAAGTTTTTTTTTTAAATCGAAGATGAATTAAGAAAATATCCAAGAACTGCATGCATAAAACAAATATGCCATAAAGCTACGAATGGAATTACTAAAATTACTATTATAGTATCTAAACTTCGCTTGATGCTATCTTATATTTTGTACTTTTGTAGTATGAAATGTGTTTTTTTTATTTGTAGCAGTTAACTACAAAACATTCCAAAAGACAAGATAAGTAAACTAAATGTAGAAAGTAAAATTATACCTACACAATACACAATAGTACATTACAATACAAGTGATGAAAGTGACTGATTTTTCAACGAGCAATACATTATACCTATATTCACGAGCGATAGCGTGTGAGGATAGTATTGCGAGTTGAAAAATCGCACTTTCATCACGAATTATGTATACTATTTTTTCCAACATCGCAAAAATGAGTATCAATTTTAAATTTCTTTATAATTATTTTACTCTCCTATCTTTTCAAGAATCTAGTAATCTAGTTGCTGATTTTGTATTCTAACGTTGCTATGGGAATGAACTTTCCTCACCTAGTGATGGAAACGCCTATTTTCCTCATTACATTGAGTGATGAAAGTGTCATTTTCATAAGCGATGCTGGAAAAAATTATTAGCGCAACGTGGCACGACTAAAGTTTTTAAATGAAAAAAGGGTTAATGGTTTTTTTATAAATACGGGTAAAATAAGCGCTCAATAACTCCTGTCCATATATCTACAAATAGACAAATCTATCTCCAAAATTTTGTTACATAATATTTGGAATTTTTTCCTAAAAAGCGTTTTTTATTTCGTTTTTCATTATTATCGGCAGATCTTCTTAGTAAAAATATTTCATCACTCTGCTTCATAGCTAATATTTTGTTGAAATTAGAAATGTATCGTCTTGTTTGGAGATCATCTTCAAAATGAATATCTTCCATATTATTCACATAAAAAAGTGTAGGGCTGTCCTTTTCATCTGCCCCACTGTTTTTCCCTGGCTTCACAATCGTATAAAAGGAATTCATTTGTGGAATGAATTAATTCTTCTGGACTGGTTTCAATATTGTCAAAAAAGGGTTTGACTATTGTGTAATTAGTACTCCCTGTATCGGTAGTTTGTTGTTTAAATACCTATCTCCTTAAAGAACTCAATCCAAATTGGAAAAGTCGTACCGCTAACACAGGGACTTAAATTTTCTATTAACGATAATTGAATTTTTTTTACTTTTAAAGCAAATTTTTTCAATACTTTCAAAAGAGTGACAAAGAATATTCCATGCATTACTTTAACCACAGATACGAGTAATGTATTTTATCTGTGCTTTAACTAAGGTTTTCTCCCTTTATCTTCAATCACCGTTTTTGAGTAACTAATTATTTTATAACTAATTTCTTTTTTTGCTGCGTTTCAATTCATTCATTTACACTTTACAGTTAATGCCAAGTCTAATCATTTTTCATTACTAAGAGGACAATGAATAAGTAAACGTTAAATTCAATTGAGAAAAATACTTGCTGAAGGAAAGCCAATATGTACCTACGTAAAACATCTTTCCTTCACACTACCTAAATTGTTGATAATGTTCCATTTCATAATAAAGTACGGTGCAGTGAGAACAAGTAGGTACTTTGAGAAGGTATAGGCATCATATCAAGAAAAACAATACATCATAGTTGATAAGTATAACACATAATAGCATATGCAGAGTGTTACATAATGATGTGTTAATATTTAAGGTACCTATGATTCTCGAATCCACTAAACGACTTAAATTTTGAAGTTGTACAGTTGTAGTATAAAATAAACACAGGGTGCCCGCGGGGGAACTACGAAGAATTCATATACGTATTCTTTGAACAATTTTTAAGCGAAAATGATTCTGTGCAATTTTTCCCAATTCCTAACCCCTGCAGAGATATGGTCGATTGAAGTTGGCATACCAGCATGGGTCATAACAACAGTTAAACATGACTTATAACTCATACTAAGTCCTACCGTAGTGACTTAAATCATACTATCTACAGCTAAAAATGTAAAAGTAAGGAGCATTCGCGGACAGTGTTAATTTTTTTCTGTTCATTTGAAGAAAACTACTGCTGAATCATACCCATTACTTCGAGAAGTTTATTTCGGTAATTCAAAATTGCTGATTTCGATGTTGCAGGCAAGGAACACGGAAAACCATCAAAAAGATACGAAAATGTAGAATTCCAAGTATTGTTGGACGAAAACGATTCACAAACACAAAAACAATTCGCAGAGCAATTGAACTTGGTCAAAAAGATTCATAAGGTCGGCAGATGGGTACGACATGAGTTGAACGAGAGGCAGATGGAGAGGCGCAAAATTTTGAACGAAGCAAAAGAAAGTCGTTTTTGCATCGCATCGTCCGTTACCGGGGATGAAAAGTGTATACATATATTTTGAAAATTCCAAGCGCCAAAAATCATGGGTAGACCAAGGCGCACCCATCCACATCAACCGCAAGACCGAAACGTTTTGGCAAGAAGACGATCTTCTGTGTTTGGTGGGATGAGAAGGGTGTGGTCTATTATGAGCTGTTAAAGCTTGGTGAAACGTTTAATATTAAACGCTACCAACAACCATTGCGGCTTACTCATCAGACTTGCCTTCTTCCCATTACCACAGCGCTTTCGCCCGCACGGAGATGTGAAAAATGGTTCGATGAATGGTTCGCGGGAAGATTTTTTTCTGGCTGGTACACCTATGCATTTCATTAAAAAAATGAACAAAAATCTAGAATGATATTTATCTTAGAGAAAAAAAATGAGTTGCTATAGAATTTAGTAGTACTATCTATTGACGCTGAGAAGTTATTGAAGTAAATTAACAAAAGAGGTCAACTCTTGAGCAAAACGTTAATCTCTTCGACAACATTTTGACGTGTTTCTGCGATTTTTTAAAAACGACGTGTAGTGAGATGTTTGAAATATACAACCTGAATAATTGTGAATTGCTCAAAGTGTTGTCTTGACTTTTATAAATTTAATTTGTTAATTGTATTTAATTTCCTTCGCAAGTTAAGGTAATGAGCTATTCTGTAGCTACTCCATGTTCAATACTAAGTAGGTAGGTATTCAACGGAATTGGCATAGCTCCGGAGCTCCCTCAAGACAGTTAGCACACCTAGCGCACTTAGTGCTTTATGCTTATCGCAATATGTTATTTTCAAAAGACGGTAATTGTGGCAGTTGAAATTCGAATGTTTCCACTCGACATCGACGTCCAGCTTTGAAAGCGCTAAAATGCGATTGCGTACCATAATAGTAATTTGGTATACCATAATAATTATCGTAAGACGGGTAGTTTATACATGGAGTGGAAAGTCAATAAAACGGAGACAGTAAAAAAGTTGTCGATATTGTAATTGTAATCATAAATATCCTTCAAAACGTAATTTTCTCACAAATATTGCAATTCCCTAACAAAAGATTTTATTCGAGCACTCTGCGTGCGCTCAGCCAACAACAGAATCCGCGGAATAAGTCCAACACAATATGAAATGTAAAATATTATTATGATGAGATTACATCTGTACAGTTGAACAAGTCTAAATACTCGTCATCAAATTGAGGTGGGGGTGAGATATAAGACATGTGTTTTCAACAACCCTCCCACATACCTTGCGTGATTAGCGATTATTTCAAGAGCATACTTAAATTACTTTATAAACTTGAATATTAGGATCTTTATCTATTAATTATAATTTAGGCCATTGAGAAATAATTGATTACTGTATCCCTTATTTAAATTTTATTATTACTGACACGGAACACAATAATTCAACCACCTGTATATTACTCATAAGCTTTATGGAAACATATTTTATTAATAATGTGAGCAGTGTTCAGAAATAATTAAAAATTGAGTATTCTTTTTTATATTTAAATTAAAACTGCGTCAACAATATTTCATTTTAATATACTAATATTTAGGTACTTTTTTGACCACTTAATCTACATTATTTTATATTTTATGGTCTTATATTTGCAGGTAGAAATGTAGGAAATAAGTTGAAAGTAGTTGTATTTTATAATTCCATCAGAAGTTTGGATGTAGGCTAAGCACAGAATCGGATTTGTTGAACGACAAATAGATATTACCCACAGCATTGTCAACGTCATCCATCCTCACAGCTTTATGTAATCCTATTACCGACTAAATAAACACAAAATAAAATATAAAATACTACGTACTATATACTATCTGAATAAATCGACACATTACAACATAGTGAATGACGGAAAAAGTTAAAATGATTTGAGGAAATAAAACTATATGTACCTATACGTCATTCACTATAACGGCACAATATACAGGGTGACCACCATTCCATTTTGATACCATGGGGAAGAGTCGGTTAAATTAGGCAAAGGATATCTTTTTAAGAGTGCCAGTTGGGTACCATTTTTTTGGAGAAATTTAATTAAAAACAGTAGAAGTAATGAAATGTTTTCTCATTGAGATAGAAAAAAATGTTCGCATAACAACTGTAGGTACATAGGTACATCACTTCATTTTTTTTTTAGTCATATGAATATAGTATAAACAGCACATAGATTACAAAAAAAATATAAAGGTTGTAAAAGATAAACTACAAATTTTTAATAGAGCGTAACCAATCGATAGCTTCCGGTGTTAGTTCATTTAATATAGTAAAACCTCCCTGAAGTTTAGTCACTGGACAATGGATAACAATGTGTTCTATAGTTTCCTCATAGTCATTATCACACTTATCACACAATGGATTTTGCACTATACCCCATTTAAATAACATAAAATTACATCGCCCATGGCCAGTACGTATACGATTTAATTTAGTCCAAATCATTCTAGAATGATGGAATCCAGGAAGGGATTTAGTAGGGTCCATAACTAAAGCTACGTTAAAGACCTTTTCGTATGTCCAAATTAGTTTCCACTCATTTTCTAATGAAAAATTTTCTATTTCTATAATTGTTTCCCAAAAGGGTTTTCTAGAAGAAAGCCTATTGCTGTAATTTTGTATATCGTTCCAAATTGGAAAAATTTCTTTAAGTGATTGATATTTATTCCATAATTTCTTAACTGCTTGTTTTCTACGTAAATGTGCTGGAGGTATATTTGAAACAACAGATAGCCATGGTATAGGAGTAGATGTAAGTGTGCCGCTGATTATTCATTATTATTATTATTTGTTCATTCACACTTTCATAGTGGTACAATAATTAAATTTATGGGGGATAACATCTAACCATAAATTCATTTTTTTATGTATGTATTATGTATCTAATATTTATGAGTAAAATAAAATTAATTTAGATTAAAGAATTTTCGGACAATGTGACATGTTTATAATAAAACAGCTCGTTGTATTATTACAAATAATTTTGGATTCAAATTTAGTGATGTTAAATAAGATTCAAATTTACAAGAAATTACACCTGTTGCCGAAATAACGATTGGAGTAATGTAGATTTTATTATTATTATTATTATTATTATTCATGAAGAATAGGTACGAATTATACTATTTTTTTGTCAGCTATAATTTTACAGAAATTGCAATGATCCGTATTATTTGGACGTTGTTGATCAGGCGATCTTTGCGGCCATCGAAAATTATTTTAAAAATATGTGCAAAATTCAAGTCGATGATTGAGACATCCTGGATTGGATACAGTGCTTGACCAATGTGCACTTTGTACGGGTGGAAACTTTACTTCTTAAGTACTTTTATATTTTTTGTGAAACAATAATTTGTTGGGCAATTTCGTTTTATCGAAGTATGTGGATCATAAATAACATATCTGGTATCACGTTTTTTTTCACTCTATTCGATGCATTGTCTTGTCGACGTCTAGCAAGTAATGAACCCAATTTATGAGGTGCCCGTCTTTCAGAACATTGCAGGTAGATACTGCCTACGTGCCTCAACAGAATTTTTCCATCAATTAATTTCGTCATTTGTGTATTTTTACCCTTTATTATTAAATAAACTTAAAATTTGGAATTAATCACAGAACTAAAAAATAATATTCTATTAATTATTATTAATTTTGTTGATGGATAGGGTTCGATTCTAATGCCATTTATACTTTATTTTTACTTCAATAAGAAGTAAAAATAAAGTATAAATGGCATTAGAATCGAACCCTATCCATCAACAAAATTACCACAATGATGCCGTAACACACCCCATAAGAGATTATTATTAATGCTTGTTAATAAAATGTTTAGAAAGCTCGCTACTGAAAGTCCGTTCACAGTCAAAAAAACTAAAACCAAATTAATTCAGATTTTTCATTACCAACCTTGATTTTTAAGGCATCAATCAGTACCTATCCATTTTATAACATTTTGAAACATTCTATTTTAAATACAAATCATTTATGAGAAACGGGAAAAACAAGCGATTTAATCATATCACCGCTTATTACTATGGTTGCCATTAAAATTTTTTTTTTCAATTTCTCTAAATTTATGTCGGCTAAGAAAGTAATAAATATTCATTCGCGTTCTCATTTTTTATCTTTAATAATAATAGTAGGAGATACGTTATTAGAAATATATACCCTCATCTGTTATTTGACCATGACAAAGATTATAAGTTAGATTATATATAGGTCGATAAATTGCAAATGGGTTGTCTAGCTAAATCTGGGTCCGATGCTGTTAAATCCGCTTTCTTTCAGAAGAATGCTCTGCATCCCTGTCTGTCACATGGAATGGCGCGCGCAACGCTCTCTGTCACTACCATGACATTCCTGGTTGCCTAGATTTTACATATTATCTTTTCAGCGCGAGCGTGGAGAGTGACAGAGAGCGCTGCATCCGCCATTCCATGTAGCAGACAGGGATGCAGAGCATTCTTCTGAAAGAAAGCCGATTTAACAGCATCGGACCCAGATTTAGCTAGGCAACCCATTTGCAATTTATCGACCTATATATTATCTAACTTATAATCTTTGTCATGGTCAAATAACAGATGAGGGTATATATTTCTAATAACGTATCTTAGACTATAAAAGAAATATTTAAATTCTAACAATATGCCTTATTTCTGTTAATATGAAAATAAAATCGTACCCAATTTGTTCTTTTAAAAAGACATACCATTTCCGACATCCCCATGGGTAACCGTGTATACGAAGGGAAAGAAAATGGGATAAAGTTTCGAGAAGTGCACTTCCATAACGAAATGTAATTTAAATTCTTAACCGTAATCGAATGCCACTAATTACGGAGTTTTTGCAGAGTTCACACGAAACCTTCAGTATTAGTACCTAATAATAATACATTTATTTTTATTTCTTTATATTATTGGCCGAATGGTCGAGATCTAGAAACAGAGGATTTTCAAGCATTTATTAAGCACTACCCTTACTCGAATTTTGCCTGATTGAAAAAATGTTTCCACTTTTATAAATAAGATTGTTGAGGAGGACATGCGATGATTACAAACTATTATAGATACATAAATTAACGATATTTTTCTGTATTTTTACGAATGATTCCTAATACATATTCCAACAATGCTTCGATTCCTCGCTTAGAAAAATTGCATCGTTTGGAACTGAAGAAGTCTTTAGCCAATTTTGCAGAGTGCAGAGATTAAAGAAAGTCCATCTGAGATTATTGGAAAGAGAACAGGAAATATGAAAATCTAATGGAGAATATAATTCAACAATAAAACAGAAGAGTTCTTTCATATTTCCAGAACATTTGTAAAGTTTGTTCACGTTGTTTGCTCGATTTCTTTAAAAGATGGTCAACTATATCTATTATTTTTAAAAGGTAATTGAACGACCTTTAAAATGAGATATTGCCCCCCCCCCCTCTTCCTATTTAAATTAAAATTACATAGTTTTTGGTTATCCGTTAGTAGAAATTACAATCAAATTCTAATTACTCAAATGACACGTTCAGATTAAGTGCATTTTTTTGAAACTAATGTGGCATGGAATTGTAAAGTTTCGTTCCTGCAGGAAAATTCGCTAAAGAATGGTTCATGTTAGTTAGGAAATTTGACTCCAATCGCTCAACGAGCTCTAACTTTGCTATTGATATGGACCTTTAAAGAAATAAATCAACATTAACCTTAGGAATAGGAGAAATAAGGATACTAGTAGTATTATCTACTATCAAACAAACTGTTTCAAACGAATGTTGTTTGTTGTGAGTTGTGACATATTGGACAACGGCAATATCGATTTTTCCGTATTCGGTGACATCCTTCAGCTGGTAGGTGGTAGATGTCTAGGTACTCGTCGTACCAATGTATGCGAAGATCTACTTCTACGTAATTTAAATCCCAAGATCTGTTTGTCTAAACTGGATGTGAGCCCTTAACCGCCGAGTTTCCATGGCAACGGTTTACAGAAAAAAAGTATCCCATTCCAATGGGTTCTTTTAATTGCATGTCAAACAGTTGCAGAAGCGCAATATTTAAAATCTAGTGATTGAACGATTCGTTTATAATTAAGGTACAATAATGGAGGAAAGGGCACAAATGCATAGTCAGCTTTTACAATTTCACTTACTGCGTTTGAAAATTTACAAAATGTCCAATTTATATTTAGGTTAAGCTTTTTTATACCCGTATCTTCAAAGCGTTATCTTTCTATTAATCTCCCTTTAATATTAATTTTTTTTGTGTAAGACATATTTTTGAGAGACATTCATTAGCATACATACAATAAAATACGTTTTAAAATTACGAATTTCTTGAAATCCAATTAAGACTTTAGTAGTTTAGTTATTATCACCATACTTTCTATATTAAGATACTTTGCTACTAATTACGTGAATAATTTGCATTAAAGTAGGTACTTATGCTTTATTTTTATTTATCCATCTTGAACAATGTTAAAAGAAAAGGAAGTGACCAACTAAAGTGTTTACTCATTCAATGTAATTAAAAATTAGGTCTTTGAAAGCTTTACATGACATATGGCGCGAGCAAGGGCTTCTCGTTTCCGTCAATCACAGCACATGACGTTATTGTCTACTCCTCTACTCTATTCTATCATATAAAGTAGGTACACGTAATAGGTGTACTGATTACCATTCGGACGTTCGCACGCCAGAATCCAGGAACCCTCTCATCGTCATCACCGTAACGAATCAGCCATAATTCCTAATTTTTGCATTTCCTGTGCTCCTCCAATTTAATCTATTGTCTGTTATTATAATATTAACTTAATTGATTATTCCACACGAATAAAGTGCTGGTGTAAATATTGAACGAGGGTTCTGTATTTGATTACACCGGTCAATTTACTGTAACGTTTCACAAGTTTACTACTAATTATCAGCTTTATGATGAAGTAATTAAAGTAAAGGGTTTAGCGATTATGCTCGGTTTAATATTTTAAACTACTGCAGGAACAGGAAACGATATCGGTATTGCATTAGAACAGATTTAACATTTCTTTCTCTATTACACTGTTTAATCTAACAAAGGGAGAAAACTATTATTAACCTTACAAAAACACCGAAAAGGAAAACGAAAAATGTCAATGCATTTAATGAGGGGTGTTTTTGTGTTATCTACCTAGTTATGAAGACAATATGTAATATATCAACATTTTGTGGCATTATATACCTAGTGTCATTTCCAACTCTAGTTTCATCGCTGAACATTTGTCAATTTAAATCAGTTTTAAAGAAGCGAAATGGTAACTGTTTATAGTGTTTATGGAGAAAATAGTCTTTCTTATTCTCAGATGAAGTGTGGATCAGGCCAGGGAATTAGATAATAAATGACTCAGTGACAAAGTGTAGAAGACTTTCAGGAGCATCAACTAAAGAAATCATCAACAAGGTTGAAGATTTAGTGTTGACTAACCGCCGAGTCATATAAGAAACGAAAGGAGACGAAGACACAATTTTTTGCAGGAACCCGTAATCCTCACAGTTTTGTGCGGTGCGGGGTACTCGACAAAAGGGGTTACATTGACATTGAAAGCGACTATTTGTATATGAAGGTGACCTGTTAATTGTGCTCAGAAAACTTCTCTTCTGCAGTAGTTAATGAAACCAGCCCACTCCTCACGTCACTCTCTGTCAGTTTTATTTCTTTTCAAAATACGAAAAACGCTTGAAGGACTTCGAATAACGACTTAAAAACGCTGTGAAATCATATTTTGAAGATTTTCCAGAAGAAACTTTTTTCGAAGGCATAACGGTTATTAGAAAAACGTTGGAGTAAGCGTATGTGTGAATGGTTCTTACGACGAAAAATATTTTTTTTTGTTCTTTAACTTTTCTTAGTCAGATAAATAACATAAACAGTCGTGTAATTCTCAAACATTAACTGTATTCAAATAATGAAAAACAAGCAAATAAGGATTTAAATTAAGTCTAATAAGATAAATGCAACGAGTTCTAAGAACTAGGAATTTGGAACAAATTGTTTTATTGCCTTTAAAAATAGTCACCTTTAAGTTTTATACTTACACTTGTTACTTTGGCATGGGTTCAAACTAATTATCGAAGCATTTTTTCCACTCTGGAGTTGGTATCTCAGAAACATGGTTTTCAACAGATTTTTGAGGTGACTGAAATCGCTGTGCACGTATTTTTTTGTGTGGCATTTGGGAATAAAAAAGCTGACATTGTTATGATGAAGAATGAATTTTGGTTATTTTTCCTAATTTCATGGACGACTTCTGGCAAACAAATTGTTGTACATCATTCAGCGTTAACTGGTCTTCCATTCTCTAAAGGAATGATTGCTATATGTTCAGTACAACCGAAGAAACAAGCGATCGTGTTCCTGGAAGTACTTCGTAAACAAACAAGTTTTGTAGAATTTGGATCATCTTGAAACAGTTTCCGGTTCATACGAGTCTATCCATGTTTCGACATCCTGTAACGCAGTTGTTGAAGGATTTTGCAGTTTCTCTGTCGAATTTTTTAAAAATTAGGTACCTACCGGACCGGATAAAACCACTCAAATGATAAAAATGAATTATTAAATAAATGAGCGCACAAATGATCCCATTCCGATATTTTAAACAGATTTGTTAAGTTCCCAGATTGGGAAATTAATCAAAAAATCTTGAAAAGGAGTGATCGATGGGTCGGTAAAGGTAAAGATTGAATAGGAGCTTCCAACCGGATTGATCTAAACAAGGAATAAGAATGGACGCTACACTAAGTTTAGGGAAAGCTACTCCTGCTGATGGCATAGATTCCGAAGTAAACTTAGAAAGATGTAGGGATTCGAATGCCGCAATCGGAAAAATGCTTTAAAATTAAATTTTTACTTTGAGAACTATTGAAGTCTTCAGTCGATTTAGTTGTCTACTGGTGACTCTCTGTAACATATAATAACAAATTAGTTATTTAAATAGCAAAATCAAAACTAACTTGTATTTTGAAAATTCTATTTAAAAGTGAGTGAAATCTAAATAAAAGAATTGTATAACTATAGTAGGTATATGTATTTACAAAGGTGTTTTTTTCGGAAGAAATGATCGTTGAAAAAGAGGTTAAAATACCAAATTTTGCTATATAAATTATGCGATTCGGTTAAACAAAGAATAGAATTTAATAGAACTTAGGATTCATAGTCAGATTATATGTTGCTTCATTTCGTCAGATTTGTGTCATTTTTGCTTGGACCCCTTTATAAGTACCATGAATAGCGTTTGTGATCTTTATTTTTCTTTTCAAATTTGAGAAATTTAGCTTCCAGTTTTCACTTTTCAGCATATTTCACCTTTTTGCCAAAACTTTCCCATGATCGTCATTATCAACAAGTTTTAGTCATGAACGCATATAATTTGAAATAGTAGTCCAAGTTGTCAAACGGATCCTCGGTATAATACCATAGTTCCTAATGAACTTAACAAGTAAATCTCTAAATTAATAATTAATTGAAATTTGGAATGATAAGGCAGTTTATTATAATAAATGCATTATAGAACTCCTTTTAATTATTAGGATTTCCAAATACTATCAGAGTAGTCTATAATATAAAATAGTATTCATAGTATGTATATTATAATTATAAAACAAGTTTCATAAGGTAGATTTTATCATGATGTAAGAATAGGTACACATCATGGATTGGACTCGCAGGCTTGCAGGACTCGCCTGCGGCTCGTCCTGTAATTTGCCTACTTGTCCAGTAAAAGGTCACTTTCGGGACTTGTTACGTAAACTACTATTATGGCACGAATTAAAGTTTAGAAAACGAGTTTTCTTAAGGATGAGCGCCATAAAAGCCTTATAAATGATTTTTTTATACTATTTTTTAGAATTTCCGCCTTTTGCAAACGATTTTAGATAAATATTTGACATGCATGACATTTTATACCACTATTTCTTTTTTTGTACGCTTACTAAATTGGATGTAAATCGCTTCTAATTTGCAGTGGCGAGAAGGCGTAGAAAAGAAGGCCGACCTAGACGTCAACGAACAACATTTAGCAGTGAACAAACATTACGTTTGGAAATTGAATACCAAAGATCGGAATATATAAGTAGAGGGAGAAGATGTGAGTTAGCCGAATCTCTACAATTATCAGAAACACAAATTAAAATTTGGTTTCAAAATCGTAGGGCCAAAGATAAAAGAATAGAAAAGGCTCAACTAGATCATCATTATAGGTATGTGCAAGTAATATATTTCTATACATATGTTTTCTCAATAATTTTTCCCAAAATGGCTTAAAAAATACTTTTGACATTTGTAAACAATGCACGCATTTATACGCTAATGCAAATACGTACACTCTTCCATTTAATTCACTTCGTATCTTTTACCATTTCCAACGGTGAGCATCGAACTTTCGACAGAATGTATAGGTACATTGTACACGTTCAGTAGGTACGGTTTAAAAAAATTATTTAAAATACAAAAGAAGAGTATTTTTCAACTCGAGCTCAAATTTGGAGCTGGAATTGAAAGGAAAAAAAATATTATATCGTTGAAACATTTTTTAAAATTAACTTTTTATTGCAGAAAATTGTTGGGAGCTTTTTCTACGTTTTGTCCCGTTTGTATTGACAGTCCGTGCCTACACATCGCACCAAATTCTTCAGCACTGCAATCGCCAATACCGTTAAATTCGCCAGCTCCACCACCAAGTAATTCAAATAGTTTTACTGGCCTTCACAGTGATTTCAACGATATTGACGTAAAGTGAAACGATATTCGACAATGGACAGTAATGTGCAAATAACCTCTTAAATAAACTTAAAGGAGTTGGTGCTAATGGCATCAAATTTGTTGAAAATTAACACTCTCAATTTAATTAACTATTGGAATATTTCATGCGTTGGGTTACATTGTCAATATTAGTTTTCTAGAGACATCGTGGATGACTCTATAGGTATAAGTATGTATTTTTATGTTATAAGTGTAGAACGTTAGACAAAAAATGTAATTTCTTGTTTTTCTATTCGCATGGTAATATTTCGTTAGTATGTAGGTATAATTTTAGTCTAGTCAATCGCCGAATTATTTAATTTAAATAAATTAAATGTTTCTTTACGATGGTAAAATCATTAAAATACTGGAATTGGAAAAAAATGACTTTGTAAGCAAAAGACGATTTATAAAATCAACTCGTATGTAGACGTGCTCAAAATACTGTAGATACTTACCTACTGCCATTTTACCACGATTCGTAGGTAATTAATAATAATTATCTTTACATATCTTTGTTTTTTCTGGATATGATATCAAAAAAAAGGCTGATAGTTACTGTGAAATTAGGTAATTACACGTACTATTACTGAGAGGGTATTACCATTGTATTTATATGTTAATGGTATTACTACTGATGTTTTGTTTCTAAAGCTGTACGAGCTATGAAACATTTTAGTGTTAAATGCACCCTAACTAGCCGAGTAATTACATCTAGATATCTATTTATATTCGACAATACATAAAGACGTCCTTTATTGCCGTTATATAAATATCGTGCTTTACAATCATCGACGCAAGTAAAGCGTGCAGATGCTTCACAAAAGAGCAGATTAGCGTATCCAGGTGTGGGTTCCCGCGCATTATTTTCTAAAGCTGACCCTTACTTTATGATTCTGATTTTACCTTAGTTTACTTTTTTCAATATCTCAGTTCCTTTAAGACATTGTAAACCACCAATAATGAATGTTTTGTATTGAGAAGAATACAATGCATATTGTTACTACCCAGCGTTCGTTTTAATTTCGGAATGAAAATTAAGAATGCAATCAAGTAGAATGTTTGCATGTTTTCCGCAATTTGTTTTCATTGCTCTATTATCAACATTTTATTTATGTTTAATGTACAAGTACGTTTTCAATACCATTCAAATCAAAGTATAATAGGTGGCTATCGCACGAGCCCCTTTCCAATTACGACTCTAAATATATTTTGGTTTAGTGAATATTGTGCAGATATTTGGGTTTGATATAGGTAGATTTTCATTTTATTAATATTCATCTTCGAGATAAAAGAAATATAGAAGCATATATTGCCTGTAAGTAAGATTAAAATAGGTAATTGTTTTTCAGACTTAGCAGAATTGGCAATGAAAATGTTTAAGCATGAGGGCCAACGTTGTGTTATTCGTTTCGTTTACAGAGCGAAGGTATGACACTGTTTGATATCCAACATAGTTTAAAGATATGACAATATTGCGTGAAGCAAAAGGTTAAAAATATAGAGCTTCATCCGATATATTCCACACGGTCAATCATTCTGAGTTCTGATGCCTAAACAGTAGCATGAGTAAACGTGTCCATGAAAGAAAATCGTCGGGTTATGCTTGACGAAATTGCGGAAGTTTTGAATACGATGTATCGCTTTGTAGATAACATCAGGAATGATGGTAGGTATAGAACAGACTTGTGGTTAAAGGACACTGATCCGTGACCAATAAAAAAAAAAAAAAGAACAGACTTACAGTAGTATGTATATTAAACAAGTATGAGAAGGCGCGAATTCCATAGAATTCTAATTTAAACCAACTTCAAATCTGTAACTAATTATGGCATGTACTATATACAATATAATATGTACATAAGTCCCCCCCCCCCCCCCCCCCCCCAACCTGAGACACAAGCACCCCGGATTCTGCACAAATGAGTAATTGTTTTTCTTTCCAGGGTGACGGACAATTTGTAAATCACGAAAAAATGTTGGAGGAAAAAAGAAAGAAAGAAAAAGAAAGATCGTTTTCTCCCCCTTTCCACCCCCAAAAAGGGGGTTGCAGTTGGGGGTGAAATTTGCAATTTGAGAATAGTTTTTTATGGAGAATCCAAAAGTGCAATAAAAAATAGGTGTTCCCATTTAAGTTTCCAAACTCACGTCTGCTCCACTCCGCAGGGGGGCGAGGGTGATGTTTACGTATCATAACTAAATAGGTTTTAAAAAATAAAGGAAACATGTTTTTTCCTTTTTGTAATAGGATGTGTCGTTCTCGAGATATTCAAGGGTGTATATTTTGACTTAAATGGCGTCCCGACGGCGAACGGGTGATCCGATCAAAAAATTTACCAGAGATTTGGAATCAGTAAAGAATTTCCTATAAGATGACATCACTTTCCAGCTTTCTAAACCCTGTAACATCGACCAATGCATAGACACACAGTAGACATCTGGATGAATTTAATAACCAACTTTTTGAAGTTTTGAAGGTTTTATGGCACGAATCAAAGTTTACAAAACAGTGGCGCAGCCACGATTTTCTTAAGGATGAGTGTTATAAAAGCCTTATAAATGAGTGTTTTATACAATTTAAATATGTGACATAAAAATTTAGGGAATTTTTTAGAGATTGGAACTACTACTACTTTTCAAATTGTCAATTCAAAATTTATTTAAGGTTAACTACAGTATTTGCTACTCTATTCTTTATTCAATGATTTGCTCATGATTGGCTATGAACATTGAAGTATACGCTATCGGCTATAGCGTACAGTTCAATGCACAGACCACTATTTTTAATGGTCTGTGGTTCAATGGCTATGAATTAACTCGGTAATACCAAAGACCAATTATTATATGGTCTTTGGTAATACCAACTTAGTAAAATTAAATTATACCAGTTCTATTAAAACACCCAAATTTCTATTAAAGCACGCAAATGACGCGATGACGCGAATTCTAAAAAATACGTTACGATACACGTACGGTACGGTAGTACACTTGTAACAGTACAGTACGTATTCGTTTTTAAGGTATATTCACACTTGTGCATTTCCATGCTGCATTTTTAGTTGCAGCATCAAAATGCATGCATTTCTTGGTTCACACTGCAAAAGTTGCAGCATCACAAGATGCGTGATGCGTGATGCACATAGTTAGAACGTGTTCATAAAGATAAGCTAAGCATTAAACTGTGGCAATGTGCATCCCTCAACACCAACATATAGTTATAATTTGTGAAAAATTAAATCCCTACAGAGATTTTCCCTATGCATTTAAAAATGCACTAATTTTAAAGTATAGGAGTTGGTGCATGAAAAAATGCAGCAAGTGCAAGGTGATGCCGCATCTAAAAATGCAGCATGGAAATGCACAAGTGTGAATATACCTTTAGGCATTCTTGACTCAGCTCCTACTTCGTTTCGTCTATGTCTGTACGATTGATTATACACTGTATAATCAATGGTCTGTACCATTGATTTGTGTGTATAATCAATGGTCTGTACTGTAACAAGTACTTATAATAATCTTAACCTACCGGACTTATAACGTCAGTGAACTCTATGTTACACATCTGGAAAGGCCTCGGTAATATACGTCGTGCTTGTTAAACCACAGAATAACTTTCCAGAAGAGACACTCCTATGCTCTGGCCACATTTAAAATTATATGCGCGTGTCTACCGACGCCATATTTTTGTTGGGTCTTCTGTTAACCTTAATTACGGATTACCGCGTTGTTTTTGTTGTCACAGTACGGAGATTTATTTGTATTTCAGTTCATTTTGTAATTTGTGATCGCGTTTATATAGTGTTGGGTTTTTCTGAGTGGCTTGTTCTTTATTCTATTAATTATAAATTTAAGTAAATGACCGGTGGAACAGGTTGTGCCGCACGCGGCTGTTCAAATAAAACGACTTCTATTCGAAAGATGACTATGTTTCGTTTTCCAAGAGATCTAACAAGGTATTTACTGTCTTTATACGTATTTGTGTGTATTTATTTTAAAATTAAAAAATATTTAAGAGCTAAACTTTGGTTGAAATCATGCAATCGTATGGATTTGGCTGATAAAACTAGTCATCAATTATACAATAATTACAAATTATGTGCTGCTCATTTTGATGATAAAATGTTTAGTAGTCCTGAACGTAACAGATTACTGTGTACAGCAGTGCCAACAATCTTTGGTCAAAAGCATCTTCAACGTGACTCAAAAATTAAAATTTTGTCAGGTAAGGATGTGCTTATATTTTTAAACCAATTGTAAACAATGAATTATGTTAATGTACTAAAGTTGAACACTTGCTGTGATTTCTTGTATTTATTATTTTAGATATTCAAATTTGTAAACCTTCTACAAAACCATCATCTGGTAATGAGGAAAGATCAATGGGATTGGTTTTACAATCAACTTCTATCGCAGGTTTGTTTATTCACAATACATTTAATTGTTCTGCTATTAAACCTTACCTGAGGGTTTAATCATTTATTTCAGATATGGAACTTTGTCAATTACTGGTTCCAGATGCTCTATCTGAAAATAAGAGTCTATTAGGGGAAACGTGCCTTTCACCCCAGACAAGTAACACAAGTATGAATCCACAGAATAACTCTCATGAATCTTCTTTCATATAAAAAAATTACTGAAAATGTTACCCTTTTTTTTAGATATCTGTCCTGCACCACAATTGACTGAGAAACATTGTTTTGCTGTACAGACACCAAAAATGTTAAGCTGTGATACACCCCGAAAAAGAAAATTACGAAAGTCCATCAAGAACATGAGACAGAAGAGCAAAATACTAAGAATGGCAATTACATCAAAAGCTGAAGATTTACCAATTACCTTTGAGACATTCGATGTATGTTGCGACAAATTCTTGCCAGATTCTATGTCAGAATTTGTGAAAGTTCAGGCTCGCTTAAATAAGGTAAAGAATAAGGGACAACGCTACACCGATCCATACAAACAATTTGCTTTGGGACTGTATTTTTTGGGGCCTAAATCTTACCGCTTTTTACAGAACATGTTTTATTTACCTTCGAAGCGCAGCTTGCAACGTATCACAGAAAATCTACTTCTACTTCCAGGACTTGATAATGATACAGTGTACAATATGGTAAAAATGAAAGTAGATACTATGTCTGAGACAGACAAGCATTGCCTGTTATGTATTGATGAGATGGCATTGAAAGGAGGTTTTTTTTATCATAATGGTAGAGATGAGATAGTTGGATTGGAAGACATTGGTAATGCTAAGAAGAATTACAAACCCTGTCGAAATGTAAATGTCATCATGGTACGAGGTTTACAAAGTAATTGGAAACAACCATTGGCTTACTTTTTTGTATCGACTACGTTTTTTGCACAAGATCTGATGAATGTTTTGATGCAGTGTATAAAAAAATTATCAAACATTGGTCTCATGGTTGATGCCCTTGTGACTGATATGGGGTCAAACTTTATAAATTTATCTAACTTTTTAGGCATTACTCCTACTAATACTTCTTTTATGTTGATCACAAAGAAGTGGTCTATTTATTCGATACCCCACATCTTCTTAAAGCAACTCGAAACAATTTCTTGCAACATGAATTTCGTTTCAATGATGAGTGTACTTCATGGGATTATATTTTACAGTTTTATGACAAAGAAAGACAATCGAAAAATAAATGTGCGAGCAAATTGACTGCTTCTCATATAAACCCAACTGCTTTTGAGAAAATGAAAGTGAGTCTTGCAGCTCAAATTTTTAGCCATTCTGTAGCGAGTGCAATGAATTTGTATATTACTGTAGGGTATCTTCCACATGAGGCAACAGCAACTGCAACCATTTTAGAAGATTTTAATACACTTTTTGACATTCTCAATGCGCATAAAAAAATGCCAAATCATTTTAAAAATGTCTTCAAAGGCAAAGACTACCAAAATCAATTTTTGCAGAAAATGTATAATTATATTGAGAATCTTAAAATATACAACCGAAATGGAGTAGAGGTTACCAATAAGATGAAATTTCGCAAGGCATGGCTGATAACAATAACAGGAATTCAGCGATTATGGACAATCTTACAGAATGCAGGATTTGATTATTTAGTCACTAGGCATGTAAATCAAGACTGCCTTGAAAATTTCTTTTGCAGCATCAGACAGCAAGGTGGCAACAATTTAAATCCAACTTGCATTCAATTTGAAAGGGCCTTTAAAAAACTGTTTAGTCAGACTTTTCTACACAGTAAGCATGCAAACTGTACTGACGATTGTGGAGGTGTCCTTACTAAAGTAAAGGATTGGAGATGCGTTGCTAAAAACCCGGCTCCTGAAAATGTCACCATTACTTCATTAGCAGAACCTACCATTACTAAGGATTGTGATTTCAGGAATGAAAATCTCCCGGCACAAAATGCCTTTGCCTATGTTTGTGGTTATCTTTCTAGGAAAGTTTTATCTACTCATAACTGTAACATTTGTGAAGCTTTTATGAAGGGTGATGGTGCATTGGAAAAACATAATTTGTTAATATATTTGAAGGCTTTTCAATCAGAAAAAAACACTTTTGGATCACTCACTGTTCCCTCAAGTACTTTTTTACAATCAATTTATCAATTGGAAACAATATTTTTTTCTAAATTTGAAGACTTTATAATTGATAGGGGAATTGCCTCAAAGTACTTAAATTTAATGAGTGTGGTTAATTTTAATGTTAAGTGTGGCGAGTTTCCCAGAGTGTATTTAATAAAATTATTTATAAGATTAAGAATCTATTATGCTACGAAGTTTGCAAACCGAGAGTTAAAAGCAAATAAACATTCCCGTTCGCAAAGAAATTTAAAAATGTCTATTTTAAATCATATATACAATAAATGTTTTTGTGCATAGTTTGCGTGTTTTTCTATATTCTTCATGTTCAGCAATTATAACTTTACTGCATCATAATCGTTTTGATTCAAAAATCAAATTTTTTTAAAAATCCCGCCAAACATACCATCAAAAATATGGCCGAAGGTCATTCATACAAGCCTACGTAACATCAAAGAAGCCGACAAACAGTGTCTCTTCTGGAAAGTTATTCTGTGGTTAAACTGAGACAGGCGCTAAAGTAGGAGAGGACGATACTGTAGTATTAGTCTCTCACTCCAATTCATTCATTCGCTGTAAGTTAATGGATATGTGTGCATTAGTTATCCTTGTTGAGCGCGTATGCGAAATCTGTGCAATAGATAGAGAGGGAAATAGTACGCCTTGCGGGTTGCCTATATTTTCAATCGACCTCAATTTTGTATTAGCGCGAGGCCCTTCCAGTTGCTTCGCATAGAGTTCACTGTATAACGTATAGTTTGATTCAAATAAAGTTGAGTATGACTCATTCTTAAAATTACACGAACTAAGATTTAGACAAGTGTTGATTAAATCAGCAAAGTATATTTTAGTTAATATTTTTATCGGCAGATGTCTCCACATACATTTCCATACAATGTCAAAGAATGTGCAAAATTATTGAATGTTTTTCATACTTTAAAGTTTAATAGACAAATTATGCATTTTATTCACTTATGTTCTTGATAGAGTCAAAACTGTTTTTATAAAAAAGTAAAGAAAAGACGCATAAACAATAATTTCAATGAATGACAGGAGTGACAGGACAGATGCTGCTTCTTAATCACGACACACGTTTTAGTGCGATATGAATAGTAACTATAGCAGATTTATGTTTTAATAGCCATCCTTCTCTAATACATGTAGTCGAGAGAGAGAGATAAAAATTTGTAAATTTATTATAGCGTTTTACATCGATGAGTCATACCCAACTTTATTTGAATCAAACTATACACACATACACCTTCACTTGATTAAATCGAAATTTTTGTTTTGTTTTTTTTCTGTTTTGTTTAATTATAATTCTTTTCGAAATTTGACGTACAAAATTTTAGCGTAATAATTTCCATTAAAATGGTGCCTTGTGGTGGCGATAAAACGAAAGGAAAAGTGACACGCAACGCGTTTTTTAATTTCTTGAGAGAATTTAGACGTAACAACCCGGGCAAATCAATTATAGAAATAGCTAAGCTAGGAGGTGCTTGTTGGAGGAAGATGTCCCCTGCAGAAAAGCAACCATTTTGTAAAATGGCAGCAAGCGCGCCCAAAATGGCGAGAAGACGGAAAAGTAGATCTAGAAGTAAATCATGTCATTCTAAGTCTAAAAGAAAGAGAGGTAGTAGGAGTAAAAGCCGAAGGAAAGGTTGTAAATTATAAGTAAAATTGTTACCACTGCCGTTGATATGAAATGTATGGACCTAATAAAATAATGTCAATTCGCATTGTTATTTACTCCCCTTTGGAGATGTAAGGTATTGTTTGTGTGCAGATTTTCAGTTTTGCAGCATTAGAAATATTTTTTATGAAATATTACGAATTCTTATTGGTTAGAGTTAGAGTTAATATTTGCTTCTAACAGTGCTTTTAAGTGTCATGGATGGTAGTACCACAGCTGTGGTAGTACTTAGGTACATATTAGGTACCATTTAATACCTACCTATAAGTACCTTATTTGCGATATTAATTAACAAAATAAGACAAATATTTAAATAACGTTTATAAATGAAATAAATTTGTAGGTACACATTCTACAAATACTCGGGTCTCTTAACCTTTCTTAGGTTAGATACCGTAAAATGAGGTGACTTGGGACACTTTCGCTATATTTTTGTGTAATTTCTTTTGATTGTTTTTTGGTATCAAACCAAGCTTTTGCATATAATATCTTTGGTGCTTTTTCTATCATTTGCAGCAAAAAAAAAAATTAGGTCTTTAGGGTTTCATATTTTTTTAAAAAAAACTGAGATGTCCCAAGTCACCTACTTCGAGGATACTTGGGACAGTAATTTTTTTACCTATATAGAGCATGCTAAAAATTATTTTGGACCGTGTAGTACATGTAGTAGACTTGGGACAGCAACTAGGTTTTTTAAAAAAAAGAAAAAAGGAATAAAAAAGCACTGAAACAATACAAAAACAAGGAAAACTCTAATTGTCAAGCTTTAAACAGCCTGAAAAACATTTAAACTTAGTTTCTACACTCGTATCTCATAAATACTATATAAAAACGTCAAATATCATAATCAAAAATAAATAAAAAATAATTCTTCTCTTACACTAACATAAAAAAAAAATAATAAGCCACCTAACTTAGCTCAACAGCTCAAAAGTAAATTTCCCCCTTTTATTCAAAGGTTTTGGTAGTTTCTTATTAACTTGAGATCCAGAAATCGTGGCTACATCTTCAACATCAGGAAAAACGTAGCAATTCAACTGTGAGTTCAATCTCATACACTTAACTTCAAAGCCTTGGCCTGGAATAATGCTGCTTATTTGACAAACAAACTGTTTATTTATTTCTTTTTTTGTTCCTTTGTTATAGAGAAAGTCACATAAAATAAAATCTCCTACTTCCAATGTTTTTTCTTGTCCATTATGCCTTGTATTGCTTGCATCTTGAATCTCCTTTTCTATTTGATCAAGGTCATTTGATTGTACCTCAGCATTTCTTGCATCATGGTCTTCATGGTTATCATCTTCCGCGGTGACATGATAATTTTCATCTTCAGGTTCCCCAGGGTTTGGTTTTTCTTTTTCAGGCACACCTTCAACAAGCCTATCTTTGGTTACAGGTGCCCCCGGGGGTGCTGAATTTTTCTTCTTTCTAACTTGTCGCAAAGGCTGTATACGGGCGTCTTGGTTGTTCTTTATGGTTTCTTCAAAAACAGCATGCCAATCTTCTCCAGTCCTATCTAGATCTATGTCAACTTTTGGGAGTCTTTTCAAAACTTCATTTCTGTTTATGGGAATCAATCCACACGCTTTAAAACCAGAGATGGCATTCTCTTTCAAATTACTAATTGCCTGCAAAGCTTTATTCAATTCTTCGGGAAATTGTTGTTTTGGCAGTGTTCCTCTATGCTTCTTTTTCCAGTCTAGTAAAGTAGTTTTCCAGGATCGTTTAAAAGGGCGAAAAAATGAAACATCCAAAGGTTGTGTTACGTGTGTGCTATTTGGAGGGAGTAAAACAAATCTGATATTATTATTTTCACACTTTTCAATCACTGTAATCGAAATATGGCTGGCGAGGTTGTCGCCAATAATCACTTTGGGACCCTCTAGTTTTCGTAGATATTCAAAGGCAACTTTGTTAAACCAATTTTCAAAAAGTACGCTGTCAAACCATCCACTTTTACTACAAATTGTAGACTGCATCTTTTGGCCCATTTTCCGTCCAGTTGTCATAAACATGCTTAGCTTTATAAACAATATATACTGGCAGTAGGACACCACTTCCTGTTATGGCAAACATAACGGAATGGCTACTTTTCGTAGCATCAATGACTCTTTCAGTGTGCTTAGTGCCCCTAACCACAATAACTTTTTCCTGGCCGGGATCGTCGGAGACGTTCGTCTCATCATAGTTCACTATGTTGTCGGGTTTAACATCTTTTAAAGTTTCCTCAATATTATCAAAGTACTTGTTGATTGTCTCAGCATTAACTTGAGCACGAGCCCTTTTGACATTTTCGGATAACCGTAGGGTCAGTTTATCACTGTGTCTTTTTAGAAAGTTATTTAACCACACCCGGCCAGGCAAATTATTTTTGAACTGTTTCACTTTAAGCTCCTTTCGATCAAGGAACCGCCCAACTAGTTTTCTAACGTCCAAAGGAGTAAAAGGCAAACGCCACTTTGCAGAGATTATTAATCCATTTATAATATGTTCTTCATCTCTTCGTGAAAACACTGTCTGTCCTCCTGGATTTCTAGGATTCTGCCCTCTGAACTTACGATGGATTGTTGATTTGGGGACATTGTACTGTTCACTTGCCTCACGTATTGATAACCGTCCATCAGCAACAGCTGCCAAGGCCCCTTCCAAATCATCGCCCCTAAAATCTCTATATTTCCTACTTCCAGGTTTTCTTACATAGGTATTCGGCGTTGTCCCAAGTCACCTGCAAAATGCATAGTCATTTTTTTTTAACATAAAAAATGCAAAGGGAAGCATATTTTTATATGTTATTGTTTTTTACATGCTAAGAAGGAACAATATTGTGAGATCCATAAATTAAAAAAAATTTTTTAAATTTCTTACCCTGGTTACAAGGAGTTGTAAACAGACAACAAAATTTCAAGAAAACTACAAACGAAACTAATAATTTTTTTCTAGGTTATCTGCATCTTAGGTTAGATAGTTAGGATAGATGGGACACTCAATACTTCTTTCTAGTTATTGTGTTTGTGCGGCATCTACTGAGATGTTCTCCTAATAAAGTAGATATAATGGCGGGAGAAATCCAAATTCAATTTTTTTTTATTGTAAGTAGAAATTCCCGTTTTTATGTATGCATTTACCAAGAGTTTTCGTAATTCATGAAATTAAACCTAAATGTATCCAAATAAAAAAATTGATGTCAAATACATATTAAACGAGATTTTTGCAAGACTACTGAAGAATACATACCTACCACAAATACTGCAATTATGCTAACTATTGATTATAATGCAATTGTAAAATGCTTATTCTAGTTGATCTGTTCCACATTTTATGTATAATAATACGTTATTTGTTAACCTAATTGCGACATGTTTCCTAATTCAAACTTTTATCTTAGTTTTGGTTGTATGGAATTATGGATGATCTGTTTAAACCTTCGAACAAAGGTTTAAACACTTTCTCAATTACACTTTACTTATGCAAATAACAAGATATACTTTCTGACATGCATCTGCAATTATTCTGAATTACATTTCAAAAATAAATAGTTTTAGATAATACTGATTCTAATTACAAGGAACGGTACAAAATAATCAAAAAAAGTAAAATTATTTATTACACTTTACTTATCAGTTATCACTACAATTGGATACTGCACATTTTCGAAATTATTCATAACTACTATAGATGGTACCTACCATATAATAAACAAAATTCTTATATGGTACCTACTTGCCACTTGGTGAACTTCGTTTTACTTAAAATTTGCAGCTTTTAATTTTGACAGTAAAGGTTAAGTTGGATAACTTTGAAAAAGACAAAGTAGGGACCGATGTAACCTACGAAACACTCTAATTACACGCAATGCCATCTTCCGAGATGTTCTCCACTTCACATAAACATGAGAACAAAATATTCTATTCGAGTGCTCATACCCTGATCTGCATGTTGACGAGAAAAAGGGTAACAAGATTTCTTTATTATATGTCTTGTCTAGCGATCTGTATTTTTCGCGGTTCGTTTATTAGGCGGTACGTGGCGCAGGTATATAAATCTGTAATAAATACCATTTGTCCCAAGTCACCTACACTGTCCCAAGTAACCTCGTTTTACGGTAGTTAGGATAGATGGGACACTCAATACTTCTTTCTAGTTATTGTGTTTGTGCGGCATCTACCGAGATGTTCTCCTAATAAAGTAGATATAGGGGCGGGAGAAATTCAAATTCAATTTTTTTTATTGTAAGTACAAATTCCCGTTTTTATGTATGCACTTACCAAGAGTTTTCGTAATTCATGAAATTAAACCTAAATGTATCCAAATAAAAAAATTAATGTCAAATACATATTAAACGAGATTTTTGCAAGAGTACGAATACATTCCACAAATATTGCAATTTATATGCTTTTGATTATAAATATAATGCAATTGTAAAATGCTTATTCTAATCGACCTGTTCGACAATTTTTATGTATAATAATACGTTATTTGTTAACCTAATTGCGACATGTATTAATTCAAACTTTTATCTTTGGTTGTATGGATGATCTGTTTAATGCTAGATTAAACACTTTCTCAATTACACTTTACTTTTGCAAATTACAAGATATACTTTTTGAAATGCATCTGCAATTAATCTGAATTACATTTAAAAAATAAATAGTTTTAGATAACACTGATTCTAATTACAAGGAACGGTACAAAATAATCAAAAAAAGTAAAATTATTTATTACACTTTAGTTATCACTACAATAAATTGGATACCGCACATTTTCGAAATCTATTCATAACTACTATAGATGGTACTTGCCACTTGGTGAACTTCGTTTTACTTAAAATTTGCAGTTTTTAATTTTGAGTTTGACAGTAAAAGGTTAAGTTGGATAAGTTTGAAAAAGATAAAGTAGGGACCGATGTAACCTACGAAACACTTTTATTACACGCAGTGCCATCTTCCGAGATGTTCTCCACATAAACATGAGAACAAAATATTCTATTCGAGTGCTCATACCCTGTAACCTTTACAATTCGAATAAATAAAAGAAAGTGGTATCCTGTATTTTTGGTATAAATTATAGTTACTTTAATTGGCTTAATTTTCTACCGTTCCTTAAAATCAAGAGCCTGATGTACGTGAATTAATTTCCAAATCCCTGTTGGAATATGTACCTAAGGAATGCAATACGTCCGTAAACATTTGAAAATATCTTTGCGCAGAATTTTCTAGAAAATAGAAAATAAGTACCTGCGAAGAGAAAATAGAGGAAAGAGCAGAATACAAGATTCTGTAGGAATGCCGGAGAGTGGGGAACAAGGGAAGATAAAGTACGGACAAAAGGATAGGGAGCAATATTACAGGAGGAGTGGGTACGCAATCGAAGAGGCGGAAAGAATGAAAGAGGGGGGGAGGAAGGTACCTACTGAAAGAGGTAGTAAACAGGGAGAGTGACGTAGAAAAGCAGTAGAGGAGAGATAAGGGAAGCGAGGTACAATGAGAGATATGAAAGAATAGGGACGGAAAAGAGACGGAAATACTTAGAGGTGAAAGAGTAAAGAAGAAAATAGATGATAGCAAGGTATCACAATGTTGTTCGATTTTTCAATTGAAGTAAGCTCTTCTTCTTGATGAAGAATTCCAAGATCTGTCGGTTGCCATAACGCAGTGAATAATTTCAAATAATTTCGATGCACGCACTCGTTCGACGTTTCATCGTTAGTCACTAATGACTGCATTTGACACAAAAACGTATTCATATTTGACATTACGAGTACAAGTCAGCCCCAGTCCGATCACGCTCCGGCAAAATATTCTTCAAAACGGATCGGATGCCGGAGTATGATTGAATCGAAACTTGAGCGGTGCTGACTGCTGATAGTATGAATACGTTCATTGTTTCTTGTGTAAGAATCTTTGACTGAACCGAGACTGGACCGAGAGCGAACCATAACCGTCACTATAGTGTGAATCGAGGCAAGGCTCTTCAAAAGTCATTTTTAATCTAAATTGATTGCAGCGCTATCTCCACTACGTGCTCCATTATGAGTGCATGTGAAAAGTTTTGTATATAAAGTGGGTACCAATTCTACTATTATCCTTTCTTAATTTAACTTATTATCACAATAATATGTTCGTAATACTCTTGTTGGGTCAATTGAAACTCTACCCTTGTAACATACATGTAATAGCTTGCAAATGAAGTTTCTATTGCCCAAAAACTGCACACAAACATTAAATACACTAAGAAATAAATAACAATGTGAATTGGTTTTTTATTCGACATATTTTATGCAAGAGAATTATTATACTAACAATTTTCTTGGTTATGATCTACTTCTGTGTCTTCTCCTTCTGCTTTTCATGCCCCTTCTATGACGATTTCGTGATCTACGTCCCTTTTTTTGGTGCCTCAACATTTTGGGCGCACTTGCGGCCAATGTACAAAATGGTTCCTTTTCTCCAGGAGACATCTTCCTCCAACAAGCACCTCCTACTCTAGCTACATCTATAATTGACTTCTCCGGGTTCTTCATTCTTAATTCTCTCAAGAAATTAAAAAACGCGTTGCGTGTCACCTTTCCTTTCTTTTTATCGCTACTACAAGGCACCATTTTAATGAAAATTATTACGCTAAAATTTTGTACGTCAAATTTCAAAAAGAATTAAATTAAACCAAACGGAAAACAAAACAAAACAATAAGGTTAGATTTAATCAAGTGTACCTATATGTTGTATAAAAAAATACACATGTTATCGATATGGATAAATCTACATAAGGTTGAATCCACGAGAGTAGGCGTTCACGTCATAGGTTTCCCGTTTCCGAATGAATGCACGACATTCCTTTAAACAATCATTAAACCTTAATACATGTTTATGATAAAGATAGCAATACAGTTTGCATGTGTTTTAAGTAAAGACATGCGTATAGGTAATCGCCAGTGAAAATAAGAGAGAAGTGAGTATGTCCGTATGTCCAACAGCTGACTTCAATCAACGCTTCAACTTAATATTGCACGGATTTTGATTTGATTTCAATCTGTCAAATTTACTTCATTATTTATAACCTCATCGTTTTCTTTTAGTTTACGCCGTCTCGTATTATTTCTTTTCGT
Organism: Pyrocoelia pectoralis; assembly: GCA_036250285.1. NCBI lineage: Eukaryota > Metazoa > Arthropoda > Insecta > Coleoptera > Lampyridae > Pyrocoelia > Pyrocoelia pectoralis. The sequence goes on from CM070074.1 coordinate 18,827,116, forward strand.
TGTTGTTTTGCCCTTTTATTTACTCGTTCTTTATAGTTATTTTGTTCAAATTATCAAATTATTAATAACAGTTCTTATTAGAAGTAATTTACGAAAATGACAGAATTTGTAACCACAAAACATCATGTTTTGACTACCAATATAATCGTGCCAAACGTACCGCCCAGAGAACGAGTTTAATCGCAACAGACGTTAATATTTTTATTGCACTTATTAGAATTACGCATTTAGCTTTACTAAGCTCTAATTAATTTTTTAAGATACTTTTTATACATAATGGATTAATTAAGCACGTAAAATATTACTACGACAATTTTAAAGTAGCACAAGCAACTACGTATAGGTAATTAAAGTATTATTGGCAACATTGCCTTGTTACGATTTGGCAGATTGCATTCTTGACGTCATTATTTCTTAAATATGTAAAAGACGCTCAATTGACTTCAAATTTTAATCTTAATACATACAATTACAAGTAATGACGTGCACGCCAACTCTCCTGGATACAATTTTATTCAAATAAAATTGTATCCAGGAGAAATAATTTATTCAAATAAATCACCCTTGGTAGTGATGTCGAAATACATGTATTTCGACATCACCCTTGGTAGTTTACACGTTCTATTCCCTTTAACACACACACCACATTCACTCACCACATTGACGAAGACACCCCCCATAAAAATTTTTAAAATTCGCTTCTTCATACTAACCCTCACCTCATCATTAACAGCCTTTCTACAATCGACGCTCGGCCCGAAGATGATCTTAACCGATCGAAATCGATCGCCTTATAAGAAAATTAAATAATTAGCTTATAAAATACACGTTTTATTACGCTACCATATACCTACTCTGTGTTTACTTTCAAAATAAAGTTAAAATTATCAACACGTCCTAATACTCCTAATTTATTGATTTTTAAAAAATTCATTATTCCTATAAATATGTAGGTATATTATATTGCTCCAATTTAATTTTTATTGCTCCAATTTTTATTTTTTTTGCCGAAACATATACTAAATTAACTAAAATATTTATTAAGGTAGCGAGTGGTACGTGTCTACGTGACTGAAGCTTAATATATAGAAGTGGTACGCGAAAAAAAAGTTTGAGAACCTCTGATTTAAACCCATTACATAGCTTTCTCTTTTCACCACGTAAGTAATGGAACCTAAAGGTCAAACCCTTTGTCAAACCAAAGATTAGAAAGTTAAACCAATCCATAGAAAAAGTAACTACTTTTTCTATGAACCAATCCAATCGCGCAATCGGCTGTCGGTTCACACGATTTATAAAATGACAAGCAATGACAAGCATTTCTGCCATTGTTTTTAAAAAGTCAAAGTTTCTCTTACATCATTTACCTTTACCTCGTCCTTTTAACGCCAATATACGAAGTGTAAGCACTAAATTCCACCGTTGATTGAAATATTAATATTTCAATTAACAATTCCACATACTTCATTTTTATTTTTTTTTTCTTGTAGATGACATCTGAAGTAGAGAAAGCACAACATGCCAAATGGAACAAAAATGAAAGCACTATTTTTGATAAAATAATACAAAAACAGATACCTGCTGATATAATTTATGAAGATGATCATTGCCTGGCCTTTAACGACGTAAATCCCCAAGCTCCAACTCACTTTCTGGTTATACCCAAAAAGAGAATACCATTGCTGGATGCAAGTGAGGAATGTGATAAGGACCTTTTAGGCACCTTGATGTTAACTGCAAAGAAATTAGCTCAGGAACGCCTTCCAAATGGTTATCGATTAGTTATTAACAATGGTGCTGATGGGTGTCAGTCTGTTTATCATTTGCACATTCATATTTTAGGAGGACGACAAATGTCTTGGCCTCCTGGTTAACTATACCTCTAATATTACCTTTACTACATTATTGTTGATTCTTTATGAATTATACGTTATCAAAAGTTCATTAGAATCACTGCTAATTCATCAAGAGTATCTACGGCTTTATACTTTGCACCTATAGGGTGATTCGTATTTAATAGTTTACGTATTTAACTTTCCAAAGCAAAAACAAATGCACAGTAGTGTGAATCCATTAATCACTAACTTTTAGGTATTGCAAATTTTAACAAATTAAGTAATTTCTGTTTAAAAAGGAGTTCATCTTATTTTAAGTTTGAATGTGATAATACTGATAATGCACTAAGCACACTATTTCATCTGTCCACTTCAATGTTACCAAATGATCGATTTTTATCCCACTGTGGTTAACACAATACCATTTAAGTTTTTGTCTACAGATTGTCTAATGGTGGATAACAGTAACAAATTATTTATTTTCTTTAAATAATATTCCATTCGTTGCATAATAAGTAGCATAAGTCGCTGAAAAAAAAAGTCCACTAGCTGAGGAAATGTACAATTCTGCCAATCAAAATCAGATGCAAAGCACAATTCCTTTCTTGTTAAATATATAAGCTGTTACTCAGTGAATTTTTCATGCAACCAATATCACGTTTTCGAATATTGTAAATTACCTACATCTTTCAAGATACAGAGCTAGATTTAATTACAAATACAGTGAAACCCCTCAAATCCGAATCCCGGGAAATCCGAACGAGTTTTTTTGTCAAATTAGTTAAAAAATTAACAAAAAACTACCTAAAAAAGTGTAAATGTGTCTACATACGTATGTCATCCAGAATTGAAGAACGATAAAAGTTGGTTATTGAAATTCTAGAGGTTAATCACTTTGCAAGAACAATGAAATAACAATAGAAACACACAAAGTATCACTTGAAATCAGTTATCTTCAATTGCCGAAGTGACGAAAACCTTCCCGCGGAGGCAATTGCGCGCCGGCGTCCCATGAACATGACATCGTTTGGCGTGGCTGCTGCGTAACGAGGGCTCGTTATGTTATGGATAGTTTTCGGCTAATCCGAACAAATTGAAATCCTAACAGGCTACAGCCCCAATTAGTTCGGATTTGAGGGGTTTCACTGTAGTCTCCCTCCTAAGATAAAGCTACTTTTTCCCTGACAAGGCTGAATGGTTTTTTTACATAAGAACGTAATGTTGACAGTGATTAAAAATTTGGTTTTTTGAGTTAAATTAATGATACAACAGTGTGTCATCTTAAATGAACATTTACAGCAGCTAATCATTGGGACCAATTCAGCTATAGCTATAAAAATTATTTTTGTTGATAGCTGCAGATGTGCATCCGTGAAGAGAAATCGGTGCCGGTAACACAATTGATGGAAAAATTGAATATTTGATCTATTTGGCAAAACCTGAATTAACCATTAGAATTCTATAAATGGAAGAATTTGCATCAATTAACAATTTTAGAGATAGAGAGAGAGAGAGAGTATTTATTTTAGGTAATACACACATAATAATAAGAGTTATGTACTTCCATATAAATGAACAAATATGACTGTACATATAAGTATATAATAATTAACAATCATCTGATTTGTGCTTAAAAGGATGATATGGATTTAATATTCTCGGGCCGTTACACAACTGTAAGTCCAACTGCAGATATGACCGAATATATCTTACTTTTTGATTTTGTTTTACTCCTTGTGTTGTAAGTCATGGTGATCTGAATGTAACGAGGATAAAGATTTATTTTTGAAAACAAAGTAAAAACATTCTGAAATATAAATTACAGAAATGGTTGTAATTTTATATTTCTCAAAATTGTTTACATGAATCGTTCCCTTTCGAATTGCAAGCAATGTTTACACTTAGTGTCATCTGCACTGAATTATTAGGTAGGTACTTTTGAAAAAACATATCAGTGTCTTTTTGAAGACTGATTCAACTATTTTAAATGAGTTCAAAATCAAAATTGGTCTATAATTTTTTTAATATTTGTCAAGTTACCAAAAGTCTATAATAGTTTCCAAAAAAAGCATAGAACTTGTTCACAGGTTGAATTAATAAGGAGTAATTGGACGAACCCTTGACACACCTCCATCTTATTGCTGGTAACTGTGTAGAAAGACTTCATATCTTTATGTTTTTCATAGATTCAGGTAATGTACTCAACAATACAAACAATTTGCAGTGCCAAAACCTGCAAGAAATTTGTTGAAATATTTTTCAAATGCATAAAAGACAATATACTACAGTTCAGCATACTACGTTCCGTGTCAACAGCCGGCACTACTGTGTTAGACAAACTATCCTGACGCATTGTTGATTGCAATGCGGAGTTCACTTTCTTCAGTATTGTATTAGTATCTGTAGCAGGGATCGTTTAATATTATTCAAGGGCCGCAATATATTTGAGAGTAAATTTCTAAATTTGAAGCTTGAGCACATTTTTATGGAAGTTGCCGTTTGCAAATACATTAATTTCAAATTACAATTTTTTTCCTAAGTCTGTTGAATGTTGAGTAAATAGCAGGTGTTGAGTTTTGTCGTCTGTCATTTCATAACAAAACGAGCTCTCCAAAGTTGTTACAGAATGAGGAGACTGGTCATCTTCCAATTACGCATTGTCTAAAATGACATGAAATTATACATTTTGTCTAAGCAATGTGTGGATCTGCATCTGTAACTATTCTCAGTTGTTATAAGGTCAACCCTGCATTTCGAATTAGGTATAGGCGTTGATTGAATTATGGTATAGGTAGGTATCTCATCCTCGCATCACGAGTCATCAGTTCTTAGACCAGGAAATTGTGGGGTTGCCATATCCATCTGTACATTAGAGAATCTTGAATGAAATATACGATATGAGAAAGCACTTCTTCCAAACCATTAACAGCGGTACTCACCTTTTAGATTCAATGACTCTAATTGTGTCACAGGCTGAAAGGGGGGCGGTAAACAGGCAAACTTCCCATTTCAGCTCATCAACACTTTCTTGACATTAAGTGAATAAATGAACTAAGCACTTTCCTTTCTAAGCCATTTTCGGGAGATTGATCGTTTTTTTGAAGCACCGTTAGTGGAACTAAATTTCCTGTTAAATTTTCGGAAATAGTGTTTGAAAACGATACTTATACGTTTACATCACGAACTGTATTAAGTTTAGAATTGCCTTCATCAAAATTTTCTGGTATTTGTATTTCTGATGACTCCATGTGAGAGACAAAACATACAAGGGGAAGGGAGTTTGTGATTGTATCGACGACCATTATGTAGTACCAAATACAATGGTAGTACCTACCTAGGTACTTATTATTAATAAGAAAAAAGTGAGCAAAGGTGTAATAATAAGGTATAATTGTGCTATTGTGTTACTCGTCGAAATGTGAAGGAGTGCCACTTGTACCACAGCTTAAACACACAAGTCACAACCTACAATGTAGCTATGTATCTTTTCCGCACTGAGTATCTCTGAAGCTCCAACCTCCAAGCTTAAATCCACTTGGCCACAGACAACAATTGTGTGACCTGGCCCTAACTGCACTACCCTCTCCGCGCCTCCACCTCCGTAATATCGCAAAGCTTTTTAGGTTTGTATTTCTTAATTTATTTTTATCTAGGCTTGCAACAGGCAGTTGGAAGTGGTTGATAATAATGATAATACATATATGTAATTGTAAAATGATTGCATGATATAATAAAATTATTCTATTATGTTATCAGTTACAGATAACAATTGTGTATCTGTGCAGAGTGTTTCCATAAATCGGGTTTGTCTGTGAGTAGATGTAAATTGTAATGTGTAGACGGTGAAGAATCATGTGTAGAACAACCTTTACGTTATATTTTTTTTGTTGGTATTTCTTAAAGTTTGCTCACATTTGTTGTTTTGAATTTGAATTGTCAAAAATAGAATAGAATGTCAAATGGGCCATCCACCCACGTATATTGTTGTGATGTATAATTGTTATTGTCAAGGATTTTAGTAATAAATTATGTTTGTTAAAATATAAACATGTGTGCGCATTCTTAAGGGGATATTTTGGTAAACCTCAAAAATGGATGTCTTAAATGAGTCGAGTTACGAAATATTGGAAGATGGGTAAGTTGGTCCTATTTTATTATTTATCGCGGAGTTTACCTTTTAATTAGTGACAAGTATTCAGAATTAATATAAAATGTAGATAACGTATCCCTAATAGATGCATTATGTTTGCAAATAATAATTAAGTGCTTTCCATTATCATACTCCATATTTAAGTGCATCTCAATTATTTAACAGCACTTCACATAATATGTCAACTAATGAAGATAGCTCTCTTGAACAAAATGATGAATTAAGTGAGTATGACAAGTATGGGACAACTCCACCAAGGACCCGAATATTAAGAAGAAACCGAGCACGGCGACAACGTGAACTAAAAGATTATGCAGGGTACTTAAAAACAATTATTTGAATTTTACTTTCCTTTTGTTTCATATAATGCTTAGCTTATGTTTTCACAATGCTTTTTCCTGCCAATAATCTTTCAAATTTTTATTGAATTGTTCTTAAAAGGTTCTTGTATGTATATGTGTAGTCTATTGCCTAACTGGAGTCATTTCTGTGCCTCATTATCACTATCAAGTGAAGTAAATTTACACAGCACTGATTAGTTTTCTGTAAACTGCATGTTTCAGTTGTTCTTTTGTTAGTGCACCTTTTTTTTCGTCACCATTTACATTTCATTTCCTCATGAAGAATGCACTAAAAGTACCAGTCGAATGGATTGAAAATTTATATAACATTAATAAAACTTCTATAAAACTGCTTAAGTAAATAATTGCATATACCAAACTGTGGCGGTAATCAGGTGTAAATGAGGGAAAAGGGAGTTCACTTACAGAGGGTTGTTCCGTTGATAAACTTATTTGAAAAGTAGGCTAAATAGAATATTACATTACACATTTTTTTCAAAGTTGGATAAACAATCTTGGTATAATAATATGAGTCGACCATTTCCAAATGCTCCTAAATCCAGTAAGTAATTGGTGTCATTTGAATGTTAGTAGTACGGTCTTTGACTTCAGAAACGTTTACTAGATCCAAAACTGATCATAATTTATTGAAATACATACCTAAATGTTAAATATTGGGTTTAACTTCAAAATCCACTGTCATTGACAACTTCGGAGCATAAGCATCTAAGATTTCCTTAGTAGTCGCAGGGTTTTTGGTTATTGCCATGTCAAAAGGGTTATACTTCTAGCGATTACGAAAATATAGAATATAACTAATAATTGAGTTAATGTTGAGTTATGATTGTTAATTAAATAGCCAACAGTACTGTCGGCGCACAAAGTATATAACCTCAAGTTTAAAGCTAAAACAAGAAGAATTATTGGGTCGATTCGAATGGGCTTCGTGTTAAATTAAAGCCTGTTTATTTTTACGTTATTAAGGTGTAACAACTTTTTTTAAACGCACTTTAAAGACCAATTTCTACGGCCGAACGATGCAAAGCTACAGAACTGCAAAGTGCCCGTTTTTTGGGGTTTGCAACGCCGCGCCGTGGCTAAGTTTGGAGGCACCTACATCAAAACAAAACTATAATCCTCGTCAGGAGTGTTTACCGCTACGTCATTAATGTATGAATCTAGCTATCCAATTTATTAATACTGTCTTCTCATGTAAAACAGTGAATTCAATAAGGATGGTGAACATTCGCAGTGCATTTGACGAAATCGACATATGGTATTGAATAAGCAAATGTTATAGAAAGAATAAACCTATAAACACGAATTTAATTTCTTTTATATGCATATGAATTTAATTCTCATTTGACTAATATAGTACAATTTTGATTCATGTTTTTCATATTACACCATATGATTGTATGTGATGATGTAGCGGTAAACACTCCTGGCGAGGAGTATACTGTTTCAAATGATACGAAATTTTAGTATATTGTAAATTCAACCTTTGTTAATACAAGACGCTGGAGATGATTTAGCAAAATTAATAGAAAATTGTAAGAACTGTCAAATGTGAAGTTATTAGTTATCACATTATCACTTAATCTCAAAAGTTAATCAATAATAATAATAATAAGAAAATTTCTAAACATAACGGAAGATACCGCACATCACTCAGAACCACATCACACACTTTCAACTAATATCATTCAAACACAAAATGAAACACAACACTCAATCCTCCCTTCACAAATTGAAACTCTGTTGCATACACAACATAACATTATAGAAAGTCCATTACCAACACACAACACTTCAACAATCACTCATGTAACACCTCTGACTCGTTCTCATGCACTCAAACGTAAACACACAATATACTCACAGTATCAGAATTCGCAATTAACACAAAACACAAACAACACATTACCCACTCGAATGCAACCTATGCGTCGAGCTAAACAACAAAAAACGCTTACACAATAACCATAACACTTTTTCAAAACATACATATTATGTTCATTTTTTCTTTTCTATAAAAAGTCACTAAGTCACGAATAAGTGACGCCAACGGAGAAGCCTAGGAATATAGGGTCTCTTTTTGTTATTGATGCGCGACGCTGCGTTCATGTTAATGCCTACGTGGAAAGAGGGTCGACGGGACGTGGCTTTTACAAATTGGGATCAAATACACCGAGGCTTCTCAAACAAATACATTATCTAAAATGTGATCAGCGTTGGTTTTATCAACGTCATTTAATTTAATGAACATAATATGTGTATAGTATTTAGTATGTTCACTTTTTAACAGCAACTTCAAATTTATATTGTATAGATATGTGTATTAGTAGGACTAATCGTTACTTGATTTCGATCCGTGCGATTAGTTAACCAGGCTTGGCCTGAGTATCGATAACAATCGAAGTACATAATAATAATAATGTTTATTATTATTATTGTATATTAATTATTACTAATATACAGGGTGTTCCATTTAAAATAAGAAGATGAATAGTGATTTCTGGTCCTTTCGGAAGTTGTACAACATTGACAATATTTTAGAACAAAAGAAGCCTATGGGTTATCCTTAACCTGAAACTTTCAAATTCATAAGTAGTAAGGACTCAGAAACTTCTAATGAACGGGTTCCGTGATATACAGCAAATTGCGATCTTTAGCCACCTATTATTATTTCAGGAAAAATCCCCAGCTACTGCATTTTTATGGTGGCTGTGTCATCCTCAAGGAGGAATGATGCTAAAGTTTTTCTGGCGTAACTGAATGTATCTGGCTCATCAGAATTGTAGTCTAGCGCTTTGACCACCACTACCATGCTCTGTTTCAAACTTTGAATAAGAAAATATGATTGATATATTGACATTCCTTATTTCTTTTATTACATAGGGGTCAACACTTTCTGCTCGTACTGATTTAATAAATTTGGCAGTCTATTGCATGTAACTAGCTTAAAGTTGTATTAATCCGAATTAATCTTATATATGATTTTTAAGACCTTAGTAAATTTATGCATTGTTGTGCAGTGCACATATGCCATGACAGTTTCTTTAGGTTTATGAACCACCTGGTAGTATGTAATTTTACACTCGAAGCTTTTAGATACATGTCAAGATATGTGTTATATTTGTTTAAATATTCGTTTTGTATAAAAACTGGGGTGAAACAAAAGTTTGTAGCATTGCTTAAGTTCAAACATATTTATACTGAAACTGATTTACTCTCTGATTTACCTACTCATATTTCCTTGTTCCATATTCTTTTTGTTATTTCTTATTTGGACTATTTTATGTTGTTGAAATTTTTCAACTTAAAATATAATAATTCATTTTCACCTTTAATGTAAGAATGTTACATTTACAACTGCAATATCGAATAATTGATAAGAATATCAGTAGTTCATCAATGTTCTAAACTTTTGTTCTGGTTTTATTTTTTGCCGATATTCAGATATTTCTTTGAAATTATAGTGTTACAAACAAGGCAAATGGTGTTTCATCCAGGAAAGTTATTGGAAGAAGGAATACAATTTCCAATACATTTGACGAACTAATGTCCAAAGCTGACGCCACAGATTCTGATCAAGGAGGTAACTACTATTAACACATTACTAATTTTAATTTATTTAATACTGTCCTGTGTATTTAGTAAAATTTGGGTCGTATGTTAAGTAGCCTATTTTAGGCATGAAATTTAAAAACTATTCACTGCATACACACGCACCATTTAAATACCTACTTATGGGTTATAGTTTGCTCTAATTGAGTACTTGAAGTACTGCCACAACTTTTCTTTTGAATAAGACATCTAATTATAATATAAGAATTAATTTTTTAGCAAAACGAACTCATAAGAGATCAATGAAACTGTTACGTGGTTCTGAACGTGATCTTAAATTAGATATTGCTAGTGCACAATTAAATGCTACCAACCATGAAACAAGAAGAGAGCCCAAATTGTCCCATCCATTTATGCAGGTGGAAAGTTGTAGAAGGTTTATGAGTTTATGTTCTCGAAAAGTGGTATCAAATAATAAGTGCGAGACGACAATATGTGAAATTAAGCCTGAATCTATTAATGCAGAATGTCCACAAAGTAGAATAGATTTTCATAAAACATTAAGTATATTAATAAGAATGGGATGTGGAGATAAAGCCGTTCCAGATCGTAGTACTCGTAGGCATGTAAGATTTAATATTTATTTTTGAAATTGCTTCTGAATGTTTCTTTTCAGATAAGTAGAGAAGAACAACTTTGGCAAAATGAATTCAAAGATTTAATTTGGTTGGAATTGCAAGCGTGGCATGCTGACAGAACACCTACGGAGCAGGACACTTATTTGTGTACTGCTCGTGAAACCATAGAGGAACTCTTAAGTGATATAATGACGTATCGTTTTAGTAGAAATAAACCACATACGTCTACACATAGTAACGACAGTGGTGTGGAAGACGAATGTTCAGGCTGTTTGTCAATGATATGCTTAAGTTGTATGGAAGCTCAAAATGAAGGCCTTAAGGATATCGAAAAATTATTAAATAGATTAGAAGCGGCTGAATCATTATTTCCATCCAGTAGTGCTTTCGGAGTCTTATATCCTACGTATACCAACCTTGAATTTGTTGGAAGGGTGAAGGCAATGTGTTTATGGTATAACTTGACAAGGCATCAGTTACTTAAAATAGTTATTTTGGGGAGGTTATTAACTTTAGATAGCAAATTTCAATCGTACCCTATAAGCTTATGTACAGACACAAATTATTCTGTTGATTCGTCTAGTCCGTCTGATAGTAACAGCTCCTCATCTTCACATTCTGATTTAAATGTTAATGCATCTGACGTATTGACTTCAGTGAATGCTTTAATTAGTGATGAAATGAAATCTAAAATTTCACCATATAGGAGATATATTGAAAATATGTTAAAAACCAAAGGATTGATGAATAGCATTACTTTTCTTGAAAGATTACATCAACACCTTTTATGGAAGGCAGAAATAACATTGCAAAAACCAGAGGATAACAGTATATTTGAAAATGTAAGTATTAAAAGTGACCGTAAATTAATTAGTTGTTCAAATATTTAACTATACTGTCTTAACAAAATGATTAATAATTTCAGACTCTAAAAGATTCCGAAGAAGAGGAGCTTATTAGATATGGTTGTTGGAGTCCAGAAGCCAAAGCTTTACAGCTACCTAGTTATAAGTCACTTTTTCTATTTTTGGCTTGTGTACCTTTAGAGGTAATAAGAGAATTTCTTTGCATGAGATTAGAACAGAAGCCGGATAATCCCTCACCTTTAAGTGTAAGACAACTACTTCGCGAATTGAAGGAAGGAATACGCGTTGCAACAAAATATAGAGAGAGAGTTTTGGGTTACATTGAAGCAGCTTTAAGTGATAAGGAAACTAACGATCATGTTAAAATGCGTTTGGAAAAGTTCGATAGCAGCTTATTGCTAGTATTTGAATTATACTTAGAGTATGTAAAGCAATGGGCGTTATTGCAACATGATACATTTCAAAAAAGTTTATTAGAAGACGAATGGAGTTTTTGTTGTGATATTGTACAATGCGTACCAAATTCGTCACAAGCTGCTGGAAAGAAATTTTGTAATATACTAAATTTGATGCTCGAATCAATTGGTGAACGCTTACTAGGAAGAATAGAGGAGTGTGATGGTATTTTTAAAAAGGTCACGGGCATTGTTAATAAAAAGTAATTGTTAATTATCTTAATGTTTTTATACTTACTTACATCTATTTTTAGACAATGCTTGATTACTGTTTATCGGGAATTACAACAATTATTTAATGAAGAAAGAGAAAGGTGTATCAAAACTGTGGCATTCACTAAACATTTATTTAAAACAACTCATGTTCCTTCTGAATGTCTATTTGAATTGAGGGTTGGTATTTGATAATAACGATCTATTACGCTTAATTAAATTTATTAACACTAAATATCCAGCTGTTGTACACATGGTTATTATTATTATTCTCTCTGGGGGTGGTCCCGATAGGTTCCCGCACTGCGACCTTTTGGTCTATTGTGCTCCCCGGTGTTGTCTACCCTTCAAGAATACCTGTGTCTTTCACAAAGTCCAGGATTTTAGTAGGGCGAATCTTCGTTACTTCCTCTTGTGTAATTTTTTCATTTCCAAGTAGGAGTTCCCTTGCCTTTATGAATGCCTCACATTGGCAAATGACGTGATGGGGCGTTTCATCTGCCTCACCACAACCCCTGCATGTCGGGCTTTCGGTCAGTCCCATGTTGTGCAGGTGTTTGTTCATGCGACAGTGGCCTGTACACATGGTTAGTATACACATTCTAACTTCTACGAACTATGAACTGAGAAATTATCTGAAGAGTCTTGGATTTGGATAGTAGATATCTAAAATTTCCATTGTTTCCAAGTCTCCATACGCAGGCAATAGTAGTTCCAATTTCAATATGATAACAAGGAAAAAAGAAATTGTAGAACATTTGTTAGTTGAAATGGCTGCGGTCGGTGCTTATCGGCGTTTCACACAAAAAATAGTATCTCATAAACCATTACCAATAGTGAAAATTTCTTTTTACCAAAAACTTTCCCATTCATTTGGGCATATTTTTTGTCGATTAATCATATATCTATTTTCAACCGTTCAAAAATTTTCTCGGTTTTCTGAGTTTTGGTACCGCCTCTCCTTTTAAATACTCTGACAAATTCTATATAAAAAAAAATAATCTGTTGTATATACCGTTAAAATCTACAATCGCGAGATAAACACAAGAAATAGTTTTTTTGAGATAGTTCAAAATAATCGGAAAATAATTTTTTATTCTTTTTTGCAACCACGAAGTTAATTTGAATCTGTAAGATCATTCTCCACACTATACATATTTTTTTAAAAATATATCTTCGAGTGCACAGTACATGATCGAATTTCGGGGTGCTGATTCTCCACTATACCAAGGAACCAAGGGAAATTATTAATGCTTTAAAGGCTTGCTTCTGCACTTGTATCATAATACACTATTTTTGGAACCAAATTAACAAGCTTAATATACCCTGGTGAAGTCACCAGACGTTGCACGTCATAGCTTAAAACTATTGAACTGTACGCTATAAGCAACTGGAAGGGAAACAGCCTATTTCAATGCATTGTAGGCGTTGAAGGCTGACAAAGGCAGATGCGGAATGGGTACTTCTGTCGCCTTTTGCTTATTGCGGTAGTAGAGCAGCCGAGAGAGATAACTGCTGCAATATATTTTTTTTATCTGTCACCTGCATTTTATGCTCCGTGTCATCATTTGTATGACGTTGCGTGTAAAAGAAAAAGATAAGAGATACCCAGTCGTTCGGCTTCAGTGTTACTTATGCGCGTTTCCTTTCCAGTTGCGTATAGTGTACAGTTCAATGCTTAAAACTTACTAAATCAATGACATGGGAATCAGCGTTATCAAGTGTACGGGTTATCAGACTGATTGCTTATACTTATTTTTAGGTTAGGAACAAATAGATACTGTACACCTATGTAATACAATAACTAATGTAAACATAAACGAAATAAGAGTAGGTACTGAAAAGTACTGTTTTTAGTAAGGCAATTTAAAAAAAATAGATTAAGTGCGTACTGGTGAATTTAACAAAGTAAACAAAATTTGACGTGACATCGAGATATTTTATGAGTTTATATTCGCACTACGTTTTAAATTGTAAATATGTACTGCAAAGTGTGCGACAAGGATAAAATATGGTCGCTAACCCTACACGATTAATGACTTTTAATACCAACTGTACTTACGATGACATTTTGGCTTTAATGCAAATTTTATTAAAGTTGCTTAGTAGATTATAATTATAGTATTGGTATACGAATAATGACGTGCAACGGCTGGTCACTTGAATAAGGTATATTTTTAATCTGGAGTCTTATTTTTTAATACCAAACAAACTTAGTGGTGACATCCTTTCAATCTCTGATGATACCACAGGTGATTTGATTTGTTTAAGACATTTTACAGCAGCCATGATTTTCTAAATTCAACTATGTAGTAGTGATGGTAGTTTATTCAAATATAGTTGAATTTTTGTAACCATCCAAATATGTTGTCAACATTTTGCACAGTTCTAATTGTTGTCAACAATATGATTGTTGAAAATCAAGAATTGTGTTTCGAAATTGTAAATGTTTGAATTGCAGAGGTCAATAATTACCTTCAAGTGTACAATTCCAAGTGCAATAGAAAAAATTCAGGCTATGTTCGATGTCACTACACTCCAAGCCCTAGACGAAACTGATAAATTATCTTTAACATCAAGGTGTCGTGAAATTCTTCAACAAGGTTTCCGCTTTGGATTTGAGGTAGGCATAATCATTTGTTTAACTCTCAGGATTAATGAATGAATATTTGATAGTTTTATAAAGTAATGTCAGAGTTAATACCATCTCAGAAGAGGGACAAACTTACAACTAGCATGGTAAAATTTGCCCATCTCTGGATGAAGTTTGTGAGAGAACGCTGTGAACGAGGAAGAGGAATGCGACCTCGTTGGGCTTATCAAGGCCTTGAATTTTTGCTCATTGTTTGTGAACCACAACATACCATATATCTATCAGATTCCGAATTTGAAGAATTGAAGAATGCTATGGATGGATGTATATCACATGTTATAGGCACTACTGCACCATCAACGCCAGATTCGGGTTTTCATTCTTCTTCACCAAGACTGTCTTTAGATTGCATAAGATCATTACCACGATCACGTGGCTCTTCTCCTAGTCCTAGAGCTACTTATAGAAGCCAAAGATCTAATCCTAGAAAAACTAGTACTGAACGTTCTCCTAATATTGATCATTTAGATTTATTGGTACCAAATAATGTGGGGTCAGTTAAACGATTATTTAGGATTGTTAAACTCACATCTTTTTTTATAGGTATCTGAGCCCACAAAGAGAAGAACCATTACAAGATACATACGTAAAAATTCCTACTCTTCATGGAGATCGTGTGCGAGATGCAATTGAACAATTAGATTTAACCTTAGATGAACAGTTACGAGCTCATGATTTGATAGGCAGAGTAATAAAACATACGAAAGAACCTGTTTCTAAGGCACACATCAGAAGAAGATATGTTACATTTACCTGGCAGAGAGGTATCAAAATAGGCCAAGGAAGATTTGGTAAAGTTTATACTGCTGTTAACAACAATACCGGGGAAATGATGGCGGTAAAAGAAATTGCCATACAACGTAATGATAAACATATCATAAGACAGGTTGCAGAAGAAATAAAAATTCTAGAAGGTATTTCGCATACAAATTTAGTCAAATATTTTGGATTAGAAGTTCATAAGGTAAAATTAAATGTCATTTTTCATTAATCAATTAAGGTTTTCCAGGATGAAATGTTAATTTTTATGGAGTTTTGTGCTGAAGGCACTTTGGAAAATCTGATCGCAGGGACCGAAAATGGATTGCCTGAGCTTCTAGTACGACGTTACACATATCAATTACTCTTCGGAGTCTCTGAATTACACACACATGGAATAGTACACAGAGATATAAAAACAGCGAATATATTTTTGACGGATGATGGTAATAGTTTGAAAATAGGTGATTTTGGCTGTGCCACAAAAATCAAAGCTAACACTACATTACCTGGGGAATTGCAAGGTTTTGTTGGAACACAAGGTAATGCTTTTGTGTTTTTAAAATGGAAACATTTTTGTTTTTCATATCTGAATTAATTAACACAAAACAGACGCTCTTCTCCAAATTCTGTAATGTGTGTCTGACCTAAGTAAGAATTGCATATATCCAATGAAAATGGTCCTAATTATATTCCCGTACAATGAGCCTTTCTGTAAATTAATTCATATATTTCACATTTTAGCTTACATGGCACCTGAGGTATTTATGAAGACAAGTGCTGGAGGTCATGGTCGATCAGCAGATATTTGGTCAGTTGGGTGCGTTGTTGTTGAAATGGCATCTGGAAAAGTAAGCTATATTTTGCTTTTATCTTTTAACAATTTTTAGAGCACACAGTGTGTCCTTTGCTTTTATCGCAAATTTTGATGGTAACTTAATAATATAACTGCTTTGCTTAGTGGCACTTATTTAGGGCTGCCATCCGTCCGGGATTCCCCGGATTTGTCCTACTTTGAAGGGCGTCCGGGGGACGTCCGGCAGGGGTTTTTAAAAAGTGTCCGGGTGAAACCCTGACACTTTTGTTGTCAGGGGAAACTCAATTTTTTTAAAGATAAGCGATAAATTGAAATAAATAAATTCATTCATAATAAGGCGCATTCAAGAAGGGACGGTAAAATAGTCGACGATCGAAAGGCCCTACCTGTGCCCCCGCGCCGCGTGGTGCTCGCCCCCGCCTGCACTCACTCACTCAGTACTCAGTCGCACGCACGCAGGCAAGTGAATCGCAAGTGGGTTTCGCGCGTTGATATCTTCGATATTGCGGCACAGCAATTTACGTAAGTTCACATATTCTTCTGACTTTCCCTTTATTGCTTTTCAGATCAAAATGCCCAAACGTAAATGCACGTTCAACAGCGAATTGCAAAGCAAATATCCTATGTTGAAAAGAGGAAAATATGACTGGGAAGTACAGTGCACGATTTGTTCTACAAATATTTCCATTGCAAATAAAGGTGTTTCCGACATTAAAGAGCACCTTAACACACAAAAACACAAAGCTAATTCGAAAAGCCAAGCTAGTAGTTCAAAGATCCAGGAATTCTTTGAAAAAACTAGACCTAGCTCAGAAGAAAATCTTATTCGAGCAGCCGAAGGCGCAATGGCTTACCACACAGTCAATCACCACATGTCATTCAATTCTTTGGATTGTAGTAATTCCCTTAACCAAGTAATGTTTTCGGAGTCAAATACTGCAAAAAATATGACATGTAATCGTACGAAAGCTACAGCCATTGTAAATAATGTGTTATGTCCTTTAACAATTGCAGAACTCAAACGCGATCTGATAGATGTTGCATTCGTAAGTGTATCCACTGATGCTAGTAATCACGGCAGTACTAAATTATTCCCCATCATTATTCAATATTTTGATAAACAAAAAAATGGTATCACATCAAAGCTCCTTGAAATCGAGTCTACTGCAAATGAGACATCTGACACAATTGTTGAGATTATTATGAAACAACTTCGGGAGCATGATCTTCTATCGAAGTGTATAGCATTTTCTGGCGACAACTGCAACACAAACTTCGGCGGGAGCACTAGATCAGGGACAAATAATGTCTTCTACAAACTGAAAAGTAAACTTAATCCAAATATTGTGGGTATGGGATGTTCTGCCCATATACTTCATAACGCTGTGCACCATGGATGCGACCTACTTCCTATTGATGTAGAGGCGATGATATTGAAAATATACAATTTTTTCTCAATTTATACAGTTCGCACAGAAACTCTCAAGGAATTCTGTGCAGCTGTTGAATCGGAATACAAGCATCTTTTATTTCACTCAAAAACACGATGGCTAAGTCTTTTTCCCGCAATCGAGAGGTTTTTGAAAATGTACGAGGCCTTGAAAAGTTATTTTGAAAGCTTGGATAGACCACCCGTTTTGATCAAAAAGTTTTTTGAAGACCCACTATCAGAGGCATATATGTTTCTAATTCATTCAGTGATGCACGTTTTCCATGGAAAAATCGAAAAGTTGGAAAAAAGTGATAACTCGATTATCGAAACCAGAAACATATTGGCGTCTCTGAATAAAACGTTAGAAGACAGACTGAAAGAAAACTTTGTGCCTCTGAAGGCACAAAGTATTTTGAACAAACAAGATGAAAACACGAAAAACGAGTTCAAAAAAAATTGTTCAGATTTTTACAGAGAAATGAAATCATACATAGAAAAGTGGGAAAAACCAATGAATGACTTTGACAAATTCAACTGGATGATGTTGCCAAACATCACTGAAAGTACTCCATGGTCTGATGTCGAAAAAACAGTCCTATTCCTCAACGAAATTAATATCGAAATCGATGACACGAAGCTGATTGACGAATGGACAAACTTAAAAGCTTATAGCATGAACCTTACTGACGGCGATAAGCTTTTAAGCGCAAACCAACTGTGGCTAAATTTTTTTAAAACACCTAACGCCCATTTATATTCTGAACTGCTTAAAATCGCACAGTATTATTTTTGTATACCAGCTCACAATGCGAACGTAGAGAGAGTGTTTTCGCTAGTCACGCAGCAATGGACGAAAGAAAGAAACTCGCTAAACATACACACGGTTGCTTCTCTGATCAAAATCAAGTATAATTTCAAGGACCTGAGTTGTTCCGACTTTTACAAATTCTTGTTGGAAAAGAAAGATATTTTAGCGAAAATTGGGAAGACTGAAAAATACCAAAAGGAGTTAAAATTAAAAGTTTTAGCAGTTACTTAAGTTTAAGTACCTACTTTTAATTTACAATCAACAAATAGTGACTGAAAATATCATTGGTGTAGTTTAATCTAAAATTATAAAGTATTATAGTTAATTATAGTTATTAATTACTAATAATAATATTAGTAGTATTATATAATAAATAATAAAAAAATTATAACTACTTAACGATGTTTTTATTTTTGTTGCAAAAAATATTTTTTCAGAGGTGTCCGGGGAAAAAACCATATTTCGCCCAAATGTCCGGGATTTTTGCCGTGTTTATCCGGCATCGGCAATTTAGGTGATGGCAGCCCTACACTTATTCCAAATCATTATAAGACTAAAAGAATGTTTCCATCCCTTTTATAAACAACTATAAGGATGTTGGCAAATCCATAAAAGATTTTAGATACATTTCAATTCCTGTTCTCATTTTCAACAAAAAATCCTCCGCGGAACGATTTGCGACAGAATTTGTTCAAACTTGGCGTATACGTTATTAAATACGTTATCCAAACATCTGTGGAGTTTAAATGAGGTTTACCGTCCCTAAGTCGAGATATTTACACTTAAAATTGGCATAATTGACATATAACCCATGTACAAAAAACACCGCCCACGTAGCACATATCTTTCAAAGGCGTCCCAAAGACATTCTAAGGACTTCTATATGTCCACATAAGTCCCCAGGACATCCGAAAGACATTCTGAGAACTTCTGAATGTCCGCATAAGGCCACAGGACATCCCTTGCAGATCTCGTGTTATGTGGGCACTGACACATTATCAATTGTACTGTCAAAACTAAATTTAATGAAAAACTAAAGAATGCTAGAGAGGGATTATACGAATATTGTGAAAACATTTGAGAATTGTTTACCGTCTACTTTGAAGATATAGCCTTGAGAAACATGACGTTTTTGGTATTATTAGATATGTTTAGGCAAGCGAATGATTGTATACGCGATCTGTTCCATGACAACGCGGACAGTCCGAACAAAAAGTGTACTTCCACTGGCGTGACAAAAATGGTTAATAACAGAAGTTACTATGGTTACATGGGACGAAACTTTTGGTTGAGATTGTCGCGGAGGAACTACCTTAATACAACTAAAAAAATTCAATGCTAAATAGAATTAATAGAAATATCTTTTATTTACGAAATTAAAATCAAAAACATGCAGAGATTCATATTAACAAACAGTTATACAATGTAAGATTTCTATTGGGCCATCTTTACATCCTTTAAAAAGTAGATTTACACAAAATAAATTAAATGTAAAAGTAAAACCTAAAAATACTCTTTGGCAAAATATTTAATTGGAAACAAACATTCATTTAATTACAATAATAGTAATACAGTAGAACTTGTTTATAACATCATCAGATATAGCGTCAACTCGGGTGTAACAAAAATTACAGACTATTTCCAAAAATTAAACTTTTTACAATACAGTAGAACGCCGATTATCCGAAGTAATTGGGACCGGGGTCGATTCGGATAATCGGACATAGAATGGTAATAAAGAAAAACGAACTGTGAAAAGCCGCGCAACGCAAAACATGTACATAATATGTAGTGTCTTGCCTCTAGCTTTCAACCATAACAATTGAAATATATCTGGACTCCAACGAGTTCCAACTTGTTACAACAAAACAAAACAAAAATTACATATGTACGTACAATACTTGGTTTGAATTTTTTATATTACGCTTAGGACCGATTCGGATAATTGGCGATTCGGTTAATCGGCGTTCGGATAATCGGCGTTCTACTGTACATACATGCATTGCATGTGCACGATATCTATGGTATGTACTAATTCACATATGTAACATTGCTAATAAAATTTATAGTCGTATAGCATTTAGTTATGCGTAGATTGTTTTGAATTATTATATTTTACCCAAAAATCACTTACATCGCGAATTCAGAAATAGACAAAATAGAGAGCATTATCTTATAAGAATCATTATTTGATGCCATAGCCATTGAAGGAAATTGCATTTTGCAATTTAAAAAAATGTTCATTAATTTATGTTTTGTCTATTGAATGGATGTTCAAATATTTGATTGTGTTACATTAATAAAATAGTTTTATAAAAATGTCGGATAAAGAGATTCTGCACATCATGAAATTGAATCATGACATGCTTAAATCCTTTGTTCACATTTGAATTATGACACCTTAGATTCCTTTTGTTGAAGAAGAATGTTTCACATAAAATTTGAAAGTGTATTTGTCACTTGCAATAATGATAAAGATCATTCGAAGCACAAGCAACAGTACTATACTTAACATGCGTGCAATTTAACCTAATTTTATTATTTGCTTAATTTTGTAGCGTCCCTGGGCTGAATACGATTCCAATTACCAAATTATGTTTAAAGTCGGAATGGGTGAAAAACCACAAGCTCCTGAAGAGTTAATTGAGGAGGGTCACGATTTTCTGAATCACTGTTTACAACATAATCCTAGAGATAGATCAAGTGCAGCAGAACTACTAGATCATAATTTTGTTAAAATCGGAGATGACTTCACTTAGAATGTACTTAGTACTATCATTTTATTAAACATCATGTTGATGTAATTAAGACTTCAGTTTGTACATTTGTCCAAATACCTAGCTCATTTAACGGGATGTAATTTTATACGCTTGATGTAGGAATAAGTAGAAGTATTAGTAAATTAGAGTAAGATAACAAAGGCAAGATCATTTGCAGATGTGATAATAGAAGTTCACTTTTATGAGCTATAAGTGAAGTGTTTTGTTGATTTGTTTTAAATAGTTCTCCCACAATTTTACATACTTTGTTTATGGGAATGTGTAGTACCTGTATTTTAATTTTAAATTAGTAACTTTAATCATTCTTATAATTGACTAATTATTTTATTTTTATTACATGAATTATCTACATTACAGCGTTCACATTCTTTTTACATATAGCAATAGAAAGGTCTACTATGTGAATGATTAAATGAACTGTTTTATAATGTTGTTTGTATACAATCTTAAATTGTTATGTATACATAATGACAGCACCATTTTCTGTAGTGTACCTTTAAATTTTATTAAATCATATTGATATTTTTAAATGAGTTCAATTTATGTTTTTTTTTTTCATGATGACAAATAATATTATTACGAGGCTGTTCTATAAATTCATCTGGAGGAAGATTATTAAAAAATGTTTGTAAGAGTAGATTTAAACAATCTATTTTTCTGTAAATTTTGAAGAATAACTATTTGTAGGTACTAAATAAACTTATCATTAGAATTTAGGTTCTAATAATAACGTAGTAAAAAGAAATCCATTATTTTTCCAATACATGGATTTAGTAATCTGTATCTCCCCACAGAATTAATATCTACGCATGCAGAAGTGACAGATACTGCGATTTCTTTGATGTTGGCAAGTGCTAGCTAATTTTAGTTCGACTGCCATCTTCAAAGGAAGTATTTGAGTGGTACTTTCAAAAATAAAAGTAAAATATACTAGTTTTTTTATAAACGTGTTTATTTATTAATTTTTTATGTTTAAGTCAATTTGTATTTTAATAAAACGGGCTAAATCTTCTGATAAAAATTTGGAACAGAGCGATTTAAATTGTTCTACGTCAATGTTTTCTAGCGCACATTTATTCACATTTCTTAATTTCTCAATTTTCTTTGTTAACATTCTATTTTTAGCTTGCAGCTTCTTGATGCGAAATCTTAACTGTTCTTTATGGGGAGACTGTTCTGATAAAATTAACTTAGTTTGTTGAGTTTGTGGTTGTGTTGCTATTTCTGCAGCAGCATTCGGTGAACACACTGCAACATATGTTGTATCTAATATTTCAATTGGAGGTACCTCCTGCACAAAATTAATAATTGTTATATAGAAAAACACATTGTAAACTGAGTAGGTACATGATGTAAGCAACTTACCAGAATTGTTACTTTTTCCATCTTCAATTTGACATCAGATGTAGTTGTAGGTGCCTTTCGTTTACTGGTTTTTGGTTTGGGTGGATTATTTATATCAAATAATGTAGGAACAGCTTCTTGTTTAAGCCGATTTTTTAAAAAATTCAAAAACATCTTATCTTCAAAATGTACAGAACAGATTTTACAATTATCATACAAATATTCACACGTCCTTTTCAACAAATCTTCTCTTCTACAGGCGATCACCCATTGTTTGGCTCTAGAAATATGTATAAATTATAACTGAAAACATCAAATTTAATTGGTAATTATTCTCACCTAACATTATCTTTTGGGAACCTAAAAAAACTCAGTTCCTTGTTTACATGTGAGTTATTGGAACAATTAGGCGCTGCACACCAACGACCACCTTTATTTGCACTCATACTATAAGTTTTTTTCAATTTAACTGAATAAATTTGTTTAAATATCAGGAGAAAACGTAAGCACTGTACTGTATGATGTATATAGGTTTCATTTCTTTCAAGATGGCCGAAATTGCATAAGTGAATAACTACTATTCTTTTATTCTATCTGCCGAGACTGGTAGTGTCGATTCTACATCCGTAGGGTATTTATTCTGTGAACTCGCATTCTGTAAGTCCTATCGGGTTACACTAGATGGCGATAGAAAGATCAGATTTCGTACTAAAAACACGTTTTAACAGTGTAGTATCCTCTCGGTACCTAATTTCGCGGAATTTTTTTAGAAATGGCCCCTTGTAGGAAATGGAAACATTTTTTCACGGCAAACGCCCTTGTTTTTTAAAAAAAATTTTAATTTTAGAGTTACAGTCTACTGTTCAATAGGTGACGTTATAGCAGTGGCGGTGCTTGCTGAAAAACTAGGTAGTGCTCTAGGCATTGAATTTTTGTTTAAATTTTTTTATATATTTGGTGTCGGTCTTCCAAGACGTTTGATATCCACCTTTTGCTCCAATGGGATTGTAGAAAAAGGATTTTTCAAAATAAATTGGCACCGAATTCATTTTAATATTCACACTGTATTGCCCTTACGTTGGAATGACTTCGTTACAATAAAAAATGAACAAGTTGTAGTTGCGAAGGTGCGATGTAAGTTAGCGCACCGTCGCCGGGTTAAAAACGCATTTAACGGCTAGCCCGAATCTGCCCGAGTGCGTAATTTGCAGCCGATAGCGAAAGAATCCCGTGCTCCGACTGCTAGAGCACGTTGCGCGATACTTCAATACTTATCTGTGCATATCTAAAGGATTTGCTTGCTGTGCGCTATAATAAAGCAATTAGCAATATAATACCTACGTAAAAAATAAATATCTGTGAATTAATATTCTTAATTTGTTAGTCAGCCTAACTCATGACAGTCTGCAGGAATATATTTTATATTTTAATTTATTCGGGTGGTGCGCGAGCACCGGAGCACTTTAGCAGCAACCGCCCCTGCGTTATAGGTATGAATTTGTCTCTAGAATTTGTCAGGAACTCTAGAATTTGTTATAGTCCCTGCTCTATAGGGACTCTAGAATTTGTAATTAAAGATAAAGAATAATGAATATGAAACTAATAGTAAAGCATTACTCAACACATAATAAGTAAACAAATGGTAGAATAATCAAAAGAGATAGTGGATAACTATGTATTTATTATATACCTGAATCACTGTTGTGAGTTGTCTGGGCCTGAATTGAAAGAACGTATACAACATGTGGTTTTTCTAATGTAAACGCACTTAGCCAGTATTAATTTAAATTAAATTAAATTAATTATTATGTACCTACTTCGATTGTTATCGATACTCAGGCCAAGCCTGGTTAACTAATCGCACGGATCGAGATCAAGTTACGATTAGTCCTACTAATACATATATCTATACAATATAAATTTGAAGTTGCTGTTAAAAAGTGAACATACTAAATACTATACACATATTATGTTCATTAAATTAAATGACGTTGATAAAACCAACGCTGATCACATTTTAGATAATGTATTTGTTTGAGAAGCCTCGGTGTATTTGATCCCAATTTGTAAAAGCCACGTCCCGTCGACCCTCTTTCCGCGAAGGCAAAATTAATTATTATTATTATTATTATTATTAGTAAAAGAAGTAAGATAAAAATCACGTCCGGTTCCGGGGTTGGATGGTGACAAAGTTGAAAAAATCACCGTTTCGCCCCGGGACTTTTTATCTTACTGACCCTGGTGGTCGTGAGAACCTTCGATGTAACAATAAAGTAGTACTCAATACATAAGAACGTGTCTAATGTGTGCCAGTAATAAATGGAAAAGATTTTAGCAAAGGGAATCCTCTTCTCAACCTAAGACACAGATGAATGTGTAGAATTTATTATCGTTGGCTTAATATTGCTCTACATAAGTAAAGCAGTGGCATTTATATGGCCTTATTATATGTACAAGCGAATAACCTGTAAGAGACACTGTACCTACTCTGTAATCGATAACTCAATAAATTGTAGAATAATCAAAAGGGTGTGGATAATCTATAAAAGTAAACACAAGTTAGTTACACAATTCATAATTGCTTTGAAAACAGCAAATGCAAATGTAAATATCGATCCTTTTATAGTCCCTCTATAGGTAACTATAGGGGTTTAGATCCTTTTTCATGATAGCGCCACCTATGGGCAAATGGGCCAAGTGTTGACATCTTGTTGTATTTATTTGAATTTTTAAACAATATACAGGGTGAGTTTTTTTTCATTATTTGTATGGGGATCTCGGAAACCATAAGAGTTACACATTTGCTTAAATGGGGAAAGATTTGCTTCTTTGGAAGACTAATCCAGATACGCTTTTGTTGATTTAAGAAAATGCATGGCTTACTAGATATTTGTCAAAAAGTAAAATTCTCCAAAATCGTTTCAGCTCTTTAATTCGTTTATTTCTAAAGATAGACAAAAATTGTTCAAATACAATTTGTAGATAATTTTGCGCCGAATAACGTCACCGTACTAGTTTTTTAATTTTGCTTAGCATTTTGAGGTTATGAAGCAAAGTTGAATTTTTTTAAATGGAAACAATAGTTGGCTATGACGTATTTTAATAGTGCATTTTTTTCTGATTGTAATGATATAAGGGTTGTATCACTTATTTTAATAAATAAAGGTACAATACACGTTTTCCTATTATTAGGTCTACCAAAAATCACATCCTGCCATGGAAAACAAAAGAAATTTACAGTAAGTGTTCCAAATGTACACAATTATTATCGACACACCTTTAGACTTTTTTCTATTTGGAGGAATAAAAGATGCAGGAGCTGCAGGAAGTTGTTATTAATGCGTTTAGCGGATTAGATGTAAATGGGCGTAAAATTGGGAAAGCTGTTAACTCCATGTTGAAAAGGTGTCACAATGTGTATCGATAATAATTTCTTTTGTTTTCCATGGCAGGATATGATTTTTTGTAAACCTAATAATAGGAAAACGTGTATTGTGCCTTTATTTATCAAAATAAGTGATACAACCCTTATATCATTACAATCAGAAAAAAATGCACGATTAAAATACGTCATAGCCAACTATTGCTTCCATTTAAAAAAATTCAACTTTGCTTCATAACCTCAAAATGCTAAGCAAAATTAAAAAACTAGTACGGTGACGTTATTCGGCACAAAATTATCTACAAATTGTATTTGAACAATTTTTGTCTATCTTTAGAAATAAACGAATTAAAGGGCTGAAACGATTTTGGAGAATTTTACTTTTTTACAAATATCTAGTAAGCCATGCATTTTCTTAAATCAACAAAAGCGTATCTGGATTAGTCTTCCAAAGAAGCAAATCTTTCCCCATTTAAGCAAATGTGTAACTCTTATGGTTTCCGAGATCCCTATACAAATAATGAAAAAAAACTCACCCTGTATAGTGACTTGCGTCAAAGATGGACAATACCAATAAAGAGAAAATACGCCATATTTGACAGATTTTCTTCGATAACGGTGAGAACGCAATCCAGGCGGCTAAAAATGTGAATAGTGTTAATGGTAAGTACCTACCTTTGAGAAAGGATACCTACTGTACCTACTGATACTGTAACAATCAATCACGCGAAATGTTGGTTTCGTTGATTCCGTTCCGGTAATGTGATGTAGGCATTGTTTCGATTGCCCAAGAGCTAAAGATTGCAACGCTTACAAATGGTTGTTGGTTTCTCAGAAGATACATAAATTTTCTTAAATAGTCTCATCAAGACGCTAATATAATAAAGACATTTGACTAAAAGTTCACTTATTACGTAACGGGACAGGAGGGGGAGGGTAGGAAAATCTGTGACAGTGTGCATGATACAAATAAACATATATCAGGGACAGTGCGTAATTATATGTATAGGGTGGATGACCAAGGAGGTTTTGTGACGTCACACACGTTTTAGAATATCAAGGTCACCGGGCAAGTGACGTCATTAACCTATTTTTTGACGGCTCTGAGGCAAAATTTTTCCTATTCGTAATAGCACAGCCTATAGTGTTTGCATGTATACAGGTTGCGCGCGTCAAGGGAACGAGAGAGTAGCATTCACAATTGTCATTTTAGCCGGCGTAAACTGAAAATACGTGTTTTGTGTAGCGTTTGTTTGCCCTCAGAGCTGTCAAAGTTAGCTGAATGCCCGGACTCTATAGTTATGTAAAATCTTTTCAATTGCACGTGATCAAACTTCATGACGTCAAATTTCAACCGTGTTGTCAAATGTTTGTTTACATTTCAAATTTTCAACATTCAGTATAATAAAATAGAAAGGTTACGTTATTAAATTATGAGGTTTGAAATTAAACAAGACAAATGGCAACGTGGACTATTTTAAAAGAATTCCGCCAACTAGTTCGAGCGAAATTAACTAGAACTCACTGCAATTTGTAATGTGGGTGTATAATCTACGTTGGTATGGTATAATAAAACGTAGTTCTGACGGCATAGATCACGTGGGTTTGGAAAGAGGTATTAATAGTTATTTATGTATCAAGGGAATTGTAAGGGTCTTAATTACCGAGGGTAAAGTTTGCGTCCCGAGGGCCTTTGGCCCGAGGGACAGCAATTGCCCGAGGTAATTGAGACCTATTAATTCCCGTAGTACATAGATAATTTTATTTTTGACCGAGTTTAATAAAATTTGTTCATTTTCGGTATATTTGATTCAGGTACCTATCGTCGATTGCAGTTTTGGTTGTTACTAGGTTACTTGTTCATAAAGAGACGTGTAGAGGGAATTATAAAGTTGGGGCAAACCAAAAAGCGTTGCACGTCACGAGTTTTATATACATGTCAACAGTGTTGTCATATGGATTAAAACGAAATAGAATAAAATACGAAATGGAAGACAATAAATGACAGATGTCCTTGGTTGCACCATTGTAATTTTATTTATGATGCTGCCAACTTGTAGAATTATTTTACCCTAGAATATTACCTTTAATGACAATCCGAAAAATTAGTATTATACCCTGTTCAAGTCACCAGCCGTTGCACGTCATAGCTTAAAACTTACTAAATCAGTGACGTCTAATGAGCGTTGTCAAATGTACGTGTTGTCAGACTGATTGCTTATACTTATTTTTAGGTTAGGAACAAATAGATACTGTATACCTACGTAGTAATAAAATACAACAATTAATATAGACATAAACAAAATAAGAGTACTGATAAGTACTGTTTTTAGTAAGGCAATTAAAAAAAAATAGCTTAAGTGCGTACTGGTGAATTTAACAAAGTAAACAAAACTTGACGTGACAACATCGAGATATTTTATGAGTTTATATTCGCACTACGTTTTAAGTTGTAAGTATGAACTGCAAAGTGTGCGACAAGGATAAAATATGGTCGCTAACCCTACACGATTAATGACTTTTAATACCAACTGTACTTACGATGACATTTTGGCTTTAATGCAAATTTTATTAAAGTTGCTTAGTAAATTATAATTATAGTACCTATTGGTACACGAATAATGACGGGCAACGGCTGGTCACTTGAACAGGGTATACATGGTACTGTTTTTACGTCATATGTCACGTGCAACGCTTTTAGGATTGCCGTGACTATAGCGTCTTTATACATGATACAATATTGTATCATGGTCTTTATATCCCAAGGGAGTTATGACACTCTCTTTTGATATCGTAACTATGACGATATAAGCTTATAATATCACGGTCAGAAATAATAGTTATTTATGTATCAAGGGAATTATAAGGGTCTTAATTACCGAGGGTAAAGTTTGCGTCCCGAGGGCCTTGCGCCCGAGGGACAGCAATTACCCGAGGTAATTGAGACCTATTAATTCCCGTGATACATAGATAATTTTATTTCTGACCGAGTTTAATAAAATTTGTTCATTTCCGGTATATTTGATTCAGGTATCGTCCATTGCAGTTTTGGTTGTTGCTAGGTTACTGGTTCATAAAAGAGCCGTAGAGGGAATTATAGCGTCTTTATATCCCAAGGGAGTTATGACACTCTTTATTGGTATCGTAACTATGACAATATAAGCTTGTAATATCACTGTCAGAAATAATAGTATATTATACACCAAGGTGGTGAAGACTGTTATTATTAACCGAGCTTACCGAGCACCAAGAATAAGGTGCGAGGCCTATAAATGTCTTCACCACCGCGGTGTATATACAATTTTTTCCACTATTAGTCAAATTTAAGACACAAATTAAAAATAAAAAAAATTCTTGTAAAAATCAAGTAGGTAGCACAGGAATGCAAATTCCCATTATTAACCTAGGTTAATAATAGAATAGATTATTGACCACTAGGTAGAGAAATTAAACTTCTCAGTTGTCTAGGATACGCAATAATTGTCAACTTCACAGCTAGTAGTGGAAAAATAGTATATTATACACCAAGGTGGTGAAGACTGTTATTATTGACCGAGCACCAAGATTATTTCGCGAGGGGCTTTGCCCCGAGCGGAATAAGGTGCGAGGTCTATAAATGGCTTCACCACCGTGGTGTATATACAATTTTGTCCACTACTAGTCAAATTTAAGACACAAATTAAAAATAAAATAAAAAAATTTCTTGTAAAAATCAAGTAGGTAGCACAGGAATGCAAATTACCATTATTAACCTAGGTGAATAATATAATAGATTATTGACCACTAGGTAGAGAAATTAAACTTCTCAGTTGTCTAGGATACGCAATAATTGTCAACTTCACAGCTAGTAGTGGAAAATAGTATATTATACACCAAGGTGGTGAAGACTGTTATTATTGACCGAGCACCAAGATTATTTCGCGAGGGGCTTTGCCCCGAGCGGAATAAGGTGCGAGGTCTATAAATGGCTTCACCACCGTGGTGTATATACAATTTTTTCCACTACTAGTCAAATTTAAAACACAAATTAAAAATTAAAAAAATTCTTGTAAAAATCAAGTAGGTAGCACAGGAATGCAAATTCGCCTTTCCACTACATAATAAAACAAAAATCAAGTAGTCTGATGCAGATTGACATTTCCATTAATAAAACTGTTATTCAAATAATTTTATCGTGTTAGGTAATTTTAAGCAGCAAATACGTTAAAGACAATCTCCTGGGTATACAAAATTATGTTGCACAAGTTTTTGTTAAACAACTATCCCTGAATTCTCACAACGTTTGAATTTGTCCATTATTAACCTAGGTCAATAATAGAAGAAATTATTGACCACTAGGTAGAGAAATTAAACTTCTCAGTTGTCTAGGATACGCAATAATTGTCAACTTCACAGCTAGTAGTGGAAAAATAGTATTATTTCTGACAGTGATATTATAAGCAAAGAGAATATAATATAGGGAAGAGGGGCAAAGTATTGCAATTTAAAGTAGTCAAGTATTGTGTGTTGTCTAGCAAAGAATTTACAATTTTAGAGGTCCCGATAGTTAGTATGAAAAGAAACAGCTTCTTACAACCTACTGTAAGAGAGAGATGTAAAGTACATACCGAATATTTACCTGTCCTAAGTAGAAGTTGTTAACAGGCAGTGTTGTCAGACTTAAAAGAAGCCTTTTATTGGAATAATGCTTTAAATTTTGTATGCATAATTTTTCGTTACTACCTACCTGAAAAGGGATGATTACAGAACTTAAAATTTTAGAACACTATGATTTCTTCACTATTCTCAATCTAACAGATTTAGTAAATTGCCCATCTTAAGCATTTAAAAACGTTAAACAAATGTTGTAAGAGTTTATTAAAAAAAACAACATCGAAACAAAATTCAAAATGCACAAATAGAAAAATTAATTACTTGTACATAAGTTGTATGTACTACCTAAGGTAAATAAAGTTGGGATTTTGTGGCATAAAATAGATTTGCATTACCTAATAATGTTGGTAAACTAATAATACTGAAACTAAAAGGCACATGAGTTAAAGTATTTAAAATTTGGCGTCAAACGGTAGCGCGCGCGCGGTAGCGCACGGCTATTGTTTATGGATTCAGGTGTGCGAAGATTTGCGATTATTTCAGTTGCGTTATTCATATGATTCGCAGGTAAGCGGCGAATAAACCAACAAACGTTCTGAAAAAAATTATTGAATAAAATAAAGCAATAACAAAAACGGCCAACAGTAATTACGAAATCGATAAACCAAACGTACAAGAACCAGCAATGTCCATATAATTCATGTGAAATTGACGTACATATTTATTTTTCTGTTTATGGAATTAGCGAAAGTATTTCTATTTTTGTTAACGCGCTAATGGGTTTTACCTACATTTATTTCAAAGTACCATTTGTACCCAGGTAAAGTCACAACCCTTTGATAACGGGATTGTTAATCCGAGAACAAAACAATTTTTCCGTGAAAATAGCTTCAAATAGTAAAGCACCTTATTTTATTAATAGAGCTTATTATACACCTTAATAAATCGAATTTAGTTGTTTCAGATAATAGTAAGAATTGCTTGTTCAGTTTAACAATTGGAAAATTTCAACAACAAAATTACAAAAAATGTGAAATACAAAAACCAATAGGTACTAATGAAGAGTCATTTTGATCTTTCATCATATTAATTATTCTACGTTAGGGATGGGGAAGTACACACGAAAACTTCAAATTCATGGATTGCCTTATTCCATAAAAACAACAAATCAGTAAAGACTTATTATATAATATGCTGCTTTTTACAAGAGAAACAATTTTATAAATATCCACACAAACCGATTCTACCAAAGTTACCTATTTAAATAGGGATTATATTGTATATGAAACAACCAAATTAAATAACAAACGAAAATGACCTTTCCTTTGTAGAATTCTAAATGCAACAGGTTCCTAAATAAACAAACGTTATAAATCAAAACGGTATCCTTTCCAGCAGGTAATCGCGAAGATTATGTGACAACGCTGTGTCAAAAGCAATGAAGAAATTTGTACAAAATGGTTCAATTCTAAAATGAATTAGTGTGGTTAGTCCAGCATCAGAGGGCCGATACCAGCGCGCTAAAGCGGACGACTAACTTTGGAGTATACGATATTTAGTATGGACATTGCCCCTCTTCCCTATATTATATAATTATATACTCTTTGTTATAAGCTTATATTGTCATAGTTACGATACCAATAAAGAGTGTCATAACTCCCCAATGAACTGTATACTACGTTCATTGTAACTCCCTTTGGATATAAAGACGCTATAATTCCCTCTACGGCTCTTGTATGAACCAGTAACCTAGCAACAACCAAAACTGCAATCGACGATAGGTACAAAGGTACCTGAATCAAATATACCGGAAATGAACGAAATTTTATTAAACTCGGTCAGAAATAAAATTATCTATGTATCACGGGAATTAATAGGTCTCAATAACCTTGGGTAATTGCTGTCCCTCGGGCGCAAGGCCCTCGGGACGCAAACTTTACCCTCGGTAATTAAGACCCTTATATTTCCCTTGATACATAAATAACTATAATATCTAGTAACACTGTGCGACATGGGGAGGGGGGCCATGGACCGAATTTCCATTTGCAAATCGCAACAAAATCGACCCATTTCTGAAGCAGATGGTGGCTGGTGGTGAAAGTGGATCACTTAATACGGCAATGTCAAGCGAGAACGGTCGTGATGGAATTTTTTAACACTGTTATCTAATTGTCTTTCTTTGTGTCGCAGCGTGTGTGAAAGTGTCGAGGATAGGTTGCAGGAATGCATCAATGCCGAAAAGGAGGACATTTTCAGCACCTTCGGGATTAAATATGTATTTTTATGTATGTAATTAAACTGTAAGAAAAGTACTCCTGTAGGGATGCTACAAAAGCTGTACATAAACAATACCTTACATCTCCAAAGGGAAGTAAATAACAATGCGAATTGACATTATTTTATTAGGCCCATACATTTCATATCAACGGCGGTGGTAACAATTTTGCTTATAATTTACATCCTGTCCTTCGGCTTTTACTCCTACTACCTCTCTTTCTTTTAGACTTGCAATGAGATGATTTACTTCTAGATCTACTTTTACTTCTTCTCGCCATTTTGGGAGCACTTGCGGCCATTTTACAAAATGGTTCCTTATCTACAGGGGACATCTTCCTCCAACAAGCACCAGCTAGCTTAGCTGTTTCTGTAATTGATTTGCCCGGGTTGTTACGTCTAAATTCTCTCAAGAAATTGAAAAATGCGTTGCGTGTCACTTTTCCTTTCGTTTTAGCCCCACCACAAGGCACCATTTCAATGGAAATTATTACGCTAAAATTTTGTACGTCAAATTTCGAATAAAATTATAATTAAACAAAACAAAAAAAACAAAACAATAAACTTCGATTTGATCAAGTGTAGGTATACTTTTTATGTGTTACTTACAACAAATTATTTAGGCGGAAGAAAAGGTAAATGTAAATTCCAAGATCGATTGATTATACATTACCTAGGACCGTGGGAGAATATCCGAATACATTTTGCTACTTTATGACCCGCCGATTCATGGGATAAGGTCCGTAAAGGGTGGTTCAAATTTGATGGGACCGGAGACCCAATGTCATTATTAAAAAGAATCGATGCGCTGTGGGAATGTCATGGGTTCCAGGAATATGACTTAATTGTTACACACACTACCAGAATGCTGAAGGGGAGAGTGTTGCTATGGTACAGGAATCATAAGGTCTTCTGTAGTAGGTACCTACCTACTTGGAACGAGGTAGTGCAAAGTTTCCATTTATATTTTATGCACTCATAGATATCGGTATCAGTATAAACTAGAAGAGGAAATCAGAAGCAGGATGCAGCGACCAAAAGAACTAGCAGCGGAGTATATCATCGTTATTCTAACTTTCATTCGTAGGCATGGATAGAATTTACGAGAACCTGAGATCATCTTAGCCGTCCGTAACTAACTTTAATATTGCTATTACTCCTGTTGTTTCATATTTTAATCATTAAATTATCAGTGCACTCACATTTACTTAGGCGGCGACACAGCTCGCCTATCCCTGGGGCCGGCCCCGTACTTATGTATGTGTTATGAGTAAGTGTTACTACTGTTTTTTGACCCACTAAAAGAGGTTTTCGTACACAAGTAAACTCGCTTATGACCTTATGTAGGTACATATTTCACATTTGTAACTCATACAGGGAATATTAATTATTCACACACTTTCTCGCAAATAGACCCTGGTGAAAAATTGATAATAATAATCGTTCTATAACTAAATTTACACGACATTTGGACATACATTATTATGGTTGGAAACGAAATGAGACCCAGTTCATGTATGGTGATGGACACCATGCTGTAGCATTTTCTATTTTGGTATTTCAAAAAGAAACTTTGTTAGCTGGGCATAGATTAACGTATGGTCTATATTTCAGTATAGACTCTTCTCTCACGATGGTAAATGATCGATGCTTCCTCCCTGTTTTAGTTTGAGGAATTTTTATTAGCAGTAGCGATCCAAGATCGTCAATGCCATTGATTTTCATCTTTGACAGTTCGTGACATCGACATATGCCCCAGAAACACCAAGTAATAAAACAATCTGAAAATTTAGGCGATTTACCTTTATCCCCAGCCCAGATGCTTCTTATGTGGAGCATCATACAGGTTCTGTGTTTAATAGCATCGCTGTCTTTGGTTTGTGAACTTCCCCCTTCTTTATAGTCGTAGCGGTACATCTAAATGTCTGTCAAATTGTGCGGGAAGTGTGAAATTAGGTACACTTATTAATTAGATCAAAATAAACGATTTGACCCGCAGCACCCCTATTTTCAACCGTTAGTTTTCAAAAGTGCCCCGTATTTAGTTTTTCCCATCCCCTAACGATAACTCCTTTGTTTACAACTTTTCGAAAAAAAGATATTAATAAAAGTTTTAGGATTTCTTATAAGGAACATTTTATATAAGGATAAAATTTTCACAAATATCAACCCTTATCGAGATATGTGCAAAAAACTGATTTTTGCAGTTTCATTACAAAATCGGTCATAGTTTTCTTGTTTATCGTTTCTCAGAAAAATTATTCAAATAAAAGATGTAGATATTAATATGATCAATATTTTAGGTATATATAATATTTTCACAGAAAGCAACCCTTAACAAGTTATTTCGATATTTCTGAAAGTAAGCAACCCTTAAGTATGAAATCGCTCGTATCTTTTTTATTTGTAACTTATGAGGAAAAACATGTGAATAAATATTATAGAAAATTATCTTTTCGGAATTTTATGTTGGTATGAAAATTTCTCAAAAGTCAACCCTTAACGAGATATATCGAAAAAACCAGAAACTGTCAATTTTCACATAAAATCGAGCATAACTTTTCTATATTTCACTACAGTGACATTATTGTTATATAATTCGGTAGGTATATGGATGTAGAAAATATAAGTAAGGGGTAATTTTTTTACAAAAACTCACCCTTAGCGAGATATTTTGACAAAAACAAACTTTCGGCCCTTATTAGAAAAGTTTTCGTAACTTTTCCAATTACGATTGTTAATATTATTTCTTCGCGGTTAATAATAGCCAATTACAGTGTATTTCATGAAATCATAGTGATTTTGCACCATGTCACACTGGTGTGGGAATTTTCAACGTACAAAGTGTAAGGTTTATTCGCAGTAATATAATTAAAAAGAAACAATCTAATTGTACCCAAAATGCAAACATAGGTCGATTTTTATATCAAGGAAGACATATTTTGATATTATTTTCTTGGGGGTGGTTCTCACCTCCAGCG
Source organism: Pyrocoelia pectoralis (assembly GCA_036250285.1). Lineage (NCBI taxonomy): Eukaryota > Metazoa > Arthropoda > Insecta > Coleoptera > Lampyridae > Pyrocoelia > Pyrocoelia pectoralis. The sequence continues at coordinate 18,863,007 of CM070074.1, forward strand.
GTTCATAGGGGGTGACATTGTGAAATAGGTGAAATAGGAAGGCGAGTCATGTGATACATCATTGGAAAGCTAATTCCTTGGCCTTTTCATTTTTGCATTTTTTCCACTTTATTTCTATCAGTAGCTAAGTACAATACTGAAATATTTATTTACACAAATTTGGCTTAAGTGTGCGAGCTCGTTACGTCGCGGGCGTCGCGGCGTATGGTTTCGCTCGAGTGTCGCATCTCCTTTAGACATTTTACATGCGAAAATAAAAGGTAAGCGCTTCAACAGCAAGTTAGTATTATCTCACCGACTCCTATTTCAGTGAGAACAACCAAATAGAAGATTAAAAAGGAGATGCGACACCCGAGCGAAACCATACGCCGCGACGAAATTTCAATGTCACCCCCTGTGAAGCGCTGAAGGTGAGAACCACCCCTAAGAAAATAACATCAAAATATGACTTCCTTGCTATAAAAATCGACCAAAGTATGTTTGCATTTTGGGTACAATTAGATTGTTTCTTTTTAATTATATTACCGCGAATAAACCTTACACTTTGTACGTTGAACATTCTCGCACCAGTGTGATAGGGTGCAAAATCACTATGATTTCATGAAATACACTGTAATTGGCTATTATTAACCGCGAAGAAATAATATTAACCATCGTAATTGAAAAAGTTACGAAAACTTTTCTAAAAAGTGCCGAAAGTTTGTTTTTGTCAAAATATCTCGCTAAGGGTGAGTTTTTGTAAAAAAATTACCCCTTACTTATATTTTCTACATCCATATACCTACCGAATTATATAACAATAATGTCACTGTAGTGAAATATAGAAAAGTTATGCTCGATTTTATGTGAAAATTGACAGTTTCTGGTTTTTTTGATATATCTCGTTAAGGGTTGACTTTTGAGAAATTTTCATACCGACATAAAATTCCGAAAAGATAATTTTCTATAATATTTATTCACATGTTTTTCCTCATAAGTTACAAATAAAAAAGATACGAGCGATTTCATACTTAAGGGTTGCTTACTTTCAGAAATATCGAAATAACTTGTTAAGGGTTGCTTTCTGTGAAAATATTATATATACCTAAAATATTGATCATATTAATATCTACATCTTTTACTTGAATAATTTTTCTGAGAAACGATAAACAAGAAAATTATGACCGATTTTGTAATGAAACTGCAAAAATCAGTTTTTTGCACATATCTCGATAAGGGTTGATATTTGTGAAAATTTTATCCTTATATAAAATGTTCCTTATAAGAATTCCTAAAACTTTTATTAATATACTTTTTTCGAAAAGTTGTAAACAAAGGAGTTATCGTTAGGGGATGGGAAAAACTAAATACGGGGCACTTTTGAAAACTAAGGGTTGAAAATAGGGGTGCTGCGGGTCAAATCGTTTATTTTGATCTAATTAATAAGTGTACCTAATTTCACACTTCCCGTACAATTTGACAGACATTTGCGATTTTCTCGGTGTACCGCTACGACTATTAGAAAAGCACGCAGCTTCAAATATTTCGTGATGCCAACATTTTTCTTGAGATTTAACAATGCTTTTATCATGGAATAATGTGGCCATAACGAGGAACTTCTCATGTTTTTAGGAAATTCCGGGAAATAAGCAAATAAACCTTTTCGGAATATATGGATACTTTTTCCTCTACACACCATTTCAAAAACCTTTGGTAGCACATTTCATAGACGCCATTCGATTTCGATGGTAGAAAATTTTCCATTGACACTTTTGCAGCTTCACTCGAGAGGAATACATTCTAATTCAGAATCTGACATGATCGAAACCCATGATACATGAAAACCGCTATACTTACTTACATTTTTTTTTCAACAGTAAGATCATAAGTGCTCAACTCTTGTCGGCAAGATTTTTATTTTGTATGAGCACTGGTTGCTTGGCAATTAAACGAGATCAAATTGACGAAAAGACCCGAGCGCAGACCGCGAGGGTTCTTTTCCCAAGAATTTGATCGAGTTTAATTACCTTTTAGCAATCAATGCAAATACAAAATAAAAATCTTGCCTGACAAGAGTTGAGAACGAATGATCTTCGGTTGGAGAATTAACTGAATGAAGCGTTAATTTACTTTTGTCAAAATGACATTTGATTTTTTAAAATATTAATCAATACCTACTAAAACAATGAGGTAGCGGCAAGAAAAGTAGCATACATTCTTTTCAGTTAAAGAAATTTGTGATTGGTGCATGTGACACTGTTCTTAATGTCTCATTGGTCTACAATACTATGAAGTTAATTATCACAATAAATGTTTTTGTTTACATCGTAACCATGAAAGAAGTAGCTATCATGATGTATACATCAGCTATTTCCATTGAGCTTGATTTTAATCTTTCCAATTTTATTTTTTATTGGTGTCCTATTTTAGCCTTTTAAACCACGCCCCAGCGTGTTTAAATCGCGCTTTCAAAAACGCGTGTGTTTTAAAGTTGCCATGGCATCATCATCAATTTGAAAAACGTGAATTCTTATTGGTTATTGATCTGGCAGGAGTACTTTGTTACGTCAAATAAAATGACAGATTGCAATTAATTTCCGTTTTTCTCATTTCCATGACAACGAAAGGTATACTGATTTCAGATTCAACCATCAACCATTTTACATGATTAGTTCTTATTTCCATTTTAATACCAGATTTCAAAGTGAACCAATAAAAAAAATAGCGTAAAGTATTCTGGATAACTGGTCTTTAACACGTAGAGTGCCATGGTGGGTCAACAGCAACAGCAAAAAACTCCCCTTCAGACATCTATCTCTGTCGGATTTGCTTTCAGGCAACTTTTGATAGCATTTCGTTAAATGGCTTTATGAGCCATACTTTTTTTACGAGGGCTATTTTTTTTTCAAGATGGGTGAATATAAAAAAGTACTGCTCCCCCAAGCCACTTTTTCAATTCAGGGATAAGAACAATTCCAGAAGTTTTTGGGACCAACAATGTGTGTTGTTCAAAACACAAGAAGAGGCATGCTGACTTCTGGAATTGTTCTGTTCCATGACAATACCCTGAATTGAAAAAGTGGCTTGGGGGACAGCGCTTCCAAACTGACGAAGAGCTAAAAGAAACCGCCACAACACACTTCAATTAATTGGCGGCAACATTTTATGAAGAGAGTAGGTACTGCAAAGCTTGTTCACAGATATGACAAAAGCCTCAATCATGAAGGTGATTATGTAGAGAAGTAACCTTGATTGTACATTACTTTTGGTAATAAAATCATTTTTTTATATTCACCCGTCTTATAGTCAGAGGTTGAAAAAAAACCAGCACTCGTAAACAGGTTGTATTATTATTATTGAGTGACCCCAAATTGAAGGAAACTATAAGTAAATATGTATTTGGATCAAAATTCAATGCGGATCTAATCTTCTATATTCGCTATGCAGTTTTATTAGCCAAATTTTATGAAAATTTATGTTGCGCTTGTAAACATTTTGTAGCCAAGTCCGACGATAGGATTTTTTAATGTTAATTTTTACATGCAATTTTCCATTCAAAATTTATGTTTTATGAAAAAAATCTCTTAGGAATCTCAATTTTACATTTGTAAAAATAAATTTTTACATAATTTGCTTTTCAATTATTATAATTAATTGTGCAAAATGGTTAGATTAACTTCTTCGGCCCCATAAATTAATTAATTATTTTTTTGCTTCCTCTTTTGCTTAAACAAAATTTTAATTTCTGAGATTTTTTCATAAAAAATTAATTTTGAATGGGAAATTGCATGCAAAAATTAACATTACAAAACCCCATCGTCGGACTTGGTTGGAAAAGTATGTTTTTACTTTTAACTCTTACATAGATACTAATTCACGTTGGATACAACTTTGTTTTATTGCGATTAAGTATTGTAGGTGGGTAAGTTTACCTGGTTTAATAATAATGTTAGGAGGCTTAGGGATCACTTGCATTTGGTTTGTGAGTTATACTCCAAATATGGCTCACCTGAATTGCTAGAAATTAAAAAAAGTGTCTACAAAAAATATAAATATGAAATTAAGCTAGCGAAAATTGAAGCATGTGATAGGTATATCAGTAGCTCAGGTAATCCTTCCAAAGCAATGTGGCATGTTATTAACTCGCAAAGACATTCTGAAGTAATAACCAAACCTCTCAATTTAACTGCTGAGGATTTTAACAGCCATTTTGCCTCCATTTTTAACAAACTTTCAAATTGTGATACACCTACTGAAAATAATTGTAAGCCGATATCAAACGAAATGTTTGAATTTAAGACGGTATCACCTATTATCGTTCGTGACACACTTCAAAAGTTAAAAAATAGTAACGCAAGAGACATCTTTGGTTTTAACACTAAACTGCTAAAACGCAATATCAGTTTATTAGTTAAACCTCTTACGATCATAATAAATTCTATTATAAATACGGGAACTTTTCCCGGCGAAATGAAAACAGCATTGGTTACACCTCTCTTTAAAAAAGGCAGCAAAAATGACGTAAGGAACTATAGACCGATTTCAATCCTACCTGTTTTCTCTAAAGTTGTTGAAAAAGTTTTGTATCAACAAATTATAACTTTTTTTGAAACTAATTTCTTATTTTATCCTAACCAGTTTGGCTTCCGGAGAGGAAAAAGTACAACTAATGCCATCACAAAATTTGTTAATAGTACATTAGATAATTTTGAAAGTGGTTTATTTACAGTTGCTGCCTTCATAGACTTATCAAAAGCCTTTGACTGCGTGTCACACGATATTTTGGTAAACAAACTGAAATTCCTATACAATTTTAGCAACTTAAGTTGCGCATTAATTGCTTCATACTTGAGTGAGAGGTCTCAGTGTGTTCTATACAACAACATTATTTCCTCAAAGGTCTCTGTGGAACGTGGTGTACCTCAAGGATCTATTCTCGGACCTTTATTATTTTTGATGTACATAAATGATATGCCGTCTATATTACCACCTAACGTAAATTGTATCTTATACGCTGATGATGTCACTTTGACTAGCAGTGGTAAGGACTTTCACACAGCGTACGTCAGTATTATTGAAAACATTAAAGCAATCGAAAGGTGGTGTTTCCTTCACAATTTAATGCTTAATTCTGAGAAAACATCAATTATCAATTTGTCTTTACGCGAACCAAACTGTGACAACTTCAGTGGTGTCTGCAGCACTTCCTTTTTGGGGTGTTTAATCGACCACCGCCTTAATTTTCATTTACACTGTGAAAATGTCTGCAGACAAATTAGTAAAAACATATTTCTGCTGAGAAGATTAAAACTAATTTCATCTAATAGGGTACTAAAAAATGCCTACTTTAGCCTAATTCATAGTACACTCAGCTATGCTATTCTCGCATGGGGTCATTGCTCATCTTGGAAACATGTTTTTAAGCTGCAACGCAAGTGTATTAGAGTTATAGCAAGCTTAGGATACCGCGTTGATTGCCGCAAAGCCTTCGTTGATTTGAAAATTTTAACACTACCATGTTTATATATATTAGAGTCAGTATGTTATGCAAAGAATAATCTGTGTAATTACAGTTACCAATCTGACTTACATTCTTACAACACTCGACATCGGAATGATCTTAGGGTAAATTTTTGTAGGCTTACTACAACTCAAAATGGTTTAATTTACCAGTCTCAATTACTATTCAATAGCATTCCGATGTCTATTAGGTCTGTAAACTTAAATAAATTTAAAACAACAGTAAAAAGTTTTTAATGTCTAATGCTTTTTACACATATGAGGAATTCCTACAATGTAGTTATAAAATGGAATTGTGACATGTTTTTTGTATTGTGTGTATTTTAATGTTAGTTTGTATACTCTCAGGTTTGTTTTATTATTGACAAATGTAAGGTCTTTCAAGGCGTAATGCATGATTTAATAAACTATTAAACTATTAAACTATTAAACTATTAAACTATAAACATTTATTTATATTATATCGATACGTTTTGGGGAATCTGCAACTAATTTTCCCTTTGCTGTTCGAATATTTACTTACATCTAACAACAAATTGGAAGGAATCATACGATAATGAATTCCGGATGAATAAGTTTGGAAGGCAATTCTATGATGAAAATGCGCGTTGCCCACAAATAGCAAAGAGTGAAACCTTCCAATTCTGTTTTGATAATCCTCGCGTTTCGTACTGATAGGAGAGGTGACGCTCGTAGTAAAGCCGAGCGTCGCGACGCTCTCCTTTGCATCATTTTAAATAGATGGCATTACAGACAGTCTATTATTGTAGTGACCCCATAACCACCCCATGCAGTACTTCGGCGAATCGAACAATCCCCTCTTGTCCAATCCTTGCGCCGTTTGCGCCATATTGACGGGTAGCACTTATAAGTGGTAACCTGTGATAACAATTTATCGTAATAAATTAATTAAACTGTGCCGGGATTAGTGTCGGTAAACAACATAACCATTTTCTTTTAACCTACATTTTAGACTAACGTGTTTTTGTATTTGCACCCTTAAATACTGGTGGATTTAATGAAACTATTCGAAAACTAACAAGAGGTGATAGTGAATTTTTGTTAAGAGTACACAAGAGGAACGATACGTCATGCCAGTTCGTAAACAAGGTGGTAAGATTTGATTATTTTTCTTTTCACGTAAAATTACTACACAACTTCTGTAACTGCGGTGTGGGTGTATTACATTTCTGATTCTGACAGACGATTGTACCTCGTGAACGTGCACGTGCTGTGTTATTGGAGGGGGTTAGCTTTTATGACACAGTTTCTATAAATAAATAGATGCTAGATTTTCAAAATTTGTGAACTGTTACGACAGTTTAATTTTTCTCCTCCATTCATATTTTAATGAGTAGAACAAATTTGTTGTTTTACGCTCTCATATTTTTCAATATAACTTAAAATGTATTTAATCATTTTTAAATAGTTACTCGTGAGTCTAAAAATTGATATAAAATTGCCCACCCAAGACTATGTGATTTAAGGCATTGGGAGTTATAAGACTGCAGCCTTGTGACCTAGTGTAGTTTGGCACCATTCCAGAACTGCTAACAGTTAGAATGGAAACAAATAATCACATTTTATTACATTACCTGAAGTCTTGTTTACCTAAAACTGTCTCGTTGATTAAATGATTAAAGTTCTCGAGGAAAACAAAACCCCAAAGCAATTAATTCGATTGTAGTAATGTAGTTGTATCAATGCTATGCTCAACAACGAAAACACAGAAAAAGATTAGAGAATGCCTTATAAGGTCGTAAAGAGGGAAAAATACCAAAAATTAAATTTCTCTATCCGTTATTTATAGGCTACGCGTAATATTAAGTGAAATTGATGTCTTGTACTTAGTAATTGAGTATTGTTTCGATTTCGATCTCCCTCTGGCGCTATTTTAAACTCAAATTAATTTCGCTGTATAAAATAATCGGGAAACTACCTACTGTACATATTGTATTTGGAAGTATGTATCTATAAAATGTTTCCAATTAGTTAAAAACTTATTTTCAACTACATATTTTCTAATGACAATAGTATGTAGTGTAGGTACACTACCACAAGAGATACCGAAAAAAAACGTTATATATTTATCTGCAAATGTTCACTTTGGTTTTAATATTTTAAACGATTGAAACGAATTTTTATTTCAACATTAGTAAAGTTACTTTTCATTTTCCAATGATAAAATTTAAGTAAGCGCAGAATCGACTTTCTCAGACATTATTTTCAAGTTTTTGATATTCTAACTCATTGCTCTGTGAATTACATTTAGTTTGTAACTTTAATTTTCTCTTGGGAATGCATTGGAAACAAACATGTATGAGGTATTTCTTTATACAGGGTGTCTCACGGTGACCGTCGGTTAGAAGTATATCAAGAACTGTAAAAGCTAGAAATTTGAAATTTTGCATATGCGACATATCGTGTTTAATCTATTAAATAAAAATATTTCCCAAATGGCAGCACTTCCGGAAATACCGGAAGTGAGCATCAAATTCTTTATTTTAAATACAAACCAGGCAATTTTTTTTCACATTCTGATGTGTCATAAAATGTTTAATAAGTATGCTTAAAATAACCGGCGTATCAATTTTGATTCTTGAGAAAAAAATTTTTCTTCACTGAAAAATGTCAAAATCTTGTTTAGGAAATAAAATTGAAAGTCGAAAGTGGTAAAAGTTAGGGAAATGGGATTTTAGGTTCTCAATGTCAAAAGATTGAGACACAATTGTCTGTAATGGATAATAAAAAATTGCCCGCGGTTACGTATCTATTTGACGTTATTTCCAGACTTAAGAAAAACTTTAAAGTCTCTTTTTTTAAATGGAATGCCTATTTAATTATCGGCCCATTCGATGCAGAAATAAATTTCCTTTAAATTGATATACCATGTTCCTATACCTAAAATCAATGATTACAGAGTTATTTACATTTTTCTAATTAATTTTATAATTACATACTTTACAAAACATGGTTGGCTTTGAAAATTTTCAAAAAATTTTTATTCAACCATGTTTTGTAAAGTATGTAATTATAAATTTAATTAGAAAAATGTAAATAACTCTGTAATCATTGATTTTAGGTATAGGAACATGGTATATCAATTTAAAGGAAATTTGTTTCTGCATCAAATAGGCGGATAGTTGAATAGGCATTCCATTTAAAAAAAGAGACTTTTTAAAGTTTATCTTAAGTCTGGAAATAACGTCAAATTGATACGTAACCGCGGGCAATTTTTTATTATCCATTACAGACAATTGTGTCTCAATCTTTTGACATTGAGAACCTAAAATCCCATTTCCCTAACTTTTACCACTTTCGACTTTCAATTTTATTTCCTAAACAAGATTTTGACATTTTTCAGTGAAAAAATTTTTTTTTCTCAACAATAAAAATTGATACGCCGATTATTTTAAGCATACTTACTGAACATTTTATGACACATCAGAATGTGAAAAAAAATTGCCTGGTTTGTATTTAAAATAAAGAAGTTGATGCTCACTTCCGGTATTTCCGGAAGTGCTGCCATTTGGAAAATATTTTTATTTAATAGATTAAACACTCCATGTCGCATGTGCAAAATTTCAAATTTCTAGCTTTTACAGTTCTTGATATACTTCTAACCGACGGTCACCGTGAGACACCCTGTATTTCTACAACCAATTGAATATTCTGGCTTCTCTTGTAAAGCAGTAAAGCAGCTAAATAATGTTAAAAATATCCAATTCCTATTGATGTCTCCCAAAAACACTTAAAAAGGGAATAAAATGAAAATGAAAGGTGGAATTTCTTTTTGTTCCTAATTTAATCGATTTCGCCCCTCTTAAGAGAATACACTTTCATAGGTAGTTTGAGAAGAGTTCAAGAATAAACAGCTTAACTACTGCTTTGTCCTTTAATTGGTGGTACTGCTACTTGTTTTAGGTAATAATAAGCTCACCTTAAAGTACTAACTTACCTCTTCATTTGGAATTTAATAGATGTTACTTGGTGTATGTCGCATAACCTCAAGGTAAGTGGATGTGAGTTAAAAATTAAAATACTTGTGAAAATATCCATTACCTATTAATCATTTTTATACTTATATAGTACCTACAGAAAAAAGTAACTATTTGTGATTATAAATAGCAATTCAATCAAAATTAAGAAAGAGTTGTTAAGTTACAATGTTACCAAGGACATCTTTGGTATACATTTCCAACAGTTTCATCAATTTCAGTTACGGTAGGTATATCTTAGATTATTTGCTAATGATTGTGTAAAATGTAAAATGTACCAAAGATAATATTGGTTATTAAATCGAAAAGAAATAATTAATGACCTGAATACAGTTCCCATTAATAAAGTTAAATACTTCAGTAAACGTAAAAAAATATACGGATATGTTCCAGAAGACCTTAATTCAGAAGATTCCGCCATACTTTGTTGGGATTAATTAATTCTAACATGATTAAGTTGTGCGTGTGTGCTTGGCAACACTCGATCAAGTTACCTTTCTCTTTTTATGATATGATTTTGTTATTATTAGGTAATATGTAGAAAATAAAATTGGTGCATAAAATTCATGTCATAAGTTGTATAATAGTTATTTACGATACAAGTGTCGTAACGTATCATTTTACGATACGAGACGGCGGTTTAGTAATAAGCCGTCGAGTATCGTAAAATGATGTTACGATACGAATATCGTGCAACGTTTTATCTACTATTCATAAAATATTGTCGATCGAAAGAAATTTGTAAAAAATTAGAAATAATTTAGTAGGCATATCTGTCATCTGTCACCTTAATAAATGAATGCGGTAAAATACTTCATTACGATACTCATTTGAGTGTCGTAATGTTGAACTTTATATATGAATAGTAGATAAATAATTGTTCATCATACTCTGGTTAATATAAGCTTATTTACGAAACTTAACAATTTGTAATAATCGTGAAATCATGTTAAACGAATATTAAATGAAATAAGTACTTACCTACTTATAAAATGAATTTTTAATAATTGTAGATAGATAGAATTCTAATTTCAACCAACTTCAAATCTGTAACTAATTATGCTATATACTATGTACAATTATTAAAAATATTATTCATTTCTGGATCTTCTCGTGTATATTTTTCAATTCTTCTACGTTTCGGGAACTACTTCATTCTCTTTTTCAAGATAAATGTCAGTACGTAAAACCTCGATATAACGGACTAATTGGGGGGAGGGGGTGTCCGTAAATGCCGAAAGTCCGTTATATAAAAATAAGTTTAAAATAACTCAAAAAACCTACGCTAAGCACGTAAGTAAGCATTATTCTCCGCGTTATCAACCGGCCGTACTGAAAACGCTGAAATCGCAAGAAATGTAGGTCAATGTTCAGTAAAAGAAAGGTAATTCGTTTGAACTGAGGAATGAAACGCACGCTTAATTACATTATGTATTTTTATTTTTATTTTCTTGAAATAAATGTGTGTTTTTGTAGTAAAACTTCTGCTTTTATGTATAATAGCAACAGGATTTTTTAAATTTTTTTACCGGATTTTTTGTCCGTTATATCCGAAGTCCGCTAAATAGAGGTCCGTTATATCGAGGTTATACTGTAATGAAACATGCCAATTTTTAATAATTGATGTATCGATGCGTCTTCTACTTCGTGTCATGGGTGCCTTAAATGTTGGTGTTTGAATATTTTGGACACTACTTGTAGTTGGATGGTCGTTCGAATTTGTGTTAGTGGTAATTCTTTGTGAAGGTGTATCTTGTTTGTTAATGATGATTTTCCAAATTGGCGAAATTCTCGAAGTATCATCTCTCTTGTTAAGCGCCAATGGTCTCTTTTCTATTTCAATAGCTTCCCGTATGATATATATTGCTTGTGTTTATTTGGTAACCAGTATCCATGCGGTGGCAAGCTAAGGAAGAAGATCCGTTGAATTGTTTTATAGCTAAGTTGTGTTCTTGAGCTCTTATGTTTAGTCTTCGATTAGTTTGTCCTATATAGGAGAGACAGCGACAGCATCCAGAATAGGGAATCTCATATAGTCCTTGGTTTTCACCAGATATGTGGTTTTTAGCGTTTCTTAACAGTTGTTGTATAGTTATAAATGGTTTAAAAATTTTTCGGAATTTATCATTAGGAAGCTTCTTGGCAATTACGTCTGTTACACCTTTTATGTATGGAAGAATTAATAATATTTTTAATAATACAGCTCGTGGAAACCTAAACAACAATATATACAATTATATATGTATATAACTAACCCCCCCCCCCCCCCCCCACCTCAGACACAAGCACCACGGATTCTGCACAAAGGAGTCATTGTTTTTCTTCCCACCCTTAAGGGAGATGGCAGCGGAGAGAGTGACGGACAATTTGTAAATTACGAAAAAATGTTGGAGGAAAGAAAAAGTAAAAAAGATCGTTTTTCTCCCCCTTTCCATCCCCAAAAAAGGGGTTGCAGTTGGGGTCGAAATTTGCAATTTGAGAACAGTTGTTTAGCTTTTTATGGAGAATCCAAAAGTGCAATATAAAATAGGTGTTCCCATTTAAGTTTTCAAAACCCACCCCCGCTCCACCACACAGGTGGGCGAGAGTGATGTTTACGTATCATGACTCAATGGGTTTCAAAAAATAAAGGAAACTTGTTTTTTCCTTTTTGTAATTGGATGTGTCGTTCTCGAGATATTCAAGGGTGTATATTTTGACTGTAATGGCGCCCCGACGGCGAACGGGTAACCCGATCAAAAGATTTGCCAGAGAGACAAAACTCTCATATAGTTTACTTGCAGTGCGCGAAGTAAGTATTTCGCGCACGGCGTCGTCATTTCGTGTACGGTGTCATGGTAACGTAGGCAAGTGAAAAAAGGGTCACTTCGCGTATTGTTATTAATGCGCATAGACATGTCTATGTTAATGCGCAAACCTTGCCATTTTTTGACGTTTGTAGAAAAATAATATTTCAAATGTATAGATACCAGCCAAAAACTTAATGGAATTAGACTTTTGCGGTTTTCGGTTTAGTGATAAGGAAAAACAATTTTTAAACAAAGCTAACAAATTTTGCTCCTTGCCAAAATTTACCAATAAACTGAACTGAAAGAAATATTGAATTTTGGATGTGAAACGCAACTAAAAAGAGACGATAAACGGTAAACAAGTTACAATCTGTATAATTGTCAAATAACAGCAAATTTGTTAGTTTTGATGTTAATAGTATGATTTCCAAAATACCTCCACAAGAATGCATTTCTCTTACTCTTCTTATAATTAATTTCTTTGTTAATAGTAACGTAGAGTTATTTAAAAGATTAGAATTACGTAATTCAATTGTTTAATTTCTGTATAAATCAAAATTCTTTAACAACAAATTTTGATTACAAAATGATGGTCTACGAAGTCCATCTCTTTGGGCTTTATCTTTATGGATAATTTAGAGGAATAACATTTTTAAATTAAACACTTTAAGGAGAATTGTATTTTGGTTACGTCATGTTTATATTTTGAATTCGAATTTTACAGAAAACTCACAGATATGGAAATTGCAATTCCACAAAATTTTCGTCACCATCTAAAAGACAAGGTTGCTACTAAAACAAACGTTAATGAAAAAATTTCAATGAGTAAACAATTAAATTGCATAACAATAGCTGAAAACCAAACATTTCAATTAAATAGAAAAGCTATTAACTAGCTATCGACAAAGTTTATCCTACTGAGACTAAAAATGAAAATGTGAAGCACATGTTCCAAAAAATTGCCAGTGTAGATAATACGAAAATCTAAAACCAACTCATTCTAAAGGTAAACAATAGTATATTGAAAAACAAGTATCACAATGAGACTTTTTGCCGCACGAAGACCAGGTTTGCAGACCGAGTGAAAGGAGGTCTGCAAAGGGATGAGTGCGGCAAAAAGTAATTGTGGCACGCGTTTTTCATACCATTTTTTCTACTTCGCATGAATTTACTGTAACATTTTTAATAAATAAAGATAATAAAATAATTGTTTTTGTGATTTTATTTTAAATTAAGTTGGCAATTCTGACATTTGGCAATTCAAATTTAAAATTTCAAGTTGTAGTCATTTATTGTTAGTTTTTGAATTCAACAGTTACCTATAAAGGTATAAAAGTCTTTAACTTTGTTCCAATTTATAAACTAGCGTTTAAATATCCAAATTACTGTAATGTAAAGTAAAACAGTCCTGTCATAAAAAATAATAATGGTTTGCCGCACGAAGACCAGGTTTGCAGACCGAGTGCAAGGGATAAAATAATTGTTTTTTTCTATTTCGAGTTGATAACTAACTCATTATCGTACTGTTTTCAATTGTTATCGGTTTGATAATGATACCTATTATCGTACTGTTTTTAAGTTGGTAGTAAGGTTAGAAAAAGCAAATTCACTAACAAAGTATTAGTGACAGCTGACATTCCATAATTCCATTACTTTCACTTTTACATTACATATTTATTATTTACATATAATGGAAAACGTGAAGTACATCAAAAGTGTAATTTTATAGACTTATTTATTTTACTAACTAAATGAAAAACTACTTCTGAATGGAACAATTATTATAAACGTTAACATTGAATACGCAGTTATCGCCTGCCTTGACTACTAATACAGGTATATTGTCATATGTATTAACCACAGATGAATTAACGTGTTCTATTGTAGTCGCACCGGTAGTACATTCTACCTCCTCTTCTCTAGTCGCAGGTACAATTGATTGTGAACACGATGGTACAGGTGACCTAGCCGATGACCGACTGGATAGCATCTGCGATACTTCAACTTTCTTTTTTATTGAAGCTTCTACATATCCTTCAGCAACCGTAGATGACTTCCAACCTCCATGACGTTTAATCGTAAGAAGATCGCCACCACTATTTGCTAAATGGGATGCCGATGAACGACGGAAACAGTGACCCGAAAAGGAATCTGAATTTGGTAGATCCAAAAACATTGCGATGGTTTTTGGCATTTGACCAATTTTGTTTATGCCAATGGGTTGAATGGTACAACTACCATTACGGTAATTTAAGAAAAATCGACGAGAAGTTGTATGAGGCGGTCTTAAACCAGCATAGGTTTGTATTAGGCGAATCCACTCGAGATCGCTTACAACAAATAGTCTAGATACATTTGTTTTTGTTTTAGGCACAGAGACGAATACAGAGTCAGATTTAAACTCTACATCTTCAACCGAGATGTTTGTCAATTCTTCCCGTCTACAAGCGCCACTATAACCCATAATTAGTACCACCTAAAAATTGCGTAATGTAATATAAGACTAACAATATACGAATATAGATTTACTTTAACTGCAAGATATATATTGTCAGGGGCTTCGCCAAGAAATTTAGTAATATGTTCGAATTCTAATATTTTGGATTTTTTTGGTAGATAACCTTTTGAAAATGTTTTTAATAAGGCAATCAGTCTCGCAAATTTGGAAATATCAATATTTTCTTTAATATTTAGCATTGTACGCAACATTGAATAATTTGTCCAAATTGTCGAACTTTTTTTTGTTTTCCCCATTACTTCAAAATATGCAATTAAAACATTTTCGGTAATTGATTTAACATTATGTTCTGTAGCCCAATTGAAAAATCTCTTATGCGCCTTTTCATATTGCTTTTGGGATTTAGCGGGTACCAGTTTATTAGAGGCATCCAGGGCAATCTCTCGCAGCTCAGGTGGGGTACATTGCATTTCGTCATCGCTCATTGTTTAATTCTATTTTTAACTTATATCTTATAATAAAAATAATAAAGAGTAAATTTAGTTTTATTCAAATTGAACTTTTCTAATTGTACTACCAACTTTTCCACTGTTACAAACTTACTATCTCAAAATTCCCTAGATTTTACGTTTAACGTTTTAATATTTCCAAATGACTTTTCTCAATAGAAAAAATAGTATAAGAAACACGTTTAATAAGACGCCCTATCACACTCGTTCATTAGAAAACTCGCCGCTACGCGGCTCGTTTTCTAAACTTGAACTCGTGTGATAATAGCTTCTCTTATCAAACTTGTTTCATAATATACTATTGTGATTTTCTTTTAAATTAAGTTGGCAATTCTGACATTTGACAATTCAAATTTAAAATTTCAAGTTGTAGTCATTTATTGTTAGTTTTTGAATTCAACAGTTACCTATAAAGGTATAAAAGTCTTTAACTTTGTTCCAATTAATAAACTAACGTTTAAATATCCAAATTGCTGTAATGTAAAGTAAAACAGTCTTGTCATCAAAAAATAATAATGGTTGATTGACAATTAGTGTTGCAAACTTGAAACAAAATACAATCCCTGTAACAGTACGGAAACAGAGCTTCTTTCCGCATCGTTTTCAGTGCAGCAAAGAGCTGTAACCGTCGCGAAATAGAAAAAAAGATATTATGAAATGCAGTATTTATTAATCGAACTACGCATTTTGCAATTTTGTATACCTACGTAGATTAAACAAGTCTCAATTTCGATATTAGATACAAAGAACACGCACATAAACACGCAGAGAGGGAAAACTACCCCAAACATTTACTGGAACACAAACATCCCATGACTTTTTTATATTTTTGCAATGTAAACTCTAAATTAGATGTGTTAGGTGGCTATGAAATGTATACATATATCTATGTGTATGGTGTAGCTTTAATGAATGAGCACATATTATGATTTTTTGGGATTCTTTGGTTTGGTAGGTATGTCTAGTTTTTGGATGTATTTTCTAGACTGTGAAGTAAATATCTTATAACTTTTCTCAGCATTGCACTCATATATGTACAATTTATTTTATGCCTTTGCGGAATGTTATTGTTTTTTGCATCTTATACGATCTTCATCAATTTCAATCTGTGACAATCTGACAATTACTTGTTTTTATTATTACTATTACATTTTATTTACAACTGCTGCATAATGTTCTTTATTGAAGTAAATTGGTTAATGATACCTATAGCGATACCTTCTCCTGAATGAGAAGCCAACAGATTGGAATTTTGACGAAAATAAAGTTGTTTGCATAGTACGTGAATATCTGTTAAATTAATACCTCCGCACATACCAGGTGTCAATTTGAAAATTTGCGAGACCTCATATCTTCGAAACTGTAACAGGTGAGTAAAATTTCTCGATAGCGTTTGTAGAACATCTTCTAAATCTTCTAAAACTCACTCCTGAAGCTCCAGCCACCCCACCCCTATTTTTTTAAATTGCACTATATCCCATATATCTTAGGAAAGCTCTTCAAAAATGCAATTCATCAGTATTAAACAAAATGTTAATTAATCGATTATTTTTTAAATAAAACGAAAAATAACATTCAAATCAATTTATTCAAAATTATTGTTTTAAATGTCAAATTAGGTACTATTTTCCAAAAACAACTTATCTTTACAAATAGGTAGTCAAAATGAACAGAAAAACTTAATAATAACCCATTGTAAAAAAATTATTATTTGAGAAAATTTCCAAACATACCTGAAAGCTCCTTTAATAAGAAATCTTTTGATAAATAAACAATATTTTGTGTTTTTTGACTTACAGATCGTAATTATTTACGATCTTTTTGAAGTAGGGATTTGATTTGATCTTAGCAGCGATAAATACGAAAACATACAACTAAAG
This sequence comes from Pyrocoelia pectoralis, assembly GCA_036250285.1. NCBI lineage: Eukaryota > Metazoa > Arthropoda > Insecta > Coleoptera > Lampyridae > Pyrocoelia > Pyrocoelia pectoralis. Next base: position 18,880,140 of record CM070074.1, read on the forward strand.
TTAATAAAACTTTTTCTTGCTTTATATTGAATTATTATCTATATTGAAAAGTCTAACTAGAAGAAAAGACCCTTCGCACTATTTGGCACAAAATTTGTAATTGATGAAATTTCAATAAACAATAAAAAAATATGGAATATGGCCAACAAGACTGTCTCTCTCTTGGGGATTTCCGTTCATTCTATTTTAAGGTTCGTGGCTTTAGATTTTTTTTACAAATATACCCAAAGTTTCTTAAAATACAACTAGAATATTTTATGAAAGCAATTAAATAAAAAAATTTAACAGTCGTTATCATTACAATATCTAGGTGAACACATAATATAATCTGTTTGCATTTTAATAAAAACACTCGTTTATCTTTATCTGTAGTTGGTTTTCACAGTCGATTTTCAGTTTCACTCAAAAGTTCTGCCAGAATAATTTTATCCCAATTTTTATCTTTTCCTAAAGTGGAATGAAATCATGAAACTTATATAAAATCTGCGAAATGTGGAAACGGCAGATGAAATGCCAGAGATGACGACGGAGAGGTACTTGTAAATTCCACAAGATCCAAGTCGTAGTATACATAGTGATCAATAAAACGCCAAATACATCAAGTTAGGTGGATATTGCTTTTGTTTGTCACAGATTCGTGCAAAATTACCTACAATAGGTGTTTTCTTTTTGCATCGCCACAGGGTTAGGTAAAGTGACAATTATCACGTGATTGAAGCGCCTTGCGTCATAAGACTTTTCTGCCTCAGGTTAATATAAAACTTAAATAAAGCTTTTAAAACGAATAGGGTTATTGAGAACTGAGTCAAATTATTTTTATAAAACGAATGGTGTGTTATCGACAGAGCTGACTTAAGTCAACTACAACGTGCAAAAAGAAAACACCTATTGTTTCCACGGAAAATCTGAAAACCTATAAAGTCAATTCGCATTATGTCTAATGGACTGGAATACCTTTCTTAGTTCTTACATGGATTTCTTCGATACTCGATATGCCAAGCATGTGAAATAGAGTATTATGATTATGACATAAAAAACAATATTGTAGCGGACGTCCCATACTTGTTATGAAAACTATTCTTGTTCATCAACTGAAAGCTAGGGAAGTTTAATTATAGTGCAACGGTACTTCTAGGTCATACTGGAACAATGTTTTCATTCAAAGGGTTTATCTACCACACAAACCTTTTGGTATATCGTGAAAATTAATGGAATTAAGGACAAAATTGGAAGCTAATATTTTAAAACGACAAGGACTACTGGAGAATGACCTTTAAAGAATAAGTGATTTAACGTGGATCTAGTTCCTCTGGGAAAACCAACGCGGTGGGTATCTGACAGACACAACTCAAAAAGAGGGAATTTGCAAAAGAACTAAATCAATAAATAAGTAAATCGGACCGTAAGCCGAAATTGTCTTTCCTTCTATGTGAATCTATGACGTAATTATAACCACACTTTGCTTTCATCAATTTGTAAGGAAAGGAAAACATCCAAAAGGCATGGGGGTAAATTTCGAGATTTCTCATTGTTGCAAGAGAAATTAATTAATTTGAAATCTGATCACATAAACGTTATAAAATTTCAATCGAAGCAGCAGCCGAAAGGATATCTGTGAGAGAATGATGGCAATGTATAGAGAAAATAGCCCATCCAATTTTCAAGTGAAATATTGGCACAAACAGTACCAATGAGCCAGGGAATACCATTCCTGCCGACTAAAAGTGAGGAAAACTTTTGGAAGTATTAACTGAACAAATATCAGAACGGAGAGTTCTTAAAAAGATTTGGAAATCGCCAAAGCTTCTGCACAGTAGGTTACCAAGCAGATCAATACTTAACACAAATAGTGTAAACAACAAATTTTCGATGATACGATCCTGACCTCCCCTGTGAACATTTATTTCATTTTAAAACGCAAAAAATACTTGAGAGGACGTAATTTTTTACTAAATGACCACTGAAAAACGCCGCGGAATCGTATTTTGCACAACATCACCAAAATGTTGGAAATGTGTTCACATCTATCGTTTTTAAGTCTAAACATTAAGTTTTGTGTGTTTCCTTTCTGGTTTTATAGTTTGATTTCACATTATGCAATTTTCGGATATCTTAGCAGTGGAATAAAGTGAATCGCTGTAGTATTGTAGGTTCAAGCGATTCAGTCGTTATTCAATTTTCATTATTTACTCAATGAGTTACTTGTAATCTTTCGATTCTGCAGGTTACTTTTTTCTAATGTTGAATATTATTCGCATTTTTCATAGCAGTTGGTTTGATTATGTCCTAGCTTAGGTATAGTATCAAAGTTTACCTTTTACGCTCAGGCATACTATTAAATATCACATACAGTAAAATGGAATATTTTGCCATTTTTTTAAATGCCATTTAAACGTATTTCATGCCGAGCAACTGTAAAATATGACCTCATAAATAATGTAATAAACCGGATGTACCTACTAATACTTGTCGTCTTAGCTTTAAATAGTTTTATAAAGCTTGCTATTTGTTTTATTGTTAATTAAATGTCTTCTTGGAATGAAGGAATAAATGTGATGCAATACCTCTTTATTTCTAATTTATTTTAAAGCTCAATCAAAGTAACTGACTTATTGAACTTCAAGCGTTGATTACCAGCTTTGACATAAATAAATAATGTAAACAGAAATTGATTTTTTGATTCACCATCTAGGCGTGCTATTTGTGAACATTATTTCATAAACTTGATTGGACTAAAATTTTATCTCAAATTGAAGGTTTTTCAACAGAAGGTATGCTCATAAAGACATAGACATACTCATTAGTTCATTACTAATCCAATTCAAATTCAATTATGCAACAAATTATCTTCCATTGCTACATCTTATATACAGACTCAAATCACTCACAAACAGAAGTATTTGTATAGCATATTACCACAGATATCTGTGATATTACTATGTAAGATGCAACTTTTTATTCTCGAATAACATTTTGTTTTGAGGCGAAAGTGGTCATGCAATAAGAGTATTAAAAATGCAGGAAAAGGCACTCCGATATAGGTATGGCTGGTGTCTCGTAAAGGACTTCTTGTAGAAGCCTTGAATATACAATTCGAGTGCATCATAATAGAGTTTATGAATATACTAATCCCAAATATCTTGGAATAAAACTGTATAGTAGCCTACCAACCAGAATCAAAATATAAATTATAGAAATTTAAAAAAACCATTACCGAAATTTTATTAAAGCACGTGTTTTACAGTGTGTCTGAATATTTAAGTACCTATTGATATAAGCAGTGACATAAATACTGAACGAGGAACTTATTTTGTTTTGTTTGTTTTTGATTCAATTTATTTTGTTTTTTACTATTAATAAGTATACTTATAGCGTTTATCCTGTTATTCTATAATAAACGGGGGTACACGCGATTCTCGCGTTTTGCGTGCTTTGGGGGGGAGGGGGTATCTGTGATTGTAGGTTGTAATAGCTTTTGTTTTAAAATATCACACCTTGTTGAGCTGGCTTAGTTGCTTGAAAAAAGAAAAAAAATTTACGTTTTTGTACCTTTTCAGATTTTTGACCCTGTAGGTAACTGTAATTTAGCAAGTTATTAAAGTAACTAAAATAAAGGATTACATTTACTTACATTTGACGTAAAAATCACAAAAATGGGTTGATATTTGGTAAAGATATACGAATTCGTTCCTACCTACTTAAAGTAAATTTTTACCAATTATTAAAAAAAATGTAAAATGCAAACTTTTTGGAATAGATTTGAGACCAAAAATACATAATGGCCCTTCCACAATGTTAATTACATCTTTGCACATAGTCTTTGCCCAAAAATTATCGAAAATATAACAAATTCCGTGTGAACTTCATAAGGATAGTTTAGAATGAATTTTGAATGTAAAAAAACTCAATTTGGACACTGGCAACTTTTTGGGAATACGAATGGCCTTAGGGAGAACGTTTTAACATTCATCTTTAACTATAGTAAAACTAAAAATACCATAAAACATAAAATGTACAAATAGAAGCTGGTCTAACGTTGCATAACATCTGTTTTATAGAAAGACCTTCTCTACCTTAAACAGTTTCAAATTTTTGTTTATTTCACTAACTAAAGGCCACCATTTACACGTATATGTACAGCAGTAAATATGGATTTTACTTCCTCTGAATTACAATATAAGTTGTATATTTAGAAGTATAGTCAAAGTATAGGCATTCTCTTTGGTATAGTGTAACGTAACAATACACTTGCCACCTACTTTCATCTTCATCAATAGATATTAAGTTAAATATGTAGATAAAAACATTTTTCTCGGTGAAAACATTCGACTATACCTATGTTACCTACGACATCGTTCATCGTTCAAAATCTCTAAATTTGAAATAAGCACACAAACATGTACATTTCGAAAGTTACCGAAAGAAGGTATCGGGACATATAAATTAGTCTACGATGAATGCTGTTACTACTTTTTACATCATACAGAAAAAAATTAGTGCAGATAATTCAGTGTCGGTCTGGCCAGGTCGGCTGGTCGGCGCTCGCCGAGGGCCCGAGAGCCAGACGGTCCGAAGGGGGCCCATCGAGCCCATATTAAAAGTATGGGGAAAAAATTAAAAAGATATAGAGAACAATTAGGAAGGATATTGAGAAAAATTTCGAGTCGCCTTAAAAATAGTATTTACTTAATCAAATGTTTATATGAATATGAAACATAAACGTTTATGAGGCCCATCTAATTTATATTTTATCATGTTTATTGGTAACTAATTAATGATTTAGTGTTTTATTAATTTGACAGTAAAACAAAAACGAACATTTATTGTTTTGTATTTTTATTAATCATTACTTTTTCATCATAATTTATTTCTAACATTTTTGGTTGAAATTTAAAAGTAAAGTTTTTTGGTGGGAAGATGGCTATTTATTTTTTATCGGAGGAAGGGGGCCCTCGAATTTTGCCAACCGAGGGCCCGAAGGGCCGCCAGACCGGCACTGGCAGATATTTACGTAGTTTGCGGGGTATCTATAATTGTAGCTTGTAGCATTAATTTGTAGGTTATAAATTTATAATAGCTTTGGTTTTAAAATATCACATCCGCATTCGTCGGGATTCGGCGACTGTCGGAAAAGTGCACAGCAACACAAACATATACACACGTCTCGGTTATTATATAGTGATTATGACTTGTTCTATACCATTTTTAAGGTCGTTTTGGAACAACATATATTATTATTATTAGAAGGCGGATTAATATGCACATAAAAAGTCAAATATATGCGCATATATATGCACCAAATATGTTAAAGATATGCAGTCAGTTTGTTAAAATATGCAACATTATATGCAAAATATGCGTACCAAAAAATAATAAACAACATCTATTAAACAAAAACTGTTATTATATGAAAAAGGTTATTAATGAAATTAAAAAAATTAAGTAATTAAAATAATAATAATGTATATGTGTAATATTAACTAAAAATAATTTTACGATCAGTTGGAGAATTAAACATATTCTGATCATCGCTTTTCTGCCTATAATAATTTACAATAAGGTGTTTTTCCAAATTGTTTAAATTAAATCCTTGTCGCGTATCAGATAAAATATATCCCCGTTCGATCAAGTGGATGTAGGGACGCGACTGAGAAATCTCTGTAAGAAATGCAAGGCCGCTCCATCTAAATCTCGATATGATCGAATGCCACGGCGAAATTATAGCGGTGACGCTTCTCCTACCTTCTACAGGAATTTTTAAAGGTTTTCTTTTTTAGATTTTAATCTTTTATTTAAAAAGTTTCATTTACTGTGCTCGTTTGAGGAGATGAGAGAAATTTTTTTAAGTAAAATGTCAGATTTATTTAGAAATGCACAAATTATGCAATAATATACACATTTTACAAAAATATGAACATTGCTGCAAATATATGCAAAATTAAATTGGTGTCATATAACTCGCATTAATGTGATTCACCTAGATACGGAAGGGTACTTTTACAGCATCAATAGTCAACAATATGCATTTTGCATATAATCCGCCCTCTAATTATTATTATTAAACAATCTTTCAGAGGTCGATGAATTTAATAATTAAGCAATTAATTTCTAGATTTTAATTCATTCAACATTTGATTTCACTTTGAATTATCTACTACTCACATCAAAGTTATATTCAATATGTTAATATACTGAATGGAAATATTTTGAAAATCATACGTACAAGATATACAGGATCAAAAATGACAAATTTGATAGTCTTTTTTGAAAACAGAGGTAGCAGTAGCAGTAGGTAGTAGTAGCAGGTAGCAGTACAGTTTTGTTTAATCGAAGGTATCATTTATGCCATCCTAATTTCTGTAAAGGCATTTTTTTTTCGATTGTATCCATGTAACATGCGTGACTCTTGTTACATTGATAATGTAATCTAAAGAAATAAAAAACAGAAATTAATAAAAATGCAATAATGGCTTTTATACAAGATTGGGTAAAGTTCGGTGGCCCAAAAACCATAATTCGTTCATTCAAAAAACCTTGGAACAAATTTCAATTTTGTCTGTCTTATGTTTGAGTGTACAATGTACCTACGTAATACCACAGCGTATGTTTCTTACACTATGGTATAACCTATTATGTAAACATTATGAAATGACACTGTGAACGAATTCCAACATTCAACTTCTCTATGTTTAGCACTTCCAAAATAACGAGGAAAGGACACATATATGGCCATATACAATAAAATTTGCTGATTTTCTTGTATTCTCTCCCAGCTTTCCATTTTATAAATTATCCTCGCAAGTATTCACTATGGCACTACTATGGGAGTCACCACCTATTTTTCTCACATACTCGTAGGCAATAGTTTGAAATTCCATTGTTTTGTGTTTGTCGGATACGGTTAAGCAATGTGAACATTATTTTTCTCTTTCCTGACATATTTTTTTATAGAAGCTATATATTATGGCTAAGAACTGTTACAATGGAATTATCATTAGATCTAACAATAACCAGTTAGGCTCCACTAACTTTTTAGTAAATATTTTCTTCTTACAGTCGTTGCAAGGTTTTAAACTTAAAAACAAGCTATAACTCGCGAAAAATTGTGTGCTCAAACCGATCACATGTCGAATACCCAAAATGCGGTACCACGTACCACTTCATCGATAGTCTGTGGAATTATTCAAAACTAGAGAAATGTCTAGTTTAGTAATGAAAAGAAAGGCCCCAATGTTGAAAATTTTGCAACACATCGTTGATACAGATTCCTTTTGATATTAAGTTATCGTTGACCGAAAAGTTCAACTGGTGTTTTTTGTTCCCATAAATTTCCTCTTCTTTTTTGATTTTTTGGTGAATCTGTTTAATTGTCAATAACTATTCCTTCCTTTTGTCATTTGAGCGTGGCATATATTACCTTTTTCGAATATGTACTCATTTAATAAGTTGGCATGCTCCATTTGACAAACATTTGTTGACATTTATGCTCATCTTGACTTCCGTGCATTTTTCAAATTTCAAATAAGTATACCGGCTATACCGGAGGGTATCAAATCTCTTTGTATATCTTTTTCTTCTAGACACTAAGGGCAAATTATAAATTGAAATTCTAACATTCAATTCTTGTCTGCGCCCATGATGGAATTTTGGAAGTATCTCATTACAAAATCTGTAACACTACCATTAGTGCGTATACGAATTGGCAATACATACATCGAACTAATTTCAATTGTCGACTAGTAAATCTTAAACAAATGGTAATTATAATTCTGTAAGATAATTGCTCAAAATGAGATTTGAAATTTATTATTATTATTATAAATTATAATAACGGGTCTCCAGGACAAGAGAGGGGGAATTTGTATCTCCGCTGTTGTTGCACTATTCTTTGGAGATGTAGTAACCATCGAAATGCACCCATTTAGAGTAATCTAATTTAATCTTTTTATTTCAACGTACTGAATTAATGTTAATAAGCATTTATTTTTAGGCATGCAATACAATTCAGAAGATATAATAAAAACGGCCTACTTTAAAACTTGAACTATATTATAAAGCAAAACACAATCACCATAGAATGTGTTAGCTACAGACACTTACCGAAAGTTGTCGCTGTCTTATACATCTTTCTTAAGTGCCTCAGAGGTTTACGGATTGCCTAATTACCATTTTGTTTAAGTCTATCATCAATTATCACGTTTTTCCTTTACTGTCTTTCCTATTGCTATTAAAGGCGAATTTATTGCTCTTACAAAAATCCTTAAGTGTATATATTTATATAAAGTAATAAAATTTCATGATAGGGATGAACTGTGATTTGCATTTTTATAGCGCCAGTTGGGGTTACACCAATCTCTTCTATTGATTGTTGTAGTGAATTGATTTAGAAAACACGGAACGTGTCTCCGTAAGAAAACGGTCAGTGTAGACTAAAAAAGCAATAAAATTATATTATGTTATGGAATTTATAGAAAACGTTTGATCGAGGATAACAATTACTGACATCACTACCTATTTATTTAGCAGTTCATTTATGTCTTACGTTACTTATGTTCACAAAGGTGGAGTACAGGATCGTGAACATTTGAGAAATGTTTCAAGATGCTTCTAAACAGCCTATGCGAGGTGGAGAATTACAGATTCGTTTGGGCAATAGAAAGTTTAATTCTGTATGAATTACATGGGATTTCATTTCTGCATTGTTACTGTCCGTCTCATAATAATAATAATATAATATCAGGGATAACATTTTTAACCGCAATTGTTACTCTTCTTAAGAAAAAAACAATAAATATATATGTACTTGCGTTTACTTTGCAAACCCGTACAACAATTTGCAGAACAAAAAAACATCCAATACTTGCGATTGTTGGCTCCTCAAATTATTTTAGAGTGAAAACATTAAAAGTTCAGCACAATAACAAACAGCTGGCAATGGATAATGCGACATTTTTAATTATTTTAAACTTTGAAAGGTTAGTCTAGAATGTTTTTTTATTTTCATACCATATTGTTTACCACGGCTAGTACTGTCATGCCGAAACTTTACATGTCAGCTGCTTAATTTCTGAAAACAGAAATTTGTTTAGCGATTCAACTTGTTTGAGAGAAATTTTCTTTTAAAATTGTAAAAAGTATGGCACGATAGTTTTCTTGGACAGAGTTCAAACTCTGACCGGACTAAAGTGGATTGTGGTATTTGAAACATTCTAACAAATATGTCTTTGGCAAATGGCATTATGAAATTTTGATTAATCTCACATTTAAATCGTATAGAAGAAAGTAGTGAAAAGTAAAAACTTACTTCAAACGCAAGACTAAAGTTAATGTTACTTTATAGACTAATTACTCAGAGAGTGCCATTTGGAAAACATCTTTCAAGGGTAAATAATATTGAAATTACAAAAAAATACGTCAACTCAGGAAATGAATACGGGAAGATTTGATTTTTCTCTTTTCACATTCGCATAAAACATTTCTAATGGGTAATAAGTTTGGTAATATGTAATTGTCGATTTTATTTTATTTCCAATGTGTGGCAGTGCTAGTTTCTTTTTTATAATCATATAGTCCGGTTAATTTAGCTCAAAATAGACCTTCAAGGTTACAATACGTGGTACGAATGTAAGGAACAGCATTATAAGTGAAATGTGAAAGTCCCTACATCTGCAAAAAATTTATTCAAGGACAAAGTTCGCAAATGTGGGTTTTTTACATTTTTCAGTGAAACGGTAAGTTTTATGATAAAAATAGATCAGACAAAAATTATAGATCATGCAATTATCTATAAAAATTGTTCTTACACATTTTCTCTTAAGAATCACAATTTCTGAGATATAGCGATTGAAAAAGTTGTGTTCTCCATAATATGCACACGTTTCCCCCGCTACCTGCGTACTTGGCGCATTTTTTAAATGTAGTAAACCTATTCCACGATCTGTTGTGGTCCTGTTTAATTAAATGATTCTTCTTCTTCCTGCTGCTTCCAGTGCTGATTTTACATGTCATTTACGTAACATTGTCTGCAAAATAAAGGCGTGGACATTGGTACACTCAAAAATTACCTTCGTTTAGGTTAATTTGATCATGAATCTCATTTCTAGACTTATTGTTTGGTCTAAATAAAGATTTTCAACCGATTATCTTTTATTTATAAATGAGATTTTATATACCAGTCGGTTCAAAATATTCAACATAATATGATGTTTTTCGAATATAACGGTTTTTCAAATTAGAACTTAAAAATGTTCACACAATGAATGTTATGGCTAGAGAAGGGATTCTAAACGACATGCCTATGAGAAACGATTGCGCCCGTATGAATGTGCACGTTATGTTTCTCGCTAAATACAAACACCTTCGTGTCAAGAGAACAAGGAATGAAATTCCGCAATTTCATGCTATACGCACATTTGGAGATTTTCTAAGAAGTGTGAATACCAGCATCTTAGAACCGTTTTCAAAGAAATTAATGTTTGGTTTTATAATAGCTTTAGAAGGGAATTACTTGTTATTAATAGAAGTGATTTTATACTTTAGAATGCAATTCGTCATGATGTTTGAATTATAGTAAAAGAATAAGGAAAAGTGTGACGCCTCCCAGTTTTCCCCTTTTTACTCGTAAGCTATACATTTTCAGTAAAAATTACCCATAGAACAATGATAAACTAGATAGAATTTCCTAGAATTTAAATGCCTACACATTTTTTCAACCACGTGACCATTTATAGGCGTTGAAGTTTGTTGTATACCTATTTGACTTCCATTTAGTGTGGCTCATAGATTTGCAAATCTGCCTCATCTCCGTATTAAAGGTTTCTTAAAATAAATTTTTTATCAACCCAGCAATAGCAAACATTTATGTAAAACGCCAATGCTGGCAACATATAGTCTTGCCGGTACTACATTACTGGCAATGCGGTGGCATCGTGTACTGGGCCATTGCAATCAGGTCACTATGGCCATTAAATGGCCACATAACGGCTTGCCAGTATATTTACTACCATGCCAGTATTTAACCTGTACCAAACCAATAAACTGACACACAACTATTTTATGGTGGGCAAATGAAGGCAAAGTATATCTAACAAGTACATCCCCTGTACTTTTCCAACACTCTACTAGTACGTTTTTCTGCAATTTACCAGAACAGTTAACATACAGAAATAAAAAAATAGATTTAAAATTTTATTTTTTATTTATATGACTTTTAACTATATTTAACTCAATTCTTGCACCAACCCGTTTTTTTACCTGAACTGAAAGCCGACAGTTCATTATTTTATACTTGCTTGAAAAGTGTCCCTTAACAGGATTCGAACCTTTGCCGGGTGGGCGATTCAAATTCAGAAATTCCACATATTTTCTTTGCATCTCACATTGTACCACTGCGCCAATCTGAAACATCCCTTCTTTTTATTTCGTACCTCATAACTTTGCGCTGTTTCGCGTTATTATAGTTTAAATTTTGTTTGATTATATCGTTGAGGGAAGTCTTATTCAATGATTATACCTACCTTTATGTTAAAAATGACCTGGATTTAATTTATTTTATATTATTTATTTTCTATATAAATTAGTCACATTTTATTCGATACGGATCTAATATTAAAGGTACGCGAACTACAATTTTTGGCGTTATAGAAAACACGCGCGTGCGATTAGGTACTTATGCGGCATAAATTTAAACAGACTTTATTTTCGACCATATGTAATGATAATTTCTAATTATATTTATAGAAGGCATACATAAAGAATATGTAATACTTCTTACATATAAGATTTATCCGTAAGTTTCTATACTATTATGTGAAATGTACGTAATGTGTGACATACGGTTTATATTACTTTATTAAAGTATACTTACATACTTGATATTTTTACTTCAATTTTATATATGTTGTATGTATATTTTATATGTGTGTTTGCTGGGAGATGATAAACCACCAAACAATAAATGGAGGAGAAAACGAGGGAAAACTTGCACCATACAATAAGATAAACAACAGTAAAGGTGGTGTAATTGTAATGGTGGACGTGGAGGGCAGTGGAGATTATCACTCATAACTTATTATAAGTCTTGTGCGGCGTGCACGCGAAAACAGATTCAAACAGAATACCGGTTCAACTATGTCTGCCAGTACATTTACGGTATAGTAATGCCGTAACTACGCCAGTACAGGATAATATGAATCGCACCATTAACAAAAATCTAAAGTAACACCGATACGAATTGCCTTTACATTACCGGCACTATTATAACATAGTTTTACCTGAACCAGCAAGTCGCCAGCAGAACGGCAAACAGCCATGCAATGGCCGTTATGTTAATGTTTGCTGGGAAACATACAGAAATCGGCTATAAAAGGTTTGATAGATAGAGTATCTCTCCATAGACAGTAATCATATGTATCTAAATATGAAACATTTAGTACTTACTATTCCAGAAGTTATCGTGGATCTTTGGAAACGTTCTCTGGTAGCCAGGTATGCACCATGTTTGGTAATACATATACATATCCGCTAGAAATCTAAATATCAAATCTTCATTTAACCATACCTTACGAATAGTCAAATACGAATTATACTATGCCACCAGATCCTCTATTTCTCTGTAAATAGTGACTGAAGTTGCAATCAACATTCAGCGAGATGAGCGATAGGAAATGATGAAACTTTTCCTTGATCAAAAGAATTGATCAAAGAACAATAGTGATGCTGTCCTATGTGTTCCAAGTTGTTTAAGTGACTGCAGTGTTCAAAGTAGCTCAGATTACCATGATAAACTGTTTGAAACGCTTCCTCCGCAAATATATAAATCTGTCTGATGGAGAAAAACGAGTAGCAGTACAGATTCAACAAACATTAGAAGACAAGTAGCTTTTATATGCCTCAGGGATCCTTGCACTAAGAACTAAAAATAATTAAAATACTACTTGGCAACCTACAAAACTGCTGGAGCGTAACTTTTAAGTGTTAGATCATTAATCTACGCAAGATAGAGCGGAGTATGGCAAAAAGTACCTACATGTTCTAATTCCGTGCACCCTCTATTCTATACGAATAATATCGCGATCACTATTGTATAATCGCCATATTTACCCATGATGGTGTTGGCGATGGTAGGATAAACCGGAGCAAAAGAACCATTCCTAACTGCTCTTTTTCAAAATGGGCAACGGGCTGGCGAATCAAATTAAGTAGCAAAATGCTTGTCATATACACTACCAAATGCAAACCTACGTCCTACCATTCATCTTAATGACAAGTTCTTACTTCAGGTACTTTATTATGTCCCCATGAACTGGAAATATCACCTCAAATAAGGTTCAGTCTGAAATTCAAAGTTCTAACATGTTTCTAAAGCTTTTTGAGCCTGTTTGTACATACTTGCGTGCTTAGTCATCCAAGGAACAAAAAATAATATATTACGAATCATAGCTGTTCTTTACACGCTGAATAATATGATATGCACCTATTTGGATCTTAATTGTGTCTATCTAGTAATTTGCAGTTTGGTACGAATGTGTGGCTTCCCAAACTTACAGATGTATTAAATAAAGAGTAGGTACTTATATTTTTTAACATAGTTCCATTTTTTATATTGACCCCACTGAATCGTTATATTTGATATATTCGTTCACTTACAAAGGATTTTTCTGTATTAATAACTCCTTTTTAATTGAAATGATATAAACCAGTAAGTTTGGTTGTATATTAAGTTCATTGTGTTTTGGTGAAATATGCAAGTGTAAACCCAAAAAGAGGGTTGTGGGAACGATCGAAGAATAAGGCACACGAAACCTCCCCTTGATTTTTATTTGTTATCGTTGTTAAAAAGTGATCGTAGTACGTAGTGATGATAAGTGATTACATAATTTTTTTAATTAAGCGAAACGTTTCGGCATAAAGTCATCTTCAAGCTTTGAGCGATAATGAATACAGCTGATGAAGAAATTACATGCAAAAAATTGATAACATGACAACATGGCGAGGGGGAAAAATGTTAATCACAGATGTGGTATAATAACATTCCTAAAAAACTCTTAATTATCACATTTTGTTTTTAAGTATGATCTTAAAAATAAATTATGTTAAAACGATGCAATCAAATTGCGCTTGGAGGGTAGATGTATGTTTAGAAAGTAGAGATTCTCAATTTGAACAATGCTGAAAATTTATTTTTATATTAATTCATTGTTGATTACTTAAAATATAATTACGACATACGTATATTAGCCCCATCACATAAATTATAAAAAGGTAAAATTTAAGAGACAGAGTTCATCATAACATTCACACGTAAAAGTATGAGGCGCCGTTTGTACCATAACTATTCGTTAGATATATATATTAAAAAGAGTCAATATATTAAAAATTAAAAATATTTATATATATCATCCAAATATAAAAATATATCTGGTAGTTAAAGTACAGATATATAGAAAATTTGAGGGCGAAATATATAAAACTTCAGCTTTGAATATCCACCACTAGTGACGCTGTAGCTAGAGACAAAATTTGCAACAGCGTAGATGCTGCTACATCTGTCACTTAATTATTTACCTTTTAATTAGAAGAGTTTATGTTGGAATTGGTTCGATGTTATGAAGTGCCATATAGTTATCGATATGGACAACCTTAGCCGGACGTGTATTATCCGAATATGCTTAAGCTTATACATTAGAAAGTAACTGCCATACTTTAATAATCCTAATATGAAATGCATGTAATGATCTTTAGCAACTACAATTACTCCTAAAAGCATGTATGACACCAACTTAAATCGGTATGGATCAATATAATCAACCATACAAGGTGGAAAGTTATATGTAATGCGCTGCATTGTAGTGTAAATCAAATCAAACAGCTTTACAATGTAGAAAATGTAACATTACGTAGGTCGCGTCGCCTTTGCAAGTATTTGAATTTGTCGTTGCTCGTTTGCCAAACATAATTTCCCGAAGAGCGCCATCAGTGGTCAACGTTGGAAGTTCAAGTTTTATATATCAGTACTCTCATCATTGCTGATATATTTTTATATTTGGATGATATATATTATTTTTTTTTAGTTTTTAATATATCGACTTTATTTAATATATATATGTAAAAAAGAGTTATGGTACAAACGGCGCCTCATATAAAAGCACTAAACAGTTTATATAATAAGGATTAACTTATTAGTATTTATGTTTACTTATGTTGACATATTTATTACTTATTACTTATCACGTAAATTATAGTTATAGATTTCATCATACTATCTACACAAATTCTCCTTTGAATTAAGTAGTTTATATAATAAGAATATTTATGATATACTCTCTGACAGATCCATTAGTTTGTATAAACTAAGTAGTCTATAAAATAGGAACCGAAGGGATAACTTTTAAGTAATACTTTAGGCGCAAGCTTGTTCATTACTCGGTAGCAATTAGTCTAATATAATTTGTACTTAACTTTAATATTTTTCAATAAACGTAACTGGCGCTGCGAACAGGATAGCTAAACGGAAACCTTCAGTTGTTAACCGTTGTATTACAATACTTTGTTAGCTATCCAAGAAGACCGTGTGTGGCAATCCAGAGAAAAACTCACCTACAAGCAACGCGGAGACTCACCTACCCGAATTTCCAGCAAGCGGAGTCCTCTGGTACCAGCTACTTGTCATCTACAACTAAATTGGCATAGGACCATCAACAAGTTCGTCGTCTTCAGCCTTTAAGTGATGCTGCTTACGACAACATTCCTGTAAGTCAATTTCCCTTACCTTTACTCATTTTTAAATTTGATATTATTGCTTAGTTGTATTATCTTAAGATATTGAAAAAAAGACTTCAAAGTCCCTAGTAACTTTATGTATAGAGATAGATCCCCTATTAAAAGAGATTCAAGCAATTCAAAAATGGCTGTTAACGTGAATTTCTCAGAAATCAACCTCGCCAGAGAGATCGTTCCTGCTTTCGATGGGAGCGATGCAAATCTCTCCTACTATATTAAACAATGCGAGAAATTTTTATCAACCTATATGAATACTACCGCAGGACAAGAACACTGCTCTTATAATAAACTAATTTTCGAATTATGTTGTTCAAAGCTGGTAGGAGCAGCTAGAGAAACCCTCACAACAAATAATTGCGCAACGTGGCCTCAATTAAAACAGGCTCTTTTGAATCGATTCGGTGACCAGCGTAGTGAAACGATCTTGGAAAATGATTTAATGACGTGTTTTCAAAATTTTAACGAAAATTACGAAAATTATCACGAAAGAGTTAGGCAAAAATTACAAAAAATACTAGATCATGTTAGTGTTAGCGAACCAGACCGTAATATTTTAGATAACAAAATTTGTCATTACAAAAACAAAGCCAGAGATACCTTTTGTGCAGGATTACTTAAACCCTATTCTTCGGTTATCTCCATGAAAACGTTTAATTCTCTAGAAGAATGCCTGACCCACCTTAGAAATTACGATAACCTACAAAATCAAGCAAGTTTCCTTGATTTCATGCGAAATAAACAATCCAATTTGAAAAACCCCGATGGAAATCATTTCAAAGCATTTACACGACAACCTCGAAATGTTTCGACGCAAGGTTCTCAATCCCAACGTTTCTTGCAACATTTTTCACAAAACTCACAACCCCAAGGGTCTTCGCAACCCTTCCCCCGCGGACCAATTGATATCCAAACCAGACCAATCCAACGAAACTACCCTACTAATAACCAGGTATTCGGAAAGCAATGGCCCACCGCCTGGAGGAGCAAACGGCAATAACTACAAGCCCACTCCGATGTCAGTAAGCACTCGAAACACATTTAATAATAATAATAGAAGTCAATCTCGGCGATTTCAAAATTATTTTAAGCCGACTGGACCAAGAAACTTTGTGTCTACCGAACTACATAATGTAGAAACCCAGGAAGAAGCAGGTTATTACCAAAATTACGATCAAGAGCAAGATCGACCACAAAGGAATGATTCCTATTATGACGACAATGAGGAGGATCTTACAGAAAATGATGATCTTAGTGAAAATACCCAAAATTTTCGGTCAGGAGCCTCGGAACAAATTTACACTTAAACTCGATCGTCACGGATAAACCCAGATTACCATTCATAATAATACCCATCTTCAACTTAAAAATCCTAATAGATTCGGGAGCGTCTCATTCCATAATGAACCCAAACATTGCAAGTACTTACTTTCAAGATTTTCTTTTCAAAAAACCTTTCACAGTCCAGAGTATTACCCAAACAGTGAGTAGTGACTCTAACATCTCTTTCCCTATATTGCAACAATACGGCGTACAACGCAAATTCAACTTTCTTGTTTTCCACTGGCACGACCGCTTCGATGCCTTATTAGGTAGCGAGGATTTCGAGAAAATGGGAGCCACGATAAACTACCAAAAGCAATTTCTAGAAATGGACGAAACGAAGATTCCATTTTATTTAGAACTAAATCCGCAAAATTTCAAGCCCTTTAGTCAAAATGTCTGCAATAAAATTCAAGTTCCCGTCAGCATAAAAGAAGGATCGGTGTTATTACCTGAAACAGAGTTAGACGAGAATTTCATATTACCGGCATGTATAGCTTACGCGAAAGGAGGAATGTGTGAAATCCCGATACCAGAAAATACTATCGTTAATGTTAATTTTCACCATCAAATTGATGTCGAGCCATCCGCCATTGTAGACATCACTCCTCCGTGTACAATCCCCGAGGAAAAGTCTAACCTCACGATTAGAACGGAACATCTCAACCCCGAGGAAAAATTTCAAATAACCAGTCTATGTAGAAAGTACCGAGACGTATTTTACGACGAGAAACAAGATCTAACCTTTATCAATGCCGTTAAACATTCTATAAGGACAACCGACGATATGCCTGTGTATAATAAATCCTTCAGATACCCATACCATCTAAAAACAGAAATACGAAGTCAGATAGAGATACAGTTCCCCTGTGTGGATAGTTCCCAAGAAATTGGACGCCAGCGGAAAGAAGAGGTGGCGATTAGTCATAGACTACCGGAAACTAAATGACAAAACCATAGAGGATAAGTACCCCTTACCCCGCATCGAAGAGATACTAGATAACCTAGGCAAGTGCACGTACTTTTCGACTCTTGATCTAGCGCAGGGATTCCACCAGATCGAAATGGACGAGGATTCCATCGAAAAAACGGCCTTTTCTGTCGACAACGGGCATTATGAGTATGTAAGAATGCCTTTTGGTTTAAAAAACGCTCCCGGCACGTTTCAGCGCGTCATGGATAATATTTTAAAAGAATACCTCTACAAGCACTGCTTCGTCTACATGGACGATATAGGCATCTTCTCAAAATCATTACAGGAACACGCGACACACCTCAAACTAATCTTCGACAAACTGAGAGAATTTAATCTCAAGGTCCAGTTGGATAAGTCCGAATTTTTAAGGAAAGAAGTAGGTTTCCTGGGACATGTTTACACGCCCGATGGCTGGATACTACAGGCGATTCATCCAAAACTTCGCGAAGGTAGTAGGACCCCTCACTAAAAATCTCAAAAAGGGAATAAGAGTAAATATTGACGACCCAGAATACATAGATGCATTCTATAAATGCAAGGAACTACTAATGAATGCACCCATTTTAACCTATCCGGATTTTTCGACCGCATTTCATGTTACTACCGATGCCTCTAATAAGGCTATAGGTGGAGTACTCTCCCAGCATTCGAAACCCATCGCATTCTATTCAAGGACGCTAAACACGGCGGAAAGAAACTACTCCACTATCGAACGCGAGTTATTAGGAATAATAGAAACAACAAGACACTTTCGACCTTACCTCTTCGGGCGACAATTTATAATAGAGACGGATCATAAACCGTTAGTTTGGTTGTACAACATCAAAGACCCGAACTCTAAATTGGCAAAATGGCGGCTGAGGCTTGAAGAATACGACTATAAAATACTATACAAAAAAGGGAAAGAAAACGTGGTGGCTGATGCTCTATCTAGGATAGAAATTAACGCAAACGAAACCGCCGACTCCAACGAGAACGACCAATGCTCAATGATACCACAAATAGAGGAAGACCAACCCCTGAGTAGAATACACGAAGTCGAAGATAGTAATAATACCCAACACTCCTCATCAGAAGATCCCATTTTTACCATGAACATTTCCGAAAAACCATTGAACCAGTTCATGAATAGAATCATAATTAGATTAGGGGATGAAAATAGGTTAAACCACAAAAAACCGTTTAATAAAAACACTTACGAAATTACTTTGCGAAGAGGAAACGAGGTGGAGAATCTCAAAAAACTGCTTAAGGACGTTATCAACCCAGAAACCTTATACGGCATTTATTTTCAAGATAAAGAAATAGAGGCTATGACTGTTAGCGTCTGCCAAAATCTATTCGATAATAACGTTAAACTTGTTAAAGCCAATCTAATGGTCAAAGATGTCGAACAGACTGATCAACAATCCCGTATTATCAGTGAATATCATGACAACAACCATAACGGGATTAACGAAACGTACAATCACCTTAAACAAATGTACTATTGGCCCGATATGAAAACCAGTATTAACAAAATAATTAATGTCTGTGAAACCTGTATGGTAAGTAAATACGAGAGGAATCCGTACAAAAAACGCCTTTCAGGACCACTGCTCAGCAAACGATCCTTCGATATAATCCACATCGACACGTTCAGTTTCGATAATAGTAAATTTCTGACCATCATCGATCTGTTCTCCCGATATACCCAAGCCTACTTTATCAAAGATACAACGGCAATAACCATCCTGAATAAACTCAGGCACTACTTTTCGCACCATAGCTACCCCTGTAAAATAGTGTGCGACGAGGGCAAGGAATTCAAAAATAAAGTTTTCGAAGAGTACTGCGCTCTATTCAAAATCAAGTTACATTTCACCACAAACTACAATCCATCGTCAAATTCACCGGTCGAAAGGGTGCACTCAACACTATTAGAAAAGCTGCGAATTGGAAAATTACAGAATAAGAATGAACAACCTAAGGATTTGATGACAACGGCTATTGTCACTTATAACCAATCTGTTCATTCCAGCACGGGATATACACCCTTTACACTCCTATATGGTCCCTACGATGACCTTAACGCCCACGAAATCGATTTAGACCAAACTATATACCAAGCGTATAACCAAAAACGTAAGGACGAAATTATACCCTTCTATGAAGTCATTTATCAAAAACAATTTGAAAAGGGAAACAAAAACTTAGACATCCTCAACAAAGACAAAGAGACGGTAGACTTCCAGGAACCGGTCGCCTACTTCACCCGGCAAAGGATACGAAAAACTGACCCTTGTTATGACAAAATTAATGTCACGGCAATTAAGGGCGACAAGGTAACAGGTATTCGCGAAAAAACGAATAGACAAACCAATATTAAAGTAAATAAGATTAGAAGGAGTAAAAGACTCCTTTCCTTGCAGAGCCCTCGGCCTTCTGGTGCCCCGATCCCAGGGACTTCAGATGATCCTCGACAGCCTGGGAACCGCAAAGCTAATCAACAACTACCATAAGTTTTATTTTTATCAAGACCTTGACAACATCCTATTAAGTTACCGAACTATACTCAGACATGCCGCAATTTTAAAAATCAACCCCCTGCAACAGCACCTATCAACCAACCAATACTTAACCTCTTAGTAACAACCTTAGCCACTATAGAAAATAAATTAGGGAAATTTTGCCATCCTAAAAGCAAAAAGGGCTACTATACTCGGCCTAGGTAGTATTATTACCTTTATCACCGGTAATCTCGACAATGATGACCTTATCGAAATGGACAAAAATATTAAAACACTATTTGAGAATCAGGAGGGTATCATTAAAAAGGTCGACAAGTTTGTTTCATTTGCAACCCACGTCACCGAAAGGTACTCAAAGGATTTGTATGTAGTACAGAATAACATTAACGAACCTTTAGCTGCTCTAATCAACTCCACAACTATTCATGGAACATATTACTCAATGATGGAACCATTGAGTAAATGATGGAACGCAGTTTCTAATACAGTATAACGTTCTGCTTAGCGAGAAGCTATTGTCTCACATCGCAAGCTTGGAACGAGTAATTTCTCTCGCATTTTCAAACAGTCTCGATCTAGAGATAATTTCCAATAAAGAACTTTCAACGTTAACAGACCATCTAAAATTAATTTATAAACCATCAGAATTACTTGCAGTTGACTCCAACTTTCCCTTCAGGATTTTACAACTGTCAAAACTTAAGATATTGCAATTGAGTGATAAGATTGCATTCCTATTGTACCTCCCTATCCTTCAACCCACTCAACACCAACTAAGCAGAGTTTACCCCGTACCTAACCCCCACAATCAGGTACTAGTGCCACCGTATAAATACCATTTGGAAGGCATAACTGAAGAGCTAGGGACCGATGAAAATTGTAAAGCAATAACTCCTATGATCATATGTGTGAATAAACCGAAAGTGAATGAGTGTACGTTGAATAAAGACCAGAAGTGCATCTTCGCAGAAGTGACCAATGAGTACAAAGTTTACGTGCACCTACACGACGATTCAGTGTTACTATACACGAAACAGGAACTCAAAATAACACAAACGTGCAGCAACCAAATTAAAGTTTCAGGCTAAGCAACCACAAAAACACAACGAGGACGTTTTGTTCTAAGGGGGGAGGAATTACGACATACGTATATTAGCCCCATCACATAAATTATAAAAAGGTAAACATTTAAGAGACAGAGTTCATCATAACATTCACACGTAAAAGCACTAAACAGTTTATATAATAAGGATTAACTTATTAGTATTTATGTTTACTTATGTTGACATATTTATTACTTATTACTTATCACGTAAATTATAGTTATAGATTTCATCATACTATCTACACAAATTCTCCTTTGAATTAAGTAGTTTATATAATAAGAATATTTATGATATACTCTCTGACAGATCCATTAGTTTGTATAAACTAAGTAGTCTATAAAATAGGAACCGAAGGGATAACTTTTAAGTAATACTTTAGGCGCAAGCTTGTTCATTACTCGGTAGCAATTAGTCTAATATAATTTGTACTTAACTTTAATATTTTTCAATAAACGTAACTATATGCATCATAATTAGTTTCTATTATTTGGCATTTTTTTACAATTACCTTCGATATCCTCCTAACGAAGAGGAATTGGCCAATAATTTATATGAAGAATTACCTCTAATAGAATACATTGTGTAAGTTTGTCGGTGGAGTTCTGGGACACCCTGTATAGGTCGATACATTTTAGAAGTGTCACTTGGCTCGTGTGGAACACTGAGACCTGATTGCTCTTTCCCTTGGTGATTTTTATATTCTTGATCAATATTATTCTTCTAACGATCTTTCCATAAATTCATCTAAATAAACTCGTTACAGTAGCGAGTATATTTATATTTTATAGCATTTACGTCAACAAAAGAGTAATCTGGATAATTATAATAAAACACTCTCAACCATCCCCTTAAAACCGATGAAATTTAATGAATGAAAATGAAGTTATTTTTTTGTATATAAGTATTGAAACTGCTCCCAATGCAAAAGGAACACGACGTTAAATTGTCACCATAATCTGGATAATGTCTAATCTCATCAAATTTTGATGATTAAGAGTGGAGTGTTAAGAAATATATTTGGAAAAAAATATTGTAATCGTTTTACTTACTGTCTTATTTACACGTGTACTCGTATTCAGTCTCTATGTGAATTGTTTTCAGGTCCCTAAATGGTTACTTGTACTTGTACAACAGCTACAACTAATGAAAACAGTTGGAGTTTTACCAACTTGAGTTTAAAACTTCACAAACAGGAGTAGAAAGTGTGTTCATTTGAGTGTAGCAAAAGTATAATTAATAGTGTTTATGTATTAAATGCAGACACTGCACATTACTTTGTATTGTGAGAAGGGTTGGCAATTACTTTTTTCGTTTACATCTCTAACGAGATAAATATAATCTTTCTACAACACTCAAAACAGTTTTATATTCGCACATTACTTGCAATGCAAGCCATTACTTTAGAGATATTAGGTCATAACAGAAATTTATAAGCTGTAGTGTCGCATGACTAAGGTTCAAACCAATCATTCATAGCACTGCACAATTTATTCTTGTTGATCTCGGTTCCGAACCACATTGTCAAATTTCGCGGTCGCCGTCATGGAGAAAGTGTTGATTGAATGTTGATCTTTTTTTGCATTTTTCATGAGAATAAGTACACCAAAGGTTTCTTTAGTTTCTTTAACGTTGCAACGTAGCAACTTTTGTTTAATTAGTAGTGTATTGTAATAGAGAACTTGCACATGTCTTGAATATTAATAAATCTGGTATATAATATAAGTAACAAGTTTATAGAGAACTGTTGTTAATTATTTCAATTTAAAACTTTATATTTATTGAGATATTAAGGGTTGAAAATATAAGAAGGGGAACAGCATATCACGTGCGCGAATACACTCCAACGGTTGGTCCACGTCACACGATCTTAAATGTCACAAATCAGCTGGCCCGAAGCCACAGTATACGTCATTCGTAAGACGGCGAAAACTGTCGAAACCATTATAACGTCGAGAAGTACTACTTTTCATCGCGCGCCTGTGTTTAATACAGGCACTGGCAAGCCATGAAAAGTAACTTCTCCGCCAAATAAAATACTTCAAACTTCCGCAAATTTACCCAAAACATTTATTTTTAAATGGTTTTAAGGGATATTATTAGCGGCGTTCGTTAATTATTTACAATGGAATCAGGTTATATAAAAGCACAATCCGATAATTTGCCAAAATGTTATCTAATCGAATAAAATGTTGAGAATTTTACATGTCTCTCTACGCATAATTTTACACCATAAATTTCGTAACTTTTCTATGGAGTAAACATATTTTATCCGGCGTTTTAACTGTTGTATTTGTACACAAAAGTATTACACAGTATTTGTAAGGCATTTTTCTAACAGAGCGACAGGGCTAGTAACTACAATGGCTAAAAACAATATCGTTTCAATGCATTTTCTTTACGCGCTTGACAAATTGAGTCGTGTGACGTCACACCCAAAAGCGCGCGTTCTAGCAGCGTTTCGGCGTAAATTCAAATCGTTAAATTCAATCAAAATTTTCACCAGTTTTTTGGAAGCTCATATGGGAATGTCATATATCAAAATGTTTGTAATTTTTTGTACTTTTTTTTAATGCAATAAACAAAAACACGTGCAAGTTCTCTATTGTGTATTGCAATCTATTGGCTATTGCCTTTGGTAATGCTAATGAGTAATGACTAATGAGCGTTACTGTTGAAACGCGATGATTTTAGTGGAATTCCTACGTATTATTACAATACGATTACTTATGTAGGTACTTCACATCCGCTTTTCACTTTCGCTACTTATCTAACTAGGGCTAGTGTGATCAATAAGGCTGTTTGCTCATTATGAATCCAGAACTGTGCATTCCATCCCCTTGAAAAGGAGCTTGGTGTATGATGACCTTTAGTCTGAAATTCATTATAGTTTTTTCAACCGCAAAATAGCTAAAATAGATCAAAATTTTTTGTTGATGTGTTGCGACGTGCATTACTGATGTGTATTGACTAAGGCACTAAGGTATAAATAGTTGGATTATACAGCAAAATAGAATTGATTTTACGTATTACGATTTCTTCTTTAAATTGAGATGATTTTACCTTACATTGTAATTGTTCTTAAATTAATGTAGGCTAGTAAGTATATCTGAAAAGAAGCACTTATCGGAAAATGTAGGACCGTAATGTGTCTACATTATCCTAGACGCTAGACGCGCATAGCTATGAAACGCTTTCAATATTAATAATGAGATATTAGATTAAATGACGGGGTTGTCGTGGAAACCAACGTGCAAATAAGCTAGTGGAATTCAGTCTGAATTCAAGGAGGGTTCTTTCACTTTGCTCGTGCATCTTCAGTGGATAAAATCTCTATAATTTAGAATTCGGAAGCTACGGATAACTTAACATAAATCCCTATAAGGAATTTTTCTACTTAAATTTTACTTCCATCGTGAATATTTCCTTTAAAGTGCTAAACGAATGATTTGTTTTGACGTCACGGAATTTTAAGTTTATACTATCTAATCTAAGCGATTATTAATGCCATTATCCGTTGCACTATATTCAATAAAACAAATGCTATTATGAAGCAACTCCAAGTAGATACCTAGTAATGATATTTTTATGCTCAATAGTCGTAGGTACTGAAAATGGTGAACAATGTTGGTCCACGAGTCTTGCCCCAGTGAATTTTTTTCAAGTAACACAACAGTATTTACAAAATAATAAATAAACAGGCAATAAAGAAAAACCAAATAATAAATTCATCAAACAGTGGGACTGGCTCAACCTCCTACCTCATTATACAACCCTTTAGTTTATCGCAGAATTACGAAGAGGAATAAATCATATTGGCTCTAAAATAGTGTAGGTGTACGCGGTAAATCTGAATATAACTAGGAGAACGCTGTAAAGTTGTTGAACCTGTATCAGTAGAAAATAACAGCAAAATAATGGCTTTAAAATGCGACTTCAGCTTGAAAATTAGGGAACTGATTGGGTTTTTAATCTATTTTTATTAACACATATTTAAAAAAAAACATTGTAAATTAATTATTATAAAAAATACCGCCAATTTTTTTAATTTTCAACATAGGAATTTACATGCTATTTGTACAGGAAGGAGCAATGTTATGGTATTCGTTTCTTGTAAAGCGAGATGTTAACCCCATCGTAGAATAATCCTATAATAAAATAAACACAATTTATGTTTATCACCTCGTCAGGTGTAATTGATTCAGAAAATTTGTTGGTACGAGTGTACGATGCTCTCTGGCCAAGCGAAAAAGCCATGATATGAAGCATGAATCGATTAATGAGGTTTTGAAAGTCAGATGGTTTTGTATATCTCATTGTGCACAACATCCCTCAGTAAAGTATCATAAACGTGAGCGTTTAAGCAAATGACTACAAATTTAAAACAATGATGTCTTCATGCTTGTAAAATTAAATTGGGAAGTTATGAAGCATGAGATGGATTGTTACCGGGATTGAGTCCTGGAGACACTATTATTAACACCAACCAAGCAAGGAAGCAGTGAGTGGCGATATATTTCTCGTAAAGCAATATATCAAGTCTGCTATCGCAAGGTACGGATTGCGTTTTCTTGAAGCACAAAAATGAATACCTTGTAACATGATTTTTATTCATATTATACCGAACAAATAGTCATAAGGGGGTGCCTAATCCAGTTAAAAGTTACATTTCGTTTTATTTAGATATTTTGTAATTTCTGGGCCACAAGGTCATCTGATTCTTATTTGATTATCATTGTCATTATCATTGCATTTCCCCTGTTAAGACAGGAAAATGGCCATTTTGATTCTGGGTTTGACTGAGCGAGACTTATTAATTAATTTCCATTTATTGGGATGATCTCAGCCAAGATTAACCGAGTTACTATTTTATTAAAGATTAAAGTAGTCGTAGAGACTGTTGGTAAAGATAGTTTCCTTACCCGAAGGGGATTTAATCCAAATCGTTGTAAATATTCATTATCCATACATTATTTAGGATAAACGCTATGCGTTAATCTATCTACTTTATTTCAAAAGTCAATGACGGATTTTGTAGATTAACAGGCTTCTTCTTTTTATTTTACTCGAACAAGGACATCTGCTTTCCTGATTAGCAATCCTAACAAAACGGAGTTTTCCTAATTTCTAAACGCTCAAAACCTTTGAGGTATGCGCGATTTTGTTTTTAAAATAATTCTCAATACTTATATCGCTTTCTATCTCTTTAGCGTCACCGATCTCTTTAACGTTCTCGGCTACGTCTACGTCCCCATTCTCTCATTATTATTCTACTTAATTGCTGTACTACGAAGTTTTTCCTGTCTACAATCATTCTCTAATTTCAACATCCTGTTCGCTGTCTTGCTGCTGATTACGTCACACCGGAAATATTTTTTCTCTACATTACTTGGATCACCTTTAGTCAACACGTTAAGTGAAGACCAGTTCCTGTATTCTTTTAATTACTATCTATCGTTCTTAATTATTTGATTTAAATAATTTTGCTATATATAAATACTTCCTTTTATCTCAAATGATCGAATTTGCTGCATCATAATTTTACTTACTTACTTTAAATTTTTCTTGCTGAATACTAATATTTGCTATTATTTAGTTAAGATTTAATGATTCATTTTTTCATTAGTTTTCTAATTTAATTTATAAATTGTACTGATAACTTTGTATTCTCTCATTTACCTTTCAATCATTGTTTTACTATTAATTTAACTTCCTATTTGATTTATTTTAATTCGGCATCCGATTATTTCTCGCTGAGTTAGTAACTGTGTACCTGATTCTCAGACTGTTCTGTTAGAGTCCTTTTTGTTTATTCTTTTGTTTAGATAATTTCAACCAGTTGGTCTATTCTTGCGCAGGGAACAGCTGGGGATCAATTAATTAAAAGGTAAGATTTCTTATTTTCCATTTACTGGCTCATTTTTACAGAAATTAATCGTATTCTGATATTATGCATTTTGCTATTTAACGTCATTATTGTAATTCTATCTCACGGTTCTTACCAAGGTAAATTGGATTAAATTTACGACACACTATTTATTTCTTAATTACCCCATCTCTTTCATCTATTACATCACTACACTACATTACATCACTACAATATTGAAGCTTCGTAGTTTTAATTTTCAATTTTGGAGCAACAAACCTTTTCTAGAACTTCGTGCCACATTTAACCGGAAATTCTCTTTCTTTTACATCCCCATTACCTATAAAATCTTACTTATCTTAAAATTTTACTTTCCCCCTGGAAAATTCGAGTATTCACACCGGGAAACCCGAAAAATACGAATTTCCCAAGACCGCGGGCAAAGCTGTGGGTAAGCAGCTAGTACATTGTAAAATTAATCCCGAACAAGTAAAGATTTAAATAGCGAACGAGGTTGAAAACATGCATTGATAATAATTGAAAGTAATTTTAAAAATCATGCTTCTATGAGTACCGATGAGTGTTTTCATTAATTAATGTTAGTTTTTAGTAGTGTGTACACACACTCTTTCGTTTATGTTTTCCATTGTCCAAAACGGTTTATTAAGCAGCTGTTCTATTTAAAATAAATATAACTTGAGAGAAGTTTCAGAGTAGTAAACGAGAAAAGTTTAGAAGAAAATGTAAATTACATTTTAATCTGTCTTCTATGCACGGATGTAAATGAGTTTGAACAAGCTTAGGAACTTCTTTCATATTTAGTATGTGCATATTTTATTACTTATAATTAGGGCCAGGATTTTATTGCATCTTAAAACGTCAAAATAGCGCTATAAACTAGCATTTCAAATCATCTAAAATAGCACAAATAGTAGCAATTAATTTCAGAATAGTAAAATAAATAGCACAAAAAGTTTTTAAAATCACTTTAATTAAAATAAACTTTTCGCTTATTTTACATGTTTAAGCTATTGAACTAAAAAACTTTTCACAAATATTGCAATAGATTGCACTGTCGGTGCAAAAAACTTCTCGAGTTTTATTATACGGACCAGTACAACACATGATATCTTGGCGGATAACGTACTTCTAGTTTTAAAAAGAAACCTCACAATTTATGTGAGTTCAGTGGATAGACTGGTTAAATTTCAAATATTCCTGTCGGGATGCGGCGTTGACGCCTAGTACTCCGCAAATTTGCAAAATCAGTATAATTTGTGACGAACACACAAAGAATCCTGGCGTCTCGTAGGACCACGCGACTAGTTATGTTTATGTTGTATGTACCTACTTGTATAAGAATTAACACTTTCCGGGAACAACCTTGAAGCAAATGGTAATTTCTAATTTACCTTCCCCAGAGGGTTAGTTAATCAGAAAAATGATCGAAAATTTTCTACTTTACATAAATTTAGTAGAAGAATAGCACGTTTATAGCAAATATAAAACAAAATAGCATTTATAGCAAAAACAACAAAAATAGCAAAAAATTGCAAAATAAAATTTGACAAGCAAGCTCTTGATGACTTAATTCGCAAAGATATTTTATTTAAATTACATTACATGCAAACCAATTGGAGTAGCAAATGCAATAAAATCCTGGCTCTACTTATAATACTCAACCAATTGCAAAAATTTGCAACATTATGTTTATCTAGTATTAAGTGCTCATTTACTCTTTACGAAGTGAAAATCGTGTAATTGTACTCATACTCAAATGCAATAGTAAATTCGAGAAGTGATTTACATGTTGATGTAGAACCCTTTAGCAAAAATATCCAATTTTGTACATTAATGATAGATCATGCAAGTTACGGTTTTCTATTGTGATTATAAGCGACAAAAAGGTATGGGTTGCTCTTCCTATCCCTTTATTCACTATCATTTAAAACAACGATTTTATATTCGTGATTATTTTTTTAATATTGACGTATGTTATTTAATAGTCACAACCAGAGAAGGTAGGAATTTGAAATAGAAGGATTGTAACAATAACATTACTACTAAATACTCAAATCATGTGAAGAAAAAGTTATAAGGCATATTAGACAATTAATCTTTTCAGTTGGTATAGGGAAAGCCAAACTAAGTTGCGCGCACGTCATCAGCGTTTGATGACGTTTACATTTACAGTATTGTCAAAGTGATCAGGAAATATTTAATGTCCCAGCAAATATTTCTTATTCAACGACAAATAAATATTAATTACTATTACAAATTGTTGACGACAAAAATCAATTAAATATGCCTGTCAGAATACTACTGTCATCCGTAACCTCAAAATATCGATGAATAAAAGACGGCAACACAGCACCATTCCCTGACAGTGGCTAGGTTTACGTCGTTACTTACTGGTCTGTTGATTAAAATTTTATCACAACATTTTACATTGACAGGCCTCTAAACCCAACAAAAACAAGTTTGTGCACATACATTTTCATCTCAAAAGTCTTATATTAATTGCATTGCTTTTAGAGTTGTTTTTTTTTACAAATTTTATGATACACTTAGCGATGGAAACTTTGCCACAAAAGACATGGAAATACGTCATTGATGACGTGCACGCAAGTTTGTTTGGCTTTCCCTATAGTCCCGTTTGTATATAGCAATTGTAATGCGACGATATTTGACATGTAAGAAAATGGCATTTTCTAGTTTTTTAAAAATAACTTCTGACTGGTTCGATATTTTGAATTTCTCAAACAGATTTTAAGTCAGCATATAAAGCTACAAAACAATTCCCATTTAACCAAATCTCTATTTTGGATAATAAGAAATTTACCCGTCAAGTCACACTTTATCTATTAGTACACCCTGTATATGGTAGGGATTGATGTTCTTAGGTTATATTCTTTCACGTTTGATATACAAAGTACACCAGATGCAGAAAGACGTGCTTCTCTTTTAACACTTGTTTTTGTGTACTCTATTTTTTAACTATATGAAGATAACAAAATGATGATTTGTCCAGTAGATAGTATGGAGGAAGAAAATTCTGTATTGGAAATGGATGCATATGCTTGTGAAATTCGTGCAGTCATTCCATCTTTACAAACTGAAAACTGAAGGTAATTAAAATCTTTGGCATGAATGTTATTGGTTAACTTTGACAGCGACATCTAAAATTTAGCAGTGCGAAGTGAGTGCTAAAGAGTTTCCGTTACACTGTTTGAAATCGGTTGAGTTCATTGGATACGATTATATCTTGAATTTTGTCTTTCTTATCATTACATATTGTATCGAAATGACTCTGGTATGGGTTCGTCCGTATATGTATGGCTTGGTACTAATTTAAGTTTGATACTACATATTTACCATAATGGTCCTTAGATACTGATCGTGTCAAAGCTACCAGTTTATTTCTAATCGTTATTATATTTATTATCAAACGTAGTCATGTAGCCTCAAATACCTGTATTCAAACAATACATAACAGTAAAATCATTAAAGAAGACAATAACGAGAAATCCTACTTTAATTAGTAGCTCTGATATTGATTTAGTAAAAATTTAACATGATACATATAGAAAATTTACACCGCAGCCGGGATTTGAACCCGGGCCCCCACCTTGCTAGGGTGATGCTCTTCCAACTGAGCTACCACGGCTTCTCACCCCGACAACCAACGGTCCAAACCTTCCATATGTAATGTATATTACATTAGACAAAGGAAGATTTTTAACCTTTCTATCAAGTTAGCCTCATGGTTTGTGAAGATTCAAACTTGAAAGTATCATGTTAAATTATGATATAAAACATATGACATTCACAATTCAGTCATCTGTCTGTCAAAAATGACAACTAACCTTATCACCTTATAAAATTTAGTAAAAATCTTATGACCGACAGCATCATTTGTGTGCCCCATTTTTAAAAGAAGCCCATTAAAATCCGAAAGTTTGAGTGAAAACAAATTAAATAAAATTATAAATTGCCATCAACAACATTACGAGTAAACGCTTATTTATTATACTCTGATACATTTTGGTAGTGGTGAAGTAAACTAAACATACCGGCAAAATTACGGGAACACAAAAAGAAAGTCTGAATTTATGAGATTAATGGTTTTGTTTTTATTGTTTTCGCTTCTTACGAGTTTGTTTGTTTAATATAAGTAAGAAAAAACAAAATCAAGGGTTGAATTTTATTTATTTATGGAAAAACCGAAAAACAATGGAAAAAGTGTAATTTAGAAATTTCGAATTTTCCGAACAGAACATTCACATGGACAGTATGTCGAACAGTATTTTAATGATCAAAATTAATAACGTGTGTTGCCTCCGCGGGATCTTATAAGGGCTCGTGATTGCCCATGCTCTTATTGGCACTTTAGATTATTTCCTGCGCCTGGGCCAAATTGTCCCACTCTTCGACCAGCGCTAATTTTAACTCCTCAACATTCCTAAGAGCTGGATTCCTTTCTTGTACCCTGCGTCCAATCATTTTCTGTTGGAGTCATGGTGGTGATCGTGCTGGGCAGTCCATTTGGACTATTCCCACGTAATGTAGGTAGGTAATCACGCATCACGTGCGCAGAGTCAGGCCTTGCGTTATCGTGCAAAAACACATAATCTGGGCCTATGAATGAGGCATTGCATGGTGCTCCAATTCAAGATCTCAGTTAAGTACCCGCGTGCAGTCAGAGGACCGCCATCAATGATGACCAAGGCGGTGCGTCCTGACACAGTTGTGCCACCCCACATAATAACGGAGCCGCATGACACCGTTTCCGTAAAATTTGCATGATAGTAAAGTTCTCGACGATACCTCCACATCCTTTCCCTTCCATCGATGAAATTTACGCAAAAACGGCTTTCGTCATTTTGTAAGTAATACAATGTTAACTCTCCAAACAAAAAGAACAAAATGAGCCAAGGTCTCCATTGACTACATAAACGAACATTCATAACAAAAACAGTTAAAAGTGCTGATTGTAAAAAACACATATGAGGGTATAATTTCCCTTAGATTGTTAAAGAATGTTAAAAAGCGCCATAATGTTACGTCTTAAGAAGGTAATAATTTAACTACTTGAACTACTTGTCGAATTACCCACAAGTTTTCAAAAAATTCAACCTTTTTTTTGAGTTCCTCTTCCGCTAATTGTGCCGGTGTGTGGCTATACGCTGTTGTTCCAGGTTTCCTGCATTCCCATACTCTATTGATTTGTCTGCAGTATATTCTGGTTAGTATTCATTGGTTTATTGTGGATTAAAGTTCTTTATTCAATGATTAAAGTTAAAGACTCGCTTCCACTATGCAAATACCGCAGAGGAGTAAGTTCTAAGTAGATAAATAATTTGAAAAAAATTGTACTAAACAGTAATGCGATCTTTAGCAATAATAATTGTCTGCTTGAAGAATACGTTTTCAAAATGAATGCTACAGTGATTCAATACACGTTACTCTTTAAAAAATACGCACATTAAAAATTCCTTCAAAACGCCTTTAATTGTAAAAGTTCCACAACCTACATCCGTTCACGGCAGGAAAGGTTCTTGGACATAAATTACTTCGATAATTAAATATGCAAGTTTTGCTTGCAAAAACATTTTATGACAGTTTTAGAAATGCTTCTGTTTCCTGACTCATTTAGTGATCATTAATTAAGCGCATGGTAGCGTTCTCTTTATTTCTTTATCCCTACAGAAAAATGGAAAAACGAGGGAATAATAAAATAATGACGATAACCTATTTATAAACGCACGTTAAGGCTTTCAGCGGAATGAGATATTTAATAAACTAAATTTTACTACATATTATGTATATCTAGTTATTTAATATGGTCTACTTTGTACGGTACATTGTAATTAAAAAGCTTTATTAAATATCAAAAATGTGTTTTCGTCTACAATGTGATATAAATTAATGGTACACCCCACAGCTTCATCTAAAAATTGTTATATGATGCGAGACCGGCTAAACTTTCTAGATGAATGCCTTCTGTTTAAGGGATTTAGGGTAGTTGGCACCGCAAAGGCTATTTTGTCGGTGAAAAACTAGGTGTGAAAACCAATACATTCCGCCCTTTTGATGGCGGCGTTGGCGTTAATTTACTGTGGGCTATTGTTTAGTCAAATGTGATTGCGTCATCGGTTGGATTACCATTTGCTTTAACAATAAAGTAGAGAAAATTTTATAGCTATCAGTAGTATGTTTAGTAACTTAAGGTACTTTCAAGTGCTATTTGTATGAATTTAAAAGGCTTTCGTGTAGAGTGTAGAGCGAATTGTAACACAAGAAGTACGAACTTTTTCTGTTCCAACCTACATTACAATCTACTATCGCTTTCCTCAAAGCATAAAATAAGTTTCTAATCATTTTAACAAGATGTATAAAGAATTCTTGATAAATGAAAGAGAGGTTGTTTAATATCGTCTCTAGGTATACATTGCGGTTTTCTCTTATGCACCTCTCCTTTATAGGAAATGTTATGTATGTTGCTATTGAGAAGGGAATAAGTCTTCTACTTGGTATTTCTCCGTGAAAAGATGGTGTAGTATTGAATTTACCACTGTAATTAGATCTCAAGAATTCTATACCCTCAATTAATCCACGGTGTTGTACTTACTCGGTAAGGTACAGTTTTCACTCAACGGTACAGTGATGATATTAAAAATGCAAAGGTAAATGGACCTCCATCAATGAAGCGTACAATAATATTGGCACATTTCAAGGGTTCACAACATTGTTTCGTATTTCAAATCCATACAATCGTCACGTTTGAGAAGTATGATTCTATTTAGATGTCAGGCAATTACATTTATTGGTTTTGAAATTTTTTTCCTTGTCAATAAAAAATGCTTTGGTTCGCAAATACGCTTCTTTTTCTTCTTTATTTCTTCTTGCATTATCCTTTGAAATGTGTTTTGAAAAATGTTACCGAAACATACATATCTTTTCCTGATAAGAACTGATATGAAATAATAAGGGCTTCGATAAACTACGATAAACTAGTTAGTGTCACGTGGCTAAGAATGGAACTAAATCACCAGTGTGTAATAGACGCATATCAAGAAGAAAGGCTTAAGTGATTTAGGTGTAAGGTATTCATAATAGAACTAGAATCTACGAGGGAAATGGCGATGCATAGCAACGTAACCTTGCAAGAAACAATACCAATGAAACCACATAAAAAAACTGCACCGACACTACCTACGCTCACCACTCCACTGAATAACAAATGAATTATGAATTCACTATGATGCTAATCTAATACAAAGAAGCCTTTTTAAAGTGCCATATACCATATCTATTCAAAACGAATAGGATCGGAGATTAGGACTACATCGGCTAATACTAGCGAGAGTAGAAAATCAAGGAGTTACCCTAAAGGAGTTCTTTATTAATAAAGGTAAGGGAGATAACCTTAATGGAGAGCAATGTAAGAAGAGGTTTGGTACTTCAACGTGCATTTTACCTTCCCACAGTTTTGCACGACATAGAAGCTCTGCGAAAGCGAATGCTTCTCAATAAATTTATAATATAGTTTTAACTATACAGTCTGTTCAAAATGAAGTCGGCACTATTGCCAACTTTGTTATTATTGGAGATAGGTACCTAGTTTGTTCAATTAATAAATGTGAAGTATTTTTTCTCACAATTGAAATGGTTGAATAAAAAAATTATTGTTTTGATTCTACAGGGTACATCAGGTTATTAAGATATTCAACATAGTAATCTTTTTCTGAATGGAACACCCTGTATATTTTTACATATTTTGAAAGAAAATGACCGTACGTTTAATATACAGGGTGTCTCACGGTGACCGTCGGTTAGAAGTATATCAAGAACTGTAAAAGCTAGAAATTTGAAATTTTGCACATGCGACATGGAGTGTTTAATCTATTAAATAAAAATATTTTTCAAATGGCAGCACTTCCGGAAATACCGGAAGTGGGCATCAATTTCTTTATTTTAAATACAAACCAGGCAATTTTTTTTCACATTCTTATGTGTCATAAAATGTTTAGTAAGTATGCTTAAAATAATCCGCGTATCAATTTTGATTGTTGAGAAAAAAATTTTTTTTCACTGAAAAATGTCAAAATCTTGTTTAGGAAATAAAATTGAAAGTCGAAAGTGGTAAAAGTTAGGGAAATGGGATTTTAGGTTCTCAATGTCAAAAGATTGAGACACAATTGTCTGTAATGGATAATAAAAATTGCACGCGGTTAAGTATCTATTTGACGTTATTTCCAGACTTAAGAAAAACTTTAAAAAGTCTCTTTTTTTAAATGGAATGCCTATTTAGTTATCAGCCTATTCGATGCAGAAATAAATTTCCTTTAAATTGATATATCATGTTCCTATACCTAAAATCAATGATTACAGAGTTATTTACATTTTTCTAATTAAATTTATAATTACATACTTTACAAAACATGGTTGGCTTTGAAAATTTTCAAAAAATGTTTATTCAATTGTTTCTTATGATGACAGTTGTCAGTTAGCTATCAGTCTGAAAGTTTACGCTACATTTACGTTGCTTATCAGTGTTATCTGTTTGAATTTTGATTTTTGCGCTTAATATTTGTTTTTAATTGGGAAATATGGAATACACAAACGCTGATATTCTAAATTTGTTTTACATTCATCGCGAGTCTGCTTGTATTACTTTTCGGACCTGCAGAACCTTTAACTATTGAGTAAAGAATCACTCAACACTTTAACGAAAGATATCCGCATTTACCTACAATGACAGAACAAAAAATCAGGATGATTGAAAAGAATTTTCTAAATTTGGGCGAAGTAAATGCGCCACGAAATTTGGCAAAGCCAATTGCCCCCAATGACGCTGCAGAAACCAATGTATTGGGATATTTTAATGTTTTCCTTGAAAGTTCTGTTCGTTCGGCGGATACCTTGAATACTCAAGAATTTCCATAGATAGAATTTTCAATAATCATAAAAGCATAAGAAACATTTGAATAAAAGTTTTTTGAAAATTTTCAAAGCCAACCATGTTTTGTAAAGTATGTATTTATAAATTTAATTAGAAAAATGTAAATAACTCTGTACTTTGATCCAACATTACAATGGGGCAAATACATTGAGATTTTGGCTAACAAATTGGCAAAAAACATATTCCTAATACGTAACTTGGCTAGTATGGTCTCGCTCGATGTAATCCTATCGGCATATCATTCGCTGTTTTTATCATATGTATCGTACGGCTTGATAGGTTGGGGACACGCGCCTAAAGCAAATCGTATTTTTGGACTACAAAGAAAGATTCTACGCATTATTACTAAATTATCGTATCGTGCTGACGTACGTAGTAAATTTGTTGAATTAAACCTTTTAACAGTTCCATGTTTATATATTTATACATGTCTTGTCTACGTGAAAAATAATCTACATGATTTTGTACATCATAGAGGCATACATAATCATAATACCAGGGATGCCGGAAACATCAGAACAAATTGTTACAGATTATCATCGAGTAAATGCGGTTTCAACTATTTTGGGCCAAAATTTTTTAATCATCTACCATCTCGAATCAAAACTCTGCCCATTTCTCAATTTAAAAACGAATTAAAATTAATATTAATAGAAAATGCTTTTTACAACAGTGATGATTATTTTTCATATACGTTTTAATTGTACTTGTACTAACTGTGATTTAGTTGTTTACTACTTATATGTAACACCACATTTATGTTATCTTTTGACGTGTGAGATCAATATTTGTAAGTATTGTAAATTCGCAAAATAAATAAACTAAACTAAACTAAACTAAACTAATCATTGATTTTAGGTATAGGAACATGGTATATCAATTTAAAGGAAATTTATTTCTGCATCAAATCGGCCGATAATTAAATAGGCATTCCATTTAAAAAAAGAGACTTTTTAAAGTTTTTCTTAAGTCTGGAAATAACGTCAAATAGATACTTAACCGCGGGCAATTTTTTATTATCCATTACATACAATATTGTGTCTGAATCTTTTGACATTGAGAAGCTAAAATCCCATTTCCCTAACTTTTACCACTTTCGAATTTCAATTTTATTTCCTAAACAAGATTTTCACATTTTTCAGTGAAAAAAAAATTTTTTCTCAAGAATCAAAATTGATACGCCGATTATTTTAAGCATACTTACTAAACATTTTATGACACATCAGAATGTGAAAAAAAAATTGCCTGGTTTGTATTTAAAATAAAGAAGTTGATGCTCACTTCCGGTATTTCCGGAAGTGCTGCCATTTGGAAAATAT
Source organism: Pyrocoelia pectoralis (assembly GCA_036250285.1). Classification (NCBI taxonomy): domain Eukaryota; kingdom Metazoa; phylum Arthropoda; class Insecta; order Coleoptera; family Lampyridae; genus Pyrocoelia; species Pyrocoelia pectoralis. Next base: position 18,917,979 of record CM070074.1, read on the forward strand.
TTTTATTTAATAGATTAAACACTCCATGTCGCATTTGTAAAATTTCAAATTTCTAGCTTTTACAGTTCTTGATATACTTCTAACCGACGGTCACCGTGAGACACCCTGTATTACACATACACCTATTGTCATTAGATCTCAAAGTCTACAGTTACCTCTTTTTAAAGGAAATTGATAAAACACTGGTGAAATCAAAGAAGGTTTGGTGAAATGATGGCAGATGGTAATGATACGTCCCACTTTATTTAAATAGTAAGCGCTTCGTCAACATCAAATTTTATTGCAGCTAGAGAAACGTGCTCCAAAGCTACAATTTATGTGGTAAATTACTTTGTCAGAATGAACTTAATTCTGCAATTTTCAAATGGCTGGTTATTCGAGTCACGAGAAATACATTAAAAATATACCTACTTGTTCATTCATAATTTGTTACACTTCACTTGAAGGCATATAATTGATTTGTAACTTTATAATTAAGTAATGTTGTAATGACAAGTAATCCATCTGGTAAAAACATTATTTAATTACGGTTCAACGGGTTTCGACTTTCCTAATTATTAAATTCAAAAGATTACAACAAACCAAATGGATTAAGTTAAGTTCATTCTACCGTTTTATCCTTGTCGTTTTGGATCACGGGAAATGTACTTTTCCAACAGTTACTAATATTCTTTTAGACAGATTGCTTACTTCTTTGTTCAATCATGATTTCCTTTTTAAACGTGAACGTATTTTTTTCTAATTCTTGAAATTTAGTCGAAATTGGTAAATACGTTCTCTATATATATATTTTATATCGTATATGCCATAATTAATTACAGATTTGAAGTTGGTTGAAATTAGAATTCTATGAGAATTCGCGCCTTTTGATACTTGTTTCATATGATTTGAATTTCTCTAGATGTAATTTTATTATTTAATTTTACTTAATTAACTCCAACATTTGCCGCCCCCTAAAATGTGCCGCCCTAGGCTATAGCCTTTCTAGCCTTATGGTAAATCCGACCCTGTGACGGTACTGTGTGCGTCTTGTCTTGCGTTATATGCATTATTATACTCAAATTAAAATATGAATCCTGAAACTGCCGACATTAAACAATTGATCGCTAAACGAGGTCGTTTAAGAAGCAGGATAACGCGATTTGTAAATGTAATTACAAACTTTAATGATAATGATTTGAACAGCTTAAAACTCAGACTTTCGAAATTCGAACCCACTTGGGACGAATTTGATGTTATTCAATCACAAATTGAAGATACATGTACTGACCCAAATACGGATCACGAAGCCGAACGCGAATCATTTGAAAATGCATACCTTAATGTAATTACAAAAACTCAAAATTTGATTTCAAGTAGAGAAATTCGCCCATCGTCTGTTATATCCAATCCAAACACATCAACGCAGAGCGATTCTAATGTTAAGGTAAAGCTTCCTACTTTACATTTACCATCATTTAACGGTGATTATGATAAGTGGTTATCATTTTACGATACATTTAATTCATTAATTCACAATAGCGCTGCAATTAGTGATATTGAACGATTCCACTATCTTAAATCGTGTTTAAAAGGGGAAGCATTAACTGTCATTGAATCGCTTGGTGTTACTTCTGACAATTACCAGACGGCGTGGCAATTATTAAAAAAAAGGTACGAAAATAAGCGTCTCATAATTAAAAATCATGTTATAGCACTTATAAATATGCCAGCTGTCCAAAAGGACTGCTTCGCATCACTAAGGCGTTTGTTAAATCATGCCAATACTAATCTTAGAGCATTAAATTCACTAGCTGTACCTACAGAATCATGGGATCTCATAATTATCCAATTATTAACATCAAAATTTGATTATAACACAAATCGGGAATGGGAATTAGTGACGCTTAAAGGTGAACTTCCAACCATGGCTGAAATTGAATCATTTTTAGAACGCAGGTGCCACATGTTGGAATCTTTAAATAAACAAAAACAACAAACATTGGCCCTTCGAATTACCCGAATACATCGGTCCTTCGAATTAGCCGCAAACATTGGTCCTTATTTACAAACTTTAATGATAATGATTTGAACAGCTTAAAACTCAGACTTTCGAAATTCGAACCCACTTGGGACGAATTTGATGTTATTCAATCACAAATTGAAGATACATGTACTGACCCAAATACGGATCACGAAGCCGAACGCGAATCATTTGAAAATGCATACCTTGATGTAATTACAAAAACTCAAAATTTGATTTCAAGTAGAGAAATTCGCCCATCGTCTGTTATATCCAATCCAAACACATCAACGCAGAGCGATTCTAATGTTAAGGTAAAGCTTCCTACTTTACATTTACCATCATTTAACGGTGATTATGATAAGTGGTTATCATTTTACGATACATTTAATTCATTAATTCACAATAGCGCTGCAATTAGTGATATTGAACGATTCCACTATCTTAAATCGTGTTTAAAAGGGGAAGCATTAACTGTCATTGAATCGCTTGGTGTTACTTCTGACAATTACCAGACGGCGTGGCAATTATTAAAAAAAAGGTACGAAAATAAGCGTCTCATAATTAAAAATCATGTTATAGCACTTATAAATATGCCAGCGGTCCAAAAGGACTGCTTCGCATCACTAAGGCGTTTGTTAAATCATGCCAATACTAATCTTAGAGCATTAAATTCACTAGCTGTACCTACAGAATCATGGGATCTCATAATTATCCAATTATTAACATCAAAATTTGATTATAACACAAATCGAGAATGGGAATTAGTGACGCTTAAAGGTGAACTTCCAACCATGGCTGAAATTGAAGCATTTTTAGAACGCAGGTGCCAAATGTTGGAATCTTTAAATAAACAAAAACCACAAGCATCGCCCGCTCTCATAAATAATAAAAATCAAACACACAAAATCGCATCACGCATTATAAATTCTGCAACATCCAGTGATATAAATGTAACTTGCACATACTGTAAATCGTCTCATACAATTACAGAATGTCCGGAATTTTCCAAATTATCTATACGGGATAGATTTGCAGAAACAAAAAATCTAAAGTTATGCGTAAATTGTCTGAAGTCAAGTCATCAAACATTCAACTGTCGTTCACGATATAAATGTAAAATATGTAATAAAAAACATCATTCATTACTCCACATTCCTGTAGAAACGAATAATGAACAACCAACGACATCCTCGATCAATTATTCTCAATTTTTATGTAATTCCCAAGTACTGCTTTCAACAGCATTGATTCAAGTTTTTGATAACATAGGTAATCCTCATACCTGTAGAGCATTGTTAGACATGGGAGCTCAGTCAAATATTATTTCCGAGCAACTCTGTGCGAAACTGAATTTAAAACCCAATCGCACTAATACTTTAATTACGGGAGTAGCTGAGTCGTCAAATATGGCAACAAAATGCGTTAACATCAACATAAAGTCACGTTTAAATAATTATACTGCAAGTATTTCATGTTTAGTTCTATCCAAGATCACGTCAAATCTACCTGCATTTTCATTCAAAGCAAGTCAACTTTCAATACCTAAACACATTAAACTAGCAGATCCTAGTTTCAATGTATCAGCTCCTGTTGATTTGCTAATTGGCACAGAACTTTTCTGGAAAGTAATTGATCATGAACGCATAACATTAGGAAATAATTGTCCTACATTACAAAAAACATGTCTAGGGTGGATTGTAGGCGGTACGATAACGCATGCAAGCCAAACAAATACTAAAGTTCAATGTAATCTATCAACAACCACCTTTGAAAATCAATTAACCAAGTTTTGGGAGGTAGAGGAATGTCCACATAAAACCCCATTAACATTATCGGAAGTAGAATGTGAAAATCACTTTGTTAACACCTACATCCGCGACGAAACCGGCCGTTTCACTGTACAATTACCTTTTAAATCAAATGCAAAATGGCTAGGTTCGTCAAAACACTATGCTGAGAAGAGATTATTTAGTATGGAAAACAAACTCAAATCTGACCTGCAATTGCGCAACGATTATGTTAGTTTTATGAATGAATACATTAAACTAGGTCACATGGAGTTAGTACCGTCAAATGAATGTACTAACCAAAATAACAATGTGTTTTACCTTCCTCATCACGCTGTAGTAAAAAATTCGAGTACATCAACCAGAGTTAGGGTAGTTTTTGATGGTTCCGCAAAATCAAGTACAGGAGTATCTTTAAACGGCAACTTACTGGTTGGACCAGCAATACAAGGCGACCTCTTCGCAATCTTAGTCATTCATCTTTATGTAATGACCGCGGATATAGCTAAAATGTATAGACAAGTTAAAATGCATCCTAAAGATCGTGATTATCAAAGAATTTTATGGAGACCGAGCCCAAATCACCAAATTAATACTTATAGACTAACAACTGTAACTTATTACTATTGGCCTCATATTAAATCCGAAGGCAATCCAGCCGATATAATATCACGCGGTATAAATGCTCAAAGCTTAGTAAAATGCGATCTTTGGTTTTATGGTCCAAATTGGTTAAAGTATGACAAATCACTATGGTCCATTAGTAATGCAAACTTTTCAAATATATCTGCAGTGGATCAACAAGAAAGGAAAATTATGCAAATATCGACAATTAAGTCTGACTTTAATAATTTCTTTCAAAATTTCTCTACACTCTCCAAATTACAGAGAGTATTTACGTACTGTTTGAGATTCGTACATAACACAAAATATCCAGGCAACAAATTCTCCGGCAGTTTAAAGACTGTTGAATTAAAGTCATCCCTCATAAAAATAATTAAACTAGTGCAATCACATGAGTTCTCAAATGAAATTAAACATTTATTAACTCACAATCAGGTAGAAACCAACAGCCAATTATTATGTTTAAACCCTTTTCTGGATGAGAATCAAATAATTAGAGTAGGAGGCCGTTTACGCAATGCTCACATTAATGTATGTCAAAAACATCCTATTGTATTGCCTAATAGACATCATATAACAAAGTTAATTATCCTCAGGGAGCACCAAATCCACTTGCATGCAGGACCTCGGGGCACACTTGCCGCAGTCAGACTTAAATATTGGCCGATATCTGGCAACAGCATTGTTAGACAAATTGTACATAAGTGTGTAATATGCTTTAAAGCGAATCCCAAAAAAGGAATAAAACAGATAATGGGCGATCTACCTCAAACTCGAGTGATTCCTGCACGGCCATTCGCCAATTGTGGTGTCGATTATGCTGGCCCCATTTTAATAAAAGATGGCTCTAGCAGATCTAAGAAATCTATCAAATCGTATATTGCACTATTCATCTGTTTTGCAACTAAGGCAGTACATGTAGAATTAGTGTGTGATTTAACATCAAAAACATTTTTAAATGCATTTAATAGATTTATTTCACGTCGTGGCAACATATCAAATATTTATTCCGATAATGCATCAACATTCATTGGTGCAAATCGGGAATTAGTTAAAGACTTTAAAATTTTGTTTCAATCAGATCGTTTTCAGACTGAATTTATCGATCAATTAAGTCTAAATGGAATACAGTGGCACTTTATACCTCCAAGAGCACCCCATTTTGGTGGGCTATGGGAGGCAGGTATTAAATCAATAAAATTACACCTCAAACGAATTACAGGAGATGCATTATTAACGTATGACGAGATGTATACTTTATTGACGCGAGTTGAAGCAATCCTTAATTCACGTCCTATAACGCAATTAAGCAACGATCCCAACGATCTAACCCCATTAACTCCTGGACATTTTTTAATTGGTGACTCACTCACTGCAATTCCTGAAGAAGATTTAACAGCATGCAAGATTAATAGACTAACCCGCTGGGAGCGAGTACAACAGCTTTGCCAACACTTCTGGAGGAGATGGTCATCCGAATATCTATCACAACTCAATCAGCGATCAAAATGGAAGACCGGTATACAAAATATCAAACTTGGGACCATTGTCATCGTGCATGAGGACAACATACCTCCGCAACAATGGCGACTAGGAAGAATTACCGCTACACATCCAGGAAAAGACGGAGTGATTCGAACTGTAACAATAAAAACTCGCGATTGTGAAGTTAAACGCGCAGTGACAAAAATTAGTAAACTACCCATCGATGACAACTGTTAGTGGAGTGTTCACATTGTGTTTTTTCCAACTTATATCTGTATCATATTGGCATTAGTCTTTAATTCTTTATTTAGTTAATTTGTAACGTAATTTCATAGCTTCCTCTTTTACTTTCTATTGAAAGGAACCTTTCAAGGGGGGCGGCATGTTCGATACTTAACATAATTCCTTATAATTTTTTGTGTATACTAACCCACACCTGTTAGATTTAGTCATAAATATCGATAATTTATTTGAATTAGTTATGTCTAGGAAACCGAAACTTCATATTTAGTCAAGCATAACATTTCTTAAATTATTACCTTAACACCAATAAATTGCAGTTGACCCTATTAAAAACGTCAATCATACTTCAGTACATGTTACCGACTAGTTCTCACAGTCAAATTGCATAAATCTAAGTTCCCACCAATCAGAATATTGTATTTTCCACCCTTTTGTTTATACCGATGTATTAAATAAGGTGTAATATGCATTTTTAGAGCAGTCGTACCGACTCGTACCGAGTCGTACTATAACTCATAACTATAATCTCAAGAAGATTCTTACTTTAACTTTATAAGATTCATAACTATAATCTTTACGAGATTCGTAACTATAACTTACGGGATTCTTACTCGCATATTTACGCGATTTTTATTCCAATCATAACGAGATTCTTACTCTCTTAATTTAAGGTAAATTCACTTGTTAATCAATTATTAATAAATCAAGCTTATACAAATATAAATACGATTAAATATTTCAAGTGTTTTACTTATAATCAACTTTATCGTGCATTGTGTCACAACTACATCATCATCAACAAACATTGGCCCTTCGAATTACCCGAATACATCGGTCCTTCGAATTAGCCGCAAACAAATGCCTTAAACTTTTTGAAAATCCATTTATGTTAATTCGTTGTCTATGTAATGATATTCATTATTACGGAATATTGAATAAGATATACACACACGATGTTTTTATTTGCAATATAATAAAGTCGGTATTTCAAATTTATCCTTCAAAATGGACCTGCTTTATTTGTCATTTGAATTTCGTGAGAATTATGTTCTGGTGTGACAATGATGTCGGCTTAATTAATTTATATGGGGGATAATTAGATTATTTTTATTATTTTGCACTAAAATCGTAGATTTACCCTTTTATATTTCATCATAGTGTAATTTATACTATGATTTCACGTAATATTTTGCATGCAGTAAATAATTGCGGGGGAAAAATGGTCTCGTCAAATTATATGTTCATATTGACACAAAGCTGTGTTTAGCCGTAAGTGTAATGTGTGTCAAAGTTTTTTCAACTTTGTCAAATTGGAAGAAAGTCATGCCTAAATGGAACTCTTTTACATTGCCGACGGCAAGGCAAATCAAGTATAGTTTACTATAGTATAAATGGAGGTGTTATTTAACCTTTATTAAAGTACCATAAGAGGTGGGAACTTGTATTACCTACTGCAACAAATACAAAGAAATTTATTTAACTAATAACTAATCGATTACCATACCTTTCACATAACGTCGAACTAACTTTTTTTTAGTTCACTGTATAAAGTTGTATAACGCCTGGGTTCTTCTCCATTGTGGCACTGATAAAAAATTTTCTCTAAGCGTTAAAAGAAATTGGCAGCAGCTTTGCAACGTGCTTCATATAAATTTATTGAGAAAAATTAATCCTTTTACCACCAGCCAACTTCGTAACCACAGAATTAAACGTTTCGGCACCATTGGTATCATCACACAGAAAACTAGAAACATTCATCATCAATCTTTGGCTAATGAGTATTATAGCATCAGCATCAAATACGGGGACGGATTTTTGGATGTCCCTAGGCCCAAAAATTTTGCCATCGATATATCAAGTAATTTTGCTCAACAAAATTATCTTTATGATGACAATTTTTATTAATAATATAATAATAATATATTAATATTGTTAGGCAATGACCCTATGATAAGAATGTGTGAAAATAATTTGGGTATCTTGCTTTTGTATTTCGTGGGCATTAACAACACAAGATGCTGAAAATAAGTTTAATTTCTTCGACAGCTATCAACACATTGACATAACTAAATACGTGTATGCATTATACATTATTGACATACATAATTAAATTATTATCTTACGTCAAACATTGAATTCCTCCAAATATGAAAATCAGAGAGTTTATACAATTATGTCAATAAATACGTTTACTCATATACATATAGTTCATTCGTTTAACTTATCCTGATTGATCGATGAATCAAACGCGCACTTGTGTATGACTATCCTACGCCCGAGACGGCATAGCACATACTTTGTGAATATCCCGCACTTGTCCAACTGAGACGATCCACGTTGGGCGTATCCTGGTCAGACATGGTTACGATTAAAGCCGCTTCTCCTTCCAGCATCCTCACGTTGATATCACGTGTGGGATGTGGCTTGAGTGACGATGCGGGGTCGAACGACTCTGGTCAAGGTGGTAGTACAAATGGCCCAAATGTGAGGCCTACGTACGCGTGGACTATGAGCACCCTCCTCTCGTAATCCAGAACCAAAGAAGTGTAAATTATGCCATAGGAATAGCAAATCTCCTTTGCTCCTTTGAGTTATAAACGTCACAATCCGTGTGATTGTCAAGTATATGTTTGGAGTCATTTACATGTCACTTTTTAATAGGTCACACTATGCTTTAAAATTTAAATTATTGATCTTAGTTTTACGTAAATTTCGATATTGTACTGCTTTTGTGACCGCATGTTCCAGTTGGCTAGTTTTCCTCGAACTTTTATGGGAAACTTTGCCATTTTGTTCAGATCAGACCATTTATTGATATAATTACGCAGTAAATGGTTTCTGTATTCGATTCTTTCAATATTATTCGTATAAGTATGTCGGCCCGTATGGTGCTGCAAAATTTTTTTCCTATACACGCTGCTTTGATGGAGGTATTTGCGTTCATAGTATTTGATATAATAAATGTACATACTTTTTTGTGTACAGATTCGATTACATGTTTACTATTAGCTTAATGTAAAATAAAGTGTATTTGGAAATTAATATTTGTTTTTTCAATTTGTTAATTAAAATTCTAATCATGTTATGCTAAATTGTATTTATCATATAATTTTGATATATATATTTAGGAAAGTTGTATAAATTCGTGAAATTGCAGTGCAAGAAAATTCGTACACAAAGGTATGTAAACTTCTTCAAACAACGCTAACGTTCGAAGAAACTTTTATTAATCAAACTTTGGCATAATTACATCTAAACAGCTTTAGAACTTACATACTGCAATTAAATGCCAAAACCTTTGTTCTCTAACTGGATGTATTCAAAATAATCAAAAGTTAAGTTACCGTTAGATGGAATCATATTGAAGTATTCCCCAATACGGTTGTAAAAACAGCAAATTATTTTCGTTTACTTTGTTTGAGTAATGAATTAAAAGCATTTTCACATAATGTAAACATTTTTACTAATTAAGAGCAAATCCTCTTAGAAATCAGAAATCTGTACATATGTGAAATGGTTAATAACTATGAACCTTATCGACTTAGAAATAATTATCATAGAGACTAATTTATACAACTACTGTAATTTGCTTTGTTTTGGCAATGCAAATAGAGCGGCAGCCCAGCGTCTTTTTAGGTGGTGATCTGACCGCGTCTGCGAATCATACTACGTTGAAGGTCATGTCACATATTAATAGCATAAAAATCGTCGCAAGTTCTGAATCTGGGGATAACATGTTCAAACAACCCTTTTTTTCTGCATAAAAAATCACTGTTTTGAAGTGATTGGACCGCGTATAATTCTTATACGAATCGAAGCGACAAATTAAACACGTCGTCAAAAATGTATTTGCAGACGGTTTCGGTGGTGCAATAACCCTGCAGACGATGTTGAAGGTGCATTATTTTTATTATTTTCAAAGTAATTTGACCGCGTCTGCAATTCAGGTTAATGATTTTTCTTCTTGCGTATGTTACGAAAAAAAAATTGCAGACAAGTCGGATGGGGATAAGTACTTTAATTAAACAATTAAAGATGCATTCATTTTCGTCGAATTCAAAGTCATTTGACCGTGTCTGCGATTCAGGTTAATGATTTATGTTCTTGCGTATGTCACAAAACAAAAATTGCAGACAGTTTCGGGTTGCAATCAACCCTGCAGACGGGGTTGAATTTACAGTATTTTTAAGATTTTAAAAGTAATTTGACCGTGTCTGCAATTCAGGTTAATGATTTATGTTGTTGCGTATGTCACGAAAAAAAAATTGCAGACAAGTCGGATGGGGATAAGTAATTTAATTAAACAATTAAAGATGCATTTATTTTCATCGAATTCAAAGTCATTTGACCGTGTCTGCAATTCAGGTTAATAATTTATGTTCTTGCGTATGTCACGAAAAATAAATTGCAGACGAGTCGGATGTGGATAAGTACTTTAATTAAACGATTAAAGATGCAATAATTTTCATCGAATTCAAAGTCATTTGACCGTGTCTGCAATTGAAATCATAAATTGTCGTTGATGAGTTAGTGACAAAAAATATAATTGCAGACAGTTTCGTGTTGGCATCAACCCTCCAGGCGGGGTTGAATTTACAGTATTTGTAAGGTTGTAAAAGTAATTTAACCGCGTTGCCAATTCAGGGTAATAAGATGAGATCATCTTTTATTTGTTCAGTGTTTCTACAAAAGGTGAACGAATTACGTAAAGGATAAGGATAAAGACTAATCGTTACAAAGCATTCTCAAGCGTATGATTAATGTTATTGTTATTACTAGGTGGCTGATTTTTATGATAGGTATGTCATCTTTTTTGTGAAGTTCCTGAACAGTTACCATGTACATAGAAATGAGTGCATTTTTAACATTAATTTCTCATTTTAAACTTTCTTATATTTTACACTTTATGACTTTTTTCTTATAATCGATAATATTCTCGTAATGTTTGAAAATGTACTTTCAAATAATAGCTACCTTATGTACTAGTAAATTGCAAGAACGGAAATATTAAGTTACTTATGATTTAATTCGTGAACGTTAGTGCTTATATTAGAGAAGCCATTAAATACATTACAAAAAAAAGAAGAGTTTGTCAGTCATTTTTTAAAAATGCCTGTTCCTTTCATTGATGAATGCAGCAATTAGACTGTTCGTGTTATGACTCATCACGAGCATCTTTACGAATGAGGAAAACAGATCGATACGAGATCATGATTGTACACTTGGTATACCTACATATTTTGCGACCTACTCCCTACTCGACTCGTATTACGTTACCGCCAGTTATTGCAGACATTGCAGTAATCTAATAATAGAAATTGAATGATGCAATTTTATGCATGAACTTTATTAATCAACTCTTGGTGCAAAAAATCTATGACACAAAAAAGGTATAAATAAATAAAATGTGTATTGTAAAAATTGTTGTTCCTTCACGTTACTGAATCGGAAAATTTTGTTATTAAAGAATTCTAAACTATTGTAATTATTTTCAAATGTGCATGAAACTGTATCACGGCCATGAAACAATGAAACATTACTATTTTTAGTGGAAAACAATACAGGAGAGGATGACGAGTATCTGATATTCCAATTTACAGATGACAGCGAGGAAAGTGAAAATAGTTCGGCATACCGTAACGTGACCATACGTCCCGTTTTGAACGGGAATCTACATTATATCGCATAATATAATTTCATATCTATGAGAGATATAAAAAAACTTCTTAGAGAAAATTTCAACTACTCGAGATGACGCATTAATAGAAATTATTTTTGAATATACAGGTAGTTCCATTTTTGCGGTGTCACTAAAAGAGTAATTTTTTTAAATGGAACACCGTGTACCTATATTTTATGACCTTTCGATGTTATCTGCTAAAGTCTACATTGGTAACTATTTACTTTGTGATTTGGTAGCAGGGTTGCCAACTTATTAATTTTTTGCGGAAAAATCGTGCGTAAGTAGGCTTATCTTCAAAAAATCCTATCGGCCTTGTGTTTTGAAGTTCTCAAGTAGGTATCGGCAATAATGTTAGTATGGGTAAAGAGCTGTGTGTTGAAGTTTAGAAACTAAAATTTGGTTATAGGTACAGGGTATTCGGAACAACATGTCAAACTTTCGAAATTTCAAAGTGCCATAACTCATTATTTTCAAATACAACTGCCATATTTTTTTTCCGCTACCCAGAGGCATTTTTTATAATCTTCAATTTTCGTAAGGGATGTTAAATGTCTAAACTACGTAGTTTTTACAATACTTAATATTTTTCGAAAACGCACCTATTTAGTTACGAGCTTAGGCACCAAAGTAGGCCGTGAAGAACCTTAACGTCAAAAAGTAAACAATGCTTAGTGTCCGAAATTAATACTTGTTATTAATAAGTACTAGATTGTAGATTAACAAAATGAATTTCTGACAAGATGAACTTGTTGTTATGATTTTTATGCTGAGAGAAGCTAATAGAAATTGTTTGTTGGCAAGCAGAATTTATGCGGCGCGTTATCCAGAAAAAAGGCATCCTCAAGTAGATAGTTTCAGAAGTTTACTGAATAGATTTGTTGAGACGGGAACGGTGAAATACAGTAAATTAGAACGAGCAAGAAACGTTGTTAACGAAGAAAATGAATTTAGAGTAGGTACTATTAACTGTAACTGAGCACCCGCACATGAGCCAGCGAGATATCGGTGAAGCAAGCGGCGTAAGTGAAAGATCAGTGCAACGCATACTGAAGAAACATCGATTTCATGCATACCACGTACAATTGCATCAAGAATTGACCATTCTTGATTATGAAGAACGATTTGAATTCTGCACCTGGGCAAGAAGACAAATACAAGAAGATCCGATGTTTTCTCAGTATGTGTTATTTTCGGATGAAGCCACATTCCACAAAAATGGAGCCGTAAATAAGCATAATATGCACTACTATTCAATCGGAAATCCCCATTTTATAAGACAGGTTGACCACCAGCAACGCTGGTCTTTGAACGTCTGAGGAGGAATTATTGGAGACCAAGTAGTAGGTCCACACTTTATCAATGGCCATCTTAATGGGCCTATGTATTTACATTTCCTGCAACATGATTTACAGGACTTATTAGACGATATACCTCTGAGAACAAGAATGAGGATGTGGCTACAACATGATGGAGCTCCAGCACACTATGCGGTAAACGTAAGGGCCAACCTCAACCAAGTTTTTCCCTTTCAATGGATTGGCAGAAATGGACCAATTGCGTGGCCTGCCAGATCACCCGATCTTACAAAACTTGACTTTTCCCTATGAGGTTATGTGAAGGAAAGGGTTTACAATGAGCCACCTACAACGGCAGAAAATATGCGACAGAGAATTGTTGACGCTTTTAGAACTATTACACCTGCAATATTAAGAAGGGTAGGTACAAATGTCTGCGAATTGATGCGTGTCTAGCTGAGAATGGACGACATTTTGATTTATTGTAAATAAAACAATTTTATTAAGTCTTTTTTGTTTTCTAGTTATTTTTCCCTAACTTGTAGTACGTGAGTACTGCAAGTTAGAATTGTAGAGTTGTTACTAGTAGAATTGTTACTTTAAAGTATATTTTTTTGAAATTATTTCCTGTTAATGAATGAAATCTATAACATTTCTTCAATAAAATTGTTAGAAAATGGCATTATTTTTCTTCACGGCATCACGGCCTTAGTCGGCCTACTTTGGTGCCTAAGCTCGTAACTAAATAGGTGCGTTTTCGAAAAGATTAAGTATTGTAAAAACTACGTAGTTTAGACATTTAACATTCCTTACGAAAATTGAAGATTATAAAAAATGCCTCTGGGTAGCGGAAAAAAAATATGGCAGTTGTAATTGAAAATAATGAGTTATGGCACTTTGAAATTTCGAAAGTTTGACATGTTGTTCCGAATACCCTGTACCTATAACCAAATTTTAGTTTCTAAACTTCAACACACAGCTCTTTACCCATACTAACATTATTGCCGATACCTACTTGAGAACTTCAAAACACAAGGCCGATAGGATTTTTTGAAGATAAGCCTACTTACGCACGATTTTTCCGCAAAAAATTAATAAGTTGGCAACCCTGCTACCAAATCACAAAGTAAATAGTTACCAATGTAGACTTTAGCAGATAACATCGAAAGGTCATAAAATATAGGTACACGGTGTTCCATTTAAAAAAATTACTCTTTTAGTGACACCGCAAAAATGGAACTACATACCTGTATATTCAAAAATAATTTCTATTAATGCGTCATCTCGAGTAGTTGAAATTTTCTCTAAGAAGTTTTTTTATCTCTCATGAGATATGAGCTAGGAAAGAAATACGCACTATTGCAGGACCCTGTTTAATACCGGCTGATTCTCTAATACTGATGACAGTTTGAATTTCGCGCGTAAGTAGTGTTTTTTACGGTGTTGAATTGGAGAGTTGAACTGCTCCTGTCGAGAGCAGTTTATGGAAGACCACTCCGTCTTTAATATTCCTTATCGAGCGTTTGCTAACCATAACAAACGAATTGTTAATCGGTTTGAAAATTGTTGAATTAGCAGAGGATTATGACTCCCCGTTTTCCAGATTTAACTCCGTTATATTTTTTTCTGTGCAACGTTTTTTGAAACCGTCTCCATACATTGGGCGAACTACAAGCAGCAATTGCTGCGGAAACTTGAAAGAATTACACCTGCAACTCTGGAAAAAAAATTCGACAATTGGAATTGGAACAAAGTGGAATTGTGTGGTGAACATAACGGGGACATTTTGAGCAATTTATATACAGGGTGGCCCAACGAAAAGGTAACAGACGGGTTTCTGTCTAGAGCATTTTTTTTGAGAAATGCAATAATTTTTAAATCAAAGGGGACAAGTTTTGTCATGATTTTCAACCTGATATGATTTTATCCCTTAGCGCTGTGAGAACAGCCCCTATAATTTAAATAGGGATGATGGGCCAAGTGATACGTCATTTGAAAGGTCTTTCTTTTCTGAATTCAGTGCACTAGGTTTTTTTAGTTTTTTTTATTTTTAACAAAAAAATTGAAGCAGCAAACATGGACAATGAATTTGAGGCATTTAAAAACGAAAAAAACCGCGGACAGGTCAATTGTTTTTTCTTTAGATAAGCTAGGTACTTTTACTGTCATTTGACAACATTGTTTAGCCCATTAGGTACAGGGTAAACAACCCTTAAATTTTTAAATAAAATAAAGGGTAAACTTTTTCTTGTGCTAATTAATAAAACCAGTTTATGCAAATTCAACCTTAGTTTAATACATGTTCGAAGTGCCTGCCTCCGGGGCTTCGGCTTCCGTGCAGTTATACAGATTTTGATTAAATCGTTCCTGTACATTTTGCAAATGCAAAGCGGTGTCCCGTTTTGAGTCAAAAAATAAATGGTCAGGTTAGGCATATATCATACACCGTGGGTTAGGCATACGATGTGCAAAGTGACTTTGGAATGGAGGACGAGTCTATGTGATTACCTATGTTAATAATATGATGTTATGTTAATATAAATACTTATAGTATTTAATTACTTTAAAAAACTTATCCCCATTAAAATGGTGTGGAATGTTATGTTCAATTACGTTACATATACTTATAAAAGGGTAACAACAAAAATTTTGTTACGGTTCGAGTACCAAAACATTTTACCCCAAAGTTGTGTATTATATTTGTAGAAAAGCTGGAAAAATGGCCGCCACAGTGGCGGCTCGTGAGTTAACAATTTGGTGAGGCAACTTTTTCGGAAGATATTTTAACTTAATCATAGAACTAATTTAACCACTCATAATTATCTTTCAAATGTACCTACTTCGCCGTCAAAAATGCGCATTTGTTTTGTTTTGGAAGGAAAGTGTAGGAAATTTCCCCCTTATTTTCCCAATATCTTTGTCAATTTTCCTACTTTCGCGGAGATTTTCACAACCTAAGAAAGGACGAAGTTTGCCCTTTCCAACGATGCGAAAAAAAGGGGGGGGGGGCTCGATTTTGATTTCGAGATAATGGATGACAACCGTAGCGCAAAATCGGACGGCCCTATTGCCAAACAAAGGTATCGTAGGCGGCCGCGACTTTTTAACGACCATTTCGGCCAAAAACATTAAGAAATTTTTCTCGAGAAGTGCGACTTTTCGCGATTTACATTCTTTACATTTTGTAATATTGTTATTTGTTATCGCGGTCGCAAATGGAAATTGTTTGTTCCAATTTTTTGATTGTTTTTTTTTGCCGGGAGCGCGCCGTAAAAAGAAACGATTCCGCGAAAGTTTCGTCAAAATCGGTCGACGGATGGAACAGTTACGCCCAAGGAGGTGGGGCAACAAAATCACCAGATTTAACGACCCCTCCGTGGGGGGATCAAATCGATTCGCGTCGATTTGTCGTAGGGGGGCCCAAACGTGAGAGTAACGCACAACAATTCGTCCTGATCCGACCTACCGTTCGGCCGCAAAGCGCGTTGGAATTTCGAAAATTTGAGTACCGATGGAGGTCGAACGGTGGATATCGAAACTTCGCTGCGTCTGGCGTTCCACTAGTCCTACCCGGTAGTACGACACGCGAAATATGGGGTCGGTCGCATTCCGATTTGTAGTTATAGGACGCGGCGACGTTTTACACCCCGACATAACCATCGCGTTTGTCACTCCCCGATGAAAGATGCGGTCTCGAAAGGAGAATCGAAAGCAAAAAATTCTGGCAAGTTGCCACGAGACTTCCCTTTTTTCAAAAAAACAAATACTACTGAATTCAGAAAAAATACTCTTAAACTACTACATAAAAAAACTGCAACTTTATGTAATACAAAAAACGAGTGCCGCCATTTTACCTTACAGTGGAAGTGACGTAATGAAAGGTAATATGAGCATTTTCCTCCTTGGCCCGAATGTAATCGATTGGCGAATACCGCATTTCGATAACTTTAATAGTTTCTGAGTTTAGAGCGTTGCAAGGAATGTGTACGTACAGACTACAGACGACAGACGGAAAATGTTGTTTTAATATTTTGAATTTACGTATTCAAAAACGCAAAGATATGTAAAAGTTTGCATAGGTCAAATTTTTTTTTGGAACACTAATACAATACTTCTCTTTTACTTCGTACTCGGGAAGTTAAAACCGAAAACCTATCGATCACCTCTTCGTCCCACCGTCGCCGAGCAAACGTCGCCGAGATGAGAAAAAACCGGCGATCCCGTTCTCGATGAGATATCACTCCTCCCAATGCGAACCGTCTAGATGGAACCGTCGGCGATGAACTCGTATAGAAATGAGACGTTGTTACCGAAAGCGCCATCAAGATCTAAGGGAACGTTTGGGATTTTTGTTTCGCAATTTTGGGATTTCCAACCCGCGTCCCTCGCTTGTGAAGCGTCGGAGGGTATTTTTCTCCCCGGGACGAAAGCCAGCCACGACCCTCAGCTACCTAAAAATATGTATGCTCCGAGACCGTATCTCGCACCGTTCGGCTTCCGCGAATGTTTTCGCTCAGGAGAGGGTGGGGGTGAACCGCGGAAAGGATTTTCAACAAACCGCATACCAAAGAAACGCCGTCGGGAGTTATTAAGGTATTCGAAATTTTTGGAAAAGTAATAAAAATTGAGGAAGTTATTAGCGAAATAGACGTTAACGAATGTTAACATTGTATAGTATATCGTACCTTATATAAATAGGTACGCTACCCGTAGCTATATAAACATAATCCGTAATTGATTGAAGATGGTACTGCAATTGTTAAATTAAAATACTTATCCCCGTGCAAATCGTCTGCAATGTAATTTTTCGTTAATAAAATACCAACATTAAACATTACCTAAAATTGCAGACGCGGTCAAATTACTTTAAATTTGGTAAAATAAATGGTACTTGAATTGTTAAATTAAAATACTTATCCCCTTGCAAATCGTCTGCAATGTAATTTTTCGTTAATAAAATACCAACATTAAACATTACCTAAAATTGCAGACGCGGTCAAATTACTTTAAATTTGGTAAAATAAATGGTACTTGAATTGTTAAATTAAAATACTTATCCCCTTGCAAATCGTCTGCAATGTAATTTTTCGTTAATAAAATACCAACATTAAACATTACCTAAAATTGCAGACGCGGTCAAATTACTTTAAATTTGGTAAAATAAATGGTACTTGAATTGTTAAATTAAAATACTTATCCCCTTGCAAATCGTCTGCAATGTAATTTTTCGTTAATAAAATACCAACATTAAACATTACCTAAAATTGCAGACGCGGTCAAATTACTTTAAATTTGGTAAAATAAATGGTACTTGAATTGTTAAATTAAAATACTTATCCCCTTGCAAATCGTCTGCAATGTAATTTTTCGTTAATAAAATACCAACATTAAACATTACCTAAAATTGCAGACGCGGTCAAATTACTTTAAATTTGGTAAAATAAATGGTACTTGAATTGTTAAATTAAAATACTTATCCCCTTGCAAATCGTCTGCAATGTAATTTTTCGTTAATAAAATACCAACATTAAACATTACCTAAAATTGCAGACGCGGTCAAATTACTTTAAATTTGGTAAAATAAATGGTACTTGAATTGTTAAATTAAAATACTTATCCCCTTGCAAATCGTCTGCAATGTAATTTTTCGTTAATAAAATACCAACATTAAACATGACATAAAATTGCAGACGCGGTCAAATTACTTTAAATTTGGTAAAATAAATGGTACTTGAATTGTTAAATTAAAATACTTATCCCCTTGCAAATCGTCTGCAATGTAATTTTTCGTTAATAAAATACCAACATTAAACATTACCTAAAATTGCAGACGCGGTCAAATTACTTTAAATTTGGTAAAATAAATGGTACTTGAATTGTTAAATTAAAATACTTATCCCCTTGCAAATCGTCTGCAATGTAATTTTTCGTTAATAAAATACCAACATTAAACATTACCTAAAATTGCAGACGCGGTCAAATTACTTTAAATTTGGTAAAATAAATGGTACTTGAATTGTTAAATTAAAATACTTATCCCCTTGCAAATCGTCTGCAATGTAATTTTTCGTTAATAAAATACCAACATTAAACATTACCTAAAATTGCAGACGCGGTCAAATTACTTTAAATTTGGTAAAATAAATGGTACTTGAATTGTTAAATTAAAATACTTATCCCCTTGCAAATCGTCTGCAATGTAATTTTTCGTTAATAAAATACCAACATTAAACATGACCTAAAATTGCAGACGCGGTCAAATTACTTTAAATTTGCTCAAACCAATGGTACTTTAATTGTTTAATTAAAATTATTATCCCCATTCAGATCGTCCGCAACAATTTTTTTCATCACGTACATTACAATAACAAAATAGTGTACTGAAAATTAGCCACGGTCAAATGACTTTGAATTCCACAAAAATGAATGCATCTTTAATTGTTTAATTAAAGTACTTATCCGCATCCGACTTGTCTGCAATTTTTTTTTCGTAACATACGCAAGAAGAAAAATCATTAACCTGAATTGCATACGCGGTCAAATTACTTTGAAAATAACAAAAATAATGCACCTTCAACATCGTCTGCAGGGTTATTGCACCACCGAAACCGTCTGCAAATACATTTTTGACGACGTGTTTAATTTGTCGCTTCGATTCGTATAAGAATTATACGCGGTCCAATCACTTCAAAACAGTGATTTTTTATGCAGAAAAAAAGGGTTGTTTGAACATGTTATCCCCAGATTCAGAACTTGCGACGATTTTTATGCTATTAATATGTGACATGACCTTCAACGTAGTATAATTCGCAGACGCGGTCAGATCACCACCTAAAAAGACGCTGGGCTGCCGCTCTAAAAGCTAAAGTTTCACAAAGAGAATGCGCTCGTACCTAATGATAACGACAATAATCGACAAAGTACTCTCTCACACTTTTGTTGTGCTCTTTATTTACAGGATAATGATAATTTTACACTATTAAATAACGTAAACAAGTATCAAAAGGCGCAAATTCTTATAGAATTTTAATTTCAACCAACTTCAAATCTGTAACTAATTATAGCATATACTATATACAATATATATGTATAGATATAACTACCCCCCCCCCCTCCCCACCTCAGACACAACCACGCCGGATTCTGCACAAATGAATTATTGTTTTTCTTTCCACCCTTAAGGAAGATGAAAGTGGAGAGGGTGACGGACAATTTGTAAATCACGAAAAAATGTTAGAGGAAAAAAAGTAAAAAAAGATCGTTTTTCTCCCCCTTTCCACCCACAAAAAAGGGGTTGCAGTTGGGGGTGAAATTTGCAATTTGAATATCGTTTTTTATGGAGAATCCAAAACTAATAAAAAATGGGTGTTCCCATTTAAGTTTTGAAAACTCACCCCCGCTCCACCCTACAGGAGGGGTGAGGGCGATGTTTACGTATCATGACTCAATAGGTTTCAACAAATAAAGGAAACGTATTTTTTTCTTTTTGCAATTGGACGTGTGTTCTCGAGATATTAAAGGGTGTATATTTTGACTTTAATGGCGTCCCGACGGCGAACGGGGGATCCGATCAAAAAATTTACCAGCGATTTGGAATCAGTGAAGAATTTCCTATAAGATGACACCACTTCCAGCTTTCTAAACCCTGTAACATATCGACCAACGCACAGACACACAGACACACAGACATCCGAACGAATTTAGTAACCAACTTTTTGAAGTTGGTTGAAAACACGTGTTTTCCAATTGTGCTGGTGGGTAACTAATTATAAATGAAAGGAGCAAAGTGCATTCAAACAAAGTGATTTATTATTGATAGTATGGAAATTAAATAAACAATTCTCACAATTTTGAATATTAAAATCAGATTTAGGTAAAAGTAAAAGAGTAGCTGATGACAAAAATTAAGAGTAGTACCTACTCTGTGAATATTTAGACTCTCCTACTTTGGTCAGTGTATCTGCCTGCTTTTTGCTGTTCATGTTCGTAAAACTTTCCTGCGATACGCTACTTTGTTGTTAATGGATCTTACTATTACAATATAAGGGGTATCGTGTATATTGTCTACTGACTTAAATGAGTTCATTACGTCTACACGCTCCAAAAATTTCTATAATATATACAATAACAGAAATATACAGTGGGCATAAATGATTTGAGCGGGTTCATATAATTACTGTCGATTTATACTGTATAGAATTATGGCCGTAAATGGTGTAGTGGATGTACCATTGTTATACCAATAAACTACACCTGGCGGTCTCGGGTTCGAATCTCAACTGGTTGGTGATAAATACCTCCGGACATGGATGTTTGTAAGCGTATAGAGCTAATGCCTTCAACCCCCTTCGTGGGTCGAAAATTAAAAAAAAAACTGTATAGAACTCAAAACCGTTATTTTACGAGTTTACAAGTGCTAGTTCTAGTTCTAGTTCATTACATCAATTTGACCAAAGGCGCTGATGATACGGGGTCACAGTTCTAGTAGATCAGCCGGTAGTGGTGGAGTGAAATCTTCATCTTTCACATAAACCCATACCAAAAAGGAGTTATGTTCTGAGCGCGTGGAGGCCATGGCACGAATGCATGATCACATTTCATTGTGTGGCCGATCCATCAATCTCGAAGTCGAACATTAAGATGAAAACGAGGTGGAGCACCTTCCTAGTGGTAGCCTACGCTATTGGACTTCAACTGTGGCGTAAGCCATTTCCCCAATAGGTTCAGGTAAATGTCTCCCCTAATAGATTTCTCATAGAAGAAGAAAAAGGGACCGTAAACTGTACGTTTAGAGATCGCAAACGCGCTGCACGGAGGAATGGAGAATTCCTATATATTTCATTGTATAACTTGATAAGTTGACTTTCGTGGGCTTTTGTTCATACATCGGCGAATGAAGTTGGCGCTGAGTGGATCTTTCTGGTACGTTGTTCTAAAGTGTCGTGTACGGTCGTTACAGATTGACTCGAATGAAACTCGAGAATAACGTACGCTTTTTCACTGTTACCCGCCATTTTAAAACTTGTCACGATTTTAAGACCGCAGGTGCAAACATGCCTTGCGGTGAATCCAAATGAAAATTAGCGGAAACAAACACTGTCGTCACATATCTAATAATTTGACTATAAAAAAATCATAAAATCGCTCAAATCATTTGTACGCGCTCTGTATATTAACCGACGCTGAAGTTTACGTTCTTCATTAAAAAATATCATTGGGTGCTTCTGTGGGACTTCTAAAAACGAGAACGTCCAATGCAGATGACTCGAGGGTTTTCGGTTTTTCATCGAAATACGCAAGAAATTTTCGATTTTTGGTGTACACCATTTCACGAATAACTTATATTGCTTTTCATATTTTATTTTCGACTTTTCGGCAAGTTAATGCTTACGTTACACAAAGTACACTATAAATGATCACACGAATCCTTATCACTCAGACTTCTTCTGGCTTAGCGATTTAGCATGCATTTTGCTCAACTCAACTCAAGTTAGTAATGAGTACTAAGTTAGTAATAGTACCAAAGAGTATATAATATATACTCTTTGATAGCACTTAATTTTTCTGTTGTTACGTTTTAAATTCAATTGCGTTATCCCGATCGGCCTAAATTACCATAGAAATGAGTAATACAACTAATTACTCGAAATTGTTACGTTGTAACGTAGAGATGAGACGTAATGTAAAAAATTAAGTCCTGAGCAACATTGCAACATCACAACATTTCGCATAAGGCTTGGCGAATGTTATTGGCGTTACGTGGTAGACCACAGTCATACTCAAGCAACATTGATCAAAATTCATAGTGAGGTGTAAATCAAAACGATAAAAAACCCGTTTTTAATATTTAATTTACACGTGCAGTCTGTATTCACACCTTAGTGAAAGTGCGCTTGTTTTTCTCAAATTTATTGATTAGGTACCTACTTCGTATACTACGTCGCTTTAATTATTCCCTTGTTGATCACGTTATGATCGAAAAATAAGAGTTTTTGTGAAGTTTCATGAACAGAATAAAGTTTTATAATGCCAAGAATAATCCGGATGAACTTGCAATATTTTTTACTAAACTAGAAATAACCCAATAATGCAATGTTGAGAGGCTAGAGTCTAGACAGTAGACACCCTATAAAATAAACTATTTAGGAAAAGAATTTTTAAAAAATAAAGCAAAGGCACCTTTAATCAATATGACGATGCCGACCTAATTAAAAGTTCTTTCCGTCCTTTTCATTTGCTTTACTAAACTAAACTTTAATCATTGAATTAAATATCTATCCAGTCTAATGAGGAAAGGGTTTACATTCTATTTTTAGTCTTAAATATAATGAGGAATTTGCATTTAGAAAATTGATATTGAGAGATTACTCCCGTACTTTGGGAATAAAAATATACTTACTAATAAGACGTGGATCGTATATAAAGTCGAACGTCTACAATCCTCTCATTTGAAAGGAAAAAAATTTCGGTATATGAATTACAAAAAAAATATGACACACAATCGGATTGTTCATTAGTTGAAGAAAAAAAAAAGAAAAACAGACTATACAGATGGGCTGGCGTTATCCTTGTTAGCCATACATACGCAACCAAACCGATGATTATTTAAAAATGCCTATATTTCAATTTATTCTTTCTTTTTGGTTTTAACCAGCGATTCGTTTCTTCGGTATGGAATGATTTGTCAATATAATTTTCTACGGCTTTGTAAGTATATACCGGGTGGTACGATTTCAATAATAAGGCTTTCAGTGTAATAGTGCCCCCCCCCCCCCCGAAATTATTTTAGAATAAAAATGTATAAAGGTTTTTTAGGCCAAATTTTCTGCATCAAACAACGGCTTTAGTTTTCCAATTTTCTTCATTCTAAAGTACAAATATTGGAAAATGATTTTACATTTTTTACCAATACCTTTATTGTTAAATCTATCCCGTAAACATTCGCGCCCTTCACGACAGCTATGTAAAAGGTAACCAAATTTCTTGGTTGCCTCTAGAAACTTCAGCAACAGCTGGGGCAATTTACATTTCAAAAAAGACCTTTTTTTGGAATACGGGATCCTGTTTGAAGCAATTTATGTGGAATATTAATTGCTCATGTCCTCCAATTTTGAATATTTGGGTCATTATGAAGGCTTTATCTGTAACTAAGATATCTTGCATAAAGTGCCGATTTTGACACGTTGCCATCACTTCATAACAGAAAGGGGCCGTCGTTACACTTTACATACACTATTATATATTAATCAGTGTGTCTGTAGTTTCCACACACAAAAGAACTTTATCATTTCTGATTTTTCTGATTGAAATACATTTGTTTAATAATTTGGGCAATGTTCAAATGGGATACACAGGAATACTATAATAAGTAATAAATTTAATGTCAACAGTGATATAAGGGTGTAGTTCTTATTTTTATAATATTCGGTACCGATATTTGTAAGTGTCTTTCTACTTTTCAGACTTTAGAATGAAGAAAATTGAAAACTTATACCGTATATGGGCGGAGAAAATTGTTCCTATCTATCTATTTAAATGAAAAATGAATGAAAAGTGCAAGATATAATCCTTGTACCTACCGTTCTGTATGGAAAAGATTATTGTGGGACCATAGCAGTATAGAAAAAAATTAGCTAAACATACATATATCTTCTGACCGCGATTAAATTTTTCTATATGTATCACATTTACATTTACGAATTTATAATTAACATATGACTTCTGTCAATTGGACATTAACCTTAAAAATTGCTAAAAAATGTCAATTCCAACATATTATGACTGTTCCTTATCATCAGCAAGGTAAAGGGAAATAGGAATCGGCAGTTAAAAACGTCCAAAAATTTATTTAAATAATCCGAGGGAGTAAAGAAGAGTCTTGGTGGTTGCTACTACAAAACTACTTAAAGTTAAATGAGTATTGTACTTTTCACATCAATAATTCAGTATCGAGCCTTACGGAGCGCGCCGTTGCCTTATAGCAAGTCGAAATTGACCACTGTAATGTGTGTGTTAACCTGGAAACAATTGATAAAGTTGTGTAGCTATATGGGCTGCCCGGGTTCCTCCCATTTAAAATTCATTGCTTTTGCCAGTCATACGGAATTCTGGGTGTGATAAGTACAATAGAATTACTATAAGTGACTTACGGACAGTACCAAAACATTTTAAATCTAAAGGGACAGAAAACGCGTCTGGGGAAATCGTTAAAAAATCGACGTTTAACAAAATCTCATTATGAAAAACGAAATCTATGATTTGCACATTGGGCAATTATTTATTATTATGTATTGTGTAATAATTATGATCAAATGTTGATAAAATATAGCCCAAGGAATTAATTCAAGAAAAGGTTAATTATGGGTCATATGATATAAATGTCCAATGCGATAATTACCGAAGAAATACGATTCATACCAAATCGGTATCACTAGAAGACAACTCGGAAGGGGAGGCTACCAACGTTAGGCATAGAGTTAGTCGAGATACAGATACAACAGTGATTGTTATGCCTGAGGGCCAAGGACGTGATGAAAAGGAACCGGTACATACGCAAAAAATGGAACACCCTAACAGAAATGCTGGTTTCCTCAGTAGACTAAAGTACATAGAAAATCGTTCTTTCTGTGTTTGTTTATTCAAATGGATAGACATTGTATTAATGAGTGTCATATCAAAGATCATAATATTCTTCTTATGTTTACTCTTTGCACACAAACAAATGCATTGTTGTTTTCCTGTTTACGGAAATAATTCGCCTTATATTTTTATTATAACTAACTTTACCAATAAAGAATTTAGCATAAATAAATAAAACTTGTACCGTAACATAATAAATTGCATGATTTTGACATATTCATTTGAAGTTTATGTGATGTTATGCTTTTTTACGTTACAGTACCTAACATTGTCTAATAGCAAAAGCGGCAATCTACGTAAATCATTTTTAAAGTGTTTAATTAGGAGGGTAAAGTACTCACCGCTTCATATTGTATGAAATTACGCTCAAATTTTCTCTAAGTAATAAAATGTGAAGTAGTACAACATGTAAACGCCAACATTGTTAACTATTATATTTGTGTTATGGTATATGTTTTTAATGTATAGCATGTATATGACAGAAAGGTTGTGAAAGTTTTACTGCTTACCTAGAATTGATTATCTGTTAAACAATAGACTATTAATGTTCTGATATGAAATCCGTTAATGAAAAATATTTATATTTATATAAGAATTACTCGAATTAAAATATAAAGTGGGAGGAAATTTCTCTCATTATACGAGGGCTATTTCTTCATCAGCCTCCGATTGGCTATAAAGGAAAGCCGGGCGAACATAAAAAAATGATTTTACTACCAAAAGTAATGTACAATCAAGGTTACTTTTGTTTTCGACATAATCACCTTCATGATTGAGTCTTTTTGTCATATCTGTGAACAGCTTTGCAATACCCTCTTCATAAAATGTAGCCGCCAATGATTTGAAGTGAGTTGTGACGGTTTCTTTGAGCTTTTCGAGAAGTGTCAAAGTTCATCTGTAGCGGTTAAAATCAATTTAATTGAAAAGTTCCACAATTTATTTAGTTAGGTAATTGTTTTATCATATTCTAACATTTTTTTATATTATACAAATAACAAATCATAATATTTTTTTTCATATTATATTTGTGTCTTTATACAGGGTGTCCCACTGCTCCGTAATCGGTCGATAACTCAATTTGGGTTGAAGATACACAAAAAAGTTTCAAATAAAGGTTGCTTTGATTTGAAATGCGCATCTTTTAAAAATATTCTTATATCTACAGTGTGTTGCATTTTCACGTGGCAGGAACATGTCACTTTTTTTAAATGGCACACCCTGTATTTTTTTCTCTTAATGTATCGACCAACCATATTTATATCACGCCTGAAATTTTTTTTGATATTGGATGTGCGGTTGCCAACTTATTAATTATTTTGTCAAAATTTGGTACACTACAAGGTCGGACTATAATATTCATAACTAAGTTATTCTTCAAAAAAGGAAAAATTTTTTTGAGGAATAATATTACCCTAATGTCGTGTTACTCTACAAAAAAAAACTAAGTGATTAATTTTATACCGAGTGTTTAAAATGAGAATTCAAACTTTGTGAACTTTAAATAGAATTTATACGAATTTTTTAAATGGAACACCCTGTATTTTTATTTGCCATCAAATTCTCGACAAAAAACCCTATTCAACGGTGTATTATTTCCTGGTATTATTTTTTGTACTTTTGTTAATATTTACGATTTTTATAATTTTACGTAAAAAAAATTTTTTAAAAGTAATTTTTATTTAATTATTATTACAAAATACCGTTTAAATAGTTGGTATCAACGCAAAAGAACAAAACTCAAGTCCTGTGACTATTTTAATTTCTAAATAATTAAAACAAAATTGTTAGTAAACGGTATTTCTCGAATTTTTAATAAACGGTGTTTCTCGAAAATTAAAATAGAAAATAAATACAATATCTCTCATTAACATTAAACTAAATGTTCAAAATGTCTTCCACTTTGATCAATGCACTTGTGAAGCCTAACCCTAAATAAGCTCACATTGTTTAAAGTCATAGGAGTAATCAGTTGAAGCGCCTCTCGAATTCAAATTTTCATGTCACCTTGTGTTGTGGTAGCTGTTGATATATTTGAGATTTAACAGTTCCCCAAAGATAGTAATCCATAAAGCTAAGGTCCGGTGACCTTGGCGGCCAAGGAACAGGGCGTCCTCTACTTTATTAGGGTACAGTAAATCCAATTCTCGCGCGCAGCTCTGACTGTTTTGCTTTAATTATTTAGAAATTAAGATAGTCACAGGACTTGACTTTTGTTCGTTTGCGTTGATACCAACTATTTAAACGGTATTTTGTAATAATAATTAAATAAAAATTACTTTAAAAAATTTTTTTTTACGTAAAATTATAAAAATCGTAAATATTAACAAAAGTACAAAAAATAATACCAGGAAATAATACACCCTTGAATAGGGTTTTTTGTCGAGAATTTGATGGCAAATAAAAATACAGGGTGTTCCATTTAAAATATTCGTATAAATTCTATTTAAAGTTCACAAAGTTTGAATTCTCATTTTAAACACTCGGTATAAAATTAATCACTTAGTTTTTTTTTGTAGAGTAACACGAC
Source organism: Pyrocoelia pectoralis (assembly GCA_036250285.1). NCBI lineage: Eukaryota > Metazoa > Arthropoda > Insecta > Coleoptera > Lampyridae > Pyrocoelia > Pyrocoelia pectoralis. Next base: position 18,946,267 of record CM070074.1, read on the forward strand.
ATTAGGGTAATATTATTCCTCAAAAAAATTTTTCCTTTTTTGAAGAATAACTTAGTTATGAATATTATAGTCCGACCTTGTAGTGTACCAAATTTTGACAAAATAATTAATAACTTGGCAACCGCACATCCAATATCAAAAAAAATTTCAGGCGTGATATAAATATGGTTGGTCGATACATTAAGAGAAAAAATACAGGGTGTGCCATTTAAAAAAAGTGACATTTTCCTGCCACGTGAAAATGCAACACACTGTAGATATCAGAATATTTTTAAAAGATGCGCAATTCAAATCAAAGCAACCTTTATTTGAAACTTTTTTTTGTATCTTCAACCCATATTGAGTTATCGACCGATTACGGAGCAGTGGGACACCCTGTATGTTCATTGTTCATGTTTGTTATGGTATCCCCCTTATGTTTTGTCAAAATTATTTTTCGTTGTTGTCCTTAGGTATAATATATTCTAACTAAAAATGAAAGGTAAAAAACCCCAGAATATTATTTTTCTTTAATACTACTGTTAAATGATGTACGTAAACTTCCAACAGAGTTTATAAAAAGTTAAAATTCCTTATCGTCAAAAGGCAAGTATATCAGCATTTTTATGTTACTGCATTGGTAATAAAGATTCGTTAATAAAGTCAGACGCTAGATATAAAAAAAGAATTAAATTAACGAATTTTCTGTCCTTATGATATCAAGTGAATTATATGAGCAAAGAAAAGGACAAGTAGCAGCTCATCATCCAAACCGTGGTAGGCAAAGAGCACTCGGTACAATTTTAATAAAAATTATGCCTGCGAGTTTTAATTTCACTTTACAGCATTTATATTATATAGAGTATAGACCAATTACATCCTTTTAATTTGCTGTTCTTTTCATTATTCTATTACATTTAAGAAAAATGGATGAATTCATCAGCTCTTCATTACTTTTATTCATATCAGAATGCAAACATACATCTAACAAAGGGGGTTGACAACAATAGCGAGCGATTAGGAGATTTTCCTCATACAAATTACATGTTACCGTTGTAATTCTCATCAATTTCTCCACACTATTCATTGTTTATGTAATACCGCATAAACTTAACCAATCAGAATACCACTCATAACTGTAAGTACTCTTACCTCGTATAAATGAACGTCTTAACGATTTTAATTGAGCTTTGAAGATTTCTTCATAAAATGGCAAAACCTTTTCCCCAACATTTTTCAACGTTATTGTCGATCACATTTGACTGAATCCGGAATATCATAACTGCAAATGTATTCTTCTGAAAAATCAAAAAAAATTGAAACTTTAGCGAAGCAGAACGCAAACTATGTTTTTTTTGTTGTAAAGCCCTGTAGTCATGACACGCTAGTTCACCGAGCACGTGTTATCCGGAATGAGATCTAAGGGCGCCGAAGCAGGAATCGATCTCCGGAGTCCGGACTTGACTGTGGTGGAAACCGGAGTCGTATCGTGCTCCTGGTGAAGAGTATCGCGTCCACTTCTTGTATACGTTGATTATGAACTATGAATACATACTTTTCCACACCTTCCTTCAATCATACTAGATATTATAATGTTACAGGTAGTGGAGAATTTCTATAACGTTTCTATCATTAAGGATAATTATTGTTTTATCAGTGCAGTGAAGAATTAAGTGTTAAGTATACCCTTTTTCATAAAAATTCCTGCGTGTTGTTACTGTTAAGTAGGTAATAATTTAGAGATATGAACACAAATCTCGACCTACTTTAACCCAAAATCGTGGATATTGGGCAGTGGCGCCGACTTCGTGGGGGCAGCGGGGCGCGAGCCCCCATGTAGGCAGATTGCGTGGGGGCATGGCCCCCATGCACTTCACTGGCACATGAACTTGACTATGAACAAAATTGGGAAAGTGAGACACATTAATTTTATACGTAAAAATGTTAGGAATATATACTCTTACTCTATATCTATCTGTTTCACGCCGTGAAAGTGAGAATTTCAAAATTTTCAGAAATATCAGGAGATCAGGACCGATCCCGATACACGATACCACAATCTGTGACGATACTAACCGGAAAAAATGTTTTGTTTAGTCTTTTCCTAGGATGTCGCTGTTAGCACATCAGTTATTTCGTTAAATCTTCATTCACAACATAGAATATGGTAATATTTCGTATGTCGTACTCTATTACAAACGAAGAAATACATTTTATGGTTGGGTCATATGGTTGCTATGGGGATTTGAGTAATTTGCAAAGTGCTGTCAGGGGAGATGACCTATTGAGCATATTTGCATAGAATGCGTTCATAAAATTAGACATTATCTTTATACTTTTGCCATTGATCTATTTTAATGCGAGTGTTGTGGAGTTATTTAAACACGCAATGAGAAAATGCTATAGAAGAGATCCAGTTATTAAGCAAATTCTACAACTTTGTTTTATACCCTGTATCTCTGGAGAAAATTCCGTTTTGTTATTTTTCGTATAAAAATACAGGCGTACGTGGTTAGTGCTTGCAAGTTTGTTTGGCGTGCAGTCATGAAGAAAGTAAAAGGATCGGCTAAACATTTGGATTATTAATCACATACTGTAGTAATCAAAGTGACTTTTATACCGGTAAAATCTACGTATGAATGAATTTATATCCATGTGGGCGCGATGTGCATGATGCAATGAGTAAAAGTGATTCGTATTAGAATCCAGCCATGTTAATGAATTTGTTATGCGAATATATATTACCTACCTCTGTATAGTGGAATTTAGGTTTTTTACTACGTATTTGTTAGTGCATACCTACCTTCGAATTATAGTAAGTGAATGGGCAAACTACGTTTACATAATTTTATCCAAAAGTCTGTTCCTAAATGCAATTTGTAATTAATTGTTTTTTAACAAAATGTTAATGTTATTGTTATAAATCAACTTTTGCGCGATTTTCTGTTTAAATTGCAATACTTACATGAAAATATTTTAACGCGATCTTTACTCCGCCGGGTTATAAATGTCTTTGCAGTTGGAAGCTAGCAACATGACATATGGTTCGTAGGTAAAAAGTATCTTTATTTCAATTAGACTTTTTATTAGGTCGTTAGTAACTATTGTGCTGTTTCTACAGCCTAGAAAAATGTGATCTAAGGTCCCCTCACTCCCCTCGTTATCACCGTATTGAATTGGCAACTGAAGTTGTTTAAAATCAAGGTTTATTATTCACTTAATAAACCTTGGTTTAAAATAGCTAGTTTTCAAGAAAGTTATTTTGTGGTGGAGGGGGGGTACAACCAAAATCTGCCCATTAAATCTCAGATTGCTAGAGCTCCAATCCCTTGATAAATTTTTGTAATTCAACATATACCGCGTTATTGAGCTCGATCTCATTACGTAAATGCAAATCTCATTACGTAAATGCAAACCTTAAGAGCTTTATTTTTTGGATGGAATCTACTTAGTTTTAAACTTGACTTATTTGAAGATGGGATGCATTCATAACCTGTATGTACACTTTTAATGCAGTCATCGTGTTTATTTTCCATCTAACCCGCATCAATCCCCGAGGGAAATTTCTCACATTTTGCAATGCTATCTTTAATATGTTCCGTCCATTTAAGCTTCTTGTCCATTCTTAACCCTTTATATTTAATGGACGTTATAACACTGAATCATAATACTTGCCAATTCAATTTTGTCCGTTGGTACGTTGCGACGCAGGGAAAACCCTTTATCAGTAAACCATTTATCGGAGTTCCATGAAGTTCATATCCTTGATCTTTCGTTCAGTTGTCGACACTCTAATTCTAAAAAAAGAAAGATTATTAAGAATACAAGTGAATTCTTTTTATAACCAAATCGAACTGTGTGGGTAGGTTGAAGGTTTTATTAGGGATATTGCTAACCATATTTAACTTCCTACTTTATAAACTTGTAGGAAAAACTCAGACATAATAATAACAGTAAAAGAAAAACTTTTTGAGAACCGCTGATAAGATCGTTTCTACAGTAGAGATTCGAAATGTCGCACAGTTCGACACAGGTTTGTGTACGGCGAATCCAGTTTTGGGATAACTAATGATGTCTTTCCATTCTAATGTGAAATTCAAAATTTTTTACTTACAGTAGGAGGGTAAGCCACTACTTGATGGATGTCAACAAAGCAACAATCGATATGACATTGACATGTCAGATTGTAACACAAGAAACAATCGCTGATTCCAATCAAGCACTCTGATTTATCGAAAAATTGTATCTCATTGTTCGGTTTAGGGTCCTCTATTAGCACTTTCAGTTAACTGCATAAGTTAACAGTCACTCTGTATAATTTCACAATTAATTCTGTTAAAGCGACAAGAGTTTTCAATTACTAATAAAATACAGATGTTGAGTTGAGATTTTCATTAAATGGTTTTTTTCCTTACTGCAACATAGAACACGCGATGGCAGAAGTAAGATATTTTCTTTTGGTAGAAAGTGAGATGAAATATAATAAATGATAAGAGGCCAAATTGCGGTGAAAATGTAAAATTGGCTTGGAGGAGAGGAATAATACAAACCAAGTTTTAGGGAAAGCGTACTGTGATAAAATGAGACAGGATTCAAAAGTACCTAGTGAAATAATAATAAGAAAGATTCAAATGCGTGAATCGTGAATAGTAGAGGAATTTCAGTGTGTTCAAATAGTATAGATATCGTTTTCGTAACTTCACTAAAATAATAACGAACTGAAACCGTTTTGCCCATCTTCTCTTAAATGGTTATGTCTAAGTAGTTTAGTCTTATATATGTATATGTAGCATAAACAGGACATAGGTAAAAACAATATCATTATTGCACAACGGATTTTGCACTACACCCCATTTAAAATAACATCGCCCATGACCAGTAGGTGTATGTTTTAATTTAGCACAAATGTTCCTAGAATGATGGAATCCAAGAAGGGATTTAGTAGGGTATACTAGGTGTACAAGTATGAGATGTGGATTTGAGCCAGCAGATGGTGCACCAATGCAGTGTGAAGAGTGTGAAGCAGAGTCAGTAGATTAACAGAGTACCGCAAGCCTTTGACGCGAAAAATGCCGCCCTGGCGCCCATGTTTAGTCCATATACATAAGATAGACTTACGAAGTGCCTAATTTTTAATAAAATGCCGTGTTGTTGTGCCGTTAAGTGTATTTGTTTTATTATATTCCGAAAAATTTAGTCAAAACATCATGTACTTTACTGAGCGTGTAGTGAGTGAAGCGCGCAAAGGACTAAAAATGGCGGAGGTTGCGGTACTCTGTTAATCTACTGACTCTGGTGTGAAGTATACAAATTTGACGTATACCTATATCCCATTTTGTTATGCCATATCAACAATAGTCAACGCGAACAAGTGCTAAATGGAAAAAGTGTTTGCATAGTATTGTTTTGCTGTGTTCAATGTGTCGAAATTTGTGCCAAATAAATACTATTCACGGACAGTGTTAATTTTTTGTTTTCATTTGAAGAAAACTGCTGCTGAATCATACCGATTACTAGAAAAAGCTTATGGTGAACATGCTCCGTCGCCAGATACTTGTGAACGATGGTTTCGGGGTTTTGAAAGTGCCGATTTGCATGTTGCAGACCAGGAACACGGAAAACCACCAAAAAGATTAGCAGATGTAGAATTGCAAGCATTGTTGGACGAAGACGATTCGCAAACACAAAAACAATTCGCAGAGCAGTTGAGCTTGATCAACAAGCTATTTCCAATCGCCTACGAGAAATGAGAAAGATTCAAAAGGTCGGCAGATGGATTGAACGAGAGGCAGATGAAGAGGCACGTATGAAATTTTGCTCAAGCGATAAAAATGAAGGTCGTTTTTGCATCGTACTGTTACTGGGGACGAAAAGTAAATATATTTGGAAAAAATCAGGGGTAAACCCAGGCGCAAGACGGAATCGTTTCCGCCGGAAGATGATGTTCTGTGTTTGGTGAGAGCAGAAGGGTGTGGTATATTATGAGCTGTTAAAACCTGACGAAACGATTAATACCAAACGCTACCAACAAAAATTGATCGATTTGAACCGTCGCTACTCGAAGAAAAAAGCAAAACATTTTTTTCCATGACAATGCTCCTTCATATACGGAAAACCCGGTTCGCGACACGTTGGAACTTGGGAAGTGCTGGCCCATGCGGCTTATTCACCAGACTTGGGTCCCTCCGATTACCACTGGTTTGCATCGATGGGTCATGCACTTGCTGAGCAGCGCTTTTACTCGTCAGGATGTGAAAAAATGGCTCGATGAATGAAATTACCCGAAAGATGGGAGAAATGTATAATACTTTGAATAAATTACTTTTTATCATTCTTTCGAATTTAACGTGTTGTTTTTTTGAAAAACAATCCGGATTTCATACTTGTACACCTAGCTCTGTATATGTAAGTAGTCCACTTTGACTAATAGGCATAGTTTTGAAGTTAGTATTTGTTAATTTCTAAAGAGCTGACAGCTTGCTGTATTTATTAGTTATTACATAATTACCCAATACAATTAAAATTCTCGTTAACGGGTAACATTGTTCATGATCAATGTCAGGTGGGTATTTAGTTTAGTTTAGTTTATTTGATGAAGTAACAGTTTCAATTCTCCAGCTTATTTAGTAACGTTCATTGGTGTTTAATTTTGTAACTGGCCTAATCTTAGCTGATTTTTTTTAAGTGTTACCAAGGCAACACTACTGCCCAACATTTCTACTTCTATTTTCATTGTCTGATTTCTTTCAACAAATTATATTATAGGTACATAATTCCTATATAAATCATAAATGCGACACCAGAAAATGTTTTTTATATTTTTCCTTTTTAATAGAATCTTTGGAATAAATGTTTGAAGATGACATTTCTTGTTATGAGATATGTGGGATTGCTAAATTCCTAGCTGTAGAGAAGCTATAAATTTAAGTTACAGTTCACAACTAAAATTACTTTTCTATAATTTTGCATACATAACATATAGATACATAAATAATGAAAATATACTACTCTATATAAAAACAAAATTATGCAAACGTAACGAAACGGTTGCAATATGATCAAAACGTTATGCATGTTTTACTTTAAACTTTAGTACTTAAATAATGTTTCTGACAGTGTGATATATTATATGAACGACGTGCCTTTTATGGGAATAGAAGAATAGAATAGACATTAAAAGAGAGTGTCACGGTTACATATTCTCATTTACAGAATGGAATGTAGTATGCGTAAATTTCGCCAATATAGTTTGAAGATTACATGATTATCGTACAGGTAAAGTTATTCTTTCAATTAATTTGCGTACCTGTAATTATCCGATTGATTGATAAGTTCGTAACCATTTTATTAAGTTCAAAATTAAATTATTTGAAATAAACAAAATACATTAATCACAATTAATGACTAAAGTATTTTCCCCATTGCTTATGATTGATTTGTAATATTCGTAATTAATTAATAATTAAAATAGGAAGAAGTTTTTAAGGCAAGCTCCTTCATTATTGGTTTCCATTAGTTCCTCGTATGTTATTGAGAAGAGAAAGATGAATTTCTGATGGAGCAATACCAGGAGAATAACCTCCCAATCGAGCTTTTTGATAGCCTGTTTTATAGTATGAACAGTATGGGACCACCTAATATTGGAGCTTTCCGAGAAGTCCTGTTTCTAATGTGATGCCATGTTATACACACCAATTTGACGGAAAACTGAATAAAAAATACCGAAAATTATCAAAGTTATGACATTTTTCGTGATATGTGATAACGTCTATATGGTACAAAAATCATGAACCAAAGAAGTATTATATTTCGAGCACGATTTTTTCAAATGCTACCAAAATGTACCAAATCTTTGTGGTAAAAATTGTTTATCAAAACTACGTATTTTTTATTGCCAACTTTGAGAATATCGGAAATCAGTAACAGATAAAGAATGCAATAATTCATAGACTCAAACGTCTTGTATACCTGAAATTATCCTGAAAGCTTGTGATTTTACTGCTGAAGAGTGTTGTTAGAATGATAGAAAAGGGCTTGTAAATATCGGTTGGGAAAGTTCATTCATCAAGGATGCCCATGGTTTTCGCATAATTTGAAGATTTTTTTAAATGTAACGATCGATTTTGATTAAAAATCATCATCAAGTCAATGTTAAAATGTGGATTAACGGTTTAATCATGATTTTTTAATCGACATCGCCATATTAGGAAAAATAATTTTTTTTTCTATAGGAGATGTTAAACTATTTGTTCATATACTCGCTTGAGTGGATAAAGTAGCACTTTAACCGCAAGGGTAGATAAAGTAACACTTTAACAGCAAGGATAGATGAAATGCTTTAACTTTTTTTTATTACAAGTAAAACCTATAGTAACTAAGCAACACAATTGCTATTTTTGTGGCAAAAATTATAATTTACTTGTTTATCTCCTCGTGAAATAACCTTTTCACTCGGAGATAAACAATCTCTTTATCGTCTTGTACAATAAATAACTATTTATCGTTTGTGAGCTCACTTAAAAATTTCAAAATTGACTAGAAACCAAAATATGGATCAATTTATCTTCAGCAGTTTTACATTTCCAACCTGTTAGTTTTCGAAGGGTGATCTACAAAACGACACTGTAGTAGATAATCGAATATCAAGTATGGTAATAGAGAAATGTTAGAAGTAATTTAATGCCTTATTTTATTCTCTTATGTCAACTGGGTCTGGGTGTTCTCAAAGAAATTTATATGGGAGTAAATAAACACCAACAAGATTATGCGCATGTAATTTCACTTACAGAAGGTTGTAAGATAAATTTAATTAAAACGAATATCGTATAAAAATATTCTAAACGAAAAAAGCCGAGATGCGGGTTGCATTAAAAGTAGATACCTCTAGAACAGGAAACCAAGTACAACCTCTGAATTTTTATCTTTAAATTGTCACACAAATACTTTTTCCGTTAATTAAAGTATGAAAAAAGGAAACATGTACACCATTGTGAATTAATAAAAGATACGAGATAATTTAAAAAGCTTTAATGGAGCATCAACTTTATTCAACATAAACTATTTCTTCAATATTACTCGTCTCATTTTTTCAGCTGTTATCTATTTGTCTGAAATTAAAGCTCCTTCTTATCCTTACACCCTTCGGCTTTGCTAGGCGGTGATACAGGAATTTATATTTCTTGTTGAATGTTATTACAGTGCACCTCTTTTGACGGATTCGTTACACTGTATACATTATAAATATTTTGAAAGATGTTATTCCCTTTGCATTGTTTGATACTCATGATTTTGTTTTCAAACTGTATACACCTCAGCTATGGGTTATGGATTACACAGTGGCCGAACATGTGTGACCACTCTGTATACAAATTTAATAAAAAAAAGGCAAATATCGACGGGGCCTTACGCTCTTCAAATTTAAGGGTTATGTAGTCCCTTGGTCTATTCAAAAATGGAGGGGTGCTAACCTCCCCACACAAGGTCAATGTTGCAAAAATGATTTTGCATAAAAATTGGCCCTTTTTAATATAAAAATCGAAGTGTCTTCTGTTTTTTGTCAAAATGTTTCACGAGGGTACAAATTTCCCTTGGGACAATATAAATGGAAAAATTTGTTAATGTTGTATGACCAATTATTGAGTAACACATTTTTAATTTTCGAGATTATTTTTGTGATGTTAGCCATGCCATGACTATCGCAATGTTTCAAAAAGTTGTGCCTATTTGAGTGAAGGTAGCTCAAAAGTTTGAGAAGGTAGAAGGTCTAATGACTACAAACATTTGACATTATGGTTTTGGAATCTCTTAGTTTTATTGTTAATCACAAAATGTTTCATATTTACTCTACAACCAGAAAACTAAAACCAATAGGTCATATATTCTATGGATCCTGGACAGTATATAGCCGGATTGTTCGTTAACGTTAACCTATGATCGGCCTTTGATACGGTGGGTCACACTTTACTTTTAAAGAAATTGCAACACTATGGTGTTTGTGGTGGCGCATTAAACCTATTTCATTCATATCTATCAAACAGAACTCAAATTGTGGAAATCCCTTCGGCAGAAAGAAGTACGTGTGTTTCTGTTACATCGGGAGTCCCCCAGGGTTACATACTTGGCCCAACGTTGTTTATAATTTTTGTTAATGACCTTCCAGAATTTCTAATAGACCAGACTAACCGGAATACTATATTCGTTACGTCTTACGCCGATGACTAGTAGGTACTTATTTGTGCTAATATTTTAATTAAGTCTGTAAGTATACCTACCTAACGTGATAAAGCAAACACAAATCATATTCGACAAACTGTGTAACTGGTGTAAGGATAACAATTTCATTATAAATCACGGCGAGACTGATATAGTTCATTTCGGGCATGGACGGAACACTAATAATATACCATCAATTTTGGGTTTACCATGATCTTCATCCACAAAAATTCTAGGTATCAACTCTCGATTCTCCACACATAGACAATGTTTGCTTAAAACTCCGTAGGTATTGTTATACGCTTACCGTTCTAAAAAGTGTATGTAGTACTAAGGTATTACTGATGAAGATGATATACCATTCCTATTTTTAATCACACGTTAGATACAACATTATCAGCTGGGTATTCTCAAACAGTACGCAATGAATACGGAGATTGCAAAAACGGGCCATACGCATAGTTATGAATTTATCTAAAGGACAATCCTGTACAGAGCATTTCAAAAACTTAAAGATTCTAACGATCATCAATACATACCTATATCCTTGAAACATGCACATACGACATACGTCTATGAACACATGAACAGGTACAATATCCTCGAGCATACATACAATACCAGATATAAAAAACTATTACCTATCATCCCTCATAAATCATCTTTATTTGAGAAAAACTTCTCACATTGAGCAGAAAAATCTTTAACTCCCTACCTACACAAATTAAAGAAATTGGACCAAAGAAAAACTTTAAAAAAATTTTAAAAAATTGCTTGTAGCGAATTGCTGCTTTTATTCACTACAAGAGTGGGGGCGAAAAAAAATTAAATAAAACTAATTTTCATTCATACTGTCGAATAGAGAATTAAAAGACGCTTCAAATGAGGGGTCGCTTGACTCCCTTTCCCTATTTAAATTCTTGAGTTAGGGGTTGCTGGGGCTAGGGGGTTGACCTGACAAAGTCAAATTTGACATCAAAAGTTGTCCCCCAAAAATAAAAAATCGACGTGTCCGAGCGTTTTCTTAAGAAACTGGGCTAAGTGTCCCAAAACAGGTGTGTTTCCTTTTCAATGGCCCACCCTGTATTATAAAATGCCCTGAAGAAAAACTATGATACCATACCATGTTACACTCCAACCATCACTTGTGATAAGGGCGGTGTGACTTTGCAAGTTGTCGAATCGAATCATTCCTAGATAGATAGATAGATATATTTATTTGTGTTATGAATAAATTACATATACAGAGCGGTAACTTGTAAATATTGTACACACGTCAGTTTCTTAAAGCACAGAGTGAGTGTGTGACATATCATAGTGCCAGATCAGGTACAGTCTTTGAAGCAGCAGTCGCTTAATGAGAAAAAAGCTTTGTTGATCAGATAATTCTTAATGTTTTATTTGAATTGTTTCATCGGGAGATCTTTTATTTTATTCTGCAACTTATTAAAGAAGATTGGCGCGTAATAATTGATGGCTGATCTTGTCTTGTTTATCCGGTGAAAATCAGTTTTAAAATTATTACGGAATCTAGTTTCATAATGGTGATTTGGAGTCTTATAGTTATCCTTGTTTAGTTTTGCATATAAAAGGATTTCTAGACTGAAGAGTGAAGGTAGTGTAAGGATCTTTAAACTTTAGAAGCTGTCAATTGAACATTTTCTATATTCCACGTTGTTCACGATACGCACTGCTCGTCTTTGTAACTTAAAAACTCGCTTTGCAGCTGGGTTGCTGGGCTATGACCCCAACACAGTAGGGCGTACGACATCACGTTATGTATTAAGGGGAGGTTCAAGAACTTTTTTCGATCCAATATCGACCCTGATTTCTATGGCGTTGAAGGCCTCCAAAGCTCTCTTACGTCTGCCCAGTTTGGTGTTCTTCTTAGACACCTTTCTTTCACCTGCACGCATCAATCCTGGTTTAAGTTGACCCTTTCCACTGAAGAAATCTCAACGAATTTTTTTGATGAATTCCGAAATTTTCGAATAATGAGAGCAATTTACGAGGAAATTTAGCCTGAGGTAAAGAGTTGTGATGGAACGACAATTTTTCCTGCTAGTACGCCAAAAGTTCACTCGCCATTGGAAAATACTCGGACCTCATTTTTTGGAAAACTCGCTGTGACCACTGTATTGGTCGAATTGTTGACTTTTATATCTGAAAATGACCCCAATGAACCCTCACGGCAGTTATGCCTATCGATATCGCATTGGGGTATGCTATTTCTATTGTAACTTTGAAAGAATCGCAAAATATCGCAAGAAAACAGTATCTGTCTCACTTTGACACATCCTAGAAAGCTTGAAACATTATACTTTTTGCTAAAACTAGGCATATGAGTCGTGGCATGTTCTTAGGGTCATTTTGAGACATAAAACTCCATGATCGGAGCATAACTATGATCAGAGCGAGTTGTCCAGAAATGCATTCCAAAGTCCAATTTTAACATGGCTTTTATATGGGAGTGCGATTATGAAATTTTTATTACTTAGGACAATTGAACCCCTCCTTAACGCATAATAAGCTGATAGTAGCGTGCTCTTAGATACAGTTCCTTTTAAGCAATTTAAGATAAAGATATTTTTGTTTAGTTTTTTTGATAATTCATCCACATGGGGATTCCATGTTAGTTCGGCATCCAAATAGACCCCCAGGAATTTTACCTTTACGGGGTTTCCCTCTGGCTTTTCTTTTTTTAATGTAAAAACCATTTCTTCGGTTTTGGTTTCATTGAGCTTCAGTTTGTTTGATATAAACCATTCCCGCGCCTTTGTCCGCGACGACTCAAGTTTGTTTTGCAGAGTTTTTAATTTGACGTCATCCCTTATCAGGGTAGTATCGTCGGCATAGTATACGAAGTCAGTGACTGGGTCACAGTTCTTCAGATCGTTTATAAATAGCAGAAAAAGTGTGGGCCCCAGCACTGATCCCTGCGGTACTCCAACATCAATAGCCTTTATTCGGGACTGACATCGGTCTACTTCGACGTATTGATTTTTATTTACCAGATATGACTGAATCATCTTTACACTTAAGTCGCTTATGTTGTTAAATGTATAAATTTCTTCATGAATTAGCTTTTTTTATTATATAAGGTAACGTAAGAAAACGTATATTTTAAGCTAATTATATTTAATTTACTTGTAGGGCGATCGATTTCGATCCGTTAGGATCATCTTCGGGCCGAGCTGAAATTGTATTACACAATACACATTATAGTGAAAAATATACAGTTAAAGATTGTTATTTTTATTACCGTCGATTGCAGATTGGATGTTAATGATGAGATACATTTTACATCACATCTCATCATTAACATCCAATCTGCAATCGACGGTAATAAAAATAACAATCTTTAACTGTATATTTTTCACTATAATGTGTATTGTGTAATACAATTTCAGCTCGGCCCGAAGATGATCCTAACGGATCGAAATCGATCGCCTTACAAGTAAATTAAATATAATTAGCTTAAAATATACGTTTTCTTACGTTACCTTATATAATCGCTTATGTTGTATCTGACGAGCTTCTCCAGCAGAATGTTGTGCGTCACACAATCAAAGGCGCGTGATAGGTCTTGAAAAACCACACCAGTGTTGGATTTCGCTTCAAAATTTTTCATGATCGTTTCTATTATTGTATTTATGGCGTTAACGGTGGTTAGCCTGGCTCTGAAACCAAACTTGACAGTCAGCGAGGACCTTGGTTTCGACTAGAAAGGATTTTAATTGATCGTTTAAAATCAATTCGAACAGTCCTAGGGATCTGTTTGATAGAAAAAGGAACAAAAGTTCATATTTAATAGTTTTTTTTATTCAGTATAGATAGAGAAGTTGAGTGTAAGAAACAGAAGTAAAAGCAATTTCAATTTAAATGAATGAATGACATTCTAATCACTGTTTTTCCATTCATTCATTGCAATAAATTTCAATAAAATGCTTCATAAATATAAACAGTATATTGAGTTTTTGACTTATGTAATTAGATAATTCGAGCAGTAAACCGTAAACGTTTCTATAAATTATTAAGAAGGTAACGTAACCACCTGATAAATTGATATGCATTCTAATTCCAATCGATCTTGTAGAACCCGTTGATATACACATAAACGAAAACATCAGAATTCAACAGTTGTACCGATGAGTGTAATAATATTTCAATGAACATTAGAGCACAACATTTATTTATAGGTAGTGGTTTGATATCCACCTTCAACTGTTGCTTTACGTACATAAATTTTATTTCCACACTGCTTCACTCGATAGGTGGATATTGATTGCTTTCTTGTTTAGGATAATTTTAATTCAGATATTTGAGCTTCTGAAAACATTTAAAAATAGATGATTTTTTTAACATTAATTGAAGCTTCGAAATGAAAAAAAACGAAAAAAATTTTTTTACAAGGAAACGTTCAGATTTAGTTCCCATGCGAATTGTTTATTGCACTTTTGTATAATTGTGTTATCGAACACTGTAAAAAATGACGCACTGCAGTTTAGATATACATTATATGTTAAATCCTCTTCGAGTTCGTATACAGAATTAAACAAAACCATTTTGCCGAATATATTTTTCACAAAGTACGAAGTATATAATTTCAGCGCAGGCGTTCGTAATCTTGCCGACGAGTTCTCTCCATTGCGCTTCAAAATTTTAAACCAAATGGAGCCGGGTATCAATATGAGTTGGAACCAAGCTTGTCTTCTTAAATTGAGTGGAATGTCTTACCACATATTGAGATAATTTTTTTAAGTATGTATTCAACTGATGTGGAAGTACATAAGACCCAAAGAGGTTTTTATTATAGATTCTTACTCAAATATTGACACTAAACCTATGTTGAAACTTTCTTGACCTGCCTTCATGTGAATTTTTATGTGCCCAAACATGTTGATTGTGAAAATGTACTATTCTTCCTCGTAGAGTAAAATATTACTCATCGGTGCATTAGGAAATCTTCAACAGTTCAAAAGCCACCTACATCATGCCAACCTGTGTTTCTCGTGTCCTGGATGTTAATAAAGAACAGGTTGTATATGAAAAGGATGTCTATGATCTTGTTTGAATACCCTTAAAATGGTACTTTTAGTAATTCCAGTGATTCGACTCGCCCTTTTTTGATTTTGTTCTTGGATCTCTGGTAAACTCGCGCAGTGCGGTTATTTCTTCTTATCGTCTGTTGGCTAATCGTGTTCGGTATTCATGAGCTTTTGCTGCATTTCAATCACAAAATTCACAAAGTGCATATCAGCATATTTCTGATTGGAAACGAAAAGCATGTTAATGTATACGATAACACCGATTGGTTTTAAAGTAACTTCGTGTAACGATTCTGATATTATTACATTATCGGAAATTTATTCAAAGTTGACTTCGTGAAAGTTAAATTGGTTGTAAATTAAATTGCCTGAAAGCCTGAAAGCATTATTAGATTTCCAAAAAATTAGTGGCGTACAATATTTTTAAAAGGGGCGTATACTGTATAAGTGTATATTATACCCATATCTCCGCCGCTTGTTTGCGTAATTTATCATCATAAACCTTAAATCATGATGGACCCTTAGCTGTGAAACAAGTTTGCAAATTGTTCCATGCAACCGTTTTAACACTACTTAAAATCATATACTTTTCTCCCAAATTTTCAACAATCTGCGTATGGAAAACGAAGCTTCCCAGAATGTAAGTTTATATGAAATCAAAATTTGCTCGCCAGCGGAAGTGGAACATTCAATGATCTAAGTTGTCCCACTAAAACCGTTGATAATTATGTTTGTATCGTTACCTATATAAATTTTAAACTCATTGAAATCAGAGGGCGTGTATTAACATTTCTTAAATTATAATCAATTATTATTATTTTTGAAATAAATGTATTAGCGAAAATTCCTAAAACGATACTAACATCTCAGGGTAGTTACTTTGCATTACAATTGAAGTATGAAGAAATATTAATCTACTCACTTTCTAATTGGATCAAGTTTATATTTAATGAGAAATGAGAGATGCTTGAAAGTATAGGTTTAAATTAATTTGATACATAATTTAATTGGAAATAAGACATCACTTCAACCTTTCAGTAGGAACGAACCTTCATTATACAAAGCATATAACTGAATTACAAGTTGTTAAAATTCGTTTGATTTATAGTATACTAATTTAGGGTGTTGTTTTACGGTATGATTACGATCGATTAGGTAACTCACGGAATATCAAGGGTTAAAAATACAAATTAACTAGCAATGGCATTCATAAACTTACACGCACAAGTCGAGTGTACGAAAATAAACTGTACAAGCGGGAAGTTTACATTATTTTTTTGATGCTCTTGAAAAATGTCACTGTTTCTTATACAATAGGGGATCAGTAGGTAAGAAATCCCATACTATGCTAAATTTCGTATTACGTGATATTTTTGTTGATTTCTTCTGCCATTCTGCGATAATGAATACTTTGTTGTGCAAATATACGTAACACATGAAAGTTTTTGGAATAATTTGGTAAAACCTTTCCTTTTTGGAATCCAAATGAAAAATATAAAATAGGAAATTCTTAACTAATGGCCACTTGCCACTTGGGAAGCCATAAATTGATCAATTGAGCATTGCGTTGCATATTAAGTAACGCTTTTTTATATGCTTGCAAGAGAATCAATTTTAAATGTATCCGAATTGGAGTTGTACCATTTTGCAGCGAAATACTGAAAACGGGATTTAAACTTGGTGTTATGCTGTGGTGCTGTCATCATGTCCATGTTCCGAAAGGGGCCGGGACACTAGACCGAATGCCCACAACGCCGACACGATTTTTTGATGGCCCATATCGCCGACTAGGGACACTACGCCGACGGACACTACGCCGACGGACACTACGCCGACTGATTCACTTAATAAACCTTGGACTGTGCCCACATCGCCGACAAGTGTACAAGGGATACAACGCCGACCATGCCCACATCGCCGACAGACACTACGCCGACAGTGCCCACATCGTCGACAAGTATACAAGGGACACTTCGCCGAATTTTAATTTTAATTGCAGAATGCAAAATGCAAAACTTAAACGTTGATTGCCACTAAAGTGCCTAGGTTATTTGCAGGTTTATTTTTCAATTGATACTTTTTCATAGTCAAGTGCAACATTTAATTACGCAAATAAGTTTAAAAATAATGATATTACGTTAGGTACCTAATTGCAATTGAAATTGCCGGCGTTGTGTCCACAGAGAAAAATTCGGCGAAGTGTCCCTTGTACACTTGTCGACGATGAGGGCACTGTCGGCGTAGTGTCCGTCGGCGATGTGGGCATGGTCGGCGTTGTGTCCCTTGTACACTTGTCGACGATGTGGGCACTGTAGGCGTAGTGTCCGTCGGCGTAGTGTCCGTCGGCGTAGTGTCCCCAGTCGGCGATATGGACCATCAAAAAAGCGTGTCGGCGTTGTGGGCATTCGGCGTAGTGTCATATGCCCTTCCGCAAAGTAATATTATGAACGTACATTAAGTATTTTGATGGACTTGGAGAAAATTAGTTGGAGCTGGTAGGAGTTGTTATATTAATATGTAGAAGAAAACTTTTTCCCAGCTGGTGTTTATAAAATTTTTAAAAAAATTTAAATAAAATTTTATAAACACCAGCTGGGAAAAAGTTTTCGTCTACATATTAATACATTAAGTATTTTATATACCATATTACACCAGGTAAATTCACAGCAGTTTGGCTTTGTTAAGGAATTACTATTTTTTAAAGTAGATTTTTAAGAATATCTATTTTCTTGTAGGTATATTAATACAAAAACGGCGACATTTAAAAAATTTTCTCATAACTTTGACAATATGGCCATTGACTTCACGTAAAATTAAAGAAACCTGCAACACGTATCTCTGAAAATTTCTTAAACTTCAACCACCTTGTGGTCGGGCAACTTGAAACGTATCACACGTTTTTCCCCAGCATTGAACTTCTTTACCTTATGTGTTCTATGATTTATCTTAACAAAGTCTGCGACAAAAACCGAAGACTACCTTGAGGAGCACCATAATGTAATGGTTAGAGGTGCATGGAATAGTGCTAAAACTAAAACTAAAATTCAAATAGGTTACCTTTTCGTTAATTTCTTCTAAGAATTCTCAAGTTGACTTCAGTCGATTTTAGCGGCATAATTTTCAAAAGCAGTTACTATAGTTGCGATACGTTATGGTTTCAGGCAAACGTTTTTCAATATTATAATCTAACTCACAGTAAGTTAACATGTGCTCAGCAGATCTATATTTTTGGATTCGGTTGCAGATATATTTTTATTGATTGATACATATGACATCTATCAGTGTTGCAGTTGAGTTGGTTATTCTGGTGGGTTGTGTTACGATTTGATTCAGATCAAAAGAACGTACAAGGTTATTAAATCTTTTCGAATATATTGTGCCTTTATTTAAGTCAATATTTGTGTCGCCTTCTAACACAAGATCATCCATTTCAACAATCAAGCTTGAGAGAGCTATCTCAATTTCGTCCATACATGTGTTACCAATTTTCGGTTGCTGTTGCACCAAGTTTAGTACTGACTATGTTAATTGAAATCCATAGTAATTTCGTACTGACTGTATTTACAAATTCGGCGTTTAATAGTTTAAAATATGTACCAGCATCCTCGACCTCTAGACTCTGGTTCAGTACGAATTAGTTCGTACCCGGGTATCATTTATAGGTCTGAAGGAAAATTTGGGGACAACCAGGGTTCTGAAACAGCTATCAAATGAAAGTTATTTTCTTTAACAAAATCAGAGAAAGTATCAAAAACTGGAGTCAAGGATCTAACGTTGACACGTCCTATCTACAGGGTGTTTCAGAATAAGATGCTGATCCTTAAGGGTGTGAATCCTTATGTGATTTTAGGAAGAAAAGTTCAAATAAACCTATGTCCTAAACCTCTTAACTTTTGAGCTACAAGGTGTTAAAGTTTTAAGAAAAAAATCGTTTTTTTATCGTATCTTTAATAATTTCCTAGATATTTTTATCAAATTTGGCACACGCCCTCTAAGCATTAATTATTTTGTCATTGCAATTATTTCCTTGACAACAAAGTTTCTAGCCGTTTCAGAAATCATAGGCACATAGCGGCATGCGCATTAAATGCTTTTTATTTTTTTTATCGGAAACCGTTCGTCGGACGAAAAAAAGTCGAAAAATCAAATTTGCCCTAAAATGAATGGGAATTTTAAAAATAATTTTTATTGTAAGAAAAAGCAGTGGCGTGCATAATATTTTTCCAAAAATATCTAGTTCACATCCTGTACGGACGCCACTGGTTAAAAAATTAAAAAATCTTTTTTATCAAAAAATGGCTGTTGATGCTTAGAGGGCGCGTGCCAAATTTGATAAAAATATCTAGGAAATTATTAAAGATACGATAAAAAAACGATTTTTTTCTTAAAACTTTAACACCTTGTAGCTCAAAAGTTAAGAGGTTTAGGACATAGGTTTATTTGAACTTTTCTTCCTAAAATCACACAAGGATTCACACCTTTAAGGATCAGCATCTTATTCTGAAACACCCTGTATACGTTATCTATTTGTATGTGTGGGTTAATTTTACAATTTAGATTGCTTAGTTTTTTAGGATCTTGTCAGTTATTTTTGGTACTCTATTTATATGTATACCCAATTGTTAGATTCGTTTCACGCTGTTGATGTATTCTGCAGTTTAAAGGTTCGCCTAAGTTTTGTTGGTTTTCGATTCCAAGCGATACGGACACATGTATTGGATTCTACTAATCTTTTATTCTTTAATACTTGTTTAGCGTCTCCTTTTGACTATTCAATATGACCTTCATTAGACGCGATTTGCTTTGAGTTAGTTTTACTAAGTCTTACTTCTTGTAAGTAGAGTTAAAAACAAATGACATATTGTCTTTTTCATATAAAGTAATTTATATTTATCATAGGATCTTTATTCTTTTAATTTAATTTACTTAGAAAACAGTAAGACTGTTCAAAATCAATAGTGCGTAGGTAGGCTGATATTTATTTTGATAGCACACAACCTTTACAATGACCAAAGAAAAGATTGAACCATATTGCAATTTTGTTTATTATACGGCATAGTAAAAATGTGATTTTAGAATTACTATAATAGTGCCTGTGGTACACGAAACTTTGTGGCATTTAATGTTACAAGCAAGCAGTTTGGCATACTTGATCTATGCATAAAATAAATACATTCGGCCCGAAGTTCTTTCGAATTCATCCCTTAGGGCCCAAGATATATCGATTTCAAGATCGCTTTGATACTCACCGATATCTTCCGTCCTAATTATCGTACAGCTATCAAATTGATATCAAAATGTGCAGAATTTTATTCTGAATAAAACATCTAAGAATAAAAATCGCTCTAAACCCAACCAATTTCTGGATATAATTGAAACTATCAAAAATTCAATTTTACCTCTATTACCCTGTTAGATGAGACACTGAGTCCTCTATGATGCATTTCGTCAATCCAGGTCCGGTCTCGGTTCCTGCCGTAGCATGACAATGCCATGTATATGGGCAAAGGGGGCTCGATACTATGACTGTGCCTGACAAGATTCCCTGTAGGCGTTTTGCGGCGGTAGTTCAGCATAATCATCTGGCATATGGTGATGGCTGGTTTAGTTG
The DNA here is from genome assembly GCA_036250285.1 of Pyrocoelia pectoralis. Lineage (NCBI taxonomy): Eukaryota > Metazoa > Arthropoda > Insecta > Coleoptera > Lampyridae > Pyrocoelia > Pyrocoelia pectoralis. The sequence continues at coordinate 18,967,117 of CM070074.1, forward strand.
AAGCGCAATCTACAACTTCTGAAGATCCGTACAACAGTGTGTGAACAACAGCCAACAACGGTCGAGGTATGCAACTGCCTTCACTTTTCGGTGTAAATTTACCTTCGAAGGACACAGATGCATTAGACATGCAAGTTCTTAGGTTCACAGTAAAACGATGGAACGCTAATGCATCATCATCCCGATCTTCGCTCGAAACATTGTTGAGTATATTCGCATTGCATTTCATCAGGACATATTCCCTACCAGATTTCTCTGCCTTCATGTCCGGAAAACGACTTAGAATTTTCTCCCGCATGCGAGTAGTATGCTCTGGTGCCACATTTTCTATACTCACACCAAGCAACTGTACAAGCCGGAAACTATAAATTCACTTGAGTTTCCCCATGTTGAAAACATAGTTGGACGAAGACGCCAATTTTCCTTGCATGTAGATAATTAAGTCTGCAAATGCCATGCCCTCACAAAAAATAGCATTTCGAGCAGAATCTGTGACGCAACTTGCCCTCTTCGACTTGTTGTACAAATGTGCCAGACAGTTGCAGTAGCCTCTTGTGCAACCAAGTATCCATTTGTTTCTAGCAGCGACAACAGCCTTGTGCCGCCTATTACTTGAGCGCATTGCATCACGTTGGCGTTAATATCTTGCGTTTCACACCGCCGGAGAGGTTTCTTCCACGTCTCTGGTCCTCCGCACAAGAAGCACAAGGGTTCCTTTAGGTTAAGAGAAGTGAACCCTGATCGTGTTTCCCTCCGATTTTGAGCTGCTGATTCGGCACCAGTCTCAGCAGCTCCCGGATTAGAGTGAGAGATAGATGCTTCATTTAGGACGGTTTGAAATTTTGGAGACAGAAACTTCAGCGAGCAGGTCTTGTGCCACTTTGCACGTCTCTCTATTAAAGTTTCCTTGATTCCATTCCCCTCATCTAATTTACGTCACGTCCACACGGAAGTACATAATTGTACGCCCTTAACATCTCCACATTTGTAGCCAAGGCTTCGTATCCCAACGTTCTCCTAGATACTATAGGATTATTAAGTGGGCAGGTCAAGGGTCCTCCACTTGTTTGGCACACACAACACAGTAGTTCCCAATTCAACTGACCTGTCAAATTCTGTAGGTCAAGTTCCGCCAACACAAGCTTTTCTTTTTTTTTTTCGACATAGTACTGCCTGGTGATAGCAGAAATAGACCTATGTTTACAGATTGGTGTTATCATAAATTGAAACTTACCTTCACAGATTGGTATACAAATATAATATGTATTATTAAAATTTAACAGAATCACAATTCAGTCATATAATATCATCAACATAACATAATATTGGTTTGAGACACACTTCCGACTACAAAACTGCATCCCGATAGAGCACATAACCGAGTTATTAAAATCGTTACGGTCAGGTTTGCGTCCACCGTATATTTTTCACGAATGTTGTTGTGTACAGAAATTAATTCTCTACATTTTATCTTGGGACATAAAAATCGATATATTTTATAGTTTTTGTAATATTGCAATAAACGTCCATTTCTAAGGAAAAAACTCGAATTTTTTGATAATTTCGATTATATCCAGAAATTGGTTGGGTTTAGAGCGATTTTCATTCTTAGATGATTTGTTCAGAATAACATTCTGCACATTTTGATATCAATTTGATAGCTGTACGATAATTAGGACGGAAGATATCGGTGAGTATTGAAGTGATCTTGAAATTGGTATATCTTGGGCCCTAAGGGATGAATTCGAAAGAACTTCGGGTCAAATGTATTTATTTTATACATAGACTATGTGTGCCAAACCGCTTGCTTGTAACATCAAATGGCACTTTTTCCTATGATTTTCCTTGTACCGCGTGGACTGATAACCTTCAAAGCTGGCATTTTTTTAAAATACAAAAAGGCTTTATTGACGGAATTGGAAAATGTTATAGGACCGAGTTGTTTCTTTTGCAGTTTTAACTTCTTTACCTTTCAGCACCGTTGTATGTGGTAGGTACAGAAGGTAAATTTAGTTAAAAAATAAAATGATTTTAAACGACGTAGTTTAATTGTATGTTAGGAATGAGGAACAATAATTTATGATCTCTCCTCGTATCTTATCTGGGTAATTTAGGAATTGCGTGCTATATGAGAAATTTTCAAATGGCACGAAAGGTATTAATTAATCCAGAACTTCTAGAAACAATGCAATTTCACTACAATTCCATTATTTCACCTTGATGCTAACATTATTTCTGGAGATGAAACAATTTTTTTTTTGCCTGAAAAGGATTTTTCAAGATAGCAGTCGAAGTTTTATTTAATAATCTCGAAAATTGAGGAGTCGGTTAAGTGAAAGGTTGAATAAAAAGAAATCGAACTTCGATAGAAAATTTTCTTTTGAAAGAGTTTACAACTGTTCCTACGCTATTAAACACCAAAGTAAATCCCAAAACAATAATGTAATATTAAGGAAAGGTTTCATTAAATTATCGTTCCCATTCCCTTACATTTTCTACTTATGGAGCTTTGAGATTAAATAGCTATGATTAAATTGAAGATGAATGGTGGTACGCTTATCTTGTATGTCTAATTAAACAGAATATTTGTTCATTTCTAGATACCTGCAAGCACCAAATATAAGTACGAACTACGTTCACGCAAACTACAGAGAGAAAGCCAGTTAAGCACGGTTATAAATTAAACATAAATGTAGCGTACACCCTGTTTATACGGTCATAAACCTAATGCGACGAAACAACCCTTTCTCTAAACTAAATTAATCTATAAGTACATACTACTTAGATTATTTCTTAAAAATGTTTGCACAACTTACACGTATTCTAGTAAACGTTGGATCCTTAATTGATTAGAAAGTTTTTTGTTGAAATTAGTTTAACGAAATGATACATATCTAGTAAATATATATGAAAATCATATTTTGAAAATTAAATCAAAGTAGAGAAGTTGTGGTTTCGGTCAATTGGATTCCTATTTCAAAGGATTGTGACACACGTGATGTTTTTCAATGTAGGTAATGTTTTATTCCTTGAAACTGAATTTTTTAATGCAACTCTTCATGCAGCTCTTCAAACAGAAGTACAAGATACCATAAGGATTCGTTAAACCTGTTAACTAAAAGATTGATGGGTCCATAGTTCGTGTTTTAAATCCTAGAATTCTTGAATTCTTTCTTTTTACCCCCAAATGGGATCAACATTAACCTTTACGGTGAGTGAAGTCTCGAAACCTTCCCTATGGATAGTTTATTTTACTAATATTTAGCTTAGCGACATGTTTCGATAATATAAAGTCATTATCATCATCAGGCTAGTTTCTACAATTAAATTAAATTAAATAATGAGTGTAGTGTATTAATTTGAGCAACATTCTAATCGTCATCACTCATTATTTAATTTAATTTAATTGTAGAAACTAGCCTGATGATGATAATGATTTTATATTATCGAAACATATCGCTAAGCTAACTTGTTAATCTTAAATATTAGTAAAACAAACTATCCATGGAGAAGGCTTCGAGACTTCACACTAAAACTGATTATTACTGTACATTACTTTGCACTCTTGTTTATTATTCGAGTACGAATTGGAGCTAATTTACTTTGATTTCTTGTACGGTGACCATTTTATAGCCAGTGGAAAATTTTACACCTTCTTATTGTAAACACACGATTCCATATTGATGAATTAGCCCGCGTCAATCAGCGAATGCACGGGGTCCATGATTGAGAAGTAACTGCGTAGAAACGTTTCCATCTTTACGATAATGGTCAATTCTTACTTAATTTTTTTAAGATAATAATATCATGCTTGAGAGTTGGATCGATCACTTATGGTTATGGCAGTTTGAATACTAATGCTGTTCTTTCATGAAAATTATTTTGAACTTTTAGTAGTAAGATTTTTATACTCTGCATGGAAGTGATACAACATTGCTACACGCAAGTGTTTTAAATCATTTTAATATCCTTTTTAACGGAACAACGGGGATATGGTTATCTTCTAATTGCTTCTTCTAGAAGTTTTAATAAATTTTCTTCAAAAGTTAGAAAAAGCGACTTCAAATTTATTATCCATAGGAAAATGAGCAAGTCGTGTATAAGGAGGAAATTAGGAAGTTGGAACTACGAGAAATCCATATTTCTCATTTTTCGACCTCGAATGTCCACTTCTTTACCTCGTAAAGTAATTAAAACAATTTGAAAATTCTATTTACTATTAATTATGAGTAAGTTTATAAAATGTCATTCGTAATATACATGCATACCGACTACCATAAAAATTGCAACACATGGAAGTTGTTAATGAATTTTATTGAAAGTTTCAGAAAATTTCTATATTGATGTAGTTGTCATTTAGTAACAATAAATTTTATGAAATAAACCATTTGGTGTCTAATTGTCAATTTGCGATTTGCTTGTGCAAAATTGATTTCTGAACTTTTAAGAATGCCAAGATATCGTCAACGTGCAAATTATCGGCAATGAAATGACATTTACGTAGTCATATTATTGGCTATACTGTTCTTGTGTGACATTATCTTTCCAATTGCCATTGTGTTCTATTGGCTGCCAATGATTAAGGTAAGAAGTATTTCATACTGTGATGGAAATGTGTTTATAGTCAAATAATATCCGTATTTTTGCTATAAAGATACGTAGATACCTAATCAATTAGCAATTTATTACTTCCCATATATTTATCAAAGTATTAGGTACATTCAATTAAAATAAAATACAGCGTAAAAAAAGTAAATATTATGATTTATAACAACCTTAATATGACAGGGAAGAAAACTTAAAATCAGACTGCAAGAGAAAGTTAAAATCTCTGGACGATTTTAAGAAGGGGTTGGTTTTCGGAGTAGGATTTATAAAATGCGGCATCTAAAAGGGTGGATGCAAAAAAGAAATTTTGTGGAAATCATGTCACTAATTGCAACTGTAATTTACATTTTAGATGTTCCATCGTCGTAAAGCGCATGTTAATAACACACCTTTCTATTTCTATCCTTTATTTTTATGTTATAAGGAGCGTTTAAACTTATATAAATGAACCGAAAATTTAACAACACTACAATTTCAACGCCATAGGTCATATCACAGGATTGTATTATACTTGTATAATAATAATACGAAGTTATAATTAACGTAATTATAAATTTTTGTATGCAGTGCCTAGATATTGTATTAACATGAGATTGATATGTTATTTGTGCATACAACATAGGAGTAGAAATTCAAATTATTGGCTATGAGATTGATTATTATGCATGTATGAATAAAATACCCTCTGGAAATCCCTTTACTATGTTTCAGCCAGGCAGAAAAATATGACGACAAACTTAACCGATGGAGAGAACACCGAAATGAAATATGGTAAAAGCACGTTCTAAAATTTTTTGAACGGATCAGTTTAAAAATAAATATGACAATATTCATCTACATTTTCAATTTTCTACATCTAAATTATAATACTGTGATCAAGTAGTATCGATTTAACAAAATGTTTAATTTGAATTTAGTGAGTTATATTTATTGCATCCATTTTAAAGTGATTGTGTCCCACTTATAATACGCTTTTGTCAAAGACAGTGGGATTAGACGTCCTACTACAGCAAATTCTACTTATAACTCCCTTCACTGAAATTACCTGTGATTTGGTAGGAGTCATAGAATAAATGGAGTTGGATAACTTGTTACTTGCGTCTATTCATGTTAATCACCGAACAAATTTGTTCGGTATCTGAATTCGTTCTGTGTGCATACAACTTTATGTGTTTTTTAATGAGTATGAATATGAATATCCAAATTAAATTTTGATATCTCTTTTTGACTCGATAAATATTCATAACTGATAAGAAAGGTCGAAAAATTAAAATGTATGGACCCGGTTTTATAAAGCATACTTAAATACGTGATCAGCTAACGACGTGATTAAGTTTGAATAATGCAACATGATTTGCTAATACGGGTTACATAGGTGTGGTCGTTGATCGTATTAGCCTATCGCATTACTTAACCACATTGTCAGCTGATCACGTAGTTAACTATGCTTTATAAAATCGGGCCATGTTCTTTCATTACAATTTGTTCGGTCTATGGGAATGCTAGAAGAGCTTTATACTAAACAATCGTCACATGCAACGGGCACGTTACAAAAGCGAAAGGATTTTTGTTTTATTTTTGAGTCCTTTATCTCAAGTTATTTAATATTGAAATTGATCACCCCCTTCTAGAGGCCGAACAAGAATAACACTACCATAGGGGCACTGCGTGTCACAAAAGGCGAGGAGGAGTAGGAGTGGTGTGCATGGAGGTTGAATGGAGTTAATGTCAGAGCGGAGGCTTCCACGACCAGAGTCAGTAAGATTTAAACGACTTCCGGGCTAAGACCGTGTCAATGTTGAAAAAGTCAATATTTTCCCAACTTTCGTAAGGGGCTTCATCAGGACAAAAGCAAAATACCAAAAAAAAACCAAATAAAAAACCGTTGGTGCATTTGGTAAGAGTTTTTATATACCTACCATTTCATTTTTTTTTTTTTTTGCTTTTGTCCTGATGAAGCCCCTAACGAAAGTGAGCGAAACGTTGACTTTTTCAACATTGACAAGGTCTTACCCTAGAGGTCGTCTTAGAGCTCTTATCATGGCGCTTGATTGATATGGCAAATAGTAGAATGTTTATCTTAGTAACGATAAATACGTGACAAGCTGAGTCCGTTTTCGGTCAATTTTTCAAACCAATGGGAATAAGTTACATTACTGTATGAAGTTTAGATCAGTACTATTCATTCCGATTTTCTGTGGTGAAAATTGTGAAAAGGTTAAATCAAAATCGTCTTTGGTAGTCAGCGGTCGTTTGTGACGATTAATACAATCAGTGGTAGGCTGTGAGCTAATTGTGGTAAAATTTTGTGAAAGAAAGACGGTCGTAGGGAACCATAAAAAAGCATTATTAATCGCTGTTCAGTGCAAGTATCAATATAGGTATAAGTGACAGTGTCTCACTTACGTGAAACAAATGATGAAGATGGAATTGCAAATTTGTGAAATTTCGATGAAGGATTTAAAGATTATGGTGGTTTTTATTCGTTCCTGAGGGATAATTTCACTCACAGATTTTCTGAAGAAAGCGTATTATCTAACTTATTCTCACTGCGAATATAAGCTCTAAAGGCCGTAAATGGGGATTTGGATGAGTAAGTAACTATTAGTGCAAGAAAGTGAAAAAAATTGACAATTTTTAGTGTTAAAAAATAGTAGCGCCAGTGGTATTAGAGGCGTACTGGACGGGCAAGACTATTATCATTAGCAACCGCAAATAGGACTGCCAATTTAAGCTGGCTGTTCCGTTAATGAAACTACTGATCTGAAATTGCGAAGAATAAATAAAGCCGTTGTGGTTGTTTCGTTCGAGCTATGTGTTTTGCGAGTTTGTGAACAAGACGTTTTCGTATTGTAACCGTTAACCACATATCAAAAATCCTCTTTCAAGCGCGAGAATGTTATAAATGAAAGCAAAAGTTGACTAAAATAAATACATATTTAATAATAAAAGATGGAATTTTACCCACTTTGAACAGGAAATGAATAGGTAAAATAACCTTTAACCAAAGAATATCTTTAACTAAGTGTTGTTTTGAGGTACATAATTTTTTTATTTGTGTATGCTATTATTTTAAGTGAAGTAGGGTGTAGTAGTTTTTAAGATTTATTTTCTTGATAAAAGAAATTTGATTTTACAGTTGTAAAAACGACGACGTTATTTTTTGCGTGGTTAGTTTAATAGAGCCAGAGTAAGTCAGAGTTTGTGTTTGAATTCATTATTACTGCCAGATAGGAATATTTTTATGAGCTATTACCATTATTGTTATATTCATCACATGGACATGTGACATACGATTTTACTTTCTATCCCAAAAGAAGTTTAAAGGGCAAAAGACGATCGTCTCTGGGACACTGATACTTTATTGTGTCTAAGTACGTCTTTAATAGTTTATACTGCCAGCTGCTCTTTACGTATCCGAATAAACACCAGATATTTTTATTGTAGGAAATTAAATTATAGCGATAATCGACTTTATTGAATGGCGGATAATATAGTTTTTCCAACATCGCTTATGAAAATGACACTTTCATCACTCAATATAGTGAGGAAAATAGGCATTTGCATCTTGCATCACTAGTGAGGAAAGTTCATTTCCATAAGTTGTTTAAGGTTAGTTGTCATTTTTGACAGACAGATGACTGAACTGTCAATATCATATGTTTAAAAATCATAAATTTCTATATGTATTGTATCACATTAAAATTTATGATTTAACAGCAGTGGCGGCTGGTGGGTTTATAGATAGGGTAGGCGCTTAGGTACTTAGCATCCAGGCGAATTTTTTTAATCAGGGGATGTAGGCTATTTAAACTATTTTTACGGGAGCCGAGAAATCTTGGGTAAAAAAATCAAAATACAGAGATTCTTATAAGTTAAATTTATTCGTCTGTCTTTCAACTGTGCAAATTTGTTAAATAATGGTATCAGTAAAATTATGAACGTTATATAATTTGATTAATTATTCTTTTTCTATCGAAAGCTAAAGAAGTAACATAAGAATAACAGAGAAATGTTATACCTACAACATTTCTCTGAAGAATAATACCAGATTAGATTACATTTCACTTTGCAATTGCAGTTTAAAAATCGAGAGTTGACGCTCATACACGAAAGGCGGCCGATTGAATCGCCTATAGACCCGTTATATCTTGTGAATTTTACATTACGTATGCTCGGATATTGAAGACGAGGTGATTCATTTGCTGACATAGGGACCAAATAGTATAATAAAAATAGGCGGCGATGATGTGTGCCTTTATGTACTTTCTTTTAAATATCCTACGTGTTAGCATGTTATATTTTCATTGTTACTTTCATTTATGACACTTCCCCAACAAGATAAACCTCTTTTTTGTGGTTAATTCAGTTTGATTTTTCATTTCAGTTGATTTGAAATTGAAAGATTTAGAATAACTTCGTGTACTTGGCTTCATGTGTTTGTTGTGTTAGGGTAGGCGGCGCCTACCTTGCCTACCCCGACCAGCCGCCACTGTTTAACAGTGGCGTGGTTCATTTCTCACAAAGGGGTTAGACAGATTAGGCAAATTATGAACTCTCAACCTCCCCTTGGAATTATATTTAATAACAACAGAGTGTGTTTATTGAATTGCTATTAAATTGCTACATGTTTCGGGATACTCCGATCCCATTATCAAGCAAAATCATTGGAAATGTCCATTAATAACAGTTGTATAAAATAATTACATATCTAATTAGCGACAAATGAGAACTAACAAAATCGAGTTTAATAAGAACTGTTCTAACTGAACTAGTTCAAATCGACGTTAAAATGATAAAATTAAAAGGGACCTCCAATGAGGAACCCGGGTATTGCCTTAAGGGCCAGGGAAATAGGGGGATGCAAAGGGATGAATAAAGTTATGGGGAAATTACAGGTGACAGCAAGTGAAGGAAATAAATGAATATGGATGACCTATGGATGACCTATTTATGATTTATTCATTTCCATAGCAACGTTAGAATACAAAATCAGCAACTAGATTCTTGAAAAAATAGGAGAGTAAAATAATTTAAAATTGAGGCTCAGTTTTGCGATGTTGGAAAAAATAGTATACATAATTCGTGATGAAAGTGCGATTTTTCAACTCGCAATACTATCCTCACTCGCTTTCGCTCGTTGAACAATCAGCCACTTTCATCACTTATAATGTAATGTACTATTACATCTGCCTAGTGTGGATAATCGAGTAAGTTCAATGAATTAATTTCTGAATCTATATGCACCTATTTTCTATCAGCAGTTAACGGAAGAGTATAAAGAGAACTTGAGTTTAACTGTTCTACATTTAAGTATCCGTGAATCAGCTTTCAATCGTAAACTGTGAACATATTACCTATATCACGCATATTGAAAAGTGCTGTTCAAGCAACTACATATTATGCAAAGTATGCAAAGTTATCCTTTTAGATAGAGATTAAATGTATAAATATGTAATACCTTCAAGCTGAAATGTTCTAAACTAAAGCATAACTCCACTTCAACCTTTGAGAATTATATAGGTGTTTCTCACTTAGATAATAATACGTAATTCCGTCATGATAAAAATGAAACATATTTTATTTTATTGCCTTTATTGTCTGTTAGAATAGCGTCTACGTCAAGTTTTCAAGATTTCTCGTCAGTTCTCGCGCTTCGCCAATTGTGAACTCGTATATACATTTCAGGGTGAAACCGAGCCAAAATCACCGAATTTGAAATATTTTTCATTAATACTTGTTTCTTGGATATTATTGATTCTCAGTTACATATTATTAACTTTCCCTGCAAGAAGTAAAACTTCCTTTTTAACTTTAACAAATTTTAATTGTTCTGTGTACGTGTTTTTAAGTGTATATTTATCCAAACCTACCAAATGTTAGCAGAAGCTTAAATCTGCTTCTTTACTTTACTATTATCTACCACAATATTACCTTTTTACGACTATTACCAACTGAGGAGCGCAGGTCGTATTTCATTGTAGCATTTATGGGGATGAAAAATATTACACACATTCACCAAATGTGAGTTTCTAGTGTAAACTGGAGATTGTTTGTTTTTGATAAAGTTCAGTTAGTTACATACGTATTTTATGTAAATCACATCCTCAACAATACAAATGTAAAATTGAAGGGATTTGCAGTAGATGAAACTTTGATTTTCAACAATGTATTTTTTTGCAGAATTTCGTATTTTCTCGTACTAGCTATATATTCATATTTGATGCTCAAGTGATTTACTTTTTACCGAATTGTTTTGTTGCTCGATCAGTAACCGTGGACTTCCTCGAATAAAAAAATATAAATAGGTATAGATTTGTTGCAACAGGTTCGTTTCAGTGAAAGGTTCATTTACCTGTGGATATCGAAATTTATTATTTCTAGTTTTTTTTGTACACAATTTTCAGTTATGTTTCGGTTAAACAATATAGATACAACTATGTTAATATTATAAAAAATTTCTTTTCCTTAACGTTTTGTGAGAATAACACATTACACGAATACCTTTTTGTCAAATTTATACAAAACACAGCCATTTAATACGAGAAAAGTTTTCTTAAAATCGCAATTAAAATTAAGTGAGAATTCAGAAATGTTGTATAATTAAGATGCATAATGTAATTAGGTAGAAAATGTCATGGCATTGATGAAGTACAAGTTAAACTTTTAAAATTATTTCAACGCATCTAGCTTTCGGAACTTTATAATTAGTAATTACGCTATTGATGTAATTCTTGGACAACAAAACATTTTCTCTTGATCATTACTCCTCTCATTTCCACATAATTTTGGTCTATTAAATCTGGTTACTATTACCATCACATTATTGAACACTTTTGAATTGTGATATTATTTATAATAAAATTCATTTCAGAATTTATTTCTCTACTCTACAATGAATTTTATTATAGGTTATAGTGTAGATAGAGTTCTAAGTAACCAGCATGCATAAAAAACTACTTACGTAATATTTTATTCAGACTTTCTTAAAATATTTTCTCCTTTATGCACATTGTAAATCACCCTTTGCTTTCAATTTACATTTTAAATTGTCGCGCAATGTTTTCCTATGAAGTGGACAAAAGAGTGCGGAAACAAATATTTAAACGTGTATTTGAATTAATTCTGATTGTTTTCTCTCTTCATAAATTAAAATCCATTGAAAATTAAATTGAATTCAGCATATTTTTGCTAAAAATAAATGTAATGTAAAAATTTAAATGGGTATTTAAAATAACCATCAAATACCTACTCTTAAGTTATATAAACTTTTCTCAATTAAATTTTTTAATATTTTAGAAATTCTCTAATATGTTTTTGAGTTCCTAATAGATGTATTTTAACGTATCCAACGCTTTCATAATCTCTAGTTTTGATTGCATTTCTATTATTTATTTATTTTATTTATTTATTTATTAGAAGTGCAATTAATAAAAAAATTTATACAAGTACTGCTTTTAGAGTATAAACTACTGTAACTATCATTTCTTATTCCTACACGTCAACTATTGCACTCTAAAGGGTATATTCTCAGTATAGCTGTTTTTCAGGATAGCCCAGGAGAAAAAAGAGTGGGAACAATACTTTAAAGTGCACATTAAGATTAGAAAATACTATCATCATTCTGTTCTTGCAACAACATATTTTTCATTCTTCTTCTGAAGATATTTAACGATTGTGCCAAAAATACATCTGAATACTTATTTAACAGCTTTGGAGCAGAATATTCGAAACTGCATTGAAACAGCGGTTCTATGTCGGGGAATAGTGAAAGTGTTGACGTCTCGAAGTTGAAGGTTGTGTTATGGTACTACGCACTGTTAATCTATCGTACAAATAAACTGGAGATTTATTCCTCAAAAGGTTGTACAAGAAGCACAAATATTGCAGTAAAATTTCCCTTCTACTTTCAGTATACCCCGATAGTTATAATGAGGGGTGACATGATTGCTGTAGTTAATCTCAAACGAAAATCTCAAAGATTTATTCTCCAAGAGTTATTTTTAACTTATTTTTAACCTCCATGTTTAAGTATTTACTGTAGAAATTACTGGAGTAATCGATGTTACTTAAAATAACAGGGTTACATAAATTCCATTTGACATACGGAGGTAACACCCGTTTGTACCTATATAAGTAAGCCTTTGTATTTATAATATGCTGCACTTATCTTACTAGTTACGTGTTTTTCAAAACTAATTTAACTACCTATTATAGTGTGGTTTATAATTGTAGATATCATATTAAGTGTAATCCTTATAGTGTACATGTTAACTTGTTTTGCTATGGCATACATCAGTTTGATAGACTCCGTTCCATGTAGAAGACGAGAAAGGTTGAATTTTATATTTTATAACAATAATAATAATAATTTATTTTTTTGTCCGATATATCACATATGAAGATGTAGGACACGTCATTATGTGTACAAGTGCTTAGTTTAAAATAAATAAAAACATAAAATACACGCCGATTATACACGAATAAGTATACTTCTATACACGTGCACTTAATTGACCGACACAGATACACACCTAATACTTCAATTATTATTATATTCAGTAAATTTTTTATATGATTTTATGATCTCCACAAATATCAAGCTAACCCTTACTAATTTTTCTTCTGATGACTTGCAATTGAACACTTACTTACTAGGTTTAGAAGCGAGTGGCATAATATAGGTAAATTTTTTGCTTGTTTTTCTTGTTTTTTGGTATCGATCAATCCATTTTGAAGATAAGTGGGAAAAACTATCTTCCTTTATATTTTTAAAGACTCAAATATCTCCCACTAGAAAGTAAAGCATTTTAATGTTTTATTTATTTTATTTTTAACATTTATTTAAATCTTCAGTATGTACATTATTTCACGAAAATTTAAATTAGGAAAATGGTATGCCGCTAGCGGTCCATAATCCTTTGCCATATCTCTTGTAAATGTTGAAATCACAGGAAAAATTGACATGCTGGAACATACATGTGATAAGAGCAAAACACTCACCTGAAGGGAAAAAAGTAAAAAGAACAGTATACATACAGGGTGTTTAAAAAATACGTTCGAATATTTGGCCCACTTATACATCTCATCAGTACAAACAAAAAAGTCAAAATAAACATAAGTCCAAAAATCAGCCGTTTCCTAATTACAGCCTGTTTTTCAAATTAAAATAATTTACACTCAGTAGGAGTATTTCAACGAGGTTTCTACTAGAACATGAACAAATATCAGTATAAATACATTTTAATTATTACAAATTAATGATTCTTAAAGAAGATGTTCAAAATGTCCTCCTTCGATTTGTATACACATTTCACATCTCCGTAAAAGTGAACGCCGCACTCTCTCAAAGAGTCCCGGATTTATACGAACAGTCTGGCAGGCATGTTCAATTCGTTCTCGCAACTCATCTAAATTATTCACAGGATTTGAATAAACTAATGTCTTTAAATACCCCCAAATGCAAAAAAAAAAATGGCTTTGCCATACAATTATTTTAATTTGAAAAACAGGCTGTAATTAGGAAACGGCTGATTTTTGGACTTATGTTTATTTTGACTTTTTTGTTTGTACTGATGAGATCTATAAGTGGGCCAAATATTCGAACGTATTTTTTAAACACCCTGTATAAGTGATATAAGTGATCTACATATTAGGATTAAATACGCCCCTAGTCGGGGCAGGATATAATGCCATAAAGGCCATTGATTAAATTAGATTAACATGTCTTGGCTAAAGGGAGATTTTGTGTTATTTATTATTATAGTAATCTTTCGTTGAAATATTTCGTTCACAATTAACACTACTCGCTTCCTTCTCTTTTCTCCTTTTTTTAACCCCCCCCCCCCCCCCCCGCCCCTCTCCATCTTCAGTGGCGTAAGTGTCTCATCTATACCGTTTCCCAATTGAACAAAATTGTAGCGGGAAGCGTTTAAATTCAAAGCTGCCAGGTGCGCTACATTACAAGTAGAAACAGAAAAACAAATTAAATACCAAGTAGAAACATTTTTACACATAAACAACACTAGCAACACCTAACAAAATACATTAGGTACAACTATTAACAATGATCATCCACTTACGACACAACAAAGCACATTAGATACACAAGATAACGATGTAGATAATGACTACAATAACACAATAGCTTTCAGAAGAAAGCGGTATCTACGTTATAATTGGGGAAGTGTAGTATTAACACCTTTGTTTGATGATCAACTTCAAGAAAGGTGCCTACATAAGCATTTAGGAATTAATGTAAAGTTCTGTCTAAAGACAAAGTTGGCAAATAATTTATGTAAAAATGTTCATTTTCTCATTTTGACTTTTGGAACAGTTACCGCCTCTGTGCTTAGAACGGCAGTAATACCGACGTTTATGTTAATACGGAAAACTGGTAATTTACGTTTTTAACATATGGAGATCACTATTCGCGTCTAATTCCACAACTTCCATTCTTGTTGAGCTGCAATATTTGGAACTAAATTGCAAGTTTCTATTTTGTGAAGACGTTCACAATGCGTTCCGTTTGAAAAACAGAGAAATGAAATAATATAAGATTTTGACTGACACGGAACTTACTTTTCTATTTCCTCTAAAATAAAATGAATTTAAAGATTTGTGTATTTAAAAAGTTAGTATTAGGCAAAATTGAAAAATGCGAACAGATCATATTATTATTTGAGCTACATCAATTCAGAGGGCTTGATGAGACATCTATGCATGTTGGTTTGTTATAAGTTATAACATTGAATGTAACGGAGTAGGAAGCAGAAATGTCAAGATAAATTGTTGTGATAGGTAAATTCAATAAGTAAATACGAAACGCTACATCCAGAAAGTGTTTGATTTAAGTTTGTTGTATTTTCAAATGCGAATATTGAATATTGTTCCCGTCACACAAATGTTTCATAATGGAATCATGAAATATATAGTATTATAAGCTGTAAAATTTCTACATGTAAGTATAAGAAAACTTTTCTATTATTTAAGAATTGTCATAAGTAAGCGTGGAAAATGAGAATAATTCAAGCGTTGAAAGTAACCGGGAACTAAAGCAATTAAACGGGGGAATATAAATAAAATATTAAAAGAAATGAAGATATGTGCTAATCTGGGTAAGAGAAACTGTAAGGATACGGTTTAAGATGCGAATGACGCCTGAAGAATTTTTGAAACTATATTAGAGCTATTAAAGATTTTTCCAAAGTTGGCAGTGGAAAGGGTGTCTTGAAGTTGTCGGTATTATCGAAGGTGACACGCATGGAGGCAATATATCGCACTCCCATCTAAGATTATTAATGGTCCTTTTAGGGCTCAAACTTTGCACCTTTCGGCAAATATTATTTGGTAACTAATTCAATAGTCTAGTCAACGAATGTTCAAAAGTGGTGTCTAGGAGGAAAGTCAATAAGCGGAAAGACCAACTATGGTACGTTGTTTGGGGTACCTAGTAGTATAACATGCTAAAAGTCCTTCACTCTAAGGGCGGCGGAAGAGGGGTGTGGAGGGGGTTAAAGGTCCCCTTTTTGGTTTCTCGCTTATATCTCATTAGAGGTTGTACTTTTTTTCCTGTCCAGAATTAGTTGAGAAGCAAGTTTGAAAATCCAATATACAACACTTTTAAAATTGTTGCTTCCGATATCCTAACCTTATTGGCTATCCGAAAAATATTCAACCTGCAGTCTGTCACTAAATGGTTCACCGGTTTCAATTTTTTTTCGTTCTTGCCTCCACAGACTGCTCATACTTTGATACCCTTTGTAATGATTACCATCGCAATCGTTTACACAAAAAAATAGTAATGTGATTTGGGAATAATTCCGTACAACTGTCATTCCTTTAAGAATTTTTCTTCAAAAACACTTTGACATTCGTAAGTCCGATGGTAATAATTTTTGAACAGCATCAGGATGATCTGTAACCCATTCTTGCAAGCCTTTTGACATGTATATACGTAGTTTGTACGGAAAACATTTGAAGTTTTGGGAAATCTAATGAACATATTCATTCATTCATGAACATTTTCACTAAGTTGTAAGAACGTTAGAGCTTTACAGCTCATTCGTTCTCACGTAACCAGTTATGCAAAGGAAAAGGTGACGTTGCCAACAAATTTGCCTTCTTTTCGTCTTTTAGAACGAAAATAAGTATTAACAATGAAGGTGTTAATTTTATGCAATTTTTCTTAATAAATGTAAGAAGAAATAAATGTCGGATTGCTTTGTGAAAATATCAACAACTGTAAGTACGTAATAGGTTTTTACTCCCGCATAGGACTTATATTATATTTTGTATTAAACGTTTTTGTCGACGTTGGAAAAGACTTATTTTTTATCGGAAACCTTGTTTAAGCTTAAAAAAACCGATACTTCCAAACGTAACCAGCCATGTGGGCGTAAGTAATGTAGTTCGTTTCTAAGATTTATGTTTTGTAAATTGTGTTATAAAAGGCGTTAAATTTGTGCACCAATTTTTCTCTAACAAATTACCGCTAAAAGTGATTATCGCAACTGATTAGGCTTTAGTAACGATTTATAGTATCAACACTGTGCCGAGAATGTTTCCTAATTGTAGATCTTGAGCGGTAAATCGTTAAAGTTAACGATAGTGCCCATTTGCTTTTAACAACACAATAAGATAAATGGCAAACTAACTTTTGAAAAGATTGGAAACCCTTTCTCTCGCCGTTGTAAAAGTTCATTGCAAAAAGTTTTATTTTGATGTTATCGCGTAAGTACAGTATAGAAGATAAGTTTTGTAATCAATACTGTTTCAATTCCGTAGGTGTTGTATAAAACCGTTTGTCAGAGTACCTTATTGTCTTGTAATCAATCTATTTAATTAGAATTGCATCATATATTTACACCATCGGTTAACTTTAGTTGTGAGACCTGACAACGACCATTTACCCACAAAAAGGTTACAAAAGGATTACGCTACTACCCTTTTTATGTAACACCTAACGTTATTTAAGGGGTTAATCGTTGTTGCTCGTATTGATGAAAGTGGTTTATCCTTCATAGAACAACTGTAGTTTTTGACTTCGACATAGATTGTGTTTATACTATTCTAAAGGTGCAAAATACCTTCATTCCATCCAGAGCTGACCAAGTCACTGTGTTAGCTACCAGATTCCAAAATAGAAAAGGATGGGTAGGAAAATACGGTCGTTACGTACCGAAATTTAATCATGTAGTGAGGAACATCTTGTGACAGTTCGTAAACCTTAAGACGTTTAGAAAAAGTATTAAAAATTAAAAAATAAGTACTTAATGAATGTAATTTAGTGCGCGACAATATCTTCACTTAAAGTTCATGAAGGGAAATTTAAAGCTTTCAGTCTATTATATATAGGTACATAAATAACATTATACATTACCTATACTTGTTATGCATTGCCGAAATTCTTCGTTTTTTTCTGATTTTTATACCTCCAATAAAAGAAGACATACCTACTCACTTGATACTCATCGGAAGCGGATAATTTATGCGAAAATTCGTCTATATGTAGGCGTTAGAGGAACTATTTATTTGTAATATAGGCGGTAATAGGTAGACAATATTACCGCTTAACATAAATAATACGTCGTTACAAAATAAATATAGTTTATCAATAAAGGATCATCTTTTGGACACTGATGATCGCAATACATTGGCCGAAAATAACGAAAATCTTGATAAATTTAATTTAGGTCATTCTACACTCATAAATAACTTAATGAAACAGATGATTACACCATTTTCAATCTTGATGATGACATAACACTGGTATCAGGAAATATTCAAACTGAACAAAATGATAAAAACATAGTTATTTTAAAAGTTGAACCATAGCCCTTGGAAAGTAATAAGGCTGAACAAAGTTTTTCAAAAGTAATAGTTATAAGTTATAAAAGTTGAAACTTTTTATCCTCAAGAGAAAGAAAACATCCTTCATTCCTTATTCCATCCACAAGAATATCTGACCATTCTCCAACTAAAAAACCAAAAATCAGCACATCAATGTCCTTAAGTCATAAAACCCATATTTCACCTAAGTAAACTACCCCAGAATTTAAGGATCGGTTTAACGAATTGCAGCCGGAAAATACAGCTTATGTTATTTCTCCTACCAAATTTCCTACTCCATTTAAAAACGCCTTGTATTTTCCAACAATACTTACAATTAAAGCAGCTAAAAAACGAGCGACAAAAAAATGGACGCCAACGGTAGCGACAGCATCAGAGTTTTTCGAGTATCAAAGAAGAATCGAAGCTGAAAAAGAAGAAAAACGAAAGCGAAAAATTGATAGAAAAAAGATAAAGGATGAAAAAGCAGCAAAAAAAGAGAAAGAAAACAAAACGATTTGTCACAATAAAAATAAGACATAAAAACGCCAGTTAATACTGATTAGTTAAAAAAACAAGAAAGTAAATTTATAGAAGAACGATATGTAATAGTGACTTACGAAGAACAATATTTTCCGTGACAAATAAAACAAGTAGACAAGAATATGTACTTTATTAAAGCAATGAAGTAGATACGTAAACATTATTGGAAGTGGCCTGAACAGAACAGGACGACAACATTTGGTATCCTGTAGAAGAAATCATCTCCAGAATTGATGCTCGAATTGAAACACATAGTACCGGATCGATTCCTAAAGTTATTATTAGGCAGCTGATATTTTTCGAACAAAGCTTTCAACATCTTGTAGGTAATACATGTGTACTCCGTGAATATAGTAGGTGCCAAACGATTCGGAGCGACGACGGTCGGAAGCTAGAGAGAGTGTCGCAAAACGTGTGTTAATCTAACAGAGAACGTGAAATATTTTTGCAATTATTTTTCAATTAAAAAAATGACAAGTAAATTTCTGATTATTTATATTCAACGAATGAAATGAGAAAAATAGGAAATTCAATTTTTTCCTTTTCAGCGCTTGAACGGCAAAAAATTATAAATTGTCAACTTGATTCCTAATTAACACTAGTATTAACCAAATCTCTGCTTGTGTCTATTTACGAGATCTCCGTGGTTAAAATTCACTGTATATTGTATAAAACTTATTTACTATACCAACACAGCTCAAAATAGAGGTTCGTTTGAAACAATTCCATAAGAAATACAAAATTCGAAAGAAGTATCCCTTTCGAACGAAAGTAAAAATCAAATTAAATGACCAGTAAACCCAACTTCCCGTGTTTACTACAATGACGTATTAAATAAAATAGTTTTTGCGTAATAACTCAAAAAAATAAAAATTAATGTAGAGTGTGTAGTATAGTTGTAATCAGAAAACAATTTCTGATTTTCCTCTGAAATAATATATAGGGTACATCATAAATATTTTTCATATTTTGTTAATTTCCTGCTAGGTCGGACGAAAATTGGTATACTTATTATTCTCGATTAAACGAGTCGTATGTCCTCTACTTCACTGTACAATTTTATTTCTACATCTTTGTTAGCAAAAAAGTTATGAAGATTTAAAATTTTTAACTTCAAACATTCATCCCCCTTCCCCTATGGGAAATGAAGAAATAAATGTAGTGCCATTAGTTTTTCGTGAACTATGTGTATAACATTTCAAAAAAAAAACTCGGAGCAGATTTATGTAATGTGTCGCACTAATGTATTGTGCATGTGTTATTATTATTATTATAGGTTTGGTTCTTTTTTGCTACAGCAATATCGTCTTAGTGTTGAGTTGAACGTGATATTACATCGAATTGAAATTTAGGAATCATTAAAAATTGGAAAGTGATTTAAAAGGGAACTGATAATACTTTGCAATTTGAGCTGAAGTTATTCTTAGAAAATTTAACGGTATAGAATGAAATCTAACCCATATTCTACAATCTTTTGCTGACGTAGCTTTTAAGATAAGTGCTGCAACCGGTAGGGTAGTTAGTTTAGTTTAATGGGTTATTTGGCCGAAGGGTCATCTAAGTTAAACATCTAGACATTTCCAGTCGTTTAGATAATACGAAATTTGATCATACTTTAAACATCTTAAACTAAATTATAATTATTTTCGACATTAAATCCTAAAATTATTACTATACGTAGGAAGTTCTCTCGATATTCAATTACTAGAAGTATCATTTGACGTATTTTAAACTCTGTTAAGTGCTACAGAACTTGAGAATTAGAATTTTCGAATAAACTAATTGGGCGAATTGTAGAAATGCGATATCGTTATGGATTGAAATACTCTAACAAGATTAAATTTCGAGACTTTGGAATTATGCATGTAGCCTTAGTTAGTAAATTTTGCATAGTAGATGTATATCACTGCGATTCCGATCCCTTAACATAATTTATTAAGTCGAGAACGGTATCTGCTGCCTTCGCATGTGCAATTTGTAGGTGGAAGTATTGCCTTCATTTTATGCCAGTTGCTTTGAAATTAAGAGAATTTTCTGTTTTAAATCAATATCTACAGTTAAAGGTTACGATTTCTTAACAAAATATAATTTTACAGCATTTGACATTTTAGTATAAAGGTTATAGGTTACCTACTCCTTTTTTGAGGAGTAAATAGAAGTGCAATAACAAGAATAGAAGGATGTAATCAGATAATTCCTTGCACGTAGGTATATATTTCTTAAAACAGTATTCTAATACCAAGTACATAAATGATGATTGTCAAAAAAGCACTTACAGAATAAACAGTATGATATAAATAAATAATAATACCCTTCCTGTAGAAATATACAGTAAAAGAAAGTATACTCGTAAAATTTGTTAGAACTGATATAGCTATTAATATAATGAGAATATTATAATCCATAGTAAGTCAGTAATACACGAAGGGGGTCTATGATAATAAATAAAACTACTTAGTACCTCACCTTGACAATGAATTTAATATGAGAATTAAGTCAAAACTTAGATGAAACGAAGGATGGGGTGAGTGGTTATGTTGTTTTTTTTTAAACATAACCACTCACCCCATCCTTCGTTTCATCTAAGTTTTGACTTAATTCTCATATTAAACTCATTGTCAAGGGGAGGTACTAAGTAGTTTTATTTATGAGAATAATATGCGATTTAGTTTTATCAGGAACGACCAAACGTGGCAAAATCTTTTGACAAATTTTCTTAATTCAATGTAAACTAAATCAGTGTTTCGTTTTAAAAATTGCTTGCTTCAATGATACGATTTATACCATTTATACGATGATACGATAAAGCTTTGAATGTAATTCGAATATTTGCGATTTATACCATCTCGGACATTGCTTAAGCGACTCGGCTATCGCCCCGTCATCTAGCAACGTCCTCGATTATTGTTATAAATCGCATAATATTCTCGTTATATTAATAGCGATTATAGGATCTCAGAATACACGCATGTCTTATTATCTCATGGGTATGATCCGTTATATTTTCGGCTCCTTTAAAATATCCGGGTTTGCATTGTGACATGTATATATTATATTTTGGAAACAAATTTAACTTATTTCGGTAAATTAATATAGTTATGTGTTATCTGTATAACCAGTAATATATTTAAATCGGACACTGCATCCTTTGAAATTCATTTGTAATATATTTAAAGGGGATTGTTTGAAATTCATCTATTATTAAACCTAAACCGTAAATGGGAATGATGAAAATGAAAATTTATCTTTAAATCTCTGGTGGACTATTGAATATTTGAATTATGAGCGAGTCGTGGAAGCTCTTACACCTTTACTACTTTTTGTTAACTTTTAAAAAAGTATAAAGTACACTTTAAAAATTTCAAGAGGATTTCACTTTGTAAGCGCTCTAGAGCCAGAAAGCTTCATCTCCCTTTAGCAACTAATAACGGACTTAAGGTGTTTTGTAATGTTGAATCTTTAATACCTCACATATGGGGTATAAAGTAAATTGATCATTAAGAAGTTGATATTATCATAGCTGAGCGATTTGATTGAAATGTATGAATTCATTATAATTCAAAATAAATTTATTATTATATTATGTAACTTGTCCTTTCAGTGACAATTATGGCAAATGGAAGCCTTTGAACCTTGTGAAAAAAGAGATAACAAAATGTCATTCCAAATAACAACGAAGTGTCTATTAGGGGTATTTGGCGCAACAAAAAAGCTCTGCCTTCATTAAAAGCATGGTAATGCAGTGAATGGCGTTTTTCTTAAATAATTATCGTACAGGTATTTAAACTTCATAAATGCGAAGTTTTATATTCGACAGGAAAAGTTTATAGGAAAGCTTTTACGGATACAATTATTTTTTTATTATTTATTTTACTTGTAATAGTACTTTCCAATGCAGCTCTATAAATCATACATATCATGGGATTTGCATAACAGTTACAAATCTCTGGCATTCTCCAAAATTGTCGGGAAACTTATTATCAACAACAATGTTTATGAGTCATTAAGAGAATTTAGTTCTAACACTTTTCGCAAAGCTCATGTTGAATTAATTAGTTATTTATTTGAAACATGCCTTTGATGCATAATTATCGAACCTTCATCAAACAAAGATGCAAGTTTTTCGAATGTGTTCATTTATATATGTTGAGCATTAAAAAGGCCTGTGTCTCTTCGTAAGAGGTGATTACATATGTGATAATAAAATCACTTGCTAGGTGACAGAGTGCATACTTAGCTGTTAGAATAATCACACATAATTAGCTACGTGTAAAAAAGGCTGAATTAGTAAATAAATGCTCAATTAGTTAACCGTGCTTCTGATTTTCGATTATTTCTGTGATATTTGTACTAACTTATTTAATAGACAACCTTGTCAGAATATCTACGTTAAGAATGTGTCATACTGTCATCCTTTTAACGTATGAATTTCCGAATATGCAAATTTATTGGAATATGTATCTGTTTTTGCAATTGATATAAATCTTTAATGTGGCTGTCTCTGTGAAGAGGATGTAGGTACAGTTTTACAGCTATTGGGCCATTTTTTTGGTCTTGTGTTAGGTTTATTTTTTATTCCTTGTTGTTTTGACTATATTGTTGTTCTTGATTCTTGTCAAATTGATTGTTTGATTATCTTATTCATTCATTCATTCATCGTACTACGTCTTGTATCCCTTATGTTTCTCTTATTTTTCCTTCCTGCCATTGTGGAGTGAAACAGTGGGCAAATATAAGGAAAATTTGGACGAAGAAGTAAACGACAAGCGATTTATTTACTCTTATTTTACCTTTCATATTTACTATCACGTTCACAGATATCTAGAGGCTACTGTGAATAATATTGCATATAAATGAATCCTGTACAGATCGCACAGAAAACATACAGCAAATGCTAGATCAATAAAGTGAGTCCTTTCCTTACAATAACAGTATAATAGTAATAGGTTGTGCATTTAGGGCACATTAAGGGCAATATCATTGCAGATGAGCTTTCTAATATTCAACAAAGTTGCGAGTTTCGCTTAGAATTCCAAAGCCTTTCCGCGACTTTATGTCAATTATTATAAGCAAATGAAGTAACGCCTACTGTATTTCCATTTCAAATGTTGCACGTATTATCATTGACTTTAAAAGTCAATGGTATTAGCAGTAATAGTAAATTAAAAATGATTAATCTGCTAATGTTCAGGTCTAGAATTTGCAATAGCTACTTGTTGAATATGTGTGGTAATATGACGCATCAAGTGCAAGAAATTGTATGTAAATTGGTACAATTTTATTATAATAAAATAATGTTTGGACAAATAAAGCAGGAATGGAAAAGTATTTTGTTAGATGAAAATATATTGTGACACGAAATTTGACAAACACAAGATATATGAATTCCATAAAGGATCAAACATTTATGTCGGGCACAACATGTTAGTAAATTTAATAAAACTATTCGCAAAGCATTTCCCGAATTACAAACATGTCTATTTTGTTATTGAAAATTACACCCTTATGAAACACATTGCGCGATAAGGATTTTTGTATTACGTAGAGCCTTGAGTATGAAAAGTGTGAAGGGTTGTCGCTATAAATAATGATCTCTTCATTTGTTCCGTAATTTAGTGTATATAAATCACAAAAATTTAATATCCACGTAATAAGAAAATCAGAAATATTTTCAATGCTGTAAAAAGTATCTAATATTTTACACTCCATTTTTTCAATAAGTTTTTTCGTAAAGATGATTAACAGATTTAAAGTTAACGTTACGTTATAATGAAATCATAACATAGATCTTTATTTATCCATCGCTTTGCGAAAAATTGGTCATGGCGACCCATTAAATGAGGTGAACTCCAGTACAATGGAAATTAAAGAGAATGTAAAATCCTGAGGATTTTTATACGTAAAATGCTTATCGTTAAGCATTTTTTCCATGCAGTGATACAAAAGCCAATAATTTTTATAAATAAAACCTTTAACAGTGCTTGGAAGTTTATCGAACTTGTGTTTATTTGAAACCACAGTAAATGTAGTGTAGAGAATGTGATATTTTGCTACATAGAACTCTTATTACTTTAAACAATGCATATATGTACCAAAAATGAGTTATTTTCTTCGCACCTGTCCATTATGGAAATATGAAAATCTACTAAATTCTATGAACGCTCATTTACGAAAAACATTGAATTCTAGTTTAAACATTAGTTTGACAGAAATACAGTGGAAACAATCAATATTACCGATTACTTTAGGTGGAATAGGCATACGAAAAATTGCCGATATTGCTTTACCAGAAGCTCTGTATTTGGTGCACAGGTGTGTCTATCATACTATGTATCTACTACAAGGACAATGAGGTTTATGTACACCAACAGAGGGAAAGCTTGGAGGAATGGTCGTAAATAAATACTACACTACCTGATAATTTAACTATTCAGAAAAAATGGGATGATATCATTATGAAGAGTGTTTTAGAAACTGAGCTTATTCCAACATCTACTAATGACAAAGCTCGCTACTTAGCCTTATCATGTCCAGAATCTGGCGGATGGCTTCAAGCTGTACCTTCTAAACACATTGGTACATTGATGGATGATCAAATCATGCATTGAATTACGCCTAGGATGTGAACTCTATCAGCAACATATCTGTGATTGTGGAGCAATAGTTGACAAAACTGGTTTTTCATGGTCTTTCCTGTATCAAATGCAAAGGAGGGTCATCTAGACATACCGAGCTCAACCATATTATACATCGAGCATTATCAACAATTCAAATTCAGTCGACTTTACAACCAGAAACCTACTCATGATGACCTAAACCATGATTACCTACATTGAATTTAACCAACAAGAAAAAGATTTTAAGCAGTTGGTACAATCACCTAGTTAGAAAACGCCATTGATTACGTGCACGCATCTTCTCATTATTCTCTCTATTACTTTAATACGTGAAGTTATTACCTTCAGTAGCCACTTGTTCATATTTTGATTCTGTTTTGCTTTCAACTTCGAGTAAATTCATTTTTTAATATCGAGACTTACTTCAGAACCTGTATCATATAACAGCAGCGTTCGTAAAAAGATTTATAAATTTATATTTAAAATTTATCGTAGTTTTCATCATTCCCGATCCTTTTCACCCAAAAGATCAAAAACAACGAAGATTCATAAAATACAAGAAAAAAGAAAATTTTCCTATTTTTTTTAAAAATCAACCCTACTACCTCTGTGGGCAGTACGAGTTTTGGACAACACTTTAGGAAAAATCCTGAAACACGCCACCTTTGACCTTTTGAACGGCACATTTCAGGATTTTTCCTAAACAACACCCCCACCTTAGTTAATCTAGATTCTAGAGGGTGCTTTTCATGGGGGCGAAAAAAATGGAATAAAACTAATTTCGGTCATACTGTCGAATAGAGAATTAAAAGACCCTTCAAATGAGGAGTCGCTCGACACCCTTTCCCTATTTAAATTCTTGAGTTAGGGGTTGCTGGGGTTGGAGGTTGATCTGACAAAGTCAAATTTTACATCGAAATGTGCCGTTCAAAAGGTCCAAGGTAGCGTGTTTAAGGATTTTTCCTAAACAACACCCCCACCTTTGTTAATCTGGAGGGTGCTTTTCATGGGGGTGAAAAAAAATTGAATAAAACTAATTTTCATTCATACTGTCGAATAGAGAATTAAAAGACGCTTCAAATGAGGGGTCGCTCGACTCCCTTCCCTATTTAAATTCTTGAGTTAGGGGTTGTTGGGGCTAGGGAGTTGACCTGACAAAGTCAAATTTGACATCAAAAGTTGTCCGAGCTTTTTTTTAATAAACTGGTCTAAGTGTCCCAAAACAGGCGTGTTTTCTTTTCAATGGCCCACCCTGTATTAAAATTGTCAGATTAGCAAAATGAGCCATAGAAATAGATTTGTTCGTGATATAATCATGAAAAATATCATTCGAGCACTTCCGCATATTCTAAATACTTTCGATCTTTCTATTCTCAATAAGATGTTGCCTAGGAAATAATCCTCGCGCAAGCGCTCGGGATATTTCCATAGCAACAAATCTGGAAAGTATATTCGAATATACAGAAGTGCTCTTATGATTATTTATTGATAATAAGACGATTACCAGAAACGAACAATGCTAATATCACAATCATACAACCTCCCACTGTATAACTTATATTTTCGAATAATAAGATTGAAAATAGAATCAAGTTACAGATATGTGCAGGTGTAATTAGATTTTTGTCGAATGGTTGGTGTTCTCATACGTAGACACGGAACAAGTAAATGCACTTTTTAATTTCACTTCACTATAACTCTGTCGTTGCTAATTGAAATTTGAAACCATAATTAAAAATTTTTGTAGTTAATTAAGTAAAGTACAAGTTTACGCTTTAAAACCGTTTAACAAAATGTACACGATTCCCATTATTTGAATTTTCCATAAAGTCTATAAAATTGACAACACAATAGCCACATAAGTTTATATTAAACGGTATTCAGCCCTTTGTACTCATTTGAGTAGACTTTCCCAAAAGTCATATTAAAACATAATTGATTGAAAATTAATATAATGATCCTACTACATGTGAGGATTTACATTTTCCAAATCTTTTATATCAAAAAAATTCTATTGTACAGAATAATTTTTTGAAGTTGGTTGTGCAGGATGTTGTTTTCTGTGTGTTACTTTTTTTTTAAAAACAGTTGTAATTCCGCTTTGAAAATGGCTTAAATTTTTCTAGCAGGTTGTCAGGTAATTCTATTATGGGGTTTTTTGGTTTTTAAGTGATTTGATTGCTTACATCAAAAATATGTGAGGTCAAGTTTGTGCGTAGGTACCCATTTGAGTACAATGGGGTTCTTTACTTATCATTCATTTGTAAATTGTCTACCTACATTGCTTTCTAATTTTGGAATTATTTATTCTATTCCTAATCAAAAACAATTAAGATTCTTCATGTCTATTATAATTTACCTAGGTATCTATAATTAATTTTTTTTAAATTTCTGTGCTTTGTTGAAAACGACGCGAAAATGAAATTGAAAGGACTAAGTACTGTTCAATTATTCCAAAAGTTCTTCGACGACCATGTGATATCGTATTTGGTTCAAGAGAGTAACAGATATGCCCTACAAAAAAACAACCATAACGTCGTTGTATCGGCCAATGAAATCAGAACCTTCATAGGATTTCTTTTGTTTAGTGGGTATCACCATTTGCCACGCGAAAGATTGTATTGGGTGTCTGGATGAAGATGTAAATTCTCCTATTGTGGCCAATAGTATTAGTTGCAATAGATACCAGCACGACTTGAAAAACTATTTTCATTTGTGCAATAATGAAGAAATTGACAAGACCGATAAAATGACAAAGGTGCGTCCTTTGATGAAACAACTGAATTGAAGTTTTCTTCAGTGGGACATCTTCCATGAGAAGTTATTCATTGATGAGGCCATGGTGAAGTATTTTGGTCATCATTCGTGGTAAACCGCTGCGATTCGGGTACAAAGATTTGTTGCTTTGCAGCTCCACCGGGTATTGCTACCACTTACTGTGGTGCCAAACAAAATCAAAACAAATCTGATTTACTACCAGGATAATTGTGCTGCAAAATTGAACAATTTTCTGTGATATACCTTTTTTTTTCATCCGAATATAACCACACTATAACGCAGGTGTGATCCCATTAAAATCCCCAAAAAAATTAAAAATTTATTTATAAAAAATGCGTGGGCACAAATGGGTTAATCCTGAACGTCCCAAGAAAGTTAGTAAGACTAATCGGAATGACAATTAACAATGCCATATGCGCAGTTAAGGCCAAAGGACTGAGATCGGAACGTTTCCCTATTAACACACCTTTTTAACGTAGTACTAGAGGTGAACATTAGGAATAGCGGCATAAACGGAAAATGAGACCTTTTCAGCAAAAGTCACCAGTGCCTTGCCTATACGCAGATGACATTCTCCTAATAGCTAGATCAACAAAATAGTTAGAAGGGATAGCAAAAAACCTGGTTTCATCAGCTAAGTAAATGGGCCTGGAAATTAATGAGGGCAAAAGTAAATATATGGAAGTTGGGAGAAAGAAAAAGAGTGAAAATGGTAAAAGTAATTTAAAAACAAATATCGAGAATGGAAAACTAAGTAGCAGAGTACACGTATTTGGGTGTGCTGATAAGACAATAAATGTAAGGAGGAGACAGAAATAAACCTAAGAATTGCCAAAAGTAATAGATGTGCTGGTGGACTATACGCAATAGTTTAAAGCAAAAAATATCTCTCGCACTACAAAAGTAAGAATTTACAAGACCATAATACGAACTACCCTGTTGTATGGATGCGAAACCTGGAACATGACAAAGACAACCCAACAGCTACTTGTGACATGGGAACGGAAAGTATTTGGCGGAAAGAAAATAAATGGTATATGGCATAGATAAACGATCAAGAGCCGAGATTTACGATATGTACAAAGAGCCAACGGTAATTCAAGTTATCAAGCCCCCAAGGCTACAGTGGTTGGGACACCTTGAAACAACGGAAGAGCGGTCAAAAACATAGCATGGAAAAATCGGAAGGGAAAAGGAAAAGAGACAGGCCACGAAGATAATGGTGGGAAGCAGTTCAAGAGGACTTAGAGGATCATAAACTGGAAGTCAATTGCAAGTGATAGGAAGAAATGGAAACATCCAACAAAGCAATGGGTTTGACAGGCCTGTGAACGCTGTATTATTATTAAACTTGATTAAGGCTCGGCTCGTAGCGAATTGCCTACCACAGGGATCCATTTGTAATCCCCATTTATTTAAACTTGATTTATTGGGAACATAATTATAAAACGGAAATTATATATTATGAGGACGATTTCAAACGTGTTACACAGCTAAGAGTTGCTTTTCATTCAAATTATATTAACACGCTAGCTTTGGTTATAACATAATGAATTTAATTTTGCATGGTAATATGTGTAAAGCCAAACTTAAAAGGATTTTCCTTTCGAGAAAATATATGACTTCACTGTTAAACTTGGCGACAGAGAATTGCCTCCATTTCTGTGTCATTGCGACTATTAAATTTTACAGTTCAACCCTTTTTTTTTCCACATGACTTTGTGAGTATTGATTGTGAAAGTTATGTGACGGCAGTACAATGTGCAACCGCAACACGGTGAAAACTTTTTCTAGAAGAAGTTCACTGTTATATTATTTTGTTTACGAATGGATCATAGGGTGAGATAGGTTGTGGTTGCACAATTTTTAATGCTGCTAACAATCAGATTGAGCGACTGAAATTTATAGACACAAAAACCAATAAGGTGGGAAGTATTACTGTCATTAACAAGGGATATGCTGTATTGCTTTGAGGA
The DNA here is from genome assembly GCA_036250285.1 of Pyrocoelia pectoralis. NCBI lineage: Eukaryota > Metazoa > Arthropoda > Insecta > Coleoptera > Lampyridae > Pyrocoelia > Pyrocoelia pectoralis. Next base: position 18,997,469 of record CM070074.1, read on the forward strand.
ATATTTTTTTATATCCTGGAATTGTTTTCTATTGCAGATTACGCCAAGAACATAGTATTTAGTGCCAGAGGTATAAGCTTACACTTGTCATGGTTTGAGATGGTTTTTTCAGAACCCATAATTAATGCTTGAGGCGATGCCAGAATTGTTTCCACTTACTTAATTGTGGACGGAGTGACAGTGGCAGAGTAACACACGAAGTTTTAGTTGATATGGATATGGATGTCGATGTATTGATAATTTGATCAGACTATATTAATTTAAAGTGAACGAGAGGTTACTTTAATTGCACTTATTTCTTAGCAGTCTTGTGTCATAACATACTTTTTTTAAAAATCGTATCAAAATTAGATCATTTATGCAGTAATTTGCGGGCCTAAATAGTACTTTTTACGCCCTAAAGACCGAAAAAACCAGCAACTGTAATGGTTATCAAATTTATTGAAATATGTAGTTACAAAAAATTAGCTAATTAAAATATCTCTTGATTTTCGTGGGAATAGCTCGCTTCTTCGGCGCTTGTTGTTGTTTTCCGTTTTCGGACATATTTTTATCACAAATTTAACTTCTTAGTGAAACACTTCAATAAATAGGTCTTTTCTTTTTGCACGTTATGGTTGACTTAAGTCAGCCCTGTCAATAACGCACCATTTGTTTTATAAAAATAATTTGACTCAGTTCTCAATAACCCTATTCGTTTTAAAAGGTTTAAGTATTTAAGTTTTATATTAACCTGTGAGGCAGAAATGTCTTATGACGCAAGTTTGACGCAAGGCACTTCAATCACGTGATAATTGTGACTTTGACTAACCCTATGGCTGTGCAAAAAGAAAACACCTATTATTTTTCAATGGTTTTTTTATGTTTATTTGCATCACATTAGCCACCAACCAACAACTTGATTTTTGAGAACAAATCTTGCCATTTATTTTTATAAAGCTTTAAGGTGGATAATAATAGTTATTTATGTATCAAGGACAAAAAATTGTCTTTTTATGGACGAGCCTGCAATTCCTGGCCAAGACGAATGCCGAGGCAAGCAAGCAGGCAGGCAAGGCCATTAAAAGGAGCTTTTTTACGAGGTGCATATTAAATTTTTCCGTCGACTTCCCAAAAAATGGATTTTTAAGGACATTTTTCATTTTCCACAGCGAAATAATTAAAATGCCAAACGTGTCAAACATTTGTAGGGGACCGATCAAAGTCAACCTTAGTACTTGCCGCTAATTACCTACTAGTCCAGTCATTTTAAACATGAACATTGCAAAAAATCCTATATTAGGTTTGACTTTTTTATGTTGTTAGGTTCAGTCCCAGTAGTAAATACTCAATTTTGCAACTTCGAAAAACTTGTGGAAACTCGTAGCTCAAAAACTACGAGTTATAGTGCAAAGAATATGACTATCTTTTTTAAATTAGACTAAATTTGCTACTATTTGAGTCTAACCGGAAGTCTGTAAGTATAATAGTTTCCGAGATACAGCTCTTCAAAAATAGGCAATTTTTCCCAAAATCTTTTTTCAACGTATCATCCATGTTTCGAGCCAGATATTGCCATAACGACGTGCCCTACGACTCTTGTCATGGAGAAAAAAATTGTAGGACATTTTATCACCTTTTATTTAAGCATAGATGCATTCCTGTGGGCCTAACAGTTCTCGAGAAAAAGACGGAAAACCGGAAAACAGTGAAATCCTCCCCATATATGTAATAGCATTAGTATGATTAGAAGACATTTTCTGATTATTCTTATTTAGCCTTGCGAACGAACGCTCAAAAAGGGCTTGTAGACAGACTTTTTGATCCTAATGATTTTATTTCTAAGATGTGTTTGGAGGTGTTTGGTGATAATTATACGAAACGTCCCCGGGCCTACCGTATGAGCTAACTCCGTAACATAACAAAATTTGCGGATTTGTTAAGTTTTCCCTTTGTATCTCTTGAATAGGCGATCGTAGTGGGAAATGGCCAATTATAAAATAAAAGCTGCCTCGAGAAAATACTTTTGTTCTTTTCGTCAAACATTAACCCTATCATAAATGTATTTAGAAAAGACTAGAGACCATTAAACATGGTGGCGCATAAGAGTGAAATTGTTTGGCTAAGGATGCAGGTAATCTGTATTTAATACTCACATATCAGATTTAGCTCTAAACCTCCCACAAAATTAGTTGTTCTCTAGAGTGCCCTCTATTCCATCTTGAACCCAACGTTTTTTTAAATAACTATAACATCTAATCTATTTGAGATAAAATATTAAACGGTATATGTATTTTATAGGAAATTTTATGGTCTACAACTTTTATTTCAGCAGTTTTTGCTATAAACCCAATACTTTAGGAGCTAGGACACAATATTTGCCGAAAAACGTCGTGTAAAAGCGATTTAAAAAAAAATGTCAATTCTTGACAGCGAATATCTCTTCAACGGATAGAGATAGAGAAAAAACGCATAGAAGAAAACTTGTAGAAAATTTAATCAGCTTTTTTTTATAATTGGCCATTTCCCCCTACGATGGCCTGTTCAAGAGATGTAAACGGAAAACCAAACAAATCCGCACATTTTGTTACGCTACTTTTCGTATAATCATCACCAAACACCTCCAAACACATCCCAGAAATAAAATCTTTAGGATCAAAAAGTCTGTCTACAAGCCCTTTTTGAGCGTTCGTTCGCTAGGCTAAATAAGAATAATCAGAAAATCTCTTCTAATCATATTAATGCTATGTGGAGTCGTAGCGATTTCACCGTTTTCCGGTTTTCCGTCTTTTTCTCGAGAACTGTTAGGCCTACAGGAATGCATCTATGCTTAAATAAAAGGTGATAAAATGTCCTACAATTTTTTCCTCCATGGCAACGGTCGTAGGGCACGTTGTTGTGGCAATATCTGGCTCGAATCATGGATGATACGTTAAAAACAGATTTAGGGAAAATGCCTATTTTTGAAGAGATGTATCTTAGAAACTATTATACTTACAGACTTCCGGTTAGGCTCAAATGGTAGAAAATTTAGTCCAGTTTAAAAAATATAATCATATTCTTTGCACTACAACTCATAGTTTTTGATCTACGAGGCTAAAACTGAAAAAGTCCGAAAAAATCGCGGTTTTTGGTGCCCCCCCCAGTTTCCACAAGTTTTTCGAAGTTGCAAAATTGAGTATTTACTACTGGGACCGAACCTAACACCATGAAAAAAGCAAACCTAACATAGGATTTTTTGCAATGTTTGTATATTTTTGTGTTTAAATTGACTGTACTATACACTTCATTGAAAAAAATCATCTTAATGTCGTAGGAACCACTTGTTGCAGCAGGGACGAAACGAAAAAAAACTTAGGTGTCAAAATCAGATGAGTCTCGTATGATGTTCTCTATGATGGAAACCTTCTTACTCGCCAGTATGTGATATCCTTGACTGCTCGCTTAAATGATAGAAAGAAGTCAATCAGCTTCACGATCCAACTTGACCTTTTTCTCATTTTTCTTTTACCTAGTATGTTATAGCTTTATTCTCTAACTAAGTACTTAACCGATCTAATTATGACCTCAATTATGGTATTAACATTTTTTAAAATTTTAGTTAATGGAACTCATTATCGAAGTAGGTAAAACTTATCTAACTAATATATGCTTGATGACTATTTACAATGATTTTGATTGAATCCCCGTTTATCGGGTAAGAAAACTATCGCTACAATCAATTTCTACCACCACTTTATTTCTTAATACAATAGTAACTTAATTAGCCTGGCTGGGGATGATCCCAATAAATGGAAATTAAATATTAACTGTACCTCCGCCAGAACCCAGAATCAAAATGTTCATTTCCTGTCCTTACAAGGAAATCTACCGATAATGACTTTGATAATGAAATAAAAAGGTGACCTTTCGCTCCCCAGAAATTCCAAAAATACTTAAATAAAATGAAATGTAACCTAGCTTAACTAGGCAACACATCATACCTATTTTTGAAATTGTAACATCATTGACTAAAGTCAATGGTAACAGGTATGTATTTTTATATTGAAATTGTTATAATATATAACTCAAATTAAAATTATCATGTTACAATATAAGTTGGCCTAGCATAATTAATTAGTATCAAACAGCTTAAGTGTGCCTTAATTATAAGGTGATTTCTTATACTAATTAAGATTGTCAAATTGGGATCCAGCCAGATTCTTAAGGGGATAGTCTTCGTAAATACCGATATAGCTATTTTACAGAAATATTCAAATAGTATTAATGTTTGTATTTTGATTCCTGATCAATAACCGTATCAAAAAAATTTTAATTTTTAATTATATCCATAAATACGGCGAATCGCGAATAGGTTTTTACATAATGGTGAATTAATAATAATCACAAAACCTTCCCCATAAGATATTTATTACAATTAGAATGAAAAGCGAAGTTGAAAGTTTTTACATATTTTCCAGAAAACTAATAAGATTTTTCAATCCATTCTTGAATAACTTTATAAATCACATTGTTCTCTGGGACATTTAATAATATGATCACTTTATCTCAAGTAACTAGATCAATATAACAATTTGAATGAGAACTCATAATTAAAATAACGACTTTTAATTATGAGTTCTCATTAAAATTGTTATATTGATCTAGTTACTTGAGATAAAGTGATCATATTATTAAATAACCTACAGAACGGTGTGATTTATAAAGTTATTCAAGAATGTATTCAAAATTCTTATTCGTTTTCTGGAAAATATGTAAAAATCTATTTTCTTTATTTATGGATATAATTAAAAATTAAATTTTTTTTTATACCATTAATAATCAGCAATCAAATACAATCTCAAGCGCTTTTTCAACATTAATATTATTTGATTATTTCTGTAAAATAGCTATATCGGTATTTACGAAGATTATCCCCTTAAGCAATAAGTGATAGTATACAATGTAATGGCTTTTTGGATTATTTTGGGAGATGGGTTTTCAAATAACTAGTTACTTATTGGCCACTTTTTAACAAATCGTAGAACTACAATTTTACTTCGGCCGTACTTTTAGTTCTGCTTAAAAGTAATTGAATACGCGATTCCAATTTGGAGTATAATCCGATTTTTTTTACAATTTTATTTTCCGTTTTTGTATAGGTAAAATAAAATATTTTTACTAGCACAAACATATAGCACTAACCGATTAATCTAATTTCGATATTTGAGCCGCCAAAAGCGTGTGAAGTTTGCAGTAAACTTAATGTTGCCCTACGTCGGCAACGACACATTTTACCAAAAAGTTTATAACGGTACAAACCTACATAAACGTGGGCACTAATCAACAGACGTTATGTGTGAAATTGTGCCATCAATATTCTGATAACTTCACGGTCTTATCAATATCTTCCCATTATTCGTTGTAATTGAACTGAACTACTCATGGAAGTATTTTTCAAGAAACTTGCTTGTAAGATGTGCTTCGGATGTTTTCAAGATAAATTAATTTTTCTTTGTACAAGGTTAGTAGCTAAAATGAATTTAAAACAAAACAATAAATTGAGGCAAAATATAAAATAAGACAGTGGATCTAGAGTATGTAGCATATTTTTTAAATTCTGGAATCTTGAATTCTAATCGTAATGTAAGTTAAGTTCCGTTGTCGTGGAAAGAAAAATGCGGTGAATTTCTCATGTAGGATCTAGGTACCATTCTTTCGTTGACGGATGCGTTAGAAGGGGAGGTGACCATATCTATATGAAATGAGAGCATGCCTGTGGCAGTTCATTTTTAAAATACACATTTCTGTATATGTACAAAAAAATGTTTAGTGTATTTTGGTATCTTTAGTGTACGAAATTTATTTATTCCATGTCTTACGTTTTATTATACTACAACGTGAAGTAACTACATTTCTTATGATCCATTTCTTCGTTCTATTTTAACGATGTGTTTTAATAAAAATTCCGAAGTAGCGAAATAGTCATCATCACGTGTGTGGAAATAATTCGGCCTTATGTTGTAACTCAAATAGGATTTATAACAGAATTGTGATCAAACTTACAACCCCGAAACCCTGAAAATTTATAACAAAACACGGGCAAGTATTTAAGTTATTGAGAAGTGTAGGAAGCTGAAACACGCATGTGATTTGTGTGTGTGTGTGTTGTTACCACTCGATAGTTCTCTTAGCTTATATTACAATACTTTGTTTGGTGCTGTTCTTTATATACCTACCATGTTGCTCGGTTGCTGTAATAAAATAATTTAATCATGTGTGGAAATAACATTACTCCTCTTCTAACCATTGCATTAGTTTGATGCATAGCGGTATTAAAGCAACGATGAAACATCTCCAAATTTTTTCCGTTGCTGTTTAAAAAAATATCATTTACAAAGAAACATATCTTTACTTGTAATAGAGGAAACTTTATGTGCACTTCGTGCTTGAGTGATTTGGGATCAGAAAGTACTTTTACATTAATTATCCATTAAGTGTACAGCACGTGTGCTGCGGTTTTCAAAGTTATATCAATAAAACGCACATGATTATTATACCCAGTGCACCAGAAATTTATTTAATTAAAAATATTATAAACGTAATGAGTGTACAACGAAATAGAACTGTTCATGACTAACTTGGGTTAAAATGAAAGACAATTAAAGTTCCCGAATTAGCGAAATTGCATAAAAGTTATAATTTTTGAGCACAATTTGAGACATATTTTTTTAATTAGGTACACAAATAAAGAGATGTAATGCCCTATTGTGTTTCGTAGTGACAGTCGGGCACGGATTATAATTCTATTGCATTATTATAATTTTATTAATAGTATATTATACAACATAAGACTAAGAGAGAGGCTATTTAATCCGAGAATCACTCGAACGATTTGCTTCACTCACTTTATGCGAGTTGCATACCTACTAGTTACCCTTTGTCCACGACTACAAATATTTTTAATTTAATTCAAATACTTATTTCATTTAAAATTAACACGGACATTTTGATTGGTCAAATATGTGAAAATTCTCCTATACAAACCGATACCCTTGATTGAATGTATTTAACGGATACCATGACAACCGACACTCTTGATTGACTATATTGGACCGTTACCATGACAATATATACCTTGTGTCCCACGCTAGAGGTACCCGAGGGGTAAACCGCTGGCAAAATTGTGTACACTAAACTTCCCTAATCGATAATACTTCCTTACTTTCAGGAAGTATACAATAAACTTCCCCTTCTTCCTATACTTCCTCTATTCCATCCGTACTTCTTTGATACTTCCCGTACTTCCTTCATACTTCCAGTACTTTCTCCATACTTCCCGTATTTCCTACATTTCCCTTTACTTTTTTTTTATGTTTTCATTTCAAATGTGTGTAAATAATAAGGTTAGTAATGTGGAAGAGATCATTTTATAGGTCTTATACCAAAAACAGACAAAAACATAGTACTCTCTAAGATTTCCTGTCCACTAATTAATAATCTCTATTACCGATTAAGTGATTAGAGTGTAAAAATATAAATTCATAAGGCCCAAGACACATTTATACATTTTAAAAAAATATACCGTAGTAGTACTGGGGGGCCCCGCATCGCGGGGCCCGAGGCGAGCGCCTCCTGCGCATGTTCGTAAATCCCCCTCTGCACAGCAATGACGTATTTGCGAGCGTATTTGGAAATAATAATTTTGAGGTTATATTATTATGCCGTCACGTGGTCGCGACAAACATGCGCGCGCAAACAGATACCGTCTGCATAGCAAAAAGTCTTTTTTTATATCTATGATTTACAATACAAAATAGTGTAATAATTCTAATGTGGCTTTTAATGTTGTTTCTTTAATGTGACTTTAATATTTTTTCGTAACTTCCTCGATACTTCCTCGATATTTCCTGTACTTCCTCGATACTTCCTTGATACTTCCTCGATATTTCCCATACTTCCTCGATACTTCCCATACTTCCTCAATACTTCCTATACTTCTTCGATACTACCTATATTTCCCTTTACTTCCTAACTTTTGTACACCAAACTTCCCAGCGGTTTACCCCTCGGAGGTACCCCATGGGATTTAACATAGGAAAATTGAAATTATTTTTTTCCTGCTTCCCAAATTAAAAAATCGCAAAAATTTTGACGCAGATTTAAAGTGGCACTTAAAACGTTTCTAAAAACAATTTTTTGATTACAATTTGATAATTAATAAATTAATTACAGGCATTTGAAATTCGAAATGTTGAAGGTTTTTCGCGCATGCGATTCAGATCGGCTATCTTCGGTTTTTAAAGCTACATATATGGATGCTAAAAGTAAATTGCGATTCAGATCGGCTATCTTCGGTTTTTAAAGCTATATGGATGCTAAAAGTAAATTGTAGCCGAAGATAGCCGATCTGAATCGCATGCGCGAAAAACCTTCAACATTTCGAATTTCAAATGCCTGTAATTAATTTATTAATTATCAAATTGTAATCAAAAAATTGTTTTTAGAAACGTTTTAAGTGCCACTTTAAATCTGCGTCAAAATTTTTGCGATTTTTTAATTTGGGAAGCAGGAAAAAAATAATTTCAATTTTCCCATGTTAAATCCCATGGGGTACCCCTAGCGTGGGACACAAGGTATAAAATAACAGTGTGTAATATTTATTACTCCCGTTGCTAATGACAATAACAGTGTGTAATGAAAATTGAAAATGAGTGTGTAATGAATGCTATTAGTAGAAACCTATTGTCTGCCGAGACATATATAACGACTATATTATACCGTAGTCGTGGAAAATGGTATATTATGTGTAAAAATCAAATTGGTAGAATCAGTTGTTTAACTTTTATTTTAATTAACAGCAATAAAAACGCTGTATTTAGTATTTTCCTGGCTGACGGTCAGTTTTAACTTATCATAAAATTGTTATTGTTTCATAAATTGTTACCAAATTTACAAATGTTGTAGCACACATACTTCTGAAAAGTCGACAGCCAATAAATATTGATTATTCATATAATTAACTGGTTTTATAAGCCCTAACCGAAATGTGCTATTTTGCAATATACGGTAACTGAAGAAAAAATGCTTGTTTTAAATGCTAAATTTGTATTACTCAAATCGAGCTGCATTATTGCTTTATTGAAAACAAAATTTGTTTTCTTGTAATTCAAAGTAAATGTTATAATTATCGCGAAAGAAAGACGCACATATTCCCTCGAGAGGTAATCTACCACATCGTAAATCGTGAGCGGCAAACCACGACAATGTGATTATTCTTTAGCATTGTACAAAACCATGCGCTTCATAGCAATAGTGTACGACACCATCGTCCAGCCCGTACTGCACTTCGCCGCGCAAACCCAAGCATCCATCCTTTTTTCCAAATTTCTTTTAAACAAAACATGTATACATGGCATTATTTTTGTGAATCGTGTTAGACCACAATATAATTGCTTTAACCTTGTTATGTTACTGTCAATATTATTAATATCGAACGTTCAGGTACTGAGTTACACAAGATGTCGTTTTTTCATTATAGCTTTAAGACTAATAAACCAATTGGCCTCAAAAGCATCTCACACCAACAAAAAAGTATACACTTGTCAAATATATAAGTATCTACCACTCAGCTTCAATAATATAGCCGTAATTAATTTTTAAAGTGGAGCGCTTGTGCGATTTGAGTCATAATTAGGGCTTTTTCGCACATACATTAATACAGAAAATTAACGATGTGTTGCAAAAATCTAAAACTGTCCACCATTTTGTAGGAATAAATGATCTTTTAAATGCACTTTATTTAATTAACTTATGATTGCTAATTACTGAGATACAAGCTTCTAAAGTCAGAGGCCTTGCATTTTTACTCCGATAGTAGGTATTTATTTACACGAATATATTAATTTATTAGTAAATAATAAAATTAACGTTCAACGTAAATGTATTGAAGTCGTTAGAATCAGTTACGTGATAAAAATCCATTTCTTCTTTCAACCCACAGATAGCATCACCACAGTATACGTCTTACGATAAGACGTATACTATGGCATGCGCATGACCATGACATGACTACTTGTTTTCGTCTTTACCAACGTACTTATTTACGTGTCTGAATTTCTAACCACAAACCATAATGCATAAACTAAAACTTTGTGATATTATGCCAATTGTCATTTGTTATTAAATTAATGTTATTTATGGTGGTAACATCTTAAATTCTCAATCGTGTTCTTTGCGTAATTGTTCTTTCAATATTCGTTTTTGATTCTGTATTGCCTGTTTAAAAGTTTTATTTTTGTGTTAGTTGTAATTAAACTGATAAATACCTAATTTGTGTTAATTGTATTTGTATATATTTGCTTCTTGTAGCCATAAGTTTGTAAATTTCAAATAGGGTAAGTTGAGGGACCATTATTTTTCATAAATTGTAATTTATAATATTATTTGAAAGCATTAAGTGCTGTGTACCAAACTGCAATGCAACAATTACTACCTCTTCATCGGTTTCCAAATCCTAGTAAAGGTCAACCTGGTTTTAAAGAGTGGGTTGAAAAAATTGGAAATGTTTAAGTTTGTGGCGACATGTTCATCGAATTACGCCACAGACAGGCTTGAAAATGGGAATAGTAAATTCTCGAAACATGTCGCCACATACTTAAACATTTCTACGATTCAATAATTAAGGGGTAGGTTGCGAGTCTTTCACTTTCTATATTAATAAATGTTATATTTACAATATTAATTACGACTTGTATTATACAAAATTTAGCAATATTTGAATTCCCGCGTAGCATATAATTTTTCCCTCCAAACATTAGCTGGCTCTATGTTCTTAAATAAATCAGAGTCGGTAGATTAGTAGAGTACCGCAACCTCCGCCATTTTTAGTCCTTTCCGCGCTTCACTCACTACACGCTACATGTTTTGACAAAATATTTCGGAATATAATAAAACAAATACACTTAACGGCACAACAACACGGCATTTTATTAAAAATTACGCACTTCGTAAGTATATTTTATGTATATGGACTAAAAATGGCCGCCAGGGCGGCATTTGTCGCGTCAAAGGCTTACGGTACTCTAGACTCTGAAATAAATCGGGTGGTAGCGACATCTGGCAGCAACTCTAATTCAACAATTTCTCTAAAAGAAAATATTGACATTTCCAAATATTTTAAATTACATGTAACGCCAAAACCTTCATTATCACCCGAAAAAATCATTAGTTTTTACTCAAGAAGATATTACAAAATTTCTCACTGAAGCACCTGATGTAGCATATATTGTTGCTAAGGTACCTATGAGTTCACTATATTTATTTAATTAATTAATACAATCAAAAAAGTCTTAATAATTTTTTTCCCTGTAGGCAGTTTTAGTAATTGGTGTTGCTGGTGCATGTAGAAGTGATAAACTTACAAACTTGCTTGTTTCAGATTTAAACATAAAAGATGATTTAATTCTTATTAATATTCGTCATTCTAAAAATGGTTCTTCAAGAAAATTTGTGGTGATGGAAACACTGTGGACTGAAATTATAAAAAAATACTTGGAAATTAAACAAACCGTAAACCTGCCGAAATTATTTACATGTATAAGAGATGGATACGCAATAAAACAAAATATTGGCCACAATACTATTGGGCAAATACCTAAAAAAATTGCTACCTATTTAAATTTGGAAAACTCTGAATTGTACACGGGTCACAGTTCCCGAAGAACCTCAGCAACTATAGTAGCTTCCAATGGTGGCAATATCCTTCAGCTCAAACAACATGGTGGTTGGAAATCTTCCACTGTGGCTGAAGGATACGTAGAGGATTCGTTATATGTTAAAAAAAGTATAGCTTGTATGGTACAAAGACATTCACCTGCTTCTACCACTTCTGCAAACACATTTGATGTTCCGCTCTCGACTCCACCGAGAAAGACATACCAAGGACAATCATCTGCTTCTACCGCTTCTGCAAATACATTTGATGTTCCGCTCTCTACTCCACCAAGAAAGACATACCGCACAGAAATTCCTTCAACATCTACGGCGTCTGAAGCAATCGAAACTGTTAATGCTGACGTTACCAATACAAAAAGGATGGATAATGTCACAATTGTGTGATCAACTATAATTTCAATAGGTAAATCAGAGACTAATATCAAGTCTCTGAGGTAAATAAATTAAAATTAGGTAGGATTAGGTATTCCAAGAATAAGTATTTTGTTTTTATCAGTCACCCACCATTAGAATGTAATCTAGAATGAAGAAATTTTTGTATTTACTTTACGTAAGGATTAATTTGTTACTTACCTTGTCAAATCATTAATAGCATTAAGATTAAGTTAAAACCAATTTATTATAATAAATGCTGACAAAATTGTTGTATTTATTGTGAATTCGGACATGACAATTGACAAACTCATGACGGGCTGCTTTGCCATTGGTGTTTATAAATGGCCGAGAACTATTCATTTTTGAAAAACGTCATAACTTGATATTAAATTTATAGAAATTCTTTTTATGCACTAAATATTAGATACTAAATAAAATTTCTTCATCATACTAAATAGTGTATGCAAATTAGTTTCTTCAACAACGTGACAGATTTATTAAAAAACGTGTATTTGTTCATTATTAACTAGTAGTGAATAATAGTATATTATACACCAAGGTGGTGAAGACTGTTATTATTGACCGAGCACCAAGATTATTTCGCGAGGGGCTTTGCCCCGAGCGGAATAAGGTGCGAGGTCTATAAATGGCTTCACCACCGTGGTGTATACATATACAATTTTTTCCACTACTAGTCAAATTTAAGACACAAATTAAAAATAAAAACAATTTCTTGTAAAAATCAAGTAGGTAGCACAGGAATGCAAATTTCCATTATTAACCTAGGTTAATAATATTATAAATTATTGACCACTAGAGAACCACTAGAGAAATTAAACTTCTCAGTTGTCTAGGATACGCAATAATTGTCAACTTCACAGCTAGTAGTGGAAAATGAAAATTATTTACCTCTAATTCGATAAAAGTATAGAAATTGAATTTCATAGTACTCTAGAGTCTAGGACATACAAAAATCCTATGTTGTATCTACTAGTAGTGAAAAAAAGCTATTACCTATGGATAATCGTAAGTTTGCAAAGAGTGTTCTTCAGCTTTGGTTCCGTTCATGTAGAATATTCGTGGAAAATTAATAAGTTGTTTTCATTCCCATCAGAAAATTATTCGAATAGGAGCTATAAAAAGCTGTTATATCGATTGATGTTTATTACGATTTACTTATAGTGTTTATACGTAATTTACGCTGTAATGAATATTTTTTTCATTTCGAAGCTTATTTCATTTTTACGTGTGCGTCGTCAATGGGAAAGTTTCGGCCGGTTTTGAGAAAATATTAGTCTCAAGCACAATTATTTCTTTTTTATGGACTCGACCATATAGACGGAGAGCCAGCAACGTATTTTGAGTTGTCATTTCAACAGTCATGAAAAGTCACTCAGTGAATCTCTAATATCTGCTGAACAATAAAAGTTACTTCTGCCAACCCACTCCGGTCGGGTTGTACTACCCTAAATTTTCAAAAGGGGTAAAAAATAAGGCTCAATGTAGTTATAGTATCAGTCATGAAATTTCAGGAGGTTATTCCCACTTATATTCTGGATTTATCAGCATGTTGACAGAACATTTCCCCCCTCACCTAATTGCTGACAGAACGCCCTAAACTCTAAGTATACGTATATAAAACTACATTTACAAAGAGGGTAACAAATAAAGGATCAATATGGTTAAAGTATCAGTCATGAAATTTCAGGAGGTTATTCTCACTTAAATTCTGGATTTATCAGCATGTTGACAGAACATTTCCCCCCTCACCTAATTGCTGACAGAACGCCCTAAACTCTAAGTATACGTATATAAAACTACATTTACAAAGAGGGTAACAAATAAAGGATCAATATGGTTAAAGTATCAGTCATGAAATTTCAGGAGGTTATTCTCACTTAAATTCTGGATTTATCAGCATGTTGACAGAACATTTCCCCCCTCACCTAATTGCTGACAGAACGCCCTAAACTCTAAGTATACGTATATAAAACTACATTTACAAAGAGGGTAACAAATAAAGGTTCAATATGGTTAAAGTATCAGTCATGAAATTTCAGGAGGTTATTCTCACTTATATTCTGGATTTATGAGAATGTTGACAGAACATTTCCCCCCTCACCTAATTGCTGACAGAACGCCCTAAAGTCTAAGTATAATTATATAAAACTACATTTACAAAGAGGGTAACAAATAAAGGTTCAATATGGTTAAAGTATCAGTCATGAAATTTCAGGAGGTTATTCCCACTTATATTGTGGATTTATCAGCATGTTGACGGAACATTTCCCCCCTCACCTAATTGCTGACAGAACGCCCTAAACTCTAAGTATACGTATATAAAACTACATTTACAAAGAGGGTAACAAATAAAGGTTGAATATGGTTAAAGTATCAGTCATGAAATTTCAGGAGGTTATTCTCACTTAAATTCTGGATTTATGAGAATGTTGACAGAACATTTCCCCCCTCACCTAATTGCTGACAGAACGCCCTAAACTCTAAGTATACGTATATAAAACTACATTTACAAAGAGGGTAACAAATAAAGGATCAATATGGTTAAAGTATCAGTCATGAAATTTCAGGAGGTTATTCTCACTTAAATTCTGGATTTATCAGCATGTTGACAGAACATTTCCCCCCTCACCTAATTGCTGACAGAACGCCCTAAACTCTAAGTATACGTATATAAAACTACATTTACAAAGAGGGTAACAAATAAAGGTTCAATATGGTTAAAGTATCAGTCATGAAATTTCAGGAGGTTATTCTCACTTATATTCTGGATTTATGAGAATGTTGACAGAACATTTCCCCCCTCACCTAATTGCTGACAGAACGCCCTAAAGTCTAAGTATAATTATATAAAACTACATTTACAAAGAGGGTAACAAATAAAGGTTCAATATGGTTAAAGTATCAGTCATGAAATTTCAGGAGGTTATTCCCACTTATATTGTGGATTTATCAGCATGTTGACGGAACATTTCCCCCCTCACCTAATTGCTGACAGAACGCCCTAAACTCTAAGTATACGTATATAAAACTACATTTACAAAGAGGGTAACAAATAAAGGTTCAATATGGTTAAAGTATCAGTCATGAAATTTCAGGAGGTTATTCTCACTTAAATTCTGGATTTATGAGAATGTTGACAGAACATTTCCCCCCTCACCTAATTGCTGACAGAACGCCCTAAACTCTAAGTATACGTATATAAAACTACATTTACAAAGAGGGTAACAAATAAAGGATCAATATGGTTAAAGTATCAGTCATGAAATTTCAGGAGGTTATTCTCACTTAAATTCTGGATTTATCAGCATGTTGACAGAACATTTCCCCCCTCACCTAATTGCTGACAGAACGCCCTAAACTCTAAGTATACGTATATAAAACTACATTTACAAAGAGGGTAACAAATAAAGGTTCAATATGGTTAAAGTATCAGTCATGAAATTTCAGGAGGTTATTCTCACTTCCCAGCAAACATAAGGACGTTTTAATGACGTGAAATGTTCGTCACGTTTTACGTCCGAGACCATAAAACATGACGTGAAAAAGACGTCAGAATTACGGGTAAATGTCACAGCCCAATGACGTCATTTTGGGACGTAATTATGACGTAAATCATTGACGTAGTCATAGTAAAAAAAAGGGGGGGTGACCTGGGCCACATCTTACCATTCCGACCATCTTGTCATACTTGTGAATATTTGACACAACTGTGTGTGCTCCGGTAGGTCCTACGCCAGAGCCCCCCTTCGCTTCTTGTAGAGTCGGAGGAGATCGTTAATGCTGAAAAAGACTTTTGCCTGAAGTAGGACTCGAACTTCGGTCGCCCGTTTAGTAGTCAGACAAGTAAACTATCTGCGCTAGCGAGACTTTGCTAAGTGCAGTAATTTGAAGTTGAACACTATGAGAAAGGGAGAACGACGTGCATATCGCGTAGTATATGAATGTCTATTTTTCCAAATAGAAATTTTTGGTTCCAATTACCTAAAGATAATTGTAACGTCATAATTAATAAATTTGAAATTAATTTATTGTTTGACATAGACGAGTATTTAAGATATAAATATAATTTTGTGGGAATAAATGACATTTCTTTAACAAATGTAGGTAATTATTGATTTATTGTTTAAGAAACCAAAAATGCTTTAGAGTGTCATTCAGTTATGATGCTGAAGACAGATAGCAATATTAGATACAGAATTACTGCGTTTTGGTTGAGGTTAAAGGAATAAAAATTGAAGGTAATCAAACAATAAGGCAACGTCGATTGAGGCAAACCGTATTTTGATATCTCTAAATCGGCGAAAGTACACGCTTTTCAAATAAATGAATTAAAAATGCTAAATATTGAACATTTAAAAAAATCAAATTTTAGTTACTAAATAACTACGTATATATACCGTCATATAACTCACGTATTAAAGACGTTCAGAAATGACGTCTATAATACGTCGGAATTTGGGGGTGTAACGTAACTGACTAATTATGACCGAAAAAGTACGTCAAATATACGTCATTTTATAATTAATGTTTACTGGGTTATATTCTGGATTTATGAGAATGTTGACAGAACATTTCCCCCCTCACCTAATTGCTGACAGAACGCCCTAAAGTCTAAGTATAATTATATAAAACTACATTTACAAAGAGGGTAACAAATAAAGGTTCAATATGGTTAAAGTATCAGTCATGAAATTTCAGGAGGTTATTCCCACTTATATTGTGGATTTATCAGCATGTTGACGGAACATTTCCCCCCTCACCTAATTGCTGACAGAACGCCCTAAACTCTAAGTATACGTATATAAAACTACATTTACAAAGAGGGTAACAAATAAAGGTTCAATATGGTTAAAGTATCAGTCATGAAATTTCAGGAGGTTATTCTCACTTATATTCTGGATTTATGAGAATGTTGACAGAACATTTCCTCCCTCACCTAATTGCTGACAGAACGCCCTAAACTCTAAGTATAATTATATAAAACTACATTTACAAAGAGGGTAACAAATAAAGGTTCAATATGGTTAAAGTATCAGTCATGAAATTTCAGGAGGTTATTCTCACTTATATTCTGGATTTATGAGAATGTTGACAGAACATTTCCCCCCTCACCTAATTGCTGACAGAACGCCCTAAAGTCTAAGTATAATTATATAAAACTACAT